>CM062808.1:51558506-52855213 GCA_031772625.1 Pinus tabuliformis | reverse complement strand
CTCCTTGAGTATGACAATCCATTTGGAATACATCCCCCCAACAATTGTCGTGAGAATATGTACATCATAGGGTTTAAATTGGAAAAAACCATAGTCTAGCAAAGCATGATATAGTGGCGAAACCTTTGGACAACATGAACAACTGCCAAAGATAACTTTTCAACATGAGTATATTTGACCCAGGTATCATTTAAGTTTCGACTAAAATAATAAATAGGATGTTTTTTTCCTACATCATCCTCTTAGACCTGTTGGTGCACAAATTGTTCCCACATATAAACAATTGGGCACGCATTCACTGAGGAGGGTGTAGTCCTCCCACTCTAAGTGTAACTGCTTGTCCTCTGCACACCATAAGGGGTAACCTTGTAATATAATTGTCAGATTTTTAATATGCGAATAATATAAGACCATATGAAAGTTTTTTAGTCATAATATATAATAGTGGCATCCACAGGAGGAAGGAAATCATTTGACTATATGCAATTCTAAAGCCAAATTCCTAACGAGCAAGACAACAATAATAAAATACAAAGATAATGAAAAAGTGAAGATAAGAGAAGTAAGAGTATAAAGCAAAAGAAAAAAAATACATTGAATTTAAAGCAAGGTTGCCCTTTGGTTAAATGTAAACATGTGTATCAGGTACATGCATGTTTATTCTACTCTATGCTAAATAACAGTTAATATTATATATTGGGACTGATACTCACACAAGATAAAAACGAGGGAATCTTAGAGAATAACATACACTCTAAGAAAGGTAGGAATGCATTAACATAATAATAAAACATCCAAAGTTGCAATCACTTTAAATAATGGATTATATCAACGAGAGATAAACATTCAATCGCAAATAACCTAGGATAAATCATCTAGTAATTGTGTTGATAATATCTATATTAGAACAAAACACTAAAGGTTTAAAATATAAATGAGATCAAGCCTCAGATTTAATGACTATAATCACAATTTCGAATAACATATGAAACATAAACAAACAAATAAAAATTGCCAGGAATAGTCTTCAAAATTAATAATGAAAGTTGTGTATCATGTACAAGCAGTTTTCAATATCTGCAAAGGTTTCTTCTGCACTGCTAACAACCCCCCCTTAACAGGAAACATGGTTTTAAATAGTGGTTTTTATGATAATTGCCTGATAACTTTTTTTGACAATAGACAATAAAAATAAAATAAATAAAGTAAAATAAAACATGATAACGAAATGATTTAAATATGGTTCTGCCTTCGCGGCTTTGATGACTTAGATTTTTTAGTCATCCCCAAGAAAGATAGTGCGTGCGGTTCATGTATTTTGTTCACTAGTTCTTGAGTGGTAATAAAGGGAATCTCATTCCAATCCTCCGATTGATTGGTGACTAATTACAAAGGTGGGACTGATTCAGCTACTTGAGATGAAGAGGCAAGTTTCTAAAGTGTCATGTTGTGCCTAAGATGTCTCTTCACCTTAATTAGTTTGTCCCAGTTAGCAACAGGCATTAAGGGAACAATTTTGTATTTTGTAATTTTCACCACCAGTCGAGATCTGATTTGGTATTTAGTGGCAGGGAGGTTCTATTTAATTTTATTTACTCCTGCCAAGATAGTAAAATCTTTGTGGAGTGCATTAACAACAATAATAGAGGAAACTAATTCCTCTCCTAACATGGCCAAACAACCCAGATCCTGCTATGTTTCCTTCAATTGATCAAAGAATTTTTTCCAGGAGATTGCCCAGTTTTCTTCATTCCAGAACGAAGGCACACCAAATCTCCCTAAATAATTCCACTCTTTTATGAAATTGTTTATTTTCTTTATTACTTTATCAAACTCATTTCACATGGCCTACATGGAAGCTTGATTCTCTTTTAATATATATAAAGAGAAAATACATTCATCCTTGGGCGGCAGTCTGAGTTCTGTAAAGGATGTGTCCTCCAAAGTGTTGACCAAATCAATGACAGCCTCGAGATCTTCCATCCTCTTCTCCAATACTTCAGCTGTAGCCTTTGGTTCTAGGATGGAATTCTGTATAAGTCCCTTTTCACATTGGGAAAGAATTTTCACGTATGCTTCAATTGCAGTGATCTCTTTCCATATCTGTTTCCATATTTCTTCTTTGGCCTCCATCAATGCTTTCTTCTTGGTGACTGTGACATGAGTGAATTCCATGAGATTTTTTATTTGATTGGTTCTGTCTATAAGTGTAGCCTGGATCTACTCAATCTCTTGATTCTTTCGCCCTATGGCTACTTGTGTCCTATTCTTAGCTCTGGCGATTTCTTCTTTGGCTGTCTGCAACTCTTGCTCTAACTGAGTGATTTTAATATGCAATAATTTGGGATCTTCTGATTTAGTCATTTGGGCAGAGTCAAGAGAATTTTTGATCAAGGCTTTATATTCCTCGAGAAGTTTCAAGTGTCATTCTTCTTTCTTGTGTAATTCTATTCTGACTGCCTGTAGCTACTCGAAGGCTTTTTTATGTTCTTCCTCTTTGAGCTACATAATAGTTTCCATTTCCCGAAGACAACGCTTGACTTGTTCTCTCATTTCAAATGCTTGTATAAGAGCATGGGGATAGTGGTTTGGGATCTTCAAGATTTCCTGAAGAGATTTTATCTGTTTCTCCTTTTCTTCGAGTAACTTCTTCAAGGGGGCAGTATCTTTAGGATGCCCAAATTGTCGAATGACAATCTCTTCCAGTTACTTGATTCGGTTGGTTTTAATAAGTAGGACCATATAGGTTATATTCAGTTGTTTGGAAACCTTTTCCAAAATAGCCCACATCTTCTTGTTCCCTTCTATGGAGTCTAGGAGTATGCGTGCCACTATCTCACCCATTTGTCAGTGTAAGTTAATCACTTCCATGTCCGACAATTTTCCTAGATTTAGGGCAAGAGGAGATGTTTTGGATCCAACCACTTGCTGGTTTTATCTTGTCTCAAGTTGTAAAACTGTGAGGTTCAAGGTGTTTTTCTTGAAATTAGCCATTGATACAAAATGGGCTCACTCACAGGTAACATCTCCTAGAGCGTTGGGGTGTCCGTTGATGGAGGCTTTTCGAGGACTATAGTTAGTTCATTGCTAGACGTTATTTCTGTCCTCTTCTTAGTAAATGTGTGTTGTATATCTAGGGATTGAGTCCCAAAATATTTTGTTTCTATCTCCTTCAAGGTCTATCTAATCTCTGTGTCCAATTTCTCGATCTTCTGATCAAAATCATTTGTTTCTACATCGGATTCTTTCTTTCTGACACCGAAGCTTAAATTGAGCTAATTCATCATCTTTACTCTTGCTCATGGGGGCAATAGAACATGAAACTGAAGTTTCTGCTTCTATTGTGTGTTCCTGAATCAATGAATGGCCACAAAGAAGCTTGTACGAATGTGTCAGTAATCTTGGTAGATGGTACTAATTATGAGTCTTCTTCTTACAGTACTGATGAATTCACCATTTTTTCCAACTCTAGTTCGCTTTCATGAACATAAGATGATAATCCGACTTGTTTTTTAAGTCACGAAATGATATTAAGTGGATCATAATGCCAACAATCATCTTGTGTAAAAGCAAAAGAAGACATTTCTTTTTCCAGGGAATCAATGACATTCTTATTTTTAGCAATTAGAAGAGATATAGCATAAGGATAGCTAAACAATGCACAATTCTTTTTAGACACAAAATGAAATTCATTAAGCACAATTTTTTGCCTTAATACCTCATAAGCAAATAGTAAAGGTGTTACATACTTGGACAACCGATTTGGTTCATTATGAAATTCATATAATTTTATTACAGTATAACCTTTAAACAAAAACCAACTTCTAATATTCTCTTGCTCGGTCATCCTTCATACTTTGACTTGCTCGTCTGAGATTTGATTCACTCTGGTTTCAGTTATCTTAGATTTTAGAGGATAAGAAAAACACTCGATATATTGAGAATAAGCCAATGGAATGTGCTGAGTATATAAGACATCATACCAAAAAAACACTTCTTTTTCTCTTCCTTCGTCGTCTGTGGTATCCAATAAGAGTCTAGAGGTGAGGAAGTACAAAGGATAATTATACAAAATCAAATGAACCAGGTAGGAGCAATGCCAACATGAGCGAAAAGGAAGGGTGGTAGACAAATCCACAGTGAGGACCAAGGCTAAGTATTTAGGAAAGTTGATGGTTTGCTAGTCAGGCTTAAGAGTGATGAGACAAATTGCTAAAACCAAAGATTCATCTACTTGAGAGTCATTTGTGAGGCTGAAAAGGACTGACCAAAGAGACGTTAAGGTTCGATAGAAGGGATTTAACAAAGTAGTCTGGATGGGAAAAACTAGCTTTAACTCAAGGTCGAGGTTTTTGAAAAGACTTCGAAATAATTGAAGCTTATCTTCCTCGACCCATGTAATAAATTGGTTTTCTAACCCTCTATCTAATATGTCTATTCCCTGGGCTGGAATGCCCAACATTTTGGCAATAATTCCCTTGTAAATATTTAAAAATAAAGAATGTCAATTTCTAAAATATATTGTTTGCTGCTCCGGTTAACAACTTTCAACCAGTAATAATATGGAATCAGGGTTGAAATGGACCAGTGGAAGAACTTCATCTAGGATTTTTGTCTTAATAAAGTAATGGTCATTAGATGATGTAGATGTAGATGAGGAAAGAGTCCTCTTTAGGGTAAGAAGGTCAGTGAGGCACAACTTAGTGTCCTACACTCCTGCCAACTCATTAATGAGGGATTTTTTTCAATCTAGCTCGATCGTAACGACTCAAAGGGAAAGATTATGACTGCAATTAAAATGTGGAGAGAAATAATATCTTATAAGTGAATGAATTTGAATTTGGGATGAACACATCATTCCTACGGTTTTGACGGAATCCTGGCTAAGATCGAGGAAATATCACGCAAAGATCCAAAATAACGAGCGGAGTGGGGAAAGGATGGTAGCGCTTAGGATTAATGGCATTTTAGGGCACTCATTAATGAAATGGACATGTGTAGAATTACCATTGGCTGGGTCACCAACCAATGGCGGGTGGGACTCGCACATCGCACGAAAGAAAAGAGTTAAACAACGTGAAAGTTGAGGCGTGATGAACATTGATATGATAACGATCAATGATGATCATGTTATCGGGTATGCGAGGATGTGTTAACAAGCGGGGAGCCTCATATGTGATAAGGCCCATGAGCCATTAGATGAAGGGTTAATCGATAGTCGACATGCATCGGGAAAAAGTGAAGTGCTTATTTTGTGATTGCCTTTGAGTGCGATACCACCTTTAGAGCTAGTTATATTAGCTTTTGAGGGTGATCGACCTGGGAACTCGCAAGAGTTTTAAATGCATTGGGAGTTTGATAGACACTATCCAACGCGTCATTTAGAAGTGAGAGCACTATGATTAACCTAACAATATATCCACCCTTAATTCATGCTCCATCATTAGAGAAATCAATACATTACCCTATAAAGGCTATTAAAGCGTAATATTTGTAAAAAAATTAGGAGGGGGGGATTTTTCACTAACGTTGCCTCCATTTGGGGATGGATTTCCCTTGCGAGAAGCTAAGAATGTGGGCTAGATGCCTTCTGTAGTTGGGTTATGGAGTAATGGCTAAACAACGGTGGAGCTTGCTCAACTAGACCCCTCTGTACTGATACGACACGGGGGAAGATATCTGTGATGTGATAGGTGATAAGAGTTAATTAAAGGATAAACAACCACCATAACGGTAAACATAAATGTTCACCCAAATGTCTGCAACGGGAAAAGCCAAGTGCAATAAGGAAGGATAAGAGCCATGTCGGGTGCTGGTAGCAGCAGTGCAGGACGCATGGAGAACTTACATGTCAAAATGGACATAATACTATGGTTTTTAACCAACATGGAAGAACACCTGATGCTAATTGAGGATCAACTAACCATGTTACCCAGGATTTTTTAGGGAGTTGAAAGTATTCACCCGTGTACCGAGCTAGTAGTGCTCACCTCGTTGGCTCATTGAATTTGGTGAATGCTATAATATAGTTTTAAGACAATTAGTTTTAAAGAACTATTAACTCTGTTTTGGTCGTAAATCCTTCTTGGTCTCATAATTTTATACAAATTTTGACTATGTGAAGTATAAAGCATAGAGGCTCCTTCTGAACTTTATGGACTGGTCTTGTGGTTATGCTACTTAATTTAGGTATTTAGACTTATAACTCTTTATCTCTCGAATTTTGTATAATTACACTTTGATTCTTATTTTCATTAATGAGCTCATGATGAGAAAACATGGAGAAAGATTCTGTGAATTCCATTTTTGTGCTTATTTTTAGTTTTATATGTATATTATGAAAAACACATATAATGTATTTATTCTTATTTCTTGAATACATTTTCCCCTTTCAGTCAAATGAATAAATGCATATTGAATGAATGATAAATCTATCAGGGGTTATCCAGTAGTTATTTGCAAATCAGGCACTAAGCATTATACAACAAAACACAAAAGTTTTAGAAGAAAAGGGAAAATTAGGGAAAATCACCATCTCAACAAAATTTTATAGTGTGTTAATGTGACCAAATTTCCTGCGGAGAACTGTCAGGTTGCAATTGAATAAATATCAAGATGGAAAACATTGAGGACAAAGGTTTTAGGGCACCCTTAAACGCCAGTCACCTTTCGAACATTGCTTCGCTACTAGTGAGCGTCCATAGCCCTAGTGGAGTCATTGATTGTCTTACTGACAAAATTTTCCTAAGCCTCTTATTTGTCCATACAGTTACAACTTCTTCATATTCTCAACTAGTAGCCTTCATTAATTTTCCTTTATGACATAGTGGGAAGAACCACACTGGGATTGTCCAATGCCATTAATGTCGCTCCACTGCCAGCGAGTGTTTATAGCCTCGGTGGAGTCAACAACATACCCCACTAAACCAAAATGTAAGGGGATGGGTAAGTTACGCACCAAAATTATCCAATGCCACTGACTTTGCTCTGCTGCCAGCGAGCATTTATATTCCCGATGGAGATTGTTACCATACCCCATCCTAAGGAGGTAGGTTAAAAGATCAGTAAGATGGATGGTGAAGGAACATTTTTGTAAGAAAGGGGGGAATATTTTAACTTTGTTTAACTGCTCGAGTTAAAAATAATTGAAACATGAGCAGACCCTACAAGACTTATAAAAATGCATTAGTTAGTGGTTATCTTGAGAGATGAGAATGGAGCAGCAAGGGGAATAATGAAATAGCTTTGCATATGAATTGTATAACATCCAGGCTGCCTTGACTTGGGGATAACTCGGGATATCATGGAAGTCATGATGTTTAGTCTAGTATTTGAATTTTATTTATTTATTTATAATGGGAAAGATGCTTATTTTTCATTCCATAATAATTTTTAATAGGGAGTGAGTTCTTGGGATTTCATGATATAAATTTATCTTTATTGTTTTTTTGGGTACTGAATTACTAATCATCCATTAATTTTAATAATTTCGTTATCAAAACTAATTTATTTATTTATATTTTATTTTCATTTTAATTATATATATATATATATATATATATATATATATATATATATATATATATATATATATATATATATATATATATTATATATATATATATATATATATATATATATAGATACTAATAAAAATCAATAGATGATATAATGTTTGAGGTATTGGACATTAATACCATGACCGACCTCCTCTCCTTCCAAATTTCTTAGAGAAAATAAAAAATAAAAAATAATATATATATATATATATATATATATATATATATATATAAATCAATAGATGATATAATGTTTGAGGTATTGGACATTAATACCATGACTGACCTCCTCTCCTTCAAAATTTCTTAGAGAAAAATATTTTTCACCCTACACCTTGTCAATAATGAAGGGCCCTAACTAGAGGTTGTCAAATTTACCATGTTTTCTCAACTCCTCGCTTATCTTATCCCACTTGAGGATCCAGTCCCCAAGGTGAAAATTTGTATCCTTAGCTCGTTTATCAAAATCATTTTTAACTTTAGCTTGATGCTGGTTAATCCTTTGGAAAACCAAATCCCTTTCCTGTTGAAGTTGGATCATTTGATTGATCCGTCTCTGGAGGTCATTGGGTTCTTCATTTAAAACCTGTAGGCTTTTCATGACCTTTCTACCTAGGTATAAAGGAAACACGACATCTAAACCATAAACCAACTGGAATAGTGAAGTACCAATTGATTTCTTGGTGCTTATCCTATCTGCCCAAACAACATATTTGAGCCCTACATGCCAGTTATGCTTTTTAGAGTGTAACAATGTTTTAAAAGTTTTGAGAATATTTTTGTTGGTAGATTCAATAAGCCCATTTCCCTGTGGGTAATAAGCTATTGAATGTCCCAGAGTTACTTCAAAATTGTTGCAAAATTTTTGAAAAACGACAGAACAGAAAGGCTTAGCATTGTTCGTTATAATCTTTCTAGGGTAGCTGAAATGGGAAAAAATATTTTCGGTTAGAAGTTCCATTACAACCTTATTGTTAATATTTCTCAAAGGGGCGACTTCCACCAACTTCATGAAATAGTCGGCCGCGATAATAATCCAGTGGTGCTAACCACTGGATGGGGGTGGATTTCCCTGATAAAATCTAACCCCCACTGCTGAAAAGGTGCCTCAGCTATTATAGGTTTAAGGGGTAGAGCGACAGGTTTTTCTTTCCAGCAAAGATCTAGCATTGGTGGCAGGATCTTACCTTTTTATTAACATCACTAAAAAGGGTAGGCCAATAGAGGCCACTTCTTAGAATCTTATGGGATGTTGCTCGCAAGGCATAGTGCCACCACACACACCATCGTGGTGAAGAGTTATTAGATAATATACTTGTGAAGGGAGAACACAATTTAAAAGAACACCTACTGGATCTTTCCAGTACAAATTTCCATTTATAATACAGTAATTAATTGCTTTTAACTTAATAGAACGTTTCATAGATTTGCTCAAGGAGCTCGACAACTTCATCGTCTGAAGGTAACTAATGATGTCCTTATACCATTCTGTCGATAGAAAATCGGGCTTAATGGTAGCGAGATTGGACATAGGTAGCATCAACCTTGACTGCTTATCCTATTGACCTCTATCTTCTGCTATTGAGATTTTGAGAGCAAGTAGATTGATGCCAAGTGATTCAAAATTCGCTTCAATTAATAATTTAGCTAATACTTTCCCTTTAACGATTTTGATTGGTTTTAATTCTATATCATACTCTTGCATCTTGGCAATCCACTTTCCCCTTCATCCCTCTATATCATGTTGGAGTAGTATATCCCTCACAGCGGGATGAGGTATATATACTATTGACTTAGCAAGTAAAATATACTCCCTAAAGGCTTTAAGCATTTTAACCAGGGCATACGCTTGCTTATCTATGATATTATATTTTAATTCAACATTTTGGAGGGATTTTCTGAAAAAGGCGATGGGCTATTCATACCCATCTTGGTTTTTCTGCAATAATACTGCAACAATGGTATGTTTAGAAGTGAAAGGGAAAATTATAAAATCTTTCATATAATCAAGACTCATTAGGACAGGGGCTTCCATTATGGCTTGCTTAATTATCTCAAAGGAGTATTTGGACTCTTCATCCCATGTAATAATGTTTCCCTTTTTAAGCATGTGATTAATATTCTTAACTATTTCAATGAAATTAGGGATAAATCTTCTTAAAAAAATTATTTTCCCTAAGAATGCCTGAACTTCCTTCTTGGTGCATGGAAGGGAAATGGTTTGAATGGTCTGTACCCTTTTAGGATCTATCCTAACACTGTGATGGGATACTATGTGTCCCAGAAACTTCCCTTCAGTTATCGCAAAGAAGGATTTCTTTGGATTCAAAGAAAGGAAAAATCATCGACACTTCTGGAAGATAACCTCAAAATACCTGAAACATTGTTCATCACTTGAAGAGAAAACCGTCATGTCATCTAAATAGATGACTATAAATCTATCCTTTTCATTTTCAAAGGAGATATCCATGGCCCTTTGATAAGTGGCCTTGACATTCATCAAGCCATAAGGCATTTTCTGGTACATAAATGTACCCCACGATGTAGTAAAGGCGGTTTTGTACATATAATCCTTATGAGCGACTATCTAATTATAACTGGAACACCCATCCATCATGGATATTCGAGCTACTCGCTGTAGAATGGTATCCATTCTTGGAAGGGGGTAATTTTCCTTTAAGGACGCCCTATTTAGATTTCTAAAGTCTACACACAACCAAATTTCTCTGTTTTTCTTTCTGATAGGCACTAAATTATCCACTCAAGTGGAGTAGCATAGGGGAATGATTATTTTCACATCTAAGATATTTTTAATCTCTTTCTCAATAGAGGGAAGCAAGAGAGGATTAATTTGTCTGAGTTTTTTCTTAAAGGGCTTGACTCCCTCTTTTAAAGGGATGTGATGTTCTATGATACTCTGATCGTAAGCCTTGAGGTCATTATACGACTAGGCAAAAACATCAGTATACTTTGAGAGGAGTTGGACATATTGATCCTTTGTATGTTGTGAAAGAGAGTTGGAAAAATTAATTAACTTTTGTTCAAAAGTAGTAGAAATGTCAACCACCTCCACCTCAACATTAGGAGGTTTAAGGGTCGGAGTGGCCACAATGTCATTATGATCAAAAATATTTTTCTAGAGGGATCAACCCTATAGGAATATGATTATTTTTCAATTGAATTACACCATGTTCACCAATTTTTATCTTGGAAGGGGGAATGCTAGTTTGTGCCACATTGACATCCTCGTCTTCATCATTAAACTGGTCTGAGTATTTTCCAATCAATTGGATGAACCTCTTAATCTCTTGCTGATCTTCAAATACCTACCAATGCTTGACGTTGTCAGGTATTGAAGGTCTTGTTATCACCCCAAGAAACTCTTCTAGGTTGTATCTCAGAGATGCTCGGGAACATTATAGACTCAACAAAACGTTGGAAATGGATGAATGGAAGGAATGATGCATATTCAAGCCAGATAACCACTTCTACTATGCTTAACTCTAGACATGGGTGAACACCCCCAGACTACAAGGCTTTAGACCACCAATTACTCATAGTTTTAGGATTAAGTGAACATGGAAAATACTGACCACACCAGCAGATGCACAAGACCATGTGATGGCCGACTGCAACCAGTAAAGAAATCTGCAAATCTATTTCGTAATGCATAGATAGGATGACAGCTCTCTAGCACTAAGTAAATAGAAACCTGCATAGCACATTCAATGATACATACTAGATTCTAACACAAAGGTGGGATGACAGCCCCTCTAATGCTAAACATCAAGGGCACATGAAAAATACATAACAGGCACAACCTAGAACAGAGTAGAAATGGAAAGTGAACAATTAACAGAAAAAGAAGCTTGTATTAGCTAAAAATGAAGACCAGACGTTGCAAGTATCACAGTAATTACAGTCTCCAGAAGTTCAACCTTACATCAAAACAATATCCATCAACCCTCATTACATCTCTGTTATGGGTATATATAGAGTTTGTTTACAAAAATACTGATGTGCTATGCGTGGAGGGGCCATAATGGAACACCAACCACCTTAACTCTTTGATATGGGTCTCTGCTGCAAAATGCATGCTTTAAAGAACAAAATTGGCCTTTCGAGATACTCTGCTGTCCTTCTCGAACAGGTGGAGTGTCGTATGGAAGAAGTTCCATAACTGGTAAATGTTGTAATCTACTCGAGGCTGTCCTTTTTTCTCCTTGGCCATTCTTCCTGTTAAATGCATTCGTTGGGGAGTAACTGCGCCAGGTACATAAATGCAGGCCACCTTCGTCCTCTGGGAGTCTGGAATGGCTATGGATGAGGACCGTGTGGGCGAATTGAGGGGGAAGATAGGTCGTTGGATCACGCAGATCATCGGTGGGAAATAGTCGACGGAGGATATTGGGCGGCAGCGGGGCAGACGATCATGAGCCGTCGGATTGTGGGCAGGTAGATCTCACGGAGATTGGGCGGTAGATGTGCACGGGGGTTAATGCACGGGGAGGGCAGTTTTGGCGGTGAGCGGTATTCCCCACACCGCTTTTGACAGACAGGTGGTAATTGTACAGTGGGGCGCGATCGCAATCAGCGGGTGATGCATGGCAGATGTGATGGGGGGAAAACCGCTTTCCCGGGGGTAACGTGTGTGCAGTTTACGGGAGCGGGAGGCGCGAATGCCGTCTGATCGCGGTGGGGGTTGATCGGACGACGCGGAGTTAAATGCACGTGTTTATGACTGATGTGACGTGAAAGCACCGGATTGGCGGATAGCGCTTGTTTTGGAGGCGCGTGGTTATATGACAGTTTAAACTCGGCGCCCGGGAGTTAAACAAAAATGGGTTTACGCCAAATTTTGGAGTAAAACAGGGATAATGGGGGTTATGGGAGTGTAGGAAAAATGAAGGAGGAGGAGGAAAACGGACTGTTCTGGGCTCCTTTCTTGCTAAAAATGCACGGCCATGCTAGTATTTTGGTCCTCCAAATGCACAAGTACATAGCAAAGCTAAGACTGGCTCCTTCTGGGGATGATATCCTCCCTGTGAGGTCTCAAGAACCTGCAGATCAATGCCTTTCTGATGAAAAACAAATTAACAAAATTCCTAGTGTTGCATTGGGCATGGCGTCTGACTGAACCTACACTAAGACTGATAAGATCAAATATTTACAATTTTAAGGCCAAAATACCTTAAATCACATAAATTTTTAGAAAACGCCCATTAACTAGGCCATCAAAAACTGCCTCTCCTCCCATACTTTTCAGTATGAAGGTGTTGTTCCCTTGAATCTGAGAAATGATAAAAGGCCCTGTCCAAAAAGCATCAAATTTCCCATGGTTGCCTTTCTTCTCTTTCAGTGCATCCCACTTCAGAACCAACTCTCCAACCTGAAAATTATTTGCTTTTGTCTTTTTGTCAAAAGCATCCTTGATCTTTTTCTGATGTGCTGCAGCCTTTTCAACCAGCTGTTCTCTAATCTGATGTACCTCTGCTAAATCAGTGATCCTTCATGCCATTTGTTTTTCCTCATTCTGTTCTGGTTGCAGGAACTTCACCACAGGGAGAGTTAACTGAATTGGGAATACAACTTCATTGCCATATACCAGCTTGAATGGAGAATTCCCTATGGATTTCTTAATGGTCACTCTATCAGCCTACAGTGCATACTTGAGCTTAGAATCCAAATTCTTTTTATTGTCCTCCAATAGCTTCTTAATTATCCTTCTCAGGTTTTTATTAGAGGATTCTGCTAGACCATTTCCTTGAGGATAATATGAGGTGGAATGAGCTAGTTTAACACCCATTAAATCACACATATCCACCAATTCTTTTTCTCTGAAGGCGACTGCATTGTCTGTGACTAATTTATGTGGACAACCAAATCTGGTGAAGATATTCTCTGTCAAAAACTTCATGACCACATTATGATTAGCCTTTCTGGCAGGGATTGCTTCAATCCACTTAGTAAAATAATCAGTGGCTACTAATATCCATCTATGCTGGCCACTGGAATGTGGATTGATCTCTCCAATGAAATCCAAGCCCCACTGCTGAAAAGGTCCTTTTGCATGTATTGGTTTTAAGGGTAGGGACTTCAACTGTTGTCTCCCTTCAAATCTTTGGCACCTGTCACAAGATTTAACAAATGAAAATACATCAGAAAATAACGTGGGCCAACAGTACCTAGCTCTGAGGATTTTGTGGGCTGTGGTTTTCCAATAATGATGCCTTGCACACATGCTGGAATGAAACTGCTACATGACTTCTATTGACTGTTCTTTGTCTAGGCACCTTAAAAGCATTCCAGATGGATCCCTCCAATAGAGCAGATTTTTATTAATGCAATATTTAGTTGCCCTAAGCTTAATAGTTCTGGCTTGACTTTGAGTAAGGCCTAGAGGGATTTCTAGCTTCAGCAAGAATCTAATTATTGCAGAATACCAATCATAAAAAGCTAGATTTTTGGCCATTGACTTCTTTCTCTATGGTTTAGCTGCTTCCTCTTCTTCTGTTTGACCATTTTCTGCAATTGTGCACAGGAAATCAATATCCAATGATCTGCCATTTTCTTCAGCCAATAACTTGGCAAGACCCTAAACTCTAACCAGCTTGGTGGGCTTTAATTCTATATTAGATTCAATCAAATTTGTAATCCATTTAGCCCTTCTTCCATCAGCATCAGGTTGTGTTAAGACATCTTTTATTGCAGCAGAGGGTACATATGCAATTATCTTGGAATGCAGAATGTAAATTCTGAAAGCTTTCAAAGATTTGATAAGAGCATATGCTTGTTTCTCAATAATGTCATACCTAAGTTTAGCATCCCCTAAGTTTTTTCTGAAAAATGCCACTGGATGCTCTGAACCTTCTTCATCTGCTTGCAATAACACTGCTGCAAGGGTGTCATTAGAAGAAAAAGAAAATATATGGAACTCCTTGCTGTAATCCGGACCTATTAAAGTGGGAGCCTCCATAATAGCTTTCTTAATGGAATCAAACGATTTTCTTGTTGAATCAGTCCACTTAATGTCTGACCCTTTTTTCAACATGGAGGTAACATGCTTCACCAGCTCTGCAAAATTTGGTATAAATCTCCTCACAAAATTTATTTTTCCCAGAAAGGATTGGATATCCTTCTTTGATCTTGGGACAGACAAAGTCTGTATTGCTTTTACCCTTTCTGGGTCAATTCGGACACCTGCAGCAGAAACAACATGTCCTAACAGCTTGCCTTCTTCTAAAGCAAATTGTGATTTTTTAGGATTGACTGAAATCCCAAACCTTCTGCACTTCAAGAACACTTACTTTAAATGCTGCAAATGGTCTTGATGGCTGCTTGAGTGTACTGTTATGTCATCAAGGTAGACAAGGACAAATTTATCCTTCTCTCCCACAAATGCTATATCCATATCTCTGAAAGGTAGCTCCAACATTCATCAACCCAAAAGGCATCTTGGCATACATAAAAGTGCCCCACGGAGTGGTGAATGCAGTCTTCTCTTGATCATCTGGATGCACAACAATCTGATTAAAACCTAAAAATCCGTCCAGGAAAGACATTACTTTGGCTCCTGAGACCTTTTGCAACAAATGCTCCATTTTGGGTAGAGGATAGTTGTCTTTTTTAGAGCATTTGTTTAAGTTTCTGAAATCAACACATAGTCTGATTTCTCCACTTTTCTTCTTTACTACCACCAAGTTGGCTACCCATTTTGAATATCTGAGAGGGACTATGATTTTGTCAGCTAGAAACTTTTTAATCTCTTTTTCAATTAGAGGAAGGAGCAAAGGTTTTATTGGTCTCAGCTTCTGTTTGAAAGGTATGGTGTCTTTCTCTAGAGGGATTTTATGTTGAATAATCTTTTTATCATAGGTTTTCAAGTCACTATATTCCCAGGCAAACACATCAGCAAATTGCTTCATTAAATTGCAGTCTTCAGAACATTGATTAGCAGACAGATGAGTGGACAGATTTATGTATCTAGGCTGACCTGGACTCCCTATATCATGCTTACAGAATACAAATTGATATTCTTTTTAGGCAGCCTTGTAAGGCACATCATTCTGGTCAAACAGTCTTTCTAAAGGAATTAAAACCTTAGGTATATGATTGCTGGGAAGCTGGACAATGCTATCTTTGCCAATTTTGTTTCTAAGCTGGGATTTAGGGCTTTGTTCCAAGGATTCATTTTCTTGGTCAATTTGCATTTCAGAAAATTCATCAATGACTTGAAGGAACCTATTTAATTCATCATCATCATCAAAAACTTTCCAATTCTAGACATTATCAGGCAAGGATGGCCTATATTTCATTTGGACTTGATACACTAGTCTGGGAGGCATGGGAGGGATAAACATGCTAGCAGAGACGGCAAGGGAATCAACAAGTTGATTTTGGGCTCTAGGGATATATGAAATACATAAATTATCAAAAGAATCTCTTAGTCTCCATACCTCATCTCTGTATGCTTTCAGCCTTGGGTGCTTTACCTGAAATGTTTTATTTACTTGCTGAATGATCAAATCAGCATCTCCGAAGACCTTTATGTTCCTGATTCCTCTGTCTTTTGCTACATTAAGGCCCAATATCATAGCCTCATACTCTGCTATATTGTTTGTGACTTGAAAAGCCAGCTTAAAATACAGATGTGTGTTTTCCTTCTCTGGAGATACCAGCACCACCCCTGCTCCTGCAGTCTCCCTGGAACATGCTCCATCAAAGAACATCTCCCAAGCTTGACTTCCTCGCTCTTTCTCGGCCTAGTTTACTGGTTTCCTGATCTGCATTGAGGCCTTCTGGGATTATTCTATTTTGAGGATACATGCTTCAAAATCAATATCCATAGCATATATGGGATGATTAGTAGGATTCTTCTCATCACTGATGATGTATGTCAACTGTGCTTCCCTGTACAATCTCCTGCTTTTTCCCCCAAAAACTGGGACAGTGGCATAAGATAGATCATTCTGTAATGTACAACCTAGTCTCTTAATCCATCCTCTAGACAACAACATGCCAAACTGAGGAGGGACATCTGCTACTACAATATCCATCATCATACTCTTCATGGGCAGCTGAGTTAAGTTAATGGCCAGGTCTTTGATTAATCCTAGGCATTTCACCTTTCTTGAATCAAATGAGAATAAATCATGATATGGTCTGGTGATGTCAAGGCCTAACTCTTCCATGAAAACTTTAGGCATCAAATTGTGGCTGGCCACTATGTCTAGCAAGCAATTGTGGAGGATTTTGTCTTGAATGGTCAAGGAGACATAAAATGATGGAGAATTATTATCAGCAGGTTCAATCATGGGGCTAAGCATAACGACAAGCTTGTCATCTTGCAAATTGACAGAGTCAGTGGAGGTTTGTGTGGTTTTCAGCTCAAAAGCTTCAAGGATAGGCTTTCTAAATACTTCACTCTTTACCAATTCTACCAGAGGAACATATATTTTTAACTTATGGACTTTTGACTCAAAGTTGAAAGAGGAAAGTAATTTATCAGAACCTCTTACCTCTTGAACTGGAGCTTTGAGGATGATTGGATCAGCTACTGGTCTTCTCTGTCTATTATTTTGTGACTCTGTTTGGATAGTAGCTCTTTGGGTAGGACTCTCTTTGACATTTTTTGCATTTGACCTCAGATTATATCTTTATTGTTCACCAGTCTGCAAAACAGCTTCTCTGTCCCACTTCTGACTGTCTTGTTCCTGTAGCAATGATTCCTAATATGCAGCCAATGTCAAAAAGGTAGCACTACCTTTATCCTCCATGCAGTGAATTTCATCCTCTTCCTCAAAATTTTCCTCCTCCATGACTACATTTTGTAAAGGAGCTTTAAACTTTTGTTATTCATTTGTTTCTTTACCCCTCTGAATGATTTGAAACTGTTCATTTGCTCTTCTGAATGGATTTGTATTTCTTGGAGCAAATGTGCTTTGCTACCTTGTCTTTCCTGAATTCTGCTCAACCTTCAGCTTAGATATTTCAGCAGCCAATGACTTTATCATCTTAGTCATTTTGTCTAATTTGGGTTCTGAAGATGAAACAGAGGAAGAAGAAGCCTCACCTCTCTGCCTCCTTCTATCAACATGTGTTTTAAGCTTTTCTGCAGCCATAATATTTGATTCCACCTCTAGTGCTGCATCCTACATATCAACTAGAGTGGCACATCTTCTTTCTGTCAATAATAGGCAGAAGTTAGAGTCAAAAGCATTGGCATAAGTGAGTTTGGCAGAGGTGGGGGTAGGCTTTACCTCAGCTAGTATCTTACTATACATACCATTAAATCTTTTATTAAAATCAGGAAATGATTCCCCATTCTCCCTCTTTAGGTTTCCAAACTCAGTATGGTAATATAGCAAGTCCTTTTTATCTCCCCATTGCTTCAAAAATGCTTCATCCAGTGCTTCAATATCAACAATAGATCCAGGGGACAATTCTCTGAACCACTTCCTAGCCTCTCCATCAAGGCTCTGTACAAAAACTCTCATCCAAACATCATTTTCACTTATGTCTAAGTTATTAGCATAACTATAGAAAGCCTCAAGGTGTTCTTTTGTTGTTACTCCCTTTGTACCAGTGAACTTGGGCATATATTTATGATATTCTCCTGCAGGCATAGCGTTCAAAGGAACGGGCAAGACCAGAGGTCCATACCTGGCAGCTACAATTCTTTCTATCTTCGTAGGTGCTTGCTGGCCTGCCATGACTGGGGTATGTGGAAGGACACTAGCAGATTGAGCAGTATGAAACAATGAAATGGATGACAGAGACAAAGGGATGTTATGGATTGTATGGGAAGCTTTCTTTGGACTGAGATTCAAAGGAAAACTAGATGGATAAGGAGCTCTCTTAATCTATGAAAGAATTTCTTTACTAATAGTGTTGGGCTCTAAATCTTCAAACTGTCTATTCTCAGCTATAACCTTATCTTTCATAGATGCATCGGTTTTCTTAGGCTTACCTGATCCTGATACTCCTTTCTGTAATGTTTTCCTTGGTTTAACAATCTTCTCAGGGTTAGGCACTGGTTCAGCTGGTGATTTCTGAGGATTTCTTTGAGTATGCCTCACAAACTGAGCCAGAACTGCAATGTGGAGTTGCCAAAGGTTGGTCTTCCTCCAGTAGAGTCGCCAGATAGATGATTACAACCAGAAATGTGCCCAGACCTTGTCTATCATTAAAATTTGGAACTGTGTCGTCTCCCAGGGAAGCTGAGCTTCAATCTCCTCTCCCCGGCAATGGCACCAATTAATGTTATCATCCCAAGAAACACTCCTAGGTTGTATCTCAGAGATGCTTGGGAACATAACAGACTCAACAAAATGTTGGAAATGGATGAATGGAAGGAATGATGCATATTCAAGCCAGATAACCACTTCTACTATGCTTAACTCGAGACATGGGTGAACACCCCCAGACTACAAGGCTTTAGACCACCAATTATTCACAGTTTTAGGATTAAGTGAACATAGAGAATACTGACCACACCAACAGATGCACAAGACCATGTGATGGCTGGTTGCAACCAGTAAAGAGATCTACAAATCTATTTTGTAATGCACAGATAGGATGACAGCTCTCTGGCGCTAAGTAAACAAAAACCTGCATAGCACATTCAATGATACATACTAGATTCTAACAAAGAGGTGGGATGACGGCCCCTCTAATGCTAAACATCAAGAGCACATGAAAAATACATAATAGGCACAACCTAGAACAGAGTAGAAATGGAAAGTGAGCAATTAACAACAAAAGAAGCTTGTATTAGCTGAAAATGAAGACCAGATGCTACAAGTATCACAGTAGTTATAGTCTCCAGAATTTGAACCTTACATCAAAACAATATCCATCAACCCTCATTACATCTTTGTTCTGGGTATATATAGAGTTTGTTTACAAAAATGCTGTTGTGCTATGCGTGGAGGGGCCATAATGGACCACCAACCACCTTAACTCTCTGATATGGATCTCTGCTGCAAACTGCGTGCTTTAAAGAACAATATTGGCCTTTCGAGATACTCTGCTGTCCTTCTCGAACAGGTGGAGTGCCGTATGGAAGAAGTTCCATAAATGGTAAATGTTGTGTTCTGCTCGAGGCTGTCCTTTTTTCTCCTTTGCCATTCTTCCTGTTAAATTCATTCGTTGGGGAGTAACTGCGTTGGGTACATAAATGCAGGCCACGTTTGTCCTTCAAGAGTCTGGAATGGCTATGGATGAGGACTGTGTGGGTAAACTGAGGGGGAATATAGGCTGTTGGATCACGCAGATCAACAGTCGGAAATAGTTAGCGGAGGATATCGGGCAGCAGCGGGGCAGACGATCGTGAGCCGTCAGATTGTGGGCGGATAGATCCAATGGTGATCGAGCGGCAGACGTGCACGGGGGTTAATGCGCGGGGAGGGCAGTTTTGGCGGTGAGCGGTATTCCCCGCACCGAATTTTACAGACAGGTGGTAATCGTACAGTGGGGCGTGATCGCAATCAGCAGGTGACGCGTGGTAGATATGACGGGGGGAAACCACTTTCCTAGGGGGTTAACGTGCGTGCAGTTTATGGGAGCGGGAGGCGCGAATGCCGTCCAATCGCGACGGGGGTTGATCGGATGGTGTGGATTTAAATGCACGTGTTTATGATTGATGTGGCGTGAAAGCATCGGATTGGTGGATAGCGCTTGTTTTGGAGGCGCGCGGTTATATGACAGTTTAAACTCGGTGCTCAGGAGTTAAACAAAAATTGGTTTACGCTGAATTTTGGAGTAAAACAGGGATAACGGGGGTTATGGTAGTGTAGGAAAAATGAAGGAGGAGGGGGAAAATGGACTACTGCGAGCTCCGTGCTTGCTAAAAACGCACAGCCATGCTAGTATTTTGGTCCTCCAAACACATAAGTACATAGTAGAGCTAATAGGTCTATTTCGAACTTAATTTTAAGTCTAGTAGGAGGGGCAAAGGTGGCTACTGTGACAGCCAAAGCATCAACTAACTGATTTTGTTCATGAGGAATAGTAGTGAAATTAATAGTTAATAAAAAAATATCGACTACATACCAAGCTTGATTTCAATAAGAACGCAAACGGGGATGCTTAGCTTGGCACTTGTTTTTTACTTGTCTGATCAACAACTTGGAGTCACCATATACTGATAAATTCTTTATGTTTAGTTTGTGTGCGGTTTTTAACTCAAGGAGGAGTGCTTCGTACTTGACGATATTATTTATCATTTCGAAGTTTAATTTAAAGGAAAATGAGGAGTTTTTTTGAGAAGGAGGGATTAAGACAATGCATGCTTCAGATCCATCTCTGGAGGAGGCGGCATCTTATTACATTTTCTAGACTGCGTTGGGATCTAAAAGGAAATTCAGGAGACTATCTTTTGCAGTAAGAGAATTTTTTTCTTCATTCGAAATGGAGAACACAAAATTTCCCATATTCTCTTTGACAATATAAATGAGAGAATTTTCGGGATTCTATTATGAGCTAATGGTGTAATTCATTCTGGAGTCTCTATAAAGGCATCGAGTACCTCCTCAAAACATGAGGATGGCTGCATATGAAAGGTCTAACGAGAGTGACCCACCATGCTTGGCATCCCATCTCCTTGAGAGAAGCATCCCATAGTTAGGGGGAACGTCAGCCACTACTATATCCATAACAAGACTTTTAATGGGAACTTGAGCCAGAAAAACTACTAGGTCTTTAATAACCCCTAAACATTTAACTCTATGAGAGTTGAAAGAGTATAGATCATGGTATTCTCAGGTTATACTCAATCCAATTTTTTCCATGATCTCCTTAGGAATGGGATTATGAGACACTCCAAAGTCGAGCACACAATTATGAAGATTCCAATCATGAATCTTCAAACTAGCAGAGAAAGGTGCAATAATACTGCAACTTTTGGGTTTAGTAGGCCCTAAGGAGATCTTAGGAGCATCGTCCTATACGTTGATAACATCCGTAAATCCTACTTTCTCGGGAGAATCTTGTGACCCTTTTTTAAAGGAGTCGATATATTTCTTATACTTTGGAATTTTTGCAACTTCTGCTAGTGGCATATTTATTCGGAGCTTTTTCATCTCGTTTTGTAACCTAAAATTTTTGGGCAAAGGAGAGTCGAAATCAATAGGATTAGGATGAGTGATGCGATATTTCCAATGACCTACTAATATTTAATGGGATATCCTCGAGGAGGATCGTGATTCGTAACTAGGCCTCTAATTGTTCTGCAAATCTCTGTAGCTGGGGGTCCCAAAGCTCCTCCAAATATTCATGGGAAACTGGAGAAGGTATATCAAAAGAATTTATAGAGTCAACATTTGGATAATCACCTTCATCAGGGTTTCTAATCTAACTAGCAGTGTCATCATTGTATTCGTCTACTAGGTTAGCATTATTCCTCAAAGGAGGCTGAAGAGATGGTTCATCAGCCCTTTGCCCTCGTTGGAGCAGCATCTGCTATTGAGGATGATTAAAAGGAGGAGGATTCCTAGGAGGAAAATTTAGATTATGATTTTGAGGGTTAGGGGGATGAGGGAGATATGGTCTATTTCCCAGTTCTAAACGGTGTATCTTATTCATTAAGGACTTGATGAGTTTTTACATCTCAATATTTTTCTCCTAGGAAGAAGAGAAAGTAGGAAGCAGATGAGAAATATCAGGGGCTTTTTTCTTCCCATTAGAATTAACATCCCTAAAAACCCTCTTTCTCGTAGCAATGGGGTTCCCTTTGCAGGAATAAGCCTTGGCTTGTACATCGGCCAACATCACGGGTTCCCTTTCCCATAGGGAATATGAAAGGTCACTGTTAAGGGAGGAAGTATAGGCCATGACAACTTCCATGTAAGAAGGCAGAACCGTAGGAGGAAAATGATTATAGCATTTGGTAAACCTTTTATTAAATTCATTAAAAGATTCATCATGCTTTAGCTTGAGAGCAGAGAATTTAGTGAGCCAAATATGATTATTTTTCTTCACAATGTATTGTTGAGTGAATAGTTCAATAAGTCTGTCCATAGTATTGATGGTGTTCGGAGCCAATGACCTGAACCACTTGTGGGGCTCTCCTTCAAGGCTTTGTACAAATAATCTCATACTTATATCATCATATTTGACTCCTATATTTTCACAATAATCTTGGAACATAATTACGCGTTCCTCAATAGTCTAATCTCCTTCATTATCAAACCGAGGACGATTTTTCTTGCATTTAGGAGGAAAATTGTGTAAAGGACCCTGTATATCGAGGGGGCAGTATCACGAATTCACCCACACATTCGTGGGTGGAGCTGAATGTGGCGAAGGAGGTGAAGGAAGTGACGAGGAGGAAGATTGACTAGGAGAAGTAAATGGATTATTGGGAGGAATAGAGGGATGAAGGAAGGGTGAGCCCTCAGGGAGAGAGAAAGATGTGGATAAATGGGCTAGAGAAAGCGACTACTCGAGGGGTAGGCGATAAAGGGTGGTTTTTTTTGAAGTTATCAAGTTGTCTTCTCCTATTTTCTATAATTACAAGTACTTCCGAGTCTTCTAAAGGAGAATAACTAATCTCCGAGGTAGATATGGTTAGACTTCGAGGGGTATCCAAGTTTTAAAGAGGTAACTACGTAAAAAGATAAAATAAAAAATTTCTATAGATACAAAACTACTAAAAGTAGATAATGATTGAATCAATATAAAGAAAATAGTACAATATGAACTTACACAACACCTGAGAATCAACAGATGTGCACTTTCGTAGTGGACTTCAAGCTCTGAGAGGTTGTCATCATCCAAAAGCGTTAGGGTTTGGTTGAGCTCATTCATCTTCCTGGGCTAAAGGTTGCCAATTCTAGCATAATTCTTGATGTGTTCGGGAAACATGCAACAATAGTTCATATAAATCGTTAAGTACACTATGTTTATTGACCAAACTGAATAAAATATGTGGTTGAACAGGGTTAGAATTAGTCATCCATAGATTAAACTAATAAATCTCTAGAAATGTCGCCAAAAGAATGTTGGTGCATAGATTGTTCCCACATATAAACAATTGGGTACGCATTCACTGAGGACGATGTAGTCCTCCTGCTATAGGTGTAACTATTGGTCCTCAGCACACCACAGGGGGTAACCCTGTAATATAATTGTTAGATTTTTAATATGGAAATAATATAATACCAAATGCAAGTGTTTTAGTCATAGTAGATAATAGTCGCATCCACAGGAGGAAGGAAATCATTTGACGATATACAATTCTAAAGCCAAATTCCCAATGAGAAAGACAACAATAATAAAATACAGTGATAATGAAAAAGTGAAGATTAAAGAAGTAAGAATATAAAGCAAGATAAAATTAAAAACATTGACTTTAAAACAAGGCTGCCCTCTGGTTAAACGAAAACATGTGTATCAATACATGCATGTTTATTCTACTCTATGTTAAATAATAGTTAATATTATATATCGGGACTGATACTCACATAAGAGAAAAATGAGGAAATCTTAGAGAACAACATAGACTATAAGAAAGGTAGGAATGCATTAACATAATAATAAAACATCCAAAGTTGCAATCACTGTAAAGCATGGACTATATCAACGAGAGATAAAAATTCAATCACAAATAACCTAGGATAACTCCTCTAGTAATTGTGTTGATAATATCTATATTGGAACACAACACTAAAGGTTTAAAATATAAACGAGATCAAGCCCCATATTTAATGACTATAATCGCAATTTTGAATAACATATGAAATAGAAACAAAGAAATAAAAATTGTTAGGAATAATCATCAAAATTAACAATGAAAGTTGTGTATCATGTACAGGCAGTTTTCAGTATTTGCAAAAGTTTCTTCTGTACTACTAACAACGGCCCCATAACAGGAAACATGGCTTTAAATAATGGTTTTTATGATATCTGCCTAATAACTGTTTTTGACAATAGACAATAAAAATAAAATAAATAAAGTAAAATAAAACATGATAATGAAATGAGTTAAATGTGGTGTTGCCTTCGTGGTTTTGATGACTTAGATTTTTTAGTTAGCCCTAAGGAAGATAGTGCATGTGCTTCATGTATTTTTTCTGCTGGTTTTTGAGTGATAATGATGGGAATATCATTTCAATCCTCTGGTTGATCAATGACTAATTGCATTGGTGGGACTGATTGGGCTACTTGAGATGAAGAGGAAAGCTACTGAACTGTCATGTTGCTCCTAAAATGACTCTTCACCTTAATTAGTCTATCCTAGTTAGCAACATGCATCCAGGGCATAATTTTGTATTTGGTAATTGCCACCACCAGTCAAGATCTGATTTGGTATTTAGTGGTAGGGAGGTCCTGATAAATTTCTTTTACTTCGACAAAGATAGTAAATTATCTATAGAGTGTGTTAACAAAAATAGTAGAGGAAATTTATTCCACTCCTAACATGGACAAACAAACCAGATCCTGCTCTGTTGCCTTTAATTTATCAAAGAATCTTTGCAAGGAGATCACCCAGTTCTCTTCATTCCAGAATGAAGGCACACCAAATATCCCAAATAATTCCACTCTTTTTTGAATTTTTTTATTTTCTTGATTACTTTATCAAACTCATTTCACATGGCTTGCATGGAAACCTGGTCTTCCTTTAACATATATAAAGATAAAATAAATTCCTCCCTAGGCAGAAGTTCGAGTTTTGTAAAGGTTGTGTCCTCCAAAGTGTTGACCAGATCAATGATAACATCAAGACCTTCCATCCTCTTCTCCAATACTTTAGTTGTAGACTTTGCTTCTAACCTGGCTTTCTGTATAAGTCCCTTTTCACATTGGGCAAGAATTGTCACGCATGCTTCAATTGCAATGATCTCTTGCCATATCTATTTCTAGATTTCTTCTTTGGCTTCCACTAGTGCTTTATTCTTGGTGACTACGACATGAGAAACTTCCTCAAGATTTTTTATTTGATTGGTTCTGTCTATAAGTGTAGCATGTACCTACTCAATCTCTTGATTCTTTCGCCCTATGACTACTTGTGTCCTATTCTCAGCTTCAATGATTTCATTAGGGGAATTTTGATGTCTAAAATGGTTCTCCTAAGGAAATTATAAAATAATAGTGGAAATAATAAAATAATATTAGATTGCATCATCAAATTTTAGAGGGAAAAAAGAAAAAAGAAAAACTATTTTTTCAACTCGTACTTTCGACTTATCTACCTAAGGTTTTACTCAAATTTCGAGCAGGAGTACTCGTTGGATGAAAAATTTAATTCTTCATCCAAGGAGTACCCATGTTGCATACTTTTGATGGACCTTGCTACACGAAAAATGAGAAATACATGAAAAAACATGATTGCAATCACATTTTTCATGTATTTCTCATTTTTCGTGTAGCAGGGTCCATCAAAAGTATGAAACATGGGTACTCCTTGGATTAAGAATTAAATTTTGCATCCAATGAGTACTCCTTCTCAAAATTCGAGTAAAACATTAGGGAGATAAGTTGAAAATTAGTTTTATATTTTTATTATTTTTTAATCTTTTTGCCTTTTTACTCCAAAAATGGTGAATCATCCCCCATGGGTGACATGATCATCTTGAATCCTATTGGTTATAAATTTTATTTTGGTTGTAAATTTTTCTTAGGAGGCCCATTTTAGACCTTAAAATTCCCCTAATGCTTCTTTGGATGTGTGTAACTCTTGCTCTAACCGAGTGATTTAAATATGTAATAATTTGGGATGTTCTAATTTAGTAATCTGGGTGAAGTCAAGAGATTTTTTTATCGAGGTTTTATATTCCTTGAGAAGTTTCAAGTGTCGTTCTTCTTTCTCGTGTAATTTTGTTCTGACTGCCTGTAGCTGCTCAAAGGATTTTTTACGTTCTTCCTCTTTGAGTTGCATAACATTTTCCATTTCTTGAAGACAACCCTCGACTTATTCTCTCCTTTCAAATGCTTGTATAATAACATGGGGATAGTGGTATGGGATCTTCAATATTACCTGAAGTGATTTTATATGTTTCTTCTTTTCTTCGAGTAACTTCTTCAGGGGGGCAGTATCTTTAGGAGGCCCAGATTGTCTAAGGATAATCTCTTCTAGTTCCTTGATTCAGTTGGTTTTAGTACGTAGTGACATATGGATTATATTAAGTTGTTCAGAAACCTCTTATAACATATCTTGCATCTTTTTGTTCCATGCTGTGGAGTCTAGGAGTCTGCGAGCCACTATCTCAGCCGTTTTTCAGTGTGAGTTAATCACATCCATGTCCGACACTTTTCCTAGATTTATGTCCACAAGAGATGTTTTGGATCCAACCACTTGCTAGTTTTCTCTTATCTCAAGTTGCAACACTGTGAGGTTTAAGGTGTTCATCTCAAAATTAGCCATCGATATAAAATGGGGCCCACTCACAAGTAACATATCCTGGAGCGCTGAGGTGTTCACTGATGGGGATTTTTCGGGGACTGTAGTTAGTTCATTGGCATACATTATTTCTTTCCTCTACTTAGTAAATGCGTGTTGGATATCTAGGGCTTGAGTCTCGGAATATTTTGGTTCTATCTCCTTTAAGGTCTGTTTGATCTCTATGTCCAATTGCTCGATCTTTCGATCAAAATCATTTGTTTCCACATCGGCTTCTTTTGGTTTGACACACTGAACTAGCTTAAATTAAGCTAATTAATCGCCTTTTTTCTTTCTCATGGGGGAAATAGAACATATGTTTTCGCTTTTTCTATGTGTTCTTGAATTAGAAAATGGTCTGAAGCAGCTTGTACAACCATGTCAATCATCCCAATAGATGGTTCAGATTGTGAGTCTTCTTCTGACAGTATTGGTGAATTTGCCCCTTTTTCCAATTCTAGTTTGCTTTCATGAACATAAGCCAATAATCCAGCCTATTTTTTAAGTAACGAAATGATACCAAGTTGATTAGAATGCCAACAATCATCCTACATAAAACCAAAAGAAGACATTTATTTTTCTAGGGCATCAATAACATTCTTACTTTTAGCAATTAGAGGAGATATAGCATAAGGATAGCTAAACAATGCACCTTTCTTTTTAGATACAAAATGAAATTCATTAAACACAATTTTCTACCTTAATACCTTATAAGAAAACAATAAAGGTGTTACATACTTGGGCAACCGATTTGGTTGATTATGAAATGCATATAACTGTATTACAGTATAATCCAGAAATAGAAACCAACTTCCGATACTCTCTTTCTTGGTCAACCTTATTACTTTTAATTTCTTGTCCAAGATTTGATTCACTCTGGTTTCAATTAGCTTAGCTTTTATAGGATAAGCAAAACAATCGATATATTGAGAATAAGCCAATGGAATGCATTGAGGATATAAGACATCAAACCAACGAAACACTTCTTTTTCTCTTCCTTCAACGTCTGTGGTATCCAATAAGAGTCCAGAGGCGAGGAAGTATGAAGGATAATTATAGAAAATCAAATGAACAAGGTAGGAGAAATGTGGGCATGAACAAAAAGGAAGGGTGGTAGACAGATCCACAGTGAGGGAAAAGGCTAAGTATTTAGGAAAGTTTATGGTTTGCTGGTCGAGCTTAAGAGTGAGAAGATGAATTTATAAAATCAACAATTCCTCTACCTTAGAGTCATCCACGAGGTTGAAAAGGAATTACCAAAGAGACTTTAAGGTATGAATGAAGGGTTTTAACAAAGTATTCTGCATGGGAAAAACTAGCTTTAACTCAGGGTCGAGGTTTTTGAAAAGACTGCGAAAGAATTGAAGCTTATCCTCCTTGGCCCATGTAATAAATTGGTTTTCTAACCCTCTATTTGATATGTCTATTCCCTAGGCGGGAATGCCCAACATTTTTCCAATAATTCCCTCATCAATATTTAAAAATAAAGGGTGGCTATTTATAAAACGTATTGTTTGTTGCTTTGGTTCATAACTTTCAACTAGTAATAATATGGAATCAGGGTCGAAATGGACCAGTGGAAGAACTGCATGCAATATTCCGATATTAAGGAAGAAATGGTCATCAATTGATGTAGCTGTAGATGAGGAAAGAGTCCTCTTTAGGGTAAGAATGTCAGTGAGGCACACCTTGGTGTCCTACACTCCCGCCAACTAATTAACGAGGGATTCTTTTCCAACTAGCTCGACCATAACGGATCAAAGGGAAAGATTATGAGAAAATAAAAGGTGGAGAGAAATAATAAATTATAGGTGAATGAATTTGAATTTGGGATGAACACAACGGTCCTGCGGTTTTGACAGAATCTTAGCCGAGCTTGAGAAAATACCATGCAGAGAGTCGAAATAATGAACAGAGTGGGGAAAATATGGCGGCGCTTAGGCTTAACAAAGTTTTAGGACGCTTATTAATGAAACGGAAATGTGTAGAATTACCACTGGCTAGGTCACCAACCACGATGGGCGGGACCCGCACATACCACAAAAAGAAGAGTTAAACGGAGTGAAATTTGAGGTGCGATGACCATTGATCTAATAACAATCAACGATGATTGTGTTAGCGAGTCCACAAGGATGTGTTAACAACCAGGAAACTTCATATGTGATAGGGCCCGAGAGCCGTCAGATGCAGGGTTAATCGATAGTCTATGTCTACCGAGAAAAAGTGAAGTTCTTATTTTTCGATTTCCTTTGAGTGTGGTAGCACCTTTAGAGCTAGTTAGATTAGATTTTGAGGGTGATTGAGATAGGAACTCGCGAGAGTTTTAAAAGCATCAAGAGTTTGATAGACACTATCCAACACGTCATTTAGAAGCATGAGCACTATGATTAACTGATGATTAGACATTAACAATAGATACACCCTTCATTCATGCTCCAGCATTAGAGAGATCGCTACATTACCCTATAAAGGCTGTTAAAGCTTAATATTTGTAAAATTTTTATATGGGGGGTGGGGGATTTGTTCCCTAACAGGACCAATACCATAGTGATGGTAGTAACTGCAACAAAAACGTACAATAAGTAATCACGTTGGTAATCTCAGGGATACAACAATGATGGCTGAACCAGAACATCTTTCAAGGCATCAAATGCCTTTTGGTAAGTGTCGTTCCAATATAAGGGAACTCCTTTCTTTAACAAGCAAGTAAATCCTTTGGTCAATTCAACATAGTTGGGAACAAATATCCGTAGAAAGTTATATTTCCCTTGGAGTTATTGTAGTTGAACAAGAGAGGAAGGAGTAGTAAGATCTAGGATCTCCTGGACTTTCAATGGGTCAATACAAATTCCTTGCTTCGATATAATGAAGCCAAGAAATCGACCATAGTTTACCTAAAAAACACACTTGTGTGGATTGTGCCTAATTGTATAACGTCGACAACGTAAAAATATAGCCCTAAGAAGCATGTGATGATCTATATGATGTTTCGAGTGGGAAGGTAGGCCATACAAATATAATTGTAAAATGTGCTTAATGTTGCGGAAGGCATAATTAATTTCCCTTTGAAATGTCACCCCAACATTTTTCAATCCGAAAGGGAGATTTCAATATGAAAATGTGCCCCATGGACAAATAAATGCGGTTTTATGTTTTTTTCTGATTGGAGAATGTTGATCTGATTATAGCCGGAAAATCCATCCATAAATGAAAATACTTGACTATCATCATAATCATCAGCAATCTGGTCGATAAACAGGGTAGGATAATTTTCCTTAGGACAAGCATAATTAATGCCTCGGCAATTGACACACACATGAATCATTCCCTGTTTCTTCATGATAAGAACAATGTTCGACACCCAATTAGTTAGAGGTATTGGGTAGATGAAACTGACATGAAAAAGTTTCTCAACTTCAACCTTAATAGAAGTAGTCTTCTTAGGATGGATTAGACGTAGGGCACTGTCAAATTGGCTTAACATCAGGATATGTTTTGATTTCATGTACAAAAATGTTTGGATCTATAACTATCATCTCTTCATAAGACCAGGCAAAGCCATCTCAAAATTCTTGGAAAAGGGCTCTATAGATCTTGATCTCATTGGGAGAGCAAGATGCACCAATATGTACATTCCCGAAAATTCTAGGCTTGATTGACATATCAAGAGGGATAGTCTCTTCAATATTCGATAAATTCTTCTCAGAATTGATATCATTGATAGATACGAAATTCACATATATATCAAAGACATTGGGGGAATAAATATCACTAAGATTACCCTTAGAGGAATATGGAAAGAAGGAATGATGATGATTCTCATCCCATGACGCATCGTCTGGCATCATGATCTCCATGATGCTTTCATCAGTAGAGAATATATTGAAGAAAGTATCAAAAGACATACCATAATATAAGGAATGATCAACCCAATTGATCGAAGAGAAAAAAATAGAGTGTGCCACACAAGCTTAATAAATGGCTTCATAGTCGAGCTCAATAGGACTAAGCAACATATGGTCACCAAAGATATCAATATTAGATGCATCTGGTAGTATCCAAGGATCAACTAGAGTAGTACAAGAAGATATCACATTGACATAGGAAACCTAGTTCACGTTGTCGGGAAAGGGATAAAGAAGAGGAGGAGGAAGTGAAAAGGTTCCCATGGGGGAAGAATCCTTAAGAAATCCCACCCTAACATGCTGATATAGATGTGGGGTTTGTGATGTAGGAAATGTTCCCTCTGCGGACAGAGGCAACCCCTCTAGCCCTAGAGTGGGTCTAGTCATAGCAAAATAAAACAACAACTAATTTCCTTAAACAATCATCATTGTAAGAGCCTACCTCAAACCGATGTTCAATGAAGCTTTCGTTGCATCGCTTCAGTTATCGTTTCCTTCTCCTGAATGAGCAATCAACCTGAAACAACATAAGAGAACAACAGAACACATAACTGAGAACAAAAATGAGCTGTTTACTTATAGAGTCAAGGAACCATAAGCTATCAAGTATATATTACACAAGACATATGAAATCATCATTGATTGTATTAAAATGAATCAAAATCAAAGCTTACAACCAAGCCTTGATGTCGCAAGCCTTCTCGAAGGGTCCAGTCGATATGTTTCTTCAAACATTCACTCTCAAAAGGGTATCCCAAATGGCTAATGACTCTCTCTCTCTCTCACTTACAAGCGCTATTACAAAGCTAAGGCAATCCACAACCAATTGCTAAACTATCAACAATTCACACTGCAAACTCACACCAAAGCTAGCTAATTTTCTCAAATCCAAAAACTAAGAACTAGCTGATCATAGCAATAGGGAGTGTTTTTATAAGAGGAGGAGCCTCCATGTAATGAGGGAGAGGGAGATTATCCTCAAGGGAGGTTTCTCAAAAGGTGGAACTACCATCCTAGAGGAGGAAAGGCAAACTCTCTTGACCCAACAACCAATTCTAGAATCACCCAGAAGGCCAATTGTTTGAACTAATTCACCATATCTAGATCGTTGCAAGTCATACACCAGGGCTTGGCGACGACGAGGCAAGGAAGCAGTGTATTCAGACAAATTTTCGCAAGAAATATTTGGAGGACTTGCGCGGATTCCTAAAATCCGACCATCGCAAGAAAAAGATGTACCTATGCGATGACATTGCGATGATATAGTTCAACACAGAGAATCATCGCAGGAAGAATGGGGTTCACTTGTGACGATGCAAAAACATAGGTAAAAGGGGTCAATATTCAGTATTAGAGAGCACTTGTTTAATCTTATTGAAGAAGTGGGAAGATATGGACATGTTTATTTGATGTATGACACAGCAGATATGTCGCTTAGGGACTAACATGAGGTTGGTGACAAATTACTGTGTAACAGATGCCCCCTAAAGCATGAAGCCTGAGAGAGTGGGAGGGGTGAAATGCTTTACGAAATCATAATTGAATCGGAACACCATCGCGGAAAACCTACAGGCGCAAGTACAATTGATATCTCTGATAGTGAAATACATGTAGTTTAGGCATGGGCACAACCATCCAAAAGACATATGAAACTTGGTCTGTGGTATGGACGTAGCCACCCAATTGATAAGACCATTTATAAAGATAGAGGTATGGTCGCAACCATCCAGAAAGACTCAGGTATGGTCACAACCATCCAATCAAAGAGTCATGTATATAATCATGAACCAATCCACGCAACCCGAACATATGTAATCTTAGTTCAGGGTCTTGAATCCCAATCAATCATAGTACAATTCCTAACATGCGAATAGATGTGCTGAAGTACAGCATGGTAGAAAATCGCTTGATTACCGGCCAATGATGTAAACCATTAACAAGCGCGAGAGAGACCACTAGTAATGTCAATGGTTCTCAAGGTACTGCCAGTACAACCCACAAAGTGTGAAGAATGAGCTAGAGTCGAACACTCGTGGAATCACCCGATCGAAGACCAATGATGTAAGTTTGTCATCAAGTGCAAATAACTTGCCATTGAGGCATGCAAGCTCCAAGGTACTGAAAGGGATCTCTCGATCAACTCCCTAGATAATGAGCTGGTGTTGACAGGAAGTGATTCGTCACAGGAGGGCCATAATGGTTCCCTCATCAATGTCACGAGACAACGAGCAAGATGAAGATGGATGAAACTAAGAATCAAAGGAGGAGGTAAGGGCGCAAACTGCAGAAGGATTATACTCTTGAACATATCGGCAACATGACTCTGGAAGGCGGCAGCATTTTGGTACCAAGGGATAAAAGGTCATACGGAGACAACAAGGATCAAATGGAATGAGGCAAAACCCAAACCCCGGAAGGCCAACGACGATGTGAGGATGTCCCAAACCCATAGAGAAGCAAAAGTGTCGATGTTCAAGAGTCACTAGCTGCCTTAAGTAACAAATGAAGATTTCAAAATTTTTCCCCTACCATTGCTGGTGAGTACCCCAATTATTTTTGAAAAACAAGCTTGAAGGGGATAACATATGCTTGTGGTATAAGTTCGTCCTTCGGACAAATCCAACCTAGTAAAATTTTAACGAGCCCTAGGGAGGAGAAGCTTGGGTCTCGTCATGGTGACGAGTCCTAATGTCTTCAGGGTTTAACGAGTCCGACGTAGGTAAAACTTGAAGTATTTTTCATGTTTAGAGAGTTTGAAAAAGACACATAAAAGAAAACTCCAGGGGGTCCCCTTTTCGTGCATTTGTGTCCCTCAAGCCCGAAAAGGTAGAAAACAATACTTGAGAGAACCGCTTGACCATTTCGATCAAGGAGTACTTTTCGTAACTAGTGTTCCCAATCTGAAAAAGTAGAAAAGCGATCGGAGACACGACGTTTCATAACCAAAAACGAGCTCGAAATGACAAAATCCTGGCCATCTTTTAGTTTTTAAACGGTTAGAAAAGAGCTGAAAGTAGACCGCCATTTTTATTCCGTTTAACGAGTCAAAAAGGGAAAAACTTGGCAATCTTTTCATATTTTACGAGTCAGAAAAGAGCTTAAAGATGACTCGCGAGAAAATTTCATGGTATAGACCAAGCACGTATCGACTGGAAACTGTATCTATCACCCCTGTTCCTGCATAGAAAACGAAACGTAAGATCCATTCGACAAAGATACACATGGTGATGTTAGAAAACTAGGTCAAAACCCTAAAACCATGAGGAAAAAATCAAAAACTATAGCCAAAACCCAAGTCCTATAGTTAAAAAACCCTAAAATCTCAAAAAAGTTTATATAAGACTTGTGGTAAAAACATTTTTTACATTGTCTTTTATTTTCACACTTGGTAATTTTTTAACACTACGTACCTGTGCAAACTTCAGAGCTCGATTTCTTCACCTGTGGTCAACCATTTCGCGCAAGACTTTCACCAAGTAAGTATATCGATCTTGTCTTTGCATTTTGATTGTTTTTAAGTCCAATTTCATGGATTTTTGGTGGATTTTTGGTTTCAAATCTACGCCCTAGTCGTCGTAAAAGTCCCCCTCGGGTTTGCGACGATCAGGGATTTTACACACACCACAATCGGCATCGTCACAGGAAACACGTGTACCCCTGCGATGATCTGGAAAATAATGAACTGTGAAAGCGGACCATCGCAGCTGTTTTAAAAATAGCTGCGACGGTGCAGTAAACATAAGAATTTTATTTTTCACACCATTTTAGACTATAAAAACTGCTCAAATCAATTCTAATCATTTAGCATTTGCATATGCAGGGGAAAAAATGGTGTTTGTGTGGCAAGAACGCACTCACGATGCTGATGATGAAAGAGGTGCAACAGACCCGCAATGCATACAAGTTCTTCGGAACTGTGGATTGTTGAAATTCTTCCTCACACCCCTGTTGTGAACACAACTCGATTTGCTAGAGTTCTTGATTCGCTCGTGGAACTCGACAGAGGGTAAGTTTATCATTCGGGGTCAGGAGGTTGAGTTCGATGTGACTGACATATATTTCCTTACAGGCTTATCTCACTGAGGGGAGAGACCCCACATGGGCGACATGCGAGTCCTTGGAGAGTCACTTGACATGCTGACCACACAAGTGTGCCCGGGGGCACGCAAGTCACCCACCAGTGGGAAGTTACAGATCCCAACAGTGGAGGATTTGTCATTGCGCGTCCTATTATTCATGATTACGAGGGTAGTAGGCTCTCAAGCGCAGCATAAGTTTATGAAAACCCAACTAAAGTTGGCTTAAGATTGCCTTAACCCGACCATGTTTGACTGGGACGAGGTGGTGTCTCTGAACATAAAGAGACAGTTGACCAAGTGTCAACGAGGGGAGACCAAACAGTTTGGATACGAGTCCATCTTGGCATCAACTTGTGATGTAGGAAATGTTCCCTCTACAGACAGAGGCAACCCCTCTAGCCCTAGAGTGGGTCTAGTCATAGCAAAACAAAATAACAACTAATTTCCTTAAACAGTCATTGTTGTAAGAGCCTACCTCAAACCAGTGTTTGATGAAGCTTTTGTTGCATCGCTTCAACTATCGTTTCCTTCTCCTCAATGAGAAATCAACTTGAAACAACACACGAGAACAACAATGATCTATTTACTTACAGAGTCAAGGAACCATAAGCTATCAAGTATATATTACACAAGACATAGGAAATCATCATTCATTGTATTACAATGAATCAAAATCAAATCTTACAACCAAGCCTGGACGTTGTAAGCCTTATCGAAGGGTCCAGTTGGTATGTTTCTTCAAGCATTCACTCTCAAAAGGGTCTCCCAAATGGATAATTACTCTCTCTCTCATTTACAAGCTCTAATACAAAGCTAAGGCAACCCACAACCAATTTCTAAACTATCAACAATTCACACTGCAAACTCACACCAAAGCTAGCTAATTTTCTCAAATCCAAAAACTAAGAACTAGCTGATCATAGCAATAGGTATTGTTTTTATAGGAGGAGGAGCCTCCATGAAATGAGGGAGAGGGAGCTTATTCTCAAGGGAGGTTTCTCAAAAGGTGGAACTACCATCCCAGAGGAGGAAAGGCGAACTCTCTTGACCCAACAACCAGTTCTAGAATCACCCAAAAGGCCAACTATTTGAACTAATTCACCATCACTGGATCGTCGTAAGTCATACACTAGGGCTTGGCAATGACGTCGCAGGGAAGCAGTGTATTCAGACAAATTATTGCAAGAAATATTTGGAGGACTTGTGCCGAGCCCTAAAATCCGACCGTTGCTGGAAATAGATGTACCGCTATGACGACGTCGCGACGATATAGTTCAACACAGAAAATCGTCGTAGGAAGAATGGGGTTCACTTGCGACGATGCAAAAACATAGGTAAAAGGGGTCAATCATTAGTATTAAAGAGCACTTGTTTAATCTTCTTAAAGGAGTGGGAAGATATGGACATGTTTATTTGATGTATGACACAGCGGATATGTCGCTCAGTGACTAACATGAGGTCGGTGACAAATTACTGTGTAACAGGGTTTCTCCCACAAGAGGGATGCTTCCAGTAACTTGAGAATTGTTGGAAAATAAGGTGATTTGATTAATGTCTATGATCCCTCCCTGATGAGGGAAAGCTATCATTATGAAATAAGTCAAAACTACAACAACCATAGCATAAACCCATATATAAAAAATTAGAAGGTTATAATGTAATGGTCCAGCAATAGCTTTGAATTTACTGACATTGTATTTCCATCTAATTCAATTTACAATGAACTCAAAATTCCATAAGGTTTGAAGCCTCTTCCATCAAAGGCCTTTAGAGTAGTCGGTGACTGATTGAGCTGAGGAGAACCAATGGCCTTCCAACAAGAAAGTGACATGATACAAGTTGGAGATCCTTCATCCACATTGGTTTAATGGATAGTCTTACTTCAAACAAAAACCTGAATCATGAAAGCCAATTGTGGTGGAAGTCTAGGTGTATGATTCTCATTATTAAAGACTACAAGGTTAGAACTTGAATGATCCACAACTTCAATTGCGGCAAGTAAATCCTTCTTTTGGCAGGGAAATTTTGCAACACCTCAAGGGTTGACATAGCTGAAGGAGATTGAGCCAGATCTCAAATATATTATAATTTTGTGCAACTCCCACATGAGGGTTGAACGCAAATTTATGAATAACGTCCATGGAAGATTTAATTTTCAATTCACTAGTAATCATATTTGGAGTAGGATCTAGTGGTGATGTGATAGAATTGGTAGGTTTATCAATAGTGTGACCATTCGAAGGATTCAAATTACCATAGTACTTACTTCTCGTTTCCACCATAGCATCATTTTTCAGCTTGGTGGAGGAAAGCATCATAACTGAGGAAGAGGAAGTGGGATCCCAAGCAACCATGTTAGTCTCCTGATTAGGAAAGGGGTCTGACAACACAATGGGTGAAACAAATGAGTTAAGGAATTGATTTGCTTATGCCCAATGTGGACAATCATGAGTGAAATTCTCCTCATTACAGATTAAGCATGGATAACGAGGTTTATATTTTTCTTCTGAAGGCTGGTTATTTTGTTTGTCCTACGGAGAATTATATTTCTTCTTTTTACCTTTGCCTTTCTTCTTACTTCTTTGTTGCTAAGATTCACCTTTCATGGATTGGAAGATATTTATCTTTGAAGTAGAAGCCACAAGAGTAGTGGAGGAGGGGTTTTGGGCAACCATAGTAGGAGTTGAACCAGATAGTTTACTCACTGACTGCTGGCTAGCAGAACCAATCATGCCATCGATGACCTGTGATTATTTACTGGAATGTTGTTGAATAATATTTGAATGTAACAGAGCATTTGGTATTATATCATATAGTGTTTCAGATTGGGTATATATAAGATCAAGATATTAGGCACGAGAAATTACTTTCTCTTTAGTTACAACTCCACCTTTAGTGATGTATTTTGTTATGGAAGATAACAAAGACTTAATAAACCATTCAGCTAATAATTGGCCAAGAATGAAGGTTTTGACTAAGCAATGATGCCATTTCCACTCATGAATATGATAAGAGATATTATTGGAATTAGATTGTTTGAAAGAAGTCAAAAGTTGAGTTTTGGTTTCATATGGAATGGGCAACTAGAAATGAGTTAAGTACATGGTTTCTAAGGCACTGAAATTGTTGGACAAAGCTTTTGGAAATTAAATGTAACAATTTTCTGCCATACCAATCAGTTTCCATTGGAAAATATGTAATTGAATAGGGCCATTATTCAGGGAGTTCAAAGAACACCATAAATGGTATGTCATTACGTGTGTAGATGGGTCTTCTCCAGGATTTCATTGAACTTTGGGATATCACTGGGAAATTTTGTAGGAATAATCGACAACCAAGGAGAGTGACAAATGGGATCATTTGTAACCCAGGTCATATATGGAAATTCAAGGGTTGTCATAAATGGAAACTACCAATTAAGGTCTGGTGGAGGGTATCCTGGATAAGATGGGATGGATTGAGAAACAAGTATTTGCCTCCTAGATAGGGAGTATTTTGATAACCTGGATAAGCATAACCTAGATGCCTAGTTTCGAGGTAACCTTGTTTTCCAATTCCACGATAACATTATAAAGGTTGAAATGGATGGGTTTACATTTGTTGACCTTGGTAAGGCATTTGAGGAATACCTTGGTATGGTTACGCTGTGGGATTTTGCATCATCCCAACATAAGGTTGGCTAGGTTGTGCCTATGCCATCTCATAAACAAGTTGACCCATTTGGATTTGAGGAATAGTCTGACCAAGTGGTGGAGGTTATAAAGCACCTTAAAGAGGTTGGGTAAGTCGGGCTTGGGATGTCCCAGATACCAGTGGAAGAGGTTTAGTTAGAGGTGCAACTTGCAAAGGTTGACTTACATGAACTTGAGATTGACCATGTTGAGACATAGGTTGAAAAATGGGAATTTGAGATGTAGGTTGGACATGTTGTGAGGTTTGAACTTGATTCACAATTGAGCCTGGTTATACGAAAGATATAGGTTGCCAAGGACTATAATCCATTCTCGAATATGGAGGACTTGAATGATTTTGAGCATTAGCTTGTAGTATTTGATTATGAGATGGAAACATTCCGACAACAGGTTTCCCTCCTTTTGAAAGAGGAGCAGAATATGAAGGCAACTGCCCCCTCAGAGGAGGGTACCTAGTATAAGATGGATTGGGCTATTATAGGTGTCCATACCCACTAACATAAGGACTAGATTGTTGCTCTGCTGAAGGTTGGGATGGAGGAGGAAGAAAAGACTATGTAGTGATCATTAAAGAAGTGCCAGATGGGATTCCAAAAAAGGATGACATGGGAGAAGTCCATGGACTATATGCTGCACCAAATAAGGTACCAAATAATGATTGGTAACTAGGTGGGATAGATGGTCCACTGTATAAATGTGTCTCTGGTGATGTTTCAAACATAGAAGGAGATGCAACATTGGTAGTCTTGATCATAATGGTATATGTGGGCTAAGAAACCATAGCAGACGTAGTCATAATCAAATTTCCCAAAAGAAGATTGTCACGAGAAACTCAAGGGTGAGTTGAAAGAAGATAAATCAGAAAAAGGAGCTTGTGATAGAGTATGAGGAGGAGGGACTTGATAGATATGAAGCCATATGAGATGAACAGGGGTAGAAGGTTGAGGTTCTTCTTGAGGGATCTCCTCAATACTCAGAAGACCAGGTGGAAGTGGTTCACCATCGATCCAAGATGTATAGGTTATGGTTGGGTTTGAGACAAAGGAGGAGAAGAGGAAGGTCCTGAAGTAACATGTGTAGTTAATTGAGGTGGCTCAAGTTGTATAACCTTAGGTTGTAATGTTTCTAATTCAAGATAGTCTAGTTAAATAACCTCAGGTAATCAAATCTGAGGTGCTTCCATTTCGACTGTGTCAGACTCACCAGCTAAGTGGGAAGTGATCTTGGGTTTAATACTCACAGGAAGAGAAAATTCTGGTGGATCAATTTCATATGGAGGACTAGAAGGAGTAACTTTCGAGGTACTTGAGTTGGTATTTTCCGTCTTTTTATTCTTCTAACGACATCCAGGAGTTGCCTTAGGTGGAAGAGGAGGAAATATTTACATCCTATGTGAATGGTGGGGCTGAGGAGGTTGTTCTTATATGTTGGTTTAATAAATTTTTAAAATTAACAAAAATAAATAAAAAAAGGGGTAACTAGGAAAAAGGGTTTACCAAGCAACTGTAAACTAGAATATACCACCTTAGAAAACCAAGGATTTATGTACAGGCAGACAATCTCCCCAGATGTTGTGTTCGTTGTATCACAGTGTACAAGGAGGCAGAATCGATTACTTAAGGTGAGGATAAAAACCTAGTGTGGAATTCCAAAATATACCCAAAGGTACGTGGAAGCATAGTTCATGTTAGTGTTGTCTAATGCATAACCGTATGGTGAGAGCGTTACAATATACTTTTCATGTGTGAAGAACAATCGAATATACCTAGAGATACATGTAGAACGATACTATACACTTATGTACGTGGAATGAGATATCACCTCTGGAATGAAACACTGGAAAAAAATTATAGCTCCTATGTTTATAGATGCCAAAACATGTCTCTAGCCTAGACTCTAGATGTTTGCGTTAATGTTTCAAATGTTCCTTAAAATTGATTAAATAAATATTAAAGTTTATGTTGAATTATATTTAAGTTTTCAATGCTCACCACGAATTTCACCTGAATATCCTAAAGATGAAATCTAGCATGATAAAATGAAAAATTTATTTTAATTAAAAATTTATGTACGAGAGGCAAGAAAACAAAGAGTAATGCAACATACAAAATGCAATAAACAAAATTTGTCAAATCAGTTCCCAGCAATGCAACTGTTCCAATTTCCAATTTCACACAAAACCCTAAATGCAATGCAAAATGCAAAATTATGAGATTTTTATTTTCCTCTTAATCTTCAAATGAAATGAAAAATAAGATGTTGCTAAATCACTAATGAAATAAAAAACACAAAATGATGACTATTATATAAGTTTCTTCAAGCAATCAATGATGTAGCAAAAGTTTTCCAATGACCTAAATGATAAGAACAAAGCAAAATCCAAACAAATTCTTATTAAAGGCTATCAAAATCAAAAGAAAACAAAGTGAAGGCTTTTTAGAGACCAAGAAACACTCAGGGACAAAAGGAAAACCAACTGGAACAAAGAAAATCAGAGAGAAAGGGAATAAAAGCATTTTTTTGCAGCTTACAGGGATCAACGTAGGTGCATAACATGCACCAGTGCTCTATAGCACAGGTGTAGAGAAGGAGAAGGTGCATTGAAGCACTCTGTCTCTATACCAAGGGGTGAACTGAAGCATATTCAACCAAATTATGATACAAAAAATAAAACCAATCTTAGAGAAGGCTTTTCCTAGGTTCAATCAAGAGTTTATTGAATCAATCAAGGTCGATTCAAGAGGTGAAAAAGGTGCTAGGGTCAAGGAAACAATTAAGGGAAGAAATTATTTCCTAATGGAATCACCAATTTTCTATGCAAAATTTACGATTGTAGACAAAGGTAATTTCCCTAGACTTAGTGGACTGGTCTAGAACAACAAAAGGCAAAGAATATAGAGTTTTCCTTAGAGAAATTGAGGAATGGGAAAGAAGACTACTTGGAATCCACTGCAAGCTTTGATTTCCTCCTTGCTTGTAAGCTCCAATCGTAGTTCTTAATTCTATAATTAGAATCCGCACATAAAACTAAAACAAGCCAAGGATCCTCAACATCTACGTAGCATAATTCAATTAATTTATTCAATGAATCAATAAGGCATTGAAATACATGAATGAAAATGTAACACAACACATATAGGAAAAACATATACTCTTTGTATTAATAGAAATAGGAGACAGTTTACAACTAGGAATAATAACTGTTCTTGTAGAGATCTCCCCAAGTTGACTTGTCCTTCCTTGTCATAAAGCAGCCCTCAATGTCACCCTAATGCACAAAGATGATAACTCCTTTACGTTCAAGGCAACAACATGAGTGCATGATCAGTCTCCAAAATCCAACCCTGATGCTATGGATGACAATAAATTTATAGGAGAAGCATGGTAGTTTATAATTTACCATAATGTGATTGAGATACACATATGATTGGAGGATGAGCTCAAGGGATAAGAGGTGAAGTCTCTCTTAGGTCCCTATAACACTAATGTATTCCTCTTATTGATATTGTTAGTGTAGCCCCCTATTGTTATTTTTGTGCCCATGTATCCCCCATTTTGTTATTATTGTGCCCCATAGAATCCCACTATTGTTATTGTTGTGCCCTCACATTATTATTATTACGTAGGTTCTGATTATATTGTGCCCCCTTATAATCCTATATATACCAAGGAAGTCTTATCATTTTTATCATCCAAGAATTTTTCATTTATGTAATGTAAAGGAGGTTTGATCCTTGAAGAGGAAAATTTTTAAGTCATTGATCTATTTTTTCTTCTGTTCTTTGAGCTGGTTGCATAACGTTTGGTATCAGAGCTTTGGATTCTAGGGTTTCACTTCTTCAAATAGGACATCTTGGAATTTTCGATATAAATTTATTTTATAGATGAGGAATGACCCGTTATAGAGTTTTGTGAACCCAACATTTCGAACTACCAAGTGAGTCCATCATCAGGGGATGTGTCAATAGATATTCACCAGATTTTAATGATTTATCCAAGAGTTCTATTTAGGGTATATATAGGTTTTTAAAGAAAAGATATATGAAATTTGGTCGGCCATTATCTTGTTAATTTTTCATTTATTATTATTATTATTTAATTAATTTATTAATTTGTTTATTTGATTAGTTAATTAATAAGTTAAATGGATTAATTAATTAATTTTATTATCTATTGAATTAATTATTATGTTTATTAATTTTATATAAAATTAATTGTTTAAATAATTTGTTTAGTTAATTCATTAATTTGTTTAGATGATTAATTAATTTATCTAATTAATTAGTTAAAAGAATAGATTAATTAATTAATTTTATTATTTATTATTTATTAATATGTTTATTAATTATTAATTTGACTAACTAATTAATTAATTAATGAAGTAAAGGGATAAATTAATTGATGAATTTTTATTATTTATTGATTTAATTTTTTATTTTTTTTTAATGTAAAATTAATTTTCAATTAATTTGCTTAAAAGATTCATTGATTTGTTTGATTAATTAACTAATTTGTTTGATTAATTAATTAAAAGAATTAATTAATTTTATTATATTATTAATCAAATTTCTTAGCCAAAACCACCTAAGGCTCAATCGAGGGTGGCATGAAGACACAAGGGCCTGGTTAAACTATTGGGAGATCAACGAAAATGATGCATTGCAAAACATAAATAACATTAAAGATATTGTTACTTCTAAGTTCAAAGAAAAAATGTGGTGTGAGAAAGACTTAGCGGCTAAAAGAAAATTAAGTTATTATAAGAAGGTCATCAACCCCACCCTAGAAGATCAAAAGTATCACTCTATTTTAACTAGCTCAAAGAAGAAAATTAATATAGCAAAGATTAGAACGAATTCTCATGAGCTCCATAGTGAAACATGTCGTTGGGCAGTTCCTAAAACGCCATGGACGGAAAGGATCTGCCATATATGTGAGAATAGAAACATCGAGGATGAAAACCACTTCCTCTTAGAGTGCCCCGCATATAACCACATTAGATCTCAGTTTCACAACCTTTGTTACAATATTGACCTTCTTAGCCTTTTACAATGTCAAAATTATAGTGAGCTCGGGAGGCTTCTCTCCAAGCTTTTTGAGCATAGGAATAAAATCTTAAATCAAAATAGATAATTTGTTTATTTAGGTCCGATAGACCATTATTTGGTCTCAGCGGACGTTAACCATCATCATCATCATCATCATCATCATCATCATCATCATCATCATCATCATCATCATCATCATCATCATCATCATCAATATGTTTATTAATTTAATTTCATGTATTTATTTCTTTGATTAATTATTTATATATTTTATTTGATTAATTTATTTTATTGATTAATTAATTTAATTAATTAATTGTTATTTAATAAATTAATAAATTAATAACTTAATTAATTAATAAATTAATTAATTGATAAATTAATTAATAAATTGATTAATTAATTAATTAATTAATTGATTAATTAATTAATTAATTAATTAATTGATTAATTAATTAATCAATTAATTGATTAATTAATTAATCAATTTATTAATTAATTTATCAATTAATTGATTAATTAATTAATTAATTAATTAATTAATTATTTAATAACCTAATAATGAGTTATTTATTGATTTTTTAGGATTTCAAGTAAAGGTTTCCACGTGTTGCTTAGTTTTAATCCATTGTCCCAGTTCAAGTTATTCTTCCTTTTTCTATTTCAATGGCTTCTTTGATTTTCCTTTTAAGATAATGGTCTTCTCTTCTAATCAGTTTGACTTCTTCCATGCAGATGTAATGAGAGGAAGAATGAACATGTTCTGCTAAGGCCGATTTTGAGGTCCTTTCTCTTCTTAAGTCAGCAATGTGTTCTTTAATTCTAATATTAAGAGACCTACCTGTTTCACCTATGTATTCCTTACCGCATGAGCAAGGAATCACATAAACACCTTTTTGAAGGTTAGGGTTTATGGGATCCTTGACTGAGTTGAATAATTGTCTAATGGTTTTAACAGGGGTGAAGCCTACATTAATTTTATGTTTATTAACAATTTTAGTAATTTTATCAGTGGTGCCTTTTATGTATGGAAGTGAGACCTTAGGAGTTGATAAATTTTGGTCTTTGATATCCTTGTTATTCTTATTTAGGGATAGGTGCATGGCTTTCTTGATAGTATTTCTATTATAGCCATTTAGTTCAAACACTTTGTGAAGATGGCTGAGCTCATCATTTAAATGGTCAGGATCAGATATTCTGGCCGCCCTAGTGGTTAAGGTTCTAATGATGCCAATCTTCTGCTTAGGGTGGTGATGGGAATTTGCATGTAGATATCGTTCTATATGGGTTTTCTTTCTATAGACTTGGAAACCAAGGGACCCATCTCTTTTAGTTAGAAGGATATCAAGAAAGGGAAGATGGTTGTTATTTTCAATTTCAATAGTGAATTTTATATGGTCAGAGAGACTATTTAAGTGATTGAGGAATAGGTCAAGTTTTTCTTTCCCATGACTCCACTTGGCAAATATGTCGTCTACAAACCTTTTCCATTCATCAGGGGTGTATGGAAACGACCTAAGAGCCTTTTGTTCGAAGTGTTCCATAAAGATGTTTGCAACTATGGGGGATAGAGGAGAGCCCATAGCTACACCATGAGTCTGTTCATAAATTTTACCTTTGAAACTGAAGTAGGAGGATCTTAAGCATAGCTCCAGAAGATCCACAGTTTCTTTATCAGTGATGTTTCTTATGATCTCAATAGCTTCACCAATAGGAATCATGGTATAAAGGGATACAATGTCAAAGCTGACCATTAGATCTTCATCCTTCATTTCTATGTTATTAATCCATTGAACAAAAGAATAGGAGTCTTTAATATAAGAGGGGGTATTACGAGATAGGGGTCTAAGTTTTTTGGCTAGGTGTTTTTCCAGAAGGTAAGTAGGGGAACCTATGGTATTAACTATAGGTCTGAGAGGTATGTTAGGTTTATGGACTTTAGGAGCCCCATAAATTCTAGGAATAATGGAACTATTAGGAATGATTTTCTTTTTTGTGATATCATCAAGCGATGATTCTTTGATTCTCTTAATTACTTCCCGCATGATTTTCTCACTGGGATCTTTATCAACGATTTTATAACATCCACTATTATTTAAATGTTCTTCCATTTTATTGTCATAATCAATTCTATTCATGATTACAGTTGCGTTGCCCTTATCAGCCTTTAGGATGACTATGTTTTTATTTTTTCTAAGGTTGTTTAAAGCTCTTTTTTCTTCTAGGGAAATGTTAGATGCAGGAGGTTTAGAGGTTCTTAAAATTTTTGCAATATCTTGTCTGATTTCTTCACTTTTTGCTATGTCTAGGTTTTTAATAGCTACTTCAATATTACTGATGACTTCTTCCACAGGTATTTTATTAGGGGTTATGGAAAAATTTAGACCTTTCTTCAGGATGGATTCAGTTGCATAATCTAGGTAGATGTCTGATAAGTTAATGACCTGGGCTTTATCTGAGGTCCTACTTAGATTGGGCTGTGAGGTTTGAGTTTTTAAGCTAGTGGATGGGCTGTTTGTTTGATCCACGTTTATGTTCATATTTGCGTTATTTTCATTTAAATTTGCTTTATTTAAATCCAATGTTTTATATCCTTGCATTTCCCTATCCTTTGTTGCTGCATTGTTTATAAGACCATTGTTCACTATTTTATACCCTTGTATTTCTCTATCCTCAATTGCTGCACTGTGTATAAGACCATTGCTGGTTGTCACATCAAGTGGAGGATGTGTTGACTGCGGTTTGGGGTGAATCATTGAGGTTTCTTGTGTATTGCTGTGCCTGATGGAGAGATCCACATTGCTTGTCACGCTGTTTACTTTTTCACACTGCGTATTACTGCTGCTTATTGTCTTTATTTTTATTAATAACTCTGCTGTTCATTTCTGAATTGAAATGAGGAACGTTAACATTATTAATAGTGGACAATGCAGTGACTACTCTCTCACACTGCATATTACTGATTCCCTGCTTGTTACTGATATATACGCTATTTTTATTTTTATTAATAACTGCGCTGTTAACATTATTTATGACTTCGTTATTTATTTCTGCTATATTGTTATCATTTTGCTGCGTTTGGTAAGCTTGCGTTTTGGAGGAATCAAGATTAAGGTTCTGAGTGCGTAAACTGGAATAAGCCTGGTGTCTATGAGAGCGCGGGTTGTACTCTTCATAAACATTGCATAAATTATTTAACTTCTTTAACTTCTGGTTGTTGTCTTTAGTTAACCATTTATCAGATTTTATAAATGTAATTGCATCCAAGGATTGCCATAGATCATGTCTAAGATATGAGGAAAGGTATAGATGAGAAGAAAGAAGTTTCTGGGAAGTTTTTATTAATTTTGACCTAACCCATTTAATTTCATTTCTAACTAGGGTTTCACTTAATTTTTTGAAACTGGACAGATTTCTGCCCAAGCGAAGAGGATGTTTGCAGATAGCAAATTTAGGAATTAGATTGTTGTCTCTACAATTTTTAAGAAAATTTAGATTGGAGATGAGTTTCGCTCTGGATAATCTTAATTTCTGGAACTCTGATGCGCTGTCCATCATGTCCCTTCCATGGTAGGACTTGATGTTGTTAAATAATGAATCCATACAGGTGAGGATTGTTTTATAGATGAGGAATGACCCGTTATAGAGTTTTGTGAACCCAACGTTTCGGACTACCAAGTGAGTCCATCATCAGGGGATGCGTCAATAGATATTCACCAGATTTTAATGATTTATCCAAGAGTTCTATTTAGGGTATATATAGGTTTTTAAAGAAAAGATATATGAAATTTGGTCGGCCATTATCTTGTTAATTTTTCATTTATTATTATTATTATTTAATTAATTTATTAATTTGTTTATTTAATTAGTTAATTAATAAGTTAAATGGATTAATTAATTAATTTTATTATCTATTGAATTAATTATTATGTTTATTAATTTTATATAAAATTAATTATTTAAATAATTTGTTTAGTTAATTCATTAATTTTTTTAGATGATTAATTAATTTATCTAATTAATTAGTTAAAAGAATAGATTAATTAATTAATTTTATTATTTATTTTTTTTGTAAGTTGCGGTGTTGCTCTTCTTTTTCTATTACTTTAAATCGAAAACAAAACAGTATATATATGGTTGAATTCAACTCACCCTCTTGGGGAAACCGAGTTTTTCAGCCACCTAAAGTTCTTAATAGCCGACCAAAAATAGAAGTTCCAGATTCTGATTATCCATGCTAAATAAACTAAACAGTCTTGCAGATTTCTAATTCTACTTGTATGCCTATATCGATTTTCCTCTTCTAATACTTGAAGAAAACTATAATTATCTATACTATACAACTTCATCAAAATTATTACATATCTATACTCAAACAACTTCTGCCGCTGGTCGCTGGTTTGTCTCCCTGTTTGCACCTTGTTGTCCTTCCCTTATCATTTGCTGAATCTCCTCAAGCTTCTTTTCTTGCATCTCCAATGTAATCTGAATAATCCTCAGCTCCCTCCTTAGGTTAGGGACTCCTTGTGCTAGTTCTGCCATCTCTGTTTCAGCTTGTTCCAAGGCTTTAGCCAACAATCTCTTCATCACCCAGTAGATATGCAGGGACTGCTTAAATAGAGACATTCTACCTCTAGTATTGCCAGGGTCATGGAGTAAAAACTCCCAATCTTCCATCTCTGAGTCAGACTGAGCCTGAAGCGCATCTTCTTCCATATTCTGGATAATTCTCCTGATTCTTGGGTTAGTGTTCTGATTGTAAGCCCTTTCTGCTTGTTGAATTTTCTTATCTAACGATCGACTTGTTCTTTTGCCAGGTCTCCCTCTCTGCCCCTGTCTTCCTCCCCTTTCTCCTCTGTTTCTGTGCGGTCCTCTGCCTCTCCTGCTACCCGGTTCCAACCTGCTACCCGCGCCTCTTCCTCCCCTCTGTCTGCCGCGTTGCCTTACCTTTCCCTCCCGCTGTCCTTGCTGCTCTTCACTGGTTTGCTGGGTATCCCAGCCTCCTACAGTTCCACCTCGTTCCTTACCTTGCCTGCCTTGTTCTTGCAGGTCCTCCTCATCCTCAGAGTCGTCATATATTTCATATATCTCTTCCACTGTTTCTTCCTTCGCTAACGCCTTGCCCTTTCTGTCCCTGTCTTTGCGCTCCGTGGCTTCCAGTTCCTCTACAGCCCTTGCTCTCTTCCTGGTTTCCATAGTGTCCTCAGTGAGGTTTCGGCACAAATTCTCTCTGTAGCGGATCTCCACCACCTTTCCTCCCCTCGCTCTCTGAATTCCTAACAAGTTTCCTCGTCGTCGATCCTTTCGCTGCCGCCCGTTTATAATCTTCCTTGCTCTGATCTGCCTACCTGTCAGCTTAGCCTTCCGCTGCCACCTGTTACTTTGCCTGCTGCCTTTCCTATCAATTATCTTTCTATCCTCATTTCCATTTGTGGACTTTGACATACCGTTTTTTCCCCCTCTCCGATCACTTGAGTTAATTATCTTGTTGTGGGGTGGTTGTTTCTTACCTGTCGTCGCACACTTCTGCTGTAATGTACCTTGCCTGCCCATTATACCACTCCCCCACCTTGACTGACACTCATTTAATTTCTGGGATTTCCGATCCATCTCACCTGTCCGTCGCACGGATGTTATGATTCTCATTTGTTGCTTGCTCATGGTCATAATTAATAATACCGGCCAGGTCCTCCCATTCTCTGTTGGGTCGCAACATTCTCCATTGATTGTCTATTTTACTGTTTCGACCCTTGCAACCCCAATTCGCAAGGAAGTCTGCTGCTCGGTTTCCATTCCTTTTCACATGGTTAATGATTTTATAATCAATCCCTTTTAGTAAGTCCACCATTTCTTGAACAATCCCTGCCGTTCTCCAACTATTGGTGATCTGCTCCCAGTTCTTCCCGTTGTTAAGTTTCTTCAGAATTTCAATTGCTATTTGAGAGTCTCCTTCTATTTCTAGGTTTCTATAGCCATTTCTAATCACGATTCTCAAGCCTTGGTGAATCGCCCATAATTCGGCCTCATTGTTTGTCATCTCCCCTCCCCACTCTGCATAAATCCATCTAGTGTTTTTCTGGCTATCACGGAAGATACCTCCGAATCCGGCATTACTTGGGTTCCACTTCGATGCCCCGTCAAAGTTTAACTTCATAAAATTATCTCTGGGATATGCAAAAATGTCAGAGCTTTGAGCTCTCGTACTATTTTTGCTGATTTTTTTGGTATGCACCATTTCATATTTCAAATTTAGTTTCTTTAAAATTTTCTCCTCACTCTGATCTGCTTTCCAATCATCCGCATCCCATTTTTCCACCAGAATTGTTTCTCTAGTTAAGTTCACTACTCTGTTCCATATTATTTCCGAATCTTTAGATTTGTCTTGGAATACTCTGCGGTTCCTTTCTTTCCAAACCATCCAAATCACAAAACCCGCAATGAGATCCCAGGCCTTTCGGACTACTTTACATTGGAATTTTTCCTTCTGCCAATGAAAAATCACTTCATTTATGTCTCTCAGGGGCCTCTCAAGTTTCTGGAATAGTTTTCCTGTTTCAATCCATAGCTTCCTGGTATAAACACATTTGATTAAAAGGTGATCTTGTGTTTCAGCTTCAATATTGCACAGGTAACATTTTGAAGGCCCACTGAAACCTTTCTTTTGGAGTTTGTCCCACGTCAGGATCTTACCCTTAGCTACTAGCCATGCAAATAAGGTAATTTTGGGCCACCAATTGTTACCCCAGATGACCTTCCAGTCTTGGTTTTCTTCGTTAGTCGCCTGTTGGTATGCCAGATAGTATGCCTCCTTAACGGTGAAGGATCCTTTCATTGAGTTCCCCCATCTGAGAATATCCCTACCCATTCTAGCTTTTATTTTCCTAGAATCCACCTCTTCCATGAATGCTTCTTGTTGTTCTTGATCTATCTTGATATCCCATTCCTTTGGTCTTATCCATTTCCGCCAAATTCCATCCAATTCGTCTTCTTTCCAGTAATCTTTGACATATCTACGGTTATCCCCTATTTTTTCCTATATGTTTTGGATTTTTTGAATTCTGCTCATTTTCCCTCTTTGTTGCCATTTCTCATCCCATAATTTGGCTTCTCCTCCTCCTCGTATTTCGCAGAAGGCATTCTTTTCTACTATATCTCGGTTTTGTCGAGCTAGATCCCAGATTGTCGAGCCTTTTGGGGTTTCCTTCAACCGGTAAATACCCTCCGTAGTGTTTAGCATATTGTACTTGTGTCTCCATAGTGCTTTCCATAGGTCATTGCCCCCTCTTAGCCATTGCCACCAAATTTTTGCTCCAAGCACCTTGTTGAGTTTATCAGGATCGCGCAGACCCAAGCCTCCTTCCTCCTTTCATTTCGTCAGGTGTTTCCATGATACTAAGGCCCACTTCTTTTGTTGAGTCGATCCTCCCCAAATGAATTTCCTCAGAATTTCTCTGATCTTGGTGCAGACTCCTTGTGGTATAGCCATAATCGATAGTGGATATATGGGAATTGCTTGCAGCACTGATTTCACTAATACAACCCTTCCAACAATATTTAAAGTTCTGAAGGCCCAGTTAGCCACTCTATTTTTTAGTTTCTCTAAAACTCCTTGCCAATTTTTCTGTCTTTTAGAGTTGAAATCCAGTAAGTTTCCCAAGTATTTAGTTGGGAGTTCTCCTTGCTTAAATCCCAGCATCCTGGTCAAATGGATTTTGACTGACTCCATGGTATTGAATATAAAGGTGCATGACTTTTCCTTATTGATCTCCAACCCAAATGCTTCCGCAAATAAATCCAGAACCTTCTTCAGATTTCTCACTTCTTTTACGGTTGGTTCCCCAAATAACATGATATCATCTACGAATTGCTGATGGGTTATAGGCAATTCATTACCCCATAGTCTTAGCCCTTTGATTTTATTTGTTGCTCTTTCTTTTTTAAGATATCTGCCTAGACCCTCTGCTGCTAATATAAATAAGAAAGGGGATAAAGGATCACCTTGTCTTATTCCTCTAGATGCCTTAAAGGTTTTCGAGGGAGTTCCATTGACTAATATTGAAAAATTTGGAGTTGATATGAGACTGTGAACCCACTTTATCCACCTAGTACCAAAACCGAAACTTTCCAAGATTTCTTCCAAGTATTGCCAGTTGATTCTATCATAAGCTTTCGATAAGTCTAGTTTAATCATCATTCCTTTCTGCTTCTTCACCTTCAGTGAATGAATTACTTCTTGAGTAACCACTAAACCATCTAGAATTTGTCTACCTTCTACAAAACCAGTTTGTTCAGGGGATATTAAACTATCTAGCAGGGGTTTCAGTCTTTTGGCAATCAGCGTTGCAATTATTTTGTAGATAACATTACATAGGGCAATGGGTCTAAATCCCTTAGCATCCTCTAAATTGTCATTTTTTGGAATCAAAGTGAAAAAAGTAGAGTTAATGGCTGGCCATACCTTTTGATTCATACGGGATTCTTCTATCAGGTCCAGAATCTCCCTTCCCAAAAAGTGCCAACCCGCTTGATAGAAATCAACCGTAAAGCCATCCGGTCCTGACGCTGTACCCTTATTCATGTTCATCACCACTTCCTCCACCTCTTCTAAACTAGCTGCTCTCATTAGGGCTCTATTATGGTCTTCAGTTACTATCCGGGGAATGGCCTTGCAAACTTCCTTTATAGCTTCGGACCTGTCCATCTAGGGTTCAGTCAATATTCCTTTGTGGTATTCCATCAGTACTTTTTCAATTCCTTCCTGTTCAACAATCCTCTCTCCACTCTCGTTCTTGATATATAGTATCATGTTTCTTTGCCTGTGTTGTATCATTGCTTGATGAAAAAATCTAGTGTTCCTTTCCCCCTCCCTCAGCCACTTTATTCTAGATTTCTGTCTCCATAAAACTTCTTCCTGCTTTCTCCTCTCCTCCAGTTTTCCTAGAATTATCCCTTCTTCTCTGCTACTTTCCTCTGTCCTTCCTTCAGTTATTATCCTTTGTTGCAAAGTTTCCATTTCTTCTTCCAACTTCTGTTTTTCCTCCATGATGTTTCTGAATTCTTCCTTGTTCCATTTCTTTATCCTTCCTTTTAACTCTTTAAGTTTTAGTTGGAAGGTATGCATTTTTCCTTTTCCCTGTACTGTGCTTTGCATCCACCATTCTTCCATTTTTTTTATAAATTCCGGGTCTCTAAGCCAAAAGGCTTCAAATCTGAAGGGCTTCTTACCAAGGTTATTTTTAATATCCACTTCCAGTCTAATTGGCCAATGATCTGAGCCAAGGGATGGCATGATCTTTGCTTCTATGAATACATCTCTATTCATAATTGTTTCTGATACTAAGAACCGATCTAGTCTGGACGCTATTTGATTCCTTCCCCCTCTCCTATTATTCCATGTATAGACTCCGTTGATGGTTGGTAAATCTACCAACCTCAGACCATCTATCATGTCATTGAACATTTCCATATACTGATCTGATTTTCTTATTCCTCCCTTTTTCTCTTCTAGAGACCGGATTAAATTGAAATCTCCTCCTACAATCCATGCTGTCTCCGGATATAATCTTCGAGTTGCTTGCATATTTTTAATGAAATTTTCTCTTTCTCCCGGAGTGTGAGGACCATAAACCCCTGAGATAATAACCCTTTCCTTCGTCCCCGCTATTCTTCCTGTATCTGTAAGAATTCTGGTCATGCTGGTCCAGTTTTCAAAAATTATTTTGTTTGGGTTCCACAAGATTGCAATGCCCCCCGCTGATCCGATTGCATCTTGTCCCATGACTTCGTATTGCAATTTGTTGTTTTTGATTATTCCTTCCATCTGCTGCATAGTGATCTTTGTCTCTTGAAGGATCATAATACTTGGTCTGTCTTTTTTAAGTTTCTCTTTCATATATCTCTGCTTTCCCTTACTATTCAGACCCCTAATATTCCAACTGATAATAATCATTTTAAACTTTTGGAGGAGTGGAAAAATACCTCTGACAGAGGTATCACTTTACCTGAATTTATCAATATTTCGCCGATTGTTTGGATCGTTTCATTCATCGTTTTCCTCCCTCTTTTCCTGCTGCTTTTGCTAGCACCGCCAATTCCCATCTGACCTCTTTCCTGTTCTCCTGATGTGGTATCCTGTTTATCCATATTCTCCCCTTTTTTATCTTTGTATTTTTGAAATGCCTCTTTATATAATTGTTTTTTACTGTCTGGTATGAATCTTTCGTCCAAGTTTTTCCATTCCTGAATTAGTTGTCTCATAATTCTTTCTTCCTCTGCCTCATTTTCCTTCTGGCTTTCCGTCTCCATTTGGGCTTGGTTAGTCAGTATTTCTATCTTTTCAGCAACTTCCTCTTCATTCATTTCTCTTGCTCTTGTGTCTTTCTCTTTAGTTTCCTTGACTGTTTCCATGGGTTCATTCTCTGGACCTTCTTCCTCTTCCAATTTGTCCTCACACTCTTCACTATTTTCCTGGAGGATTTTGAACTTGTTCTGACTTTCAATGTTCAGTGGTTTCGCTTGTGTCTGTGTTTTTAGACCTTCTTTATCGGCTTTCTTCTTTCTGGTAACCTGTTGGAAACCCTTGTCTGTCTCCTCAGTTCTCTCTACTTCCCTTTGTTGTTCTTCTTTTTTCCTTATGTATTCTTCCTCCTTATTTAATGGACATTGCCTGTATAGGTGTCCATACTCATGGCATCTTCTGCATCTGAAAGGGATATGCTCATAGTCTATTGGCTGTTGCAATAATTCATCGTGGTATTCTAGTTCTATGTATTCTGGCAGAGGTTCGGCTATATTCATGTATACACATAATCTTGCATATGATGTATACTTGCCTTTTTTCGTTGCTTCCGCTACCTTGACAAAAGCACCAATCGTGTTGCCTATCCCCTTCATAATCTCAGGATCCCAAAATTCCATTGGTAATCCAAACAGTCTGACCCAGAACGGGGCTGCCAGCATCTTTTCATTTTCAGGGTTATATCTTTCTTCCCAATACTTCATGAACAATGCCGCATTGTTCATAAAATATGGCCCTTCCTCAAAAACCCTTTCTTTATCCTCCAAATTCGCAAATATGGCTGTAAAGAACCCTTTTGCTCCTAGTTTCAGCTCAATGTGCCCTTTTGGCCTCCATCTTTGGTAAATCCACCTGTGTAGTTCTTTTTCAGATGGCCAATACCCTACGAACTTGTAGATCAATGCATGATCTTTCATGTAGCTGTTATATTCCTCTAGCTTGTTGTTGGGTATTACGTACCTAGGTTTTTTCTGAGCCCTTGGTAAGCACTTTCCTCCGGTCTTCATTTGCCACAAATTGCCCATCACTGGTGCTTCTTTATTATTCTCCCTGGCATTACTCTGGTTGCCGCTGCCACTTGCCTCTCCTGCAACAATATTTTTATAGGAGGGGATCTCTCCCCTCCCTTGCCGATTTTCCATTGTTGCCCTCAGCACGGACTGTATTGGAAACTTCCGCTCCTATGCTGAGATTTCTGCTATCTCCTCCGCTCCAACCCCGGCTTCTCCTGCTCGTTTCCCCTTCGCGCGTTTCTTCCAGACCTCTCCGCATTTTCTCTTGCAAACCCTAGCCCGCAGACTGCAACCGATTCCCCTATTCCTTCATCGATACACGAGTGGTCCCTTCACAGTACTTTTCCTAGATCATTTGCCATCTTGATCGAGCTTTGGTTGTCCAATTAATTAATTTTATTATTTATTATTTATTATTTATTAATTTATTAATTTGACTAATTAATTAATGAGGTAAAGGGATAAATTAATTGATGAATTTTTATTATTTATTGATTTTTTTTTTTAATGTAAAATTAATTTGCTTAAAAGATTCATTGATTTGTTTGATTAATTAACTAACTTGTTTGATTAATTAATTAAAAGAATTAATTAATTTTATTATATTATTAATATGTTTATTAATTTGAACTGAGAAGCTTCTGGGAGAGACGGAGTTCGTGAACTTGGGCGGCGAACCTAGGGTTTGCTCGGCTCTGGCTGCTGCCTGAGCCTGCGGCGGCGGGGCTACCAGCTGGTGGGGGTTCTGGCCGACCTTCCTTTTACCTTCGCCTGATTTCTGTGCGGGGGCTCGACTTCTGGTGCCTTTCTGCGGAGGAACTCGTGCATCTGGAAGTTCTGTGATTGTCTGCGGCGTGAACTTGACCTCGGCTCCCCTATTTCTCTCGCGCGTCCTCTGCGAGACTCGGGCTTTGGGCCGAGCGGCGGCGACGTCCTCTGGTGCATCAGCGGCTCTCTGCTCACCGACAGACCTTCTGTCCTGCGGTTCAACAAGGGTTTTTGGCCTTGCGTCTTGTTCTGCGCCGCAGGAGGGGCCAAGGGTATTTTGGGCCTCTGATCTTCTTCATGGGGGTGAGGTGGCTGCCCTAGTCGCCTCTGCCCCCGGAACCGACCCGCCTCAGCTCGTTCCGGGTCCTATTGGGCTCCTGTGCTGATGGCTGGGTACATTTTTGGTCCTCTGCTTGTCACCATTGCAGCTATGGAGAGTGTTGAGGGATCTGAGATGTAGAGTCTGTCTCTGCATCGATTCGTGCCGCTCGTCTATGGCTGTTGCTGGTTTGTTTATTTTCTGGCTTCTCTGGGTATGGGTGGCTCTCTTTCACTGGCTTCTGCGGATTTTGGTGGAGAGTTGAGGGGATGGAGGAGGTGACCTCCCATTTCGTGCCTCTCCCCACTGTCTATGGGCTGCCTTTTGAACTACTTCTGCACATTACACAGGAGCTTTCGTTTATTTACTGTTTTATTAGCTTGTAAGGGTTGGCATATACTCCTGTTGGGGTTTACACACCCTGTTTATGGCTGCCCTGTCTGAGGGCTTTATCAGCATACTTCCCTGAAGTATTGGATATTGTAAGTGGCTACCGCCACACTACTGCATATGCCTTGGCATCAACAGCATGTAATCTCTATTATCTCTATTTTAATAGAAATTACGAACTCTATTTTCCCCGGAAAAAATATGTTTATTAATTTAATTTCATGTATTTATTTCTTTGATTAATTATTTATATATTTTATTTGATTAATTTATTTTATTGATTAATTAATTAATTAATTTTTATTTAATCAATTAATAACTTAATGAATAATTTAATTAATTAATTGATAAATTAATTAATAAATTGATGAATTAATTAATTAATAACCTAATAATGAGTTATTTATTGATTTTTTAGGATTTCAAGTAAAGGTTTCCACGTGTTGCTTAGTTTTAATCCATCATCCTGGTTCAAGTTATTCTTCCTTTTTTATATGAAGCTTCAAAATTGGAAATTTAAACCACATGGAGCTGAAATACTGGTGAACCTGATGTACGAATTTTAGATCTTGGTTTGCTATATTTTTGGAGATATGATCTGAGGAAGTTAGGGTTTTTGTAGGATCTAGAATTCCATGTCAAACAGGGGACCTAGGGAAAATCATCATAACTTTCTCTTCGAGCATTGGATATGAATGTCGTAAAAAGTGACTAAAATTTGTCAGACTGTAGATTTTAGGTATCATTTTCAGGGCTGAAGGTCGAAATAGTGACACATGAAACTCCGTACAATTTTGCTACTAAACCAGTCTATAATCTGGTCATCATGGGAGTTTGGGAATAACTCTTTCTTGAAGGATACAATATCAGTCTTACTTACGGGGTTGGAAATATGACTCAGAGGGATACCACAGGAAGGAATTTCAGACCTTATATATCTATAATTACAGAGATACAACAATTTCAATATTAAGCTCCTTAAAGGCATGAAAAAGGTGTGTAATTTCTAAAAACAATTTGCATAACTTTTGTTTGAAAAAATAATTTGAAGTGATTCAAAGGGCATAGTGAAGCATAGATATCTTTTTTTGATTCCAAAATGACTCCGAAAAAAAAAATTAGACACACCTAGTAAGCAACCAGAATGCTCTACTATGTCACATGAAGAAGAGGAAGAAATACAACATGATATATCAAAATTATGCAACCAAATGCAACAAATTTCACCCTCGAAAAGAGTAACCAAAAACGAAATGCAGGCTAAGATGAATGGTTTGAAGAATGGTTTAAAATTATACATGGAAGGATTAAAAGAATACATGGAAGGTTTGAAGGATGGATTAAAATTAGACATGGAAGGTTTGCCAAAGTTGCTACAAGAAATGTTTCCTAATGGCGAAAAGGTATTTTATGAAACTCATGATGAGAACATAACGAATCTTAATCATGATTTTAGACACTCCAATGTTGGGTTTAAGAACCACCACATTCCAAATATCGATATGAGGAAGTTTGATGGCAAGGATCCGATAACATGGATACTGAAATAAGTGTGTGGAATGACCTATTATAGAGATTTTAAACCCAACATTTCGGACTTCTAAGTGAGTCCGTCATTAGGGGAATGCCAAATGCCTTGAGAAGATCAATGTATTAGAGCTAATGCTATATATATATATATATATATATATATAGATATATATATATATATATATATATATATATATATATATATATATATATATATATATATATATATATATATATATATATATAAGTGATACTGCAAATGGAGTAATATTTTGATCACCATGATGTGCAACACACACAAAAGGTATGCATTGCAACTTTATATTTATAACTCAATCAGGTTGTATGGTATCGATGGATTTGTTCTTTTAAAACACTTGTCACTTGATCATATTTTATGGAGGAAATGATAGCACATTCTGGGGATATAAAGATACACACCTTCTTTATCCAATTGATAAATCTCAAGTAAAAGGGTTTAATGGCGGAGCACATTGAGGACTTCCATAGGAGCATAGGATTGATGTCTTCATAGAGAAATTGAAGGATAACATCCAAGATGAGGTTCACCTTTGGGAACTCGATTCATTAGAGAACGAATTCAGCGTGGAAAGAAAAGTTGAAAGAAAAATTATGGCAACAAGGTAGTCTACCACTAACAACTATAAATATGGAAGTGTTGTTTCTCCTAGCCTTCCACAACCTACAAGGTTTACACCACAAAAATTGAAGGAAAAAAGAGAAAAAGGGATTTGTTATAGTTGTGATAGAAAATACACTAAAGGCCATAAGTGTGTCGAAAAGAAATTATTCTACCTAGATTGTGAAGAGTAGGAAGAAAAGGAGCAAGAAACATCAAAATAGGAGGATATACACTAGGAATCAACCCTTGAGAAAGAAGAAATGAATTTGACCATATCTTGCAATGAATTGGCAAGAATTACCACTCCTTTAACACTCAATATAGAAGGATATATCAAGAATAAAAATGCAATAGTATTGATTGATTTCGGTAGTAATCATAATTTTATTCATTGTAAGATAGTCAAGGAATTGAATTTCTTCCTATATCCAACACCAGAGCATCAAGAAATGGTTGAAAATGGAGGAACTATAAATTTCTCTAGAATGTGCCATAATATCAAGCTAACCATGGGGGAATATGTATTGAATAGTCCAATTCTTTCCATTCCAATGGGCGGTGTTGATGTTTTACTAGGAGTCAAATGGTTATAATCTTTAGGGATGATAACTTTTAATTTTTCAAGAACTTTTCTTGATTTTTTTTTTGGGAAGGAAAGGAAGTTGAATTGAGAGGTATCACAGTGAAACAAGGAAATATAATAACTCTAATGGAATGAAAAAACTTTTGAAGAAAGAAAAAAGGGGTGTAATTGCACAATTATGCTCACTAGAGGTTCAAACATCAAAATCATCTATTTCTCTAGATCTCCAAAAAGAATTAGACAATAATTATAAGGTATTTGAAACTCCCAAAGGACTCCCACCTATTCGTGATGACTATAATGCTATTCATTTGATTCCAGGAAGTGTTCCTCCAAACATTAGACCTTACATATATACCTATGCCCAAAAGAGTGAAATTGAACGAATGGTTGCAAAAATGCTAGAGGTTGGTATAATTCAACCTAGTCAAAGTTATTTCTATGCTCCAGTAGTATTGATGCACAAGAAGGATGGATCATGGTGTATGTGTTTGGATTATAGGGATCTCAACAAGCTCACTATTAAAGATGAATTTCCCATTTCTATCTTTGATGAATTATTGGATGAATTACATGGAGAAATTTACTTCACCAAGATGAATCTTCATTCAAGATATCATCAAATTAGAATGAGGACTGAAGAAATTTCTAAAAAAACATTCATAACTCATGAGGGTCATTATGATTTTTCGGTCATGCCTTTTGGCCTTGGTAATGCACCTTCGACATTTCAAGGTTTTATGAATTCCATTTTTAAACCCTTCGAAAATTTGTGTTAGTATTTTTTGATGATATAATAATATACAATAAGTCTTAGAAGAATCATCTTCAACATGTTGACAGGGTCCTCAAACTATTAGAGGAGCAAAAATTATATGAAAAACCTCCAAATGTTTCTTTGGAGTATAGGAGGCGGAATATTAGGGTCATATTTTATCTCATGAGGGTGTTAAGGTAGACCCCAACAAAATTAAATCCATTAAGGAATGGAAAATCCCCATAACCATAAAGCATCTTTGAGGATTTCTTAGGTTGACAGGGTGTTATTGCAAGTTTGTTAAGAATTGTGGTAGATAGCACACAAAAACTTTGAAGTCTGGAGATATATAATGATATCCACATACTAAGGATCTTGTGAAGAAATGAGAATTACATGTTCATTGGGAAAAGTTTCCTCGTGAATAATTTCTTCCTCACAAGGCAACTCTAATATCAACTCTGCAAATACTAAATATTTCTTAGATTTAGCCGACATGAATTCAAGATCGAATTCTTGCAAAAATGAAAATCCATCTATTATATTTGCCCCTAATCACTCGCCTACTAAGAAAAAAATGAAATGGATTGACGGCTACTAAGGCAAACGTTTTTCGAAGTAGAATGTAATGCTGAAGCCGTTGGAAATCATGGACAGTTGCCAAAGCCAATTTCTCGATGGGAGAATAGTGTAGTTCAGGACCTACCAAGCCTTGACTTAGATAGTAGATTACATGTTCACAGAAGGTATCATCTTCCTGAACCAAAACCATACCAATGGTTGATTCTTCTACAACAAGATAAAAGAGGAAATCTCTGCTATTATTGGGTGGACTCAACAATGGAGCAGAGGTTAATGCTTTTTCAAAGCATTAAAAGATCATTTCATGAAATCATCCCATAAAAAAGAGACCCCTTTCTTAAACAAACACATAAATCCTTTTGTGATCTTGGCGTAATTGGATATAAATCTCCTCAAGAAATTTGCTTTTCCTTAGAGACTTTGAAGTTAACATATGGAAGACGGGGGAAGCAACTGAAGTATTGCCTCAACCTTGAAGGGATCAACACGAATCCCCTCTGTTGACGTGATGAATCCTAACAACCGACTGGATGTGATTTCAAAAACGCATTTATTTGGATTCAACTGGATTTTATAAAAATGACACCGCTCAAAGATCAACCGAAGGTGCTTAGGATGATCAATTCTCTTTCGAGAATGAGCAGCTAGATCATCCAGATATGCTTAGATAATGTTAGGTCCCTATAACACTACTGATTCCCCCATTGCTATTGTCATTGTATCCCTTAGTTTTATTATTGTGCCCCTATTGTCCCCATATTATTAGTGTGCCCCATAGAAACACACTATTGTTATTGTTGTGCCCTTATATTATTACTGTTATGTCGGATTGATTATATTGTGACCCCTTAGACTCCTATATATAAAAAGGAAGGTTTAGTAATTTGTATCATCCAAGAATTGTTCATTTGTGTAATGTAAAGGAGGTTTCCCCCTCGAAGAGGCTGAATTCTAAGGCATTGATCTATCTTTTCTATCTTTTTGTGAGCTGGTTTCCTAACATTTGGTATCAGAGCTTTGGATATTAGGGTTTCGTTGCTCTAAACAGGTCATCATGGAATTTTCACTATAACTTTTTTTCTGCAACGTTTCAAAATCTAACAAAAAAACCCATTTGAGACAAAATCGTTCTAAACTTTGGGTCCAAATTTTAGAGCTTGTCTCGCTATATTTTTGGAGATATGATCTGCAGAAATTAGGGTGTTTGCAAACTCCCGAATTACATTCCAAATAGGAGACTTGGGGAAAATCGTCATAGCTTTTGTTCTGAGCATCAGATTGAAATTTGGTAAGAAGTTTTAGAAAGAGGACGACTTGTAGTTTTCTATATATCAGTTTCAAGTACTAAGGTTGAAACAGTGACACATGGCACTTCATACAAGTTAGCTCTATTGAACTAGTCTATAATCAGGTCACCGTGGGAGATTTGGCATAACTCTTCCTTAGAGAATCCAATATTGATTAGAATTGCAGGGTTAGAAAAAGGACTCAAAGGGACTAGTGAAGAATTATTAGCATTAATTGATGCCCGAAGAAAGAAAATGGAAACACCTAGTAAGCAACTTGAAATCTCTAGCATGACTTGTGAAGAAGAGGAAGAAATGCAACATGATATGTCAAAATTACAAGACCAAGTACAACAAATTTCACTCTCACAAAAGGTAACTGAAGCGAAGATGAATGGCGTGGAAGCTAATATGAATGGCATGCAAGTTAATATGGATGGTGTGGATGCTAAGATGGATGGCATGGAAGCTAATATGAATGGCATGCAAGTTAAGATGGATGGTGTGGAAGCTAAGATGAATGGCATGGACACTAAAATGAATGGCATGGACGCTAAGATGGAAGAATTGAAGATAAATTTGAATAATTTGCTACAAGAAATGGTTACTAATGGTGAAAAGGTAGTAAAGGAAACTCATGATGAGAATAAAAGAAATGTTAATCATGATTTCATAGACTCTAATGTTGGATTGAAGACCCACCATGTTCCAAAAATCGATATGAAGAATTTTGATGGCAAGGATCCCGGAACATGGATACTACAGATGGAGCAATTTTTCGAACTCCATAATGTGACAAACACACAAAAGGTACGTATTGCAACTTTATATTTGGAAACAAATCAGTTTGTATGGTATCGATGGCTTTGCTCTCATAAACAAATTGTCACTTGGGAAATTTTTACAGAAGAAATGATAACACATTATGAGGATACAAAAAGCAACACCTTTTTTAGCCAATTGATAAATCTCAAACAAAAGGGTTCAATGATGGAGCACATTGAGGACTTCCAAAAATTGAGCATAAGGGTAAAAGATATTCCAGAGGAGCATAGGATTGATGTGTTCATAGGGACTTTAAAGGATAATATCCAACATGAGGTTCACCTTTGGGTACCTGATTCATTGGAGAAGGCATTCAAGTTAGCAAGAAAAATGGAAAGAAAAATTATGGCAACTAGGAAGCCTACCACTCACAACTATAAAGATGGAAGTGTTGTTGCCCCTAGGCTTCCACAACCTACAAGGTTGACACTATAACAATTGGAAGAAAAAAAAGGAAAAGGGATTTGTTACAGTTGTGATAACAAATACACTAAAGGTCATAAGCGTGTTGAGAAGAAATTATTCTACATATATTGTGAAGAGTTGGAAGAAAAGGAACAAGAAATGTCAAAAGAAGAGGATATACTCCAGGAACAAACCCTAGATAAAGAAGAAATTAATTTGAACATATCTTGTAATGCATTGGTTAGAATTACCACTCCTCAAACTATCAAGATAGAAGGACATATCAAGAAGAAAAAGGTAATAGTGTTGATTGATTCGGGAAGTACCCATAATTTTATTCATTGTAAGATAGCCAAGGAATTGAATTGCTTCCTATATCCAACACTAGAGTGTCAAGTGATGGTTGAAAGTGGAGGAACCATAAATTGCTCTAGAAAATGCCATAATATCAAGCAATCCATGGGAGAATATGTATTAAATAGCCTAATGCTTTCCATTCAAATGGGTGGTGTTGATGTTGTACTTGGAGTCCAATGGCTACAATCCTTGGCTACAATAGCTTTTAATTTTCAAGAAATTTTCATGAAATTTTGTGTGGAAGGAAGGGAAGTTGAATTAAGGGGTATTGTAGGGAAACTGAGAAATATAATCAACTCTAGCGATATGACAAAGATTCTAAATAAGGAACAACGAGGCATAATTTCGCAATTATGTTTGCTAGAGGTTCCCACATCGAAATCATCCATTTCTCCAGATCTCCAAAAAGTCTTGGATAATCATTCCGAGGTATTTGAGACTCCCAATGGCCTCCCACCTATTCGTGATCATGATCATGCTATTCATTTGGTTCTAGGAAGTGTTCCTCCAAACATCAGGCCGTACAGATATCCCTATGCTCAAAAGAGTGAAATTGAATGTATGGTTGCAGAAATGCTAGAGGTTGGTATAATTCAACCTAGTCAAAGTTCTTTCTCTGTTCCAGTAGTATTGGTGCACAAGAAGGATGGATCATGGAACATGTGTCTGGATTATAGGGAGCTCAACAAACTCACTATTAAAGATAAATTTCCCATTCCCGTCATTGATGAATTATTGGATGAATTGCATGGATCAATTTACTTCACCAAGTTGAATCTTCGTTCAGGATATCATCAAATCAGAATGAAGACTGAAGACATTCTGAAAATAACATTTAGAACTCATGAGGGTCATTATGAATTTTTGGTCATGCCTTTCGGTCTTACAAATGCACCTTCTACATTTCAAGGTTTGATGAATTCCATTTTCAAACCCTTAGAAAATTTGTGTTATTATTTTTTGATGATATACTAATATACAACAAGTCTTGGAAGGATCATGTTCAACATGTTGACAGGGTGCTCCAACTATTGGAGGAGAAACAATTATATGCAAAAATCTCAAATGTCTCTTTGGAGTATAAGAGGTGGAATAACTGGGTCATATTGTATCTCATGAAGGTGTTAAGGTAGAGCCTAGCAAAATTAAAGCCATTAAGGAATGGAAAATCCCCACACCCATAAAGCATATGTGAGAATTTCTTGGGTTCACAGGGTATTATCGCAAGTTTTTTAAGAATTATGGGAGAATAGCAACACCTCTAACAACATTATTGAAGAAAGATGCATTTTCATGGAATCCATAGGAATCAAAGGCCTTCGAACATCTTAAAGAGGCAATGTGCCAAGAACCGGTCTCAGCTACGACAGACTTCACAAAAACCTTTATTGTGGAATGTGATGCTTCAAGAAATGGAATTGGTGTTGTTTTAATGCAGGATGAAAGACCCATTGATTTTGAAAGTCATCCAATAAAAGGAAATCATTTACACAAAACTATTTATGAGAAGGAAATGTTGGCAATACTACATGCACTTAAGAAATGGCGACCCTACCTAATGGGAAGACAGTTCAAGGTAAAAATGGATCATGATAGTCTTAAATACTTTTTAGAACAAAGATTATCCTCTGAAGAGAAACAGAAATGGGTCACAAAGATGTTGGGTTATGACTTTGAAATCATCTACAAAAAAGGGAAGCAAAATGTTGTGGTAGATGCACCCTTAAGAAAGGATGAGGACGTGGAAGCATTGTTGTGCGCCATTTCGCTTATCTAACCAGATTGGATAAACAAAGCAAGGGATGAATGGAAGAATGACAAAGAAGTGTGGGCACTCATTCAAAAGTTTGTTATGAAACCAGCTCACAAAAAGATAGAAAATATAGATCAATGCCTTAGAAATAAGCCTCTTCAAGGGGGCAACCTCCTTTACATTACACAAATGAACAATTCTTAGATGATACAAATGATTAAACCTCCCTTCTATATATAGGAGTCTAAGGGGTCACAATATAATGAAGTTGACATAACAGTAATAACATAAAGGCACAAAAATAACAATAGTGGGTTTCTATGGGGCATACTAATAACAATATGGGGACAATAGGGGCACAATAATAACAATAAAGGATACAATGACAATAGTAATGGGGAATCACTAGTATTATAGGGGCCTAACATGCCCCTGTCCTTCCGAAAAGCGTTGTCCTCAATGCTTGAGTAGTTATGGATGCTTCTGTATAAAATTCTCATCCTCCCATGTGGAATCTTTAGTGGATAAGTTCTTCCACTTGATGATATACTCTGAAATTGATCGATTTCATAGCTATTGAGTTCTTGTTTCTGTGACTACTTCCGGTTCCAATATAATTTTTCCTTCCTCATCAAGTTCTGGCAATACTGTTTGACCTGGGAGCTTCTTGCCTATAACCTTCTTTAAACATAAAACATGGAAAACTAGATGCACTTGAGAAGATGTAGGAAGCTCAAATTAGTATGCCATAGTACCAATATTTTGCAACACCTTGTACAGACCATAATAATTTGGTGATAATTTATTATCCTTCTTAGCTTGCTTGAGGGACATTTGTTTATATGGTTGTAGCTGTAGGGATACCCAATCACCTACATCAAAATTTCTTTCACTGCGATGTTGATCTGTCTATTGTTTCATTCTATTTTGTGCCAACGTGAGTTTATCCTTTAAGACTTGGAGAACTTGTTGTTGATGCTCGATGTGATGTTCCACTGCTTGAACCTTAGAATTTTCTCTTAAATATGAAGTGATGGATGGTGGATGATATCCATAAAGTGCCTTAAATGGGGTCATTTTTGCTGCAGTAAGGAAGGAAGTGTTATACCACCATTCAGCTAGAGGCAACCATTTGACCCATTGTGTCTATTTATCAGATACAAAGCAACGAAGATATCTTTTCAAACATTTGTTTACTATCTCATTTTCCCCATCAGATTGAGGATGATAAGATGAGCTATGAGCTAACTGAGTACCGAGACAAGAAAATAATTTTGTCCAAAAATTTCCAGTGAAAATTGGATCTCTGTCGCTTACAATAATCTTTGGGTTTCCATGTAGATTTTGAATTGTTTCCGTAAATGCAGTAGAAACTATATTGGCTTTAAATGGATGTGATAATGCACAAAAGTGTGCATGCTTGGTAAGTCTATCAACTACTGTTGGCATTATGAGACAAGTGTTGTCCTTGATGGCAAATCACACTGATAACAAATCATAGTGCAGAAGGATAGCAGCAAGGAATTGATGATTAGTCTACAAGTATGAAGAAAAATATATACACACTGGTTCACTATATACCAAGTCACGTATACAAGCATGTTCACTATATACCAAGTCGCGTATACGCAGGTTCGCTATATACCAAGTCACGTGTACACGCTGGTTGGCTTCAGTAAAAGCGCGTGTATGTGGAAAACTTATCTTTGGTCCACGGCGGTTATTCCTTGGAAGTTGTGCCTATGGTTTTGGACCTTGGTGTCTCGACGGATGTGTTGATCCCTAGTTTTGAAGATGATGGTATTGGATTTCTATGGTTTTGGCTCTTGGTATTGAACAAGGCCTAAGGCTATATAAGGAGAAGGAAATCATTAGGCAAGTGTATCTGAAAAGTCTTGAATATCTGATGAAGTATTAGATCCAGTACGCAGGTTATTGGTTGATGATGTATTGCTTGATCTAAGCTAAGGAGAGATCTCATCGGTTGATGGAGAACAAGATCTAAGGAGTGATCGGGATCAAATGGTTTGAAATGAACTATCTTTATATGGTTGATTATGCGTATTTCTAGATCTGCATACTGACGCAATGTTATGTTCTGGGTATAATTGATATCTGGTACAACTGCAAGTTATGAAAAATTCTTTTTAGATCTGCACGCAGGTTGTCTTCGGTAAAACCGCGTGTATACGCGGGTTGCCTTCATTGAAGTAGCGTATATCTTTTGGAGCTTGATTTTTGGGTTGCAGCTGGGTCTGACTGTTATTGCAGAGTTCTGTAGTCTGCTCTGTGTTCTGGTGACTGGGTTTGACAGGGTTTTAGTGGTTCAGTGATTGTTGGTTGTTTTGTAATCTGCTATGAAAGTTGAATGAATTGTGGTATTCAGATTGTAATGTTGTGCTTCAGGAATATCCAGTCTGAAAATGTATGAAAAGTGGTACCTGAAGGAAAGAAGATTGTAGGCCAGCACCTACGTACTAGTATCTTAGCTAGTACAAGAGCAAAGGGGGTTGGAGCTCCCTTCCAAGGAAGTTTGGAGAACGAGAGAAGGTTGAAGCCTTCTGCAGGTTGTAGCCTGCGTACTGGTATAAGGCTGCACTAGTACAAAAGATTGTAAACTGAAGTTCTTATTAAAGAAAGATAGAGACGACTTGCAGTAGGTGGTTTTCACCCACATTGGGTTTCCACCTTATATCATGGTGTTCATGTGTGTGGCTTTTGTGTGATGATCTGTTCTGTTATACTGCATCTGTTTACTCTTAATATGGTGAATAATGACCTGATGCACTTAACTGAAGATAAACTAACTGAATTATAAGTTTTCTGGTTATACGCTGTTTTCTTTAGACACAGTAGCGTGTACACGCTGGTTCACTTAACTGAAGTAGCGTATATGTTTCTGAGCATTGAAAAAGTTTTATTAATCTGATAATACTGATTCACCCCCCCCCCCCCTCTCAGTATTATTTCCAACAATTGGTATCAGAGCAGGTCCTTCAGAGAAGCTTGATCGCTTGAAGGTAGATCGTTCATCATGAGCAACTACGAGAGAGAAGCATCAATCAGGCCACCGGTTTTTGATGGGACAAACTTCAATTATTGGAAGGTAAGAGTTACTGCCTATCTTCAATCTCTTGGTATAGAAGTTTGGGACATCGTAGAAACAGGCTACGCTTTTCCTTCAGCTACTCCTACAGATGCAGCTGAGAAAAAGAAGTATGAAACAAATGCGAAAGAAGTCAGTACCCTATTAGGATGTATATCCCAAACGGAATTCATGAAGGTAATGCACTACAAATCCGAAAAAGAGATATGGGACAAAATTGTCACGAGCTATGAAGGAGATGAATAGGTAAAGCGTGCTAAACTTCAAACTCTCAGGATTCAGTATGAGACTCTCAAGATGTATAATGATGAAAGTGTGGCTAACTATTTTCTTCGGGTAGATGAGATTGTTAATTGTATGAAAAATTTGGGTGAAAAAATAAAAGAGGCTATAGTGGTTGAAAAGGTTCTAAGATCATTGTCCCCCAAGTTTGAATCTAAAGTATCTGCAATAGAAGAAAAGGAAAATCTACGAATTCTTACTATGTCTCAGCTACATGGAATTCTAACTGCTTATGAAATGAGAAAGGGAGGTCCATCAGACAGAAGAGAAGCTGCTTTCAAGGCATCAGGCAAAGAAGATTATTATGAAGCAAGCCACGTCCCAGAAGAAGAGGAAGAAGAATCAAATTTTGTCAGAAATCTTCAAAGGGGTTCTGGAAGGTTCAGAGGTAAGTTACCTTTTAAATGCTTTGCTTGTGGAAGAGTAGGTCATTATGCTGCAAAATGTCCTTATAAGGATAAAGGAAAGGAACTTGCTAGACGGAACAAGAAACAGAGTGCAAATAAGAAAAGCTACTACACTCATGAAGATAGTGATGGTCTATCGAATAGTGATGAAGATGAACGAGGTAATGAATATAAGTTGTTAATGGCATTTGAAGATGATGATTATATGGATGCTGTAGATGTGGATAACCTTTATGATGAAATTACTAGACTCAAGAGATGTATAGAAGAAAAGAATATGATCATTGATACTCTACAATTTCAAATTGATGAAAAGGAAAAACATCTTGAAAAACTAGAAGGTGAAATTGTTGGTCTTAGAAAAGAGATTGAGAAAACAAAAGCTATTAATCTTAAATTTGTTAAAGGATATGAAACCTTGGATGAGATTATCAATGTGTAGCGATCTCCTCTGATCAAGACAGGTCTTGGATATAATGGAGAAACATCTCAAGCCTCTACCTCTAAAAGTTATCTTGATGCAGCAAGGAAAAGCTAGCAAAGGCCAAATAAAAGTAATCAGGTGAATCAGGGATAGTTTACCTCAAGAACAAATAAAGACCATCAAGAAATTTGGGGACAAACTGCCTTAAGGACAAACAGAAGCTACAATCAGCCACAGGTAAAATCTTCCCAATTTGCTCCAAGAATAAATAGAAGCTACAATCGGTTGGATGATAGATCTGATTATCGCAGAAGTTTCTTTGGCCAATGCTTTTCTTGCCATAACTTCGGTCACAAAGCAGCTCAATGTGTTGCATACAAGACAATCATGACTAGAGAAGCTCAAAAGCAAGGGAGAATGACTGAAACCATGAAAAGGACTTATAACAACCTTTCGGTTCTTGAAAATGAAGTTGAATGCTCTATTTGTAATAACTTTGGTCATGAAGACTCTGAATGCAGGAGCAGGTTCCGGAAGACAATTCAGAAGGAGCAAAACTCAAATGTCAGAACATGGAGAATAAAGGAACCACAACCAGAAAGATGTGGGATAGCCTTTTATGCAGAAGGTCAAGAAAGTCTATGGTACATTGACAGCGGATGTTCGAAGCATATGACAGGGGACAAAGAAAAGCTTGAGTCATATACCGCATTAGAAAAGGGGAAGAAAGTTTCTTTTGGAAACGATATCTCTGCAGCCATAAAAGGAAAAGGTGTGGCTCCATTGAAAGAGAAGGTCAAAGCTAGAAATGTTTTGTATGTTGATGGATTGAAGCATAATCTTCTGAGTGTCAGTCAGATGTGCGATCAAGGAACAGAGGTAATATTTAGATCAAATGGATGTTGTGTTCGTGATCTTGATACAGGTAAAACAGTGATCAAAGGAAGAAGGACTCCAAATAACCTATACATATTTGAAGAAGGACCACAACAATGCTATTTGAGCAAGGATGATGAACACTGGCTATGGCATCAAAGGTTGGGGCATCTAAGCTTTTCACAAATAAGGAAAGCATGCAAATATCAGGCAGTTCGTGGTCTTCCAGATATCAAAATTCTAGACAACACTATATGCAAATCTTGTCAGTTTGGGAAGCAAACCAGAACTAACTTTCCAGAGAAGGAAGGATCAGCCAGCATACCTCTTGAGCTAGTCCATACAGATGTATGCGGTCCATTTAGGAAAAGGACACCTCGAGGAGAAGAATATTTGATATTATTCATTGACGATTTCTCCAGGTTTGTCTGGTTAGGGCTTATGAAGCACAAAGATGAAGCATTCGAAAAATTCAAATCCTTCAAAGCCTTGGTTGAAAATGAATCAGGACACAAAATTAAGTGCCTCAGATCTGACAGAGGTGGGGAGTTTACCTCAAACGAATTTTTCGATTTTTGTGAAGAACATGGGATAAGAAGAGAATTCTCTACAGCTAGAACTCCTCAGCAAAATGGGGTGGTGGAAAGAATGAACAGAACAATCCAACAAATGGCTCGTGCTATGCTTGATGAATCAGGTACTCCCGCAACTTTCTGGGGTGAAGCTGCACATGTTGCGGTTATTATTCTTAACAAAACAAATGTCCGAGTAAACAACACTCAAACACCTCATGAGCTCTGGAGTGGTGAGACTCCTTCGGTGAAGCACTTCAAAATATTTTGGAGCAAATGTTATATTAAGAATACTGATGAGCAACTTGGAAAACTTGAACCAAGAGCAAATGAAGGCATTCTTCTTGGTTATTCTCCACATAGCAAAGAATACAAGTGCTACAATAAAAGACTTGGCAGAATTGTTGACAGCATTGATGTAGTGGTTGATGAGAAGGGATATATTCCTAGGCAAGTTCATCATGAAGACATTGAAGAAGATAAAGGCTACACTCAAAGGCAGAATGATGAAGAAGAAGAACCTCAAGAAGAACCAGAGGAGCAGGCAAGAATAGAAGAGAAGACTCCATCCAGATATGTTCAAAAGAATCATCCAGAATCTCAGATTGTGGGGCAGAAAGAAGCAGGAATACAAACAAGAAGAAGAATTGCAGAAGCTTCAAGCTATTTGGCATTACTCTCTTCCACTGAACCACAAAATGTGAAAGAGGCATGCAAAGATGAATGTTGGGTCAAAGCAATGGATGAAGAACTTGAGCAGATCGAAAAGAACAACACTTGGGAACTGGTTCCTAGACCAAAAGATAAGAATGTCATAGGGACAAAATGGGTCTTCAAGAATAAATTGAATGAAAATGGAGAAGTAATTAGAAACAAGGCCAGACTTGTTTGTAAAGGGTATGCGCAGCAAGAAGGGATAGATTTTGAAGAGACCTTTGCTCCTGTAGCAAGACTTGAGGCCATCCGAATGTTCCTTGCTCTCTCAAGCTTTCAAAACTTCAAGGTATTTCAAATGGACGTGAAATCAGCCTTTCTGAATGGAGACTTAGAAGAAGAAGTATATATTGAGTAGCCAGATGGTTTCATTCTTGGGAATGATCCAAACCTTGTATGCAAATTAAAAAAGGCTCTCTATGGTCTCAAACAAGCTCCAAGGGCTTGGTACTATCGATTGGACAAATATCTTCACCAACAAGGCTTTTCAAAAGGATCAGCAGATAGCAATCTCTATATAAAAATTGAAAATAACAAATTGCTAATACTTGTTGTTTATGTAGATGATATTATCTTTGGCAGCAATGAAGAGACTATGAGTCAAAACTTTGCCTTGGTTATGCAGAAAGAATTCGAAATGTCACTACTTGGAGAATTGACATACTTTCTTGGATTGCAAATCCAACAAAATGAAGGAGGTATCTTCTTGTCTCAAACCAAGTACCTCAAGCAGATCTTGAAGAAGTATGGCATGGAAGATTCAAAGCCAGTATGTACACCCATGGTTACAGGATGCAACCTCAGTGCAAATGATGAATCAGCAGCAGTTCATCAAACAACTTACAGATCCATGATTGGGAGTTTGCTTTATTTGACAGGTACCCGACCAGACATCATGCATGCAGTCGGAATAGTTGGGAGATTTCAGGCAAATCCAAAGGAGACTCATCTTCAGGCAGTGAAGAGAATCTTCAAATATCTTCAAGGGACACAAAATTATGGATTATGGTATCCTAGAGATACAGATCTCACACTTCATGCTTATACAGATGCATATTGGGCCGGAAGCGTGGATGACAGGAAGAGCACAAGTGGTGGTGCATTCTTTATGGGCTCCAGATTAGTATCTTGGTTCAGCAAGAAACAGAGTTCGATTGCCTTATCTACAGCTGAAGCAGAATATGTGGTTGCGGCATCTTGTTGCACACAACTTCTTTGGATGATGCAGACCTTGCAGGATTTTCAAATCACTTGCACTTCACCAGTCTCTATCTTATGTGATAATACAAGTGCAATCAGCATTTCAAAGAATCTAGTCATGCACTCAAAGACCAAGCACATACCAATCAAGTATCATTTTCTTCGGGAACAAGTGCTTGAGCAGAAGGTCAAGTTGGAGTATGTTCCTTCTAAGGAACAAGTTGCTGATATTCTCATGAAACCACTGCCCAGGGAAACTTTTGAATATCTCAGACAAAAGCTGGGAGTAGTTGATGCTTCATCCTGCTGTTGAAGCTTGTCTGTTCTACAGAAAATTTGGTATACGCAAGTTACGTAAGGGATATCCGCGTATATACGCCGATTTATGCTGGGAAAGTCGCGTGTATGGTGTACGCGTGTTGCAGAAAGCATATCCGCGTGCATACGCTGTTTTCTGCAGGAGAAGTCACGTATATGGAGTTATGAACAACAAGGGCAGACTCTGGTCGGAGAAGGTCTGAGATGGGTATGCCAGAATTCTTCAGGCACAGGTTCAGGGGGAGCAGCAGGCACAGGTTCAGGGGGAGCAGATTAAAGTCTCATAAAGCATTGTTGGCATTTAGATGTTTTTGGTTCTAGTACACAACTGTTGTTGGTTTCAGGAGAAGGAGCTCAGAAGGAAATCTTGGTTGTTGATCTAAAAGATGTGTATCAGATGCTGCTTGTGACTTTCATAAGTCTTGGTCTAGATTTGTTGTCTCTATGTCATGTATCTCTTCTGTGATATCTCTTTTATGGTGTCAAGGTCATGTAACGGCCTATGTTGGTTTCCCCACTATGCCTGGGATGAATGATGTAATATAATTGGTTGTTTCTGATGTATCCCCTCTTGGTTGGGAGTATGGATGTATGTATTGAGTCTTTTGGTAATAGGAAGGTCCCTTATGGTGTATAAGTCTTGGTTCCTTTGAAGAACATCTCAGGGGAAGCACAGCCCTTTGCCCTTGATGACAAAGGGGGAGAGTGATTTGATTTGGTGTTGTTGCCATCAAGTCCAAAGGGGGAGATTGTTGGCATTATGAGACAAGTGTTGTCCTTGATGGAAAATCACACTGATAACAAATCATAGCGCAGAAGGATAGCAGCAAGGAATTGATGATCAGTCTACAAGTATGAAGAAAAATATATACACGCTGGTTCACTATATACCAAGTCGCGTATACACAGGTTCGCTATATACCAAGTCGTGTGTACACGCTGGTTGGCTTCAGTAAAAGCGTGTGTATGTGGAAAACTTATCTTTGGTCCATGACGGTTATTCCTTGGAAGTTGTGCCTATGGTTTTGGACCTTGGTGTCTCGACGGACGTGTTGATCCCTAGTTTTGAAGATGATGGTATTGGATTTCTATGGTTTTGGCTCTTGGTATTGAACAAGGCCTAAGGCTATATAAGGAGAAGGAAATCATTAGGCAAGTGTATCTGAAAAGTCTTGAATATCTGATGAAGTATTAGATCCAGTACGCAGGTTATTGGTTGATGATGTATTGCTTGATCTAAGCTAAGGAGAGATCTCATCGGTTGATGGAGAACAAGATCTAAGGAGTGATCGGGATCAAATGGTTTGAAATGAACTATATTTATATGGTTGATTATGCGTATTTCTAGATCTGCATACTGACGCAATGTTATGTTCTGGGTATAACTGATATCTGGTACAGCTGCAAGTTATGAAAAATTCTTTTTAGATCTGCACACAGGTTGTCTTCGGTAAAACCACGTGTATACGCGGGTTGCCTTCATTGAAGTAGCGTATATCTTTTGGAGCTTGATTTTTGGGTTGCAACCGGGTCTGACTGTTATTGCAGAGTTCTGTAGTCTGCTCTGTGTTCTGGTGACTGGGTTTGACAGGGTTTCAGTGGTTCAGTGATTGTTGGTTGTTTTGTAATCTGCTATGAAAGTTGAATGAATTGTGGTATTTAGATTGTAATGTTGTGCTTCAGGAATATCCAGTCTGAAAATGTATGAAAAGTGGTACCTGAAGGAAAGAAGATTGTAGGCCAGCACCTACGTACTAGTATCTTAGCTAGTACAAGAGCAAAGGGGGTTGGAGCTCCCTTCCAAGGAAGTTTGGAGACCGAGAGAAGGTTGAAGCCTTCTGCAGGTTGTAGCCTGCGTACTGGTATAAGGCTGCACCAGTACAAAAGATTGTAAACTGAAGTTCTTATTAAAGAAAGATAGAGACGACTTGCAGCAGGTGGTTTTCACCCACATTGGGTTTCCACCTTATATCATGGTGTTCATGTGTGTGGCTTTTGTGTGATGATCTGTTCTGTTATACTGCATCTGTTTACTCTTAATATGGTGAATAATGACCTAATGCACTTAACTGAAGATAAACTAACTGAATTATAAGTTTTCTGGTTATACGATGTTTTCTTTAGACACAGTAGCATGTACACGCTGGTTCACTTAACTGAAGTAGCGTATATGTTTCTGAGCATTGAAAAAGTTTTATTAATCTGATAATACTGATTCACCCCCCCCCTCTCAGTATTATTTCCAACAACTACCACCATGATGACACTCTTTCCTTCAGACTTGGGTAAACCTATGATAAAATCCATTGAAACCTCCTCCCAACGTTGGCTTGGAATGGATAAAGGTTGTAATAGACCTAGGGTCTTGATTGTTTCAACTTTATTTTGTTGGCAAACCAAACATTCTACCACAAACTTTTGAATATCCGATTTAAGGCCATCCCAGAAAAATTCCTTCTTAACCCAGTGGTAAGTTTTTAAAAATCCTAAGTGCCCTCCTAAGGGATAAGTATGCAATTCCATAAGAATATTTTGTTTGAGTTGGGAATTCTTACATAGGTATAAGTGATCTTTGTACCATAACGAATCATTTTTCCAGCTAAATGTATCAAATGTACTGGGATCTTGTTGTAACTTTCGAATGAGTGCCCACACTTCTTCGTCATTCTTCCATTCCTCCCTTGCTTCATTTATCCAATTTGGTTGGATAATAGAAATGGCGCACAACAATGCTTCCACATGCTCATCCTTTCTTGAGAGTGCATCTGCCGCAACATTTTGCTTCCCTTTTTTGTAGATGATTTCAAAGTCATAACCCAACATCTTTGTGACCCATTTTTTTTGCTCTTCAAAGGGTAATATTTGTTCTTAAAAGTATTTAAGACTATCATGATCAGTTTTTACCTTGAAGTGTCTTCCCATTAGGTAGGGTCGCCATTTATTAAGTGCATGTAGTATTGCCAACATTTCATTCTCATAAATAGCTTTGTGTAAATACTTTCCCTTGATTGGACAACTTTCGAAAGCAATAGGTCTTTCATCTTGCATTAAAACAACGCCAATTCTATTTCCTGAAGCATCACATTCCACAATAAAGGTTTTTGTGAAGTCCAACATAGCTAAGATCGGTGCTTCGCTAATTGCCTCTTTAAGATGTTCGAAGGCCTTTGTTGCTTCTAGAGTCCATGAAAATGCATCTTTATTCAATAATGTTGTTAGAGGTGCTACTATTCTCCCATAATTCTTAACAAACTTGCAATAATACCCTGTCAACCTAAGAAATCCTCTTATATGCTTTATGGATGTGGGGATTTTCCATTCCTTAATGGCTTGAATTTTGGTAGGGTCTACCTTAACACCTCCATGAGATACAATATGACACAGATATTCCACCTCTTGTACTCCAAAGAAACATTTGGAGCTTTTTGCATATAATTGTTTCTCCTCCAATAGTTTGAGCACCCTGTCAACATGTTCAACATGATCCTTCCAAGACTTGTTGTAGATTAGTATATCATCAAAAATTACTAACACAAATTTTCTAAGGGTGGGTTTGAAAATGGAATTCATCAAACCTTGAAATGTAGAAGGTGCATTGGTAAGGCCAAAAAGCATGACCAAAAATTCATAATGACTCTCATGAGTTCTAAATGTTGTTTTTGGAATGTCTTTAGTCTTCATTTTGATTTGATGATATCCTGAACGAAGATCCAACTTGGTGAAGTAAATTGATCCATGCAATTCATCCAATAATTCATCAATGACAGGGATGGGAAATTTATCTTTAATAGTGAGCTTGTTGAGATCCCTATAATCTAGACACATGCACCATGATCCATCCTTCTTGTGCACCAATACTACTAGAGCATAGAAATAACTTTGAATAGGTTGAATTATACTAGCCTCTAGCATTTCTGCAACCATACATTCAATTTCACTCTTTTGGGCATAGGGATATCTGTACAACCAGATGTTTGGAGGAGCACTTCCTGGAATCAAATGAATAGCATGATCATGATCACAAATAGGTGGGAGACCTTTGGGAGTCTCAAATACCTTGGAATGATTGTCCAATTTTTTTTGGAGATCTGGAGAAATAGATGATTTCGATGTGGGAACCTCTATCAAACATAATTGTGCAATTACACCTCATTGTTCCTTCTTTAGAAACTTTGTCATACCGTTAGAGCTGATTATCTTTCCCGATTTCCCTGCAATACCCCTTAATTCAACTTCCTTTCCTTCCGTAGAAAATTTCATGAAAAGTTATTGAAAATTAAAAGCTATTGTACCCAAGGATTGTAGCACCACCCATTGGAATGGAAAGCATTGGGCTATTAAATACATATTCTCCCATGGATAGCTTGATATTATGGCACTTTCTAGAGCAATTTATGGTTCCTCCACTTGCAACCATCACTTGAAACTCTGGTGCTAGATATAGCAAGCAATTCAATTCCTTTGCTATCTTACAATGAATAAAATTATGGGTACTTCCCGAATCAATCAACACTATTACCTTTTTCTTTTTGATATGTCCTTATATATTGATAGTTTGAGGAGTGGTAATTCCAGCCAATGCATTACAAGATATGGTTGGATTCATTTCTTCTTTATCTAGGGTTTGTTCCTAGAGTATATCCTCTTCTTTTGACATTTCTTGTTCCTTTTCTTCCTCCTCATCACAATCGATGTATAATAATTTCTTCTTAGCACACTTATGACCTTTAGTGTATTTGCTATCACAACTGTAACAAAGCCCTTTTTCTCTTTTTTCTTCCAATTTTTGTGGTGTCAACCTTGTAGGTTGTGGAAGGCTAGGGGCAACACCACTTCTATCTTTATAGTTGTGAGTGGTAGGCTTCCTGGTTGGCATACTTTTTCTTTCCATTTTTATTGCTAACCTGAATGCCTTCTCCAATGAATCAGGTTCCCAAAGACAAACCTCATGTTGGATATTATCCTTTAAAGTCCCTATGAACACATCAATCCTATGCTCCTCTAGAATATCTTTTACCCTTATGTTCAATCTTTGGAAGTCCTCAATGTGCTCCATCATTGAACCCTTTTTTTTTGAGATTTATCAATTAGCTAAAAAAAGTGTTGTTTTTTGTATCCTCATAATGTGCTACCATTTCTTCCATAGAAATTGTCCAAGTGACAATTTGTTTACGAGAACAAAGCCATCGATACCATACAAACTGATTTGGTTCCAAATATAAAGTTGCAATACGTACCTTTTGCATGTTTTGCACATTATGGAGATCGAAAAATTTCTCCATCTATAGTATCCATGTTCCGGTATCCTTGCCATCAATTCCTCATATATATTTTTGGAACATGGTGGGTCTTCAATCCAACATTAGAGTCTATGAAATCATGATTAACATTTCTTTTGTTCTCATCATGAGTTTCCTTTACTACCCTTTCACCATTGGTGACCATTTCTTGTAGCAACTTATTCAAATTTATCTTCAATTCTTCCATCTTATCATCCATGCCATTCATCTTAGTGTCCATGCCATTCATCTTAGCTTCCATCTTAGCATCCATGCCATTCATCTTAGCTTCCATGCCATCCATCATAACTTGTATGCCATTCATATTAGCTTCCATGCAATTCATCTTGGCTTCATTTACCTTTAGTGAGAGTGAAATTTGTTGTACTTGGTCTTGTAATTTTGATATATCATGTTGCATTTCTTCCTCTTTTTCACGAGTCATGCTAGATATTTTAGGTTGCTTACTAGGTGTTTCCATTTTCTTTCTTTAGGGCATTAATTAATGTTAATAATTTTTCACTATTCCCTTTGAATTCCTTCAAACTAATTTTTCAAACCAATCTTGTGCAAAATTAAAAAAAACTACACACCTTTTTTTCACTTTGTAAGAGATTGATATTGAATCTGTTGTATCTTTGTAACTTCAATTTCAAATATCTAAAATCTCGTCTTGCGGTAGCCCTTTGAGTCCTCTTTCGAACCCCAAAAGTCTGATCAAGAGTGGATTCTCTAATGAAGAGTTATGCCAAATCTTCCACGGTGACCTAAGTATAGACTAGTTCAGTAGAGCGAACTTGTATGAGGTGCCATGTGTCACTGTTTCGACCTTAGTACCTGAAACTAATACACAAAAAACTACAGGCCATCCTCTTTCTGAAATGACTTATGAAATTTCAATCTGATGCTCCAAACCAAAGTTATGACGATTTTACCTAGGTCACCCGTTTGGAATGTAATTCGAGAGTCTACAAAAACCCTAACTTCCTTGGATCATATCTCCACAAATATAGCGCAACAAGCTCTAAAATTTGAAGCCAAAGTTTAGAACAATTTCATCTCAAATGGGTTTTTTTGTAGCTTTTGAACCGTTGCAGAAAAAAAGTTATAGAAAAAATTTCATGATGACCAGTTTGGAGCAACGAAACCCTAGAATCCAAAGCTTGGATATCGAATGCTATGAAACCAAATCACAAAAAGATAGAAAAGATAGATCAACGCCTTAGAAATAAGCCTCTTTGATGGGGCAACCTCCTTTACATTACACAAATGAACAATTATTAGATGATACAAATCACTAAACCTCCATTCTATATATAGGAGTCTAAGGGGTCACAATATAATGAAGCCGACATAACAGTAATAACATAAGGGCACATAAATAACAATACTGGGTTTCTATGGGGCATACTAATAACAATATGGGGACAATAGGGGCATACTAATAACAATATGGGGACAATAGGGGCACAATAATAACAATAAAGGATACAATGACAATAGTAATGGGGGAATCACTAGTATTTTAGGGGCCTAACAAAGTTACAACAAGATCTCAGTACATCTGATAAATTTAGCTAGGAAAATGATTCGTTATGGTACAAAGATCGCTTATACCTATGTAAGAATTCTCAACTCAAAAAAAAATTCTTATGGAATTGCACACTTCTCCCTTAGGAGGGCACTCGGGATTTTTAAAAACTTACCATAGGGTTAAGAATAATATTTTTGGGATGGCCTTAAATCGGATATTCAAAAGTTTGTGGCGGAAGGTTTGGTTTGCCAACAAAATAAAGTTGAAACAATTAAGACCCTAGGTCTATTAAAACCTTTATCCATTCCAAGCCAATGTTGGGAGGAGGTTTAAATGTATTTTATCACAGGTTTACCCAAGTCTGAAGGAAAGAGTGTCATCATGGTGGTAGTTGACAAATTTACCAAGTATGCACACTTTTGTGCATTATCGCATCCATTTAAAGCCAATACAGTTTCTATTGCATTTATGGAAACAATTCAAAAGCTACATGGAAACCCAAAGATTATTGTAAGCGACAGAGATATCATTTTCACTGGAAAGTTTTGGACATAATTATTTTCTTATCTTGGTACTCATTTAGCTCATAGCTCATCATATCATCCTCAATCTGATGGGAAAACTGAGATAGTAAACAAATGTTTGGAAGGACATCTTCATTGCTTTGTATCTGATAACTAAACACAGTGGGTCAAATGGTTGCCTCTGGCTAAATGGTGGTATAACACTTCCTTCCATATTGTAGTATAAATGACCCCATTTATGGCATTTTTGGATATCATCCACTATCCATCACATCATATTTAAGAGAATAAGGTTCAAGCAGTGGAACATCACATCGAGCATCAACAACAAGTTATCCAACTCTTAAAGGATAACTTCACGTTGGCCTAGAATAGAATGAAACAATAGGTAGATCAACATCGCAACGAAAGAAGTTTTGATGTAGGTGACTAGGTATTCCTATAGCTACAACCATATAAACAAATGTCCCTCAAGCAAGCTAAGAAGGATAATAAATTATCACCAAAGTATTATGGTTCGTACAAGGTGTTGCAAAAGATTGGTACTATGGCATACAAATTGGAGCTTTCTGTAGGTTCCCGAGTGCACCAAGTTTTTCATGTTTCATGTTTAAAGAAGGTTATAGGTGACAAGCTCCCAGTTCAAACAATATTGCCAGAACTTGACGAGGAAGGAAAAATCATATTGGAACCGGAAGCAGTCACAGAAACAAGAACTCGACAGCTATGAAATCGATCAATTTTGGAGTATCTCATCAAGTGGAAGAACTTATCCGCTGAAGATTCCACATGGGAGGATGAGAATTTTATATAGAAGCATCCAAAACTACTCAAGCGTTGAGGACAACGCTTTTCGGAAGGAGAGGGGCATGTTAGGTCCATATAATACTAATGATTCCCCCGTTACTAGTGTCATTGTATCCCTTATTGTTATTATTGTGCCCATATTGTCCCCATATTGTTATTAGTGTGCCCCATTGAAACCCACTATTGTTATTGTTGTGCCCTTATGTTATTACTCTTATTTTGGCTTGATTATATTGTGACCCCTTAGACTCCTATATCTAGAAGGGAGGTTTAGTCATTTGTATCATCCAAGAATTGTTCATTTGTGTAATGTAAAGGAGGTTTCTCCCTCGAAAAGGTTGAATTCTAAGGCGTTGATCTATCTTTTCTATCTTTTTGTGAGCTCGTTTCCTAACAGATAACGTGCTTGATGTCGTGAAAAGCATAAGACATGGCCTGCTGAAAAGTGGCTCCAACATTTTTGAGGCCAAAAGGCATCTTTTTGTACGCAAACATACCCTAAGGACAAATAAAGGTTGTCTTGTGCTGATCTTCTGAACAGATAGTAATTTTATTGTAACCAGAGAATCCAAACAAAAAAATTTCATTACCCACACATTCATCAATAATTTCATCAATAAAGGGCGTGGGGTAATTGTCTTTTGGACAGGCCTTATTTAGGTCCCTAAAGTCAATACATACTTGGATCGTTCCTTGTTTTTTTTTTTTTTTTACAGGGACTGGATTAGAGACCCACTCAGTTAGATGAACAGAGTATATAAAACCTGCCTTTAGCAGCTTTTCAACTTTAGCTTTAATAGTTATTTATTTTATAGGATTGGCCAGTCGAAGATTTTGACGAATAGGTTTAGAATTTTCATATGTCTTGATCTCATGCTAGACTATAGATGGATCTATTCCAGGAATTTCCTCATAAGACTAAGTGAACACATCATGAAACTCTTTGAAGAGATCGGTATAAATTTGAATTTATTCAGGGGAATAATCAACTCCGATGAAGACATTTTCAATTATGTTAGGATTCCTAGAGATTTTCACCAGTATAGTTTATGAGATAACAGACATGTTACCTTCGGCAAAAAACTATGTTGGGGCCAAAGGGTTTAAAAATGTATGAACATCAATAGTAGAAGGACTGTACAAAATTGACTCAATTTCTCACAAATGAGGGAGGAAATATGAACGATGATGTAAATCATCCCATGGTCTATCAACACCCATCATTGCTTCTAGAATTTCTTCCTCAGATGGTAAGATTGTATCTAAGCAATCTTGAGTTGAAGTTGAATTGAGGGTTCAGGCTAGAGCCACATATCCGTCTAACTCCTCTAGTGAGAAAGGAGTAGGATGGGAGTCTATAGAGTTAACAATAGACTGATAAGAAATTTTTGTTGTAGACATAAGACATGCCATTCCACCTACCTTCCCTCCATCTAATGTGGTGTTAGATGAAGGTAAAGGCCAAGGGTTCGAAAAATAATGAGTTCGAAAGAAATCTCTTTGAGAAGGTCCCTTGGAGGATGAAATAGCATTGATTCTATCTATAGGAGAAGGAAGATAAAAAACACCCATGAAAGAAGAGTACATCCCAACTCCTAAATTCTCTATAGGTTGTTTGGGATTGTTAACTAATGGAATAGTAGAATCAGAAGATGTGTGGGATTCACCCAGAGAATAGTCCATCTGATTAACTTTCATAATCCTCCCCTCATGAGGAAAACAAAGGATGTGAAATAATGATGAAACTATGGCATCCATTTCATAAATCCAATTCCTTCCTAAGAGGGGGTTGTAATCCAGATTCACATCGACTATTTCTACCTCAATATTTACCACCTTTCCCCCAACACAGATGGGAAAGGTTGGAATAATCTTGTGCAGCCTATGAGAATGTCCATTAAATGTCGTCAATAGAGTCGGTGAAGGAACAACTTAAGGTGATCCAATGGCCTTCCAACATGAAATGGACATCACACATGTGGAAGCTCCCTCATCGATAGCGGTTCGAAAGATGTTGGTCTTTCAATATGTAGACTTTATCTGAAAATCCATATGATGGGGAAGTCTCTTTTTGACATTTGACATATCAAAAGTGATCACAAGAGAATTTTTTAGATCTACTGCTCTGATTGTTGAGAGTAATGCACTCCTCTGAGTGGGGCATGACTGGAGTATCTCTAATGCTGACATAGCACAAGGAATTTGAGCTAAATGTTTTACAATCAAGTAGTTTTGGGCTACCCTAGCATTAGGTTTAATGGTCAAGCACTTTGTGGAGCCTTTCAGCATCCGAGGTATCGACTCAATAGAGGGCCTATCAATATGGAGTGGCTCTGAGGCATCAACAACAAACTTAGCCTTAGATGATTCTGATTCCCCGTAATCATGCGATGATGTAGCGACGTCGATATGCGAGTTCATCATGAAGATATTTGATGAATTATCCCCTTCCTGGTTGCCCCCTGTGGGGGTACCAACATTTGAGTTTGCGCCAGCAAGTAATTGCTACCCTTGGGGAAAAGGGTTAGTGAGGACAGCCTGGGAGCTAGAAGACCCTTGCTGCACTAATAATCATTGAGCTTCTCGGATCTTAGGGCAAAGATGAGTCAAATGATCTCCATTGCATAACTTGCATGGAAATTTTACCTTTTTCTTGGACTCTTTCTTATCCCGTCTGACATCATTGCCCAGTTTGTTTGCATTGGCCTTTCCATCTTGGCCCTTTTTCCTACCTCATCCTTTCTTCTTCCCATCAGATTGTTGGTTTCCTTTGGGGTTAGAAGTTTGGATGGCATTTATAGATGTCGGTTGGGAAGGTGTAGATATAGACGACGATGCCTACATAGAAGAAGCAGTTTGTAAAGACAACTGCTGTAATTGATTCAGCAAGTTAGTCGTGTTGGCATCAATTGATCTGACTAGCCCGTCGGCATGGGGACCTGGCTTCAGTTTGGCTATATCCACCTTGGATCTAGGAGCACCAGGTAGAATTTTTTGAAGAACCCCAAACTAAGAATATATAAGTTCCAACTGCTGGGCTCTGAAAATGCTCTGCTCTTTGGTGAAAACACCGAAGAGGGACACGTCCTTAGAGATCTCAGGCTGTAATGATTTAAGAAACCATTCAAGAAGGAATTCTTATGGAATATCGGCTTTAATGAGCCTCTTCCTTCTCCTCCATTCTTGGATATGATCCGAAATGTGAGTTGCCTGATCTTGTTGGAAATTAGCCAGAAGCTCTATTCCAACATCATATCGAACAGGCAATTGAAAATGGTTAAAAACGATAGTAGCCAAATCGCTGAAAGAAGTGAAGTTGCCCCGTGGAAATTATATGTACAATTTCGCCACATTTCTAGTTAGGTTACGTTGAAATAATCTCAACTTGATTGAATCGTCTATCAAGGAGTTGGACGAACACCATAAGTGGAAAGTGGTTACGTGGTCACCTGGATCTTCACCAGTCTTCCCCTCAAAATTTGATATATCTGAGCGAAGCTTGGTTGGGACTGGAGGCCAAACCAAGTTATACCTAATCAAATCATTAGTCAATTTAGAGATATCTGGTAAGTTTAATGTTGCCAGAAAAGGGATTTGTGGCGGACCTTGAGGATTCCACCTAGTGTGGGCGGAACTCCCAATGTTCTGAAAAGAATGGCCTAGATTTGTGAAGGCACTAGGTTGCCTGAATTAACTCGTAGACCCAACTGAAACATAAGGAGCCCCTTGTGGTCTAGGAAAAACTGGAGTTTGACCAACTCCTGCTAAAAAACCTCCATAACTAGTAAAGTTTCCCCCTAGAGAAGTTTTAAAAGGAGAAGAGAGGCCCTGATAAGGGTTCCATGCATTAGCATAGGGAGAAAAATTATGGAAATAACTGATAGAAGAATACAACATATTCCCTTGTTGACCGAAATAAAATTGATTCCAGGCTCCTAACCCACTAACCGCAGGGTTTGTCCAACTTTGAAATGGATTATAACTTTGATCCGTAGAGGAAAAAGGCATCGATCCCAAAGTTGGATCAGAATGTGGTATATGACCACCCCTAAATAGGAAACCCTGAAAAGAAGCTGATCCACTTGCCATGGATGTGGAGGTAGCTGATGGAATACTTAAAGGAACGAAGGAATTGCGCTAGTCGGCATTCCAAAAGGGAAAAAGCCAATGCCAAAGGCAACAACTTGAGAACTTCCACTCGAAGATGGAATGGAAGTAGAACCAAATATAGTAGTGCTAGGAGTAATGGAAGGTATAGAAATAGTTCCTCCTCCTTGTACGGATACAGGAGTTTTCATACTCGTAGCACTTGTTGTGGATGCCATGCTTCCAGCAGTTGTCATCAAAGGAAAATATTGATGTAAAGCTGGGCTCAAAGGTCTGTTGGTCGGAGTTCTGATGTATAATAAAATGTCTAGATGATAAGGAGGAAGAGGATAATTAGGAGCCACAATATACTCAGGAAGCTTTTCAACCTCAATATTATCTTTCGACTAGAAGAGGACTAGAGAAAGAACTGGAGTGTTCCTCTCTAACTCTTTACTTGACTAGGTCTATCTTGTGAATCAATAACTCCAACTAGAGGATCAATATCCGATGCGCTTGCTGCCACCGGTTGAAAACCATTTGGTAGGATTACTCCAACGCCTTTGAGGAGAAGGCCCAGGACTTGTAGGTGATAGCCCACAAAGTCGCCTGGACTAACAAGTCGGTTGATCAGCCACTTTGAATTATTCTAAAGAGATTTACTTAAAGATTCAAAAAAATTGTAAAGCTAGGCCAACTAGGAGAAAAGAGCACTCTCTAAAAAGTACCTAAAGATACAAGCAATCAAACAACTTTAAATTATTTCCACTCTGGGTGATTAGGACTGGACACCAAAATATAAGGAAGTCAAAATCAAAGGCCTTCCAAAAATATTTTGGGTAATTACGCCCCAAGCCTACTAGTGAAGGCATCAGAATCAATTATGCTGACCTACAGACAATAGCCTTTGCTGGTGCAAGCACCCAAGCTTCACAAGGGTACCCTCCAGAAGTACTATTGAATGTGATGCAACATCAGCCTCAGGTGCCACGGGATTCCCCTCTGCAGCCACCTATGCGATCCCTAGGAAAGGAAACTATGGATACCAACTCGTATCAAAAGCCGAGCGGAACAGTTGTGAGGTGGGATCCAACAAGTAGGAGAGGGGGTATCTCTCTTCCTTGTCTTCACTCTCCCTCGTGCTTAACTCCCAGTCATGGAGCTTTCCCAGTCTTTCTAACGATATTGGATTTCACTCTTTATTCAACTTCTACGTTTTGTAATTTGAGCAGCCTTGGAGAGTTAACTCTCCTCTCACCTAATCCAAGGCCCTAATGAACCTAAACTTGTTGGTGTTTATTAATGACAACAATAAAATTTCTAGTTCATTTTATTAATCGCTTGATTTTATATAGTTGTTCTTTAAGTCAGGGGGAATTGCGAGAGTGAAACTAATGATTTTTTTATGACGCAAAAGAAATCAATAGAAAAATAACTATATGAATGCAGTCATTTTCTTATATAAAGAGTGATTTCTACTTAGGTTCTATGAAAACCTATATATAAGCAAAACATGTTTCTTTTATTTTCTGAAACAATCCACACACACCCAAAAACTAAAAAGGACTAAGAATGCCTTAAGATGCAAATTACCCTAATGAAAGTTACAACAATGATGCAAGATCCTAAACAACACTCATAAGAAAATGCAACTCTTTATAGAGACAATAAGCCAACTTAAAAATGAAGAGGGAAAAAATTTGAACACAAATCTCTCTTCAAAGTAAGCAGGAAAAATCACAAAAGATCACAATTCGCTTCTCAACAATGAAACAAAAGAAATCGTAAACCAAAAACTTGGAAAAAAGAAAAACAAAAGCAATGTTTTTGAGCTTTTTCCTTTGAAGGAAACAAAAGCAACTTTTTGAGGTCACAAAAGTACTACTAAAACTCGAAATATCAATAAAGAAGCACAAGGATTCTTTCAATCTCGCAAGTTAAAAACTTAGAAATGAATGAAACTTGAACAAGAAAGACTACAAACTTGCAAAACTGATCCAAATAGCAGCAAAATATTTCGACAAATTGAGAAAAATGTCAAGAAAGAAATACTTTCAAACTTGTCAAAAACACTCTCAAAAAAGAAAGAAAAGAAACAAGGTCACCAAACAAGGGAAAGAAAAGCAAGGGAACTTGAAATTTGGGCTGAAAACAAAATTGAAACAATTTCCTATTCTAGAATACCAGAACAACCAAGAATTTCAAAACGAAGCCTTGAACCCAAGATACAAACTACAGACTTTCTTAAGAAGCAATCCTAGGCCAAATCTTTTCAGTGGGAAGGAGATTTTGAAAAAGAAAGCTTGCAGGAAAACTGAGTTCTCCAGACAAAAAATGACAATACAATAACATAAATCACCAGGTGGTAGACCTAACTAGGCAAAAATATTTGAAAAAATAATCCAAAAAATTTCTTACGTCACTGTGTAAAGACATAGGAGTGTGCACACGCATTTCTAATACAGGAAACTCGCGTGTACGCGAGTTTGCTTTAAAGAAACCTGTGTGTATATGCTACTGTAATCAAATAAAACAATCTATACAAAGTTTAATTAGGAAAAAACAAAAGTCAAGGTCTGATCAAGAAGAATAGACTTGATGCTTGAGACATTAATGGATCAAACAATACTGTAAAAGCAAGCAGTCAAGAAACTAACCCCTGATTGAGAACAAACAACCCAAACCAGGAATAACAAGATTGTTATCCTCAGTGGAATCTCTAATTCTGTTGCGAGCGAGACCACCCTAGGGCTTTGGGTTGAGAACCCCAATAGAGTAGAGGGAAAAACACAACAAGAAATGCTCAGGAAATCAACCTAAATGCTTATTCTACTGAACTGTGCAAGTGTCTCCTTACCCGGATGTCCTATGTTTGGGTAGATCCCGCAGGGTGAAAACCCTCAGCTTCTCCCGATGTTCTTGAAACCTGAAAATTATTCAAATGGAACATATACAATAGTAGAAACATAAAGCATGTTAATGATATTAAGCTTAAATCATATAAATGTATGACAAATTATACATCAATATAAGGTTCATAAATAAATTACAACATAACTTAATGCATAAACACATTTGATATCGGAAACATAACAACATTCCTTTTATTGAAGTTAGCTACAAGTAAAGTGGAGAAATATGACCTGAGTCCTTCTCCGATTCCAGGCGGAACCATCCTCCTGATCCGTCCTTTCCCGGCCTTCAACAATATTCCTCCATCACCAATACAAGGATTTCTCAAGCAAGATGAAGGATATCTACAACAAGGAAACAAGGGTTTCCTGAAGCTTTGGGGAGTGCACGAGGCACAAGGATTCATCAAACTCGATCAAGGATAATCTCATTATAGTATCAATATCTCATATCTTCTCCCTTAGGGCCTTCCCATGGAGGTTTATTTACACTTCTCCAAATTAGTTTTGTTTTTTTTGTTTTTGTTTTTGTTTTTGTTTTTTGTTTTTGTTTTTTTTTTTTTGTTTTTTTTTGTTTTTTTTTTTTTTTTTGTTTTTTGTTTTTTGTTTTTTGTTTTTTTTTGTTTTTTTTGTTTTTGTTTTTGTTTTTGTTTTTGTTTTGTTTTGTTTTGTTTTGTTTTGTTTTTTTTTTTTTTTTTAAGTTGGGAAACAGTTGGGCCACGGGAAATAGGAGGTGAGTAACAGGTAAAACCCATGAACTCCACTCTAAATTAAGAAAATTTAATTTTTTTAAGTGTTTTAATAGATGTACGCAGGTTCGGTATATGATAACCCGCATATACATGCTTTTATCACAGGGAAAAGTAGCGTATAGGGAATAAAACACAGATTTTTATATTTTGGACCAAGTCTAGAAGGAAGGGTTTCCCTAGGCCATAATCAGAGCATCAGATCTACCAAGAGTGGCAAATGGTGCTATAACACACCTCTAACAACATTACTAAAGAAAGATGCATTTTCTTGGACTCCAGAAGCAACTAAGGCCTTTGAACATCTTAAAGAGGAAATGTGCCAAGCAGCGGTCTTAGCTACACCTGACTTCACAAAAACCTTTATTGTGGAATGTGATGCCTCATGAAATGGAACTGGTGTTGTTTTAATGCAAGAAGGAAGACCCATTGATTTTTAAAGTAATCCAATCAAAGGAAAGTACTTACAAAAACCTATTTATGAGAAGGAAATGTTGGCAATACTACATGCACTAACACAATGGAGACCTTACCTGATGGGAAGACACTTCAAGGTAAAAACAGATCATGATAGTCTTAAATACTTTTTGGAACAAATATTATCTTCAGAAGAGCAACAAAAATGGGTCACAGATATGGGTTATGACTTTGAAATCATCTACAAAAAAGGGAAGAAAAATGTTGCTATATATGCACTCTCAAGAAAGGGTGTGGATATGGAAGCATTGCTTTGTGCCATTTCTATTATCCAACCTGAATGGATAACTGAAACAAGGGATGAATGGAAGAATGATGAAGAGGTGTGGACATTCATTCAAAAGTTGTAGCAAGATCCCAATATATCTAATACCTTTAGCTGGAAAAATGATTCATTATGGTACAAAAATCTCTTATATATTTGTAATAATTCCTAACTCAAGAAAACACATCTGTTGGAATTGCACACATCCCCCTTAGGAGGGAACTCAGGCTTTTTAAAAACTTACCATAGGGTCAAGAAGGTTTTTTTTGGGATGGCCTTAAATATGATATTCAGAAGTTTGTGGCAGAATGTTTGGGTTTCCAACCAAATAAAGTTGAGACAATTAAGACTCCAGGTCTGTTACAACCTTTAGCCATTCCAAGTTAGTGTTGGGAGGAGGTCTCAATGGATTCCAACACAGTTCTACCCAAGTCTAAAGGAAATAGTGTGATCATGGTGGTAGTTGATAAACTTACAAAGTATGAACACTTTTGTGCATTACCTCATCCTTTTTAAAGCTAATACAGTTGCTACTGCATTTATGGAAACAATTCAAAATCTACATGGAAACCCAAATAATTATTGTAAGTGGCAGAGATTCCATTTTCAATGGAAATTCTTGGACGGAATTATTTTATTTTCTTAGTACTAAATTAGCACATAGCTCATCTTATCATCCTCAATTTTACGAGAAAACTGAGATAGTGAACAAATGTTTGGAAGAATATCTTCGTTTCTTTGTATCTGATAAATAAACACAATGGGTAAAGTGGTTATCTCTAGCTAAATGGTGGTATAACAGTTCCATATTGCAACAAAAATGACCCCATTAATGGCACTTTATGGATATCAACCCCCATCTTATCACATCATATTTAAGATAAAATTCTAAGGTTCAAGCAATGGAAGATCACATCATGCATCAACAACAAGTTCTCTAAGTCTTAAAGGATAATCTCACTTTGGTGAAGAATCGAATGAAACAACAGACATATCAAAATCACAATGAAAGAAGTTTTGATGTATTCAACTGGGTATTTTTACTGCTACTACCATACAAACAAATGTCCAACAAGAAAACTAAGAAGGATAAAAAATTATCACCCAAGTACAATGTTCCTACAAGGCGTTGCAAAAGATTGGTACTATGGCATACAAATTGGAGCTTCTTGCATCTTCTCGAGTACACCCAGTTTTCCATGTTTCATGCTTAAAGAAGGCTATTGGTGACAAGATCCTAGTTCAAGCAATGTTTCCAAAACTTGACAAAGAAGGAAAAATCATATTTGATCCTGAAGCAATCATGGAAACAAGAACCTGAAAGCTACAAAATTGATTGATTTCAGAGTATCTCATTAAGTGGAAGAGCTTACCAATTGAAGACTCCACATGGGAGGATGAAAATTTTATACAGAAGCATCCATAACTACTCAATAATTTAGGATGACACTTTTTTGAAGGGGAGGGGCATGTTAGGTCCCTATAATACTAGTGTATTCCCCTTATTGTTATTGTTAGTGTAGTCCCCTATTGTTATTGCAGTGCCCATGTATCCCCCATGTTGTTATTGTTGTGCCCTAAAGAAGCCCACTATTTTTATTGTTGTGCCCTTACATTATTATTTTTATGTAGGCTATGATTATATTGTGACCCCTTAGACTCCTATATATACCAAGGAGGTCTTATCACTTGTATCATCCAAGATTTTTTCATTTATGTAATGTAAAGGAGGTCCCCCCCTCAAAGAGAACAATTTTTAAGTTGTTGATCTATCTTTTCTTGTGTTCTTTGAGCTAGTTGCATAACAGTCTCCAAGGTAGGATCAGATAGGATTCAATCTTCTTATCCATGGTAAATAGTTAAAACAACCCCAGGAAGCTTCTGGAAGAGGAAGGTTCAGAAATCTTTTTAATTTTCCTGAATTTCTAGAATTAGTGTACCTGCAAAAGGGAATAATCAACTCTGATCAATGCTGGTATAGAAAGGAGTAACAAACACTGAACACAGGTGGCTAAATGGGCAGTGTTCATTGGGGCTAAAAACATTAATTTTAAGCAACTTATCCCAGAAACTTAGACATTTTGGAAAGTTCATGCATAGGAATTTGTGTAGGGATGCTAACAACATGTTCACAAATGTGGATTGATCTGGTTTGTATGCCTATTGACCAGATGTGAAAAGATGGCCTATAACAAAATGTATTATGATTTTGAATGTAATTGTATTAGAAATAAAAATTCAAAAATGGATTTCTTGATTTCATGTGAAAATGTTGCACCTTCTTAAGCCAACAAATGGTTCCGTTGCCGGGACAGGGATCTATCCGAGAGATGTGTGATAAATGGTTTCCTACAAAGAAAGAGTTTGAGAAGTGGAATGACCTAAAAACGCACATGTTTGCAGCCCAAAAGAATAGGAGCCCTAAATTATCTAAGGAGTAGTGGTTGCATAGATATTTATACATAGAAGAAACTGACACGTTCTTCTATTTCTTCCCTGACGAACTACACGAGTGGTTGTCTAAATTGGCCAATAGTCAAGGGACGTGAAGGCTCACCGACCCTGTAGTGTGGACTCTGGAACTAGTGTGACATTTGGAAGCATCAGGAAGCAATATCGCGTGGGCCGTAGATCATTATATTGATCTCACATTTGGAAGTTTTGTGACTAAGTTCGCGATCAGTAGAAATATCAACTATAGCGAAGCAGAACGTAGGCTCTTCAAGGGACCATGAGGTAAGTATTTAAAATCATTGAAGACTTGGATTAAAATGATGTTATGTGAAAAATGGGTTATGTGATTACCTTCATGTTTGGGGCTAGAGGAAGTGGGAGATTCTTTAGATGGAGTGAAGGATCGAGCTCAGAGTATAGTCTGCTCACTAAACCTCCTTCAAGTGACGGTGAAAGTACGGTGTTGACCACACCGTGAAGGGAAGTACATTTGATTAAGAAGGGTATCCCATGGACACCTCATCCATCCACTCCACCTCCACCTCCACCTCCAACTCATACGCCTACACCTCCACCTCCACATCCACCTCCACCTCCACTTCCACCATTCAACATGGAAAATGCGATGAAGATGCCAGTTTTTAAAGGGGTGGGGAGCGAAAATGCTGAGAAATTTTGGTTTGTTGCAGATGCTGTGTGGATGGAAAAGAAAATTACATATGATAACATCAAGAATGCGCAGATGGTCACAACCTTACAAGACAGAGCATTGACATGGTACATTAAGTATTGCACTGATAACCCCAACGTGATGTTGGAAACAACCTAGTAAGCTCTGAACAAGGGGTTTAGCATGCCTAAATTAGAGGTGCAGTTGGTAATTGAATTTCGATCAAAGGTTGAAATGCCTTATCAAGTAGGCCAATATGATAATTTCAGATTCCCAGCATCGAGATTGGTATACAACGTCACTTTTACTACACTTAAGAGTGCCATTGTCACAACAAAAGATAACAATGCAAGCATAAGTCACAAAAATCATGATGAGGCTGGACACCTAGCCCATATAGGATACAAACCTTGGAGTGAAACAAATTCACTCACAGTTGGAAATTCTGCACTTGGAGTTGCAGAGCCTAAAGAAAGGAAAGGAAGCTCAACCTGAGGTGCACGCTGAAGTCTGGTGCTTGAAATGAATGAGTCATGGACATGATAAGGACCATTGCCCGATTTATAAGAACTATATTATTGGGGGAGGGCCTATTCCCCTGAAACTAGAGAATAGCTTTGGGCTGAGCACATGAGTTGTGATATGGGTGTGCCATTGGTTAGGTTACAGGACAACATGCAACTGATAATTGTCATTTACTACAAAATTTTGTATAGACCCCTCAGTAGTTGTTCTGCAATTTTTGTAAGTCTATGGGACACAATGAATGCCATTGTAGAAGTTATGAATTGATGATGGATAGAACCCCTACCTACCAAATGCAGGCAGAGAACCGACCTCAAGATCAGGGCGCAGGAGCAGCAAGCGTAGGACTCTAGGGCCGAGGACAAGGAAGAGGGGAAGAAACTGGTTGAGGATGAGGGTAGGTGATTTTCTATAATTGTGGCAAAGAATGACACTTCGCGTGAGATTGCAAAAACCCCACACATCCATCATGTCAGTATTGTCGAAAACTTGACCATGTGATACAGGAATGTCCGATTCTTATGGAAAAGATGCAAGAAAATAAGGTGCAGCCCCAATAGCCTACGCAGAACATCCAAATGATGAGGGTAGAGCCCCGTGAAGAAGAGCATAACATAAATATAGTAACCAGCAGCAGTGTCACCACTAGCACAGATAAGGGTAAGAAGCTGAGGTTGACAATTGGGTGCGCAAGGCTGTTGAGAAAGAAATATAATTTGACCTTAACTATGCTAAAGAGACCTTCATGGAAGCAAAGAAGAAGTTCGCTAAGGCTTCCACCTCAGGAAGTGTTGGGCATGGAATCCCCCAAGGCATGTTTTTGGGCTCAAAGCCCAAGTTTTGACTGAATATTGTTGTAAAACTCTGCGAATTGCAAGCGCGGGTCATGAAATTATGATAGAGTCACAGGGTTGTCCGCCCTAGTTTTGTAATGTAATGTTGGCTGGATAGACCTACCCATGGTCTACGGACCATGGGATTGTATAAATAGAGCAAGGCTCTAAGTAGAGAGAAGAAGTAGGAAAGAGTCCAAGTGATTGTGTCAAAGTGTAAAGGGTGTCTTTAGGTCGTAGAGTAGGAGAAGGCTCTGAAGCTGAGTGCGCAGAGGCCTAATAGTCCACTGCTGAGTGCGTAGACCCCCGCAGCTGAGTGTGCAGGGTGAGTTGAGTCTGTAACCAAGGAAGAAATTAATAAAGAGAATTTTTTTCATAATTATGTGTATCTTTTCTTGGGTTAATGCATGTTTGATATAATTTGCAAATATACTATTTATTCACTGTGTGCACCTGTCTGAATGGTTTATGTTGTTAAGTATAACTTAAAGCACACAATTAGGCTAAGATAATCAACTAACATTGGAATACTAGTAAGGTCTTTGGTAAAAATGTAGAGCGCGATGTTCAGCCCCTAGTTAGGGTTGCACGAAGGTAGTATATCAGGTTGCAAGGTACGAGAAAGTGTGCGAAGCAACCTATGCATAGGGTCAAACCACAGACCACTTGAATTCATCAAACATATCCAGGGCGCGGAAACTTGGTTCTAGCACTCTCCCATACTATTTCGGGTGAGACCTCAGTCCGCACTCCACGAACTATTGCCAAAAGGGCCAGTAGTACCAGGATTTGTTTGGCTATCTTAACTCTAAAACTGGGTCAGGCCCCAATATACCAACAGGAAGCCAGGAGAAAATTCCCGAAACTAGTGCAACACAAGAGGTAGATCCTTTGATATTAGCTACTTTTTTGAAGACATGTATGAAGTTACTGTGCGATAAGAAAGAAGTAGAAGGGTTGCAAGAGTTAATCGACAAGTGCGCAAATAAAGAAAAGACCCTTGCTGAACAATGCACCGTGAGAAAAATTGGTAAGCATAAGAAGCAAATGGGGCACGAGATGAGGTTGACTACGTAGATAGGAAAATATGAAATGGACTAGGTAATCTTGGATCTGGGCTCTAATGCAAATTTTCTACTTAAGAAGATGTGGGAATGGATGGGGAGACCTACGCTGTAGTGGTCTCCTATTTAGATGCGCATGGAAAATCAACAAATATTATTCCAATGGGGAACTTATATGGTGTAACGATAGACATTGAGGGTGTAAACTGTAGGTTTTAATCCCGCATAGAAATTACCTGCATACGAATTTTAAATCACAGAAAATAAAAAATGCGAGAGCATAACACATAAAACACATATACACAGAGATTTTCCCTTGGATCCCAAAACCGGGACTACCAACTTGATTTTTCATTATATTCCTTTTAATGTTACAATACATATTTATACATGCTGAAGCATCCAATACCATGGACTGAAAAACCATTGTGTCCAAAACCATTGACCGAAAACCATCGCATCCAAAACCATGTGCGAAAATCATGCACAAAACCATAGGTGGGTCCACCCAACCTAACATAGGGTTCAAAACCAAAATTTTCTGGGGCGCTGTCCCGGACCCCATAGAGTGGGGTTACGGGTACCCCTCAAACCCCTTGTGACCTCCCCCCTCTAACCCCTAGGTAACTACATGGGCTAGTAGTGGAAAGGATATAACACAACCCAACACAAACACACTGGCTAACTTTGAGGTCAATGAAATAGTGGATGATAGTAACCCATACCCCGCTCTACTAGGAATTGAGTAGGCTTTTGATATGGACGCGGTAATCAACCTGAAGAAGCAGAAGATGATGTTTGAAAGGAAGTTGCTTAGGGTTGTAGTGGCACTAGACCTTGTTGAAGGAGCGCGTTATACTGAACTTGTTCATGACTTTGAGGAAAGTGATGATGATTTGGACTAGATATACAAGATCACCATGTGAAATGAAGATTGGACCAATCCTACGATTGATGGATGAATTGCGTGGGACAGGGATAACTCCTGCACCTTGGCAAAATCGGTTGCATGAAGTATCTATGCTCCATTGCCATATGATGACCAAATCACTGTGGTGTGTCTCAACTAAGGAAGATTCCACAGTATGATGGTTTGATTGATGTAGATCTATTTTTAGATGAATTTGAAAAGGAAGTACTGGAAGAACATCACTTCCAAGCACTAGAGTTGGCTTTGTGTGCTATGCCTGCCCGTTGGTGGGGTACGCACAAGGAGAGCTTCGCTGGATGGAAGGAAGACAGAAGAATGATGAGATTAAGGTTTGGGTATGCTAATATCGAGATGACAGAAAAGTACACTGGGAAGGATGATCCACCCGATCATCTTGCACAATGGACTAAGGCTTGGGGAACAGAACCACAACTAGAATGGGTGTATATTTTCTTTCATACCTTAGATACAATTCCAATGAACTAGTATTTGGAGATGGAGCTTCGCCATGGGATAGCTAAATGGGATATCGTAAGGGGGAATTTCTTATTGAATTTTAGCTTTGAGGATGTGTTTGAATGCATTAATGAAGTGCTCTAGGAGATAAAAGTAGCTATATTCAGAACACCTAAGGAATTGGTCGAATGGGATTAGCCGGATTGGAGTACATAGTTGTGCCATGCGCTGGAATGTTACAATGTCACTTCTGAAGAGGAAGATGAAGACCCATGGAATATTAACATTCCAGAGATAGAAGGTTAGCATGAAGTTGAAGGATCAAAAGCTGAGAACCTGTGTATCTCAAAACCTTTGAAAACTAGACAAATAAACATGGGATCTGAAGCAGAGCTTAAGTTCGTGAAGATAAGAGACTATTGGGACGTCGATACAGTCGATAAGGTAGGCGAACTACTGCACGAGTACTAGGATCTATTCCCAACAAAGTTTTCGGATTTGAAAGGGGTTGTAGAAGTTTGGGTGTTATGAAGATTACGATGAAGCCGGATGCGAAGCCCGTTAAGTAGAGGACCTATCAACTCAACCTGAAGTATAAGGAAAAGGTGAACCAAGAACTTGATAAGATGTTGGATGCCTATATTATTGAACCAGTAGAGGAATCCAATCGAGTGAGCCCAATGGTTGTCCAAGAGAAGAAACAAAAAGATTAAATAAGGATATGTGTAGATCTAAGAAATTTGAACGATGCATGTGTGTACGATCTGTTTCCAACACCATTCACAGATGAAGTATTAGATAATGTTGGAGGACATGAGGCTTATTCATTTACTGATAGGTTCTTAAGATACCATGAAATAAAGATCACATTGCATTTGAAGAAGTGCATATTCCGTGTGCCCTTTGGAATTTTTCTTGGCCATGTAGTATGTAAGCAATGATTGATGGTGGACCCAGTGAAGGTTGTTGTGATTGTGAATTTTGAAGCTCCTAGGAATTTCAAATAGATGCGCGTGACATTGGGGCACATTGGGTACTATAAAAAGTTTATCAAGGCATATGCTTAGATAACCGTGCCGATGGAAAAGTTATTGAAGAAAGATGTGATGTTTTGTTGGGATGAAGAATGTCAGTGCAGTTTGGGTATCTTGAAGGAAAATATGGTAACGATGCCTATTTTGGTGTTTCTAGACTCGAAGAAAGAATTCCATGTGCATGTAGATGCCTCTTTCATTGTGCAAGGTGCGATATTAACACAGGTAGGAGAAGGAAAAATTGATCATCCAATAACCTTCGTGAGCAGAAGTTATCAAAGGTTGAGAAGAATTATTCCACCATAGAGAGCGAAGGGCTGGCGATGGTCTACGCATTGCAAAAATTTAGGCATTATTTTTTGGGTGCACCTTTTAAAATGTATACAGATCACTCCGCGCTAAAGTACTTGGTCAATAAGCTTGTGTTGTGGGGGGGGGGGGGGGGGGGGCAAATCTTCCGGTGGTTACTGTTGTTTCAAGAATATGAATTTTGAAGTGATTGTGAAACATGGAAGGCTGAATGTAGGACCAAACCATTTGTTAAGGATTGAAATGAGTGAAGAACCAAATAGTTTGGAGGAAGGATTGTCAAATGCACAACTCTTTGCGGCGTGCATCACGGATGACCATTTTGATGATATCATTCAATTTTTAACTACAGGTGTAGCTCCGGAAGGATATTCAATGCAACAAAAGAAGGAATTAGTAGTTCGCTCTACATATTTTTAAGTGATTTTCGGTCACTTGTATAAGATGGGGATAGATGAAATACTGCGAAGGAATGTTCCTGAGTTTGAACATGCTTGTAACCTCACCGAAGCACATGGAGGAGTGGCAGGAGGTCACTACGCAGGAAAAGTGATTGTGTAGAAAATTTTGTGCATTGGGTTATGGTGGCCGACATTACATAAGGATTCTAAGGAATACTACAAGGCTTGCGACGCTTACCAAAGGATGGGAAAGCCTTCGCGAAGAGATGAATTCCCTTTAAATCCTCAGGTTTCATTGCAGGCATTTGATAAATGGGCCATTGATTTCATAGGTCGAATGCAACCACCAAGAAAGAAGATAGGCACGTGGTATGTCATTACTGCAACTGATTATTTAACCAGATGGGTGGAAGCGCAGCTAGTGAAGGATTGTACAGTTGCCACATCCACGAAGATTTTGTTTGAATATGTCTTAACGTGGTTTGGATGCCCTAAGATATTGATGAGTGATAGAGGTATACATTTCTTGAATGAGACGTTCGGCGCAATGCTTGAAGAATTCCAGGTCTATTACCAAAAGAGCATGCCCTATCACCCACAGGCGAATGGAATGGTGGAAGATTTTAAGAAAAGCTTGGAGAATGCATTAACAAAGGTCTGCAATGTGCAGAGGAATGATTGGGATATGTGCATACCAGCAGTGCTATGGGCATATAGGATGACTTGCAAGAAGTTGACAGGCCAAAACACTATTTAGGTTGGTCTGTGGGATTGAAGCAGTGATGCCTATGGAGTATATTGTGCCAAATCTATGTATTGTAGCTTTGACATAGATGGTGGATGGCGAGACCTTGGAGGAACGGCTCACGCAACTAATGGAGTTAGAAGAGGACCATTTTATTGCAGGATTTCACCAGCAAGTGCAAAAGGAATGCGAGAAAGCATGGCATGATAGGCATATCACGCTGTGCACTTTCAAGGTGGACGATTTAGTGCTGTTATATGACAACAAGTTAACAAATTTTCCAGGAAAATTTCAAATGCACTGGTTGGGGCCATATGTTGTTAAGGAAATCACAAATGGTGACGCAGTTCAGTTCGTGAAGCTGAATGGGAAGTCGTTCCCTAGTAAAGTGAATGGAAGTAGGATGAAGTTGTATATAAGGGATCCTTCCTCTGCATAATGACTACATGGTAGCATGATAGTCTTAGTAATCCAGGCAGCTGCAAGGGATTGCGAGACTATAAACTTTGTTACCTGAAGAGGAGAAAAATATAGTCATGAGGCGGCACGACGGAAGAAAGGAGTGCGATGGGTGAAGTTGCACTGGATGAGCTGTATAATGGAGGATGGTACCGCGCAAAAGGGTCCAAAAGTATCTATTGGAGTCACTATACATGATTTAATGGAAAAAATCCCGTTGAGAGGAGTGGTTAGGCACCATTTATGGTGAAAATATTTGGAGATCTGCCACCAAAGACACATTTATGATCCAAAAATGGAGGCAACGATCGGATTTGAATTTAAAAACCTCTATAAATATAGAATTTTTGTCTGCTGAAGAACATTTTTCATTTTGAATATTATGTATAAGCCCTTTTGTTCTCGCTATATGAGTCGACAGTTTTGGGAAGATTTAGCTTGAAGCCCAATATCTGCAACCTTACCTGAGTGGAACCAGAAGATCATCCTTGACAAAATGTCCATGCCAGTTAGTTTTGAATCCACAATTTCTCAAGCAGAAGGTCATGGAGTTGTACCTATGGAAGTTGTGTCTGTTGTGCCTACGATGCCGTGGTCGCCTAGGCCGAAGCAATCACCGACCAAAAGCAATTACCTCACTTGTTTACTAATAAATACATGATGAAGATCTATTATGAAGAAATTGGGGTTACACGACTGGAACCCATGAAATGGGTCAGAGGTGTTGAGTGGGCCGGGTTGCTGCACATACTCTGCGTACCACACTTTCACAGGTTGATTATCAACACTGTGTGTGTGCGCTAGCTACTCGCGCTAGTGCATGATGGGTGCTTATGGCTCAGTGAACCCATCCCTATCACTGATATTATCATCCATAGGACTACGTAGCTTCATTATAAAGGGAAAAACCCTATGTTGATGCCTCGAAAATCGCTGCAACAACAATGGGGGATAACCACCCGGTCCGGACCTTAAAGCATCTCCTTTTCCGTTTGGTGTGGTGGCTCCGACTGGTTTAACTAGGTCCAATTACCTTCTCCCTATCGCTATTGGTTTATGATGTATCTTTAATTACTAATAGTTATATATATCAAATCACTTCTTCTTGCTAATCGGGCAAGAGAATGACCCTTAAGTTGATTTGGGTTCAGCCAAGCCACAACTAAAATTTTGCCTCTTTGAGAAAATGACTTAAAAGAATGTAGAACTTAATCTAAATGCAAGCTTATTCTATAATGCAAGCAAAAAGAAACTAATCTTAATCCTATCTCAATTAGGCAGATATAGATCTAACCCAACCAAGAGCAAGATATTTAAAGTATTGAGATTTAAATATGTCTTGTTTATAATGAATATCAAGTTAATGAAGTAGTTCAATTAACTGACATTATGGATATCAAAACACATCCTATTGAGACCTCTTAACTGAAATAATCAATCAACAACACTCAGGAAGAAATTCACAAAAATGATATTGATTGTCAAATCAGTAAATCCAATAATTAAACAATAATATGCAAAAATAGTTCATAACACATCACTATTTAATAAATTAGTTTTGTAAGACAGATTTCTGAGTAAATAGTTACTCAAAAATCAGAATTTAATTCATAAGAACAGAGATACATAATAACAATATTGAGACAAATTACCCATATTGACAAAAGTGCACAAATATGAATAAAATGATGCATTCTTGTTATCATAAAAATGAAACTGATATTTGAAACAGTAGTATTAGAAATACCAATTTATTGCATCTATTTCTCTATCCCCGATCTCCAACAGTCCTTTACATTGCTTGAACTTCTGCTTTCAAAACTAGAGCCACAATAGTGCAAACTCTGTCCCTCATACATAATTCAAGATACAAAAGAAAAATCCTCAATAATCCCCAGATCTGATATTTTCTCTACTCCCTCCTACAACTTTAAATTCTTATTACAGAAGTGCTTTTAGAAGTCCAAAATTGCAGAGGAGAGCACCCCTTTATGACATTCTGCAATCTATTATTTATAATATTTGCAAAAAAAATCTTGAGAGGAAAGTTTGTTGAAGAAAAATCTGCCCAATCTAATTTTATTTGCTCAAAAATTCCAATCTTTAATTGTTGGAGCCTTCTCATTGATTGAAATCTTTTTTTCCATATCCCTTCTACTATTTTTTTTGCAAAAATAAATCAAAATGAATTAAGATGCAACAATAAAATCAAAATATTATTTCTCGCATTAAAACAAATCCAATCAAATTCTATTTAAATAAATAATTGAAAATAAAATATAAGCTTTCTATTGATGCCTGAGATGGTTTAATTGGCCAAGGATATTATTGATGAGCGAATCTGCAATTAGAAGAGGCTTGGGCAAATGAAAATGAAGAAAATAAAATTCAAAAAATTGATTTTGTTTTAGAAATTCGAAGCTTGATTTTTTGCATGATTTTTGACCCAATAAATGACCAAATCTGTTAGTGAAACCTTCTCAGAAATATTCTCCTTGATTTTATCTTTCCCATGAGCCATCCTAGGCCTCATTTCGCCAAGTAAGACTCAATCTATGAACCTCCAAAATTGATGAGTCAAATCTGGCACAATTCTGAAATTTTTGTTGCTGGGTTAAAAAAAATCAAAATTTTAATTAAAAATTTAATCCTAAATTAGACTCTAATTATCTAATAATTAATTCTAATTAAATTGTTAATTATGAACTAAACTAATTATTTAATAAGCTATTATTAATTAATCTAACTAATTAATATAATTAACTATTTATAAACTAAATAATCTAAATAATAATTAAAATTTAATTTAATTAAATTTTATATATTAATTAATTTAAAATTTATTATTTTAATATTTAATATTTATTTTAATATTAACCATAACTATCATACCTCTAATCATATGTATTCATTTCACTCACACGTCAGATGGAAAGCTTTAAAACTTAAAAACAAGTCATATGAAAACTAAGCTTAATGCTTTAAGTCCTTTTTAACCACCGCACATCGGCGATCGGGGAAAGGAGGTCCTCGGGGGTTCGTTAAACTTATCGTATATAAAAGTTCTGATGCGATCCAAACTTATTAGGAAAGTTGGTTAATGCGACATGTTTTGTTAATTTTTGTTAAAACGAGAGATCGAAAGGATAGAGTGGTGGAGGTCTTTTAAAATGTTGCGATTAAAAACTTCCGATCCGATCCAAAATCTTTTATATATATATATATATATATATATATATATATATATATTGTTTTTTATTTTTTGTTTTATTTTACTGAGGTTCATTTAAGTTATGAAATTTTCTAAACTACAACCACTTTGAAAATAAATAAAAAAATAAACAAACTACAACCACTTGACATTTTTATTTTTCGAGATTAGTAATTCATTTGAAATATTGAAGTAAATTACTAAAATTCTGATGCTTCATGATTTGGTTGAAAAATGAAAAATGTTAGTAATAACTAACTAGGGGTTAATATTTAAAATAAATGCATTATTGAACTAATTTATTTACAAAAAATAGAATATTGTACATTTTATGCATTTTTAACCGAGGTGACATAAATGATTAGACTTCAAAGGAGTGTCGTTTACGAACCAGTTGACCAAATGAAGCGAAACAAGCGTCAATGGGAAGTTCATCAAAAATCGATTTCAACAAAGCAATCAAAACAAGAATCCAAAGAAAATGAAAAATTAACAAAAGCGTAGGATAATCAACTAAATAAAAATCCTAAAAGGTGTTTAGCCAAAATTTTTATAGAAAGGATCCCCATTATTTGAAGTGAACAAATTAATAATGGGGGGGGTTGTGTTTTTACCACAACAATGGAGACACACGGGAGAAGAACCAATTATTTATGTTTGATATGAATGAAATTTTCCTAAATTAAAGTAAAAATAATTAAAGAAGATAAAATTATTTTTGGATTGCATGACTATGTTCATTGGTCTGAATAAAAGTAAGATTATCTAACTGTAATTTTCTTAAAATTCCTCATAAATTAAAATATTTCAAAACTCTATATCAATCCTTAATTAGTTGTAGAGATAAAGCAAGGGTCACTTTACAGTTTAGCTTTTAAAATATACTCATTTGTCACAGGTAAAGCCACTGCTGCCAAAAAACATTTATAGTCTCGATATGGTTACCTTTTAATTATCAGTGATTCAGAATCCCATCTATTTAAGAGTTATTGATTTAGAGATAAATCCATTTATATATGTTTATTTTTTTCGAATTTCTTTTTTATTTTTAATTTTAATTTTTTATTCTTAAAAGCCATTGTCCTGGGTTGGCAGCCATATAGTTGACAATGCCATTCAATGATTATAATTGGATTGAACAAGCTGGCTCGTGATGAAACCCATTGTCTTATAATTGTTTGCAATCATAAGCCATTACCCTGGTTTGTTTAGCCGTGTTGGTAATGTCAGCCTATTATTTCCCTATGGTGATGATAAGTAGACTCATGATGAGATCACTTATTTTTTAAGTTTAAATATATCTATGGATTATACTCTAGAAAAATAAGACTCTTTGGGACAGAGAGAATCATTGACTCCTTAAGAGTTAAGAATGACAATATCAGAGTTAAAGGTGCTTCGCTGTAAAGTGTCTTTACTTAGTTAAAAATAACTTTTCTCTACTGATAATAGAACTTTGAAAGATCCTAATAAAATTTTGAAATCTCAAAATAATTACAATTTTGATGAAAAAGAATTTCTTCGATTTTATGATACTTTGCCAACTTATTTTGTTTTATAATCTCTTCCTTAAGTATGTCTACCTTTATAATAAGAAAATCAAACTTTATTAAGAGATTTTAAGAAAAACTAATAGGTAACTATTAACAATTTTTCCCTATGTATGCCAACCATTGTTAGGTAACAAGAAAGCCTTCCATATAAATCATGGCAAAGTCACCAAAATCAAAACTGAAAACCAAAAGAAAAGAATTCTTAGGCCAACGTGAGAAAAGAAATCAGCAAACAAAAATAAAAATTAAGAAATTTAAAAGTGGAAAGGAGAATCCAAGTTTTGAAAGATAAACCCAAACAAGAATGTTTATATCAATGTCTCAACAAAATGAAGTAAAAGAAAATAATCATGTAATCATTATGTCTTATTCCGAGATTCAAAAAGATTATACCTTGTAGGGTCATGAATGTTTCAGGCTTTAGATAGCAGTGATTGTAAATTTCAACCTCAATGAAATTTTTTTGTCTGATGTCATTCTTCTTCTTTCAAAGTATCATCTTAATAATTTTCTAATAAAAAAAGAATGCTTAAAGAAACAGATTAAAGGTTCAGAAACTTCCTAGTGTAACTATTTCAATGAAGATTATCGTTGCTTCTTGAAATAAAACCAGAAGAAGAGTATAGGACTTCGAAAATATGATCTCGCAGAGGATTGAAAGCTTTCATGAAAGTCTGCAAAACAGATTTATATATCAGAAAAACAAAACTAAAACTAAATTAACGAAATGGAAATTAATGAAAGTGGGTACATGAATCTTACCATTGGATAATTGCATTTGATATTACCTGAAAGGTATCAGTTTCTCCAAACTAACTGACTTCTTATTTTAATTAACATTAAAAACATGAAGAAGTCAAACTAACCAAAATCCTATAACCCAAAATCATTATTTATTTTATTTAAACTAAAGCAAGAAGAAAATGTAAAAAAGGAATGCTTTGTGTTCAAAGGAATCGAAATTAAAACAAATGCATCAAAAATGAGAATAAGAATTTGTAGTAATGAATGTTTTTCAAAATATTATAAGTTTCGTATAAACTCCATGATTTTTATAAATTGTCCAGAATTAAGACCAAATCCAAAATAATGAAATTTAAATATGAAGATAGAAAGGTCTTGAATTTCTTATTAAATTATGGAATTATATATTTAAAACTGAAATGTATGAGAAATTGAAATGATTTGAATATGATGCAAATTTGTCATCAATCGCTTTCTTACCATAGTGGTTACCCAAGATTTCTTTAAATTAACACAATGCCTTATTGGATGATTTGCATTGCATGTAGAGGCATGCGTTGGAGTTTATCGCATTGGAGGTTGAAATAGCAAATTGCCGATATGAGATCATGCGAAGAAAATATGTGCGATAAGATGTAGCAATCACACTATTGAAGAACGGTTATATTGTGGATCGAGGATAGTCATGCTGCAATTCGCAGATCACACACTGCATCTCTCGATTTGTACTTTTCATATTGCACATTGCGCATTGCAGATTCGGATTAGTGGCATGGCCATGCGATGAAGCAATTGACATATTCAGAATATCGGAGAATAGTCATGTAGGAAATGATAATATGATTCTTGCGATATCGGTGATGCGATGGATGACGTAGCTAATCGGCAATTAGTAATCTTAAGCACATGATGTAACAATTCTTGATACGCTAATATGCGATGAAGAGTGAACCTGATAACTTTATGATGGGATTTTAATAACATATCGGATCCGAGACATTGGTTCTTTTAAAATTATGCTCCTATCACTATTGTGATTGAATGGACGCGATATTTCTTGTGAACTTGATTTAAATTTCATATCGGGTCTCGAATTATGTGGACATCGCAATATTGGTAAGGTCGATTATCGGAGATCGGTGATTCAAGATAATGGGAGTATATTCAACTGAAAACCTCTGATATGCGAAATGTAATATGGCATATGAGTGAGGTAATACATCGGAGGTCTTTCATGAATAATATGAAAATCAAGTTGAAATGTTTCAGACATGAATCTTGTGATACTGCTTTAAATTTCAATTGGGTTTTCTAATGAACGAAAACAAAGTTAAAGAATACTCAAATTCTAATGAATCACAAATGAAATTTTCCTGAATCTGTTGCAAATTTGAAGTGAGTTTGATGCCTACTTCAAGTTTTGAAAACAAATAAAACTTGCAAATAAAACAGAACAAGAATCAAAATAAACTAAGGAAAAAGAGAAACTAATAATAGATGAAAATGAACTTGTAAATGTGTACTTGGAAGGAAATTGTCTGTAGATTTTATTTCATGAATCTTCTAATTCTTCCTTTGATTTATCAAAATTTTGACTTTGTTCAAAATCATCTCATTATTTATTCTAAATTAGAATGGGCATGTTATGCTCATAACCTGCAAAAAGATACCCAAATACAAAATATGCGAAGAAAGATACCCAGAACATAGAATAGTGAGAGACAACAACAAAAATTTTATTATTCAGAAAGCAATGTTCACTGGCCTCTTCGAGGGGGCAACGTCCAATAGAGCAGAGCTCGATTCAAAAATAAGACACGATGCTCCTCGCAGGGAGTCTCTATCCTTTATATATGACTCATACATGCAATACCATGGATCAATACCATGGGTTTTATTAATACCATCTATCTAATACCATGGCCCATTTGCAACTAACTATGGTCCCGTCATTAATTGCGGGTTAACCACTTACAATTATTAATATGGGTTTTATTGACTCTTTACTATGACTCGATCCCACTACATAAATGAGGGGCTTAGGGTGGGACCCTAACATGCCCTCCCCCTTAAGAATAGCCTTGTCCTCAAGGCTGAAACTATGGAAACTGCTGAAGAATAGTGGCTAGTTCCCAAGTTGCATCTTCCGGAGAGGTGTCTTTCCACTTGACGAGAACTTCCCTAATCATGCGGCCACGCAGATGCCTTTCTCGTGTGTCTAGGACATGTTCAGGTTGGAGCCAGATTGACCCTTCCTCGTCAAATTCAGGTAGATTGGTTTGAATTCTGCAATTGTTCCCAATCACTTTCTTGAGGTATGAGACATGGAAAACTAGATGGATTTTTGCAGTAGGCGGAAAAGCTAGCTTGTAGGCTACTTCTCCAATGCGCTGAAGTACTTGATATGGTCCATAGAATTTTGGAGATAGTTTCGGACAACCCTTGTCTTTGAGTGATGTTTGCTTATATGGTTGCAGCCTCAAAAAGACCTGATCCCCTTCTTTAAATTGGTGCTCTGAGTGATGCTGGTCTACCTGTTGCTTCATGCGGTTTTGAGCTTGATGAAGATTCTCTCTAAGATGGGCAAGCATGGTTGCGCGGTTTTGTAGGAGTTGATCCACTGCTTGTACCTTTGAGCCCCCCTTGATATAAGAAGTAGGGGAAGGAGGGAGTTGACTATATACTGCTTCATAGGGAGTCATTTTGGTGGTGGCATGATAGTTGGTGTTATACCACCATTCAACCAGAGGTAACCACTGTACCTAAAGATGTTGCTTTTTTGAAGTGAAACACCTAAGGTAGGTTTCCAGACATTTGTGGACAACCTCCATTTGACCATCCGTTTGTGGATGATAAGAAGTACTGAGTTTTAGTTGGGTGCCTTGTAGCCTGAAGAGTTCCTTCCAAAAATTACTGGTGAAGATCGGGTCGCGATCGAACACAATAGAAGTGGGGTAAATAGGTGGGGTAGGGCGCAGAAATGAGCATACTTCAAAAGTCTATCCACAACCACCATGATGACTGACTTGTTTCCTGACTTTGGAAGACCTGTAATGAAATCCATAGAAACCTCCGTCCATATTGCTGTCGGGATGGGCAACAGTTGTAATGTGCCTAGTGCTTTTATGGTCTCCACTTTGTGGCGTTGACAGACATCGAATTCTGCTACACTATTTTCTTGCCCTTTCTTGTAAATGATCTCATAATCATATCCCAGAATTTTGGCAAGCCATTTATTTTGTTGTGGGGAGGATAGGCGTTGCTCCAAAAAATATTTAAGACTGTGATGGTCTGTGCGGATTTGGAAACGTCGCCCCAATAAGTAAGGTTGCCAGGTCTCTACTGCATGTAAAATGGCCATCATTTCCTTCTAATAGGTAGATTGGCCCAGATTCTTCCCACTTAGTTGTTGGCTTGTGAAGGCCAAAGGTCGCCCTTCCTGCATTAAAACCGCCCCAATACTCGTACCCGAAGCATCACATTCAATGACAAAAGATTTGGTGAAGTCAAGTAGTGCTAAGACTGGAGTGGAACAAATGGCATTTTTGAGAGCTGTAAATTCCTGTTGTGTGTCCTCATTCCAGAAGAATGAATTTTTCTTTAGGAGTTGAGTGAGGGGTTTCGCTATGCGACCATAATTGTGGACAAATTTGCGATAATAGCCTATGAGACCCAAAAATCCTCTCAGGCTCTTCAAGGTCTTAGGTTGAGGCCAATCCTGCATTGCCTGGATCTTTTTGGGGTCCACCTTGACACCTTCACGCCCCACAATGTGGCCCAAATACTCAACTTCTTCCATGCCAAATGAACACTTGGACATCTTGACAAATAATTTATGCTTGCGGAGCAGTTGCAAGAGTATATCTACATGCTGAAGATGTGCGGCCCAAGTGCAACTATAGAGGAGGATGTCATCGAAGAAGAGAAGGACAAATTTCCTGAGATATGGTTTGAGAAGGTGGTTCATAAGGCTCTGAAAAGTAGATGGGGCATTACAAAGACCGAATGGCATGACCAGGAACTCATAATGACCTTCATGAGTTCGGAAAGCAGTCTTTGGAATGTCGACTTCCTTCATGCGAATTTGGTGGTAGCCTGAGTGAAGATCCAGCATAGTGAAGAATTGAGCCCCATTGAGTTCATTCAGCAAATCATCAACCATCGGGATGAGAAATTTATCTTTGACTGTCAACTAATTGAGGGCCCTGAAGTCTAGACACATCTGCCACTCCCCATATTTCTTGAGCACCATGACCACTGGTGATGAATAAGGACTAATGCTGGGATGAATGACACCTGCTTCCAAAAGTTCCTTGATTATTTTTTCTATTTCATTCTTTTGGGTGAATGGATATCTGTATGGGTGCACATTTGGCGGTTGGGCCCCTGGAACCAAGGTGATGCTATGATCATGTTCCCCTCTTGAGGGTGGAAGGTCATGAGGCTTGTCAAAGACCGACAGATGGTTATTTAAAATCTGTTGCATCTCAGGATGAATCGGTAGAGACTTGGTTTCGACTGCCTGGATGGCATTAAATTGAGCTATAACTCCATGATGGCCCTTTTTTAGCAATTTTTCCATCCTATGCAAGCTGATGATAGAGGGAGCTCCCGCCTGGAGTCCACGAAGGGTATGTGTGGAGTTGTTCTGCTTAAAACTCATATATAACTCCTAGAAATCCATTGTGATTGGCCCAAGAGTGCGAAGCCATTCAGCACCGAGGACAATGTCGCACCCTCCCATGTGTATGGCAAATGTGTGGGTCTTCAACTGATAATCCCCCATTTGAAGTTTGACATTTTCACAGCAGCCTTCACATTTCATTGTGCCCCCATCTACAATTTTGGACTTGGAAGTTAGAAACTGCTCGTAAAAAACAATGCACTGCTTCCGCGACTTTTTAATGGATGAAATTATGTGTACTTCCACTATCAATCAAGACTACTACTGGGCGATGTTTAATAAAACCTCTGATTTTGAGAGTTTGAGCTGAAGAAATCCCTGCCAAAGCATGCAACGAAATAACTGGTTTGTCAGGGACATTGTACTTTTGGTTGTCCTCTTCTACCGCCTCATGTTCCTCCAGTGGTGGATCTTCCTTCGATGAGCTGTATTCAGTGGCATCAATTTGAAAAAATTTGGGCTCCTTGCATTTATGACCTGGGGAGTATTTTTCATCACAGTAGTAACATAATCCTTGCTTTCTTCTTTCGGCCATTTTTGCAAGTGACACCTTTTGAACCTTAAGTGTTTGAGTTGTGTTGTGAGCCTGTGGGGGGCGACCCTTAACGGTGAAATTTGGGCGACTGTACTAGGCTACTAACGCACGTTCCACGTTATGAGCTACCTTGCACACCTCCGTCCATGTGGGAGGATGGTGCAGTGAGACGTGGGATTTTATGGCTTCTTTAAGACCACTGATAAAAAATTCCGTTTAGAACACATCTGAGAGACCCCTAGTGCGGAAGGCTAAGGCTTCAAAGGTTGTAATATATTCATCCACTATGCCAGTCTATTGGAGCTTAGTAAGACGACCCAAAAAAGAAGATTCCTGGTCAAAGCATTCTGTAAGAGCTCTTTTGAAGGTGGTCCAAGTCACAAAAGTTCCATTGCAACATTGATGCCATTCCCACCATTGCCACCTTTCATTTTCCAAGTACATGCTCCCCACCATAAGCTGAGTCTCATTATCTAAGATGTTATTCAGATTGAAATACTGCTCCATTTGTGCTATCCATGATGTCGAGTGGGAACCATCAAATTTATGCATATCCAACTTGGGAGGTCGCGGACAGGATTGTTGGTGGGGGCCCTAGAGGTGAAGAGAGTGGCTAGACTCACCCTCACTATGTCCATTGCCAATATATGCCTCCTCATGGGCTTCCTCCTTGCCTTTCGGGATTATGCTCGAGATTATGCTAGTTAGTCGGTCAAGCTGAATTTGGAGGGATTGCAAGGATTGTTCAAGTTTGTCCATCCTCTCATTGGCCATAGCTTGAGCTCTAGTTTCTACCATGCACTGACCTGATGTTTTTGGGATCACCAAAATTTTTTTTCACTAAGAATTCAATGGTACCACCATGCTCAGCTCGTCGTCCTGATTCTGATGGGCTAGATCACCAATAAGCACCCCGGGAGATCTCATACTTTTTTTTTTTTTCCTCTGAAAACTCCTAACGGAGTTTTACTCCTTCCTTAGGAATACTGCAATAGCCGAATCCTCAAAATGTCAATGCTGCCAAAAGTCCTATGAAAATCATGCCCCAGTATAGGAACCCCACACAACTACTCAAATCAGGTGGATCTGATGGATCTAATAGACCGGAATGGATGGTATGCTAACTCAGAACTGCGGGACTGATGTCTGCTGCTGCTGCACCCCTTTGTGCGAGCGGATCTGGCAGAAATGATGCGTGATCCCAAGATAGAAAAGGGAACTATGGTCTTGAGGAGTGTCAGGTGCTACAGATCGCAATATACATAAGGTTCTGACAGTAATACTCGACCCAATGTTTCAGGGCTCTAACTAAGGAGGATCAATCGTACCCTTAGCCATACAACCCGACTACCCTATCGTACTGGCAAGTAATTTCTCCGAGTGTTGTTCTCGGTGTACTGTAGCAGCAAGACGACTGACGGTTTATCTATGGCTAGGTTGCAGAGGAGCTAAGGGGCTTCCGATATACCTAGAAGGTACTTGGAAGACAGTCTGTACGCGGTTCTATCTAATGTGCTACTACTCGAAGAGGTACCCACAGGGGTTACAAGGGAGTCCAAAAAGCATGACCACCTCTTGTATTTCCTGCATGCATGCCTCCCAAAATCCGCAGGTTTATGCGCTCAATGACAGATCCCGTGGTTTAAAGACGCCGGAACACGTCTCTAGCCAAAAAAAAAATTGCTAAGAAATGGAGATCCCACCGGCCCTGGAAAGTGCTCTGATACCACTCGTTATGCTCATAACCTGCAAAAAGATACCCAAATACAGAATATGTGAAGAAAGATACCCAGAACATGGAATAGCGAAAGACAACAACAAATATTTTATTATTCAGAAAGCAATGTTCACTGGCCTCTTCGAGGGGGTAACCTCCAATAGAGCAGAGCTCGATTCAAAAATAAGACACGATGCTCCTCGCAGGGAGTCTCTATCCTTTATATATGACTCATACATGCAATACCATGGATCAATACCATGGGTTTTATTAATACCATCTATCTAATACCATGGCCCATTTGCAACTAACTGTGGTCCCGTCATTAATTGCGGGTTAACCACTTACAATTATTAATATGGGCTTTATTGAATCTTTACTATGACTCGATCCCACTACATAAATGAGGGGGTTAGGGTGGGACACTAACAGGGCAATCAAGCTTAATGAAATCAATTATTCATGTTTAAGAAATCTGAAATTCATAAAATTCACTAGAAATGAATATGAAAATATGCTCCCTTTTGAATTGCAACATCAATTTAGTACCTCTTCTCATTCCGAATTAACTTGAGAAAAATCTATATTGTTATAGTGACTGTTCAATAATGCCTTTAGTAAATAAATGTGATGCGTATTGCAGCATTAGATAATAAACTAAAGTTCAGAATAGGATTAAAGCCACTTATTGTAAAAAAAAAAAAATTAAATATTAACACAGGTTTAAATGTATGGATATAATAGCATGGACACCCTTAAGGTCATTTCAACCAATTTCGAGGAAAACAACATAAACTTCATATGATTATAGTGAAAAGTTAGACTGACTAATAATGATTGAATTGGAATTAAGCTTATAATAGGCAATGATATTTTCCACGGGATAATGATGTCAAGAAGCTTTGTATCACCGAAACTTTTAACAAATAAATTTCAGAAGAAAATATTATAAGGACATCTTGAAATGGAGAAAATTGGCTTTGAGGTGATGGGTGCCAAGTACAAACTCAATTGAATTTAGTCAAGACATTATTCAAAATAGGCAGAGTAGAGGTATTGCTACAATAGATTTTGATTTAAAAAAATGGGAAGCAAGGATTAGAAATTTTCTGATGAGAGGAAACTATTTCCCTGAACATGTATGAGAAGGATTTGCTTTACTTTTTATTTTTTAATCTGCAACACTGTTGAAAATAAATTAACTACATAAAACAAACAAACTAAATTAATTCTACTTCTATTCTAACCATATACATGAAAATGACTAGGCATAGTCATACTTCCAGTGTAACCACTTCTCATTTTAATTCCTTCATATATGTACAGTTCAAATGTTAGTAATAAAAATACAAATATAATTAAAATAAAAAAACTAAATATGAAATTAGAATGTACAGTTATTGTTAGTAGTTTATTTACAATCACCTTCTTTTGAAATGTCCTTTCCAATTGGATTCCAATTAGATCATAAAAATATGGATGGGTTTTTATTAATGATTGGGAAAGCTTCAAAAGAGGAAATAACAGGCTAGATTGTGGATATGAGCTTTTAAAATTAAAGGCCTAGAAAAAATTGTTAGTCTTATGTGTAAGTGTTAAACTATTAACAATCTGTTAAATAATGAATCCATACAGGTGATGATGGTTTTAGATAGAGAGGAGGAATGACCTGTTACAGAGTTTTGTGAACCCAAAGTTTCGGACTGCCAAGTGAGTCCATCATCAGGGGATGCGACAATAGATATTCTTCAACATTAATGATGAATCCAAGAGCTATGTTAGGGTTTAGCTCTGGATAATCTTAATTTTTCGAAATCTGATGCGTTATCCATCATATCCCTTCCATGGTAGGACTTGATGCTGCGTTTCGGACTGCCAAGTGAGTCCATCATCAGGGGATGCGACAATAGATATTCTTCAACATTAATGATGAATCCAAGAGCTATGTTAGGGTTTAGCTCTGGATAATCTTAATTTTTCGAAATCTGATGCATCGTCCATCATATCCCTTCCATGGTAGGACTTGATGCTGCATTTCAGACTGCCAAGTGAGTCCATCATCAGGGGATGCGACAATAGATATTCTTCAACATTAATGATGAATCCAAGAGCTATGTTAGGGTTTAGCTCTGGGTAATCTTAATTTTTCGAAATCTGATGCGCTGTCCATCATATCCCTTCCATGGTAGGACTTGATGCTGCGTTTCGGACTACCAAGTGAGTCCATCATCAGGGGATGCGACAATAGATATTCTTCAACATTAATGATGAATCCAAGAGCTATGTTAGGGTTTAGCTCTGGATAATATTAATTTTTCGAAATCTGATGTGCTGTCCATCATATCCCTTCCATGGTAGGACTTGATGCTGCGTTTTGGACTGCCAAGTGAGTCCATCATCAGGGGATGCGACAATAGATATTCTTCAACATTAATGATAAATCCAAGAGTTTGTTAGGGTTTAGCTCTGGATAATCTTAATTTTTCGAAATCTGATGCGCTGTCCATCATATCCCTTCCATGGTAGGACTTGATGCTGCATTTCGGACTGCCAAGTGAGTCCATCATCAGGGGATGCGACAATAGATATTCTTCAACATTAATGATGAATCCAAGAGCTATGTTAGGGTTTAGCTCTGGATAATCTTAATTTTTTGAAATCTGATGCACTGTCCATCATATCCCTTCCATGGTAGGACTTGATGCTGCGTTTCGGACTGCCAAGTGAGTCCATCATCAGGGGATGCGACAACAGATATTCTTCAACATTAATGATGAATCCAAGAGCTATGTTAGGGTTTAGCTCTGGATAATCTTAATTTTTTGAAATCTGATGCGCTGTCCATCATATCCCTTCCATGGTAGGACTTGATGCTGCGTTTCGGACTGCCAAGTGAGTCCATCATCAGGGGATGCGACAATAGATATTCTTCAACATTAATGATGAATCCAAGAGCTATGTTAGGGTTTAGCTCTGGATAATCTTAATTTTTCGAAATCTGATGCACTGTCCATCATATCCCTTCCATGGTAGGACTTGATGCTGCGTTTCAGACTGCCAAGTGAGTCCATCATCAGGGGATGCGACAATAGATATTCTTCAACATTAATGATGAATCCAAGAGCTATGTTAGGGTTTAGCTCTGGATAATCTTAATTTTTCGAAATCTGATGCGCTGTCCATCATATCCCTTCCGTGGTAGGACTTGATGCTGCGTTTTGGACTACAAAGTGAGTCCATCATCAGGAAAACTCTCCAAATATTTTTGAAATGAGTTAATGAAAAATGGATGGAAATCTGTTAGATTATAAATTAAATTAGAATGTTGGCCAGATTCTAAAAATATATTCTCTTGTTGACATTGCCATTGAGAAGATAGAAGCTTTTGATAAGAGATGAACATCAATTGAAATTGACATATTAATAGCTTTTGATGTTGATAGTTATATTACAAAACTTCAATTTCCCAATAGGGCAATACATCAATTGAGTGTTTGATAGTAAAGTGCTCAATATGCCAGTGTAAAGTGTCAAAAATTTGAACAATAAAATCAGAAAATAAATCTAAATTTAACCAAAATAAGTGAGGAAACAAAAATAAAATGAAATCACTATTTGTACAACTAATGTTACAGCACAATTGGGATTGTTTTGAAATAATTTCTTTTTTACAAGGATTGGCCAGAATAATGGAATTTGAATAATTGCCAATTCCAACTTGTGAATTAGAAAGAAAATTATGATTATGAGTAGGAATGAGAGTTTGATCATGATATGGATCATAAATTGGAATGTTTTCTCGAATAGTGAAATCATGAAGATAATTTAATAGTCTAGAATGAGGATTGGTTGGAATAATTTCTAAATTGAAACATTTCTCATTCTCAGATGCTATTTGAATTTTATCACGAGGATTCTCTAGAGAAGAATAGAAATTAGCATCCTCAATGTCAGAGTAATTATCATAAATGATTTCAGAATATTCTCTAGAATTCCCTTTAATTTCGTCCAATATATCAAAACAAGGAGGAATAAAAATTTCATGTTTATTACTGGCAAAAGAATGATCAATAATTGTTTCTCTATCTTGATAAAAACTTATTGGTAATTTATTTAGATCATCCTCTTTATTTTCTAAAATATCATTAATACCATGAGGGGAAAAATTACCATCATTAAAAATATGAGGATAAAGGGAAAAATGTGAATCTGAAATAATGAAATGTCTCTGTTTGAGAACTCTTATACATTGTGCTGATTGTAAATTTCAATTTCTAAATCATTCCTTTGTGTACTCATGCTTTCTTGAAGAAGGCTGCTTTGCTGCTCTGATTTCGGCGTTTGCTTGTCATGAAAAAATTCAGAAATTTGTACAGCAGTTTGCGTGTCATTATTTACTTTGATTGCTGCTTGCACTTGATAATTTGCAATCTGATTTTCTGAATTCACTGCAGAGTAGCTTTCAAATTTCAAGGCGGCTCTTTCTTCGAAATTGCTGTTATTGTCTTCTTGCATTTGATTAGAAATATTTTCCAAGCTTTGTGAGACCACTTGATCATAATTTATTTGCACATCCATATCAGGATTCTCATTTATGTTGGAAGGGGATAGAACAAAGCTTGAACTAATTTCATATGGATTGGGAATGAGAGGAAGAGAACAAATATATTCAAACCCATCTAGTGATTCTTCTTCCGTAGGTTTATCTTCAACTTTAAATCTTAAACAATTCAAATGAAAACAAATATTAAAATCAATAACAGACTCATTTTCAAATCTTCGTAGATATTCAATTTCATAAAATACATGTTCATAATCATAGCCATCAAATTTACAAATGAAAATTGTAACAAATTGATCTCAGTTGTGGAATGAGGCAACCGGAAGGGTTCTACACCAGTTTCTGGCTTTTGCTGTGAATGTGAGAGTAAAAATTCTACATAAAATGTCTTCATCAATTCTTTGAAAATCATAATTTGAAATATTTTGAATAAATTGAAAGACATGATTAAAAGTAGAAGAATTTCTCTTACCATTAAACTTTACCTGAGATAAGAGTCTTACTACTTTGGATGGATTATTGGAAGATGCGCGTCCATGGATGCAACTCCAAATTGGAAGCTTAAGAGGATCCATCATAATAAATAAAATGTTAAAATTGAAAAGACTCCAATAGACAGCAAGTTTCAGGCCTTCTTTCTAGCACCAAAAATGTTGATGCCTTGAAATTCGTTGCAACAACAATGGGGCATAATCGCCCAGTCCAGACCTTAAAGCAACTCCTTTTCCATTTGGTGTAGTGGCTCCGACTGGTTTAACTAGGTCCAGTTACTTTCTCCTTATCGCTATTGGTTTATAATGTATCTTTAACTACCAATATTTAGGGATATCAAATCACTTCTTCTTGCTGATCAGGCAAGAGAATGACCCTTAAGCTGATTTGGGTTCAGCCAAGCCACAACTAAAATTTTGCCTCTTTGAGAAAAGGACTTAGAAGAATGTAGAACTTAATATAAATGCAAGTTTATTCTATAATGCAAGCAAAAAGAAACTAATCTTAATCTTATCTCAATTAGGCAGATATAGATCTAACCCAACCAAGAGCAAAATATTTAAAGTATTGGAATTTAAATATGTCTTGTTTATAATGAATATCAAGTTAATGAAGTAGTTCAGTTAACTGACATTATGGATATCAAAACACATCCTATTGAAACTTCTTAACTAAAATAATCAATCAACAACACTCAGGAAGAAATTCATAAAAATAATATTGATTGTAAAATCAGTAAATTGAATAATTAAACAATAATATACAAAAATAGTTCATAACACATCACTATTTAATAAATCAATTTTGTAAGACAGATTTTTGAGTAAATAGTTACTCAGAAATCAGAATTTAATTCATAAGAACAAAGATACATAATAACAATATTGAGACAAATTACCCATATTGACAAAAGTGCACAAACATGAATAAAATGACGCATTCTTTTTATCATAAAAATGAAACTGATATTTGAAACAGTAGTATTAGAAATACCAATTTATTGCATCCATTTCTCTGACCCCGGTCTCCAATAGTCATTTACATTACTTGAATTTCTGCTTTCAAAACTAGAGCCACAATAGTGCAAACTCTGCCCCTCATACATAATTCAAGATACAAAAGAAAAATCCTCAATAATCCTCAGATTTGATATTTTCTCTTCTCCCTCCTACAACTTTAAATTCTTATTACAGAAGTGCTTTTAGAAGTCCAAAATTGCAGAGGAGAGCAGCCCTTTATTACATTCTGCAATCTATTATTTATAATATTTGCAAAAGAATTCTTGAAAGGAAAGTTTGTTGAAGAAAAGTCTATCCAATCCAATTTTATTTGCTCAAAAATTCCAATCCTTAATTGTTGGAGCCTTCCCATTGATTGAGATCTTTTTCTCCATATCCCTTTTACTATTTTTCTACAAAAAGAAATCAAAATGAATTAAGAAGCAACAATAAAATCAAAATATCATTTCTGGCATTAAAACAAATCCAATCAAATTCTATTTAAATAAATAATTGAAAATAAAATATAAGCTTTCTATTGATGCTTGGGATGGTTTAATTGGCCAAGGATATTATTGATGAACGAATTTGCAATTAGAAGAGGATTTGGAAAATGAAAATGAAGAAGATAAAACTCAAAAAATTGATTTTGTTTTATAAATTCAGAGCTTGATTTTCTGCTTGATCTTTGACCCAATAAATGACCAAATCTGTTAGTGAAACCTCCTCAGAAATTTTCTCCTTGATTTTATCTTTCCAATGAACTGTTTTGGGCCTCATTTGACCAAGTAAAACTCAATCTATGAGTCTCCAAAGTTGATGAGTCAAATCTAGGACAATTCTAGAATTTCTGTTGTTGGACTAAAAAAATCAAAATTTTAATTAAAAATTTAATCCTAAATTAGTCTCTAATTATCTAATAATTAATTCAAATTAAATTATTAATTATGAACTAAACTAATTATTTAATAAACTATTATTAATTAATCTAACTAATTAATATAATTAACTATTTATAAACTAAATAATCTAAATAATAATTAAATTTTATATATTAATTAATTTAAAATTTATTATTTAAATATTTAATATTTATTTAAATATTAACTATAACTATCCTACCTCTACTCATACATATTCATTTCACTCACACGTGAGATGGAAAGCTTAAAACTTAAAAACAAATCATATGAAAACTATGCTTAATGCTTTAAGTCCTTCTTAACCATCGCATATAGGCGATCGGGGAAAGGAGGTTCTCGGGGGGTTTGTTAAACTTATTGTATATGAAATCTCCGATGTGATCAAAGCTTATAAAGAAAGTTGGTTAATGCGACATGTTTTATGAATTTTTTTGAAATCGAACGATCGGGAGGATGGAGTGGTCGAGGTCTTTTAAAATGTTGCGATTAAAAACTTCCGATCCGATTGAAAATATTTTTATTTTATTTTATATTGTTTTTTTATTTTTTGTTTTATTTTAATGAGGTTTATTTAAGTTATGAAATTTTCTAAACTACAGCCATCTTGAAAATAAATAAACTACAACCACTTGACATTTTGATTTTTCGAGATTAGTAATTCATTTGAAATATTGGAGTAAATTACTAAAATTCTGATGCTTCATGATTTGGCTGAAAAATGAAAAATGTTAATAATAACTAATTAGGGGTTAATGTTTAAAATAAATGCATTATTGAACTAATTTATTTATAAAAAATGAATATTGTACATTTTATGCATTTTTAACCTAGGTGACATAAATGATTAGAATTCAAATGAGTGTCATTTACAAACCAGTTGACCAAATGAGGCGAAACAAGCATCAATGGGAAGCTTGCCAAAAATCGATTTCAACAAAGCAATCAAAACAAGAATCCAAATAAAATGAAAAATTAACAAAAGCGTAGGGTAATCAACTAAATAAAAATCCTAAAAGGTGTTTAGCCAAAATTTTTATAGAAAGGGTCCTGATTATTTGAAGGGAAAAAATCAATAATGGGGGGGGGGGGGGGGTTGTGTTTTTACCACAACACCCTGCCAAGGAGTTTGGAGGGAAAAGTGGAGAAAAGGAGATGGAAGATAAGATGAAAGTTGAATTTGGATTAATCAAGAAGTCGTGCAGATATTCTATCCACTCCATTCAGGACCAGGTGGTGCAGTTTTCCACCCAAACCTTAGCAGCGAAGATTATGAGGAAATGTTGCACAGGCGAATTTTCATTGTCAGTAGTGTCATTGGCTGCCCAGTGCGGAAAGGGAGTACAATACAACTAGGCACAGTATTTATGTAAGAAATTCCTCGTGAATTGTCGCGAAGCATAGGAGGAAAGTAAGACATTTTAGTATGCCTGGATCTTGTTGCTCATTTTACTCGTAGCATGGCTCTTGTTGGAAAATAGTTAGTTTCCTCCGCAAGAAGAAGATTTACCAGAGGCAGCGAAGTTCTCTTTGCTGTGGGAGACAAAGGATCCATAGATGATCAAGGAATCGAAGGTTTTCTGGATATTAGTTGCAATCGATCTCCGCACAGTAATTAGTCAACGGGCAAGGTTGTCTTCGAACTTGTTTGAGTAGTTGAGGGCCTTTGTGGAGTTCAAGGCTGATTTCCATAATGTATCGATCAGGGCATGATGGGATCCTAAGCAGATATGTCACATGTTGCCATACTTAGTGTCAGAATCAGATGTGCAAGAAATTGTGGGAAGTTGGCCAAGTGAGTGGCGACAACCCACATATGTTGGTGCAGGTACCAATAAGGGTGGAGAAAGTTGTGCTGCGCAGAAGCGAAAAGAAGCAAAACAGAAAGTGATGCGAGCATTGGCTGAGCAAAGAAACAAAGAAGATGTTGCTAAGGCAGCTGCTGAAAAGGAGCACGCTGCGAAAGAGCGTACTGAGACAGCACGCACTGGCACAGAGGAAGGTGAAGAATCGACTTCCTAGCATACTGATGAGCAGGAACAATCAGATCAAGAAGGAGGTGGGGGAGAGGAGAAGAGAACTCCATTCACATTGAAGAAGCATAGTAAGGAGACAACTTCCGGTCCATGGAAGAAGCACAAATCAGATAAAAAAACGTGCATTGACCCAATGATTCTCATTGTTAGGGAATTATATATTACAGAGCAATGAAACACATAAAATATTGTGGAAATATAAACACATAAAACACATAAAACAAGAGAGACACAGATATACGTGGTTCACCCAGTTTGGGCTACGTCCATCGAGAAATAGATAGTCCTTCCTTTTATATTATCCAACAAACTAAAGAGATACAACCTATAGCAAATCCGCTGTAATTCCCTCTTCGCTTTCAATCTCCTCTCTCTTCCTCACTCAGAATATAGATATACATAGACGCAATACAATTCCTTCATATATAACGAGGGGTTGCCTTCTAAGGTAAAAAACCCTAAATTAAGCATAACTTCTACCGTCAGATCTTTGCCTAATGAATAGCTCATATTGACTACGAAATTACAACATTTTTCAAGGAAATTTTATATCTATTCTTAGCTTCGGGGGCCCTGCCGGGGGGGCTCCCAAAGGTCGCAGCCACCACCCCCTGGACCCCCCTACAGCGAATATTTTACAGGTGGCATTGCCGCCCCATTACGAATTGGGATCTAATGCGGTGATACCCTTGAATACAGAAGATAATCAGGCTCCACACCCAACAATCTCCCACTTGGAGACTGATTATAGAAACTCCACCACTGCTTCATTTGTTGGACAATGACTCCACTTTGGACCTGGCTATTTCTCATTTTCTTCATCATACTTAAAGACCAATTGAAACTGAGCAAATTCTTAGTTTCTCCTTGGTTACAACTTTTGTTAACATATCTACAGGATTCTGGCTAGTGTGTATCTTTTCTAGCTTCAACTATCCATGTTCCAATGCTGACCGTATGAAATGGTACTTGAGTTGTATATGTTTAGTCTTTGAATGAAATGCAGAGTTCTTTGCAAGATGTATGGCACTCTGGTTGTCACTATATAGCTTGCCCAACTCCTGCTTCTTACCAAATTCATCTAGAAACCTTTGTAATCAAATAATTTCTTTACTAACCTCTGTAGCAGAAACATACTCTGCTTCTGTTGTTGAGAGTGCAACAACACTTTGCAGTTTTGAGACCCAACTGACAGCTGTTCCACCTATAGTAAACACATACTTTGTTGTGCTTCTCCTATTATTTCGATCACCCACCATATTTGCATCAACATATCCCTGTAGAGAAATGTTTGAACCACCAAAGCATAATGCTTCATTTGTGGTACCTCTCAAATACCTGAGAATCCACTTCACTGCCATCTAATGTTCTTTTCCTGGATTGTTCATGTACCTGCTTATAACTCCCACTGCTTGTGCAATATCAGGCCTTGTGTAGACCATTGCATACATTAAGCTTCCAACTGCTGATGCATATGAAACTTTAGACATATGAGCCATTTCTTCCTGAGTCTTGGGACACTCCTCCTTACTTAATTTGAAATGGCTAGCCAAAGGTATACTAACTGGTTTTGCATTCTGCATATTAAACCTTTTCAACACCTTTTATATGTACTCACTTTGAGACAATGTTAATTTTTGATTCTTCCTGTCTCTAGTTATTCTCATACCAAGGATTTGTTTTGCAGCACCCAAATCCTTCATTGCAAATGAGTTTTCCAAATTTTTTTTGAGCGCATTTATTTCCTACATGTTAGAACCTACAAAAAGCATGTCATCTACATACAATAATAATATAATATAGCTGCCATCATTTTGCCTTTTGAGATAAACACCATGATTAGAGTGACATCTAGTATAACCTTGTTCAGACATAAACCTGTCAAATTTTAGATACCACTGCCTTGGAGCTTATTTTAAGCCATACAAGCTCTTCTTCAACCTGCACACTAGTTTCTCCTTCACTTTTACCTCATATTCTTATGGCTGCTGCATATATATCTCTTCCTCCAAATCCCCATGGAGAAAGGTTGTCTTTACATCTAACTGCTCAAGATGCAAATCTTCAGTTGCTACTAGACTTAAAAATAGTTCTGATTGAAGTCATTTTAACAACAGGAGAAAATATCTCATCAAATTCTATACCCTTTTTCTGTGCAAACCCTTTCACCACATGTTTAGATTTATACCTTTTTCTACCTCCATCTTCTTCTTTCAACTTGTAAACCCATTTATTTTTCAATTCTATTTTACCTGTAAGCAACCTGACTAAGTCCCAAGTCTGGTTATGTTCTAAGGAATCCATTTCTTCTTTCATGGCTTGCTCCCACTTCTTCCTGGTTTCTACCTGCACTGCTTCTTCATAACATTCTGGTTCACTAGAATTAGTCAACAATACATAATATACTGAAGGAGAGTATCGTTCAGGGGGTCTACTTATCCTGGTAGATCTTCTAACACCATTTTCAGGTGTTTGAGGTGCTTGTTGCTGTTTTGGTTGTTGTTATGACTGTTGATCATTATGATTTTTAGCCACCCTCACTTTTCCTGTGATCTTATCAAGCACTGCGTATTCTTTGTTTTATTTTTCCTATTTCTTCTGTAGCTGATCCTTATACAAAACCTTTTCATTGAATATGACATCTCTGCTCCTTTTTACCGGTCCATGCCTCCTCTGGAATACCACCATCCAAGGAAATTGAAGGCCCTCTGTTTATTAGATAAACAACAATATCTACAACATTTGCCCAAAATTGTAGAGGCAATCCTGCATCTAATCTCATGCACCTTGCACACTCCATGATTGTCCTATTTATCCTTTTTGACATACCATTTTCTTGTGGTGTTCCTGGCACTGTCTTCTCTCTACGAAATCCATTCTTTGAACAGTACCTATCAAACTCTTTGCTGCAATATTCACCTCCATTGCATGATCTGAGACACTTCAACTTTTTTCCTATCTCATTTTCAACCAAAGCTTTCCATTCTTAAAAGTATTAAATACATCAGATTTATTTCGAATACAATAAATCGAGGTTTTTCTGATTGCATCATCAATAAAAGTAACATAATAACAAGAGCCACCAAGAGATTATACCTGAGTAGGTCCCCATACCTCTATATGCACAAGCTCTAATTTTTCACTCTTCTTTTCTTTCCCAACTCTAAGGAATCCGACTCTCTTATGTTTTCCATAAACACAATTCTCATAGAATTTTAAACCAACATGCTTCAAACTAGGCAACAAATTTCTTGAGTGAAGAATATGCATCCCCTTCTCACTCATGTGCCTGAGCTTATGATTCCATAATGCCGAATCTTCTCCTGTAGAGGTTAAAGCATTAACCGAATTAGAAATACCATTGCATAAATACAATGTACCAACCTTTCCTCCTTTTGCTATTACCAGGGATCCTTTAGTGACCTTCCAAGTTTTATCTGTGAAAGTAGTTATGAAACTTTCACCTCCCAACTATCCTATTGAAATCATATTTTTCTTCAGATCTAGAACATGCCTTACCTCCTTCAATAGCCATTGATTTCCATTTTTCTGTTTTATGAAAACTGTACCCATTCCAATGATTTTACAGGGTTTATCATCACCCAATCGAACCTGTCCAAAATATCCTTGAACATAATGGTAAAAATGTTTCCTATCAAGTGTGGCATGGAATGAGGTCCCTGAATCTACCACCCAGGCATCAATAATAATTTCTAATGAAAGAATCAAAGCATCTTGCAACACATCACATGTTACATTCGCTTCATGATTAGTTTCTTGCTGTGTGTCTCCTTCTTTTCCCTTTAGAGACTTGCAGTCTTTTTTTAGGTGTCCTTTCTTCCTTCATTTCCAGCACATTATCCCCGATCTGGACTTCGATCTGCCTTTTCTTGAATTACTGCGATATCCAGGGCTCTTTCCTCTTTCCATTTTTCTTCCTCTAGTCTCTATAGTCAAAGCATTACCTGATGTCTCACCGGAGCTTTTCTGTCGCATTTCCTCACTAAGGATTGCACCGACAATATCATCAAACTTTAAAGTACTAGATCCAGAGATAGAGTTACTAATGGCCATAACTAAGCCATTCCAACTTTCTGGCAATGAGCACAGAAATAATAGAGCCCTAACTTCATCATCAAAAGTTACCCCTACAGAACTTAACTGACTGGTAACTGTATTAAATTCATTTAAATGATCAGCAACAGATCGACCTTTTGACATCTTCATATTAAATAAACGCTTCATAAGAAATACCTTATTTGAGGCTGAGGGTTTTTCATATAGTTTGGCCAATGTCAACATTAAACCCTCTGTTGTTGTTTCCTTTGAAATATTAAACTCTACCGACGCCGCTAGGCATAGCCGTATTGTTCCAAGTTCTTTTCTTTCAAGAATATCCCATTTTGTGTCTGTCATACTCGTCAGCTTCTTTATATTTCTGCTCAATGGTTGGTACAGATCTCTCTGGTACAAATAATCTTCCATCTGCATCTTCCACAGCTGGTAGTTTTGGCTGTTACATTTTTCGACCCAAAACCTACCATCTTCCACCATTGCTCCCACTTGAACTAGGAACCCTTCTCTCTTGCGAGTTTATCAACCAAATAGACCTTCGGCTTTGATACCAGTTGTTAGGGAATTATATATTACATAAAATATTTTAGAAATATAAACACATAAAACAAAAGAGATATATATATACGTGGTTCACCCAGTTTGGGCTACATCCACGGAGAAACAACCAATCCTTCCTTTTATATTATTCAGCAAAATGAAGAGATACAACCTATAGCAGATTCGCTGTAATTCCCTCTTCGCTCTCAATCTCCTCTCTCTTCCTCACTCAGAATACAGATATACATAGACGCAGTACAATTCCCTCATATATAGCGAGGGGTTGCCTTCTAGGGCAAAAAACCCTAAATTAAATGTAACTTCTATCATCAGATCTTCGCCTAATGAATGGCCCAATTTGACTACGAAATTACAACATTTTACAAGGCAATTTTACATCTATTCTTAGCTTCAGGGGTGCTGTTCCTGATTCCCCAACCAGGAGGGGTTCCCAAAGGTTGCAGTTGCCCCCTCCCCTGGACCCCCCTTGCAGAAAATATTTTACAGGCTGCATTGCCACCCCATTACGAACTGGGGTCCAATGCGGCGATACCTTTGAATACAGAAGATAATTAGGCTCCACACCCAACACTCATCGAAGGGGATCTAGATGAGATTGGGGACAAAGTAAGAGACACTACAACAGAGTGATGGAAACAATTTGAACAACAGTGTATGTAGACGCTAGGGAGCATCCAGAAGGATCTACAGGGAAGGATCTGCATGAGCTGCAGATCCAAATAGGCTGGATTCAAGTGAGCATAGGGAAAACAAGCTAGGTGCAATAGAGCTGGCGCAGGGGAGTGAGAAAGTATTGGATCTGGAACGAACTCTGGACCTCAAAGTCATATCCTTACCAAAAGGATTAGTCCACGCAGAATTAGAGGAAGATCTCGCTCTCTTGAGCACAATCAAAGACATCGGGATGAACTTAATCATGCTGCCACTTCAGAGTCTCCATGCGTTGCATCAAGGGGTGTTATAGCACCATTTACCACCCTTGGTAGATTTGATGCTTTGTTTTATGGCCTAGGGAAACCCTTCCCTTCTAGACTTGGTCCAAATTCTAAAAAATAATGTTTTAAATCCCATACGTTGTTTTTCCCTGTATAAAAATCATGTACATGTGGGTCAGTCTATACCCAACCCGCGTATATGTGTTAAAACATTAAAAAATATATAATCTCCTTAAATTCGAGCAGAGTTTACAGGTTTTACCTATTACTCACCTACTGTAGCCCGTGGCCCAACTGTTTCCCAACTAAAAAACTAATTTGGAGAAGTATAAATAGACCTCCATGGGAAGGCCTAAGGGGGAGGAAAAGATTAGATATTGATATTATAGTTGATTACATCCCTGATCAAGTCTGAAGAAATCCATGTGCCTTCTGCACTCCCAAGTCATAGGAAACCTCTGTTTCCATCTTGAGATGTCCTTCATCCCTTTATGACATCGTTGTGTATACCTTTGGATGAGGATTGTTGAGGCCTGGGAAGGACGGATCTGGAGGATGGTTTTGCTTCGAGCCAGCAGATGACTCAGGTTGTAGTTATTCTGTACTTTCTTTAGTTTAAGTTCTTGATATTTAAGGTCTTAATGCATTAATATATGTTATGATTTGATTATGAATATTATGTTAATGAATATTTTCTTATATGCTTATATGACCTAACACCTATATCATGAACATGCTTTCTATTATTGTTGTTTTATATGATTTTCTTGAATGAGTTGCAGGTTCTAAAGCATTGGAAGAAGTAGAGGGTTTGGGCCCTACGGGAACAACCTCAAACGTAGGACCTCCGGGTAATACCTCTTCTTCCTAATTCAATAGTTTAAGTATTAGGACTACCTATTTACATGCCTCTTTATGTTGTAATCCCTCCATTCTGTTGGGGTTCTCAACCCAAGACCCTAGGGTGACTTTACCCGTAACAAAATTGGCGACTCCGCTGGGGAAAACATTCTTTTTTTTCCTAGATTGGGTTGTTTCTTCTTGATCAGGGCCTGTTTGATTGGTTTCTTGTTTTTACAGTGTCTACGACCTTTTTTGCTTCCTAGGCATCAAGTCTGATCTTTTGGATCAAGCCTAGATTTTTTAATTTTTTATTGAGATTTACATACGCTTTTATCATAGGACACAGTAGCGTATACATGCTAGTTTCTCCAAATAGACTCGCGTGTATGAAAATTTCCTCTCTTTTAGTCACATATACATGCTTCTGTGTCTTTACACAATTACATATATCTTATTTTGAATTAAATTTTCAAAAAAATTGACCCAGTTAAGTTTGTTGCTTGGTGGTTTTTGCTATTTTCTGGTAATTCATTGTCTGTAAAGCTCTACTTTCTTGCAAGAATTCAATCTCTAATCTTCCTCTTGTTGAAAAACCTAGTTAACCTAGAGTTTTCTTTTTTAGTAAGGTGTCAGTTTGGGTTTTGGGTTCAAGGCTTCTTGCGGAAGTTCTTGGTTATTTTGACTTGGTGGTACAAGAAAGTGATTGCAGTTTTTTTTATAACCCAATTTTCAGATTTCTTTACTTTGCTTTCCCTTTTTGGTTGACCTATTTTGCTTTTCATATTTTTTTAGTGCCTCTTCGACAATATTGAAATTATTTCTTGACGTTCTTTTGAATTTCTTTGTGCTACTATTCAGGTCAATCTATGCAAGTCTATGGTCCTTTATTATTTCAAGTATCATTACATTGGTTATATGCATAACTTGTGAATTTTCAGACTCTTTATGATTGCTTTTGGTCTTTGAAGTTTAGTAGTCCTTTGTGGTCTCAAAATTGTAGATTTTAACCTTGTACAGAAATTACTTGCATACGAATTCTAAAACACAGAAAAAAAACAATGCGAGAACATAACACATAAAACACATATACACAGAGATTTTTCCCTGGATCCCAAAACCAAGACTACCAGCTTGATTTTTCATTATTTTCCTTTCAATTTTATAATACATATTTATACATGCCGAAGCATCCAATACCATGGACCAAAAACCATCGCGTCCAAAAACATGTCATGCACAAAACCATAGGTGGGTCCGCCCAACCTAACATACGTTCCAAAACCAAAATTTTCCGGGGCGCTGCCCCAAACTCCATAGAGTGGGGTTACCTACACCCCTCAAACCCCCTATGACTCCCCTCGCTACACAATCGGTGCAACGAAGGGGGGGCTCTGCCCCCTTTCTAACTCCCCGGTTAACTACGTGGGCTAGTCGTGGAAAGAATATAACACAAGCCAACAAAAATTTTCTTTGGGTTCTTTTAAAAAGAAAAAGACAAAAACATAGTTCTTGCCTTTCTTTTCCTTTTAGTTTTGTTTTTGGTTTCTTCATTGTTTTTGAGCAATTGTGAACTTCTTTCAGTTGGTTTTGCTTGGTTTCAAGGGAAGATTTTCATTGAATGTATGCCCTCTTTGTAGGCAAGTTAGACTATTGATCTTGTAAAGAAACACATTTACTTATTATATGAGCATTCATAGGATCTTGCATCATCATTATAGTTTGCATTAGGTTAATTTTCAATGTAAACATTTTTAGTCTTTTTGTTAGATTTTGAGTGTGTGGAGTGTATTTTAGAGAAAGAAAAAAAAATTGCTTATATAAGTTTTTCGTAGAACCAAGTAGAAATCTCTTTTCATCGAAGAAAATAGCTACATTTGCATATAGCTAAGTTTCTATTGATTTCTTTTGCGTCAAAACACCATAAGTTTCACTCTCATTGTACCTGTGACTTAAAGAACAACCCTTTAAAATCAAGCACTTAAATAAAAAGAACTAGAACTTTTTTTAATTTGTCATTAATTACACCAACAAGTCTAGCTCTTTAGGGCCTTGGAATAGGTGAGTGGAGAGTTAACTCTCCAAGGCCACTCAAACTATTAAACATAGATGTTGAATAATGAGTGAAATCCAGTGTCGTTAGAAAGATCGGGAAAGCTCCGTGACTGGGAGTCAATCACAAGGGAGAGTGAAGGCAAGGAAGAGAGATACCCCCTCTCCTACTTGTTGGATCCCGCCCTGAGACTGTTTCACCCGACTTTTGATATGAACTAGTGCCCATAGTTTCTATTCCTAGGGATCACATAGGTGGTTGCAGAGGGGAATCCTGTGACACCTGAGGCAGTCGTTGCATCACATTCATTAGTACTTCTGGAGGGTACCCTCGCGAAGCTTGGGTGCTTGCACTGGCAAAGGATTTGGTCTGGAGGTTAGCATAACTATTTCTGTTACCTTCGTTGGTAGGCCTAGGCTGTCATTATCCCAGACTATTTTCGGAAGGTTGTTGATTTCACTTTCTTGTATTTTGGTGTTAGGTCCTCATTACCCAGAGTGGAAATACTTGGAAGTTGCTTGATTGATTGTATTTTTTAGGGAATTTTTTAGAGAGTGCTCTTTGCTCCTAGTTGGCCTAAATTTAAAAAAAAAAATAGAGTCTTTAATTGGTTCTCTTAAAAATAATTAAAAGTGGCTGATCGACCAGTTCGTTGATCTAGGATACTTCATGGGCTTTCACCTGTGAATGTTGAGCCTTCTTTTAGAAGGCGTAGGAGAAATTATGTTGTTCATTTCCAATCAGTGGTAGTAGATGCAACGGAGATTGATCCTCCAGTTCAAGCTATTGATTCACATAATAGACCTGGTGTAAGTCGAGATTTGGATAGAAACACTCTAGTCTTTTCTAGAGTCCTCTTCCAATCGGAAGACGTTATAGAGGTTAAAGAACTTGTTAAGTATCCTTTGACTCCTTCTTCTCCTCTTCCTCTTGATTATCCAAAAATTTTATTATACATCGGACTCCGATCCACAGGCCTTTGAGCCCTTGTCTATTTCAATCTGTTCCTTCGATGGCCATTGCTGGGAGCATGGTTTCAACTATGAGTGCTACTAGTGTACAAACTCCTTTATCAGTACAAGGGGGAGGTACAATTTCCATACCTTCAATCACTCCTAGCACTGTGATTTTTGGCTCTACCTCCATTCCATCTTCAACTAGGGGCACCCAAGATTTTGCCTCCGGCATTGGTTCTTTCCCCTTTGGAATGCCTACCAGCGTAATTCCTTTGGTTCTGTTAAGTTTTCCATCAGCAACTTCCACGTCTATGACTTCCATGGCAAGTGGGTCAACTTCTTTTCATGGTTTCCCTTTTGGGAGTCGTTAGATACCACATTCTAACCCAACTTTGGGATCAATACCTTTTCCCTCCACGGGTCAAAGTTATAATCCTTTCCAAGGATGGACTAACCTAGCTATTAGCAAACTTGGAGCTGGGAATCAGTTCTCTTTCAGTCAATAGGGTAATATGCCATATTCCTCCGTGAGTTCATTCCAGAGTTTTTCTCCTTATGCTAATGCATGAAACCCTTACGAAGGGCTCTCTACTCCATTCAACACCTTTCTAGGGGGAAATCTCACTGGATATGGAAATTTTTCGGCAGGAGTTGGACAAACTCCAATTTTTTTTGGGCCACAAGGTTTTCCTTGTGGTTAATTTTTTCTATGAATTACTTAAGGCAACCTAGTGCCTTCACAAATCCAGGGTATTATTTTCAGAACGTTGGAAATTCTGCCCAGATCAACTGGAATCCTCAAGGTCCTCTGCACTTACCTTTCCTAACAACTTTAAAATTTCTAGATCTATCAAAATTTGACTAACGATCCAATATGATATAACCCAGCTTGGCCTTTGGTTCCAACCAAAATTCTGTCAGACATACCCAAATTCGAAGGGAAGACTGGTGAATATCTGGGTGACTATATAACCACTTTCCATTTATGGTGTTCATCGAAATCCCTGATAGATGATTCAATTAGGTTGAGATTATTTCAATGCACCCTAACTGGGAATGCAACTAAATGGTACATTGAACTCCCAGGGCACACCTTCACTTCATTTGGTGATTTGGCTACCATATTTTTAAACCATTTTCAATTGCTCGTTCATTATGATGTTGGAATTGAGCTATTTGCTAATTTCCACCAGGATTAGGAAACCCACATTTCAGATCATATACAGGAATGGAGGAGAAGGAAGAGGCTCATTAAAGATGATATTCCGCAAGAATTCCTTCTTGAATGGTTTCTCAAATCTTTGCAACTTGGAATTTATAAGGATGTATTGCTCTCTAGTGTATTCACCGAAGAACAGGCTATTTTTAGAGCCCAACAACTAGAACTTATATATTCTCAATCTGGGGTTCTTTAGAAAATTTTGCCTAATGCTCCTAGATCTAAGGTTGATCTAGCCAAGCCAAAGCCAAGTCCCCATGCCGACGGGCTAGTCGGATCGATTGATCATAGCATAGCTAACCTGTTAAATCAATTGCAACAGTTGTCTTTACAAACTGCTTCTTCTATGCAGGCATCACCATCAATGCCCATGCCTTCTCCACCTTCATCTATAAATGTCATTCAAATTTATAACCCCAAAGGAAACCAACAATCCGATGGGAAGAAGAAAGGACATGGTAGGAAAAGGAAATAGGATGGGAAGGGTAATGCAAATAAGCCCAACAATGATGCTAAAGGGGGTAAAAAAGAATCTAAGAAGAAAGTTTCCATGCAAGTTATGAAATGGTGACCATTTGACTCATCTTTTCCCTAAGATTCAATATGCTCAATGCTTGTCGGTTAAGAAAGGGTCTTCTAGCTCTCAAGTTGTGCTAACTAACCCTTTTCCCCAAGGGAATTAGTTGTTTTCTGGCATGAATTCTAGTACCGGTACCACCGTTGAGGGCAACCAGGAAGGGGATAATACATCAAATGTTTATATGATGAGTTCACATATCAATGTTTCTACATGGTCACATGATTATGGTGAATTAGAATCCTCTAAGGCTAAGACTACTCTTGATGTTTTAGAACCACTCCATATCAAGAGGCCCATAGTTGAGTCTATGCCTCGGATGTTGAAAGGCTTTGCAAAAATTTTGATGATTAACCCTAATGCCAAGGTAGCTCAGAGCTACTCTATTGTAGAAGATTTGCCTCAGAGTCCTTGTGCCATGTTGGTGCTAGAGGTACTCCAGTTGTGCCCAACGCAAAGGAGTGCATTACTCATTGCGATAAGAGTAGTTGATCCAAAAAACTCTCTTGTTCTTACATTCGACATGTCGAACATCAAGAAGAGACTCCCACATCATATGGATTTTCAAATCATGTTTACATATCAAAAGACAAATATGTTTCGAACCGTAGTTGATGAGGGAGCTTCCACATGTGTAATGTCTATATCATGTTGGAAGGCTATTGGATCACCTCAGGTTGTTCCTTCACCTACTCTATTAACAACATTTGATGGTCATTCTCATAGACCACATGGGATTATTCCAGCCTTTCCCATTTGTGCTGGGGTAAGATTGTAAATGTTGAAGTAGAAATAGTTGATGCAAATTTTGATTACAATATCCCTTTAAGTAGAAATTGGATTTACGAGATGGATGTTATTGTATCATCGTTATTACACATCCTTTGTTTTCCTCATGAAGGGAGACTTGTAATAGTTGATCAAATGGATTATTCTCTGGGTGAGTCCAATGCATCTTCTGAATATACTGTTCCGTTAGTGAACAATATGAAGCAGCCTATAGAGAATTTATAAGTTGGAATGTACTCTTCCTTAATGGTACCTTTGATTTTCCTGCTCCTATTGCTAGAATTAATGCTATTTCATCCTCCAAGGCACCTTCTCGAAGAGAGTTCTTTAGAAATCATTATTTTTTGGATCCTTGGCCCTTACCCTCTTCTACCACCACATTAAATTAGGGGCAGGTAGGTGGAATGGAATTTCCTATGTGTGCAACTAAAATTGCTTATCAGTCTATTGTTAACACTACAGAATATGATCCTACTCCTTTTTCACCAGAGGCACTGGATGGGGATGTGGCTCTAGCCTGGACTCTAGATTCAACTTTTGCTATGGTTTTCTTAGATATTGTTTTTCCATCTGAAGAAGAAATTCTAGAAGCAATAACGGGTGTTGAGATATCGTGGAATGATTTGCATCATCGATCATATTTCCTCCCTCATTTGCGAAAAGTAGCATCGAGCCTGTCTAGTTCTTCATCTACTTGTGATTTTTAGGCAGTTTTAAATCCTTTGGCTCCAACACAGTTTTTGGTTGAGGGTAACATGTATGTCATTTCACAAACTGTTCTAGTGAACATCTCTAGGAATCCCAACGTTATCGAAAATATCTTCATTGGAGCTGACTGTTCCCCTGAAGAAATTCAAACTTATACCAATCTCTTTAAATATTTTCAAGACGTGTTCGCTTGGTCTTATGAGAAAATGCCTAGGATAGATCCATCTATAGTCCAACATGAGATCAATACATTCGACTGGTAAACCCTAGAAAAGCAACAACTACCAAAGATGAACTTGAAAAGTTGCTTAAGGCGGATTTCATATACCCCATTCCTTTAACTGAGTGGATCTCGAATCCAGTCCGAGTGGACAAGAAGAAAGGAATGATTTGTGTATGAATTGACTTTACGGACCTAAATAAGGCTTGTCCTAAGGATAATTACCCCACACCCTTTAATGATTAGATTATTGATGAATGTGTAGGTAATGAAATTTTCTCATTTATGGATGGATTTTCCGGTTATAATCAAATCACTATTCATCCAGAAGATCAACATAAGACAACTTTTATTTGCCCCTGGGGTACATTTGCATATAAAAAGATGCCTTTTGGCCTTAAAAATGTTGGAGCTACTTTTCAGTGGGCCATGTCATATGCTTTTCATGATATCAAACATGTTATCGAAGCTTACTTGGATGATTTAGCTGCTCATTCTCGAAAGAGAATAGATCATCCTAAACATCTTCGATTGATTTTTGAATGATGTTGTTTTTATAAAATCCAGTTGAATACAAATAAGTGTGTTTTCACCATCACATTTAGTCGGTTGTTGGGATTAATCATGTGTACTGAAGGTATTGCCGTAGATCCCTTCAAGGATGAGGCAATACTTCAGTTGCCTCCCCCATCCTCTATTCGTCAATGTCAGGGTCTTCAAGGAAAAGCCAATTTCTTAAGGAGATTTATAGCTAATTATGCTGAGATTACAAAATTATTTATGAGATTGCTTAAGAAATGGGTCCCATTTCTATGGGATGATTTCACGCAACACTCATTTGATGCTTTGAAAAAAGCATTAACCTCTCCTCCTTTGTTGAGTCCAGCTAATTATAGCATAAAATTCCTTTTATATCTCCCTGCAACAGAATCAACTATTGGTATCGATCTAGTTCAGGAGGATGATTATTTTTGTGAGCATGTAATCTATTATTTGAGCCGAGGCTTAGTGGGCCCTGAACTGTGTTATTCTCCCATTGAGAAATCAGCTTTGGCAGTTGTCCATGTTGTCCAATGACTTAGACATTATATTTTGCTTCGAAAAACTTTCGTCTTAGTAGCCGTCAATCCATTTCCATTTGTTCTTAGCAGGCACGTGATTGGGGGCAAATACAATAGATGGATTGTCATTTTACAAGAATTCGATCTCGAATTCATGTTGGCTAAGTCTAAGAAATCCTCAGTATTTGCAGAATTAATCTCAGAGTTGCCTTGCGAGGAAGAAATAGTTTATGAGGAATCTTGATCTAGATTTAAATAGGAACGCAATAAATTATAGAGATACCGTAAACATAGAGATGCAGTGGAAATAATACTTCATTTCATTAATGTAAGATAATGAAATATGCTTACAACTAGCAATGGAAATAAACTAGCTAGGGTGATGGTAGCTTATCTCTGAGAAGAGATGTGGCGGCTGCATGCCTCTGAACTGTCTTATAATGAGGCTCTAAGGCCTATTTATTGTTGAGAAACATGGGAAAACCCCCAACATCCAAAAACCTAACCCTAGAAGATGAAACGCCAAGCTATGGGGCCTGTTTGGGTAAATTGGTACATCAACTTCCTGGGGTCGTAACTATGGCATACGATCTTTGTTTGACGCGTACAATATCCCGTTAGAAAGATATATCCGAGAACTACAACTTTGCGAAGAGAAAAATTGGTCCATGGCCCCATATTGCTCCCAGTTTTTCCAAAAAATGTCATTTAGGGCCTCAAAATGGCTCCGGAAGTTCAGGACCCGAAAAACTGCTAAAAATAATAAATTGTGCTACAATTAAGGACACTGAAAAGCTAAAAAATACAATGGTGGGGGTCCAAGTGGACTTTGTGGGTGGCCACCAATATCCACCTGGATCATTCCTCCCCCCCCTTAGGAAGTAATGGTCCCCATTGCGTTGAGTTCCTCCATGAGATGAGGTAACTTCTGCTGAACTTGGTCCCTAGTGAAGGAGTTAGCCTGCTTTGACAACTCGATATGGTTGGATATTCTGCTGGCGAGTGTGCTTGATTTGTGTGTCCATGATCTGATCAGTTGCAGCTTGTTCCATGCAATCTGGATTTAACTCTGCGGGTGTGAGCTATTCTGCAATGTTGGATGTGTCTAGTAATGGTGGAAAGTATGGCCGAAGGCGATCCACATTGAACACCAGGTGCAAGCTAAGGAATGGGGGAATGCTGAGCTCAAATGCATTGTCTCCCATAGCCTTGGTAATGATGTAAGGACTATATCAGAGTGGTCTAAGTTTCTGATAGGCTCCAGTAAGGCATTCCTTTTGCAAATGCAACCAAACTTTGTCACCCACCTGAAACTTGTGTGGCACCCGATGTTGATCATGTCACTTCTTGTACTTGGCATTTGATTTCTTTAGAATGTCATGGCCCTGCTTGCGAATATGTTGGATGTGCTCAATGAAGCTATTTGCCTTATCTGTTTCGGATTGGACATGAGCTGAATCTGCGTGAGTAGCTGCAAATGGCATGGCCACATCAATGGGACATAGTGGCTGGAATCCCAAGCCCACCTGAAAAGGGCTGTGGCTAGTCGAGCTGTGGAGAGCTCGGTTGTAGCTATGTTGAACATAAGGGAGGCTCTCGTCCCATGTGCATGGATGCTTTAAGTTGTACATGTGTAGAACGTGTACAATCATCCTGTTGACAACCTTTGTTTGGCCATCAGTTTGAGGATGGAAGGCTATGGACTTAGTGATTTTGGTATCCAACATTGACCAGAGACTGGAAAAAAATGTATTGAGGAACCTACTGTCTTGATCTGAGATGATAGACTGTGGGATCCCAAAGTGTACCCACATTCGTTCAAAGAAGAGTTTAGCAGTGGCTTCTGCTGTGATATTCTTCTTGCAGGCCACCATAATGGCCATCTTCGAGAACCTGTCAACAACCACAAAAACACAATCGTTTCCATGCTTAGTGGAAGGAAGGCTTGACATTTAATCCATGGAGATGGATTCCTAAGGTCGACTAGGGGTAGGCAGCGGGGTATAGAGGCCTTACTTCTTGATGGTCGGTTTGGCAATGGTGCAGGCAATGCATGATCTGATGTACATCCTGACATCTTGCCAAAGATTTGGCCAATAGAAATACTTTTGTAGTACTACCATTGTTCTCTCGGCCAATAAAAATACTTCTGTAGTGCTTCCCAAATCATCTTGGCATGCTCGCTTGAAGGAACACAAAGGTGACCCAGGTGGCATAATAGGGCATCCTAGAGGTGAAAATTTGGAACATGCTGACCTTCCAAGAGTTTCTGGTATGTGTGGCCGAATTTTTGATCACTTTAGTAGAGAAGTGGCCAATTAGAAGTCTTGTGCCCACAAGAGTTGAGCATGATGGTTAATGCCATGATCGGTAGTCGACTGAGGCAATCTGCAACATTATTGGTACTGCCCTTCTTATACTTCATATTCAAATGGAATTGATGCAGGTATGTGGACCACTTCTGATGGTGATCATTCTGCAATTTCCCTTGGGTCTGTATGAACTGGAGGGGTCGGTGGTCTGTGTGGATGTCCGTTTCCTTCCCCAAAATGTAATGTCTCCATTGTTGGCAGGCCTGCACAATGGAATACATCTCTTTGTCATAAGTGGGATACTTCTGAACTATGTCTGAATGAGTCTCACTGTGATATGCCACTAGATGCCCATGTTGAGTAAGGACTGCCCCAATAGCATAGTCAGAGGCATCTGTCTCGACCTCAAATGGTTGTTGCAAGTCTGGCAATGCAAGCACTGGTGCCGAGCAGAGGCGATCTTTCAACTCTGTGAATGCCTTTTGTTGAGATTCAGACCAAAATAATTTTTCTTTCGCTCCTCCCTTGGTGACTTGACTCAAGGGCCAAGTGATATGAGAAAATCCCAACATGAACCTGCGGTAGAAGTTGGCAAGACCTAGAAAGTTGCGGAGCTTTGTTAGAGTGGTTGGAGAGGGCCAATCCCAAATGAATTAGATCTTGGTTGGATCCACATGCACCCCCTATTCATCAATAATGTATCCCAGATACTGAACCTGGGTCATGCCAAAAGTGCATTTCTCCAAATTGGCACATAACTTGTGTTGTCGCAGTGTTTGGAGAACCTGTCAGATGTGGTGGAGGTGCTCTTCCTAGCTCTGGCCGAAGATCAGGATGTCATCCAAGTATACCACTACAAATGAGTTGGTGAATGGCTACAAGATGTCATCCATTAGCCTCATGAAGGTTGCAGGGGCATTTGTCAATCCGAAAGGCATAACCAACCATTCGAAAAGGCCCTCCTTGGCTTTGAAGGCAGTCTTCCACACATCGAAGGGTTCGATTGGTACCTGGTGATATCTTGACTTCAATCAATATTGCTGAAATATTTCCCCCCCTTCAGTTGGTCCAGGAGGTCATCAATCCATGGGATCAAGTACCTATTACAGACAGTGATCTTGTTCAGCACCCGATAGTCAATATAGAGTCTCCAAGTCCCATCCTTCTTCTGTACCAACATGATCGAGCTCCCACAAGGCAATGAACTCAGACGAATGTGACCTTTCTATAGAAGCTCCTGAATCTGCCTCTTGATTTCATCATTCTCCAGAACAGAGCACCGATAGATTGGTCCATTGGGCAGTGGTGCACTTGGGGTTAGATCGATGGAGTGCTTGACCTGACAGTGCAAAGGAACCCCCGCGGGGGAGGTGAAGATGTTCTCGTACTCCTCCACGACCTTGTCCATCTGTAGTTGTCATGCAGAGGGGCCTTTTCTGGAGGTTGTGGCCACCGTCTTCTTCTTTCCTTGAGGTTGTATCATTAGGAAAACAAATTTCCCAGTTTTGGAAATGAGTTTACTGCATTGTTTTGCAGTAACCAAAGAGATGGCAGTAGGCGGTGCTACCTTCAGTATCCTGTACAACTTATTTCCCAAAGTAATAATAATAGCACGGGGCCTTGATTCATACACAGCATGTCACTTGCACAAGTATGGTTGTCCTAATAGTACATCACAAACTTCAAGGGGAGCAATGTCACACAATACCTCATCCATGAAGGGCTTGATGTTGTATGGAAGGCGACACTGTTGGCTCACGCGAAGATCCCGTCCTTGTTGAAGCTAGCCAATGGTGTACGATTGTGGATGTACTGTGGCCAGTAAGCCCAACCGCTTCACAACCTCTACCAAAATGAGGTTCTTTTGGCTCCTGCTGTCAACAATGAACTATAGTGGGGATCCCTTTACCCACATCTAGGAGTGAAAGAGACGCTTCTCCTCCTCTGGATCTTTGAGTTCCTCCTTCTGGATCTTCATGGTGGCAACGATGGCGTTAGGCTTTGCATCGATAATCTGCTTCCCTTTGTCATTCCCCTTGTCATGTTCTGACTCAAAGTTGGAACATGAATCTGATTTTGAAACGTTTAGCTCAGCCACCAATGACTGCTTGGCCCGACACTCACTTGTGTTGTGAGTGGAGCTCTTATGGAACTCACACCATTTTCTCGTGTCCTTTTTCCACTTCGTGGCACTATTCTTTTCTTGCAGCTTTGGCAGGTTGTCTTGGGCTGCCCTGCCTTGACATTGTCCTTTTTTCTGTGGTTTGGGGGCACCTTTCGCTTGCTTCGGATTCACAGATCCAAAGTCTTGCTTCTTCTATTTAAACTTTTGCTCAACCTTGACGACATATCGGTATGCCGTGCTGAGAGAGGATATGTTCAGGAATTTTATTTCTTCCTGGATGTACTTGTGCAGGCAGCCGTGGTATTTGAGTATTAAATGCTGCTCCAAATCCTTGATACCCAACTTTGTGCGAAGGGTCTGGAAAATATTGGTAAACTCTGGCACATCTTGGTCCCTTCCCTGCCGCGGCGTGGTCCACTTTATGTCTTTATCCTCATAGCTTATGACAGGGTAGTACTACTCCTTGATGGCATCCTGGAATGAATTCTAGGTAGGTGCAGCTGAAAATAGTGAGTCGATATTTTCATCCTTCTGCTCGCAGTAGGTTTCCCACTAGTCCTTGACGTGGGGAGCTGCTTTGAGAAGAGCGAAAACAATCTTTTCTCGACTTGAAAATTCATGAACAGAAAAATAACCCTCTAGCAAATTTAACCATTTATCTATGGCATCTACCTCTATCTGACCCACAAATATGGGGATTTCAAAATTAACTTGTACCTTAAAGGGCGTGGCGTTTCCAGAGTAGCTGCTGTAAGCCGATGCGTCGCCTCTCGGTAGCTGCTGAAGGATCTAGGCAAAGTTGTCCATCATCACATTCCTTTGTCACTCGAGGGCTTCTTTGAGCAAGATTTTGATAGGATCTCCTACCCCCTCATCTTTCTTCTCATCTACCATGGGAGGCCATCAGGATTTGCGAGGCTGGTCTTGCAAAGGTTCAACCAGTTCAAGCCCTAACTCCTTATATCCCGACCTCGTTGGGGACATGCAAGGAAAAACAGAGAAAAAGAAGACTGCTCTAATACCACTGATTCAGATTCAACTAGGAATGCAATAAATTACAGAGATACCGTAAACATAGAGATGTAGTGGAAATAATACTTCATTTCATTGATGTAAAATACTGAAATATGCTTACAACCAGCAATGGAAATAAACTAGCTAGGGTGATGGTAGCTTATCTCTGAGAAGAGATGTGGTGGCTACATGCCTCCGAACTATCTTACAATAAGGCTCGAAGGCCTGTTTATTGTTGAGAAATATGGGAAAAGTCTCAACATCCAAAAACCTAACCCTAGAAGATGAAACACCAAGCTGTGGGGCCCGTTTGGGTAAATTGGTACATCAACTTCCCGGGGTCGTAACTTTAACATACAATCTCCATTTGATGCGTACAATATCTCGTTAGAAATATCTATCTGAGAACTACAACTTTGGGAAGAGCAACATCAGTCCATCTACCCATATTGCTCCCATTTTCTCCAAAAACTGTCGTTTAGGGCATCAAAACGGCTCTAAAAGTTCAGGACCCAAAAAACTGCTAAAAATAGTAAATTGTGCTACAATTAAGGAAACTGGAAAGCTGAAAGAAACAATGGTGGGGTTGCAAGTGGACTTGGTGGGTGGCCACCAATATCCACCTGGATCAAATATTTTCTTGATGAACATATTTTTCTTATTTCCTCGCAAGATCCTTGGTATGGGGATATTATTATATATCTCTAGACTTCAAAGTTTCTGCTCACTTTCTCGAAGGATGAACATAGAAAATTACGTCACTTGGTTAAAAGCTATATTATTATAGGTGACACTTTATATCATCATGGGGTTGATGCAATCCTTAGATGTTGTTTAACCTTAGAAGAAGTTGAGTCTGTGTTTAATGATTGCCACAATGGAGCTTGTGGAGGTCATCTATCTAGGCTTGCAACAACCCAAAAAATATTGTGTGTAGGCTACTTTTGGCCTCCGGTCTTCAAAGATTGTATTGAAGCGGTCAAGAGATGCTACCCTTGTCAAGTTTATACTCCGAACATGTGCGTGCATCTAGCTCTTCTTTTCCTTGTGATCACTGTTAGTCCTTTCACGAAGTGGGGTATTGATTTTACTACTTGCAATCTGCCTTCGACCGGAAATCACAAGTATATCATCATAGTTGTAGACTACTTTACTAAGTGGGCTGAGGCTATGCCTACCTTTAATAATGATGGTGAAACAACAACCTCGTTTCTCTTCAATCAAGTTATTTCCCGATTTGATATTTCTAGAGAGATTGTCATTGACCACGACAGTGATTTCCAAAATTAGATGATGTCTGAACTGGCTCTTAAGTTGGGTTTCCGGCATGAGCATTCATCTTCATATTTTCCTCAGGCCAATAAGCAAGTTGAAGCCGTGAATAAATCCCTAAAAATCATCCTTCAAATGATGATTAACAAAGCTTGATCCAATTGGCACATTATGTTATATCCGACACTTTGGTCATACCAAATGTCAATCAAGACTACCACTAGTTTTACTCCTTTTCAACTAGTTTATGGGTTGGAATCAATTTTTCCTGTGAAATGTGAAATTCCTTCCCTTAAATTAGCTGTTGAACTTTTTTGGGATACTTCTAGTCTCGAATAATGCCTTGTTCATTTGGAACATCCCGATGAGAAGAGTCTATATGCAACCATAATTGACGAATCTCATAAAAAGAGAGTAAAATCTCAATATGATAAGGTTGCCCATCCTAGAGTTTTCTCTGAAGGTGACCTTGTCCTGGTCTATGACCAAGACAAAGATTCCTTGTGGGTAGGAAAGTTTAAATCTATGTGGTACGATCCCTTCATTGTCAAAAAGTTTTTGAATAAGGGAGATTATGAGTTGATTGATTTGGAGGGAAACTAGTTGGCAGAGTCCAAAAATGGGCTCTATCTTTAAAAGTATTTTTCTTAGGCTTCGGCCTAGCATTTCCTTGGTTGTAAATATTGTATATTTGTGCATATCAATCTATCGGTTTCGTAGTGATGTTGATATTTTTTATTTTCTTTGGTATGATTGATGGACGATTTGATATATCTAGGGGTTGCCGATGGTGCTAGTAGGCACACCCGGAACCTTGCTTCTGTGGCTTGGGTGATTTATTATCCATCTGGCTGATTGTTGGTTTCAATAGGCATATGTATCAGTCCCATTTCAAATAATATCGCCAAATATACTAATATCATTAATGTACTATCTGAGGCAATATCTCTTGGTATTGATTCATTATTAGTTTACTTGGATTCACAACTGATGGTATCTCAATCAAATAACATCTTTCGTGTGAGAGATCCTTATCCATATCTCCAATTTTTGAGAGTGCGTTTATTACAGAGATCATTTGTTTATATCACATTTATTCATATTCCATGATCATAAAATTCATTTGTAGATTCTATTGCTAATCAAGCATTATATTGGCATATAAATCATTCATCACATTAAAAAAAAATAAAAAAAAAATCGAAGTATTATCTGTATATATATGATCATCATGATAACTGTCTATACATAGATAGATTTTTATGTCCAAAATAATATACAAAATTGGGACAAAAATGTCCTACAAAATTAGGGCTCATGCCCATAATCATGTCTAATAAAAAAATATATGGTCATCCATCTATGGGTCTTGCTCAGGGTGAGCAGCATGGAAGAAAACGATGGCATTAGCCACCCATTGGAATAGCCACACCCAATCATGTGGCACTCCTACCACACATCTTTGCATCTCCTCTGGAAGGTCTTCTATAGCCACCATAGGTACCTAGTGAGTCAACCTCACCAAGTTTCTCTGGACAACATGGAGGGTCCTCTCAGTCTCTATTGCAGCTCCTTCTGTGTCTCTTCCGTGACGCCTGTGTTAATTTACCCATTGATGAGCCCCATGAATTCCTACCTAGGTAGGAATCTCTTCCTCTTCCTTTGAAATCATTTCTCTTTCCATTTGTATTTCTCTAACCTCCAACCCTACATATCCCTTCTGGTAGGGTTTATTTGCCCCTTTGGGCCATTTTCAAACAAATTTCACCCCAAAACCCTCTAGACTTGCTATATTTCCATTTAGCACCCAATCTCCTGGGAACTAAGCCTAAATTGAAGCCCATCTCCCTTTCTCTCAGTTGCCTATGACTTCCAAGGTTCCGTAAGATCAAAATTCCCATTTTAAGCCATGGAATTTCCGCCCAACCACCAAGAGTGTCAGGTCACATTGTTAGGTCCCTAGAATACTAGTGTAGCCCCTTTATTGTTATTTTTGTTCCCATGTAGTCCCCATATTGTTATTTTTTCCCCATAGAAACCCACTATTGTTATTGTTGTTATAACTGATATGTAGGCTCTTATTATATTGTGACCCCTTAGACTCCTATATATAGAAAGGAGGTCTTGTCATTTGTATCATCCACGAATTGTTCATTTATGTAATGTAAAGGATGTTCCCCCCTCGAAGAGGATAATTTTTAATTCTATGATCTATCTTTTTGTGAGATTATTGCATAATATTTGGTATTAGAGCTTTGGATTCTAGGGTTTTGCTTCTCCAAACAGGTCATCTTGGAATGTTTGCTATAAAAAAAAATTATAAGAGGCTTCTGAAGTTGAAATTTGGACTAGGTAGAGCCGAAATCTTGGTGAATGTCATGCACAAATTTCAGATCTTGGTTCAATATATTTTCAAATATATAATCGGAGGAATATAGGGTTTTTTAAGACTCTAGAATTCAGTCTCAAATAGGTGACCTAGGGAAAATTTTCATAAATTTCTCTCTGGCCATTAGATTTGAATTTCATACGAATTTATTGATAGTGCATGGGCTATAGTTTTTATTGTATCATTTTTGGAGTTAAAGGTCATAAAAGTGACACGTGGTATTTTGTACAAGTTCACTCTACTGAACCAGTCTATATTCAGGTCATCATGGGATATTGGGCATAACTCTTTTTTGAAGACTCCAATCACAGTATGACTTGTAGAATTATAGGTCTACCACAGGATGAAATTTCAGGCCTTGGAAATATGAAATTATAGAGTCATAACATATTCAATATCGAGGTCCTCTAAATCAAGAAACATTTGTGTATTTCTTAAAATCTACATAAGTTTTGTTTGAAAAATTAGTTTGAAGTGATACAAGGTGCATAGTGAAGCATAAATATCATTGTTTTATTCCAAAATGAATCGAAGCAAGAAAATAGAAGCACCTAGTAAGCAACTAGAAATCTCTACTATGACGCGTGAAGAAGAGGAAGAAATGAAACATGATATATCAAAATTACGAGACCAAGTGCAACAAATTTCACTCTTGCAAAGAGTAACCAAAAATGAAATGGAAGCTAAGATGGATGATTTGAATAATGGTTTAAAATTAGACATGGAAGGTGTGAAGGATGGATTAAAATCAAGCATGGATGCTAAGATGGACGGTTTGAAGGTAGGTTTGACAAAGTTGTTAAGAGAAATGCTTCCTAATAGTGAAAAGGTATTTGATGAAACTCATGATGAAAACAAAATGAATGTTAATAATGATTTTAGAGACTCTAACTTTGGATTGAAGACCCACCATATTCCAAAGATTGATATGAAGAATTTTCATGGAAAGGATCCGGTAACATGAATACTACAGATGGAGCAATATTTTGATCTCCATAATGTGCAACACACACAAAAGGTACGCATTACAACTTTATATTTAGAACCTAATCAATTTGTATGTTATTGATGGATTTTTTCTCGTAAACCACTTGTCACTTGGTAATTTTTTATGGAGGAAATGACAACACATTATGAGGATACAAAGAGAAACACCTTCTTTAGCCAATTGATAAATATTAAACAAAAGGGTTCAATGGCGGAGTGTTAGCGCTTGAGATTTCATCCTAGGCTGAGGAAGGTAAACCTTCAAGGCAACATCAAACCATTTCACCTCGTAGCTAGCCCTACGGGGTATGAGAAGGCTCTCTCCGGTCAATCTCAGTAAAATATTCAATGGACAGAGATGACCAATACAGTGACACTGATATTAGGCTAGTAAACTGATAAGGAGGGTTGATTTAAAGTTTTTGGGGTTTTTGGTGGCAAATTGAGGATCTGCAATTTTAGGGTGCGGGGATTTGACACAGTTTCTGCAGGTGGGTCTTTGGGGCAAGGTAGGAGTTTGTGCTGATGCCTTAAGCTGAGATGGATGATCAAGGAAGAAAGAGAGGGAGCTAAAGAGGGCAAACAATGACTTTGAATCCTCTTTAGACAGTGGAAAACATAAATATTAAACAAAATTGAAAGCTGAGCATGTCATGCATGAATTCAAACTTTATCACTTATTTTGTTTAACTAGCAGCAATAGAATAAGAGATGGAACACATAAACACACTTACAATGACAAGAAGGAAACACACCATCAACATAATAATCCACAAGAATCCACAATGATGTCTGCAAAACCCTGGCCTTCCTTTTCCTCAAATTGCAGAGATACAAGTAAAATATACAATAGAGCTTCTCCCTCCAGAGTCCAACCATGAAAATGAGCAAGAGAAGGCATAATATAGATGATCTAACTCCTTTCCCCACCTCTAGGGGTCGAGCTCAGCTTCCTAGGAGCTGTTTCAACTAATTCTAAACTGAGCACTAGATAATAGGCAGTCAAAACAACTTGCCTCTAAAACTTAGGAAACCTATCCATGCATTAAATATTTACCATTTACATCAAAGAATCTTCTAGAAGTGTTCAAGGAGAGTAAAAGTATCTAAGTGCCATGAAAATTACACAAAAATCCATCATTTACATGCCTCAAAAGTCAACCAAGATGAAAACAGTGTTTCACTGGCCGAACTGGTCAAAACAGGCAAATTTCCCTGACAGGTCGCGCACATCACTCTGACTGGTCGCACACATTCACAGCTCTGTTTGAGGGCCTTCCCAGTGTCCAAATCAGGTGCAAGATATCTCGTTGGAAAGGTCTGCGAGTCTACTTTCCAACCCCATTAGAATTTCTGAATTTGGAGTTAATTTGACCCCTAAAAAGTCATTTCTCCCAAGACAGCTTTCTGCAGCTCAAAAAAGGGGCAGAAAGTCAAAATTTGCATGTATTTTGAGCTTTTGGAAGCCCAAATCTTCATAAAATCTGAAACCCATCCATAGGCAAGTGTATTTTTGCATGAAAATTCCAAAAATGCAAAGTTTTCCCCGTTCTGAGTTGCCCCCATGTATGGTCGCGCACGGGGTGAGACCAGTCAAATGGCCAAAACCTGTAAAATTCCCAAAAATGCCAAAATTGCCTCAAAACTCTCAAAATTTCTTGGGTTTGCTGCTAGGAGGATTCTAATGAGTATCATGGTGAGTGAGAGAGGCCTCAGCCAAGATACGGAGCGGGTTGGTCTTCTTCTTCCTCCTGCGGGCCTCGGACAACTTCCTTTGGAGTATCTTCATCTTTGCTTTGCAAACATGCATTCTCGCCCAATAATGATTTTTCATGTTCTGTAGCAGCCTCTTGTCTTGGTTGGCTTTCTCCAACAGTCTCTCCAAGTGTGCATTCACACGGATAAGCATGGATTCCCTCTCCTTGGGCAGCAAGTCACCGGGCCTCCTACGGTTGATGACTCGGTCACTTCGAATCCTCCACAGCTCATCCAATTCTTTCTCATCCTCAAGTTGCTTGTTGCGCTGCTCAAGATAGTTTATTGTCCATTGGGCCATGTCGAGCTTCTGCTGTAACAAGCGGTTTTCCGCCTCTCTCTGTCGGATGATCTCATGCAAATCTGAAGTGGGGGAGCGAGCATCAAGGTCAATGAAATCATGATGTGTATCGCCAACTCTCTCGTCCTCAACCATGGGCTGCTTGCCCTCCCGTACTGCCTCTGCTGATGAAGAATGCGAGGCCCCCTTCCACCTGATGTGGAGATAACACTCGCTGACCTGTAGATGATGATGACGAGACCCCTTCCACCTGCTGTGGAGATAACACTCGTCGAGCTGCTGCAAACAAGGTCCTGTGACCTCTCTGGTAGGTGACCTGAGGTGAGGAAGCAACCTGTCTCGGAACAATGATCTCAGGCTGGTGAGATGGACCTCCCTCCTCATAAATGACCTCTGGCTCTGGGTGTGGCTGTGGTGGCATTGTAAAGAACTCATGAGAAATGAAGTCTGCCCATGGAATGCCCTGTTGACTCAATTGATGGGAAACAATGAGCTGGATGAGACCATGATGGCACAAACTCCTATGCTGCTGAGCTGGGGACTGCCTCTGAAACACGGACACCATCCTCTGAATGTCCTGGAAGAAGAAAACCGGGATGTTCATCATCCTCACTCGGGTAAAGTGCATCAACAGGCGAATGTGACAAGAGAAGACCTGTGAAAATCTTCCCTCGCATGTGAAGTAATGCATGATAAGCCGCATGATCGGAGCATACTCCACCCGGAGGAATCTGAAGGGAAAGACCCCTGACAAGTGACTCATGAATGCTGGCCTGACATATGGCTCAAAATAAACATAATCCAGCATTTTGCGCTTGGGCCACACCTCACTCACATTTGGTATCCTGGTAGCCTCTGAAATCACCTCCGGAGATAGTACAAAATTTACCCCTGCAAGAGTGACCTGCCCATCATGAAGGTGCAAAACAAATAAGCGGGCCAACTCCCTATGGTGCTGAATCTGGGCAAGCCTCTCACAAAACTGAAAACATGACATATAACGAAAACAATTCACTGCCATAGGACAGGCCTGCAATTCTGCCAAAGAGGTGGGTTCCTCTCTCCTATGATGACCACCTTTGCCACCCTTACGAGGCCTCTGCTATACCTCGATCTCTGTGGAAGAAGACCGGTCATCACCTTGCTCATAGGTTTCAGTGGTTGACATGGTGCTTTTGAGCAAAGTGAAGCAAATAGATAGAGTAAACTGCTGCCCTTGCCTGCAAAAATGCTGAGTTGTATGCTGTTTTCAAGGGGAACAAAATCATGAAGGAAATGTTAGGGAAGGGGATTTTTCATAAGGAAAGGGAAACATATAAAAATAGGGAATTTCTAAGGGACAATTCACAAACTGTCAAACATACAATCTCATCTTAATCACCAGGAAATCATTTTCAAAGAAATGTTTTTATTAGGGAAACATGGATGATAATAACCAAGGGAAATGATATACATGCTCAACAGGGGGTAAGGGACAACATGTATAACAGGGGTATGGGGCAGCATAGATCACTAGCATCAACAACTTGCTCTTTGATTTTTGTCTTTTGACTGTACATTATAAGGCATACTCTGTTTTTCAAGGGATTCATGTACATTTGATGCTAAGGGAAACAAGGGATTCTTTTACATTTGTCATAGGGGAAGGAGGGCTTTCATTGACAACTTCAAAAGGGAAAAGAGTTGTATTGAAACAAGGATATTTAGGGGATAGAAGGGAAAAGGAAAAACAGGGTTTGGTTTTGGGAGACACAGCAACATTATTTTTGTAATGAATACTCAAAGCAATATGTCTTTTTGATAAATATACACAGCTGCATTGTCTTTGTTTTTGCTTTGAATATACACAGCAAATATGTCCTCTGTTTTGTAATGACTATGCACAGTCATTTTGCCATCATATTGCCTTTTTCTTTTTGCACATCATTTTATTCTTGCTGTGTTTATTTGTTATCCTTGCTGTGTGAAGGACGTTAGGGTTTTGGGTAGATTAGATGGAGGGCATTAGGGTTTTGTAAAGGGATTTGGGGGAGGGATAGGGTTTTAGGAATTTGGGATGAGAGATTTAGTATTTATTGCAATTGAGATAAGATATATATGACATTCGTGAATTTAATAGGAAACAAGGAGGGAATAAATAGGGATTTAAAGCCTTGAAAAAACATCAACCCTAGCATAATGCCTACATGAACAAGCAATCACCCAAATCCATTTCTCCTTACATTTCTTGGTGATAAACATATATATGCAAGCCCATCATTTCATGTTCCAAGCATTCAAACGCACTAGAAGACCCTACCTCGATCAGTTGAGCAAGCAAGAGGGCGATTTAGTCGATTTGGAGTGGTTCTGTAGAAGACAGCTTCAGTGGTCGCGCCCCTGCTCTGAGTGGTCGTGCCCTGCCTAAGTGGTCGCGCCCTTTAGAAAAATACACTGCAGAGGGGTCGCTGAGTGGTCGCGCCCCACCCAACTGGTCGCGCACTGAGCCTGAGTGGTCGCGCCCCTGAGAATGACTCCAACTTTCTGCAAATCGCCTCTTTTGACCTCTCACTCGTTTTTGCAAGCTCTCAAATGCATAATGAGGCTGTTTAGAGGGAAATTTACTCTTTATAGGCCCAATTTGAAAAAATTAACTTACCAAACCCACTTTCTAATGTTTTTGTTTTGACATTTTCTTTTAACACTGTTTTGAGTTCACTTTGTCCTGAATTTGATCTTTTGAGTTCTTTTAACTCCGTTCTTTTTGCAGGTTGACCATCTGATGGACTCTGGCCAGGAGACCAGGGTTATTGTCGGCATTTTGAAGAATTTTGAAAATTTCCTTATTTTTTGCAAAATTGACATGACCTTGGCTTTAAAAACATGGTTTTTAAATCCAAGGTATAAATGAGATGTACGTGATGAAAAATATTAATGGAACATATTAACATACCTCCTTCCGGCTTGTTGGGGACTATTAGACCTCTGACTCATGACCTTGCAGTGATTTTTGACCAAAACCCTAGACCTAAGACTTGGGACTTCAAGACAAAAATAAAACAAGTGTAACACAAGCTCATTAAATGATATGACCTGATCCAGCAAAGCCAAGAAGGGAACAAGGACCAGCTCCTCCATCAGTTTTATGGCATGCCTAATGGAATGCAAAACTGACATCGATGAGACACCTACTTATGCATATGCAAAGAGTTTTTTGATCACTGATGGAGGGCATCATGACCGACACTAACACGGAGCACATTGAAGACTTCCAAAAATTGAATATCAGGTAAATGATATTCCATAGGAGCATAGGATCGATATCTTCATAGGGACTCTAAAGAATAAAATCTAACATGAGGTTCACCTTTGCGAACCTGATTCATTAGAGAAGAAATTCAGGGTGGAAAGAAAAATTGAAAGCTAAATTATGGCAACAACAAAGTCCACCACTCACAACTATAAATATGTAAGTGTTGTTCCTCCTAGCCTTTCACAACCTACAAGGTTGACACCACAATAATTGGAAGAAAAATAGCAAAAGGGATTGTTACAGTTGTGATAGAAAATATGCTAAAGGTCATAAGTGTGTTGAGAATAAATTATTTTACATATATTGTGAAGATGAGGAAGAAAAGGAACAAGAAATGTCAAAAGAAGAGGATATATACTAGGAACCAACCCTGGAGAAAGAAGAAATGAATTTGACCATATCTTGTAATTCATTGTCAAGAATTACCAATGTTGGGAGTAGCCCAACTCGGCATAGTTTTTGGAAAGAACTTCACATTTTGTGGAGAGGAGCACACAGTAAAGTACGAAGTGGACCACACAACAGAGCAGAAGTGGACCACACAATAGAGCAAATTTGGATATACCGCGCAATATAAAGGCTTCAAGATAGGGCGAAGCCCCTTCATTTTGTAATGTTGTAAAAGATCAATGGTTTTTGGACCATAGTTTCTTTTATGAGGGAGTCCATCGTATGTGTACCATGGTATTGTAATGATGTACCCTCGATGTAATAGTATATATATGGTCAAATAATAAAGAATAAAGGTATCGAATTGATCTAGATCCGTGTTATAGTTTTATCTTTCTGATCTCTGGTTTGGGGAGAGAAGGAAAGGCTCTGCAGCCAGTTGCACAGAGGCCTAAACCCGCGCTAAGTGGTCAAGAACTATTTGTTGTACATGAATTATTAATATAAGAAACAGTTCTTGTGGACCTAGTCCCACATTGGGATGAACCACGATAAAATTGGTGTCTTCATGTGTATATTTTTTTTTTATCAGTTGTAGCTAAGAAGCTTATTACAGTTTCACTTTATTTCAGAACAATGATGATTTATGGTTTGATATGGTATGCTTAAGTGATTCAATGAATGCGGAAAAGTAATTTATCCATGTTAAAAGTAATAAAACACAATAATACCACATTTCCATGTCCTTCACAACTATAGAAACCTGGTTCTACATTCCCTCATAGTCACTTTGGGTGAGACTGCGATCTTCTTGCAGGTCGTTGCCTAAAGGGCCAGTGATTGAGGTTTTTGTTGGTGCATAATATAGATCAAACCTGAGTTAGCCCAAATCATAACCAACAAATGGTTCTATTGCTGGGACCAGGATTTGTTTGAGGGATATGTTTATGTGGCATCCATCGAAGAAGGAAATTCAAGATTAGCTAGAATCAAAGGAGTGATAATTTACAAATCAAGAGAACATGCACCCTTATCTGAAGTCTGAAGCTTGGTTACAGAGATATATTTTCACAGATCAATACGAAATTTTCTTCGCATCATTTCCTGTTGAACTGTATGAGTGGATATCAAGGTTGACTGAAATAAAGACTTGTTTTAAAGGTGGACAACCTATGACATGGACTCTTGAATTGATACAACAACTCAAGAGCACTCACAACAAGATTTCAAGGGCTGTCAACTTCTGGAATGATAGCAACTTGGGAGGATTTATTACTGATTTTGTAGTAGACCACACTTTGTCCTACAACAAAGAAAAACAATGATTCTTCAAAGGATTGCGAGGTAAGTATTTGAAATCTTTGAAACTTTGGATTAATATGTTTCTGTGTGAAAAGGAAGTTTTATAGATGCAATCAGATTATTAGTTTACTTATGTTTCGAAGAAAAAAGAATAAATCTAAGCAAGATATTGGAAAAACGTGAAGTGGAAAGAGATATAGAATAGATACCATTAAGAGAGCTCATGGACAAGACCCAAATACCTTTGTAGAGACCGAGTATAGTCCTATTTTGAGTGAGTCTGAAAGTGAAAGAGAAGATAACCACCCTGATAATCCTCAGGTAACTCTGTAGTATTCACCCTTCTAGTCTGAGAGTTCATTGAAGCCAGAATCCAATAAGAACCAGGGTATTTTCTACTCTCCCCCTCCCCCTCCTGCTCCTCCTCCTTCTACCCCTCCTACCCCCCTTCCCTCTCTCCTTACTTCTCCCCCTCACCCTCCAAGAAGAAATATGGCTGATGATATTAAGCTACCTATTTTCAAAGGAACTAGATTAGAGGATCTAGAAAAGTTCTGGCTTTGATGTGAAGCTATATGGATCACGAAGAAGATCAAAAATGAAACTATAAAGAAAGTGCAACTCATTACGACGATCTGAGATAAAGAACTAACATGGTATATGAAGTATTCAAATAATCAGATCAGAACATTTTCAAATATTAAAGTAGCGTTGATAAGAGAATTTAAGAACCTGAAGTCTAAGTCGCAGTGCATCACTAAGTTAAAAAAAATTAAAAAAAATCCTACTAATTTTGTTTGAGAATTTGATCAGAGATTTAAGGAATTGTTGGATCAAGTGAGCTTCAAAATAGATTCACAACAACATCAAGAATGGTTTATAGTTGTGTTGTTACCGCATATCAGATTACCATTGATGCAACAAAAGATAACAAGTCAAGCCGAAGCTCTACAGATTGTGATGAATTTGGAAGCTTCACTTATACATTATACTAATGAAGGTATGCAACAGATTTAGAGTCAGATGGTGAACCTAACCATGCAGATACAAGATATCAAGAAAAGAGAAGAAGTCAGAGAAAAATTATGGTGTACAAAGTGCATATCAGAGGGCCATTCTAAAGAACAATGTCCTATCTTTAGGGATTACATGGATAGTGGGGAACTGAATCCCTTAAATTAAAGATCTAGCATGTGGTGCGAGATATGTAAAACTAGAGACGAAAATCACTCAGAATATTGTTGCCCGTTACAGAAATATGTGCAAACTCCAAGGAACCTATATTGCAATTTCTGTAAATCAGAAGGACATTATGAGAATAATTGTCGAGCTTATTAACTAATGATGGAGCGCAATGCTAACACTTATAGAATGCAAGAAGAAGAAAATGGACATGAAGGAAGTGGATAGCATGGTGGTCAAGGAGGCCACCAAGGAAGATTTCAAGGTGTTGGATATGGTCGAGGACGTGGATGGATCATTCGCTATAACTGCGGCTAGGAAAGTCATTGTGCGAGAGATTGTCAGAACCCTACAACGACATGTAAATACTGTAAATCCTTTGACCATGTAACTGAATAATGCGCTATACTTATGGTAAAGATGCAAGAAAAAAGGAATCAGCAGCCAAAACATAATATTTATATGATGACTATTGAAAGGAGGATCGTTGAACCTAGAATTATTATTGTCACTAGAAGTGGAGCTACGACAGCAAGTGATAAAGAAAATGAGAAGAAAGAATATGAAAGTACATGGGTTATAAAAATTGTTGAGAAAGTTCTTGTTTTTTATATTTAGAAATAAAAATAAGTATATATGGAAGCAAGGCAAAGTTTATGGATATTGGAGCTTAGACCTCTAGTGCACAACCAAAGCAGAAAAAAAGTTGCGACATGTCATCAGATTCGATGCAAAACCGAGATTTGACACGTGATTGAGCTCCAACATAAGACTAGGATTCAACAATTCAAGTAGGTATTTTAAAGACTTTTATGAAAACTTGTATCAAATTATTAACAGATCAAAAGGTTGTAGAAGGACTTCAAGAGTTAATAGATTCCTATGCATCCAAAGAAGCATTACGAAGTGAGATGCATGCAGTCAATAATTTACATCGACAAAAGAGAATTGAAAGAGAAATTAGGCTTAGTGTGCAAATAGGAGTATATGAGATGGATCAAGTTATCCTAGATTTGGGATCTGATCCTAATGTCATAATGACAAAGACATGGGAATTAATGGGTAAGTCGAAGCTACAGTGGTCACCTATTCAGTTAAGGATGGAAAATCAGCAAAAGATATTCCTCGTAGGAAGACTATTAGGTGTAATAATGGACATTGAAGGAGTTGACACTACTACTGATTTTGAAGTGATAGAAATCGTTGATGACAATAACCCCTATCTTGCATTGTTTGGACTTGAATGGGAATTTGACAATATGTCTATAATTAACTTGGAGAAGAGACAGATGATATTTGAAGGGAATAATATGAGAGTGATTGTTCCCTTGGACCCATGAGAAGGAGTAAGATATACAGAACTAGTTAGAGAAGAATACTGCAGAGCTGATATATATAATATCTATCAAATGACAGAAAAGGAATAGGATTGGGTTAACCCTACTGTAGAAGGCAAGTTGAGTTGGGAGCATGATAGTTTTTGTACCTCAAATTCAGAAGAAGAGTTGGAAAACTAGAAAAATAGGTTGCATTAAGTATCTACAATGTGATGTGAAAGAATTGCCAAATCAATTCGTTTTATGACATCTGAGGTATGTAATCTATCTTCTTATGATGGTTTGGGTGATGTAAATACTTTTCTTGATGAATATGAAGAACATGTTCCAGAAAATCAAAATTTATTAGCCTTGGATGTAGCCCTGAAAGCCACTCTATTAGGTCCCTATAATACTAGGGATTCCCCCATTACTATTTTAATTGTAGCCCTTATTGTTATTTTTGTGCCCCTATTGTCCCCATATTGTTATTATTGTGACCCATAAAAGACCACTATTGTTATTTTTGTGCCCTTATATTATTATTGTTATGTCGGCTTTCATTATATTGTGACCCCTTATACTCCTATATATAGAAAGGAGGTTTTGTCATTTGTATCATCTAAGAATTTTTCATTTATGTAATGTAAAGGAGATTTCCCCCAAGAAGAGGCTGATTTCTAAGTTGTTAATCTATCTTTTCTATCTTTTTGTGAGCTGGTTTCATAACATTTGGTATCAGAGCTTTGCATTCTAGGGTTTCGTTGCAAACAGGTCATCGTTGAATTTTATCTATAACTTTTTTCTTGCGACGTTTCAAAAGCTAAAACAAAAACACATTTGAGCTGAAATATTGATGATCCTTGGGTCCCAATTTCAGATCTTGTCTCTTTATATGTTCAGAGATATGATCCAAGAAATTTATGGTTTTTGCAGGCTCCTGAATTACATCCCAAACAAGTGACCTTGGGAAAATCGTCATAACTTTCTCTCTAAGTATCCGATTGAAATTTTGTAAGAATTTATAGAAAGAGGACAGACTATAGTTTTTTTTGCATTGTATTCAGGTCCAAAGGTTGAAAGTGTGACACGTGGAACTTAGTACAAGTTAGATCTAATGAAAAATTGTATTATCTGGTCATCTTAGGAGATTGGGCATAACGCTTTGTTGGAGAATCCAATTTCGATCAGAATGGTGGAGTTGGAAATAAGACTCAGAGGGCTACCACAGTTCACAATTTCAGACCTTGGATATCTGAAATTTCAGAGATACATCAGATAGAATATCAAGCTACTACAAAGTGAAAAAAAGTGTGTAGTTTTTTTTTGTTTTTTTGTTTTTATTTTTTATTTTTTTATTTTTATTTTTATTTATTTTGCATAAGTTTGGTTTGAAAAATTAGTTTGAAGGAATTCAAAGGGCATAGTGAAGCATAATTATCATTAATTCATGCCCCAAATAAAGAAAATGGAAACACCTAGTAAGCAACCTAAAAGCTCTAGCATGACTCATGAAGAAGAGGAAGAAATGCAACATGATATATCAAAATTACGAGACCAAGTGCAACAAAATTCACTCTCACAAAAAGTAACAAAAGCTAAGATGGATGGTTTAAAGAAAGACGTGGAAGCTAAGATGGATGGTTTAAAGAAAGATGTGGAAGCTAAGATGGATGGTTTAAAGAAAGGCGTAGAAGCTAAGATGAATGATGTGGAAGCTAAGATGGATGGCTTGGAAGTTAATATGGATGGTTTAAAGAAAGATGTGGAAGTTAAGATGGATTGTTTAGAAGAAAAACTTAAGGCAACATGGAAGATTTAAAGACATATTTGACAAAGTTTCTACAAGAAATGCTTACTAATGGCGAAAGGGTAGTAAAGGAAATTCATGATGAGAACAAAATAAATGTTAATCATGATTTCATAGACTCTAATGTTGGATTGAAGACCCACCATGTTCCAAAGATCAATATGAGAAAGTTTGATGGAAAGGATCTCGTAACATGGATACTATAGATGGAGCAATATTTCGATCTCCATAGTGTGAAAAACACACAAAAGGTACTCATTACAACTTTATATTTGGAACCAAATCAGTTTGTATGGTATCAATGGCTTTTCTCTCGTAAAAAAATTGTCACTTGGGAAATTTTTACAGATGAAATGATAGCACATTATGAGGATACAAAAAGAAACACTTTTTTTATCCAATTGATAAATCTCAAACAAAAGGTTTCAATGATGGAGTACATTAAGGACTTCCAAAAATTGAATATAAGGGTAAAAGATATTCCAGAGGAGCATAGGATTGATTTTTTCTTAGGGACTTTAAAGGATAACGTCCAACATGAGGTTCGCCTTTGGGAACCTGATTCATTGGAGAAGGCATTCAGGTTGACAAGAAAAATGGAAACAAAATTTATGGCAATAAGGAAGCTTACCACTCACAATTATAAACATGGAAGTGTTGTTTCCCCTAGCCTTCCACAACCTACAAGGTTGACACCACAACAATTGGAAGAAAAAAGAGAAAAAGGGTTTTGTTACAGTTGTGATAGAAAATACAATAAAGTTCATAAGTGTGCTGAGAAGAAATTATTTTACATAGATTGTGAAGAGGAGGAAGAAAAGGAACAAGAAATGTTAAAAGAAGAGTATCTACACCAGGAACAAACCCTAGAGAAAGAAGAAATGAATCCGACCATATCTTGTAATGCATTGGTTGGAATTACCACTCCTTGAACTATCAAGATAGAAGGACATATCAAGAAGAAAAAGGTAATAGTGTTGATTGATTCGAGCAACACCCACAATTTTATTCATTGTAAGATAGCCAAGGAATTGAATTGCTTCCTATATCCAATACCAGAGTTTCAAGTGAGGGTTGCAAGTGGAGGAACCATAAATTTCTCTAGAAAGTGCCACAATATCAAGCTATCCATGGGAGAATATGTATTGAATAGCACAATGCTTTCCATTGTACTAGGAGTCCAATGGCTACAATCCTTGGGTACAATAGCTTTTAATTTTCAAGAACATTTCATGAAATGTTCTTTAGAAGGAAAGGAGGTTGAATTAAGGGGTATCACAGGGAAACCAGGAAAGATAATCAACTCTAAGGGAATGACAAAGCTTCTAAAGAAAGAACAACGAGGCATAATTTCACAATTATGTCTGCTAGATGTTCCCACATCGAAATCATCTATTTCTCAAGATCTCCAAAAAGTATTGGATAACCATTCTAAGGTATTTGAGACTCCCAAAGGCCTCCCACCTATTCGTGATCATGATCATGCTATTCATTTGATTCCAGTAAGTTTTCCTCCAAACATCAGGCCTTACAAATATCCCTATGCCCAAAAGAGTGAATTTGAATGTATGGTTGCAGAAATGATAGAGCCTGGTATAATTCAACCTAGTCAAAGTTATTTCTATGCTCCAGTAGTATTGGTTCACAAGAAGGATGGATCATCGCGCATGTGTCCGGATTATAGGGAGCTCAATGAGCTCACTATTAAAGATAAATTTCCCATTCCTGTCATTGATGAGTTATTGGATGAATTGCATGGATCAGTTTACTTCACCAAGTTGGATCTTCGTTTAGGATATCATTAAATCAGAATGAATACTGAAGACATTCTGAAAACAACTTCTAGAACTCATGAGGGTGATTATGAATTTTTGGTCATGTCTTTTGGCCTTACCAATGTGTAACAACCTCTGAGATAAATGTGCATATAAACAACATAATAGGAATATAAATACAATAAACATATCAGCCATCAAAATCCATATATACATTAGTACATTTGCACACGAAAATCAAGGGAATGATTTTTTTCATTAATAAATGCAATGAACCAACCGGAGATGGGACTACCACATTCCACCCGAACATAGATTGGCTGAGCCAAGTCTCTCTTCAGCTAATCACCCCCATGCCATATTCCAAGCATGAATGTGGGATCTCAGAGAACACATCAATCAAAACTCATCCAGGGTTTCCAGAGGCCACCCACCTCAACCCATCAAACAGTGATTCATCAGATTGGTCTCCATCCAAGCCTTCCAGGGCTTCCAGAGCGTTTGTCCAACCAAGGCTTCCAGAACTAGTAACTCAACCCACATCTTATACAGGGTGTCCAGAGCATTTGTCCAACCAAGGCTTCTAGGACTAGTAACTCAACCCAAGCTATGGAAAAATGAGAACCAACCAAAACAAAGCAATGAAAGTAAACCCACAATCACCATGGCTATCTAGGAAATGGAAAGGCTAGGCAATCCACTGTCAATCCTGGCCATCGTCCATGCCAATGACAGATCATAACCAAGAAACCACATGCATGTGCCAGGCATGCCAAAACTAGTGAAGAAATCATACATGCAACTTGCTACCTGCAAGAAAATATGGTGTAGCTACTGATGCCAATGCCTTCTTGCGCTTTCATGCTCTTCCCTTGCCTTCTTGCTCCAAGGATCCGAGTATGCCACACCCTCCAAGAGCGATCCAAGAAAACTCTAACCAAGAGTATGAGAGAGAGAGAGAATAATGAGAGAACTCCAAAACTGAACTGACCAAGTCTTGCCCATTGATCCTAATAAGCCTTTTTATTAATGAGGCCTCTATTTTCTTCATTTTCCATTATTTTCCTTCAATTTCATCCTCACATGCAACTTGTGACATTTCACCTCCTTTTTCTCCTAATTTACATAATTTTCCTTCATTTTCCTCCTCACATGCAACTTGTGACCTTTCACCTCCTTTTTCTCCTAATTTCCATTATTTGCATAAATAAATGTGCCAAAATAACTTTTAATGCCTTAGCCATTGCCTTGGCCAGTTTCGTTAGCCATAAAAAATCAAATGAACACCCCCTAGGATATCTTGCCCAACATTCAGCTTGGAATACGTGTCCCATCATCGTGGTATTTATATATTTTTACATGGAATTTTCACCAGGGCTGTTACAGAATCCTCCCCCTTGGGGGAACACTATCCTTGGTGTTCAATGCCACCTATAACCAACATGACTACTGAAAACAAAGAATACTTCCCATGGAGCTTTATAACATATCTCGTTGCAGTATTTACAATGAATTACCCACTCAAAAGCAAAACATCATGACAACATGACTAGATAAAAACCATACCGCATATTGGAGCTTTATAAAATAGCTCATTACGGTATTTATAATAACCACATATACATATACACATATGCACATTTTCTAAACTAGAAAATAAAATAATATGATGCCTGCATTAGCAATGAGAGAGTCCAGAGGCTCAAATCTCCACCCTCAAAGTAATACCAGGATCCAACTCCTTCCCAGGAGGTCCATAATTCACTCCAAAGTCAAATCTGCATCCAATGTCCAGCACTATAATCCTGCGTCACTTGTCCTCTTAGCGAACTATTACCGTCTCATTGTTCCACAGTGCACTCCCAATATGCATTTGAGTCCATTTGGCAATGCTAATGACCAAAACAAATCCATCTGTGACCTTCCTTTCTCTGCTACACAGTCCCTCGGGAATCCGATCACCCCTTCCATGTAGTCACTCACCTTCCAAGTTTTGTTGGCACCGCCATCCTGGATAGTCCATCCCTTGGCAAGGCTTCCTTGCATCGGAAGATACAAAGACCAAGGCATATACCTGCCTCAACACATCATACCAGTCATAGCATTCTCATGGAAATCAATGGACACTATTGGGTACCAGTGTCCCATAATGACCCTATTCCTGAAGTGCTTTACCAACATATTGCTACCTGTTTCAATTCCTTTGTTGCTGCTAATTCTTACAGTCAATTTCAATCACCCAACTAGGCATTTCATGCATTCCTGTACCAAGTACATAACTTCCATTAGTCTTGAAATAAATTGAAATAAATTCACATCATAACTCATTGGTAGCTCATCAATAAGGTACATTTGCAATCCTGCTCACTTCCTGTCACAGAAGTCGAACTAGCATATTTGACCAAGTCAGCATATATAAAGATATCACATCAGGTTAGCTCAAAACATAACCATCAAAATCATAAATGAGATGTAATCATCATAAATCAAAATCATAGATCACATGTAATCATCATATACCATAGTCATAAATCACATGCATAATAAAACTGAAATAAAATGTTGATACTTATCCTTTCATCAATCCTTAGCTTCTACCTTTGTCTTTATTCTGTATGCACTTCGGATCGGTTGCTACACCCAAAAAATGCCCAGTGCCTTCTCCTCAACCATGTGCATAGACACATAGTGTGCATCACACACATTCAACCACATGGCATACCACATCATGCAATACATGCATCTACACCTGACATACAACACACACACCTACACCCAGTGTACAACATAGTGCATCATCTATACCCAATGTGCAATACCACCCAATACATGTAACTACATAGAGTACTACACAACGAGTACACATGCTGAAATATCATGACTACATGATGCACATACATAATACCACATGCCCTCGATACAACATGTATGACATGTACATAATACCACACGTGCACCAATACCATATGTACAACATGTACACAGTACCACCTGTACACTGCACCACCTGCACAATGTGTGCACAAAATCACATGTACATGACGCCACCTGCACAACGTGTACACAACGAAAAATGTACACTACACCACTGTACAATGTGTACATAGTACCACATGCACGATGTGTACGCAACACTATATGTACATAGCATCACATGCATGACATGTACACATCACTGCATGCTCATAACACCTTATGTACAACATGTACATGGAACCACATGCTCACAACACCACTTGTACAATTATGCACACAACACCATATGTACATAGCACCATATGTACAACATGCACACAACACCACATGTACATATCACTGCATATCCAACATGTACATAGCATCATCCATACACAACACTGCATATCCAACATGCACAGAGCACCATATGAACACACGTTGCAAATACATCATGAAGATAGTACAATATGTACAACACCCCATATGCAATATTCACACAACCCTATTTGTACCATCCAATACATAACATTGCATAAATAACATGTACACATGTTATGTATACACAACACCACAAGTGCACACATCATAGATGCAACATGTACAACATATACAATGTATGCACAACAATAGTATTACACATCCAAACCACACTGTCCTTACAAAGAAACCTTGCTTCCCATGTCTTATCGATGCTTACCCTAGCATGTCGCAAACCACACTGCTTTCACTTTGTTGATGTATCCTTCAACATTACCTGTCATAACATAAGCATAGGCATAATACAAGTATACAATACCAAATCATATCCACATGATACTAAACTTGTATATTTGTCGTGACTACTCTTCCAATTGATTCCTCGTAGACTAGGAACCTCTTCATGTCGTTCTCTTGCATAATAAAACATTCCTCCATGAGAATGATCCCTAACAACCCTATTAGATAGTAACATAGATACATGGATACATACATACATATATAAACATTAGCATAAAGCAATCATGATAATGTCAGGCAAAGCCATATATACATTCATGTATACATATATAAACATCAGCATAATCATGATCATAACATAATTACCAGATAACATAAGGTCTAGGTTAAGGGAAATTCCTTTATTCATGAAACACATGCGCAACATTGAGAACAATAGTTCCAAACATAGCCAAGGCATATGATGCCTCAAATCCATTTACTTTACCTTTTCATGTTACCTTTCTCATGACTATCCTACCATTGTCCATTTACCACAATTGACTTGTCCAATCCATCCGACAGTCATAATCTTACCTTCCGTTGCGCTTACTCATGCACATAGTTTAATCTGGGTCTTATATCGTCGGTTGGGTACCACACACCTCTCCCGATTTCCATCAACTTTCCTCTTTCCCAACCAATTCCCAAGACTCAAAATGTAAAAGGCAAGACAAGAAATAAACAAGAAGAAGACCATAAAAACCAATAACAACATGACTCCACAAACAAAGTGGTATGGCCATACACTAGACATAAACAAAGCCACAAATCAAGCTCAACAATTCATAAAAGACCAAAAGAACAAGACTAGCAACAAACACCATGACTCAATCCCCATGGTTCCCAGGGAAAGATCAACCCGATCCTTCTTCAATATTTCATGGAAACCTCTCTTTCCATGCAACTCCCTGCATCATGCTCACACATGTCAACCACATGTTCCAAATATCAAGACAATCATATTTATTAATTTGAAATCAATCGTTACCAAGACTAACAATCATGTCATAATCCATAGTCAACTCATAGTCATCAGTCATAATACTACAACTATCAACTACTATACTCAAGTACACATATATTTTAGTACAATCATCTTAAAACAAAATATTTGAACACATACTCATATTATGCAATTCAACCAACTTGCAAACGCACCACGTTAAATAAATCAATTAGACGAGATAGTAGGCACCGAACACTCAAATACCAAATAGACGACATAATTAACTATGAAACACCAAGTATAATACATAAGCAAGCTCATACCTTAGTGTACCTTAGGGGAGGCTATCTTGTCTACATTATCAATCTAGTTAGCGAGATATAATGTTACAACATGTCAACTCAAGCACTCATAAGATCATGATATCCATAACAATATCTAACTAACATGTTCACATCGTAAACTCATACACAATTGTCATTAACACATATGAAAAGTCAATATAGATTAGTATGACACCATCTCACAAATATGTCAGTTCATACCTGAATATCGTGACCACAATCATTTTCATAGGTCAAACCAGGTTAACACAATACATATAACATCAATATCTTTAAGGAAATGAACATAACCATCACACATGTGACCAATCCAAATTATAACATCAATACCTAAATGAAATGACCATAATCATCAAGTTAATAGCGTATAACAACAATAATCTATATATCATACTCATCAACAACATATAACATAATCATCAGGTTATCTAATATAAAACAACAACAACAACAACTCATACAACTACAAGTTATTATCATTCTTGATTAACTAACATCTATCATGAATGTAACCATAACATCAAAAGACATGTACATAAACCTAATGCATATAAACCTAATGCATATAAAAATATTTAACTTGCATACCTGCATGCCGAACATACAATAGTTGTATGACGATTTGCTCTTACCCCAAAGTCCAATGTTGCAACCTCATTATGATGATCTGCATCTCTTGCTCTATGTCAGCCAACACATTATCATCATAACATCCAATAGCACTATGATGACCTAACTTACATACCATGAATGCACAAGGCATGTTTGACCTAATATTTAAACTATAACCAAGACCATACATGCATAATAAATGTATATAGACATATAACAAATGAGTACCAAACCATACACACATCATTCTAGCTAGAGTCCAGTCATCAATGCATGATCATATCAACTACACAAACCATGACCTCAGGCATGACAACAACCATTACTTCATTGTTCACATTGCCACATGCAACCAACAATATGCATAAGAAATTCTAAACCAACTACCAATACGCAAAACCACATGTAGTCGATCATAAGCAATCAATTCATGTAATCAACCTACAAGACTGATACATGTAATCAAAATATTAAAAAATGTAACCTAACATACAAGGATGTAAGTAGGTATCATGAAATCAACATGTAAGCGACATATAATTCATACATAGTCAGTCACATGTTCCAAAAATCAAGACATTGTGTCTATTAATTTGAAATCAGCTTTCACCAATACTAACAACCTATAAGCATACCCCCTTACTATTCATGTTCCACACTAAGGTATAAGGAGGAAGCTACTTTAATGGCCCAATCTCTAATGTCCAATTATGGAAATGGGATCTCCAAAGCTCTACTAAATTTAACCACACTTGAAAAGAAATTGATTTTCATTTCTCATAAATTTTGTATGAGACTAAGTCAAAAACATTTCACTTATTCCACTTGTAACATAATAACTAAAAACATGCCACTTTTCCATTTCCTTACATGCAACTTTTCAAATTCCTTGCATGCAACCTTTCAAATTCCCTACATGCAACTCTTCCAATTATTTGCATGAAAATAGGCATAGATCAACTACATCCATATTATCACACTACAATACTATCCCATCCAAAAATAACATTTTCTTCAAACAATTACCATACTTTTACATTTTCTTCAAACAACTACTATACTATTACATTTGCATGTAAGAATTTCTTCAAACACTTTACATGCAAACTAATATAGCAAACTATTTTCATAAAAGTAAGCATGTATCAACTACAAAAATACTATCACACATCAATACTATCCCCAACCATAAACAACATACTCAATGGGGAATTTTATCAAACAGTTTGTATGCAATTAAACCATTTAAGCATTTCATAAAACACTTTGCATGCAAACTAATATAGTGAATGATTTAATGCATATATCTTAAACTATGGTAGTACAGGTTATGGAAACTAAACCATATGATCAGTGGAATTATCCCTCACTATGGTTCAATTTTCAGCTTCTGAGATTTCATAGACGAAAAGTTATAACAAAAATACCAACACAATTATTTGGTACACAATTCTAGAGTATCCAAAAAGCTCGAATTCCACTAGTCATATCTCCTAACATATAGCGAATAAGTGTCTAAAATTCTTATCACAGTATCAGTAGGATTTCCCCTCATTGTGGAAAAAATTTCAGCTTTTGGGAGTGCCCGGAATAAAATTTATAATAAACATGTCAGAATGACCTGTTTGAGACCTGATTTTAGGAGCATTCAGAAGGCTCGACTCCCTCTGCTCATATCTCCTAAAATATTGCGACCCAATATCTGAAATTTCTACCACATAATCATTGGTATTTCCCCTCAATGTGGACGATTTTTCAGCTTCTGAAATCCAACAAAAGAAAAGTTATTTCAGACATGCCAACGTGACTTGTTTAAAAGTGCATTCAGGAAGGTCATCTTCCTTAGATCATAATTCCTAAAGTATCGTGAACAAATATCTGAAATTTTTACCACATTATCAGTGAGATATACCTTCAATATGGACAAATTTTCAACTTCTAATATTCTAGAGAAGAAAATTTATAACGAATATGACAGAAAGGTATAAAAATTAACCTTTGTTCTTCATTTTACCTATGATAGAGCCCATCCAGTCCAAGTGTTTGAACCATGCTCTGATACCACTCTGTAACAACCTTCAGGGTAAATGTGCATATAAACAACATAATAGGAACATAAATACAATAAACATATCAGCCATCAAAATCCATATATACATCAGTACATTTGCACATGAAAATCAATGGAATGAATTTTTTCATTAATAAATGCAATGAACCAACCGGAGATGGGACTACCACATTCCACTCGACCATAGATTGGCTGAGCCAAGTCTCTCTTCAACCAATCACCCCCATGCCATATTCCAAGAATGAATGTGGGATCTCAAAGAACACATCAATCAAAACTCATCCAGGGCTTCCAGGGGCCACCCACCTCAACCCATCAAACAGTGATTCCACTTCATGGTTAGACATCACCAAAACCATCATCAGATTGGTCTCCATCCAAGCCTTCTAGAGCGTTTGTCCAAACAAGGATTCCAGAACTAGTAACTCGACCCACTTCTTATATAGGGCTTCCAGAGCGTTTGTCCAACAAAGGTTTCCAGGGCTAGTAACTCAACCCAAGCTATGGAAAAATGAGAACCAACCAAACAAAGCAATGAAAGTAAACCCACAATCACCATGGCTATCCAAGAAATGGAAAGGCTAGGAAATCCATTGTTAATCCTACCATCCTCCATGCCAATGATAGATCATAACCAAGAAACCACATGCATGTGCCAGGCATGCCAAAACTAGTGAAGAAATCATACATGCAATTCTGTACCTACAAGAAAATCTGATGTAGTTGCTAATTCCGATGCCTTCTTGCACTTTCCTGCTCTTCCTTTGCCTTCTTGCTCCAAGAATCTAAGTATGCCATACCCTCCAAGAGTGCTCCAAGAAAACTCTAAGTAACCAAGAGTATGAGAGAGAGAGAGAGAATAATGAGAGAGATCCAAAACTGAATTGACCAAGTCTTGCCCACTGATCCTCATAAGCCTTTTTATTAATGAGGCCTATATTTTCTTCATTTTCCATTATTTTCCTTCAATTTCCTCCTCACATGCAACTTGTGACATTTCACCTCCTTTTTCTCCTAATTTCCATAATTTTCCTTCATTTTCCTCCTCACATGCAACCTGTGACCTTTCACCTCCTTTTTCTCCTAATTTCCATTATTTTCATAAATAAATGTGTCAAAATACCTTTTAGTGCCTTAGCCATTGCCTTTGCCATTTTCCTTAGCCATAAACAATCAAATGAACACCCGTTAGTATGTCTAGTCCAACATTCAGCTTGGAATACATGTCCCATCATCTGTGGTATTTATATATTTTTACATGGAATTTTCACTAGGGCTGTTACACAATGCACCTTCTACATTCCAAGGTTTGATGAATTCCATTTTAAAACCCTTCTTTAGAAAATTTGTGTTAGTATTTTTTGATGATATACTAATCTACAACAAGTCTTGGAAGGATCATGTTCAACATGTTGACATGGTGCTCAAACTATTGGAGGAGAAACAATTATATGCAAAAATCTCCAAATGTTTCTTTGGAGTAAAAGAGGTGGAATATCTAGATCAGATTGTATCTCATGAAGGTGTTAAGGTAGACCCTAGAAAAATTTAAACCATTAGGGATTGGAAAATCCCCACATCCATAAAGCATCTGTGAGGATTTCTTGGGTTGACAGGGTATTATCGCAAGTTTGTTAAGAATTATGGGAGAATAACAACACCTCTAACAACATTATTGAAGAAAGACACATTTTCATGGACTCCAGAAGCAATGAAGGCCTTTGAAAATATTAAAGAGGAAATGTACCAAGCACCGGTCTTAGCTATGCCGGACTTCACAAAAAACTTTAGTGTGGAATGTGATGCCTCAGGAAATGGAACTAGTGTTGTTTTAATGCAAGAAGAAAGACCCATTGCTTTCGAAAGTCGTCCAATCAAAGGAAAGTATCTACACAAAGCTATTTATGAGAAGGAAATGTTGGTAATACTACATGCACTTAAGAAATGACGACCCTACCTATTAGGAAGACACTTCAAAGTAAAAACGGATCATGATAGTCTTAAATACTTTTTAAAACAAAGATTATCTTCAAAAGAGAAAAAAAATGGGTCACGAAGATGTTGGGTTATGACTTTGAAATCATCTCTAGAAAAGGGAAGAAAAATGTTGTGGCAGATGCACTCTCAAGAAAGGATGAGGATGTGGAAAAATTTCTTTACGCCATTTCTATTATCCAACCAGATTGGATAAACGAAGCAAGGAGGAATGGAAGAATTACGAAAAAGTGTGGGCACTCATTCAAAAGATACAACAAGGTCCCAGTACATCTGATACATTTAGCTGGAAAAATGATTCGTTGTGGTACAAAAATCGCTTATACCTATGTAAGAATTCCCAACTCAAACCAAATATACTTATGGAATTGCACACCTCTCCCTTAGGAGGGAACTCAGGATTTCTAAAAACTTACCATAGGGTTAAGAATGAATTTTTTTGGGATGACCTTAAATCATATATTCAAAAGTTTGTGGCAGAATGTTTGGTTTTCCAACAAAATAAAGTTGAAACAATTAAGATCCCAGGTCTATTACAACCTTTATCCATTCTAAGCCAATGTTGGGAGGAGGTCTCAATGGATTTTATCATAGGTTTACCCAAGTACAAAGGAAAGAGTGTTATCATGGTGGTATTTGAAAGACCTACCAAGTATGCACACTTATGTGCATTATCTCATCCATTTAAAGTGAGTACAGTTTCTATTGCATTTATGGAAACAATTCAAAAGCTACATGGAAACCCAAAGATTATTGTAAGCAACAAAGATCCCATTTTCACTGGAAATTTTTGGACATAAATATTTTCTTATCTTGGTACTCAATTAGCTCATAGCTCATCTTATCATCCTAAATCTGATGGGAAAACTAAGATAGTAAACAAATGTTTGGAAGGAGATCTTTGTTGCTTTGTATCTGATAAACAGACAGAATGGGTCAAATGGTTGCCTCGGCTGAATGGTGGTATAACACTTCCTTCCATACTGCAGGAAATATGACCCAATTTATGGTACTTTATGGATATCACCCACCGTCCATCACATCATATTTAAGAGAAAATTCTAGGGTTCAAGCAGTGGAAGATCACATCGAGCAACAAACACAGTTTTCCAAATCTTAAAGGATAACCTCACTTTGGCATAAAATACAATGAAACAATAGGTAGATCAACATCACAGAGAAATAATTTTGATGTAGAGAATTGGGTGTTCCTATGGCTACAACCATATAAACAAATGTCCCTCAAGAAAGCTAAGAAGGATAATAAATTATCACTAAAGTATTATGGTCCGTACAAGGTGTTGCAAAATATTGGTACTATGGCATACAAATTGGAGCTTCCTATAGCTTCCCAAGTGCACCAAGTTTTCCATGTTTCATGTTTAAAGAAGGTTATAGGTGACAAGCTCCTAGTTCAAACAATATTTCCAGAACTTGATGAGGAAGGAAAAATCATATTGGAACCGGAAGCAGTCACAGAAACAAGAACTCAACAACTACGAAATCGATCAATTTCGGAGTATCTCATCAAGTGGAAGAACTTATCCGCTAAAGATTCCACATGGGAGGATGAGAATTTTATACAGAAGCATCCAAAACTACTCAAGCGTTGAGGAAAACACTTTTTTGAAGGAGAGGGGCATATTAGATCCCTATAATACTAGTGATTCCCCCATTACTATTGTCATTTTAGCCCTTATTGTTATTTTTGTGCCCCTATTGTCCCCATATTGTTATTATTGTGCCCCATATAAGTCCACTATTGTTGTTTTTTTTTCCCTTATATTATTATTGTTATGTTGGCTTTGATTATATTATGACTCTTTATACTCCTATATATAGAAAGGAGGTTTTTTCATTTGTATCATCCAATAATTTTTCATTTGTGTAATGTAAAGGAGATTGTCCCCTCGAAGAGGCTGATTTCTAAGTCGTTGTTCTATATTTTCTTTATTTCCTGTGAGTATCTACAATGTGATGTGCAAGAATTACCAAATCAATTCGTTGTATGACATCTAAGGTATGCAATTTTCCTTCTTATGATGGGTGATGTAAATACTTTTCTTGATGAATATGAAAAACATGTTCCAGAAAATCAAAGCTTATTAGCCTTGGATGTAGCCTTGAAAGCCACTCCTGCTAGATGGTGGGGTGCACAAAAGAATAATATAGAAGGTTGGAAAGAATGTCGAATATTGATGTGGATAATATTTGGACAGATAGTTACATAAATAGAGATAAATTATGATGGTGAAACTAATCCTAGGAAGCATATCCAACTATGCACTTAACATGGAAGTAGATTCCACAGCAATAATGGGTACATGGATGATTGTCCATACATAGATTTGGCTCTTCAGACAATTAAGAAAAATATTTTTGAGAATGTAACCCCACTGGCATGGAAGCAACCTGATTGGGATGTGCAAATAGAAGATGCATTAGAATGTTATAACCTTACTGCAGAAGAAGAAGAATATCCTTGCAACATATACATAGCAGAATAAAAAAGATACCATGAAGTAAATGGACTTGAGTTAAAGATACCAGATATAACAAAGCCACTGAAGACCAAGAAGGTGAACATAGGATCAGAGAAGGAACCTAAGTTTGCAACAATAAGAGACCATTGGGATGAAGATATAATTAGTAAAGTTACAGAGTTGATTCATGAATATCAAGAACTATTTCCCACCAAGTTTTCAGAGATGAAGGGTATAATATGATATTTAGGAGTCATGAAGATTCCCCTTAAGCCTGATGCTAAGTTAGTCAAGAAAAGGCCTTACATGTTGAACCCAAAGTATAAGGAGAAAGTAAATATGGAGCTTGATAAGATGATAGCAGCAGGAATTATTGAACCAGTAGAAGAATCAAAATGGGTGAGTTCTATGGTGGTGCAAGAGAAGAAAACTCAAGGAGAAATTAGAATCTGTGTTGATTTGAGAAAGTTGAATGATGCATGCTTACATGATTCCTTCCCTATCCCTTTCATAGATGAAGCACTAGATAATGTATGAGGTCAAGAAGCTTACTCATTTATAGATGGATTTTCAAGTTATCATTAGATTAAGATTTCACCTAAAGATCAGCATAAGACCACATTTGCTACATAATGGGGCTCATATCAATACACAATAATGCCTTTTGGACTAAAGAATGCCCTTGCTATATTTTCTAGAGCGGTGGTTGCATATTTTAAGGAATACATCCATACATTTTTAGAAGAATACATTGATTATTGGACAATATTTGGGTTGCCATGCAAAAATATTAGAAGTTGAAGACTTATGCTTGAGAAGTGTAGACAATATCAGATCTCATTGAACTTTAAGAAGTGCATATTTTGTGGGCCTTTTGGAATATTTTTGCAACACATTCTTTGTAAGAAAGGGTTAATGGTGGACCCTGCTAAGATTGCTATCATTGTGAATTTTCCTCCACCTAAGACAGTAAGACAGCTTCACACTACATTGGGACATACTGGGTATTACAGGAAATTCATCAAGGGGTATGTGTAGATCACTGCGCATATGGAGAAATTGTTAAATAAGGATATTAATTTTTAGGGGAATGAAGAATGTCAGAAGAGCCTTGACATATTGAAAGAAAAAATGGTAGCTACACCTATATTAGTGTTCCCTTATTGGAATAAGGAATTTCATTTCCATGTGGATGCCTCTTGTATAGCTTTCAGGGTAGTACTAGCACAACGAAGTGTAAGAGAAATTGATCATCCTATAGTTTTTCAAGTAGAAAGTTATCTAAAACAAAAACTAATTATACCACTACAGAAAGGGAAGGACTAGCCATGGTGTATGCTTTGCAAAAGTTTAGACATTATTCATTGGGATCACACTTTAAAGTGTTTACAGATCATTCTACACTGAAGTACTTGGTTAATAAGCCTGTCTTAAGAGGAAATATTTGCAGATGGCTACTATTATTCCAAGAATATGACTTTGAAATCATTGTTAAACTAGGAATTCTGAATGCAAGACCTGACCATCTATCAAGATTGGAAATAGGGGAAGAACCAACCAACATAGGGGATAATCTCCTTGATGCATAGTTATTTGCAATTAGAGTTGCATATGACGACTTTGCAGATATCATTCAGTTTTTGGTCACAAGGATGGCTCCTTCAAAGTATACTATGCAGCAAAGGAAAGAATTAGTGGTTAAGGAAACTAAATTTCCATTAATAGCAGTAAAATTATATAATATGGGACCAGATGAAATATTGCACAGAGATGTTCTTGAGTATGAAAGATAGATGATTCTAGAATAAGCTCATGAGGGCACAACCGGTGGACACTATGTAGGGAAAGATATTGCACAAACGATTTTGAGAGTAGGATTGTGGTGGATTACATTATATAAAAATGAAAAGGAATATTTTCAAGAATGTAATGTGTGTCAAAGAATAGGATTTCAAGAAGAGATGAAATGCCATTAAAACCACAAGTTACATTATAGGATTTTGATAAGTGGACTATTGATTTTGTTGGACCCATCAACCCACTTGGAAAAAGGACTGGTGCGAGGTACATAATCACAACGAATGACTATTTGACAAGATGGGCTGAAGCACAACCAGTAAGGGATTGCATCATAGAGACTGTTGCGAAGTTTATTTTTTAATATATATTGTCTAGATTTGGATTTCCAAAGATTTTGATGAGTGACCAAGGCTCACACTTCCTGAATAAAACTATTGAAGCATTAACTGAGGAATTCCAAGTCTATCATCAGAAGAGTAACCCTTATAATCCTCAAGCCAATGGAATAGTAGAAGAATTTAACAATGTTTTGGAGAATGCACTTACTAAGGTATGCAATGTGAATAGAGATTATTGGGATCTCATAATTATAGCATTTTTATGGGCTTATAGGACCACATGTAAGAAATTGACAGGTAAGACACCATTCAGGTTAGTTTATGGGTAAGAAGTTGTGATGCCCATGGAATACATTGTGCCTAGCTTAAGGATTGCAGCTTTTATAGATATGGAAGACCCTAATATAATGAAGGAAAGAATGGCACAATTGATTGCTTTGGAGGAAGACATATTCATAGCAGGATTTCATCAGTGGGTATAAAAAGCAAGAGAAAAGGCTTGGCATGATAGATATATTAAGTAGAAGAAGTTCCAAGTAGGAGAAATTCAAGATGCATTGGATAGGCTCATATATTATTAGGCATACTAGTGATGGAGGCAAAGTTCAATTAGATAAGTTAAATGGAGAATTGATTCATGGAAGAGTAAATGGCAACAAGTTGAAGCTACACAGGGACAACCTATCCCTACAACCTCACTCTAAAGAAGAAAGGGGAAGAGTCTTAGTGCCACCTATAGTTGAAAGTGGGCATTGGACTATAAAATATGTTGCAGAGAGATTCGATGTAGGAAGTTACTTCGCTACAGTCTAGATTATGTCAAAATACATAGGAGCTGTAATGCAAGATGGGATGTTCACTACAATATGGATGTGTCGAAGTTCGCCAAAAAAATATGACCATTAAAAGGGAAAAGTTAATGTTAAAAACAAGTGGAAAGTTTCATTTATGAGGAAAGATTGGTAATATCTAAGGATAGATATGAAGTTAATGAACATAATCATAGCACAATCTAAACAAAATTTAAGCTAATAATGGAGTTAGAAACTCAAAATCATTATAAAAATCTTCCTCCTACCTAGATCAAACAGTTTGTTTAATTGAGAATTCGAGTCTTGAGAGTGCGAAGAAATTGCAGAAGTTTTAGCTGTCGTATGTCATCTGAGCATTCTTGGGAAGAAATTATTTGTAAATTTTGTGAGAAGCGCTTATCTAGAATCATGGAAGATGGTACACCCATAGTAGCATCAGCCACAGTAGCATCATAAAAAAAGAAATGGAGATCTCCACGGAAGAAACCAACCAATTAAGAAAGAACAAAGAAAAAATAGGACAAGAAACCTGTCGAACCTAAACAAAAACCCGAGAAAGTCAAAGACAATGAAGAAGAAGTGGAGGAGGTGTAGATGGAAACAGGTTGCGAAGCATTTCCATTGCCTCTACCACCATACATTCCACCAAGGAAACCAAATGCTAAACCAGTCAAATATTCGAAGTATGAAAAGTTCGGCACCTTCACACCCCTACTTCTAGAGAAAGTGACATTTACTGGGGAATTACTTGGAAAAATACCGCAGTTGAAGTTCGCAGACTACAACTTCAACAATAGAAATAAGTACCCACAATTCACACCAGACCGATACCTAAAGCAAGTAAACTTCCTGGAGAGCGGAGCGATGAGGCTAGAGCCATAGAAATGGGCCAATGGATTGGTGCGGTCAGGATTAATGAATATGCTAAATGTTTCACACTTCGACAGAAATCCAGGGAGCATGGCTCGTGTGTGACAGTTGCTGATGTTGGTGCATGACATATTCTTATGGATGGGAAAGAGGATCCCCATAAACCTAATGTTTATATGGAGGATCACGAGACTACCATACCAAGGGCCAAAACTAGAAGAAGAGTTTGTTAGAAAGGATCAGGACCATGCCATATTCGAAAGTATGAATAAAAAGTTCAGATTGACAAAAGGGAAGCGCGAGTATGACATCAATTCAATTAGTGAACAAGGGGTTCGCTTCACAGAACACATATTGGTTGGGAAGATTATGAGAAAGTGTTAGGCTAATGAATTCCCTGCCTCATTAATTTCATTAGCTGCACAGTGTGCGAACATGGTTTAGTACAACTAAGTCGATTACTCCTGCAAGGAATTTTTTAATGATTTCTGCAAAGTCCAGGATAAATTTACCACATTCCATTATGCATGGTTAATTTTGATTATTGCAAGGTTAGCATGGAGAGAGCTGGAGGATTCATAGTTCCCTCTGGTAGCATAATATGTCTATGAAGCCACATGGTATGCCTCACTATGGTTTGCCACTCAACCATCATGAGTAATGGAGAATAGAATGTTTTTTGTGTTGTATCATATGGATTTACATATGTTAGTGAACTAGCATCCTCACCTTTCGTTGAGCCTATATAAGTAGTATAGCATTGTTGCGAAGTTCAAAGATGATTTTCACAAAGTCTATATAGTGGCTTATAGAGAAGAAAAGAAGAAATGTCATCCTCTGCCATATTTGGTAACAGAAGATGATCCCCTCACACTAGTACAACAATGGCCATTAGAATGGATGACTGCACTGGAGGTAGAGGTAGAGGTAGAAGATAGTGCGACAAAAGAAGACACCTCACAACATGGTGAAGCGAGTGGAAAATAAAAAGATAGGGATGAGCAAGAATTAGAGGAAGAGGAGAAACATGATGAGGGTCTCTAGGATCCTCTTAAAGGAGAGAAGAAGGATAAGGAGGCTGAAAATATAGACAAAACATGGTTTCGTAGAAAAGAGGAAGGCACAAGGTGAAGCTACCACGAAGATCAAGAAGAAGTAGAAGGCAGATAAGATAAAGGATATCACGCCAAGGGTCCTTACTGGTGGGGACTTGTAGCAGATTCGGGATAGGATTCAAGAGGCGACAACAGATTCGTGGAATAAGTGGGAAAATCGATACAGTTCACTTCTCACAGGGGTGCAGGAGAGGATTCAAGAACTTAACATTTTGGTACAGACAGTTAGACAACCCACACAAATAGTGGAGAGAATTGGAGAAGAAAGGAAATAGAGCCTACAGTTGCTGCGAGGTTAATACAAATACCAGCTAGAGCACTACAGTTTGACTCTACCAAGGTAGAGCAACAGGATAAGGAATGGAATCATGTTAATATGAACACCGTAGTAGTTCTGTTGTAAATATTACACAAGATGAACTTGGAAATTATAGAAGAGTTGATGTTGTGTTAACAACACACCTCACAGTTAAATATTCAATTTGAAAAAGAGCAAGTTGCGCTTTGGTAGAAGCTTGAGTAGGTAATCCAAGAAAGGGATAAAGTAGCATAGTAGCACCAAAAGATCAAGTAGGTAGTGGAAGTAGCGTGTAGAGAAATTTCAGACCTTGATGTCCGAGAAGAAAAGTCGGTGGAGGACAAGGTCATGAAGCTCGACCTTGCAGTGAAAGTTTATAACGAGAAAATTTTCGTAGTGAAATTCAAATATGAAATGCAGATTAATGAGCTACAAATTAAGTTACAACCAACTATGCTACAGGAAGTGAGATATTAGAGGGATACTGACCTGAATATGTTGGGTCCCTATAATACTAGTGATTATCCCATTACTATTGTAGTTATACCCCTTATTTATATTGTTGTGCCCCTATTACCCCCATATTGTTATTTCTGTGCCCCATAGAATCCCTCTATTGTTATTTTTGTGGCTTTATATTATTATTGTTAGGTCGGCTGGATTATATTGTGACTCCTTAGACTCCTATATATAGAAAGGAGGTTTTGTCATTTGTATCATCCAAGAATTGTTCATTTATGTAATGTAAAGGAGGTTGACCCCTCGAAGAGGCTGAATTCTAAGGCGTTGATCTATCTTTTCTATCTTTTCTTGAGCTGGTTTCATAACATTTGGTATCAGAGCTTTGGATTCTAGGGTTTCGCTGCTCCAAACAGGTCATCGTGGCATTTTCACTATAACTTTTTTTCTGTGGTGTTTCAGAAGTCGCAAAAAAAACCCATTTGAGAAGAAATCGTGCTGAACCTTGGGTCTGAATTTCAGAGCTTTTCTCGCGATATTTGCGGAGATATGATCTGAGGAAGTTGGTCTTTTGCAGACTCCTGAATTACATTCAAAACAGGTGACCTAGGGAAAATCGTCATAACTTTCTCTTTGGGGATCGGATTGAAATTTCGTAAGAAGGTACAGAAAGAGGACGGACTGTAGTTTCTTGTGTGTGTGTTTTAGATTCAAAGGTTGAAACAGTGACTCGTGGCACGTCGTACAAGTTCGCTCTACTGAACCAGTCTAAAAGCAAGTCACTGTGGGAGATTTCACATAACTCTTCCTTGGAGAATCCAATTTGGCTCAGACTTGTGGCATTGGAAAGAGGATGCAGAAGGCTACTACAGGTAGCAATTTCAGAACTGGATGATCCGAAATTACAGAGATACATCAGATTCAATATCAGGCTTCTATAAAGTGAAAAAAGGTGTGTAGTTTTTTTTAAATTTTTGTGTAAGCTTGGTTTAATGGAATTCAAAGGGCATAGTAAAGCATTATTATCGGTAACTGATGCCCCGAGGAAAGAAAATGCAAACACCTAGTAAGGAACCTGAAAGCTCTAGCATGACTCATGAAGAAGAGGAAGAAATGCTACATGATATATCAAAATTACAAGAACAAGTGCAACAAATGTCACGCTCACAAAAGCTAACAAAAACTAAGATAAGTGGCATGGAATCTAAGATAAATGGCATGGAATCTAAGATAAAGGGCATGGAAGCTAAGATGGATGATTCGAAGACAGATTTGAAGAGAGACATGGCAGATTTGAAGATAGATTTGAAGACAGACATGGCAGATTTGAAGATAGATTTGAAGACAGACATGGAAGAATTGAAGAAGTTGCTACAAGAAAGTGTCACTAATGGTGAAAAGGTAGTAAAGGAAACTCATGATGAGAACAAAAGAAATGTTAATCATGATTCCATAGATGCTAATGTTGGATCGAAGAATCACCATATTCCAAAAATCGATATGAGGAAGTTTGATGGCAAGGATCCCGCCACATGGATATTACAGATGGAGCAATTCTTCGATCTCAATAATGTGCAAAACACACAAAAGGTACGTATGGAAACTGTATATTTGGAACCAAATCAGTTTGTATGGTATCAATGGCTTTTCTCTCGTAAACAATTTATCACTTGGGCAATTTTTACGGAAGAATTGATAGCACATTATGAAGATACAAAAAGCAACACTTTTTTTAGCCAATTGATAAGTCTCAAACAAAAGGGTTCAGTAATGGAGCACATTGAGGAGTTCCAAAAATTGAACATAAGGGTAAAAGATATTCCAGAGGAGCATAGGATTGATGTGTTCATAGGGTCTTTAAAGGATAATATCCAACATGATGTTCGCCTTTGGGAACCTGATTCATTAGAGAAGGCATTCAGGTTAGCAAGAAAAATGGAAAGCAAAATTATGGCAACCAGGAAGCATACCACTCACAACTATAAAGACGGAAGTGTTGTTGCCCCTAGTCTTCCACAACCTATAAGGTTGACACCACAACAATTGGAAGAAAAAAGAGCAAAAGGGCTTTGTTACAGTTGTGATAGCAAATACACTAAAGGTCATAAGTGTGCTGAGAAGAAATTATTCTACATAGATTGTGAAGAGGAAGAAGAAAAGGAGCAAGAAAGGTCAAAAGAAGAAGATATACTCCAGGAACAAAGCCTAGATGAAGAACAAATAAATCCGACCATATCTTGTAATGCATTGGCGGGAATTACCACTCCTCAAACCATCAAGATAGAAGGACAAATCAAGAAGAAAAAGGTAATAGTGTTGATTGATTCAGGAAGCACCCACAATTTTATTCATTGTAGGGTAGCAAAAGAATTGAATTGCTTCCTATATCCAGCACCAGAGTGTCAAGTGATGATTGCAAATGGAGGAACAATAAATTGCTCTGGAAAGTGCCATAATATCAAGCTATCCATGGGAGAATATGTATTGACTAGCCCAATGCTTTCCATTCCAATGGGAGGTGCTGATGTTGTACTAGGAGTCCAATGGCTACAATCCTTGGGTACAATAGCTTTTAATTTTCAAGAACTTTTCATCAAATTTTCTATGGAAGGAAAGGAAGTTGAATTAAGGGGTATTGCAGGGAAACCAGGAAAGATAATCAGCTCTAATGGCATGACAAAGCTTCTAAAAAAGGAGCAAAGAGGTGTAATTGCACAATTATGTTCGCTAGATGTTTCCACATTGGAATCATCTATTTCTCCAGATCTCCAAAAAGTCTTGGACAATCATTCCAAGGTATTTGAGACTCCCAAAGGTCTCCCACCTATGCGTGATCATGATCATGCTATTCATCTGATTCCAGGAAGTGTTCCTCCAAACATCAGGCCGTACAGATATCCCTATGTCCAAAAAAGTGAAATTGAACGTATGGTTGCAGAAATGCTAGAGGCTGGTATAATTCAACCGAGTCAAAGTTCTTTCTCAGCTCCAGTAGTATTGGTGCACAAGAAGGATGGATCATGGCGCATGTGTCCGGATTATAGGGAGCTCAACAAGCTCACTATTAAAGATAAGTTCCCCATTCCTGTTATTGATGAATTACTGGATGAATTGCATGGATCAATTTACTTCACCAAGTTGGATCTTCGTTCGGGATATCATCAAATCAGAATGAAGATTGAAGACATTCCGAAAACGGCATTTAGAACTCATGAGGGTCATTATGAATTTTTGGTCATGCCTTTTGGCCTTACCAATGCACCTTCAACATTTCAAGGTTTGATGAATTCAATTTTCAAACCATTCCTTAGAAAATTTGTGTTAGTATTTTTTGATGATATACTAATCTACAGCAAGTCTTGGAAGGATCATGTTGAACATGTTGACAGGGTGCTACAACTATTGGAGGAGAAACAATTATATGCAAAAAGATCCAAATGTTTCTTTGGAGTCCAGGAGGTGGAATATTTGGGTCATATTGTATCTCATGAAGGAGTTAAGGTAGACCCTAGCAAAATTAAAGCCATTAAGGAATGGAAAATCCCCACATCCATAAAGCATCTGCGAGGATTTCTTGGGTTGACAGGGTATTATCGCAAGTTTGTTAAGAATTATGGGAGAATAGCAGCACCTCTAACAACATTATTGAAGAAAGATTCATTTTCATGGACTCCGGAAGCAACAAAGGCCTTTGAACATCTTAAAGAGGCAATGTGCCAAGCACCGGTCTTAGCTACACCGGACTTCACAAAAACCTTTATTGTGGAATGTGATGCTTCAGGAAATGGAATTGGTGCTGTTCTAATGCAAGATGAAAGACCCATTGCTTTTGAAAGTCGTCCAATCAAGGGAAAGTTTTTAAGCAAAGCTATTTATGAGAAGGAAATGTTGGCAATACTCCATGCACTTAAGAAATGGCGACCCTACCTAATGGGAAGACACTTCAAGGTAAAAACGGATCATGATAGCCTTAAATACTTTTTAGAACAAAGATTATCCTCTGAAGAGCAACAAAAGTGGGTCACAAAGATGTTGGGTTATGACTTTGAAATCATCTACAAAAAAGGGAAGCAAAATGTGGTGGCAGATGCACTCTCAAGAAAGGATGAGGATGTGGAAGCATTGTTGTGTGCCATTTCTATTATCCAACCAGATTGGATAAACGAAGCAAGGGAGGAATGGAAGAATGACGAAGAAGTGTGGGCACTTATTCGAAAGCTACAACAAGATTCCAGTACTTCTGATACATTTAGCTGGCAAAATGATTCGTTATGGTACAAAGATCGCTTATACCTCTGTAAGAATTCCCAGCTAAAACAAAAGATTCTTATGGAATTGCACACTTCTCCCTTAGGAGGGCACTCAGGATTTTTAAAAACTTACCACAGGGTTAAGAAGGAATTTTTTTGGGATGGCCTTAAATCAGATATTCAAAAGTTTGTGGCGGAATGTTTGGTTTGCCAACAAAATAAAGTTGAAACAATTAAGACACCGGGTCTATTACAACCTTTATCCATTCCAAGCCAACGTTGGGAGGAGGTTTCAATGGATTTTATCACAGGTTTACCCAAGTCTGAGGGAAAGAGTGTCATCATGGTGGTAGTTGACAGACTTACCAAGTATGCACACTTTTGTGCATTATCACATCCATTTAAAGCCAGTACAGTTTCTACTGCATTTATGGAAACAGTTCAAAAGCTACATGGAAACCCAAAGATTATTGTAAGTGACAGAGATCCCATTTTCACTGGAAATTTTTGGACAGAATTATTTTCTTGTCTTGGTACTCAGTTAGCTCATAGCTCATCTTATCATCCTCAATCTGATGGGCAAACTGAGATAGTAAACAAATGTTTGGAAGGATATCTTCGTTGCTTTGTATCTGATAAACAGACACAATGGGTCAAATGGTTGCCTCTGGCTGAATGGTGGTATAACACTTCCTTCCATACAGCAACAAAAATGACCCCATTTATGGCACTTTATGGGTATCAACCACCATCCATCACATCATATTTAAGAGAAAATTCTAAGGTTCAGGCAGTGGAACATCACATCGAACATCAACAACAAGTCCTCCAACTCTTAAAGGATAACCTCGTGTTGGCACAAAATAGAATGAAACAACAGGCAGATCAACATCGCAGTGAAAGAAGTTTTGATGTAGGTGATTGGGTATTCCTACGGCTACAACCATATAAGAAAATGTCCCTAAAGCAAGCTAAGAAGGATAATAAATTATCACCAAAGTATTATGGTCCGTACAAGGTGTTGCAAAAGATTGGTACTATGGCATACAAATTGGAGCTTCCTGCAGCTTCTCGATTGCACCCAGTTTTCCATGTTTCATGTTTAAAGAAGGTTATAGGTGACAAGCTCCAATTCAAACAATATTGCCAGAACTTGACGAGGAAGGAAAAATTATATTGGAACCGGAAGCAGTCACAGAAACAAGAACTCGACAGCTACGAAATCGATCAATTTCAGAGTATCTTATCAAGTGGAAGAACTTATCCGCTGAAGATTCCACATGGGAGGATGAGAATTTTATGCAGAAGTATCCAGAACTACTCAAGCGTTGAGGACAACACTTTTTTGAAGGAGAGGGGCATGTTGGGTCCCTATAATACTAGTGATTACCCCATTACTATTGTAGTTATACCCCTTATTTATATTGTTGTGCCCCTATTACCCCCATATTGTTATTTCTGTGCCCCATAGAATCCCTCTATTGTTATTTTTGTGGCTTTATATTATTATTGTTAGGTCGGCTGGATTATATTGTGACTCCTTAGACTCCTATATATAGAAAGGAGGTTTTGTCATTTGTATCATCCAAGAATTGTTCATTTATGTAATGTAAAGGAGGTTTCCCCCTCGAAGAGGCTGAATTCTAAGGCATTGATCTATCTTTTCTATCTTTTCTTGAGCTGGTTTCATAACAGAATACCGCAATGTCCAGCATCTCCATCAAAACAGAAGACTGTGGGAAACTTTTGGATGAAATTTTACAGATTTGGACTTTGTTGCAGGAAGATCCAAACATGTAGAAATTACAGGAAGAGTTTTAGCAGAAGAAACCTTAGTGGGAAGATATCTGGTCATCTAGAAGGACCTTAACAATCTCACAGAATCTCTCCAAGATCAATGAGGGAAACACCCTCTAGAAAAAGATAGAAGAATTGAAGAAGGAAGAGAAGGTTTTGGCGGAGAGAAATCAACCATGGAAGGATGAGGCTCTTTAGCTATCCTAGACAGTATATTAGAAGCTTCAAGAGATTTGACAGAGGGAGACAGTGATGGGGAATAAAGCTACAAAACTTGTCACATAAGCACTATTAAAGGAGGTGCACAACGAAGAAAATAAGGTCATATAAATTTTGCAACAATTCATATATCGCGTGGTATAAGGGCTTCGAGATAGGGTGAATCCCCTTCCTTTTGTAATTTTATAAAATATCAATGGTTTTGAGACCATAGTTGCTTGTATTAGGGAGTCCATGGTATGTGGACCATGGTATTGTAATGAGGTACCCTTGATGTAATAGTATATATAAGGTCAAATAATAAAGAAGAGAGGTATCGAATTGATACAAATATGTTTTATGGTTGTATATTTCTGATATGTGGTATTGGGAGAGAAGGCAAGGCTCTGCAACTGTGTGCGCAGAGGCCTGAGTTTGAAATTGAGTGCGTAGATGATTTGTAGTTGAGTTTGCAGGTCAAGAACTATTTTTTGTATAGGAATTATTATTATTATAAGAAATATTTCTTGTGGACGTAGTCCCCCATTGGGATGAACCATGGTAAAATTGGTGTCTTCATGTGTATATTTTCTTTTTATCTGTTGTAGTGTAGTAGTTTATTACAATTGCAGTTTATTTTAGAACAATGATGATTTATGGTTTTATATGGTATGTTTAAGTGATTGAATGAATGTGGGGAAGTAATTTATGCATGTTAAAAGTACAAAAACATAATAATACCACATATCCATGTCCTTCACAGCTGCATAAACCTGGTTCTGAATCCTCCCATAGTCAGCTCGGGTGAGACTGTGATATGCTTGCAAGTCATTGCTGAAAGGGCCAATGATTGAGGGTTTTGTTGGTGTGCAGTATAGATAGAACCTGGGTAAGCCCAAATCAGAACCAAAAACCACTCCCAAAAATATCAAGATAAAAGGACATATCAAGCAGAAAAAGGTAATAGTGTTGATTGATTTAGGTAGTACCCATAATTTTGTTCATTGTAAGATATCCAAGGAATTGAATTTCTTCCTATATCCAGAACCAAAGTGTTAAGTGATGGTTGAAAATGGAGGGACTATAAATTTCTCTAGAAAGTGCCATAATATCAAGCTAACCATGGGGGGGTATGTGTTGAATAGTCAAATGCTTTCCATTCCAATAGGTGGTGATGATGTTGTACTTGGAATCCAATGGTTACAATATTTGGAGACTATAGATTTTAATTTTCAAGAAATTTTCTTGAAATATCTTTGGGAAGGAAAGGAAGTTGAATTAAGGGGTATCACTAGAAACTAGGAAAGATATTCAACTCTAATGGCTTGACAAGGCTTCTAAATAAAGAACAACTGAGCGTAATTGCACAATTATGCACATTAGAGGTTCCAACATCGAAAATCATCTAATTCTCTAGATCCCCAAAAAGCCTTTGAAAATCATTCCAAGGTATTCAAGACTCCCAAAGGCCTCTCACCTATTTGTGATCATGATCATGATATTCATTTGATTCCAGGAAGTGTTCCTCCAAACAGCAGGCCTTATAGATATCCCTATGCCAAAAAGAGTGAAATTGAACGTATTATTGTGGAAATGCTAGAGGTCGATATAGTTCAACCTAGTCAAAGTTCTATCTCTGCTCCAGTAGTATTGGTGCATAAGAAGGATGGATCATGGAACTGTCTGGATTATAGGGAGCTCAACAAGCTCACTATTAAAGATAAATTTCCCATTCTTTTCATTGATGAATTGTTGGATGAATTAAATGAAGAAATTTACTTCACTAAGTTGGATCTTCATTTAGGATATCATCAAATTAGAATGAAGATTGAAGGCATTCCAAAAACAATATTTAGAACTTATGAGGGTCATTATGAATTTTTGGTCATGCCTTTTGGTCTTTCCAATTCACCTTCCACATTTCAAGGTTTGATGAATTCCATTTTCAAACCCTTTCTTAGAAAATTTGTGTTAGTATGTTTTGATGATATACTAATATATAGCAAGTCTTGGAAGGATCATGTTCAACATGTTGATAGGTGCTCAAACTATTGGGAGAGAAAATTATATGAAAAAAACTCCAAATGTTTCTTTGGAGTACAATAGGTGGAATATATGGGTCATATTATATCTCATGAGGATGTTAAGGTAAACCCTAACAAAATTAAATCCATTAAGGAATGGAAAATCCCCGCAACCATAAATCAACTTCGAGGATTTCCTAGGTTGACAAGGTATTATTGCAAGTTTGTTAAGAATTATGGGATAATATCAATGCCTCTAACAACATTACTAAAGAAAGATGAATTTTCTTGGACTTTAGAAGCAACTAAGGCCTTTGAACATCTGAAAGAGGCAATATGCCAAGCATCGGTCTTAGCTACACTAGAATTCAGAAAAAACTTTATTGTGGAATGTGATGCCTTGGGAAGTGGAATTGGTGTTCTTTTAATGCAAGAAGGAAGACCCATTTATTTTGAAATTTATCCAATCAAAGGAGAGTATTTACACAAATATATTTATGAGAAGGAAATATTGGAAATACTACATGCACTAAAGAAATGGTGACCTTACCTAATGGAAAGACATTTCAAGGTAAAAATAGATCATGATAGTACTAAATACTTTTTGTAACAAATATTATCTTCATAAGAGAAACAAAAATGGGTCACAAAGATGTTGGGGTATGATTTTGAAATTATATACAAAAATGGGAAGAAAAATGTTGTTGCAGATGCACTATCAAGAAAGGATGAGGATGTGGAAGCATTGTTGTGTGCCATTTCTATTATCCAACTAGATTGGATAACCGAAGCAAGGTATGAATGGAAGAATAACAAATAAGTGTGGACACTCATTCAAAAGTTGCAGCAATATCCTAGTACATCTGATACATTTAGCTGGAAAAATGATTCATTATGGTACAAAGATCGCTTATATCTTTGTAAGAATTCCCAACTCAAAGAAAATATTATTTTGGAATTTCACACCTCTCCCTTAGGAGGGCACTTAGGATTTTTAAAAACTTACCATAAGATCAAGAAGGTTACAGGTGACAATCTCTTGGTTCAAACAATATTTCCAGAACTTGACGAGGAAGGAAAAATCATATTGAAACCTCAAGCAATCACGGAAACAAGAACTCGATAACAATGAAATCGATAAATTTCAGAGTATATCATCAAGTGGAAGAACTTACCCACTGAATATTCCACATGGGAGGATGATAATTTTATACAGAAGCATCTAGAACTACTCAAGCATTAAGGACAACACTTTTTTGAAGGAGGGGGGCATTTTAGGTCCCTATAATACTAGTGTAGCCCCTTATTGTTATTGTTAGTGTAGCCCCCATTATTATTATTGTTGTGCCCATGTAGTCCCCATATTGTTATTATTGTGCCCCATAGAATCCTACTATTGTTATTGTTATGTACGCTCTTATTATATTGTGACCCCTTACACTCCAGGTATTTTCATTGGTATCACCAAGACTTTTTCATTTATGTAACGTAAAGGAGGTTTCCCTGTCGAAGAGGATAAATTTTAAGTCACTGATCTATCTTTTTGTGAGCTCATTCCATAGCACGCATCCAAAAAATGCACGATAGGACAAATCCCATGACCTCGTGACCTACAAAAAACCATGACCTTGTGACCTACCCAGCTCTTGCGACCTTGTGACCCCCACTACTCTACGACCTAGCAACCTCCAATTGCCAAGTCGTTGGTTTGATCATCACAGCTTTTGCGACCTCCTATGTTGTGTGAATTAGTGACCTTCTTCTAAACTAAACCCAGACCCAAGATTTATCATCTTATTTTCCACATTTCAAAGCTTGGTTTACAATATTTGTGTTTATTAATATCATTTATGTCATCTCTCTCATCTTGGGATTTCTTATTTGAAATGCTAGGTGACGTCGATCTAGACTGTATATCAATATCATATTTCTCTAGAGAGATGGCACCTCCAGTGGTTAACTCCTCCTGCAAAAGTGTCGAGAGAAATGTCCAAGAAGTTCCAGAGGGACCACTACCACCAATCTATTGGGACACAACATGTAACATCAAAAAGACCACCAAATTCTTATTGTTTGATATATATTCTAAGTTCTCTAAGAAAAACATTCCCTAGGATCAAGAGGATTTTAGATTATGCATTAACATCGATATATCTTGGCTCCATAAAGTGGCAACACATATTCTTGTCTTCCCATGTGCAAAGACCATTAACTGGATATTGCAGAATACTAATATAGGGTGATGGATAATAAGGAGCCACACAGGCTAAGCCTTTGTTGTTGTCTCTTCCGCATATATTGAAGCCTACTACAAGCTATTAGAAAAGTAGGATGCCTTCAATAATATGTGGATGTTAGAGTTCCAGGTGCCAACTAAAGACATCCTAAAATATTGGTGGTAGAAAACATCCAAGTTCCAGGTTAAGGTTGATCAAGTTTACAGAAGAAAAGGCCTCATGAAGGTCTACCAACTCATGGTAGCTATGATGAACCAGTTGTATGGTAGATGGGATATCGATACATTTATTGGGACTTGGGTACCTATTATGTACATTGTTGCTACCAGGGGCACTATTTTTAACTTGGTGATAATTTTGACTTCATCTCTGAAGACCAACATACAGGTAGCAAAGAATACAGAGAGGGACCAATGATCGGAATTCTATATGGCATCATATCTTTTAGATGAAGTGTGTACAAGGTTCCATTTTTATGAATGGAGCTACAACTAGACCCAAAAGGTGTCATATGTTGTGCATCTCCACTACAATATATTTTGGGACCCAGGCTATAAAGGTATGCATGAAACTACCTTTGAATCGTTCATCACTCCATTGTACCAACTGTTGGAAATAATACTGAGAGGGGGGGTGAATAAGTATTATCTAATTCTTTTAATAAATCTTCCTTATTTGTTCTTTGAATTAGTTTTGCATGTCAGTACCATAAAATAATGAGCATGAACAAAGAAAACAGATAGTCACACCAAAGAACACAAGATGTAAGGTGGAAACCCAATGTGGGTGAAAACCACCTGCTGCAATATGTCTCTATCTTCTTTCAAATTAGAAACTCCTTTTACAATGGTTTTGTACTAGCGCAGTCCTTTACCAGTACGCAGGCTGCAACCTGCAGAGAGCTACAACTCTCTCTCGTTTTCCAGTCTCTCCTAGAAGGGAGCTACAACCCCCTACTTCTTTTCTTACAAGGACCACTTTTCATAAATTTTCAAACTGGATCCATAAGCATCAAATGATCATAAAGTATAAGAAAATCACCCAGTCAACTGTAGTAACCAGATCAACAATAATAGAACCAAACCTAGAACACAGCAATGATAAACAAAGATCTTAAGAGAAGTAAGCACCCTGCTCAACTGCTCGCCTGCTTACGTAAGCACACTGCTCAACTGCTTGCCTGCTTACAGTAAGCACCCTGCTCAACTGCTTGCCTGCTTACAGTACGCACCCTGCTCAACTGCTCGCCTGCTTACAATACGCACCCTGCTCAACTGTTCGCCTGCGTACCTCGCTCTGAGTCCATTGAACTGCCTGCGGACCTCCGCACCTGCAACCCTTCTGTGCCTGCATATGTACGCACCTAAACCCTTTTGTGCCTACGTATGTACGCACCTGCAACCCTTCTGTGCCTGCGTACCTCCGCACCTTCAACCCTTCTGTGCCTGCGTACCTCCGCACCTGCAACCCTTCTGTGCCTGCGTACCGGCGCACCTGAAACGCTTCGTTCCTACGTACGTACGCACTTTTCTTTCACTGTAACTGCGTACCTTCGGGCATAGATGATTTCAAGACTTCAGAAATAACCCAGACAGTCAGATCTACAGATCTGAACATGCGCCGAAGAGATCTCAATCCATCAGTAGATTCGCCTTATTTAGATCTAGACATACTCCCAAGAGATCATAATATTTCAGATCTAGCCCTCATAAGATATTCAACCAAAAACATGCTCAAGCCAAATGATCTCCTTTGCTTTATATAGGAAAGCTCTTCCTTAAAACATGGATCAATACCACGAGCCGACACCATAATAACCCAATATCGTCGACTAAATACCAAGAGTAAAACATAAGAAAACCCCACATGTGAATTTCTTTGCCTTGAAATGTGTGCACTGGGGGTACGCACCTCCTGAACGGCTGACCTGCGGGTATGTATGCACTCTATGTAACTCCGACCTGTGTGTACGCACCTTATGTAAGGTGTACCTGCGTACCCATTATTTTCTTCAATATTTGATAGCTGATCATCAATCTCTGTTGCTGACTTGAAGTACTGTGATCTATCACCTGAATGGGTTGCCATCAAGGACAACACTTTAGCCATAATGCCAACAATCTCCCCCTTTGGACTTGATGGCAACCTCAAAACTTCAGCTTCATTCTCCCCCTTTGACATCAAGGGCAAAGGGTTATGCTCCCCCTAAGAACATGCTCCCCCTGAATATGAACCAGATCTGCAACAAAGAACCATAATCCACCATGAAAGAGATAGAGACATATTGCAGCTACTTCCAAGATCTCCTTCTGCACATCCTCCATAATGCCAACAATGCATTATATGCTCCCCCTGAACCTGTACCATCAATCAGAAGAGGTTCAGCAATAAGATGATGCATCAACAACCCCCAGCTTTTTCCTGAGGTATTCAAAAGTGTCCCTGGGCAATGGTTTGGCGAGAATATCAGCAACTTGTTCCTTAGAAGGAACATACTCCAACTTGACCTTCTGTTCAAGCACTTGTTCCCGGAGAAAATGATACTTGATTGGTATGTGCTTGGTTTTTGAATGCATAACCGGATTCTTTGAGATGCTGATTGCACTTGTGTTATCACATAAGATGGGGATAGGTGGTGTACAAGTGATTTGAAAATCCTGCAAAGTCTGCATCATCCAAAGGAGTTGGGTGCAACAAGATGCAGCAGCAACATATTCCGCTTCAGCTGTAGACAAGGCAATCGAACTCTGTTTCTTGCTGAACCAAGATACCAGTCTGGAACCCATAAAGAACGCACCACCACTTGTGCTTTTCCTATCATCCACGCTTCCGGCCCAATCTGCATCTGTATAAGCATGAAGTGTAAGATCTGTATCTCTAGGATACCATAAGCCATAATTTTGAGTCCCTTGAAGATATTTGAAAATTCTCTTCACTGCCTGAAGATGAGTCTCCTTCGGATTTGCCTGAAATCTTCCAACTATTCCAACTGCATGCATGATGTCCGGTCGGGTACCTGTCAAATAAAGTAGACTTCCAATCATAGATCTGTAGGTTGGTTGATGTACTGCTGCAGATTCATCATTTGCACTGAGGCTACATCCTGTGACCATGGGTGTACATACTGGTTTTGCATCTTCCATACCATATTTCTTCAAAATCTGTTTGAGATACTTGGTTTGAGATAAAAAAATTCCTCCTTCTTTTTGTTGGATTTGCAAACCAAGGAAATATGTCAGTTCTCCTAGCAAGGACATTTCAAATTCTTTCTACATGACCAAGGCAAAGCTTTGACTCATAGCTTCTTCATTGCTCCCAAAAATAATGTCATCTACATACACAACAAGTATTAGCAATTTGTCATTTTCAACTTTTATATAAAGATTGCTATCTGCTGATCCTTTTGAAAAACCTTGTTGATGAAGATATTTGTCCAAACGGTAGTACCAAGCCCTTGGAGCTTGTTTGAGACCATAGAGAGCCTTTTTCAATTTGCATACAAGATTTGGATCATTTCCAAGAATGAACCCATCTGGTTGTTCAATGTATACTTCTTCTTCCAAGTCTCCATTCAGAAAGGCTGATTTCACGTCCATTTGAAATACTTTGAAGTTTTGAAAACTTGAGAGAGCAAGGAACATTCGTATGGCCTCAAGTCTTGCAACAGGAGCAAAGGTTTCTTCAAAGTCTATTCCTTCTTGCTGCGCATACCCTTTACAAACAAGTCTGGCTTTGTTTCTAATTACTTCTCCATTTTCATTCAATTTATTTTTGAAGACCCATTTTGTTCCGATAACATTCTTATCCTTTGGTCTAGGAACCAGCTCCCAAGTGTTGTTCTTTTCGATCTGCTCAAGTTCTTCATCCATTGCTTTCACCCAACATTCATCTTTGCATGCCTCTTTCACATTTTGTGGTTCAGTAGAGGAGAGTAATGCCAAATAGCTTGAAGCTTCTGCAACTGTTCTTCTTGTTTGTACACCTGCTTCTTTTTGCCCCATAATCTGAGATTCTGGATGATTCTTCTGGACATATCTGGATGGAGTATTTTCTTCTATTCTTGTTTGCTCCTCTGGTTCTTCTTGAGTTTCTTCTTGAGGTTCTTCTTCTTCATCATTCTGTCGTTGGGGGTAGCCTTCATCTTCTTCGATGTCTTCATGATGTACTTGCCTAGGAATGTATCCCTTCTCATCAACCACTACATCAATGCTGTTAACAATTCTGCCAAGTCTTTTATTGTAGCATTTGTATGCTTTGCTATGTGGAGAGTAACCAAGAAGAATGCCTTCATCTGCTCTAGGTTCAAGTTTGCCAAGCTGCTCATCACTATTCTTGATATAGCATTTGCTCCCAAAGATTTTGAAGTGCTTTACCGAAGGAGTCCTACCACTCCAGAGCTCATGAGGAGTTTGAGTGCTGTTCACCCGGACATTTGTTTTGTTGAGAATAACAACCGCAGCATGTGCAGCTACACCCCAGAAAGTTGCGGGAGTTCCTGACTCATCAAGCATAGCACGAGCCATTTGTTGGACTGTTTTGTTCATTCTTTCAACAACTCCATTTTGCTGAGGAGTTCTTGCTGTAGAGAATTCTCTTCTTATCCCATGTTCTTCACAGAAATCGAAAAATTCATTTGAAGTAAATTCCCCACCTCTGTCGGATCCGAGGCACTTAATTTTGTGACCTGATTCATTTTTAACCAAGGCTTTGAAGGATTTGAATTTTTCGAATGCTTCATCTTTGTGCTTCATAAGTCCTAACCAGACAAACCTGGAGAAATCGTCAATGAATAATATCAAGTATTCTTCTCCTTGAGGTGTTCTTTTCCTGAAAGGACCGCATGTATCTGTATGTACTAGCTCAAGAGGCACGCTAGCTGATCCTTCTTTCTCTGGAAAGTTAGTTCTGGTTTGTTTTCCAAACTGACATGATTTGCATATGGTGTTGTCAAGAATTTTGATATCTGGAAGATCGCGAACTGCCTGATATTTGCATGCTTTCCTTATTTGTGAAAAGCTTAGATGTCCCAACCTCCGATGCCATAACCAGTGCTCATCATCCTTGCTCAGATAGCATTGTTGTTGTCCTTCTTCAAATATGTACAGATTATTTGGAGTTCTTTTGCCTTTGATCACTGTTTTACCTGTATCAAGATCACGAACAAGACATCCATTTGATCTAAATATAACCTCGGTTCTTTGATCACACATCTGGCTGACACTTAGAAGATTATGCTTCAATCCATCAACATACAAAACATTTCCAGCCTTGACCTTTTCTTTTAACTGAGCAATACCTTTTCCTTTTATAGTTGCAGGAGTATCATTTCCAAAAGAGATTTTCTTTCCTTTTTCTAGAGTAGAAAATGACTCAAGTTTTTCTTTATCACCTGTCATATGCTTCGAACATCCACTGTCAATGTACCATAGATTTTCCTGTCCCTCTGCATAAAATGCTATCCCACATCTTTATGTTTGTGGTTCCTTTATTCTCCATGTTTTGGTGCTTGAGGCTTGTTCCTTTTTCTGCTGAAACCTGCTCCTGCATTCAGAGTCTTCATGACCAAAGTTATTGCAAATAGAACATTCAACTTCATTTTCAAGAGCCGAAAAGTTGTTATAGGTCCTTTTTGTAATCCCGGTCATACTTCTTTGTTTTTGAGCTTCTCTAGTCATGATTGTTTTATATGCAACACATTGAGCTGCTTTGTGACCAAAGTTATGGCAAGAAAAGCATTGTCCATTGAAGAAACTTATGCGGTTATCGAATCTACCAGCCAATTGATTGTAATTTCTATTGTCATCTATTCTTGAACCAAATTGAGAAGATTTTACCTGTGGCTGGTTGTAGCTTTTGTTCACCCTTAGGATGGATTGCCCCTGATAGTTTCTGTTTGTAATTCGTCCCTGCTTTACCTGATGATCTTCATTGTGCTTTTTCTCATTTCTTCTTGCTGCATCAAGATAACTTTTTGAGGTGGATGCTTGAGAAGTTTCTCCATTATAGCCCAAACCTGTCTTGTTTAGTGGAGACCACTGCACATTGATAATCTCATCCAAAGTTTCAGATCCTTTGACAAACTTGAGATTAATAGCTTTTGTTTTCTCAATCTCTTTTCTAAGACCAACAATTTCACCTTCTAATTTTTCAAGATGTTTTTCCTTTTCATCAATTTGAAATTGTAGAGTATCAATGATCATGTTCTTTTCTTCTATACATCTCTTGAGTCTAGTAATTTCATCATAAAGATTACCCACATCTATAGCATCCATATAATCATCATCTTTAAATTCCATTAACAACTTATATTCATTACCTTGTTCATCTTCATCACTGTTTGATAGACCATCACTATCTTCATGAGTGTAGTAGCTTTTCTTATTTGCGTTCTGTTTCTTGTTCCATCTAGCAGGTTCCTTTCCTTTATCCTTATAAGGACATTTTGCAGCATAATGACCTACTCTTCCGCAAGCAAAGCATTTAAAAGGTAACTTACCTCTGAACCTTCCAGAACCCCTTTGAAGATTTCTAACAAAATTTGATTCTTCTTCCTCTTCTTCTGGGACGTGGCTTGCTTCATAATAATCTCCTTTGCCTGATGCCTTGAAAGAAGCTTCTCTTCTGTCTGATGGACCTCCCTTTCTCATTTCATAAGCAGTTAGAATTCCATGTAGCTGAGACATAGTAATAATTCGTAGATTTTCCTTTTCTTCTATTGCAGATACTTTAGATTCAAACTTGGGGGACAATGATCTTAGAACCTTTTCAACCACAATAGCCTCTTTTATTTCTTCACCCAGATTTTTCATACAATTAACAACCTCATCTACCTGAAGAAAATAGTTAGCCACACTTTCATCATTATACATTTTGAGAGTCTCATACTGAATTCTGAGAGTTTGAAGTTTAGCACGCTTTACCTGTTCATCTCCTTCATAGCTCATGACAATTTTGTCCCATATTTCTTTTGCGGATTTATAGTGCATTACCTTCATGAATTCTGATTGAGATATACATCCTAATAGAGTACTGACTGCTTTTGCATTTGTTTCATACTTCTTTTTCTCGGCTGCATCTGTAGGAGTAGCTGAAGGAAAAGCGTAGCCTGTCTCTACGATGTCCCAAACTTCTGTACCAAGAGATTGAAGATAGGCAGTAACTCTTACCTTCCAATAATTGAAGTTTGTCCCATCAAAAACCGGTGGCCTGATTGATGCTTCTCTCTCGTAGTTGCTCATGATGAACGATCTACCTTCAAGCGATCAAGCTTCTCTGAAGGACGTGCTCTGATACCAATTGTTGGAAATAATACTGAGAGGGGGGGTGAATCAGTATTATCTAATTCTTTTAATAAATCTTCCTTATTTGTTCTTTGAATTAGTTTTGCATGTTAGTACCATAAAATAATGAGCATGAACAAAGAAAATAGATAGTCACACCAAAGAACACAAGATGTAAGGTGGAAACCCAATGTGGGTGAAAACCACCTGCTGCAATATGTCTCTATCTTCTTTCAAATTAGAAACTCCTTTTACAATGGTTTTGTACTAGTGCAGTCCTTTACCAGTATGCAGGCTGCAACCTGCAGAGAGCTACAACTCTCTCTCGTTTTCCAGTCTCTCCTGGAAGGGAGCTACAACCCCCTACTTCTTTTCTTACAAGGACCACTTTTCATAAATTTTCAAACTGGATCCATAAGCATCAAATGATCATAAAGTATAAGAAAATCACCCAGTCAACTGTAGTAACCAGATCAACAATAATAGAACCAAACCCAGAACACAGCAATGATAAACAAAGATCTTAAGAGAAGTAAGCACCCTGCTCAACTGCTCGCCTGCTTACGTAAGCACCCTGCTCAACTGCTTGCCTACTTACAGTAAGCACCCTGCTCAACTGCTTGCCTGCTTACAGTATGCACCCTGCTCAACTGCTCGCCTACTTACAGTATGCACCCTGCTCAACTGTTCGCCTGCGTACCTCGCTCTGAGTCCATTGAACTGCCTGCGGACCTCCGCACCTGCAACCCTTCTGTGCCTGCGTATGTACGCACCTGAACCCTTCTGTGCCTGCGTATGTACGCACCTGCAACCCTTCTGTGCCTGCGTACCTCCGCACCTTCAACCCTTCTGTGCCTGCGTACCTCCGCACCTGCAACCCTTCTATGCCTGCGTACCGGCGCACCTGAAACGCTTCGTTCCTGTGTATGTACGCACTTTTCTTTCACTGTAACTGCGTACCTTCGGGCATAGATGATTTCAAGACTTCAGAAATAACCCAGACAGTCAGATCTACAGATCTGAACATGCGCCGAAGAGATCTCAATCCATCAGTAGATTCGCCTTATTTAGATCTAGACATACTCCCAAGAGATCATAATATTTCAGATCTAGCCCTCATAAGATATTCAACCAAAAACATGCTCAAGCCAAATGATCTCCTTTGCTTTATATAGGAAAGCTCTTCCTTAAAACATGGATCAATACCACGAGCCGACACCATAATAACCCAATACCGTCGGCTAAATACCAAGAGTAAAACATAAGAAAACCCCACATGTGAATTTCTTTGCCTTGAAATGTGTGCACTGGGGGTACGCACCTCCTGAACAGCTGACCTGCGGGTATGTACGCACTCTATGTAACTCCGACCTGCGTGTACGCACCTTATGTAAGGTGTACCTGTGTACCCCTTATTTTCTTCAATATTTGATAGCTGATCATCAATCTCTGCTGCTGACTTGAAGTACTGTGATCTATCACCTGAATGGGTTGCCATCAAGGACAACACTTTAGCCATAATGCCAACACCAACTACTCTTTGGAGAAGAGGTCCCTTGTATATCCAAGAGGGCTAAAGAGATAATCATCAGAGTGGAAAGTTGGTTTCCTATTAAAGAGGGCACCATCATCAAATTTTTCAGCTTATACAAGCCTCCTCGTGCTCTCCCTAGGTTTGTGATAGATAATTTGTTGCTACAAGAAGTTTGCTACTAGATGACCACATGTTTCTTTAAACCACTCCACAAAGACAAGAAAAGGCCTTGGCCTACCTTCCTTTGACTATTGGGGCCTATATCATTGAGAGTTTTAAGGAAGCTAAAACAAAAGCTGAGTAGATGAAGGGATTCTATTTTGTAGACCTGAGTCACTGTAGGTATGACCCCAAGGGGATTGTGGCAGAACAATGCAAGAAAGCAGGCTTCAACTAGTCATACACGCATAATAAACATTTCCATGAAGACAAAGTTAGAAATTAGTATAATTCTTATAGGGAACTAGGGCCAAGTGAGAAACAATAAAAAAAGGATGAGAAAGATGAGGAGTCACAAGAAAACATAATCCTGCAAGCTAGGACAACCCTACTCAAAAGGAATAAATATTTGTAAAATAAAGGGGGAGAATAATAAAATCATAAAGGCAATGAACCAAAAGACCCTTCAGATGAGCAAGAGGAAGATGAAGATAATGAAACCCTGGAGGAAAGAAATGTGACCCTTTCTAGGAAGAAGAAAGAATTAAGGAGGAAAAGGGAAGAAGATTTGAAGAAATTGTTGGCATTATGATACAGATGTTGTCCTTGATGGCAACTCACTCAGATGACAGTTCACAGTGCAGCAGGTCAACATCAAAGGATTATAGATCAGACTCCAAAGAATGAAGAAAGAGAGGTATATGTTGGTTCACTTTGTCAAAAAGCGTATACATGCGGGTTAACAGAAAAAAAGGAGCGTATAACGTATACACGTACTTTCACAAGAGGAAAAGCGTGTACATGTTGGAAAACCAAGTTTTTTGTCCAAGGTATTTTGATCCAAGGTATTTGGTTCGAGGTATTTGGTCCAAGGTATTCACCCTAGGTATTTGGCCCAAGGTATTGGTCCTAAGTGGTCTTGGTCCAAGGTATTGAGAAAGGCCTAAGAGAATATAAGGAGGAGAAGATCATTAGGCCAAGTGTGCAAGCAATAAGATTCTGAGGAATACTTCTATCTGAAGTATATTTTTATTGCAAGGTTGTGTTTGGGATTTGATTTGAAATATTCATGCACACCTTGAGTTTAGTATTGGGCCAGGAATCATGAGACTTGAAATGACTTATTCTTGAACAATCTGATATTGGTTGAGACTAGAACTGATGTTTTGCGCCTATTCTATTTGTTATCTATCATGATATGGGTTTGTCTGAAGTCTGGAATTGTAGCAAAGTCTGAGTCAATATTTTCAAATCTGTACATAAGTTCATCTCGACTAAAGAGCTTGTACACGCAGGTTTAGTTCCTTCAAGTAGAGTATAGAAAAGAAAAACTTCTTTTCAGATCTGACTGATCTATTTGATCAAATTCTGTTGTTTTACTACTGTCTGTGAATGAAGTCTTCTTAGATCTGAATGTAAAACTGAATGCATAAGGAGGCTCCCATTTGATTTATTGATTGTATAAGTGAGAAGAAGTGATCTTTGTCCCTACCTGTGTAAAGCTCTATAGATATTCAGTATATTGATGGTTGGTACAGACTTGATTCAAAATTTTATGTTTGCAGTAGTTTTGAAGGTATACGCAGGTTTAATTCACAGAAGTACCGTATACACGCAGATTGGGTTCAACCAAGTAGCGTATACATTCTTATGCATGATTTTTGAGGTTACAACTAGTTCTAAATGATGATGCAGGGTTTTGGGTTCAACACAGTGTTCTCGTGTTAGTGATCTAATTGTTTAGATTAACTGAATATTGGTTGATGTTGTTTATGTTTAAAAGCTTTGATGGGTCCAATGTAAAAATTTGATGAAACGTGGCCTTTAGATTGTGGCGTTGAGATCCAAGAGTATCCAGTCTGAAAATTCATGAAACATGGTCCTTGGTGGAAGAGTGGAGTTTTTTGTAGGTTGGTACCTATGTACTAGTAAATATATTGGCTAGTACAAGAGCTAGGGGGTTGTAGCTCCCTTCTAGTAGAAGCTAGAGAATGAGAGAAGGTTGTAACCTGCTGCAGGTAGAAGCCTACGTACTGGTATGAGTTTGCACTAGTACAAGATTGTAAACATATTTTCTTATTATTAAAAGAAAACAGAGACGAAAATAGCAGGTGGTTTTTACCCACATTGGGTTTCCACCTTAAATCTTGGTGTTCATGTGTGTTGCTTATGTGTGATGCTTTATTATGATTTTACTGCACTGTCTAATAAATCTCTGATACACTGGTTTAAGCTCAACACATGATAAATTGTCTGAATCATAAGTTCTTGGCATATACGTTAGTTTCTTTAAGCACAGTCACATGTACATGCTAGTTCACTTCACTGAAGTAGCATATATAAATCTATTTGGGAAATAAAATTATTGATCTGATAATACTAATTCACCCCCTTCTAAGTATTATTTCCAACAATTGGGATCAGAGCAGGGTCTTTAGAAGAAGCTTGATTGGTTGAAGGGAGATCCATCAACATGAATAATCAAGAAAGCATGGGATCCATCAAACCGCTAATCTTCGATGGGAGAAACTTTGTTTATTAGAAAATAAGAACCATAGCCTATCTACAATCGCTTGGAACGAATTTCTGGGAAATTGTGGAAGGAGGATATACATTTCCAACAGCAATTCCTATAGAGGCAGCAGGTAAAAAGCAATATGAAACCAATTCCAAAGCTGTCAATACTTTATTGGGAACTTTGTCACAATTAGAGTTTGTCAAAGTCATCCAGCTCAAATCAGCCAAAGAAATATGGGACAAAATCGTTTTGAGCTACGAAGGAGACTCTTAGGTAAAACATGCTAAGCTTCAAACTCTCAGAATTCAGTATGAAACTCTTAAGATGCATAGTGATGAAAGTATAGGTAGTTACTTCTTACGTATATATGATGTTGTTAATTGTATGAAGAATCTGGGAGAAGAAATAAAGGAAGTTACCTTAGTTGAGAAAGTTTTGAGATCCTTGTATGATAAATTTGAATCCAAAGTGTCTGCCATAGAAGAAAAATAGGATCTACAGAATATCACTATGACACAGCTTCACGGAATCTTAACTGCCTTCGAGATGAGAAAAGGAGGACCATCAGATATGAGAGAAGCCGCATTTAAAGCTTCAACAAAAGGAAAGGAAGAACACAATGAATTAGGACATATTTCAGAAGAAGAAGATGAGGTAAACTTTGTCAAGAAGCTTCAACGGGGTTCTGGAAGGTTTAGAGGTAAGATACCCTTCAAATGCTTTGCTTGTGGTAGAGTCAGTCATTATGCTGCCAAATTTCCTCATAAAGATAAATATGAAAAAGGAAAGGAATATGCAAAAGGGAATAGAAAACAAGTTGTGAATAAAAGGAGTTACTATACTCATGAAGATAGAGATGGTTTATCTAATAGTGATGAAGATGAAATTGGACAAGATTACAGACTTCTCATGGTTTATGATAGCAATGATTTTTTGGATAGTTTAGAAGAGGATAGTGATGGTTTATCTAATAGTGACAATTATAGACTTCTCATGGCTTATGACGATGATAATTTTTGGGATGATTTAGAAGAGGAAGACCTTCATGAAGAAATATCTAAACTCAAAATCTATTTAGAAGAAAATAATATGATTATAGATACCTTGACATACCAACTTGCTGAAAGGGAAAAACACGATGAAAAACTAGAATGTGAAATTGTGGGTCTAAGAAAGGAACTTGAGAAAATGAAATCTCTCAATCTTAGATTTTCTAAAGGATCGGAAACTTTAAATGAAATTATCAAAGTTCAACGTTCTCCTCTGATAAAGACAGGTCTTGGATATGCTGAAGAAGCATATCAATCACAGAAGTCGTCAACCTCCACCAAAATCTATCTTGATGTAGCAAAGGCCAGTGAACAGTATGACAAACGTTAGCAAAGGCATAAATCAAATCACCAGGTAAATCATACTCAATTTTCTCCAAAGATGAATATCAATAGAAACTACAATCACTGGGTTAATAGATTCGATAGTCACAACAACTTCTTTAATGGGCAATGTTTTTCATGTCAAAATTTTGGGCACAAAGCTTCTCAATGCGTTGCTTACAAAACCATCATGACTAGAGAAGCACAAAATCAAAGGAATGTAACAAGAATCAAGAGAAGTTCCTCTAATAACTTTTCTCCTCTTGAAAATGAAATAGAATGCTCAATCTATAACAACTTTGGTCATGAAGAATCTGAATGTAGGAGAAAATTTTGGAAAACATCTCAAAATAAGAAAACACCATTAAATCCCAAGATATGGAGAAGGAAAGAATCTCAAACAGAAATATGTGGTATAGCCTTGTATTTAGAAGGAAAATAAAATTAGTGGTACATCGACAGTGGATGCTCAAAACACATGACAGGTGACAAAGAAAAACTTCACTCATATAATACCTTAGAAAAGGAAAAGAATGTCTCATTCGGAAATGACACTCCTGCTATCATAAAAGGTAGAGGCTCTGTTTTCTGGAAAGAAAAGTTTAAAGTTGGAAATGTTATGTATGTAGACATTTTAAAGCATAACCTATTGAGTGTCAGTTAAATGTGTGATGAAGGAAATGAAGTGGTGTTTTGATCAAGCGGATGTGTTGTTCGTGAGCTTGATATAGAAGAGACCATGATCAAAGGTACAAGAACTCCAAACAACTTATACATACTCAAGAGAGGACAACAACAATGCTATTTAAGCAAAAATGATGAAAATTGGCTTTGGCATAGAAGATTGGGACATCTAAGCTTTTCTCAAATAAGAAAAGCATGCAGACTCAAGACTGTTCATGATATTCCATATATCAACATCCCAAAAATACAATATGAAAACCATGTCAAATCGGTAAGCAAACCAGAGTTCACTTCATGGAAAAAGAAGGGTCATCTAGTAAGCCTCTTGAACTTGTCCATGCTGATTTATGTGGACCATTAAGAAAAAAATCACCTCGTGGAGAAGAATACTTTATTTTGTTCTTTGATTATTTTTCCAGAATGTGTTAGAGAGGTCTTCTAAAGCATAAAGATGAAGCATTTGAAAAGTTCCAAGCCTTCAAAGCTTTGGTTGAAAATGAATCAGATCAAAAAATCAAATGCCTCAGATTTGATCAAGGAGGGGAATTTACATCAGATGAATTCTTTGACTTTTGTGAACAACATGGAATAAAAATTCAATTCTCCACCACAAGGACTCCTCAACAAAATGGTGTGGTAGAAATAATGAACAAAACAGTTCAACAAATGGCTCGAGCTATGCTAGATGAATCTGGAACTCCTGCAACCTTCTGGGGTGAAGCTGCATTCACTGTCATGACTATTCTCAACAAAGCAAATGTTCGGGTAAATAGCACTCAAACTCCACATGAACTTTGGTATGGTAAGACTCCTACTGTAAAATACTTTAAAGTTTTTGGAAGAAAATGTTTTATCAAAAGGACTGATGAAAAACTTGGTAAGTTTGAACCCAGAGTAGATGAAGGTATTGTTCTTGGTTATTCTTCTAGAAGTAAAGGATATAAATGTTATAATAAAATACTTGGGAAAATTATTGAAAGCATTGATGTTGTAGTTGATGAAGCATACAAAAATCCAAAACAGATAAAATCAACATAAGACTATGACAATGAAGAAGATGGGGATTATTTTCCCACATCAAATCAAAATGATATTGAAGAAGAAACCAATGAAGCACCAGAAGAAGAGATAATGGTAGAAGAAAAGACTTCGTTCAGGTATGTTTAGAAAAATCATCTAGGAACTCAAATTTTAGGGGAAAAAGAGGCAAGTGTACATATAAGAAGAACTATTACAAGGACCTGAAGCTATCTAGCATTACTATCCTCCACCAAACCTCAAAATGTAAATGAAGCATGCAAAGATGAATGTTGGGTCAAGGCCATGGATGAAGAACTTGAGCAAATTGAAAAGGATGATACTTGGGAATTAGTTCCTAGACCTCATGATAAAAATATTATAGGAACCAAATGGATATTCAAAAACAAGCTGAATGAAAATGGAGAAGTCATTAGAAACAAGGCCAGACTTGTTTGTAAAGGGTATGCTCAACAAGAAGGTATAGATTTTGAAGAAACTTTTGCACTTGTTGCTAGACTTGAAGCCATAAGGATGTTTCTTTCTCTTTCTAGCTTTCAAAAATTCAAAGTATACCAAATGGATGTAAAATCAGCCTTCCGTAATGGAGATTTAGAAGAAGAAGTTTATATTGAACAACCAGAAGGAATCATTCTTGGAAATGATGCAAAACTTGTATGCAGACTCAAAATGGCTCTCTATGTTCTAAAATAGGCTCCAAGGGCCTGGTATTAGTCGCCTTGACAAATATCTACACCAACAAGGTTTTACAAAAGGTTCTGTAGATAACAATCTATATACAAAGATTGAAACTGATAAATTGCTAATTATTATTGTTTATGTTGATGATATCATTTTTGGCAGCAATGAAGAATCCATGACTCATAATTTTTCTTCAGCAATGCAGCAAGAATTTGAAATGACCTTGCTTGGTGAACTTACCTATTTTCTTGGTCTACAAGTTCAACAAACTAAAGATGGTATTTTTTTGTCACAAACCAAATATCTCAAACAGATCTTGAAAAGGTACAGAATGGAAGATTCTAAACCTGTACGTACCCCAATGGTAACAGGATGTAGTCTCAGCTCAAATGATGAATCAACAATAGTACATCAACCAACTTACAAATCCATGATTGGCAATCTACTTTATTTAACAGGTACCCTACCATACATCATGCATGCAGTAGGAATATTTGGAAGATTCCAAGCAAATCCAAAGGAATCACACCTTCAGGCAGTCAAAAGAATTTTCAAATATCTTCAAAGAACTCAGGACTTTAGTTTATGGTATCCTAGAGATGCAGATCTTACTCTTCATGCATATATAGATGCAGATTGGGAAGGAAGTGTTGATGATAGAAAAAACACTAGTGGTGGTGCATTCTATATGGGTACCAGGTTAGTGTCTTGGTTTAGCAAGAAACAAAGTTCAATTGCTTTATCTACAGCTGAAGCAGAACATGTGGTTGTTGCATCTTGTTGCACACAACTACTTTGGATGATGCAAACTTTGCAAGACATTCAGATCACATGTACTCCACCTATCTCCATTCTATTTGATAATACAAGTTCCATCAATATTTCAAAGAATCCAGTCATGCACTCCAAAACCAAGCGCATACCCATCAAGTACCATTTTTTATGTGAACAAGTGCTTGAACAAAAGGTCAAATTAGAGTATGTTCCCTCCAAAGAATAGGTTGTTGATATATTCACTAAACCACTGCCCAGAGAAACATTTGAATATCTCAGACAAAAGCTGGGAGTAGTTGTTGCATCATCCTGCTGTTAAATCCATTTTTTCAGAGAAAGGTTATTATATGCATGTTTCATGAAGTATAGTTGCGTACACACGGAGGTTTTTGTGGGTCAAGGAGCATATATGTTTTTCAGCCAGGAAAAATAGTGGTGCAGGCTCTGATATGGGTGCTCTATCTGATATTGATGATTTATGTCCATCGATATGCTTTGTTCATTAATTTTTATCTGACTGACAAAGATGCCTTGATCATTGACTTGTTAACAATGCACAAGTAGCACAAGTTCAGGGGTAGCATTAGCCTTCATGTACATTCATCATTGTTGGCATTATGGTTGTTAAGTCCAGCTATGGCTTCAGATATTTAACCATTTGTTGCTTAAGTCATGTAAAAGTCTAGGGTGTGATATGTCTTCTCATACATTTGAATGAGTCCTCTTGGACAGATGGTGTAATTTGTATCCCCACTTTACATGGGATGGATGATGTAATATTTATTATTTTTGTCATGTATAAACAATTGGTATATCCCCACTTGGTTGGGTGGATGAGTCAAATTTGGTATATCCCCACTTAGTTGGGAGATGGATGTATGTATGAATCATTGGTGATAGGAAGGTCATACTCACATAGTTGAGTTATAGAGTCATGTTATTATTTTGGATGTTTTTTTTTTTTTTGCAGACTCTACATGTGCTCAGGGGGAGCATGGATGGTTTCAGTGCATCTCAACATGTACAAAGGGGAGCTCAATTAGAGAATTCAACATGTACTCAAGGGGAGCATGGACAACATAATGTATGTCAAAGGAAGAGAATATCTTGGTCTGCCCTTTGCCCTTGATGTCAAAGAGGGAGAGTGTCTTGGTGTTGTTGTTGCCATCAAGTCCAAAGGGGGATATTGTTGGCATTATGATACATGTGTTGTCCTTGATGGAAACTCACTCAAATGAAAATTCACAATGCAGCAGGTCAACAACAAAGGATTATAGGTCAGACTCCAAAGAATACGCTGGTTCACTTTGTCCAAAAAGCGTATACACACGAGTTAACAGAACAAAAGGAGTGTATAATGTATACATGCACTTTCACAAGAGGAAAAGCGTGTACATGTTGGAAAACCAAGTTTTTGGTCCAAGGTATTTTGATCCAAGGTATTTGGTTTGAGGTATTTGGTCCAAGGTATTGACCCTAGGTATTTGGCCCAAGGTATTGGTCCTAAGTGGTCTTGTTCCAAGGTATTGAGAAAGGCCTTAAAGTATATAAGGAGGAGGAGATCATTAGGCCAAGTGTGCAAGCAATAAGATTCCGAGGAATACTTCTATCTGAAGTATATTTTTATTGTAGGGTTGTGTTTGGGACTGGATCTGAAATATTCATGTGCACCATGAGTTCAATATTGGATCAGGAATCATGAGACTTGAAATGACTTATTCTTGAACAATATGATATTGGTTGAGACCAGATCTGATGTTTTGCGCATGTTCTATTTGTTATCTATCATGATCTGGGTCTGTCTGAAGTCTAGAATTGCAGCAAAGTCTAAGTCAATTTTTGTAGATCTGTACGCAAGTTCGTCTCGGCTAAAGAGTGTGTACATGCAGGTTTGGTTCATTCAAGTAGCGTATACAAAAGAAAAACTTATTTTCAGATCTGACTGATCTATGTGATCAAATTTTGTTGTTTTACTGATGTCTATCAATGAAGTCTTCTTAGATATGAATATAAAACTAAATGCATAAGGAGGTTGCCATTTGATTGATTGATTGTATAAGTGAGAAGAAGTGATCTTTGTCCCTACCTATGTAAATCTCTGTAGATATTCAATATATTGATGGTTGGTACAAACTTGATTCAAAAGTTTATGTTTGTTGTAGTTTTGAAGGTATACACAGGTTTAATTCACAGAAGTAGCGTATACACGCAGATTGGGTTCAGCCAAGTAGCGTATACACTCTTATGCATGATTTTTTGAGGTTACAATTGGTTCTGAATGATGATGTAGGGTTCTAGGTTCAACACAGTGTTCTGGTGTTAGTGACTTGATTGTTCAGATTAACTGAATATTGGTTGATGTAGTTTATGTTTAAAATCTTTGATGGGTCCAGTGTGAAAATTTGATGAAACGTGGCCTTTAGATTGTGGTGTTGAGATCCAGGAGTATCCAGTCTGAAAATTCATGAAACATGGTCCCTGGTGGAAGAGTGGAGTTTCCTGTAGGCTGACACCTACATACTAGTAAATATATTGGCTAGTACAAGAGCTAGGGGGTTGTAGCTCCCTTCCAGTAGAAGCTGGAGAACGAGAGAAGGTTGTAACCTTCTGCAAGTAGAAGCCTGCGTACTGGTATGAGTCTGCACTAGTACAAGATTGTAAACATATTTTCTTGTTATTAAAAGAAGACGGAGACGACAGTAGTAGGTGGCTTTTACCCACATTAGGTTTCCACCTTAACTCTTGGTGTTCATATGTGTTGCTTATGTGTGATGCTTTATTCTGATTTTACTACACTATCTAATAAATCTCTGATATACTGGTTTAAGCTCAACACATGATAAATTGTCTAAATCACAAGTTCTCTACATATACGCTAGTTTCTTTAAGCACAGTCATGTGTACACGCTAGTTCACTTCACTGAAGTACTGTATATAAATCTGTTTGGGAAATAAAATTATTGATTTGATAATGCTGATTAACCCCCTTCTCAGTGTTATTTCCAATATAAATCACTTGAATCAGGAGACCAATAGCCTAAGGATCTCCCATGGTGACAACAAGAAGAGGAAATGAAGAGAATGTAGGAGGAAGAACGAAGGGCATGGGGGCAGAACAGAGGAAGAAGTAAGATTCAAGAAGAAGAAATCAAGAAAGGAAAAGAACATGAGCAGTGAGAAAGGAAACAATGGGAGGAAGAAGAGCTCAAGAAAAAATAGGAAAATGAAGAGAGAGAAAGAAGAAAAGGATCAAAGAAGACCAAGAGAGGAAAGTTGAGGAAGATAAAAATAAGCAAAAGGAAGAGGAGATAAAGAAACAATAATAAGATTTCAATAAGAAAACTGAGCTCGATTCCAAATATCAGCAAAAAAATCAAGAGGCTAATATGCAAGTTGATCTCCCTCTGTTAGACGTTCCTCCATCCCCCCGATTACTAATTGACACCTGCCACTCAAAGAATTGGGAATTCTAGATAAGGCAAAGGAAGAGGTACTAGACCTCACTAGACTTAGTTTTGACCAGGTCAACTGTAAGATTATGCAATAAATAAGGAAATATTACGCCAAGAACCCTGCAAAACCACTGTCTGTGACTATAGAAAAGGATATTATCCTAGATACCACTATGAATCTCAAGATGATCACTTCAACCATAAATTCTTTCGTGACTGCGACCAAGTTAAATGTGGGAAGGGTGAATAAGGAGATTATAGATCTATAGAGAAATCTTTATGCTTTTGAGCAAAGATATTCCAAAGAAGAAGAAGATAGGAAGAGGCTAGAGGAGGAGAATAAAGCTCTAAACTTAGCCTACTCAAGCATGAAAGAGTTACAAGCCTCCATCAAAGAAGAGGTAGAGAGTCTGGAGGAAGCCATGGCTATAGCCTTTGAGGAAATGTTAAATTTGCATCAAACTGTATCACCTTTCCCAAAAATACAAGCTAATACTAAGGAGAAGATAGCCATGCTAAAAAAGTCTACCATGGCTATTAACAACATACATGAGTGGACTATCAAATATCTAGAGGCACCAAGAACTCTCCCCAAAAAATATTGGATAAAAATGCAAAATGACAAGGTCCATATTCACATCAAGATTCAATCATAGGAATAAACTTGCAAGGGATGTGGACATGGTTCTAGCTTCATACAAGCATTTACTGAGTGGGTTGGAATCTATAATTGAAGTACATAGAGTTCCTTCCATCGGGGCATTCAAAGAAGTGAGGAAGCAGGAAGGCGTCCTACATGAAATTTAGGATTTTATCGATCCTTTCAAACATGCTTCCAATATGGAGAACTTGCAGGTGATGAAGGATACCATTACTTAGTACGTCATAAAACTAGTGAGGATATACGTGAAGTGAGTCACTCTGTCAAATCAGTTCAAGTTCAATAAAATCACTCTAATACCGGATGCCCTTGAATGCCTTCACAGACACGAAGAATAGCAGTAGAAAAAGGTGGAAGTGGTCACTGAATACAAGCTCTGGTGCACATTCCTCATGGAGAAATTACATGTGCATGTTCCTGAATTATCTATTATTAAATTATTAGAATAGGACCATTTTTGTTTGTGCATAGAAAAACAGAAACTAGGATAGGGTAGAGTCTAGTAGGAATATGAAAGGTCTTGAGGTAGTTCAAGTGTCACAAGCATACCAAGAGTCACCCTCTTTTCTATAAATATACCCTCATGACACATTGTAAATCATTTTTAGCTTTGGACTCAATTTTGATGTATATGGTTATGAGAACTTAGGATCTTCTAGTGAATGCAAGAAGTAATTGTCTATTTACACTTATGGATTTAATGGAGATATTGTATGATGGTGCTATGGATACTATCAACTTAATGAATTGAAATTTCCTATGGGTTTTAGCATACTGTCTCCTCATGTGTCTTCCTACATTGTGGGATTTATCTTGCAAAAAACGGATGGTATATGAAATGTGTACCTTATGATTATATGGTAAACTATTTTATTGATGTTGGAATTATATCATTTTAAACTGTGCGCTCACTTATGGTTTAAATTGTTATTAATCATGAAGTCATTTATGTTGGTTTTTAGGTTGATCTAACCCAAGTTCGATCCTTTTACTGCGCACCAATAAAACCCCCAATCACTGGCCCTTTCGGCAACGACCTGCAAGCATATCATAGTCTCACCCGAAGTGATTATGGGAGGATGCAAAACCAGGTTTCTGCAGTCTTGAAGGATGGTGCTATGTGGTATTTTTATGTTTTTTGATACTTAACATGCATAGATTACGTCACATTAATTCACCACAATACATTCATTACTTGAACCATCTCATATAAACCCTTAATTATTTTTTCCCTATAATAAAATGCAAGTGTAATAAAACTACTATGCTACAATAGATAATAAGCAAAGATACACATGAAGACACAGATTTTACCATGGTTCATCCCAATGTGGGACTACGTCCATGAGAACTGTTTCTTATAATAGAGAATTTGTACAGCAAATGGTCCTTAGCTTGCACACTTAGCTGCGGTCTTAGGCCTCTGTGCACTCAGTTATAGAGCCTCGCCTTCCTTTCAAAGTACAGATCAACAAGATACACCCATAATATAGATCTGGATCATAATATGATTCCTCTCTTTATTATTTCGCCCTATTATATACTATTACATTGAGGGTCCATCATTACAATACCATGGTCCATATACTATAGACTCCCCTAATACAAGCTACTATGGTCCAAAAGCCTTTCATGATTTAAAAATTGCATTCTCTTAACAAAAGGGAGGGGCTTCTACCCGCTACGAAACCCATATACCACATGGTATATCTACTACGAAATTCACTTTAGCACTCCGTTGCCCCACTCCACAGTCCACTTCACGCTCTGCTACATCCATTAATTCATACACTGCTCCCCAAAATGTGGAGTCTTCAACAAAATCTAGTCCAAGTTGGGCTGCACCCAACAGGCCCCCAACACTCACATGTGACTCGTCACAAGTCAATCAGCTACGTTGCCTCTAATTTTTGTTGCAATGTTGTTGTAGGTGATTGAAAATGGATTTTGGATAGACTCCTAAGTCTAAGTATTCCTCACAAAGGAAAATTAAAGTCCAAGGAAGTTCCTAGAGATAGCCCCATTGCAGAGATCTTCTCCTTCTGAATCTACTACAACTTGAATGGGCAAAAATGGACTTAGGATGCAGAAGTTATCGCAGAAAGAAGATGCCCTATGTTCTTTAGAAAAAGAGGAAAAATCCTCTAAAATGGGAAAAAAAACCTTATAAAGGGGAAATCACTTCAGAAAAAGGCAAAGGTCGGACTTAAGCGGAGGCAGAAGAAACCCCGAGCGGTCGATTCGATTAATCAGATCACATGTAGACATGTATACGGTATCGGGACCCTAAACTTGGTGATTGCAATCATGCGATATGCCAATTGCCAATGATCGGATCGGTAGATCGACATTGGCGAGGGCATGGGACTTAAGGTGGGACCCGGGGCCGTGCAATATTGTGATCACCGATATTGCTGTCGGTGGATCGGCGTCGGCATAGGCCATGCCATATGGAAAGACCCCGGGTCTATGCGATATGCGATTGTGATCAATTGCATCGCAATATCACGTTGGAGTAATACAACGGATCAGGACCGATACAAACATGACTTGCGATAGCCGGACCCGATGGGGTTATAGATGATATTTAACATATTTTGAGATCCGGAAAATGGCATTTTTCTATGTATTTTCGCGTTTTCATTAAATAAACGAAATGCGAAGAGAATGCGCCGATGCGATGAAATCAGACCCAAAAGGGTTTGTAAATGTTGTTGCATAATTATTTGAAGTCTACCATAAAGCCCTTCGTCAGATTTTCAGTGTTTTTAATGTATTTTTACAAATACAAAGGGAACCATGGCACAGGGGCATTGCGACTTGCGATAGTGATTACAGGCAGACCCGATAGGAGTATAGGGCGGATTTAAGGATATTTGAAGTCCGATAAATGATCGTTTGGCAAATTTTCCTGTGTTTTTAGTGTATTTCTCTGTGTAAATAGAGAATTTTATTTTTGGGGATTTCAAAGGCTTGATGGTCCCTTCCGTTACAGAACAAGTGGCCACCTTCCCTAAAGACTTTATGCCATGATTGCTAATGCTCAAAAGGGGATTTGAGCGGACAGAGGCCGGGAGCCAGAGAGCCCAGAAGAGGAAATGAACAGACAACGTCAATTGCCTTAAAAGCCATAGAACGACAGAGACAAAAGGGGGTGTTGAGACAGGAGAGCAAAAATCTAAGCCAAAGTAGGAAGCAAAGGCAAAGAGAGCAGAGGGAGCAAAAAGCTACTATGCAGAGCAGTCGAGGGAGTCACTTGGAGGTCAAGTGAAAAGCAAGAGAGTTGTAAGTTGCAGAAGGAAAATGCCAGAGCCAAAGAAGCAAGAGCTTAAGAGAGCCAGAGTTGAGAGCTCCAAGAGCTAGGGGATGAAATGGTGTCTAAACCCATTGTTTCTATGTAAAACCGTGGAGTTGAGCCAAGAGCTTGTAAAAGGACTTTGCCATAATCCCAGAGAGCCTAGTTGAGTTGACTAGAGCTCAAGGAGACGTAGCCCAAGAGTTTTGGGTGAACTCCATGTTAAATTTATGTCTTATGTGTTTGCTTATTGTTGCATTTTTCTACTGTCATATGTATTTACATATTAGCACAAACAACAGAATTTAAAAAGCACATAAATAGTTTAAAACAAACATAAGCATACACCTATATTTTCAAGCACATTATCAATTCCGCATTGGTTAATCAATAAGACTTGGGAACATTTAAGCTTTGGAAGTGGGAGAGGTCCTTGTAAGTTAGATAAGGAGCCTAAGTGCCCCATTTTTAGATCAAGTGGTATCAGAGCCTAAGATTGATTAACCACACCTTCAAAAAAGGTTATATTAGCATGCTTGATTGACAGAGCCAAAATTGCTTGTCTAAAAGGTGTTTAAATAGTCAGAGGTTGATTGTATGCTTGTTTTGCAGACTGAATATTGTTTGAGTTTGCAGAGGTGAAGGGAAAGCTATTTATAGCTCAGTCAGGAAGGACAAAAAGGAAGAAGGGTTGAAGGCATTCTTCTATCCCAATGGACCTCAAAGAAATTCTTGAAGCACAAGAGGTTTGTTGCCAAAGGTTGTTTGAATAAGCTCTTTGTTAATCTTGTTTGAAGTTTTTTTGTTCATTGGTATAATGACTACTTCTACAAGTGATTCCTCAAATCCTTCTTTCATAATCACAAGACTCTTTGATGAAGACTTCAAGAAAGACTTGTCCACCATGATGGATATGGTGAGAGAAATGTATGAGGATGGAAGGAAGAGCAACATACTTAGAGAGCAGTTGAATTCCATGAAGGAAGAGAAGCGGTTGCTTTCTGAAAAATTGAAGGAAATGGAGAGGCAACTTCATATTGCAAATATGAACCTAAAAAGGATGCATGAGTTGGAGAACAACTCTTTGTTTCCCAAGAAGCCTTAGACAAGTATTAGCTTGAAGAAGAGGTAAACCATTCTAGTTTGTCTTCAAATTCTTCTAAGAATGCTTATATTGGTTCTTTTGAAAAACATACCAAAGGCATAGGTTCCAAGCTAATGTCCAAGATGGGCTATGAAGGAAAAGGCTTGGGCAAGCATGCACAAGGTATTGTTGAGCCAATAATGGTTGAGGAAAGGCCTAAGTATTTGGGTCTTCGCTATAGACAGTGTTATGGAGAGAGTTCCAAAGCTACTATGAAGGCCATTGAAACATCTCCAAGAAGGAGTTGCATTGCAAAGTGTGAAGATTGTATTTAGGAAGAATGCAATAGCTTGAAACATCATTTGCAGGATGCAGGTGTTTAGAGGCACACACTTGAACCAGAGAGTTGGGGAGACTCTGACAGCCTTGAAGAGATTGATGGTGTTCCAAAGGGAGCCACTTCTTCATTCAATTCACCTCCTCATGAAGGCAATAAAGGTGAAAGAGGTAGGTATAAATCTGGTTCTAATCATTTTCCTTTTGATTGTGCAAAGCATGATAAATTTCCACATAGATATGGGAAAATTATTGCTTGTTCCTTTTGTGGTTTGGATAACCATAATGTTTCTAGATGTTGGAAGAGAATGGCCACATACATGAAACTTTTGAAGGAAAGGAAGCAAGAAGCCAAAGGTCCATTGGACAAGGCAAATCATGCTGTCAAGAGGATGCACATGTAGTGCACTTACTGCCATAAGCAAGGACATCTTGCTGCAAAATGTTGGACTTTGAATCCAGCAATGCTTCCACAAAAGTTAAAGAAAGTGGAAAGAGAAGATGGCAGAAATGGAAAGGAATATTCCATGGATGATGTGTCTCAGGATGATTCACATGATGATGCTAATGTGCAGACAAAGGTAGTACCTTTGAAAGGGATTGGTAAGAAATGGTTAAAGTTCTTATCCGATTAATATTGCATGTCTATTGACGCATCTGTTTGCATTTCTTGCTGCAACATTATATTTCATTTCAGCTTCGAAAGTACAGTGTGCTTAAGTGAAAGTTGAAGGATGAAATACATGCATGAGCATGAGATGCATGAACACAGGGATATTTATGAGTTCCTTGTAATTCAACATGTATGTGTAATTAACTTGCAGGGTTAATTGCTTTGACATGCATGTGATGCCCTGTTGAGTTGGGAGAAGTTAAATTGGTCTCCAAATGGAGATAATGATGAATTATTTCATCTTTTGAAAAAGAGTCCTAATGGTCTTTTTCCACATGCTTGACTTGAAAGGTCATTTGTTTAAATGCATGTTTTTTGGGCTTGTTATCTTGTCCATCATTTGTATCTAGATGTAAGACATGGAGATGTTCACAAGCTGTGAAATCTGTTTCTTTTGTTGAAGCAGGAGTTTAGGCCATCCAGTTGTTGTCTGTATTTCTGTTTTTGTTAACAGTTGTTGTTGAAAGCTTTTCAAATAGGTACAAATGAAATTTTTGTGGAGCAGATGACTTAACATTTGTTTGAGCCACCTTGGATCAATGATCAAGACAAAAAGTTCAAACTACCTTCTATGATCATTTTAGTAGAAGTTCTGCATGATGGCAAGAAGGAAGACAGTTCTTCCCAGGAGAACCAACACATCCAGAAAGGAAAGTGGTCAAAGACTTTGGTTCAGAGGCACTATGCAAGTCAAGTGTGTGGAGGTTGAAGAAGAGGGTGTTGTTACTCTCATTTACTGTTCAGATCAGTATGTCAGTCTTTTGGAGACCAAAAATTCTTTTAGTGGGAAGGCGTGATCCAAAATGGATTTTGGATAGACTCCTAAGTCTAAGTGTTCCTCACAGAGGAAAATGAAAGTCCAAGGAAGTTCCTGGAGATAGCCCCATTGCATAGATCTTCTCTTTCTGAATCTATTGCAACTTGAATGGGCAAAAATGGACTTAGGATGCAGAAGTTATCACAGAAAGAAGATGCCCTATGTTCTTTAGAAAAAGAGGAAAAATCCTCTAAAATGGGAAAAAAACCTTATAAAGGGGAAATCGCTTCAGAAAAAGGCAAAGTCTGGACTTAAGAGGAGGTGGAAGAAACCCCAATCGGCCGATCTGATCAATCGGATTGAAGGCAGACATGTATGCGATATCGGGTCCCTGAACTCAGCGATTGCGATCATGCGATACGCCGATCGCCAATGATCGGATCGGTAGGTCGGCATTGGCAAGGGCATGGGACTTAAGGCGGGACACTGGGCCGAGCGATATTGTGATCACTGATATCAGTGTTGGCGGATCAATGTCAGCATAGGCCATGCCATTTGGAAAGACCCCGGGTTTATGCACTATGTGATTGCGATCAATCACATCGCAATATCACGCCAAAGTAATACAATGGAGTAGGACCGATATAAACATGACTTGTGATAGCCAGACCCGATGGGGTTATAGATGATATTTAACATATTTTGAGATTTGGAAAACGACATTTGTCTATGTATTTTCTCGTTTTCGTTGAATAAACGAAATGTGAAGGGAATGCACCGATTCGATGAAACCGGACCCGAGAGGGTTTGTAAATGTTGCTGCATAATTACTTGAAGTCCGCCATAAAGCCCTTTATCGGATTTTCAGTGTTTTTAATGTATTTTTACAAATACAAGGGAACCACAGTGTAGGGGCATTGCGACTTGTGATAGCGATTACAGACAGACTCGATAGGAGTATAGGGCAGATTTAAGGATATTTGAAGTCCGATAAATGGCAGTTTGGCGAATTTTCTCATGTTTTTAGTGTATTTTTCTGTGTAAACAGAGAACGTTATTTTTGGGGATTTCAAAGGCCTGATGGTCCCTTTCGTTACAGAATAGGTGGCCACCTTCCGTGAAGGCATTATGCCATGATTGCTAATGCTCAAAAGGGGATTCGAGTGGACAAAGGTTGGGAGCCAGAGAGCCTAGAAGAGGAAATGAACGGACAACGCTGATTGGCTTAAAAGCCATAGAATGACAGACACAGAAGGGGGGTGCTGATACAAGAGAGAAAAAAGCTAGGCCAAAGCAGGAAGTAGAGGTAAAGAGAGCAGAGGGAGCAAAAAGCTACTACGCAGAGCAGCCGAGGGAGTCACTTGGAGGTCAAGTGAAAAGCAAGAGAGTTGTAAGTTGCAGAAGGAAAAAGCCAGAGCCAAAGAAGAAAGAGCTAAAGAGAGCCAGAAGAGTTGAGAGCTCCAAGAGCCAGGGGATAAAATGGTGTCTAAAACCATTGTTTGTGTGTAAAGCCGTGGAGTTGAGCCAAGAGCTTGTAAAAGGACTTTGCCATAATCCTAGAGAGCCTAGTTGAGTTGACTAGAGCTCAAGGAGACGTAGCCCAAGAGTTTTGGGCGAACTCCATGTTAAATTGTTGTCTTATGTGTTTTCTTATTGCTACATTTGTCTACTATCATATGTATTTACATATTAGCACAAACAACAGAATTTAAAAAGCACATAAACAGTTTGAAACAAACATAAGCAAACACCTATATTTTCAAGCACATTATCAATTCCACATTGGTTAATCAATAAGACTTGGGAACATTTAAGCTTTGGAAGTGGGAGAGGTCCTTATAAGTTAGACAAGGAGCCTAAGTGCCCCATTTTCAGATCAGTAGGCCTGATTGAATTATTGCAGATATTATGTCACCTGCTTTTCCTCGATGCATGCTTCCTCCAATAGTGCCTTTGTCACATGTTCTGTAGCCTTTTGCACCAACATTGTTTCCCTTTGTCGAAGCTCTTGAAGCCTTTCATCCACTATCTATGATAACTGGAGGGCCTCATCCTGCCAAGGCTGAGTCCTCTCTATTAGAATATGATCCTCCTTCTTCAGTTCCTCAATGTTCTTCTAGAGGGCCTTACTCTCATTAATCTTCACGAGCCTCTACAAGATTGGTAAGATCTTTGCAGATGCCCAAATCTATTCTAATTGTTGTTGCTTCTACTGCATTTCTTCCTACAGTTTCTGTACATTTGGATATTCCTACACCGAAGTCCAAATTTCCAAACTTTCATCTAACAACTTCCCATAGTTTCCCAATGATGCAGAGATGCTGGAAATTACAGTCTTTAGGTTAGTCTCCCTCTGATCCCTTATTTCCTATGGAGTAGTAGGTTGCAGCTTCATTTGTAGCTCACTAATCTTCATTTCATAGTTAAATTTCACTTCGACAAATTTTTCCTTATACCCCTTCACTACAAGGTCAAGCTTCTTGACCTTTTCTTCCACTGGCTCTTCCTCTCGAACATCAAGTTCCAGAATCTCTTTACATGTGGCTTCAAATGCCTCCTTGATATTCTAGTGTTCCTCTCCCATTTGACCCTTTTCTTGCATCACCTACTCAAGCTTCTACCACAACGCAACTCACTCTTTTTCCACCTGTATATTCAACTATGATGTATAATGTTCTTGTAGCTTCAGCTCTTCAATTATCTCCATGTGAAGCTTGTGTAATCTTGGCTAGGATAGTGTTGTGATGTTCATGTCAATGTAATTCCATTATTTAGCCTATTATTCTAGTTATGCGGAGTCAAATTGTAGGGCTCCTACAGGTATTTGTGCTAGCCTCACTACAAGCATAGGCTCTATATGTCTTTCTACTCCAACCCTTTCCTCTATCTGAATGAGCTATCTGACTGTTTGCGTAAGTATATTTAGTTCTGCGATCCATTCTGCAACACTGGTTAGAAGTACATCGTAGCGATCTGCGACTCTATTCCAAGATTCTATTGTTGCTTCCTATATCCATCCCCTGATTTGATCTAAGTCCTCTTCAGTAAGGACCATGAGATCCTTCATTTTATCAGCCTTCAACATCTTCTTTTTCTTTGAGGTAGCTTCGCCCTCTGCCTTCCTTTTCTCCAAGGAATTTTTTTCTATTTCTACCTTTTCTGTCTCCTTGGTTTGCTCATCTCCCTCAAGAGGATCCTACTGACACTCATCATGTTGCTATTCCTCCTCCCACTCATTTTCATCTTGATCTTTATCTTCTCCACTGGCTTTTCCATGATGCGAAGTGTCCACCTCTTCTCCTTCTTTTTCACTGTCTCTTGTTACCTCCAGTGGGTCATCCATTCTTCGGGCCATTCCTGTATCTGTGCCACAAGATCATATTTATTCACCATATATGGGAAGGAATACCATTTCTTATTTTCATCCCTGCTTGCCTGTATGTACACCTTGTGAAGATATTCTTTTGAACTTCACCATAGAGCTATATTTCTCACATAAGCTCGGCGAGAGTTGGGGGTGTTGGTTTACTAGCACGTGTAAATCCACGTGGTACATTACAAAAATGATTTATTTCTCTTGTGCACGCAATGTGTTGGTCATAACCCATAGTGACACATACCTCGCAGCTTTAATCGTATATGTAGGTACCTGAGGGAACTATGACTCTAGTTCTCTCCACGGCAACATAGAAATAATAAAAATCAACCAAGCGTAGTGGAAAGTTGTACCTTTCTCTTGGACCTCATGCCAGTCGTCTAGGAACTCCTTGCATAGGTATCTGGCCCAATTATACTGAACCTCATTGGCACACTATGTAGCTAATGACACCACTAACACAGGAACTTTGTTCGTGCGACATTTCCTCATAATATTCCTGGCCAATAAGTGTGTCGTGAAGTGAACTACTTCGTCACTGATCAAATTTATGGCATAGCCCCTCTTTCCTTTGACCAACTCGAAGTTTTTCTTCATATTTTCTGCTATATTGCAGTCCTAATATTTTCCAAGGAACTCATCCATGGGGTTCTGTCCTTGATATGGAAATCTTGTGATCCTCTAGATAATCATAGGGTTTATGGGGATCTTATTCCCCAACCATAAATTTCCATCATTCACTAGCACGAGAAATTTCCTGACACACGTTGTGCTTGTTGTGCTTCTAGTGAAGAGTGGCACATTCAACATATTTAGTAGTCCTAACTGCACCGAACCATCTACCCACTTTTTGGCTATAACCTTGTTGATTTGTTGTTAAGGTAGTGCAATTTTTTCAAATATCATTCTATGCGAGTTGAGAGTAATTCTTCCTATCATTAAAATCATAATCCATGAATTTTAGCTGTGAAATGTTTCCCAAAACTTACTTTAAAGGGTATTGCTTTCGGAAATAAGGGTGTAAATTTGCCATACTTTGCAGCCTTTGATTCCTTTACAAGTTTGGAATTTGGTCTTCTTGGCAGGTGTTAGGACCTCATATTGTCTCTTTTTGACCATACATTTTGTTATGATGTCATCCTTTTTCAACTTACATTTAAAGTCCTTGTTACTATTTTAACCCAGTTATTCCAAAGGTACACAATATTTCTTCTCATCACTATACGTTTAATTATTTTACATATAATTACGCTATCTCCATTGTTGATCATTGAATTGATAGTTGCTGAACTGTTAAAGAATGATGTGCAGTCCACGTTGCTGAAACTGCCTGGAGATTGCAAGATTACTTCTACAGTTGCTAAAACAGTAGGAACGATGCGCAAATCTCGTGACTGAAGAGTTGTGATTTGCGGTCTAGATTTGACAGCAATAGAAGAGGATCAGAGCTGCTACACTAGATGTAAAGATCATGATCTAAAGACAGTATTATTGTAACAACATTTTGTTGATGGGAACACTGACTTCCCTATTTTTGTATAAAGGGTTAACATAGGACTTGCAATGTAATCTATTGTAATAGATGTCTCCTCTTTAAAAAGAGGATACATCTACATTAGAGGGGGATGAACAGACTGTGGGGAAGGGCTTAGTTGAAGGAATAGAATTGGAATCCTTTTTTCTGTAACATGACATATTGATAGATGAATAAAATCTTGTTTTGAACATTTCTTTCTAGTTCTCGTCTCCTGGGGAATCTTGTGAGAAGGATAGGGCCCACCTTCATCACAAGATTCACCCACTATATTTCTGTAGTGTGTTAAGTGTGTCTTTTATCCATGCCTTGTTAACAGTACTGTTTTTTGAATATTGTTTTCACGTTATTGCTGAAACTCTGTTTTCTTTCCAATTGATTGCTACACTATTTAGTTTATCCACAGTTCATTCATGAATGTTTCATTGGCAATTGAGTTTACAGAGTGAGTTGGTAGTGTGGTGATCAAAAACAGGTGCTGAAGATTCCCATTCTGGGAATAGGGTCCTATTCTCTGTTACAGCATATCTAGTGCTTTCCTTTGCAGATTGATTCTTTTTCATTAGATTACTTCTTTAATGAATTTAAGCCTTCTTTGGTAGTTGTTTGCAATAGATTGTTTTTGATGTAACTCAGAGTGGAGCTTCAGTTTACTTAAGCAAGGTGTGATCAGTTTTTACTACAACTTTCATTGCTTTTAAGATTGAGTATATAGTACGCAGTTGCCTTTGAAATAAACAAACTTCCCTGGGTTGACAATTTATGTAGCACTTGGTTGTTTGAATTAATAAGAAATTAAAGTGACCAACATTTTGGCGTCGTTGCCGAGGAAGGAAATCATATATTTTAAAAGTACTGGTGATTTTCTTTTAGATATGCAGGATGCATGAGAGGACGCAAGAAAACTAATCCTACAGGTGGAAAGGGCAAAGGAACAGGAGGAAGAAAAACTTTTATTGATGAGATTATTTCAAAAGCTGAGACTTCTCAGAGGCTAAGCTCTCAGAGGCCACAGACTCAACACTCTCTCCAAACAGACTACGAAACAGAGGAAGTAGTGGGACCTGAAAGGGTTGAAGAGATAGTAGAACAAACTGAGGAACCAGTGGAGGACATTGAAGAACCAGTTTAGGACATTGAGAGTCCAACAGAAAGTGCTGAAGACTGGGTAAGTGCAACAGGGGAACAACCAATGGATGGAAACAATAAGCGAATCTTTGGTGGAGGGTGTGGAGGAGGAGAAGGAAGAGGCGAGAACTCTCTCTCCACCTTGGAATTCCCTATTGGGGAACTTCCCAGAGGAGCAACTCCTATGAAGAACATCCCACTCTCAGCCTTACCCAACTTCCATGGTTTATCCTCTGAAGACCCTGATGAGTTTCTTTTTGAGTTTGATATATTGTGTAGAAGTTATGATTATGTTACTAATGCTCAAAAATTGAAGTTATTTCCAGCAACATTAAAAGGAAATGCACTGAGATGGTTTATGAGCTTGGGAGGTCATGTGATCACAACATGGGATCAGATGAAGGAGAAGTTTCTGGCCAAATACCAAGACTATTGCTGGACGAGAGAGAAAAGGGAGGAACTATTCAAGATGGTTCAGAAGGAGGACGAAAATCTGGAGGACTTTGTGGAAAGACTCCAGTATAATCTGCAGAGATCTGATCACCCCGATGTAAGTAAAGATATTCTTAAGACAATATTATTGAAAGGGGTAAGGGATGACTGTTTAGATATGTTAAATATGCTTGGTAAAGGGGATATATCTAAAGAATCGTATGATGAAATTGTCAACCTCTACAAGAGATGTTCAAGAGGGGATGCAAATAGATCAAAAGGTAGGGACAATACATATTCAAGAGTCCAAAAATCAGCCAGTGGGGGAGCAACGAGAGCTGAAATAGGTAATCTACTTGAAGAATTTAAAACTGAAATGTTAAGCTCTTTTGCTTCACAGATTGATACCTTGCAGGTTAAGAGAAAACAGGCAGAGGCAGAAGTTGCTTTGGCTGTCTTCTGTCCTAAATGCAGAGAAAAACATCCACTAAGGGAATGCCCATTGGACAAGGTACCAATTTGCACCATTTGTGAGAAGGACCATGAAACTCAACAATGCCCTTCTTTACCAGGGATAAAAGTAGCGTTGCAACCAACTTAGGAGGAAGCTGAAGCAGTTTATTTGCTAACACAGAGGAGGCAATGGCAACCACGAGGAAAAGGTACGAACTTCAGTATGCCATTTAATCGTTGGAATAATTATTCTTCTTTTAATCAAGCAAACTACCCACCCTTCAACGAAATGCAATACCCACCCTTTAATCAAATGAATTTCCCACCCATTCAGCAAACAAACCCTCCCTTTGTACACCCTGCAATGTGGACTCCTTGGCTTCCACAGCAATCTTATTTTAATCAATGGAACCCAAACTGGAAAGCTCAACAAATTCCGTTCCCAAGCCAATTTCCTCTGTTTCAACAACAACGCTCTCTCTCGTCAGGTGCTCCACCTAATAATCAAACAATGAGACCCCAGCTGCCTGTACAACCGAACCCTAACCCTAATAATAATAAAGTTGTGCAAGTCATCGATATTTAGAACTTGCCTACATCTCCTGTGCAGTGTAATGATATTCATTTACGATCTGGGAGAGTAGTTGAGCCAATTATTGATGATATTACCTCTTCTGACTCTGACAAAGAAGAGACAGAAAAGAATAATTTACCTAATAAGGGTGCTGAAACAGTTAAACCACCCTCTAATAAAGTTGCTGAAACAGCAGAGCCACCATTCCCTGAGCGTCTAGCTCTTACTAAGACACCTGAGCCGCCTGCTTTTAATCTTCTAGGGGAATTGCAGAACCTTTATGTTAAAATTCCATTTTTACAAGCACCCACGGATGTACCGATTTATGCCATAACTTTCAGAGACATTTGCGTCAAGAAACCTGGTAGGAAAGCTAAAGACCCCCTTACAGTTCATGTGATGGGTGATCTAGCTGCTTTAATGTTGGGAAAAACTCCTCCTGTAAAATATGGTGATCCAAGCCATCCTACGATCACAGTACAGGTTGGAAAAACTATTGTTTCGCAAGTTCTGGTAGACTTAGGTGCTGCTATAAATATTATGACCCTTGAAACTGCACAATTGTTACAACTGAAAAATGTAATCAGAGAGACACCAACCATCCTGGAATTAGCTGACCGTTCCACAATCAAACCAGAGGGGGTTATTGAAGACCTGATCATTTCAGTTGAATCCTGGAATTACCCAGCTGACTTTGTCATATTACAGACTAAAACAAAGTTGGGGGGACATCCTTTGATTTTGGGGAGACCCTGGCTGGCTACAACAGATGCCTTTATCAGCTGTAGATCAGGATCAATGACAATTTCTAATGGATGTGAAACCAAGCAGCTTACTCTTTACCCTCATGCTACACCTATGATTAACAATGATGATTTTGTATGGTTAGACTATGAGGATAATGACACTCAACCCATTTTGACCATTGGACAAGCCTTAACTCTTAAAGACACCATGGAAGATGAAGTAATTAGTAATTTTATTTCTAAACCTTCATCGGTCACTTCTGAAACATATAATCAGTTAACTACAATTTTGGAACCTGAAACTTAGGAAAAGCTTAAATCTGAAAATTTACCTCAAACATCAACTACTATCTCCTTTAAAAGCATAACAGTAGAAATCAAACCTGGAAAAACATTGAACATAAAGCCCAATTTATCAGATGCTGAAACACAACAGCTAATGAAGTTACTTCGTGAAAACAAGGAAGAATTCGCATGGGACTACACAGACATGAAGGGGATCTCTCCTGAATTATGTACTCATCGTATCTATATTAAGGAGGGGTGCTGACCAGTCTGTCAACCCCAGTGGCGAATGAATCCCAATTTGAGGGAAATTGTTAAGGAAGAACTTCAAAAATTGCTTAATGCAGGGTTTATATACCCCATATCTGACAGTGAATGGGTTTCTCCATTGGTGATAGTACCTAAGAAAAATGGGAAATGGAGAGTATGTGTAGATTATAGAGCTTTAAACAAAGCCACTCAAAAAGATCATTTCCCCTTGCCATTCATTGATCAGGTGCTGGACAGTTTGTCAGGAAAGAGATTCTTTTCCTTTTTAGATGGTTTTAGCGGGTATAACCAAATCAAAATTGCACCCCAAGACCAAGACAAGACCACTTTTACTAGTCCTTGGGGAACTTTTGCCTATAGAGTCCTCCCCTTTGGACTATGTAATGCTCCAACAACATTTCAAAGAGCAGTGATAGGAATTTTTTCTGATATGCTTAATGACTCTATGGAGATATTTATGGATGACTTTACTCCTTATGGTGTGACTTTTGAAGATGCATTACAAAACCTTGAGAAAGTACTTAAACGATGTATACAAGCTCATCTTTCCTTGAGTACTAAAAAATGTCATATGATGATGAACGAAGGAATTGTACTAGGACACTTCATTTCATTCCTAGGGATTCAAGTAGATCCATCCAAAGTACAGGTAATTCAGACTCTTCCTATCCCAAAAACACAAACTGATGTAAGAATTTTTTTAGGACATGCTGGATATTACAGAAGATTTATCAAATATTTTTCTAAAATAGATTCTCCTTTGTTTATGTTACTTATGAAAAATGCTTAATTTAAGTGGATTGATGCCTGTCAGAAAGCATTTGATGAACTTAAGCATCAGTTGTCTACAGCTCCTATTCTAAGGGGACCTGATTGGGCACTTCCCTTTCATATATCCTCTGATGCTTCAGATACTGCAATTGGAGCTATCTTGGGACAAGAAGAAAATAATCTTCCTTGTGCTATATATTTCATTAATAAGAATATGACCCCTACTGAGCTTAATTACATAGTTACCAAAAAGGAATTTTTAGCAGTCATTTACGCTATTAATAAATTTCGACATTACATTACTGGTTATCCTACTTTTTTTCATACTGACCACTCGGCTATTAAGTATTTAATGAACAAATCTGTCACAAATGCTCGAGTTACCAGGTGGTTATTGTTATTACAAGAATTTGATATTACAATTGTAGATCGACCAAGTAAAGAAAATGTAGTTGCTGATTTCCTTTCTCGGATAAAAACTGATGATAATACTCCAGTAGATGATTCCTTTCCTGATGAATACTTGTTTGCAGTATCTGCTCACTCACCTTGGTATGCAGACATTTCCAATTATTTGGTTGCAGGGAAGTTACCATCACACCTATCACACCAGGAGAAAAGAAAGATCATTCAACAAAGTGCTCAGTATAGTTGGATAAGTGGGTGTCTTTTTCATACAGGACTTGATCAGGAAATTCGAAGATGCATTAGAGAAGATGAGGTTTATGATATACTGAAGGCTTGTCATGATGGCCCTTGTGGAGGGCATTTTGCTGATAAGAGAACAACACATAAAATTCTCAGGATGGGTTATTATTGGCCCTCACTTTTTAAGGATGCAAAGAAATATGTCAGGGCCTGTGATAGCTGTCAGAGAATGGGTCAACCTAATCATAGAGATGAAATGCCACTGAACCCCCAGGTAATACTTGAACCTTTTGAAAGATGGGCTCTAGACTTTATAGGACCCATCAATCCTCCATCCAGTCAAAGAGTTTATATATTGGTTTGTACAGATTATATGACCAAATGGGTGGAAGCGAAGGCACTTACTAGAGCTAATGAGGAATCTGTTTTAACCTTTCTATTTGAAGAAATTTTTGTTAGGTTTGGAGTGCCTAGAGAACTAGTCACAGATGGAGGACCTCCTTTCAATTCTCATGGTTTTAAAGCTATGCTTCAAAAATATCATATCAATCATAAAATGACTACACCTTACCACCCCCAAGCTAATGGTCAGGTGGAAAGTACAAATAAAGTCATAGAGGCCATTTTAACAAAAACAGTGAAGGAGAATAGGAAGGATTAGTCCCAAAGGCTGCCTGAGGCATTATGGGCTTATAGAACTATCAGGAGGAACACTACAGGTTTTTCACCCTATGAATTGGTTTATGGTAAAAGTGTCATTTTTCCTGTGGAATTTGAAATTAAAACCTTAAGAACTTCTTTAGTTGTTAACCTTGATTTGACTGATGCACAGACAGCTAGGTTGAAACAACTTTAGGAATTGGATGAAAAGAGGTTGGATGCCATCCATCAAACAACTATGATTCAACAACAAAGAACCAGGTGGCATGATAAAACTATTAAGCATAAGCAGTTCCAAAAAGGTAATTGGGCTCTATTGTATGATTCCCGGTTTGAAAATTTTCAAGGAAAATTGCGAACAAGGTGGTTGCGACCTTACGAGATAGATACTATTTTTCCCAATGGAATAGTAAGGCTCCTAACAATTGATGATTCTAGAACACCATTGTTAGTGAATGGGTATCGGCTTCGTCCGTACCAGCAACCTATTTCTAAAGAGGATTTTAAGGCCACTTGCATGGCAGATTCACATTATATATTTTTGGGGGAGCTTGCTGCCCCTCATTGCATTTAATCTCTGCATTATATGTTTCTTTATTATATTAATTTTTTTTTTTTGACTAATAATCCCTGTCAAGGGTTGGCATGTTACAATTTATTATTTTGCAGATCTCAGATTGGGAGGCTGGTTGAAAAGAACAATTGTATTGCAAGCAAGATCAAGTTTCATTTTGAGAAACATTCTCATCTCACCTCAATTCATAGCTCATTCCCCCACATTACCTCTCAGCAACACTTTCCTATTTTGCTTTACAGCAACATCTCTCTTTATTTTTCCCGTTGCTGAAACACCAACTTTTCCCTTTTTCTCGTTGCTGAAACACCAATTTTTCCCATTTTTCCCATAATTGAAACATTAATTTCTCTCAAAAGAATGAATACATATTACTCCCCATTGTGAGAATCATCTATTGATCCTTATAACTTTGATCTTTCACTACCTCCTCCTATGTTTATAAAAGCCTTTCATATAAATACCCTCATATTACAAAACCCTTTTTCATAACCATTTGTGATCTATTAGCGACGACATTATATTTTCAGAATATCAATCGAAGGTAAACATGAGGTATGCGTTTTTATGTGTAAATATTAAACTATAGTTAATGAGAAGATTGTGACATGATTACCGCAATCGTCGTACATTCAAACTTATCATTTTAGCTGCAGTTGGGGGGGGGGTGGAATACCAAAATTTTGCAATCATTTCACGATACACCAATCACCATCGTTTTTTACCATGATCATGTCCCGTCACCCCATCTTTGTCTTATTATGTCACGACCTCATTTCCAAAACTTACTCTGTTTCGGGTGTGGTAACTCGGCTCTGTACTGTGCATTTTACTAAAGCAAGTAACTATGGGAGGCAACGCTATTCGAAATGAACCCAGCTCAACAACTCTATTGGAATTGCACCCAGAAGTATATCAGATTTTTTAGTAGGCAGGCTGGGTAGATTATTTTCGAAGGCTCCAAGGATTTGATCCTCAGCAAGTCCTTGAATTTGCACACAATTTACGGGAAGGTTACTCTACTGTTCAAGGAGTCCGAATTCCAGTAACAGAGGATGATATAGCACAGGTTTCAGGTTTACCGGCTGATGGCATTCGATGGTTCAGTCATAAACACATCATTTTGAATGCACAGCAGGACTTCCTTCTACCAGGAGAGTGGGTCGAGCCTAAAGGCAGGGGTGTTGCACTTCATTCATTACCACTTCCATGGCCGACGGTTGCCGAGTTTGTCAAGCACTATCTCACCTGCGAAGGACGTTACCAGGTAGTTTATCAGCATGATTTTGTGTTGTTAAATCATTTAAGACATGGTCATCTGCTAAATATGCCATACTATCTGCTTGGGTGTCTGAAGAATATGTCACATTATTCCATGAATGCGAAGTACCCACTCCTTTCCCTCACTCACCATCGTCTTGTTCAGCTTCTAATTCAGAGGGGCTTTGCTCAACAGAATCCCCCTCTCCTTAACAACCCACCCCCGGAACCCCATGAAGATGCTGAAATTCCTCAAGCAGCAGCCAAAAATCCCCAAGAAACTGCTGAAGTTCCTCGAGCAGCAGTCGAAAATCCTCAGGAAACTACTGAAATTTCTCAAACAACAGCCGAAACTCCCCAATTAAATGCTGAAAATCCTCAATAGACCCCTGGAATCCCTCAGCAAATTGAAAATCCTTCTGCACAACAACTAGGGAGCGTCTTTGATTCCCCACCACCCGTAGCAGTTAATCCAATTGACCCCTCCATTGCATCGACCCCACCCCATAATTTAGCTGAATCATCCACTCCCACTATCCATATCCCCAGTGATGATTCAGATGACAACATTCCCATTGCTAAGCTAAAAAGGAAAAGGCAAGAAAAGGCTGCGCCCCTACCAAAAAGATGAACAAGGGCCTCAATTAAATAAGCTATCACTTTTGATGACCCTCCTACCCCAGAGAAAGCTACTCATAAAAGAAAAACCAATGTTTTTCCTGCCTTTTTACCTCAAAGACAAATGAGGACGTCTTCTAAAGCAGCAAATAAAACCACTACCCTAAATTCCCCACCTATTATCCTAAGACCCCATACCCCACCATAGTCCCAAGGCCCAGAATCTTTACCTACCTCACACTCGGGTACTAAAATGCAAAATGCACAGGATTTTGTGGCATCATTCCTTTCAGAAAACGTAGCTGTCACATAAGAACTAGCTACTAATTCAGCAACTGCTCCACAAGAACTAGCTACTGATCCATCAAAAGTGGATACCCAAGATGATATACAACATGTAGCTGTCCCACAAGAACCAGCTACCAACTCAGCAGGTGTTACACAAGAACCACCTGCTGATGTCCATAAAACAGACGACCTAGATGTAGCTGCCCCACAAGAACCAGCTACTGACTCAGCAGTTGCCACACAAGAACCACCTATTGATGTCCATAAAACAGACGACCTAGATGTAGCTGCCCCACAAGAACCAGCTACTGACTCAACAGTTGCCACACAAGAACCACCTGCTGATGTCCATAAAATAGATGACCTAGATGTAGCTGCCCCACAAGAACCAGCTACTGACTCAGCAGTTGCCACACAAGAACCACCTGTTGATGTCCATGAAACAGATGACCAGGACGTAGCTGCTCCAACTACTGACTCAGCAGTTGCCACACAAGAACCACCTGTTGATGTCCATAAAATTGATGATCAAGATGTAGCTATCCCACAAGAATTAGCTACTAACTCAGCAAGTGTTACACAAGAACCACCTATTGATGAACAAAATATAGATAATCAGGAACCAGCTACGTAGTCAGCAGCTACCACACAAGAACCATCTACTGATATGCAAAATTTGGATGCGTAGGATGATATAGCTGTTACAGAACTAGCTGATGATTCAGCAGATGTCACACAAAAACTACCTGCTGAGGCTACAAATAATGAAGCTGCTACCGAACAACAACCCTTCCATCCACTGGAATCAGCTACTGAGACTGTGACTACTACACAAAGCCCAGTCACCTTGGCTTCCCTTTTACAAGAAAACGAGTTTCTGAAATCAGAGCTGGAGGTTTATAAGTAGGAATTAACAGTGGCAAGGGAAGCCTATGAAAGAGAGCTTAATCTGTATACTTTAGCTCATGCAACATCTGCAGCCGAGAAAAGTGCAGAGAAAGATCAATATAATGAATACATGTGCAGCCAATGTGGTAATATTTATCATCAAGCTGGTTATAAGATAGTCGAAATCCCATTGCCTGGAGCTACTCTTGCATCGACTCCTGTTGTAGTTAAAAAGGAATGCCCTGCTGTTACATAAGAACCAGAAGGGCCTTCAAAGATTTTTGAAAAAGAAGTGAAACCACAAGTATCTCGGCCTACTCTGGTTGTTAAAGCTGAAAGTCCTGTACCAAGGCCTACAAAGACTGCATTTACTCAGACTGAACCTCGGCATTCAAAGACTGTCTTCACTCATACCACAAGCACTCAAGCAAAAATGGATATATGGAAGAAGGAATATGTTATATCACAGGAAAGGATCTTGTAGGAACATAAATTATCATGGCAAAATCATATATATGAAAATTGGGAAGTGTTGGAACAGTCTTGCACACAGAACAAGGAAAATAAACAGTTAAAAACTAAATTGTCTTTCATGTTTGATCTAGTTCAAAGATTACTGGCCACCAGAAAAACATCCTTTAATTATTCTGTGTTTCTTGCAGAGTGCCTAGCGTTCTTCCAAGTAAAGGAAATCAGAGATGGACGATCTCATGAGGTATCTACACCTCAACAATTTATCAAAACATTCATGGAAGCATCATTCAGTGAACAAAATTTACTCTGTGAACTATGTCTCCATAATGAAGCCATGCCTGAGGATAGAAAGCTTAATCTAATTCCTCTGGTTGGGGACATTTAGATTAGAGCCTTTGTCTCTTTCTTGGCCAATCAACTCACGTGGCAAAATGCCTTCCTTTCAGAAAAACACAATGAAGATAATCGCCTTCTGTGGATTCGATCTGAACCACAAAATGCTGCTATTTTTGTCGCTGAACATCATCAGTTTTTAAGGGAACCAGGAATGACCGAGCATCTTAGAGAATTACAGGCAGCAGTCTTAAAATATTGCCAACATTATGTCAAAGCCAAGGGAGCTCTTGCCTTACAGGCAAACAATCTATTTTGGGAACACTGCCCTAAGGAGAGAAAGGAATATCATCCCTTTAACCCGCTTAATCTTCAAACAGCAATTTCACGGCTACCTAATTATGTCAAATGCATTCAACAGTGTGATGAAAAGTGGTTAGGATATCATTTTCACTTCCCTCTTCTATGGTTTCCAGTACAACAATATAAGGCTTATTTCAGGTTGTCCAAAAAGGAGGAGCTCGCAGCATGGTAGAGACTACAGAATGTCCAGGGTTTCAGAGATTTGGTTGATAGCACCTTCTATACTTATTGTCTAAGTAATTTTCACTGTACAACACAATACTTGGACTCAGACTCAAAGTAAAAGTTGCATGAGGACATGCAACCCTTTCAGTTGGGGGGGATGTTAGGACCTCATATTGTCTCTTTTTGACCATACATTTTGTTATGATGTCATCCTTTTTCAACTTACATTTAAAGTCCTTGCTACTGTTTTAACCTAGTTATTCCAAAGGTACACAATATTTCTTCTCATCACTATACGTTTAATTATTTTACATATAATTATGCTATTTCCATTGTTGATCATTGAATTGATAGTTGTTGAACGGTTAAAGAATGATGTGCAGTCCACATCGCTGAAACTGCCTGGAGATTGCAATATTACTTCTACAGTTGCTAAAACAGTAGGAACGATGTGCAAATCTCGTGACTGAACAGTTGTGATTTGCGGTCTAGATTTGACAGCAACAGAAGAGGATCACCAAAGGAGCTACTACACTGGATGTAATGATCATGATCTAAAGACAGTATTATTGTAACAACATTTTGTTGATGGGAAAAATGACTTCCCTATTTTTGTATAAAGGGTTAAAATAGGACTTACAATGTAATCTATTGTAATAGATGTCTCCACTTTAAAAAGAGGAGACATCTACATTAGAGGGGGATGAAAAGACTGTGGGGAAGGGCTTAGTTGAAGGAACAGAATTGGAATCCTTTTTTATGTAACATGACATATTGATAGATGAATAAAATCTTGTTTTGAACATTTCTTTCTAGTTCATGTCTCCTGGGGAATCTTGTGAGAAGGACAAGGCCTACCTTCATCACAAGATTCACCCACTATATTTCTGTAGTGTGTTAAGTGTGTCTTTTATCCATGCCTTGTTAACAGTACTGTTTTCTGAATATTGTTTTCACGTTATTTCTGAAACTCTGTTTTCTTTCCAATTGATTGTTGCACTATTTAGTTTATCCATAGTTCATTCATGAGTGTTTCATTGGCAATTGAGTTTACAGAGTGAGTTGGCAGTGTGGTGATCAGAAACAGGTGCTGAAGATTCCCATTCTGGGAATAGGGTCTTGTTCTCTGTTACAACATATCTAGTGCTTTCCTTTGCAGATTGATTCTTTTTCATTAGATTACTTCTTTAATGAATTTAAGCCTTCTTTGGTAGCTGTCTGCAATAGATTGTTTTTGCTGTAACTCAGAGTGGAGCTTCAATTTGCTTAAGCAAGGTGTGATCATTTTTTACTACAACTTTCATTGCTTTTAAGATTGAGTATATATAGTACGCAGTTGCCTTTGAAATAAACAAACTTCCCTGGGTTGACAATTTATGTAGCACTTGGTTGTTTGAATTAATAAGCAATTAAAGTGACCAACAGCAAGATGTCTGGTGGTAGGAGTGATAAAAATACTGCACCTCCTTCCTCCACCTGTGTCTGATCCACTTCTTCATCATTTTCTTTGATTGCTTTGGGTCTTTCCCAAGGTTTAGCGGGTTTCTTATCTTGTTTCTTCTTGATTCTCACTTCCTTAGCCAAATTCTTCCTCGATGATCTCCTCTGTTTTTGCAGTGATGGTGATGCTATAGCGAGTGTTGCTACTGCAGGCATCTGAGATGATGCTACAGGCATACCAGCAGTTGTTGCGGCGACTGTTTCCATGACTCATTGTATGCCTCTTTCCTTGAATATACGCACAAATTCTTCAGTTGACAGAATGTTCATGGGAAAATTCTCTGCAATTTCTTTGCACTATGAACACTCAAGCTCTTGATTCAGAAAAGTTCTTAATCTTGGCGGGAGGCGGCTTATTTATAAAAATTGTGAAATTCAAACCCCATCATTAGATTTGATTTCTTCCAGATTGTGTTAAGATTTGCTCATTAATTGAATATATATCCTTAGATTTTTCCAATTTGTCCTCATAAATGTAACTTTATGTGTATTTTTCCCTTTTAATGGTCATATTTTTGTTTTCCATCAAACTTTGACACATTCCATACTATAGCACACATCCCATCTTATGTCTCAACTTTTGCAATCTTTGACATACTCCAGACTATAGTGCACATCCCATATTCTGTCGTGGCTTCTGTGAACTTCAACATACTCTAGACTGTAGGGAAGTAACTTCCTATGTCAAATCTATCTGCAATGTATTTTATAGTCTAGTGCCCACTTTCAATTGTAGGTGGCACTAATACTTTTCTCCTTTATTCCTTAAAGCGAAGCTATAGGAGCAGGGTTTTCCCTATACATCTTCAACCTACTACCATTTACTTTTTCTTGAATCACTTATCCATTTAGCTTCGCTAACTAAAATGTGTCTCCATCAGTAATATACTTGATAACATATGGGCCTAACCAATGCATTTTGAATTTTCCTGGGAAATTCACAAACTTATTGTCATAGAGGAGAACAAGGTCTCCTACCTGGAACTTCTTTTGTTTAATATGCTTATCATGCCATGCCTTTTCCCTTGCTTTTTGTACTTGCTAATGGAATCCTACTATAAATATGTCTTCTTCCAAAGAAATCAACTATGACATTCTTTCTTCCATTATGTCATGGTCCTCCATATTTTTAAAGACTGCAATCCTTAAGATAGGGACAATGTATTCCATGGGCATCACAACTTCTTGCCTATAAACCAACCTGAAGGGTGTCTGAACTGTCAACTTCTTCCTTGTATTTCTATAAGTCCATAATAATCTTGGAATCCTAAGGTCCCAATCATCTCGGTTTACATTGCATACCTTAGTCAATGCATTCTCCAAAATATTGTTAAATTCTTCCATGGTTCCATTTCCATGAGGGTGATAAGGAGTACCCTTTTGGTGATAAACTTGGAATTCCTCAGTGAATGCTTCAATATTCTTGTTCAAGAAATGTGAACCTTGGTCATTCATCAAGATCTTTGGACACCTAAATCTAGATAGTATGTATTAAAAAATGAACTTCGCAATAGTCTCTACACTGTAATCTCTTACTGGTTGTGCTTTGGCCCATCTTATCAAATAATCTGTTTCATTAATTATGTACCTCGCCCCAATCCTCTTTCCAAGTGGATTGATAGGTCCAAGAAAATAATAGACCATTTATCAAAATCCTGTAACGTAACTTGTGGTACCAGTGGAATCTCATCTCTTCTTGAAGGCATTCTTGTTTTCTGGAACACATCACAAGCTCTTCAATACTCCTTTCCATATCTATCTAGTGTAGGCCACCATAATCCTACTCTCAAAATATTCTGCGTAGTAGATTTTCCTACATAATGTCCACTAGTTGTGTCCTCATGAGGCTCTATTAGAATGAATTTCCTTTCATGTTTAAAAACATATATGCATAGTATCTCATCTGCTCCCATCTTATATAAGTGTCCTTCTATCAATGAAAAATCAGTTGCCTTCACCACTAATTCTTTCTTCTGCTTCGTAGTATATTATGAAGGAGCTATTCTTGTGTTCAAAAACTAAATAATGTCTACAAAATGATCATATGAAGTTCTAATTGAAAATAGTTCCACATCAGGGAGATTATCTTCTATACTGGTTGGTTATTCACCTGTTTCCAAACTTGACAAATGATCAGGTCCTGCATTCAGTCTTCCTGGCTTAACAACAATTTCAAAGTGATATTCTTGGAATAACAATAGCCATCTGCAAATATTCCCTCATAAAACAGGCTTATAGACCAAATACTTTAATGCAAAATGATATGTAAACATCTTGAAATGTGATCCCAACAAATAATGTCTAAACTTATGCAGGGCATATAACACTGCCAATCCTTCCCTTTCTATAGTTGTGCAATTTTTCTCAGCTTTAGATAGTTTCCTACTTCTAAAGGCTATAGGATGATCAATTTCTCCTATACTAGGTTGTGCTAGTACCACTCCCTAATCTATACAAGAAGCATCCACATGTACATGAAATTCCTTATTCCAATCAAGGAATACTGGTATAGGATTAGCTACCATATTTTCCTTCAATATGTCAAGGCTCTTTTTACATTCTTCATCCCATTGAAAAGTGACATCTTTCTTTAACAATTTTTCCATAGGCACAGTAATCTGAGCATATCGTTTGATAAAATTTCTATAATATCATGTATGTCCCAACGCAGTGCGAAGCTATCTTACTATCTTTGGTGGAGGTAAGTTAACAAGCATAGCAATTTTTGTAGGGTCCACCATCAATCCTTGCTTGCAAACAATATGTCCCAACAATATAACAAAAGGTACACAAAATATGCATATTTTTAAGTTTAGGGATATTTGATATTGTCTACATGTAACAAGCATAAGTCTTAAACTTCCAATATGTTTGCTTAACAACTCAAATATTGTCCAATCATCAAAGTATACTTCTAGAAATTTGTGGAGATATTCTTTGAAATTTGTGACCACCACCCTTGAAAATATAGAAGGGGCATTCTTCAATCCAAAAGTAATCACTATATATTGGTATAAACCCCATTTTGTAGAAAAGGTGGTCTTGTCTTGATCTTTAGGTGCAATTCTAATCTGATGATATCCTGAAAATCCATCTGTGAATGAATTCTTTACCTCCTACATTGTCTAATACTTCATCTATGAAAGGGATAGGGAAAGGGCCATGTAAGCATGCATCATTCAGCTTCCTCAATCAACACAAATCTTGATTTCTCCTTGATTTTTCTTTTCCCGTACCACCATAGGACTTACCCATTTAATTCTTCCATGGGTTCAATGACTCCTCCTTCTATCATCTTATCCAACTCAAATTTTAATTTCTCCTTAAACTTCAGATTCAATCTATAAGCTCTTTGCTTGACTGGATTTGCATCAGGATTAAGAGGGATCTTCATAAATCCTATATCTCCTTCTATATCTTTCATTTCTAAAAACTTAGTGGGAAACAACTCCTAATATTCATGAAGCAACTATGCCACTTTTTTTACTATTTCTTCATCCCAATAATCTCCTATAGTTGCAAACTTTTCTCCCTCTTCTGATCTTATATTTAGCTTCCTTGTCTTTACTATATTTGTTATATCTGATATCTCTAGCTCAGGTCCATTTACTTCGTGGTGTCCTTCTAATTTTGTTATGTCAATATTGTGAGGATCTTCTTCTTATTCTGCAATAAGGTTGTAGCATTCTAGTGCATGTTATATTTGTGTAGCCTAATCAGGTTGCTGCCATGTCCTTAGAGTTGTATTTTCAAAGATATTCCTCTTAATTATCTGAAGGGTTGAATCTATATATGGACAATCATCCTCAAAGCTAAATTTCAATATAAACGCATCAACCATATATTCCTAGCATAGTACCAGTTCTGAGGAATTGTCTCCAGTGTATGAATGAACCCATGTACCCATTCTTATTATGGAATTTCCTTCCATGTTGTAGTACATAACTGAATATTCTCCCTAGGATTGGCTTCACCATCATATTTCAACTCCATCTCTATGTTTATCTAACCAAATCTTATCCACATCAACCTTCAAGATTCCTGCCAACCTTCTATATTTTTCTTTTATGTACCCCACCATCTAGCAGGGGTAGCTTTCAGGGATATATCCAAAGCTAACAATCTTTGAATTTCTGGAACCTGTTCCTCATAATCATTAAGAAAAACATTCACATCACCCAATCCATCATTAGCAGTCAGGTTACATGTTTGAGATGTCATGTGGCGAACTGATTTAGTAAATCTTGCGCAATACCTTATATATGCTTCATGTAGCCTGTTCTGCCAATTCTCCAAATCTTCTTCTAAGTATGATGCACAAGAACTATCATGCTCCCAAGTTAACTTTCCCTTTTTAGTAGGGTTAACAAAATCTTGTTCCTTTTCTATCAATTGATAGATATTATCTATATCAGTTGCGCATTATTCTTCTCTAATTGGCTCTGTATACCTTGCTCCTTCTAATGGATCCAGTGGAACAATTACCCTCATATTATTCCCTTCAAATATAATTTGTATCTTATTTATATTAATTATAGCCATGTTATCGAATGCCCAATCAAGTCCAAGCGATGCAAGATAGGGGTTATTGTCATCCACAATTTCTATTACTTCAAAGTCAGTTGTAGTGCGAACTCCTTCAATGTCCACTTGTCACACCTGATAGTCTTCCTAAGGGGAATATCTTCTACTGATTTTCTATCCTCAGCTGAATAGGTGACCACTGTAACTTCGTCTTACCAATTAACAGATTTTCTTCATCACAACATTAGCCTCAGATCCCAAATCTAAAATAATTCGATCCATCTCATAGTCTCCTAGTTGCGCACTAAGCCTCATTTATATTCATGTTCTCTTCTGTTGATGCAAATTATTAATTGTGTGCAACTCACTTTGCGGTATTTCTTTAGATGCACATGAATCTATCAATTCTTGAAGTCCTTCTATAGCATTTTGATCTCTTAATAAATTCATACAGTTTTGTAGAAGAGACTTTAAAATATCTTCTTGGTTTATTGCCTCTTGATCTTGTATCAAAGCTTGTTTATGTGTCGAAGCTGATGTTATGTTGTAGTTACTTTTATGTTTCAGCTGTGAATTAGATGTCGAAGTTCCAACATCCATAAAGCTTCGCTTTGCTTCCAAAAACACCTCTTTTTCCTTCTAAATATCAAAGACAAGAATTTTTTCAACAATCTTTCTTACCTATGCAGTTTCATATTCCTTATTTTAATTTACTTTGTCATCACTAATCATAGCTCCATTTCTAGTAGCAATGATGATTTGAGGTCATCGGTTCTCCTTTCAGCAGTCATCATTTGGATATTTTGTGTCGGTTGTTGGTTTCTCTTTTCCTGCATTTTTTTCCATAAGTATTGAAAATTCTTCAATTACATGATCAAATTCTTTACAATACTTACATGTCATAGTGGGATTCTGACAATCTCTCACGAAGTGTCCTGGTTGGCCACAATTATAGCAAATAATCTATCCACATCCTTGACCAACTCCACCACCTCATCCTCTTCCTTGATAACCACCTCGACTACTGCATTGTCCATTATCCTCATGTCCGTGTTCTTCTACTTGCATTCTATAAGTGTCAGCACTGTGCTCCATCATTAGCTTATAAGTATGACAATGGTTCTCATCATGCTCTACTAATTTACAAAACTTGCAATATAAGTTCCTGAGAGTCTACACATATTTTTGCAATAAATAACAAAATTTTGATCTATGTTCACCTCTAGTTTTTCATATCTCGCACCATAGGCTGGATCTGACATTCAAAGGATTTAATGCTCCTTTAGCCATGTAATTCTTGAAGAGAGGGCATTGTTCTTTAGATTGGCCTTATGATTTGCACTTCATACACCATACTTCTTCTTTGACTTCTTTTATTTTCTTCATATCTTGTAACTGTATAGTCAAATTTTACAGCTGACTCTAAATCTATTGCATTCTTGCATTGGTGTCTCCTATAGGTGAAGCTTCTAATTTCATCGCTAGTTCTAGAGATTCGACTTGAGTTTCTATCTTCTGTTACATCAAAGGAAATATGATATGTGGCATCAATGCAACTATGAACCATTTCTTATGTTTATGTGGAGCTATTTCGAAGCTCACTTGATCCAATAATACTTTGAATCTCTAGTCAAATTCGCAAACAAATTCAGTAAGCCTTTGTTTGATCTCCTTTAACTCTATGATACACTGCGATTCAAACTTTGGCTTCTTAAATTATTTTACCAGCGATGTTTTAATGTCTATGAATGATCTGATCTGATTGCTAGAATACTTCATGTACCATTTCAAAGCTCGATCTTGGAACTTCGTGACAAGTTGTGCCTTCTTTATAATTTCATCATGGACCTGCTTCGTTGTCCATATTGCTTCACATAAAAATCAGAACTACTATGGATCCTATGATCCAGTTCCTTTAAAAATAGGTAGCTTAATATCATCGGCCATATTTTTTCTTGGAGGGGGAGGGAGAGGGATGGGGATTCGTAAGGGGATGGGGATGGGGGTTATGGGGGGTAGGGGGACAGGGGTAACCAAAATTACCTTGATTATTACTCAATTCTGGCTTCAGTGAAATTTCAGGGTGGAAGGATGAATACTGCGTGGTTACTTCAGGGAGGATTTCTTCACTTCCAAATTCACTAAAAAGAGGGCCATAGTCAATTTCTATGAAATTATTTACATCTTGACCACAAGATCTCTTTCTAGTGTCTATTCTATCTCTTTTTCCACTTCGTGTTGTTCTAGTCTCTTCTTCAAATCTTCTTCCAAACATAAGTAAGCTAATAGTTTGACTGCATTCGTAAGACTCCCTTTTCAGACAAAATCATATTAATCCAAAGTTTTAGAGATCTCAACTACTTACCTCATGATCCTTTGAAAAATGATCGCTTTGGTTCACTGTAGAACACAGTCGAGTCTACCGCGAACTCAGTAATGAATCCTCCCAAGATGCTATCAATCCAGAAATAAACAACTCTTGTTTCTTTTAGTCAACCTTGATATCCACTCGTACAGCTCCACATAAAACAAACTGAAGAAAATTTTGTATTGATCTTCAAAAATATACTTTTGTAACCACCTTTCAGATGACAAATGAGGGCTTCTATTCTCCTAATCTGCAAATTATCGTTCCTCCTGTTCTACCCAGTCTTGGATTTCTTTCTTCGACAAATGCCACATAAACATATCCCTCAAATAGATCCTTTTCCTAACAATGGAACCATTTGTTGGTTTTAAGGTTGGGCTGACGTAGGTTCGATCCTTTTACTACGCACCAACAAAACCCCAATCACTAGCCCTTTCAACAGTGACCTACAATCATATCATAATCTCACCTGAAGTGACTATGGGAGGATGCAGAACCAGGTTTCTATAGCCTTGAGGGATGATGTTATGTGGTATTTTTATGTTTTTTGATACTTAACATGCATAGATTACTTCACATTACTTTGCCACATTACATTCATTACTTGAATCATCTCATATAAACCCTTAATTATTGTTGCACTGTAATAAAATGAAATTGTAATAAAACTACTATGCTACAACAGATAATAAGCAAAGATACACATGAACACACAAATTTTATCATGGTTCATCCCAATGTGGGACTACATCCACAAGAATTGTTTCTTATAATAGAGAATTTGTACAACAAATAGTTCTAATCATGCACACTCATCTGCAAGAAGTCCGTGCACTCAGCTACGGACTTAGGCCTCTGCACACTCAGCTTTAGATCCTCGCCTTCCTTTCAAAGTACAGATCAACAAGATACACCCATAACATAGATCTAGATCATAATATGATTCTTCTCTTTATTATATTTCCCTATTATATCTATTACATCGAGGGTCCATCATTACAATGCCATGGTCCATATACTATGGACTCACCTAATACAAGCTACTATGGTCCAAAAACCATTCATCATTTACAAAATTACATTCTTTTAACAAAAGGGAGGGGCTTCAACCTACTCCAAAGTCCATATACCACGTAGTATATCTACTACACGATTCACTTTGGCGCTCTACTACTCGACTTCACTGTACACTTCGTGCTCCACTGCATCCTTTACCTCGCTCCCCAAAATGCAGAGTCTTCATAAAAATAAAGGCCAAGTTGGGTTATGCCCAAAAATTTATGATTGATAATTTATCTCTTATGTGTGTATGAATCTCATTTAAGGTCTCGCTAACAATACTTTTCTTGAGGTTTATGCTTTGAAGTTACATTGTTTCTATTCATGGTATCTATTCTATTGGATGTTCATAAGTTATTTACTTGCATTTGTTGAAGTTCCTTTAGTTCTGTCTTAACTGACACTTTCCTTTGTCCAAGGCAAACCTCAACTAACGAGATGGAAGTCGGGCCTACATACCAGATGGGACTCCTAGACTAAATGATGTAGAATCTGATTTTGATTCTTCACTAGGTAGATCCCCTAGTTGTTGGCAGTACATTCCAGCCCATAAATACACTCTGAAACATCGATTGCAATGCATAAAAAGAGACTTTCACAGAGGGAGAGTGAGGATTGAGTCTCTAGAAAGAAGTAATATTACTAACCTAAGAGAGACACATGAGAGCATGGAAAGATTTGTTAGTTATCTAGAAAAGTATTTCACATATAAAAAATTATCATTAAAGAAAATACAACTCACATTCAACAAGATAAGTACCAAAGCCACAAAAATAGTTCAATTTCCTTTGTACATGTGAACAAAAAAAATACCACAAACATATAAATAACAATCTTACTACATTCACGATACATGCGTGAAAATGTGTTGGCTCATCGAGCTTCTGATTATTAAGTGAAAGATCTAAGTACATAGTTACAATGGTGAGCCACTAGTTCAAATAGTGGAACATTAAGTCACGTCTTTCTTCTACAAAGTATTATCTTCTCTCTTATGCTAAGCTAGAGAAGCCAAGGCTAGCTCTCCAAAGGCTAAGCCTCCAAAATCCATTTGCTTGAGTCATGAGGTTTTTTTTATAACTAGAGAAATGACCTTTCATATCCCCTATGACTCTTGAATTACCCTCATGAATCTTGGACTTTTAATGTGACCTTTGGACTTCTATATGAATTTTGGACTTTTCCTAAAGACTCTTTTGTCATATATGACTATGTGACTTTTCATATTCCACATATGACTCTTGGACTTCCACACAATACATTTTTTCCTTTCCTTTTGATAATTACATCATTACATCCACAAATGATGTGGAAAGACACATGGATAAATATGACATTTCGATGACACTGGTACAAGTCACAACTTGATAATGATGGCATGGACTTCATGATGAGATGGCAATGTCAAGTTGTTCTTCTTACTACTTTGTCTTTAATTTCCATGAGAGGTCTGATCAGTACTTCATCTTCATGAAACATCTACTTTGATCTTCATCTTCACCTTCCAAGTGGCTAAATGATATGGAGTCTTTATAGCGATCTTGATCTTCTAACTTCTATTCCAATCTAGTGCCTCTTCATCTTCTTGTTCAAAGATCAACTTTTTTTTACAACTTCATGAGTGCCTTCTAGCATAGTTTCCTTCTCCTTTCTTTAATTATCATCTTGACATGTTAAGATATAATAACTACAACTACAGATCACTCATGACAAGACAACATTAGCCCAAAAAACTCTTATTCTAGCTTTCTTCATGAAAATAACGGATTGAACTAGAACTTAATATTGGACGAAGAGAAAGGCTTGGGGATTGCGCAATGCATAGTTTCAGAGGCCAAGAGTGAGGTGTTGAGGCTTGTGACTGCACAATCTGTAACACTCAAGGTCTAGGAATGAATATTTCACAGTTGAGGGTCACAATGAGGCAAGCTTGCCCACTATGACTGTGCAATGCGCACTTCAAGAGAGAGGGAGGCCAGTAGATTGTGCAGTTGTGCAGTTCAAGGAGCGAGGGAAGCAGACTGTAGAATAGTATTGTGCAATGCACAGAATGAGACTAGCAAGGAGGCTTTATTGTGCATTTGTGTAGGTTAAGAGGCTAGGATTCAACATTGAGAGTACGTAATGTGTAGTCGATGGTAGGAAAAATTTTAAGGATGGAATTTTAACTTAAAGTCTAGAAACCTTGGTGAATCTTACTAATCCCTAATATGGAACTTGTAAATTTTTTGGTGATATTTTTGTAGAAATATTTATATTTACAATGATTTTATATTAGTCGATATAATATTTTGGTGATTTTTAAGGTTAAATAATGGTGTATTATAAAAATTGGGCGAACCATTGTAGAAAAAAAATGCAAATTAGGGAATCTTGTTTTTGGAAAAAACATGGAAAATTAGCCCACCTACGAATATTAGCCTCTAAAATTTTCCCTAGTTCATGGAGGCAGAAACTGCACATTGTGTAGTTCCAATAGGTAAAGGTGCATGCTTGAGGATTGCCACTATGTAATGCGTAGTTCAAGGAGGGTAGAGTGAGCTTAAGTTGGTCAGGTAGAAGGTCTTCTAGGATTTGGCTAAGTTTGGCATCAGTGAAGTAGACATGTAACGAAGGTAAGACTTGAACATGATAACACACTTAGAAAAACTGAAATACAACATTGAACACTCAAGACTCATAAACAATATGGCCCCCTTAATGCAATGACAAAACAATACTTTCCTCCAAGTGTGATACTTAGGGTACACTTTGTGACAACAGTAGTATGACAGTGCATGGTGTTAGAGTCGGTCTTGTCAGTCCTCCGTCAGAGATCAAGACTCTTTTTGCATTTCATTTTTAGGTGTCCCATCCTGCTCAATCACCTGCATTCCATTTCGAAACATGCCATAATCTGACGAAAGGGCTTTGTCATTTATTCCCCTCATGTCTTGTACCTGTTGGCTTAGGTATTTTCATCAATGTTTATTAAAGTCCATGACAGTCAATGTTTGATCTTTTAATGGGCAAAGAGTCATGTCAATCATAGGTCTAGGGTTTCACAAATTGAGTCGTTAAAGTGTCCAAATGCCAGCAGGCCAGAGGGAGGTTCTACACATGTTTTTTTATTTCGCGAATTTCATCGTCATATTGATGGATTATGATTGTTCTTCAAAACTCTGTTTTGAAGAAAAGTCAACATTTTGTCTTTTGTAACATTTTCTAAAGTTCTTCAGTTATTGAATTCTCCAGGCGCAGCCCTGGTCTTCCTTGGTCAAAACATGCCACCGTCCCTGCAAAAATGCCAAAAAGATTCATCATTTAAAGCCAAAATCAAAAAGAAACTTGAAAAACAGAGCTGTATTAAAGTGTTAAAAAGTGCCAAAACTAAACATAAGAAAATGGGTTTTCGAGAAGAAAAAATCAAACCCATCACTATATAAGTGTTTTTCATTGTTTGAAACATCATTAGTATGCCAAGAGATCGTTGGAAAGCCGAGTCGAGCTGTGGAAAAGTGAATTTCATATTTGAATGTTGAAACTATGAGCTAGAAGGAGTCGCGGCGCATAGAGTAGGTGGCGCGACACATAGAGAATCAGGCGTGGTGCATAGAGGATTTTTACCTGTTTTTCATTGTTCAGCTCAGTAATTCGCCCAGTTTTGACCAGTTTTGCTTCTTGATGTTATTCTTGACTTTTCATGATGTAATTTGACAACCATGATGTAATATTGGCACATTTTTACTTGTTCTATAAGATTCATTCACTAAAAGGTGAAATGTGAGTGAATGAATCAGTTTCCTAGCATATAGGGGTAAGTTGTTTGACTACCTAATTTTTAGTTCCTTGTTTAGAATTGGTTCAAACAACTCCTAGAATGATGAGCTCGACCCCTAGAGGCAAGGGAATAGTTTTGGCTTGTCTATATTATGTAATTTCTAAGTCATTTTCAGGGTTGGACACTTGGGATTGCTTGGCACTCTATTGTACATTTTATTTCTGCAATTTTGGCAAAGGAAAGACCAGGGTTTTGCAGCACTTGTTGGGATCCTTGTGGCTCTGTGTTTGGATGGTGTTTTTCTCCATGTATTTGTAAGTTCATGAATGTTTATGTATTCCATTTCCCTTCTCTTGCTTCTGAAATTAAACTGATGAGTACTTAAGGTGGAATTCATAAATTGCTATGCTCTGCCTTTGACTTTTGTTTAGTTTTATATGTTTTCTTCAGTTTGTAGAGGATCCTTGATATAATCTTGCCCTCTTCAGCTTCTCAGTAGTCCTTTCTATCCGTTCATTCAATTTAAGGCATCCTAACCATTGCTTTTCTCCCCCCAACTTGAACTCTACAAGAACTGGCCCTCATCCCCGGACCCAAAATTTGCTTGTCCCTTTTTTCCAACAAAATTCCCAAAAAAAAAAACTCAAAACAAATCCTTGTACTTAATGCCTGGCCTAAGATTAGTTGTTAAATAGTCATCTCAAGCCCCATCGATTATATTTTGCTGAGATTAACCTGGAGAGAGCCCTCTCCTGTCCTCGTAGGGCTAGCTACGAGGCTGAGCGTGGTTTGATGTGGACCTAGAATCTTACCTTTTCAGCCTGAGGTAAATCTAGGCTCTAACACATGGAACTTTTTGAATGGATCTAATACATGTCTATACGATAAATAGGACCCATTGGCACCAAATTTTCCCCTTGAAATGAACCATAACTCTGATTTTTGTAATGTTTGACACTTCCCATGCCAAAACATGACATTTTGGAAAGTAAGAGAAAAGTACAAATGACACTTGTAAAGTCTTAAATAAAGTGAAAGTGACACATTCTATAGAAAATATAACATGAAGATAACACTTATTAAAGTGAATGCAAGAAAAATTGATAGTTGGTAACGTGAAAGCGACACTTTCAAAAACAAAGGTGCACCAAAGAACTAGTTGAGAAAACTCACTGAAATAGAAGTACAATTGCAATTGAAGTGAGGAAGATTAGTAATGGAGAGTATGAACTAAATTTTGATATGTATTACACAGTTGACTATGTTTTTGGATTGCGCAATGACTGTCGCTAGTGATTGCGCAAGTGTTACCTTCAAGAGTTGCACAATGCTTATCTAGGCTTGCATAAATATGTGTGTTTCTGAATTCATTGAAAAAAAACGTGTGAGAAAATGACTTTTACAACTAGAAGAAAACTTAATATTTTGCAAAAACTTAGATGAGCATGAAGTAATCATGGAATGACAAATCACAAGATCCTCAGTAGGCTCCAAAATTCAGGTGTAAGAAAAATTTTGGAGGGTGTTTGTTTCAGCGACAACAACATCAAATTGCTGCTAGGATCGGTACCCATTTTGAAATCCCAATACTGAAAGAGCATGTTAGAGCTATTGGAGTTAAAATTATAATTTAAGGAAATGTTGGAAAAGGGATATATATTTCCCATTATGTGGCACTTAGGATCAACAATGTTATTTGTAAATAAAAATGATGGCACATTGTGGATATGCATTGGTTACATGAAGTTAAATAAATCCATACTAAAGAAAAAGTATCCTCTACCAAGGATTGATGATTTGTTTGATCATCTAAGGCTAGTTGTTATATTCTTTAAAATAGACTTGATATTGGGGTAGCATTGTGTTCAGATTAATAATGAGGATATCTACAATACGATCGTCATATCCAAATATGGACGTTATGAATTTGTGGTGGTTCCATTTTGGCTCACAAATGTTCTATCCATATTTGTGTGTCTAATGAATAAGTTCCTCAACCCATATTTTCACAAGTTCAAATTGGTCTTCATAGATGGAATCCTAACCTACTTGAAAACAAGGAAGAGCATGAAGAACATTTGAGATTTCAACTCTATTCTAAGCTCAAAAAATAGATTTCTTTCAATCATAATTTTAGTATTTGGGACATCTTGTCTTTGAGGAAGGAGTGACAGTGGATCCTAAGAAGATCAAGGCCATCATGGAGTGGCCTACTCCTTGGAATATTATAAAATTTAAGTCTTTCATGGGATTGGTTGGATATTGCTGGAGGTTCATTAAATTTTTTTCAAATATTGGGCATCCAATCATAACCTTGTAGAATAAAGGAGTTAAATTACATTGGACATCAAACTGTGAAGCTAATTTTGAAAGGCTAAAATACTTATTGACACATGCACCTATATTAAGAATCACTAATCCAAAAAAATATTTGGTGGTTTGCACAGATGCTTGTAAGGAATGGCTTAGTGGAGTCATATTGCAAGAAGGACATGTGGTTTCTTATGAATCAATAAAATTAAATGAGCATGAGAGGAATTAATCCACTCATGACTTGGAGCTTCCAATAATAATGCATGCATTGAAAATGTGGAGACACTACTTCCTCATAAGAATGTTTGTTTTAATTTCATGTCATGGAGGGTTGAGGTATTTATTTGACTAGCGTAAGTTAAATTCTAGACGAGCTAGATGGCTAGCCTTAGTCAATGACTTTTATTTTGAAATAAAGTACATTAAGGCGAGGAGAAAAAAGTAGCATATTCACTTAGTATAAACCTAAAAGTGGCACATTTGGCAGCCATAATCACTTGTGAAGTTGATAGGAGGATAAAAGAGGCATTACTCCAGGATGATCATTTTTAGCATGTGAAGGAATGCTTGTAGAAATAGCCAAAAGAATTATTGAGCAAGAAGTAATCACTCACTAATGAAGGTATGTTGAAGTTAAAGGATATATGGTATGTTCCTTGCATGGGTGACTTGAAGAATCTCACCATGGATGAATTTCACATGATACCTTATTTAGGTCATCGTAGTTATCATAAAATATAAAAGCTATGAAAAATATGTACTATTGGCCATGAAAAAGGAAGATGTTGATTATATAGCTAGGTTCCTAGAATGTAAACAAGTGAAAGTGGAATGTAGGCATCCAAAATGATCATCATTGTTATTAAAAACATGACCTCCTCATTAGCTCAGAGGAGAAGGACACTTTGACTAAAAGAAAAACACTATGTTGCAAGCCCATTTTCCAGGTAACGCATGTCAGAAATAGACATAAGGCATTATAGCGTTGCCCATGACTTAGCAGGGAGTGTTAGTCCCTAGGTTAATGCTTTGTTTTTCCTAAAGGGAAGCGTTACTAGATATTTGTGGGATTCTGGAGGTCAAAGCATGAGTTGAATTACTAACACTCTGCTTTTCACTCAAATGTCAGCTCGAAAAGCAGGAAACATCCACCTCATTCCTAACTAAGGACATTTCTAATCCTAACAAAGCTATAGGGGAAGGGAAAGAACAATAAGGTGAGGCAACATCCAAGCTTTTTCCTCATTGGAACTCATGGAAAAATTGGCAAGGAAAGAGCGTCTTCTCATCTATAAATCAAAGGCTCGACCATTGTAACAAAGATCGAAATATTGAGATTAGTATTGTTATGTTGTTGAAGAGTTCAAAGAGAGAGAGGGAAAGGATCCAATGAGCTAAGGGAAGAGTTGATTCACCAAACATGGTTGTAATCATTCCTCTCATCAAATAATATATATCTACTCATGTTCTATCTACTTGAAGATATTGAGACTTCTTTTATGTATATGTTGATGTGATTTAGAGATTAATAGTCCTCTCAGATGCATGTTAGTTTTATATTCTATTGTATCTTAATTTTTTTAATTGTAAAGGTTTATATGCTGTGAAGGTTACTTGGTGTATTGTCTATGTGTAGGTTTTGTTCTAGGAGCATGCAAAGTAGTTATCCCTTTGTCACATTGAGATCTCTAGCGAAACTACACTAGAGATTGAGAGGTAATTCTTCTCTTTTACTTTGTTGATTCTAGATTAACATGGATATATGCATGTGTCTTTGAGCAGTTGCAAGTCATCTAATTCCATCTACCTTGGGTCCTGGGAGACTTGAGAGGGTTTTTCTATCCATAACCACCCATGCATTAATCCCTACATCATAATTGGTGACTCCGCTAGGGAACGCTCTTAGTTCCTGAATTTGTTCTTCTTGTTCCCAGATATCTCTTTCTCTCCAGGCCTTCCTACTCTTCTGGATTCAGATTCCGGTCACCTTGTGTTCTTCCCAACCTCTTCTATTACTCACACTTTCTTCTCATACCTTACTTGGACCCTTTTTGCACCTTGATTCTCTGTAATGCACATTACTATTTAGTTAATAGCATTATAATGCTTCTTAGTCTCTTGCATAGTGAGTTAGTTCTGCTGCTAATGCTCTGCTTGTCCTCCTAGGATGCATTACTACACCATTATCTTGACATCCACTATGATCTTTGGATTGTTGGTTTGATAAGTTACCTATGGTCTAGCCTTGAGATCTGCAACTATGAAGTTTGCTTGGTTGACTACTTGCATGGTCATTTTTCTTTTTTAGAGAATAGTTTAATTGCATTTAATTTTCAAAAAAGGAAAATTAAAAAAAATTACTTTAGCTTTCTCTTTTAGTTGTTTTGTTTCTGATTATATTGGGTTAATTGTTAGAGCATTGTATGTTTTCATTTTGTGTCTATGGTTTTACTCCATGTGGATGTGTATTGTTGAAATGATGTATAATCTCTCCTTATAAGAAGCTCTCTTTCATTGAATGAAAAAATTAAAGCATTTTTATTGCATGGTTTGAGTAAGAGTCCCATTGAACTCCATATGTCAACACCCCCTTTGCAGATACTAATACAAGTTCACATAAAATCAATCGCTTAATAAAAGTAATCAGCAACTCTCTTTTGAGCTTACACATAGATTAGTTTAAGCTAGGGTCTTGGGCTAGGCAGACGTGAGTAAACTGCCCAAGATCACGAAACTGAGACTAGTTTCATTAATGAGATTAAAATTATGTTACACTCATATAATCTGGGATAGCTCCCCTAACAAAGGAGTTAAGCATGAGACAACATCAGAGTGTGAGAGAAGGTATCCCACCTTCGATTGTATTTCTGGTGGGTATTATGTGTACTGGGGATCCCCTCAGGGATATTGGATTTGATTCTAGGACTTAGGTGTCCTTCCCACACAACATAATGTCCATGACCATGATGTCCCTGGTGGTGTTTATGATTTGAGGTAACCTTAGTGGCCATATGTTTTAGGGATTAACATAAGGTGGCTAGGGTGCACTGCCCTGGTACCTAAACAGATGAACCTACTTCGTATTTGTTTTTTTTGGAGGGTACTCATCTTCATGAGAGTACTTGGCCCCTTCTTACTGAGGTTCAGGTGAAGCTCAAGAGTAATTGTAACTATACATTTGGTCGACTCTCTCTTTTAGCCACTATGATAATGGGTTTCATCTCCAGCTAGTGGTGGTTATTAGGCAGAGTTATGTTCTCTGGCTACTTGTTGATTTCCTTTAGTGTATTTTTTTTTTTTTAGGTGCTGGATTGTTGACATTGTGACTATAAAAAATATCACTTTAATTTTTTTTCATAAAATATATCAGAGACATTAATACAAGTTCACATAAAATCAATCACTTAATAAAAGTAATCAACAAATCTCTTTCTGAGCTTACACACAGATTAGTTTAAGCTAGGGTCTTGGGCTAAGTAGTGGTGAGTAAACTACCCAAGATAACGAAAATAAGACTAGTGTCATTAATGAGATTAAAATATTGTTACACTCATATCATATGTGACCGCTCCCCTAAAAAAGGAGTTAAGTACGAGACAATATCAGAGTGTGAGAGAAGGTAGCCTGCCTTCGGTTGCATTTATAGTGGGTATTGTATGTACTGGGGATCCCCTCGGGGATATTGGATTTAATTTGGGGACTCAGGTGTCCTTCCCACATAGCGTAATGTACGTGACTGTGATGCCCCCCATGGTGTCTATGATTTGAGGTGACCCTAGTGGCCATACATTTTAGGGATGAACATAAGGTGACTGGGGCGGGCTACCCTTGTACCTAAATAGAAGAACCTACTCTGTCTTTGGTTTTTTGGGAGGGTGCTCATCTTCATGAGAATACTTGGCCCATTCTTATCGAGGTTCGAGTGAAGCTCAGAAGTAATCGTAACTATACATTTGGTCGGCTCTCTCTTTTAGCCACTGTGATACTAGGTTTCATCTCCAACTAGTGGTGGTTATCAAATAGAGTTATGTTCCTTGGTTGCTTGTTGATTTCCTTTAGAGTATTTTTTTTATTTTTAGGTGTTGGATTAATGACACTGTGACTATGACAAATATCACTTTAAATGATTTTTTATAAAAATATATCTGTCACTGTGGCTACATTTGACCCTCTTCGTCTAATTTGATGACAATGAGGTCTTCCTCCACTAGCGCTAGAGGACTTGTCGATCCTTGGTGAGTCAGATTCTCCCTCTTTAGAAAATTAGTCTCCAGTGACCAACACTGAATCACATAACACTTCCCAAGAAACCTTATTGCCAAAGGACTTTTTTCACAAAGGAATTGAACTCCTTACAATCCTCCTCTCACTAATCCTCTTGGTCCAGTGTTGGTTAGGGTAGCACCTGTACCTCTCATGTCTTCATCAGTTCCCACATCCAATATTCCTATAGCGACTAATGGGTTGTGGTCCTTTGTGGACAATTTCACTCCACCATCACTTCCCCCGCCTATGGTCAGTACTACACAAATGATTGGTCACCCTGCTATTCATACTATGCCTAGTCCAAGAAACCTTGTTACACCAGTTATGAGTGGGTTCTAGTACATCCCAGTCGCCATCCCTTTCATGTTAGATCTTCAACCACCAACCATCATTCCTAGTAGCATTGTTAGCACAACTACATTCAACAACCCTTTTGGTTGGAACCCAGTGCTAAGTTCTAACCCCTAGGTTCATATGCATAGGGTAAATGTTTCCAACATGCATATGCCTGTCAATGGAATTTATATTCCTCTTCTGCCTATAGGACAACCTGGTTCTTCGCTCATCAACTTACCTCCTCCAAGTGGACACTACTTTCTTGTCATTGATGTGCCTACTGTAAACTATGTGACTAGCGATATCCCTTAACCCAATTCTGCTACATCCATTTGGGCACCCCTTCCTCAACCACAATTGAGCCATGGGGGCACATTCTATCCAGGGGCAACCAATATTTTTCCACCCAGCCTAATATTCCATATGGATCACCACCTTTTGTGACTGCACCACCACAACCAGGAAGTTATTATCTGATGAATCCCCTATATCTTGTTCGAAACAACTTGATGGGGGGACCCTTCAGTCCTTCAAGTCATCCTGCACCACCTTGGTTAGATTCAAGGCACCTACACCTTTTCCTTTTCTGGAAATACTTGATATCCCCAATATATATAAGCTTACTAATGACCTTGTCAATCACAACTTGCATTGGCCTCCAATCTTGTACAAGATATCCACATATATTTCATAATTCGAAGGGAAACAAGGGGATGATCTGGTTACACATGTCACCACCTACCATTGATGGTGTGTATCAAACTCCATGGTTGATGATAGTAACCGGATTAGACTCTTCCCCTGCACCCTTATTGGAAATGCTACCAAGTGGTACATTGATTTACCACATGCATCAGTCAATACCTTTGGTGCCCTAGAAATGGAATTATTAAAGTACTTCCAACTTCATATTTGCTATGAAACCAGAAAGAAACTCCTCACTACTTTATGCCAAGACACATCTACCAACATCTCTGATCATATCCATGAATGGAAACGCGGGTAGAGGATTTTCAAAGCTCCCATTCTGGATATTTTGTTAGCAAATTGGTTCTGCAAGTCACTTCTTCCCCACATTTCCAAGGACGTTATCATAGCTAGTGTGGTCATGGAAGACCAATACATTCATCATTCCCTACATTTATATTTGATCTACTCTTAATCTAGCACACTCTACAATATACTCCCCCATGCCCCATGAACTTCCAATGCTCCTTCTACTCAGCAACTTGGTGTGCACATTGATGGCCTCACCGGTGCTACCTATGGGGCTATGTAAAACAACTCAGTGGGAAATAAGCCCATTTATCTGTTGATACAACTCCTACTTCCCATTCGGCTGCTCTTGCCACCGTTGTGATAAACTCTATGCAATCTACAAAAAAACCCAATGGTAAGAATAAAAAGAATAAGAAAAAGATCTCTCCTTCTGAGGAGCAACATGCTACAAAAAACAACCCTAAACAGAAATTTGCTACCAAATCTGATACTGAGAAGGAAAAAAATATCAATTTCCCTTGCAAGATGTATGTGGAGGACCACATGACTTATAAATGTCCTTGCCTTCAAGAATGCACAAACCTTCTTGCACAAAAGGAGACTGGTTAGACTCCTGTAGTCCTCAACAACCCTTTCCCTGCGCAGCAACAAAAACACATCATATCGAACCCACCACAACCCTTGAAAAGGGGCAATGATGGTTCACATCCTCCTTCCTATGGGGAAGTATCGTCAACTGTTTAAACCTTTGAAATGATTGATCTACAAATACAAGCCAAGAATTATATAACTCCAATCATTGACACTCTAGAAACTTCCTCGAGTTTGAATCCACCACCACCTAACAATCTTCATATTGAAAGGCCTATCATTGACCTTGTGATATGTCCCCCCAAAGGGACACTTCTTCTCACGACACACAATACCTTTGCTCATGTTGTGCAAAACTACAGTATTGTAGAAGATTTGGTGAAAGCATCATCTACCATGTCTACCCTTGTAGTATTACAAACCTATCTAGCACAAAGGAAGCATTTTCTTTCATAAATTGGTGGAATTGATCCTCAAGATTCCACTCTAGCAATTTTGACATGGAAAAAATAAAGCCTTGCCTTTCCCATTAGCTTGCATTTCAAGTGCAAGTTATATCGAAAGGTAGATCTATCCATCGAACTGTCATTAACGAAGGTGCTTTGACTTGCATAATTTCCACTTCATGTCGGCTCAATTTGGGTTCTCCCACTCTTTTACCATCATCTAATTCCCTCGAAGCATTCGATGGCCACACTTTCATCTTGAAATGATACCTTTCCATCTACCCCATCACTTTCAATGGAAAAATGGTAATGGTGGATATTGAAGTTGTAGATCATCATCTCGACTATAATCTACTTTTGGGACTCAGTTGGACTTACACCATGACTGTCATTGTTTCTTCAGTCTTCCGACTCATCCTTTTCCCTTTGGATGGGAAAATAGTCACAGTGGATCAGCTATCCTTTTGCACCCTAGATTACTCCACATTACCTAGTGGCACCATTCCCTTAGTGGGTGGTATACTTGACTCCTATGTCAATGTTGGTACCATTATTCTAAAGGTTTTCTCCCTTTTAGGTTGTTTTCCTCTACCACTGCCACTCCTTCTAACAATCTCCTCAATGAAGTCCTACACTTGAAAATTTTTATTTGAGAGATCATGTCTTTGTAAGAGCAACCTTTTGATGATTCTCATCATCATGCTTCAATATATGATTCATATGCAACATATCTACAAATCCTACTTTTTGACCCACCTAAGATTGTTCCTTCGGCTTATACGGGCAATCTTTCAAAGACTATGCTCATTGATATCTCGATCAAAACAGGTATCATGGAAAACATTCAAATTGGAGTTGATTGTAGTCCTAAGGAAATTGTGAGCTTCACCTGCCTTTTTAATGAATTCCATGATGTTTTCACTTGGTCTTATGAAGAAATTCCCAGCATAGATCCTTGTATTGTTGAGCATGAGATCAATATTTATGACAATGCCAAGATTTTCAGGAAAATACTTCGACCGGTCCATCCTCGCAATATAGTAGTTATCAAATTTGAAATCAAAAACCTTTTATCTACCTCATTCCCTAGACTAAATGGGTTTCTAATTTGGTTCATATAGACAAAAAAAAAGGTACCATCTGCTTCTGTGTCAACTACCATGATTTGATTGCTGCATTTCCAAAAGACAACTATCCAACTCCATTCATTGACCAAATTTGACTTTGAATGAGCACATTTTGTTTTGGACGTTTTCTCACTCTTGAACTAAAAGACCCTTGAGTTACCTTCTTCGGGCTTGTAAAACTCCTATGAAGAAGATCTGAGCAATTCTTTTTATCTCTTTTTCTGACTCCCTAAAACTAAAAAAAGATATATCAAGTTTTCTTCATATGACTTGTTAAAATTTTATGAAGATATATCAAGTTTTCTTCATTTGACTCATTAAAACTTTATGAAGATATATCGAGTTTTTCTTCATCTGACTCGTTAAAATTTCACGAAGAATATCGAGTTTACTTTATCTCCTCTTACTCATAACAAAATGAGGTAGACATTTATTGAGCATAGGTTTCTCACTTTGTTTGGACTCAATGGGCTAACTTATGGAAAAGGAATTGTGTCATGTATAATATTATCCCTTTATCACACCCAGTCATCAACTATTGGGCGCGAGATCCCCCAAGGGTAGTTCTGGGGCTAAGAGCCCAAATTTTCGTCCAATTTTGTAATTACAATGTAAAGACTCCACATTTTGTGGGCACGGAGTGCATAGTTGTTAAAGAGTCATAGGGTTGTCCACACTTATTTTGATAATGTAATGTCAGTTGTAGAAGATCTACCCATGGTCCACGGACCATGGAATTTTATAAATAGAGTGAAGCTCTAAGTAGTCAAAAGAATCAAAAAAGAAGATAAATTATGGAATAAGGATGTATGCGAGATAGCTCTGAAGTGTAGAGTCTAGTTTTGGGTCGTAGAGTAGTAAGAGGCTCTGCAACTGAGTGCGCAGAGGCCTATTAGTCCACAGCTGAGTGCGCAGACCCCTGCAGCTGAGTGCACAGGGCGAGTCGAGTCTGTAATCATCTAGAAGTATTAATAAAGAGAAGTTTCTATCAATTCTGTGTCTTTATGTCCTATTTTATGCATCTGTTATATTGGGTATGAATTTCACTTCTAATGCTTATATGATGCGCGAATGTGTATAATTGTATTGGTTAAGTGAATGCAAGTTAGAATATTTGTTTACACGAAGATAATTAAGATATGTTAATAAGATAAGTAATATACTTAGCCTAGTTTGGGAAATAGCGCAGTTCGTTGTCCTAGCAACCAGAAAGCATATTAGCCCCTGATTAGGGTTGTGCGAAGGTCGATTGTAACACTTCGTGAAGGTACTAAAGGGTGGAACAGAGCATGAAGTGACCTGTGCGAAGGCAAGGTCTAGTTGGAATAAATCAACTTCACAACCATCTCAAGGGTGCGAAAACTTGGTTCCAGCATCCCCCCATACTGCTTCGGGTGAGACTTCAGTTCGCGCCCCGTGGGTTGATGCCGAAAGGGCTAGTAGTGTAGGGATTTGTTTGGCTAACTAATTCTAAACCTGGGTCAAGCCCCCATAAGCCAACAAATGGTTTCGTTGCGGGGAACAGAATCTGCATAGAGATGTGTGATGTCGTATCATTGGAATCCAACTAAGAAAGAAATTAAAGGCTGGTTGGACAGAGGAATTCACAAGTTCGTGGTGCAGCAGAATAGAAACCTGTGACTATCAACAGAAGAGTGGCTAGACAACTACCTATATATAGAGATCCACGAAATATTTTTCACATCCTTCCCTACTAAGCTATTAGAGTAAATCGCGAAGCTAGCAGATAGCCAAGGAAGGTAGAATCTTGACAGTCCTATTGTGTGGACCCTAGAGCTAGTGCGAAGATTGGAAGCATCAGGGGATAAGATCACGTGTGTCATCGATCATTGGCTCAATCATATTATAGGAGGATTTTTTACTGAATTCGTGGTCAACACCTCAGTCAGCTATAGCCAGGTAGAGCGATGCTTTCTCAAAGGACCGCGAGGTAAGTACGTAAAGTCTTTGAATAGTTGGATTAAAATGTTGTTGTGTGAAAAGTGGGTTATGCAGTTACCTTGATGTTTAGGACTACACGAAGAGGAAAGGTTTACAGGAACGAAGGAAATAAGGGTCCAGAAAATATCCCCTTGATTTCACCTCCACGAGGAGATGAGGAAGAACTCGCGAAGGTCTCTCCACAAAGTGCTATTCAACTGATAAGACAAAGAATTCCGCAAATACCACCTCCACCCACACCACCACTGGCTTCACCTCCATCACCTCCATCTTCACCCGTACCACCTCCACCACCACTGTGATTCAGTATGGCAAACACAATGAAGTTGCCTGTGTTCAAAGTTTTTGGAAATGAAGATCTTAACCAATTCTGGTTCATTGTAAGGGTTGTATGGGAAGCACAAGGTGTTACAAATGACCATATAAAGAAAGATATGCTAGTTAGTGCCCTGCAGGATCGCACAGTGACCTGGTATATTAAGTATTCCAATGATAACCAAAATGCGAGAGTCGCGGATATCCAAACAATGCTAAATAGAGAATTTAACAGGCCTAAGTTTGAAGTGCAGTCGATCGTGGAATTTAAAGAGATCATGATGCTACCAGGCGAGAGTCCTTGGGAACTAGATCAGAGGATAAAATGTATGATTCGTGAAGCCAATATGAATCTGACGGATGGACAACATCTCGAGTGGTTTGTAGCTTCGCTACTACCACATTTAAGGAGTGCACTATCGCAACAGAAGATAAAAGCTCAGGTAGAGGCCTTAGAGATCACTATGAGGCTACATGAGACCCCGATACATGATCCCAACCTAGGATTTTAGCAAATCCATGTGCAACTGAAGAATATGTGCCTTGAGATGCAGAGTCTGAAACAGGACAGGACAGTTCGACTAGAAGTGCGCGAAGAAGTGTGGTACATAAAATGAAAGAGTCAGGGTCATGACAAATTCCATTGCCCAGTTTTTACCAATTACCTTGTAGGAGGAGGACCAATGCCTCTAAGGCCAAAAGCTCAAGAAATACCTAGCGTGACGCCTGCTTTGTGGTGCGCTATCTATCAAATAGCCAAAAAACATGCCACAGAGAATTATCAATTGTTACAGAAGTATACACAAACTTCGCAACAATTGTTCTACAAATTTTGTAGGTCAGTGGGACACGACGAGCGTACTTACAGAAGCTATGATTTGATGATGGATAGAACTCCCACCTACAAGGTTCAGGCCGAAATGCGACCCCTTGACCAAAATGCAAGAATGGCGCAAACAGGATTTCAGCGGCGCGGACGAGGTCGAGGCGGAGGAAGATCTGGTAGAAGTTGCAGACAGTTGATTTGCTACAATTGTGGAGGGCCAGGACATTATGCTCATGATTGCACAAATCCAACGTGCCTGTCGTGCAAGTATTGCATGCTATTTGATCATGCGACAGAAGATTGCCCTACGCTGATAGCTAGGATACATGAGAAAGGAGCGCTACCGCCTCCCCCGACTCAGAACCTGCATATGATGAGGTTTGAGCCATGCGAGGAACACCCGAACGTAAACATTGTGCTCCGAAGTGGAATCACAATGGGAGATGACAAAGGAAAATTTCCGAAAGACAGTACTTGTGTTCACAAAGCCCTGGAGAAAGAAGCTGAGTTTGATTTGGAGCACGCTCGGGAAACCTTCCTGGAAGCTAAGAAGAGCTTTTTTGAGACCTCCACGTTAGGGAGAAAATATCAGCCTGAGTCGGAAATGGATCCCTCCATGCTCACAACTTTCTTGGAAACCTGTATGAAGTTACTGTGCGAAAGTAAGGCTATGAAAGGGCTACAGAAACTTATTAATAAATGTGTTGGGACCGCACTAGGAGAACCACGTGTAGTCCAGAAGATCGGAAAGCATAAGACAAGGACAAGCCGTGAAATGAGACTAACCACGCAGATCAGAGAATAGAAGATGGACCAAGTCATTCTGAATTTGGGATTAGATGCGAATGTTCTACTGAAATAGACATGGGAAAGAATGGGGAGACATGTGTTGCAATGGTCTCCAATTCAGATGAGAATGGCGAATTAGCAGAATATAATACCTATGGGGTGATTGCAGGAATAACTATGGATATTGAGGGAGCAAGCGCACTGGCAGATTTAGAAGTAATAGAGATTGTTGATGACAACAATCCCTACCCCGCACTCTTGGGAATTGACTGGGCCACAACTATGAACAAGGTAATTAATCCGAAGAAGCGAAAAATGATCTTTGAAAAGAAGTCACTACGTGTAATTATACCCCTGGAGCCTGCTGAAGGATCACGCTATATGAAGCTGGTCCATGACTATGCAAGCGATGATGATCTAGACTACATCTACAAGATAATAGTGCAAGACCAAGACTGGGTGAATACCACTACGGATGGACGGATTACATGGGAGCGCGAGAGTTCCTGCACTTTGGATTCTGACGAAGAAGTAGAACGATGGCAGAATCAGTTACACAAAGTAACTACACTGAACTGCAATATGATGACAAGGTTGCTACGCTGTGTGTCGATAGAAGTATGAGATCTACCTACTTATGATGGTCTAAATGAGGTAGATACCTTCTTAGATGCATTCGAAAGGGAGATGCCCAAAAAGCAACGCTTCTAGACGTTGGACTAGGTACTACGCACTATGCTCACGAGATGGTGGGGTACACACAAAGGCAGCTTTGATGATTGGTGCAAATGTAGGAGAATGATGCGAGTACGGTTTTGGAAGCCTAAGGTGCGACTGACAGACAAGTATGATGGTGTAGAAATTCTCACTGTAGATTAACCTGCTTATGCAATATAACTAAGGAAAAATGCTTAATCTACTTCTACAATCAAACTTGTGGAAGCTTAATCTATTTGAGCAAGATCAAACAGAACACATATAATAGAGAAGAAGAATCAATACACATGAAACATGGAAGAATACTCTGGGGAAAGCCTCAGCTAAAAACCCTGCTATCTATATTATCATACAAGGGGAAATATCTCAGGATTACACACAGCTTTAGCTTGTAGGTTTTAACTCCGTACAGAAATTACCTGCATACGAATTCTAAAACATAGAAAAATAAAAAAAGTGAGAGAATAACACATAAAATAGATATACACAGAGATTTTCCCTTGGATCCCAAAACTGGTACTATCATATTGATTTTTCATTATTTTCCTTTCAATGTTACAATACATATTTATACATGCCGAAGCATCCAATACCATGGACCGAAAACCATTGCGTCTAAAACCATGGACAGAAAACCATCGCATCCAAAACCATGTGCGAAAATCATGCACAAAACCATAGGTAGGTCTGCCCAACCTAATATAGGGTCCAAAAACAAAATTTTCTGTGGCGCTGCCCCGAACTCCATAAAGTGGGGTTACCTACACCCCTCAAACCCCCTTGTGACTCCCCCCCCCCCCACTACGCAATCGGCGCAACGAAGTGGGGGCATCACCCCCAGATTAACCACGTCGGCTAGTTGTGGAAAGAATATAACACAACCCAACATTCTCCCACTTGTTGTTTTCTTTCCATAGGGGGCCATAGGAGAGCTTAGTCATTTATCCAGCCTTGCAATGCCCATTGTTTCTCTACACCAAGAGAACTTCTCAGAGTTCACAGATTTTGTCAATGCATCAACAATATTCTTCAAAGTTTCCCCCTTTACCAGCAACACCTTTTTGTCTTCTATCATATCCCTCACAAAGTGATACTAAACATCAATGTGCTTTGTCTTTGAATGATATGTAGGGTTCTTTGCCAAGAAAATTGCACTTTGGCTATCACAGTCTATCCTTATAGCTCCCTGTACTAATCCCATACTTGAACATGATCTCTACAACCAAACTGCTTCCTTGCTTGCATGATTGGCTGCCATGTATTCTACCTCTGTAGTTGATAGTGCCACTACAGATTGTTTCTTACTCATCCAACTGACTGCACCTCCAAGTAGGTTAAACACATACCCACTTGTAGATCTTCTCTGATCCAGATCTCCAGCCCAGTCTGCATCAATAAAGCCACGAATATCCAACACTCTGTCCAATCCTGGTCTTCCTTGGTAGCACAAACCATAATCACTAGTTTCATGAAAATACTTGAAAACCTGCTTCACTGCTGTCTAGTGCTCCTTCCCTGGTTTTGACATAAACCTGCTAAATACTCCCACTACATGTGCAATGTCTGGTCTAGTACAGACCATCGCATACATCAGGCTACTGACTGCACTTTCATATGGAACACTGGACATGTCCTCTTCCTCTTCTTGTGTCTTGGGACACTGTTCAGTAGATAACTTTACACCTACAGGAATAGGAACCTTCACTAGTTTACTATCCTGCATATTAAACCTCTACAATATTGTCTCGACATACTTCCTCTGGTTTAACCAGAGCTTCCTCTTTGTCTGATCCCTTTTAATTTCCATGCCCAAAATATAGTTTGCAGCACCAATATCTTTCATGTCAAATTTGGAGGATAGTTGGGTGTTCAAATCCTGGATAATTGCTTTGTCATTTCCAACCAGCGACATATCATCCAAATACAAGACCAGATAAATAACACGATCACCAATTAATTTAAAATACACGTAGTGATCTTCTTTGCTTCTAGTGAATCCAAGTCCCCGTATAAATGTATCAAATTTCTGACACCACATCCTTGGTGACTGTTTTAACCCATACAGAGACTTATTTAACTTTCATACCAGTTTTTTCTTACCCTTCACCACAAAGCCTTCAGGTTGCTTCATGTATATTTCCTCTTCCAGATCCCCGTGAAGAAATGTTGTCTTCACATCCATCTGTTCTACCTCAAAATCAAAAGCAGTAGCAATAGATAAAAATAATATAATAGAATTTACCTTGGCAACAGGAGAAAAAATATCACCAAAATCAATTCCCGGCACCTGGGAATAACCTTTTGCTACCAACCAAGCTCTGTATTTCCCCAAATTTCTTTCTACATTTATCTTCTTCTTGAACACCCATTTGTTGCCAATGGGTTTCCTTCCAGCCAGCAACTCCACCAGATCCCAAGCCTCTTTTTTGTGCAAATATGCCATTTCATCAACCATGGCCTCTTTACAAAGTTTTCCATTTTCTGAATCTACTTCCTCCTTCACAGTTCTGGGATCATCGTCAGTAATAGATAAAGAAAAATTTGAATAGAAATCAGATGGCCTATACCTTTTGGGCTACCTTCTTTCTCAAACTAATCTTCTCACACCCAGATTTTGTGGCTCTTCATCTTCTGATTCCTCCTCTGTTGTAGAGTCTAATTCTTCCTCCTTAAGCTCAAACTCTATCTTCTCAGGTTCCTTTGGTTGGACTTCATGTTTAATAACATCTTTTACCTCTATGAACACCACATCTCAGCTGTACAAAACCTTCCTTATTACTGGGTTCTAAAGCTTATAACCCTTTAGACTATCCTTATACCCAATAAAGATGCACTTTTCAGATTTACTATCCAACTTGGTTCATTTCTCCTTTCGAACACGTACATATGCATCACATCCAAATACCCTCAAATGTGAAAGAGAGGGTTTATTACCAGTCCATACCTCTTGTGGAGTCTTATCCTCCAACGTTGATGAAGGTGATTTGTTGACCAGGTAACATGTTGTGTCCACCACCTCTGCCCAAAATTCATGTCCTAACTCGGCACCACTAAGCATGGTTCTTGCCCTTTCCATCAATGTCTTGTTCATTCTTTTTGCAACTCCATTTCACTCAGGTGTGTATGGAGTAGTCTTCTGCCATGCTATACCACACTTCTTACAAAATTCTTCAAATTCCTTACTACAAAACTCTCCACCATTATATGTCCTCAACACCTTTATCTTCTTCTCTGTCTCGTTTTCCACCACAACCTTAAATTCTTTAAACCTATCAAAGACTTCAGATTTCTTCTTAAGGAAATATATCCATGTATTCCTTGAGAAGTCATCTATAAATGATACATAATACACAAACTTACCCAGTGATGGAACCTTCACAGGTCCAAACACATCACTGTGCACAAGTTCTAATATCTGTTTCGCCCTCTTACCACCAGAGGGGAAGCTCACCCAATTCTACTTCCCATATACACAATTTTCACAAAAATCAAAATCCAGAGAGCTATTACTGATACCTTCTACGATACCTTTACCATGAAGTATTAGAAGGCCCTTCTCTCCAATATGTCCAAGCCTTTGATGCCATAACATGGTCTCCTCTCCAGAGACCACTAGATTTTCTACTCCACTTTCAGGAACCACAGAACTATTGCACCCATCAACAACAATGCTACCTTGTAGCTTGTACAGAGTTCCAATCTAAACACCCCGCATCAATACCAATGCTCCCTGAACCATCTTGCAGGTATCCTTCTCGAACACTATTTTTACACCTGCATCATCCAACTTCCTTACGAAAATCAGATTTCTAGCCAATGTAGGAATATATAGAACACCTGGAAGTGTTCTAACCCTTCCATCTTGCATTACTTTTCCACGACCAATGATTCTAGCCTTCCTGTCATCCCCCAAGAAGACATCACCACCATCATATTTCTCATACTCGCAAAACCACTCTCTATGGGGAGTGAAGTGAAAGGATGCACCTGAGTCAATCAACCATGCCTCATGATCTACATGTGTACTTGAAGAAGCCAAGTACACATCCCCACCTTCATCTGAGGTGGTTTTTGCCTCTGTAGAAGGAGCATCATTAGGTCCCTTTCCTTTGTTAGGAGCTTTAGATTTACAGTCCCTTTTGTAGTGCCCTTCCTTTTCGCATTTCCAGCAAACCACCTTTTCAGTTTTTCCTCAAGATTTAGATCTCCCACTCTATGAATTTTTTTTCTGTTCCGGGACCGTCCTCGTATAGACAAAGCATCACCATTCTGGCTCTCCATATTTTTCTGTCTCATCTCCTCCGTCAGCAAGGATGAGATTATTTCGTCAAAATGTAAGGCAGTTGCATTGCTACCTATTGCAATAACCAAACTATCCCATGAATCTGGTAGAGAACACAACAAACGATGCACTTATCTTCATCTAAAATTTTAATATCAACATATAATATTTGACTTACCACAATATTAAATGCGTTCAGATGCTCTATCACCGAGTCTCCATCTTTCATCCTCAGGTTATACAGCTTTTTCTGTAGGAACAGTTTATTCACTAGAGACTTAGATTGGTACAAAGTCCCTAACTTGTCCCACAAAGCCTTCGTCATAGCTTCCCTTGGTACATTCAACAATACTGAATTTGAGACACACAATCATATTGTGCTCTTTGCCTTCCGATCCAAATTCTTCCATTCTTCATCGAACACTCCCATTGGTTTAGTACCTGGATCTACTACGATCCACTGATCTTTATCCACCAATAGATCCTCCATCTTTAGTTTCCACAACTCAAAACTCTGACCATTAAATTTCTCGATCTCTATATTTCCACTGCTCGCCATCTTCTTTCACCACTAGAATCGATCTCACAAATCTCCCATTGAATGGGGCCTACCACAGGCCTGAGCAAAACCCCTCAGCAACAATGCAACCCCTTGAAGCCAAAACAACTCTGATACCAAATGTAGGTTTTAACCCCGTACATAAATTACCTGCATATGAATTCTAAAACACAGAAAATAAACAATGTGAGAGAATAACACATAAAACACATATACATAGAGATTTTCCCTTGGATCCCAAAACCGGGACTACCACATTTATTTTTCATTATTTTCCTTTCAATGTTACAATACATATTTATACATGCCAAAGCATCCAATACCATGGACTGAAAACCATCGCATCCAAAACCATGTGCAAAACATCATGCAAAAAACCATAGGTAGGTCCGCCCAACCTAATATAGGGTCCAAAAACAAAATTTTCTGCGGCACTGCCCCAGACCCCATAGAGTGGGGTTACCTGCACCCCTCAAACCCCCTTGTGACCCCCCCCCCCCCCCCCCATTACGCAATCGGCACAATGAAGGGGGGGCTTCTCCCCCCTTCTAACCCCCCGGTTAACTACGTCGGCTAATCATGGAAAGAATATAACACAATCCAACATAGCTCTCACAGCTATCCAGCTCTCAGTACAATCCCTCACTGCTACTCATAAACAGAATAGACAACTCATATGCCTTCTCTTCTATCCTCCAAGCCTCCTATTTCCTTGTGCAGTTTTCCCTAGGTGCTCCAGTTGTAACCTTGTGTGACACTGATCTCACACACTGCTCCAACTCACTGTAAAACTGTGCAAATCTCAAGGAATGAATTCCTTCTGCATGCAAGAGATTTTCTTATAGGAAAATTCTTGCAACTGATAGTACACTATTCCTGCCCTTAATCTCAACTAGGTCTATGTCTGAACTGACATGCATGAGTTATTTATGAAAGAATCTTCAATTATCTAGAGTACACTAATTTCATGCATGCATGCATTAACTAACTGAACTCACAATTAGTTCCTCAAACTGTTTGGAACTAATTTAACTGGACTTAAGTCAGTTAACTAAGCTAACTAATTACAACTCAAATACAACTCATCCTTATCTCCTTAATTAAGGGATAATCTCATTAATTTAAGGGATAATTGTTGCATAACTTCACAAAGACTTCTAGCTTGAATTTCTCCAACTAATTAACTCAAGATGAATTAATTAATTATTTTTCAAGCAGCAGGTGAGACTAAATTCGAATTTTAATTCTCAATTTTAATTCAAGGACAAATTAAAATTGGAATATTCTTGTTGCCACATTTCAACACTCCCTCTCAACAAGAAAGGGATTATTTGCCACCCTAATCTTGTCTCTATGGAACTCGATTTTACACTTTGACAATGACTTAGTCAAAATGTCAGCATCTTGCTCCTTGGTCGAAATATACTGCAATAACATGATCCTCCTCGCCACACAGTCTCTGAGATGATGATATCAAATGTCGATGTGCATGGAGCTGTCATGAAATACTGGATTTTCAGAGAGTTTGATACAACTCTGATTATCACAATAGATCATAGTTGGATCCATCCTTTGATCAAACAAACCACCTATAATTTTATGCATCCAAATGGCCTCACATGCTGCCTGACTTACAACCATGTATTCAACCTCTCCTGAGCTGAGTGTAACCGACCTCTATTTCTTGCTATACCAAGAAACTAAAGTTGACCCAAGGTTAAAAATTCCTCCTGATGTGCTCTTCCGATCTGATGGACTCCCTGCCCAATCTACATCTGTGAAGCCCTATAGCTTCACTCCCTCTGTTCGTTTGTACCATAATCCATACTAAGATGTGCCTCTGAGGTATCTCAAAACATGCTTAGATTCCTTCCAAAACATCTTGGTAGGTTGAACCATAGCTTGACTTAGCTGGTTCATTGCATAGCACAAATATAGTCATGTGTTCACTAAGTACATCAGTGAACCCACAAGTTGCCGATATACAATAGCCTCTACTACTTCTACTGAAGTAGCATCCTCCTTCCTCTAGTTACCTGCTAGAGGAGTCTGCATGGGCTTGCACTTCTCCATGTGGAATCTTCTGAGTATCTCATTGGCATACTTGCCTTGAGACACAAACAACTCCCCATCCTTTTGCCACACTTCCATGCCAAGGAAGTAGTGCATGAGACCCATGTCTTTCATCTCGAATTTTCTTGCAAGGTCCTCCTTGCAAGACATGATCAACTGATCATCACCTGTCAATATGAGATCATCAACATAAAGAACAATGATCAATTGCTTACCTTTTACCATGATGTGGTACAGGTTCGCATCCGCTTCACTCTTTGTGAAGCCCAACCTGGTGAAGTAGTTGTTGATCCTAGTCTACCAAGCATGAGGTGCTTGCTTTAGCTCGTACAAAGCTCTCTTGAGTCGGTACACATGCGACTCATGATCAAAGGTCTCAAAACCTTCCGACTGCTCTATGTACACCTCTTCCTCAATCTTGCCATTGAGGAATGCAGTCTTCACATCCATCTGATGGATCTTCCAACCCATTTGTGCTGATAGTGCCAACATCGATCTAATAGATGAGTACCTTGCTACAGGATAAAAATTCTCATCATAGTCGATCCCATCAACCTGTGAGAAACCACGGGAAACAAATCTTGCCTTGTGTTTCTCCACACTACCATCAGCAGCTTGCTTTACCTTGTAAATCCAACGGGAACTCATAGCTGACTTGTTCTCTGGTCTTGGAACCACATCCCAAACACTGTTTTGAACTATGGAGTCATACTCCTCCACCATAGCATCAACCCAAATCGGCTACTGCACTACTTCCTCAAAGGAAGATGGCTCGGTCTCAACACATTCCCCAATAAGGGCCATGTATCCAGTATACCTATTAGGTTACCTCCTCTATCTACACTGAGAAGATCGTTCTCCCACATTCTCTCTTGCATTTGACAACAATCTGTCAGCTTCTCTTGCGCGCTTTTGTCCCTCTCTGGAAGACTCTGCTTGAGTGGATGTCTCCACTCCTAGAACCTCTGCATGCGGCTGCTCCGCATCAGTTTGAGGCTCCTCCTCATTAGGAACCAAAAGTTCCTCCACAACCTGTAGTTGGAGCTCCCTCTCAAGGGAAACTTGCATGGCCTTCTTCTCATCAAACTTGAGATCTCTACGAACCACTATCCTCTGACTGGTAGGCAAGTACACCCGATAGTTGTTAGGTGTATCAATGTACCCCACAAGTATTCCCAACTCAGTTATCGGCTTAAGTTTCTTCCGGGCATCCTTGGTCACATCGCAATATACCGATGAGCCAAAGATCTTGAAGTGACCCACATCTGGTCTCTTCTCGGAGAAAGCTTCCTCTGGTGTCTTCATCCCAAGTATGTGATGTAGGCTTCTATTCTACAAATAGACTGTTGTGTTGCATGCCTTAGCCCACAAATGAAGTGGTAGGCCTTGGTCATGCAGCATCGCCCAAGCTGCCCCCACAATCGTTTTGTTCTTCCTCTCGGCCACCCCATTCTATTGTGGGTTATGAGGTGCCATCAACTCCCATTTAATTCTTTCTGTTGCATAGAAGTCCTTAAATTCTTGAGAGACATACTCTCGACCATTATCGCTTCTCAAGGCCTTGATATTCTTCCCTGACTCTTTCTCAACCAAAGCTTTGAACTCACAAAACTTTGAGAAGGTTTGGTCCTTCTTCTGCATGAAATAAATCCAACATTTACAAGAAAAATCATCAATGAAAATCACATAATACCTTTGTTTCACAGTGGATGATATCGATAATGGTCCACACACTTCAGTATGAACTCACTCTAAGATTTCTTCAGCTCAACTCTCTCGATCATGAAAGGAAGACTTGGTGTACTTTCCCAAGGTACAACCTTTGCATGTGTCCACTTGCTCAAGTTTACCTTTGGGAAGTCCGGTAGAGATCTGCTGCATTATCTTCAAGGCCCCATGATGCAAGTGGCCCAACCACCTATGCCATAACTCGCTAATGTATTAGATTTGCACCAATTCTGCTTTCAAACTCAATGCAGCACAGTCATCTACCTCTATCTTATAGATATTCTTCACTCGAATCCCAATCCTCTTGGTCTGACCCGAGTCTATGTGTCTCAGGAATGCCTTTCCTTTACTGAAGACAACATCGTAGCCTTTGTCCTCCAACATCACGACCGATACCAAGTTCTTATTCAGTCCAAGAACATACTTTACATCATTCAGGGTGAGAGGAGCTCCATGCTTCCTCTAAAAAGCAACTGCACCTTCTCCTAAAATAGAGTACTTTCCATCATCACCCATCTCTATGCACATCTTGAGGTCTTTCTCCTCCAAGGTACTGAATAAAATTTTATCGCCAATCATGTGGAATGAGGCTCCACTGTCTAGATACCAAACACAACCCACCATCAATGAAACCATGCATGTGATGAGGGTAAAATCCAATTTGAACTCAGAGGCTAATGCCTCACCTTCTAATCCTTTCAAGGATCCCTTCTTGGATTTCTTTAATGGGAATTTAGTTGCATAATGGCCCACCTCATGACAATTAAAGCATCTCACTTTAGATTTTTCAATCTTCTTCCCTCCATGAGAAGAATTCGATTTGGAATGGGAAGCCTTCTCTTTCCCTTTCCTTACCTTACTTGCTAAGGCTAGATTTTCTTCATCATCATTCTTTGATGAAGAACCATATCGAGTGCTCCTCCTGATCTCCTCTTACATGAGATCTGACCACAGTCATTCCCAATCCAGCAGTTTCTCTCTTCCATTCATAGAGTCCTAGTAGCTATTCCAGCTCTTTGGAAGACCGAGGTGAGCGAGGCTCACCATATCATCATCGGCAATTGTTATTCACACACTACCAAGCTCATCTCTATAGGCGGTGAGCTTGTTCAGGTATGTGGAAATAGTGTCACCCTTCTCCATCTTGATTTTCCGAAGCTTATCCTTGAGCGCTAGTTTCCTATGGTCGCTATTGTTCTGATATAGGTCCTTCAATGTCTTTCACATTGAAAACGGAGTATCCTTCATATGGAGACTCGAGACAATATGGTCTCAAACTACCTCCAGAAGAATCCTTCTCGCCTTCACCACACACTTCTTCCATTCAACAAATTCTTGTGCATTAGCTGTAGCTCGCTTGGGGATTTCTTGATCAATGAAATCCTTCAAACCATTGTCTTCTAATACCGCTTCCATGTGATCCTTCCATGCTATGTAATTTGAGCTACCATCCAAAGCATACTCGAGTCTCAAGCCATTGAACACCATTAGTGAACTTTGAGGTGTGATAAGAATTCGATTTTTCACTTGCAACCAAGAACTTCAAACTTCTAATTTCCCTTCTCAGTATACTATTCACAGTTTCGATCACCTTTTCTATGATACCATGTAAAAATTCTCAATGTAGATTAACCAGATTATGCAATATAACTAAAGCAAAATACTTAATCTACTTCTACGATCAAACTTGTAGAAGCTTAATCGATTTGAGAAATATCAAACAGAACACATATAACAGAGAAGAAGAGTCAATACACATGAAACACAGAAGAATACTCTGGGGAAAGCCTCAGCTAAAATCCCCGCTATTTGTATTATCATACAAGGGGAAATATCTTAGGATTACACACAGATTTAGCTCTCACAACTATCCAACTCTCAGTACAATCCCTCACTGCTGCTCATAGACAAAATAGACAACTCATATTCCTTCTCTTCTATCCTCCAAGCCTCCTATTTCCTTGTGCAGTTTTCCCTGGGTGCTCCAGCTGTAACCTTGTGTGACATTGATCTCACACACTGCTCCAACTCACTGTAAAACTGCGCAAATATCAAGGAATGAATTCCTTCTGCATGCAAGAGATTTTCTTATAGGAAAATTATTGTAACTGATAGTATATTGCCCCTGCCTTTAATCTCAATCGGGTCTTTGTCTAAACTGGCATGCATGAGTTATTTATGAGAGAATCTTCAGTTATCTGGAGTACACTAGTTTCATGCATGCATGCATTAACTGACTAAACTCGCAATTAGTTCCTCAAACTATTTGGAACTAATTTAACTGAACCTAACTCAGTTAACTGAGATAAATAATTACAACTCAAATACAACTCATCCTTATCTCCTTAATTAAGGGATAATCTCCTTAATTTAAGGGATAGCTGTTGCATGAATTCACAAAGACTTCTAGCTTGAATTTCTCCAACTAATTAACTCAAGATGAATTAATTAATTATTTTTCAAGAAGCCGGTGAGACTAAATTCGAATTTTGATTCTCAATTTTAATTCAAGGACAAATTAAAATTGGAATATTCTTGTTGCCACATTTCAACATATGGGCAATGTTGTAGCATCCATTGTCATTTTAATGTTATTCTAAATTTTATTGCAAAAATGAAAAAAAAACAAATATTATGTTATAATGGAAATAAAAGAAAATGCGGAAATCAGAAGGACATGGGTTGTTTTATATTATTGTCGGCTTTTGAATGTGAGAAAACCGAGAGAAGATTTAGTCGTCTGATTGACAGGCAACAGATCTAATAGTAGTCATGTGGTTAACAAGGGCAAGGTTTACTCTGGAAAATGGACGTGATGGTTTATAGAATGTGGTTTAATCTGTTGAATTCTGGATTAATCACAATCGCTCATCAAGAAGCGACGAGATCCGATGGATATCGCGTCGAAAAGTGCACGAAATTTATTATAAATTTCGGACCCGAGAAATCTTTAAATTACAGTTTTGTTTCCATATCAGGTCTGTGGGGAAGGAAAAGGTCTGTGGAAAAGGTAGACGCGATAAGTTTATGAACCGGAGGCTAAATTCTTTTCAGTTCCGTGGTAAGCCATATTCCGCGTAAATCAACCAATTCCACTGTTTTAGCAGAATAACTAGAATTAGAGGCGGATGACCAAAATTCCAAAGGAATGGTGATTGGTTGGGTTTCTTTGTGTTTCTGCCAATTGGAGCACTCCTGATATATATGTGGGCCATAAGGGTTTCTTTATGTTTTAGCCAATCAGAACATTTCCAATACTTACGTGGGCCCAACTCCACGCACAGAGTTTTGTTAAAAAGAAGTTTGTTGTGTTAAAACAGTTTAACTATTATCAGAACATCTACAGAGAAACCTCATTAGTAGTCAAGCCACAAATCCGAACAACGAGCAACCATTATCATTTTTCTAATTTATGTTACTTCTTGTTATTTGTTTTCTTGAGAATGAGGTGTCTTTTACCCTCCGATGTAATATTTTGTAATGACTTTTACTTTAGACAATTAGGAGATAGTTAAATAGTTTGACAGTTTTGGTGATTATCAACTATCACATGATGTATAAAAAGAGACAAAATTATAGAAAAGTGGTTCGAATTTTGAAGAACCTAGAGACTAGGCCACTGTATTATTGATAAAATTGTTGATTAATGAAAGAATCAAAAGTTTTCTACACATTGTTGGGTATGATTTTGTAACTTTTTTGTTATGTGTCATCATATGTCTTCTTTCCTTTAAGTATGGTAATGAAGCTGCAGATCATTGTTTTCTTATGTGAATGAAGTTAAATTTCTTTAAAAGATAACTCCTATACTTAAAACCCTTACTTCTACATTTCTTCTAAGTTACAGATACTAGTTTATGTGTAAAGCATCATATTGTCTCTAACTTCCCAAAGTGTTACAGATAATAGTTTCTATGTAAAACAACATATTGTCTCTAACTTCTCAAATCATTCTCCACTCAGCATTCATATTCAACAATCAAATGGCATTCTGATACTTTCATATCACCTAAGTATTAAGGGTTAAGAACCAGGTCTTTAAGGTCCTTCACTTGAAGATACATCATACAAATAAGTGACAGTAATAGTAAACATTAATGTCTTAAGCACAATTTCTACACAGCCAAGAAATTGGTTTCTTAAGGGACAACATTAATTGGCATCGTTGCCAGGGAGAGAAGTCAAGAACACTTTTCCCTGGGTTTTTAATATTTTCCTTTGGTTGTTCAGTGAGGAGGAAATATTTGGTTGTATTGAATAGAAAGCAATAACTTTGGCTTCAAAGAGGCCTCATATGAGGTCAGATACCTCACAGCAAAAAGTTTAAGTTCTTTCAGACCCTGAGAGGCTAGTTTCCAAGAGGGTTGGAAGGCCTAAAACTCCATTTACACCAAGTCCTACACTGTCTGCACCTGGCAGTAGTTCATCACATCTTTCATCCAAACATTCATCTTTTATTGACCAAGAGTCACCTTTTACATCCACTTCATTTCAAGAACCCAACTATCAAGAACAATCTTTAGAGTCTGTTTCTTTCTCAATATCTACTATAGTTATTCAACCTGAACCTATAACCACATTTCCACCTTTTCATACTCCATTTACTCCTCAGTCAGGTTTTGCACCTACTCAAGGTTCAGTAAGTTCAGGAGCAAACATGGCAGCACCTGCATTCTTGATGAATAGGTATGCACCTATTCAATTTCCACAATAGTTGAATCAAATGCCACAAGAATACTTGAAGATTCTTCCTCGTTTCACAGGGGAGGATGAACAAACAACAGAGAATCATATAGCAGTATTTTGTAATTTTGCAGAAAATCTAAATGTTGAACATTTGGATGTTGTTTTAAGACTTTTTGTGCAATCCTTGGATGGAGAAGCAAGAAAATGGTTTAAAGGGCTTCCTAATAACTCTATTCCTACATGGGAAGAGATGGAGCACCTGTTCACCCAAATATGGGGAGAGAAAAGAGACCATGGGTATTCACTCACAGAGTTTAATGCTATTAAGAAGAAATCTGATGAAAGTGTTGTTGAATTCATCAGAAGGTTTAATAAATTGTACAATAGTCTTCCAGTGGAGATTAAGCCCCCTCCTGTTGGTGCAAAAATAACTTTTGCAGGGGCTTTTGAATCAGATTTTGGGTTCACATTGAGGGAGAGAAGATCCACAACCCTTGATCAAATCCAAACTAATGCGTTATAAATAGAACAAATCTGGTGGTTGTGAGTAAAGCACCAGAGGCATAGCCTACTCAAGATAAGGGAAAGGCTAAAGTGGAATCCTCTCAAAGTCAAACATTAGAGGATATGAATAATGTAATTAAAAAATTGTCTAATAAATTGATTAAGTTGGAATTGGAGAGTAAGAATTCTCAGAGGCAAGTACAACAAAATATAAATTTTAATCCTCGGTATAAAAGACAACCTCTGCAAATTTTGCAAAGGGAGAGAAAAGACGAAGATCAAGTTCAAGCACCACTTTACTTAGAGGCAGATCCTGATGGAGTACTAGAGCATCCCAAGGATCATGATGATCATATTTTCACATTGTATGCAGGAGATGAAGATGGACTAAGTGTTGAGGGAGAAGAGGATACTGAAATAGATGCCATTTATGATGACTATGACATTGATGAATATTGGAAGCAGTTGACTGATTTTATGCAGGTTGAATTACATAAGAAATATGACTTGAGATCAAGGAAAAGATCTAGAATTCAAGTAACTGAAGGTGATTAGCAAGTTCCAGCTCCCTTACAAAAGGTGACTCCATAAGAACCAAAGCCTACAAAACAATTGAATAAAGGAAAGAAGCAGTAGAATACAAATAGCAAGACTCAAATACTTCAAGGTGAGTCTTCTCAAGATAGAAGTGAAAAAATTTCTTTAGAAAAACTTGTTTCCATTCCACAAGAGGTTTTAGTGATGAAGAGAAGTGAATATGAAAAGGAAAGGACTATTAAATAGGTTCATGTGTTTAGTCTTACTAAAGAATTAGAAAAAATCATAATTCAGGTGCCCCTCATAGAGTTGGTCAAAACACCAGTTTATCAAAGAGAAATTGATGAGTTTATCAATCTATATCAGAATGTGAATATAAATGACACTGTGAATATGCAAGATAAACCAGTAGTGGTTTTTGGTCCACATGTGGAGGAGGTAGATTCTTCAATACCTCCTTTCTACATTTCTTTATTGATTCATGATTTCCTCTTGCATAATTGTATGTTTGGTTCAGGAGCTTCACATAACCTTATGCCATAATCAGTGATGAAACAATTAAACCTACAAGTTATGAAACCTTACAGAGACTTGTATTATTTTGATTCAAATAAAGTCAAGTTTCTAGGGGTCATTAAAGATATGGTGGTGTCACTAGCCCAAATCCTAGCTAGAAGCTTGGTAATGGATGTAGTGGTAGTAGATATCCCTGCTAGGTTTGGAATGTTGCTATCTAGGTCATGGGGGGCTAAATTGGGTGCTATTTTGAAACTAGATTTTACGTATGTTGTCATACCAATTTTTGGTGGAGGAGAAAGAAGATTGTACAAAGAAATAAGATTTATTATATCAATCACAAATAATGAAGCAAGTAATTCACCTGTATATAGCTAAGAAAAATATGACTTTTCTTGCTTCATGCTGCATGACAATGTAGAGTTGGTTGAAGATAATCGAAGGTAGCTTACTTCAGCCAGTGTAAATACAGAGTTGCAAACAGAAGGGGTGTGGAAGTGCTTCTTTGATGGAGCCTATTCTAAAGAAGGAATAGGTGCTGATTTCCTTTCACAGGATGAGCAGATTCAAGATCACAATATTGGAACCCAGAAGGAGCCCAAGCTAGTCAAAATGTTCAAGGAATTTTCACTTAATTATAAGGGGAGATATATTAAGATTTTCAGGGAATGATGTTTTGGCTTGGTCCTATGAGGATCTCAAGACATATGAGGAAAACATTTTCAGCATATTTGGATGCCCTGTCAAAATCATAACAGACAGTGCTCAAGTGTTCAGTTCAAGTAAGTTTGTTGATTTTTTGTTAGAAGTATAATGTTATTTTATCTCATTCAACAGCTTATCATCCACAGGGAAATGGATTGGTTGAATCCACTAACAAAACATTGATGAAGATCCTTAAGAAAACCATTGCAGAGAATTAGAAAGACTAGGATTCAAAGTTAAATTTTTCTCTATGGGTTGTTTGAGTGACTACAAGAAGGTCTACAGGCAAATCACCTTTTGAGTTAGTGTATGGAACTCAATCTATGTTCCCAAGTCAGCTTGTGAAGCCTATAATTGCAATGATTCAGGAGGCAAAAGAAGAACCAGGTGCTCTAATAAGAAGGATGCATAAGGTAGTGGAGTTTAGTGAAAGTAGGGATAAGGTAAGAGATAATTTGATTATGTATCAATCAAAGATGAAGGGTATTTTTTTTTACAGAAAGGCCAAAGAAATTGATTTTAAGGTTGGAGACCTGGTATTGAGGTGGGATACTAGAAGAGAAGATAAGGGAAAACATGGGAAGTTTGATCCCCTCTGGTATGTCCCATTCATAATTATAGAAGCAAGGCCAAATAATACATTCTTCTTGGAGAATCTTGATGGTGAAACTTTACAACTGCCTGTCAATGGGCAATACCTCAAACATTCTTTCCAATTCTGAAGCACAAGCATCCTGTCATTGTAGATATCAGAGTGAATTCATTGTAAAAATCCCATAGTATTTAAATTGGCTAAGCAATATATGACTCCATGCCCGAGGTGAAGGCATTGATCTGAGGTTCTTACTGCTTCTGTGGCAAAAGCACTATCCCCAGGTGGAGCCAGATGTTGTAGCATCCATTGTCATTTTAATTTTATTTTAAGTTTTATTGCAAAAAAAAAAATTATGTTATAATGGAAATAAAGGAAAATGTGGAAATATGAAGGAAATGGGTTGTTTTATATTATTGTCGGCTTTTGAACACGAGAAACCCAGGAGAAGATCTGCACCGTCCAATCGACAGGCGGTAGATCTAACGGTAGTCACATGGTTAACAAGGGCAAGGTTTACTCCGAAAAATGGATACAATGGTTTATAGAATGTGGTTTAATCCATTGAAGTTTGGATTAATCACAGTTGCTCATCAAGAAGCGTCGAGATCTGACGGATATCACATTGAAAAGTGACGAAATTTATTATAAATTTCGGACCCTAGAAATCTTTAAATTATAGTTTTGTTTCCATATTGGGTCCGTGGGGAAGGAAAAGGTATGTGGAAAAGGCGGACATGATAAGTTTATGGACCGGAGGCTAAATTCCTTTTAGTTTCATGGTAATCCATATTCCACGTAAATCAACCAATTCCGTTGTTTTAGCAGAATAACTAGAATTAGAGGCAAATGACCAAAATTCCAAAGGAATGGTGATTGGTCGGGTTTCTTTGTGTTTTTTCCAATCGGAGCACTCCCAATATATATGTGGGCCATAAGGGTTTCTTTATGTTTTAGCCAATCAAAACATTTCTGATACATACATGGGCCCAAGTCCATGCATGGAGTTTTGTTAAAATGCAGTTTGTTGTGTTAAAACAGTTTAACTATTATCAGAACATCTACAGAGAAACCTCATCAGCAGTCAAGCTACAAATCCGAACAACAAGCAACCATCATCAATTTTCTAATTTATGTTACTTCTTGTTATTTTGTTTTCTTAAGAATGAGGTGTCTTTTACCCTCCGATGTAATATTCTGTAATGACTTTTACTTTAGACAATTAGGAGATAGTTAAAGAGTTTGACAATTTTGGTGATTATCAACTGTCACATGATGTATAAAAAGAGACAAAATTATAGAAAAGTGGTTCAAATTTTGAAAAACATGAAGACTAGGCCACTGCATTCTTGATAAAACTATTGATTAATGAAAGAATCAGAAGTTTTCCACACATTGTTGGGTATGATTTTGTAACTTTTTTGTTATGTGTCATCATATGTCTTCTTTCCTTTAAGTATGGTAATGAAGTTGCAGGTATTTGTTTGCTTATGTGAATGAAGTTAAATTTCCTTAAAAGAGTGCTCCTATACTTAAAACCCTTACTTCTACATTTTTTCTAAGTTATAGATAATAGTTTCTGTGTAAAGCAGCATATTGTCTCTAACTTCCCAAAGTGTTACAGATAATAGTTTCTATGTAAAACAACATATTGTCTCTAACTTCTCAAAGCATTCTCCACTCAACGTTCATATTTAGCAATCAAATGGCATTCAGAGACTTTCATATCATCTAAGTATTAAGGGTTAAGAACCAGGTCTTTCAGGTCCTTCATACCAATGAAGGACCTGAAAGATACATCATACCAATAAGTGATAGTAATAGTAAACATTAACATCTTAAGCACAATTTCTACACAATCAAGAAATTGGTTTCTTAAGGGACAATAGGTAGGATGATCTGTGTGCGCATCTAGCCAAGTGGACCTAGGCCTATGAAGAAAAGCCACAACCTGAGTGGGTGCACCTTTTCAGTCATACCCTAGATGTTATACCAATGAACTGGTATATAGAAACAGAGCTCTACCATGGGACAAGTGAATGGGATATCCTGCGCGAAGGGTTTGTGATGACCTTCAGTTTTGAGGATCTGTGGGACAGTATTGATGAAGGGCTACAAGAGGTAAAAGTAGCCATCTTTAGTATACCACGGGAGCCGAAAGACTTGATTAAGCCTGAATGGGCTACTTAGCTGAGTCACGCGTTGGAATGTTATAATGTAACTATTGAATAGGAGGATGACAATCCACAAAATATTAACATTCCAAAAACAGAAGGCCATCGCGAGGTTCATGGACCATAGATTGAGAATCCTGATATAATCAGGCTGGTGAAAACTAAGTAGGTAAACATTGGTACAAAGGCAAAACCCAAATTAGTGAAGATCGAAGACTATTGGGACGACACGACGGTGGATAAGGTCACTGAATTACTCTGTGAATATCAAGATTTATTCCCGACCAAGTTTACGGATTTGAAAGGATTAATAATCAGAGATCTAGGAGTGATGAAGATCATGTTAAAGCCTGATGCGAAGCTAGTTAAGCAAAGGCCTTATCGCTTAAATCTGAAATACAAGGAGAAGGTCTACGTAGAACTAGAAAAAATGCTCGCAGCAGGCATCATTGAGCTTATGGAAGAATCCAATTGGGTAAGCCCAATGGTGGTACAAGAGAAGAAGCAGAAGGATGAGATAAGGATATGCGTGGATCTCAGAAAATTGAACAATACTTGTGTGCATGATCCATTCCCAACTTCATTCACGGATGAAGTGTTGAACAATGTAGGAGGTCAAGAAGCATATTCTTTCACTGATGGGTTCTCAGGGTACCACCAGATAAAAATCGCGCAGAGGATAGGAGCAAGACAACCTTCGCGACTGAGTGGGGTTTCTTTTAATATACTGTCATGTCGTTTGGATTGAAGAATGCCCCTGCTATATTTTCGCGTATGGTTGTTGCGACATTCAAGGAATATATTCATAAGTTCTTGGAGGTCTATTTTGATGACTGAACTGTATTTGGGTTGGTTAAGTGCCATGTAGCAAGCTTGCGCTTGATGTTGGATACCTGTCGAAGATACCAAATCACGCTCAACCTCAAGAAGTGTCTGTTCCTCATTCCTTTTGGGAACCTATTGGGGCATGTGGTTTGTAGACAATGGCTAATGGTAGACCCCATGAAAATCATGGTGATTCTGAACTTGGAAGCACCAAGAAATGTCAAATAGTTGTGCACCACTATGGGACATACAGGATATTATAGAAAGTTTATCAAAGGCTATGCCTAGATCACCGTGCCAATGGAAAAATTGTTGAAGAAGGATGTCACATTTTGCTGGAACGATGATTGTAAGAAAAGCCTAGATATATTGAAAGAAAATATGGTTACTGCGCCTATTCTAGTCTTCCCAAACTGGAAGAAGAGTTCCATGTACATGTCGATGTGTCGTGTATATCGCTATGGGAAGTACTGACACAGGATGGTGAAGAAGGCTTGGGTCACCCTATCGCATTTGCAAGTCGCAGATTATCCAAAGTAGAGAAGAACTGTTCCACCACTGAGTGCGAGGGACTAGCTATGGTATATGTGCTCTAGAAGTATCGACACTACTTGCTAGGAGGCCACTTTAAGATGTATACAGATCACTTCACGCTAAAGTACCTGGTAAATAAGCCTGTGTTGGGGGGGAACATTTGCAGATGGATTTTATTGTTCCAAGAATACGATTTTGAAGTTGTTGTGAAGCCTGGATGATTGAATGTAGGACCAAATCACCTGTTATGCATCGAGACAGGGGAGGAACCTACTAGTTTGGAGGAAGGATTACGCAACGCACAACTCTTTGATGTGCACGTAGCAGATGGACATTTTGAAGATATAATACACTTTCTAACAATTGGAACTATGCGGAAAGGATACTCTATCCAGCAGAAGAAGGAATTAGTGGTACGCGTGGCAGATTTCTCTGTCATTACTAGGCATCTATACAAGATGGGGAATGATGAAATACTATGAAGCTATGTACATGAATTTGAATGAAGCAGCGTCCACGAGGACGCTGCAGGAGGACATTATGCAGGAAGAGTAACCGCGTAGAAGATTCTACGCATAGGGTTGTGGTGGCCAACCCTTCATCAGGATTCAAAAGCATATTGTAAGGCGTGCGATGTATGTCAAAGAACAAGTAGGCCATCGCGGAGGGATGAAATTCCTTTGAATCCACAATTGACATTGCAACCTTTCAAAAAGTGGGCAATAGATTTTGTAGGACCTATTAAACCTCAAGGAAAGATAGGTGCAAGGTATATTATCAGTGTGACAAAATATCTGACTTGTTGGATAGAAGCGCAGCCAGTGAAGGATTGCATGGGTGCGACTGCCACAAATTTTTTATTTGAACACGTACTGACATGATTTGGATGTCCAAAGATCTTGATGAGCGATCGTGGTACACACTTCCTGAATGAGACGATCAGCGCACTAACAGAGGAGTTTCAGGTATATCACTGGAAGAGCACAACGTATCACCCATAGGATAACGGGACAGTAGAAGCATTCAAAAAGATACTGGAAGCTACGCTGACCAAGATATACAATGCGCATTGAAGTGATTGGGACCTACGCATACTTGCAGTGTTATGGGCTTATCGAACAACATGCAAGAAACTGACGGGACAGACACCTTTTAGGCTTGTCTATGGAGTGGAAGCCATAATTCCTATGGAATACATCATGCCTAGCCTACGCATAGTAGTGCTCACAGGTATGATGGATCGCGGAGCCCTAGAGGAGAGGCTCATGCAGCTGGAAGAGCTTGAAGAAGAACGATTTTTGGCAGGATTTCACTAGCAGGTCCAAAAGCAGCGTGAAAAGGCTTGGCACGATTGACATATTAATCTACACACCTTCAAGGTAAATGATTTGGTTTTGTTGTACGATTGTAAGTTTGATAAATTCCCAGGGAAATTCAGAATGCACTGGTTAGGGCTGTATGTTATTAAGGAGATTACAGATGGTGGTGCAGTACAACTGGTAAAGTTAAATGGAGAACCCTTCCCAAGAAAAGTAAATGGCAATCATTTGAAGCCATACATAGGTGGCATGACCATCTAAATAGCTGATAGAAGCACAGTCTTAGTGCTCTAGGCAGCTGAAAGGAGGCGCGGGACTATAAACTACTCTGCTTGGGAATTGTGCGATGCCAGGACTGTGCACAGTAGCGAAGTGTCACAGGGTCCGTGACAGTGTGAGGACAGTTGCGCTAGCGCGCAGGTCTATCGGAAAGTAATCGTTACAGTCACTATTCACGATGTGATGCTTGGTTTGAGGCCAAATGGAGCGGGTGGAGAGCATTTAAGGTGAAATTTATGGGCTAGATTCTTGAAAATCGGCCATCAATCTAGGATTAATGGACTGAATGTGGGGGGAATGGTTGAATTCAAATTCAAAAGGCGCTATAAATTACAAGTGGTTGTCCAACAAACAACACTTGGTGATTTGAGAACTAATTTGTTGCATGCTCAGGTATTCATGAACCAAGACTTATTTGATATTCTAAAAGCAAATTCATTGTTTGAGCAATTACCAGAGATGCTGAGAGAACTGTGGAATAGCACTATGTCAGCACCCGAAGAAGCCATGGATATAGGAGTAGTGACAGCTGAGGAAGCCGTGTAGGAAATTGCGGAAGTAGAAGCCCCAGAGAGCATCGAAATAATCGTTGAGGTCCCTAAATCACCACACATGCCAAGACCTAAGAAGGACAAGCAAGCCATGATACCGGTGCACATCTCACCTAGAAATCCATTGAGGACAAAGCTCACATTGGAGGAAAATGGGAAGGTCATTAATCTGGAGGTCGATTAGGAGGAAGAGTTTGAAGAAATCTTGGTGGAGGAGGAGGATGTAGAGATGGAAGTTGAAACCCAGGGCGCGGACCCTGTCACCAAGCTACCAGAATATGTTCCTCCATGAGAGGGTAAAGCTAAGGTTCCAAAGGATATATATGAGAGCAAGAGCTCTCTGCAAACACCCCTGCTCCCAGATGATATTGTGTTTGAAGGAGTGCACTTGGGATGGGTTCCCGTGCTGAAATTTGAAGATGGGGACCTCGCGGACCACGAGAAGTTCCCGGATTTAGCGACAGTGAAGCTAATGCACTAGAAGATAGACGTGCCAGCTGGAGTGATAGAGTTGGAGTTGTGCAAATGGCTCAGAGGTGTTGAGAAAGTAGGGTTGCTAAACCTGCTCTGGGTGCCACATTACCACTGTGCCCCAGTGACCATTTTCATCATCAGGCAGCCTCTCTGCTTGGTGCATGATGGTTGCTTGTGGCTAGAGGAGCCCATCCCCATCACAAACCATTTGATTCTCTGGATTACACAACTCTCTTGCACAAGGGAGGAACCAGCAAATATTTCAGAGGGAAAAGGTGTCGATTTGGCCCTCGCAGAGGCAATAAAAAATAAGTTCAAGGTGGAGAAGACGAAGCGATGATATGCCATCTCTAGCATCAACAACCCTGCAGTCAAGGTCATGACACAGATATTTGCAAGGAAGGTGATGTGAAAGTGCTACATGGATAAGGTGCCTGCGCCAATGGTTGCACTAACATTGAAATGCACAGAAGGAGTCCAGTTCAATTGGGAAAACTATCTATGTGGTGAGTTCCTTGTGAACTACCGCGAGGCACAAGAGCAGGGCAAAACATTTCATTACGCATGGCTCTTGTTTTTGATAGTACTGGTGGCATGGGAGTTGCCTGAAGATAGCTAGTTCTCGTCGATCGCGCAGGACCTTCCAGAGGTAGGGAAGTATGCTTCGCTATGGGCGACCAAGGATGGACAGAGGATAAGGGAGAGCAAGATATTTTGGGTGCTCATGGATATGAACATCAGGATGGGTATCAATTGCAAGCCGAGGTTATCTCCCACAATCTACAACAGTCTGTAGAGCTTTGCAGAACTCAAAACAAACTTCCACCAGGTCTTCATCAAGGCATAGAAGGACCCCATGAAGACGTGGCATGATTGACCATACTTAGCAACCAACGATGTAATTTTCACAGTCCTTGAGTCTTGGCCGCCGGAATGGCACACTCCAGCTGACCCCACAGTGGAAGTAAAGAAATCCGCCACATAGCAGAAGAAGGAGGAGACAAAAATGTGGATGGCATAGCTGGCGGAAAAGTGTAGGAAAGAAGAAGCAGCGGCTAAGGCCCAGGCGGTGCATGACGTTGCGAAGTTAGCAAAACAGCTACAGAAAACAACAAAAGGAGAGCGCGAAGGACATAAGTCATCTTCGCTTGAACTAGAGACCAATACAGAACAAGGTGGTGCAGATCCACAGACAACATCCATCCAGCTCAAGCGTCTGCAACCATGAGAGCAGGTAGGGTCGCGAAAGAAAACAAAGGCCTCAAAGACATCTTTCGACCCTATCATCTTCGCTGAAGGGGATCTACATGATATCCATGAAATGGTGAGGGATGTCACCATGGAGGCCCTCTAGAAGTTTGAGGAACAACACCAGTTGGTATTGGGGGCTCTCTGAACACAAATACATGAGTTACAGGTGTGCACTCCACAAGCTAGCACAATGTCCACTAACCTCGCAGTCGGCACTTCAGCTGTCGAGTAAATGTTGCGCGCCAAGATGACCAACACAATAGTGCTACCAGATGGAGCACTCATCATAGAGAATGAGGTCAATAGGCCTATGGTCAGCAGTTTGAAATGGGTTGGATTAAACATGGTTGCCCTCCCTCGAGAGATGCTCTATCTTTGCAAGATGGAGTCATCGCAGAACTTTGGGCTAGAGAGAGTTGTGCTACACAAGTAATGAGTGAGCAACACATCAATATTGAGTAGTTGATCCTGCAGCACAATGTGGCAGTGGAGTAGAACAAATAGATAGTGAAGTTTGTGGAGGAAGCCTACGAGATGGTCCCGCAGTTGGCCATCTAAGCAGAGGAACCAATGGAGGCACGCGTCTGAAATTTAGGCACAGGGATGCGCGACGCAAGAGCAGAAATGGCTAGGGTTCAGCTGGAGATGAACCTACAGATAGAGAAATTGTAGTTGAAGGCTTAACCTTCAACTCCACCAAAGTTCAGAGAACAACGTACCACCGTTGTCACAACAGCGATGGCAGTGATTGACAGTGCAGTGACAAACTACATGAAGCTGTTCAAACAAGCATTCGAGGTCCTCACCACCCTGCAGGAGGACCTGAACATAGAGCGCCTAGAAAAAGAGGTGCACGAGCTATAACAGAGATATTACAAGGTAAAAGAGACTGCGCAGATGGTTTCCCTTACATAGAGGCTTACAAAGATGCAACAGGCAAAGACGCTCGAGGAGAAGGTGGATGTCGCTCGGCATAAAGAGGCAGTTTTGAAAGCACGCCTATAGCCATGGATTGATGAGGCTTATACAATTACAACCTCCATTGAAGCAAAGCACATGCAACTACAAGCAACTCAGGAGAGGATTCAGGGTAGCAGTTCAACAACATCAATCACCGATCAACGCATAGAGGAAGTCCAATAGGAAGTCGCTCAGTGTGTTGCCGAACTTGTAGTGATCCAATCAGAGTTGGGAGGTATTCGTGCTAAGATCTTTGCACCTGCAGAGTGACTCGAGGGTGAGTCACGATGTTTGTGTTGGGGGCCTATTGGGTGCGGGATCTCTCAAGGGCAGTTTTGGGGCTAAGAGCCTAGATTTTGGTCCAATTTTGTAAATACAATGTAAAGACTCAACATTTTGTGGGCGCGGAGCGCGTAGTTGTTAAAGAGTCATAGGGTTGTCCGCCCTTATTTTGATAGTGTAATGTTGGCTGTAGAAGATCTACCCATGGTCCGCAGACTGTGGAATTGTATAAATAGAGCAAAGCTCTAAGTAGTTAAAAGAATCGAAAAAGAAGATAAAATATGGAATAAGGATGTATGCAAGATAGCTCTAAAGTGTAGAGTCTAGTTTTGGGTCATAGCATAGGAAGAGGCTCTACAGCTGAGTGCATAGAGGCCTAGTAGTCCGCAGCTGAGTGCACAGACCCTTGCAGCTGAGTGTGTCGGGTGAGTCGAGTCTGTAATCATCTAGAAGTATTAATAAAGAGAAGTTTCTATCAATTCTGTGTCTTTATGTCCTATTTTATGCATCTGTTGTATTGTGTATTTCACTTCTAATGAATATATGATGCACGAATGTGTATAACTGTATTGGTTGAGTGATTGCAAGTTAGAATATCTATTTATGCGAAGATAATTAAGATCTGTTAATAAGATAAGTAAGATACTTAGCATAGTTTGGGAAATAGCACAGTTCGTTGCCATAGCAGCACAAAAGCATCTCAGCCCCTGATTAGGGCTGCGCAAAGGTCAATTGTAACACTTCATGAAGGTACTAAAGGGCGGAACAGAGTACGAAGTGACCTGCACGAAGGCGAGGTCTAGTTGGAATAAACCAACATCACAACCATCTCAAAGGTGTGGAAACTTGGTTCCAACATCCCCCCATACTGCTTCGAGTGAGACTTCAGTCCGTGCCCCGCGGGTTGATGTCGAAAGGGCCAGTAGTGTAGGGATTTGTTTGGCTAACTAACTCTGAACCTGGGTCAGGCCCCCATAAGCCAACATCAACCATGACAAAGGTACCCCTTGGAGTTGTCTTTATGATCTTTTAAGACTTTCTAAATATGAAAAGACCACTGAGTTTACATTTCTGGACTCAATAAACTTAATCAGATGGGGAAACATTGGACATAATAGTGGCTTGATATCTATATTCTAAAGGATGTTTTGGTAGTAATACTCTGTTATGAAACCAGCTCAAGAAAAGATAGAAAAGATAGATCAACGCCTTAGAATTCAGCCTCTTCGAGGGGGCAACCTCCTTTACATTACATAAATGAACAATTCTTGGATGATACAAATGACAAAACCTCCTTTCTATATATAGGAGTCTAAGGAGTCACAATATAATCCAGCCGACCTAACAATAATAATATAAAGCCACAAAAATAACAATAGAGGGATTCTATGGGCACAGAAATAACAATATGGGGGTAATAGGGGCACAACAATATAAATAAGGGGTATAACTACAATAGTAATGGGGTAATCACTAGTATTATAGGGACCCAACATGCCCCTCTCCTTCAAAAAAGTGTTGTCCTCAACGCTTGAGTAGTTCTGGATACTTCTGCATAAAATTCTCATCCTCCCATGTGGAATCTTCAGCGGATAAGTTCTTCCACTTGATAAGATACTCTGAAATTGATCGATTTCGTAGCTGTCGAGTTCTTGTTTCTGTGACTGCTTCCGGTTCCAATATAATTTTTCCTTCCTCGTCAAGTTCTGGCAATATTGTTTGAATTGGGAGCTTGTCACCTATAACCTTCTTTAAACATGAAACATGGAAAACTGGGTGCAATCGAGAAGCTGCAGGAAGCTCCAATTTGTATGCCATAGTACCAATCTTTTGCAACACCTTGTACGGACCATAATACTTTGGTGATAATTTATTATCCTTCTTAGCTTGCTTTAGGGACATTTGCTTATATGGTTGTAGCCGTAGGAATACCCAATCACCTACATCAAAACTTCTTTCACTGCGATGTTGATCTGCCTGTTGTTTCATTCTATTTTGTGCCAACACGAGGTTATCCTTTAAGAGTTGGAGGACTTGTTGTTGATGTTCGATGTGATGTTCCACTGCCTGAACCTTAGAATTTTCTCTTAAATATGATGTGATGGATGGTGGTTGATACCCATAAAGTGCCATAAATGGGGTCATTTTTGTTGCTGTATGGAAGGAAGTGTTATACCACCATTCAGCCAGAGGCAACCATTTGACCCATTGTGTCTGTTTATCAGATACAAAGCAACGAAGATATCCTTCCAAACATTTGTTTACTATCTCAGTTTGCCCATCAGATTGAGGATGATAAGATGAGCTATGAGCTAACTGAGTACCAAGACAAGAAAATAATTCTGTCCAAAAATTTCCAGTGAAAATGGGATCTCTGTCACTTACAATAATCTTTGGGTTTCCATGTAGCTTTTGAACTGTTTCCATAAATGCAGTAGAAACTGTACTGGCTTTAAATGGATGTGATAATGCACAAAAGTGTGCATACTTGGTAAGTCTGTCAACTACCACCATGATGACACTCTTTCCCTCAGACTTGGGTAAACCTGTGATAAAATCCATTGAAACCTCCTCCCAACGTTGGCTTGGAATGGATAAAGGTTGTAATAGACCCGGTGTCTTAATTGTTTCAACTTTATTTTGCTGGCAAACCAAACATTCCGCCACAAACTTTTGAATATCTGATTTAAGGCCATCCCAAAAAAATTCCTTCTTAACCCTGTGGTAAGTTTTTAAAAATCCTGAGTGCCCTCCTAAGGGAGAAGTGTGCAATTCCATAAGAATCTTTTGTTTTAGCTGGGAATTCTTACAGAGGTATAAGCGATCTTTGTACCATAACGAATCATTTTGCCAGCTAAATGTATCAGAAGTACTGGAATCTTGTTGTAGCTTTCGAATAAGTGCCCACACTTCTTCGTCATTCTTCCATTCCTCCCTTGCTTCGTTTATCCAATCTGGTTGGATAATAGAAATGGCACACAACAATGCTTCCACATCCTCATCCTTTCTTGAGAGTGCATCTGCCACCACATTTTGCTTCCCTTTTTTGTAGATGATTTCAAAGTCATAACCCAACATCTTTGTGACCCACTTTTGTTGCTCTTCAGAGGATAATCTTTGTTCTAAAAAGTATTTAAGGCTATCATGATCCGTTTTTACCTTGAAGTGTCTTCCCATTAGGTAGGGTCGCCATTTCTTAAGTGCATGGAGTATTGCCAACATTTCCTTCTCATAAATAGCTTTGCTTAAAAACTTTCCCTTGATTGGACGACTTTCAAAAGCAATGGGTCTTTCATCTTGCATTAGAACAGCACCAATTCCATTTCCTGAAGCATCACATTCCACAATAAAGGTTTTTGTGAAGTCCGGTGTAGCTAAGACCGGTGCTTGGCACATTGCCTCTTTAAGATGTTCAAAGGCCTTTGTTGCTTCCGAAGTCCATGAAAATGAATCTTTCTTCAATAATGTTGTTAGAGGTGCTGCTATTCTCCCATAATTCTTAACAAACTTGCGATAATACCCTGTCAACCCAAGAAATCCTCGCAGATGCTTTATGGATGTGGGGATTTTCCATTCCTTAATGGCTTTAATTTTGCTAGGGTCTACCTTAACTCCTTCATGAGATACAATATGACCCAAATATTCCACCTCCTGGACTCCAAAGAAACATTTGGATCTTTTTGCATATAATTGTTTCTCCTCCAATAGTTGTAGCACCCTGTCAACATGTTCAACATGATCCTTCCAAGACTTGTGTAGATTAGTATATCATCAAAAAATACTAACACAAATTTTCTAAGGAATGGTTTGAAAATTGAATTCATCAAACCTTGAAATGTTGAAGGTGCATTGGTAAGGCCAAAAGGCATGACCAAAAATTCATAATGACCCTCATGAGTTCTAAATGCCGTTTTTGGAATGTCTTCAATCTTCATTCTGATTTGATGATATCCCGAACGAAGATCCAACTTGGTGAAGTAAATTGATCCATGCAATTCATCCAGTAATTCATCAATAACAGGAATGGGGAACTTATCTTTAATAGTGAGCTTGTTGAGCTCCCTATAATCTGGACACATGCGCCATGATCCATCCTTCTTGTGCACCAATACTACTGGAGCTGAGAAAGAACTTTGACTCGGTTGAATTATACCAGCCTCTAGCATTTCTGCAACCATACGTTCAATTTCACTTTTTTGGACATAGGGATATCTGTACGGCCTGATGTTTGGAGGAACACTTCCTGGAATCAGATGAATAGCATGATCATGATCACGCATAGGTGGGAGACCTTTGGGAGTCTCAAATACCTTGGAATGATTGTCCAAGACTTTTTGGAGATCTGGAGAAATAGATGATTCCAATGTGGAAACATCTAGCGAACATAATTGTGCAATTACACCTCTTTGCTCCTTTTTTAGAAGCTTTGTCATACCATTAGAGCTGATTATCTTTCCTGGTTTCCCTGCAATACCCCTTAATTCAACTTCCTTTCCTTCCAAGAAAATTTGATGAAAAGTTCTTGAAAATTAAAAGCTATTGTACCCAAGGATTGTAGCCATTGGACTCCTAGTACAACATCAGCACCTCCCATTGGAATGGAAAGCATTGGGCTAGTCAATACATATTCTCCCATGGATAGCTTGATATTATGGCACTTTCCAGAGCAATTTATTGTTCCTCCATTTGCAATCATCACTTGACACTCTGGTGCTGGATATAGGAAGCAATTCAATTCTTTTGCTACCCTACAATGAATAAAATTGTGGGTGCTTCCTGAATCAATCAACACTATTACCTTTTTCTTCTTGATTTGTCCTTCTATCTTGATGGTTTGAGGAGTGGTAATTCCCGCCAATGCATTACAAGATATGGTCGGATTTATTTTTTCTTCATCTAGGCTTTGTTCCTGGAATATATCCTCTTCTTTTGACCTTTCTTGCTCCTTTTCTTCTTCCTCTTCACAATCTATGTAGAATAATTTCTTCTCAGCACACTTATGACCTTTTGTGTATTTGCTATCACAATTGTAACAAAGCCCTTTTGCTCTTTTTTCTTCCAATTGTTGTGGTGTCAACCTTGTAGGTTGTGGAAGACTATGGGCAACAACACTTCCATCTTTATAGTTGTGAATGGTATGCTTCCTAGTTGCCATAATTTTGCTTTCCATTTTTCTTGCTAACCTGAATGCCTTCTCTAATGAATCAGGTTCCCAAAGGCGCACATCATGTTGGATATTATCCTTTAAAGACCCTATGAACACATCAATCCTATGCTCCTCTGGAATATCTTTTACCCTTATGTTCAATTTTTGGAACTCCTCAATGTGCTCCATTATTGAACCCTTTTGTTTGAGACTTATCAATTGGCTAAAAAAAGTGTTGCTTTTTGTATCCTCATAATGTGCTATCAATTCTTCCGTAAAAATTGCCCAAGTGATAAATTGTTTACGAGAACAAAGCCATTGATACCATACAAACTGATTTGGTTCCAAATATAAAGTTGCCATACGTACCTTTTGTGTGTTTTGCACATTATTGAGATCGAAGAATTGCTCCATCTGTAATATCCATGTGGCGGGATCCTTGCCATCAAACTTCCTCATATCGATTTTTGGAACATGGTGAGTCTTCGATCCAACATTAGAGTCTATGGAATCATGATTAACATTTCTTTTGTTCTCATCATGAGTTTCCTTTACTACCTTTTCACCATTAGTGACCCTTTCTTGTAGCAAGTTCTTCAATTCTTCCATGTCTGTCTTCAAATCTATCTTCAAATTTACCATTGAATCCTCCATCTTAGCTTCCATGCCCTTTATCTTAGATTCCACACCATTTATCTTAGATTCCACGCCATTTATCTTAGCTTCCACGCCACTTATCTTAGCTTCTGTTAGCTTTTGTGAGCGTGACATTTGTTGCACTTGTTCTTGTAATTTTGATATATCATGTAGCATTTCTTCCTCTTCTTCATGAGTCATGCTAGAGCTTTCAGGTTCCTTACTAGGTGTTTGCATTTTCTTTCCTCGGGGCATCAGTTACCGATAATAATTCTTCACTATGCCCTTTGAATTCCGTTAAACCAAGCTTAGATAAAAAATTAAAAAAAAACTACACACCTTTTTTCACTTTATAGAAGCCTGATATTGAATCTGATGTATCTCTGTAATTTCGGATCATCCAGTTCTAAAATTTCTACCTGTAATAGCCTTCTGCGTCCTCTTTCCAATGCCACAGGTCTGAGCCAAATTGGATTCTCCAAGTAAGAGTTATGTGAAATCTCCCACAGTGACTTGCTTTTATACTGGTTCAGTAGAGCGAACTTGTACGACATGCCACGAGTCACTGTTTCCACCTTTGAATCTGAAACACACATACAATAAACTCCAGTCCGTCCTCTTTCTGTACCTTTTGACGAAATTTCAATCAGATCCTCAGAGAGAGAGTTATGACGATTTTCCCCAGGTCACCTGTTTTGAATGTAATTCAGGAGTTTGCAAAAAGGCCAACTTCCTCAGATCATATCCCTGAAAATATTGCGCGAAAAGCTCTGAAATTTGGACCCAAGGTTCAGTGCCAATTCTTCTCAAATGGGTTTTTTTTGCGACTTTTGAAACATCACAGAAAAAAATTTATAGCGAAAATGCCACGATGACCTGTTTGGAGCAGCGAAACCCTAGAATCCAAAGCTCTGATACCAAATGTTATGAAACCAGCTCAAGAAAAGATAGAAAAGATAGATCAACGCCTTAGAATTCAGCCTCTTCGAGGGGGCAACCTCCTTTACATTACATAAATGAACAATTCTTGGATGATACAAATGACAAAACCTCTTTTCTATATATAGGAGTCTAAGGAGTCACAATATAATCCAGCCGACCTAACAATAATAATATAAAGCCACAAAAATAACAATAGAGGGATTCTATGGGCACAGAAATAACAATATGGGGGTAATAGGGGCGCAACAATATAAATAAGGGGTATAACTACAATAGTAGTGGGGTAATCACTAGTATTATAGGGACCCAACATACTCTTGTCACTCCCTTGAACATGGCACCCCCTCATCAATCCTCTTTTTCAACTTCTTGCCAAACCCTACCATCCTATGAGTTTAGCCTTGATACCTTGATGTTCCCACATCCATGTATCCTAACACTATTTGGAGTTCCTAAGTCTAAGTTTCCTGGTATCCTAACACTCTTTAGTGTTCCTAAGTCTACTCTCTACTTCATGTATCAACTATACCATCATATGCCTGAAATTCCCTCTGTCCGTTTTCCCCAATTCTCTAAATCTAGCTCAAAAACAATCATTCGTGTTTTTTCATGTCAACTGATGTAGGACACCTTATTTCCTTCCTTTGATAGATATCTTCCTATCGACTTCAACATCCTATCTAGGAAGAAGATCTAGAAACATATTATTACCCTGGAACTTGCAATCCTTAGTGGAAGGTTACCCTGGGTTTGATTGGGGATTTTCACTATTGTCTCCGAGTTGAATGATTCTATGAGTGTTCGATGAAAACAAACTTTTCACACTCGCTAATTTGTACTGGAAATCTTGGAGACCATCATCCTTGTCAATGGCCATCATTGCATCTGTGAACATTTTTCATCATTGACTGGTAATCAGACGATTTCTCACATGTTTGACTTCAACTTCTTTATACATATGTGCATAAATATGTCATTCGAAGAAGTGGTGACCAAGAACTTGGGTAGAGGCTTACATCACTCAGCCTATTTTCCTCTCCCAAGTTTCATATACTATTTTCTTATAGGACTCTTCAGATTGATCATATTATGACACAGCTTCCACATTGTGCCTATTGGTGGACATGACAGTCATATCTCTTATGAGAATCACTCTGATACAACTACTGAGTATGGGAATTACTTACTCAAGACATGCTTACATATTTTTTACATATGTCATTGTTTTTAGGTCTCCTGTCATTCCAAAGCTCCAATCCTCTCTCTCTCTCTCTCTTCAGTTTATATAAATTCTTTCGGCCATCATCTTTGTCTTTGACCTCACACTTTGGGGGGCATCTGTTATACACAAAATGACCTTCTCATCAGCTCAGAGGAGGACACTTTGACTGGAAGAAAAGCATAGTTGCAGGCCCATTTTCCAGGGTAAAGCACCCCAAAATAGAGAGAGGGTTTTATAATGCTTCCCATGATTCATTAGGGAGCGTTAGTCCCTAGGTTAAAGCTCTCTTTTTCCTAAAGGGAAGTGTTAATGGATATTTGTGGGATTTCAGAGGTCAAAGCATGAGTTGACTAACTGACACTCCACTTTTCACTCAAATGTCAGCTCGAAAAGCAAGAAACATCTGCCTCAGTCCTAACTAAGGACATTGCTAATCCTAGCAAAGCTACAAGGGAAGGGAAAGAGCAATAAAGTGAGGCAACATCCAAGCTTTTTCCTCATTGGAAATCATGGAGAAATTGGCAAGGAAAGAGCTTCTCTTCATTAATAAATCAGAGGCTCGACCATTGTAAGAAAGATCGGAATATTGAGATTAGTATTGTTATGTTGTTGAAGAATTGAGAGAGGGAGAGGGAAAGGATCCAAGGAGCTAAGGGAAGACTTGACTCTGAAACCATGGTTTTAATCATTCTTCTCTCATAAAATAATATATATTTTCTCTTATCTTGTCTACTTGATGATGTTGAGACTTATTTTTTGCATATGTTGACACGATTTCAAGATTGATAGTCTTCTTAGATGCATGTTAGTTTAATATTCTTTTGTCCTCTTAGATTGATAGTCCTCTTAGATGCCTTTCCACCCATAGTGAAAGCACATGATGTTTTCAACATTCTTTTCTTAAAAAATATGTGCATGATGCTAATAATATTATTGCCTGGTTTTTGATATAGGTGGAATATGAGAGAGAATTCCAACTAGAATCATAGTGCATTCTATAGCAAAGGAATATCACACTCTAGAATAGAGTAATAGAGTAGGTCAAGGTGTAATAGAAGCACCTTGGACTAGATGAAGCCACCTAGGAAATGGTTGATCAAATGAGCATACTTTACTTATTTTTTTACACTATATAAATGAATGTAAGAGTTGTATATATAAAGCTAAATATTGTATTTTGTGTTTTGTCTATATAACACTAAGGATGATGTTCCTTAAAGGGGTGTGGTCTATAACAACCCTTTTTACTGCCCCCATGTAAACATCACTATATGAATTTTCTTATGTAAATTATGTGAAAAATCAAGTCATGACTGAGCTAGAGGATTGGAAACATATTTAGAGATCCCAGAGGAGGTTGCTTATGATGTGATAAACCCATACCACTTCATTTATTACCATTCTAAATATTCCTTAACTAAGTAGAGTATGGTTTGTATGAGTGGAGTACAAGGCCCATGTTGTTCCCTTCTCATGGGATGTTTTGGAGATAAGTCAAAACAAAAAATGAGAACAATGGGGGGAAGGTGATATGTAGCACATGTAAAGTATGTAGAACACATAAGAGGAGCAATAAAGGAAGAAGTTTGGAATGTGAAAATAATGCAAAAGTGCAGGAGCACTCAAGAGAAACATAATAAAATACAAGAGAACATGGTTATGAGTTGATACTCTATAATGGGGCATTGTTCCCTATAATGTTTGGGTGGCCATTGTTTTTTATTGGTGTTGGATTGGCCAATGAAGACTTAGTAGAGATATTGACTCACTAGTATAGATAAACCTCTAAGTTCTTTCCTTGGGGATGATAAAACACTTAGATATTTTTTAATGGGTTGATAAATGATTGGGGTGCTTGTTAGAAAGATGATAAAAAACTTGAAAGCTAACACACTCAAGTGCTTGTTGAAAATGATGAAAAAGAATTAATTTCTTTCCTTGGGGTTGATAAACCACTTAAGTGCTTTCCAAGTAAGTTGATAAACCACCTGTACAATCGGATATAGACTCTTACATTTCTTACCTTGAATATCTAATTTCTTACATTTCGACATCTAATTCCTACACACCTTGGTATTCCTCCTCCTCTAAATCCACCACTTTCTCCAGTTTTTTGTCTTTTTTCTCCTTTTGTCGCACCTCCGGATTCTTCCTCGATGACATTCTCACTGGCATCAACTTCTTTTGCTTCTCATTTGCAGCTGATTGCTTCTCTTTTTTGGTGGATTTATTTGGCCTTAGTGACCTCAGCATGGTAGGCACAAGGGTTAAAGCTTCCATACTTGAACTCTCAAGGCCTGGAGCATCAGACACAACAACTTCTCAACTTACTGCTTCGGCAGGATTTTTAGCATTTATTCGCTCAATGAATAGCTCTCAAGCTGTTCAGTGTAGTTTGCAAATGAGGCAGGCATCACAAACTCTTCCCAAAACTCACAATTCATAAACTTCAGATAGAAAAACATCCAAACAACTCTCAAAATGCAAAGTTTTCTTCATTGGACCAACACGCATAATTTATAGGAAGTTTTGAATTCCAATCTGACCATTCCCCCCAAATTCTGATAATAAATGCATTTTTGGTGGCAGATCTCCAAAGATGTTTTTCCATAAATAGCATCTACCCGCTCCTCTTAATTGATTTTTGGCCATCAAATCATGAATAGTAACCTCAACGGCTACTTTTGGACCCACCTACACAACACCATCCTCCATGGCACAGCTCATCCATCGTAGCTTCACCTGTCGCACCCCTATCATCTGTCGTGCAGCCTTTCTACCACATTCTTGTCCTAGTCGAGTAGTGTAGTTTATAGTCCCACAATCCCTTGCAACTATCTGGATTACTAAGGCTATCCTACATCCATATAGTCATCGCACAAGGGAAGGATCCCCTATGTACAACTTCAGCCTACTACGATTCACTTTTGTTGCCTTAAGGGGTCCTAATCCAGGTTTAGAGTTAGTTGCACCAACCAACAAATCCCTACACTACTGGCCCTTTCGGAAACAACCCACATAGCACAGGCTGCAGTCTCACCTGAAGCAGTATGGGGGGATGCAAGAACCAAGTTTCTACATCCAGAGAAGAGAGTGATTTCTTTTAGTGCCCTGGATCTGCCTTCGCACAGATCGATAATACCTTAGGGCTCGGTACTGCAAATCTATTCAAACAGTCTTCAAACCTTCATGAAGGTCTATGATTGGATTTTGCAAACCTTTATCAGTTGATTTATCCACTTACGCGCATCAGAGAACAATTCTAGATTAGGGCTTGCATAGATAAGCTTGTGTTATTAATAAACATTAGATAATTAGTCAAAGTCTTCATGAAAATACATAAACATGCTTGCGTACATTATCTAATAGTTATCCAATAGAATCACGCACCATTAGATCAATATTTCATAAACACATTATTCATCCACAACATATATCGTAAACAGAAATAAACATATATACATAGTATTTCTTTGGTAATCTTCTTTATTGATCTTCAGTTCAACTTCACAGACTCAAAACTACCTTGCACACTCAACTGCAGGGGTCCGTGTACTCAGTTGCAGACTCTATCTAAGCCTCTACGCACTCAGCTGCAGAGCCTTTCTCTTCTATTTGACCCACTTCTCTATGCTATCACTTTCTTCTTTTTGACCCATTAAATCCAATAGTATGCCTTAGACTCTCTCAGACACACCTATTTATAGCCTTTTACATACAATCCCATGGTCCGTGGACCACGGGTGGGTCTCAAAGCTGACTCAAAATTTACATAAATAAGGGGCTAAAACCCCTTTGACTCCTAACCATTTACGCACTCAACATCCACAAATCACAGAGACTTTACATTAGCTACAAGATATCCATCAAAATTTGGGTTATTTTAACCCCAAAACTGACCTAGGGGATCCCATCCCAATAGGTCTCCAACACAAAGATCGTGACTTGCCCTCGAGTCACTCGGCTAGCACTGTGATCTTGCTGCGAAGATCCCCCAGCTCCACCTAAACTACTGCAACCTCGACAGCAATTTGTGTGGCATCCTGCTTGACTTCTTCGACTAATTTCTTTATAGTTGGGCCTTCTACGGCCAGCCTCATTGTATGTTGCATCTATTGCAAGCCCTTTAGCTTATCTTGGATGGTTGTCATGATCTAATAAGCTTCTTCCAACCATAGCTAAATCCTAGCCTTTAGCAAGGCCTCCTTCTTCTATGTCGCCTCTACCTGTGTGAGGAGGTGCTTTCCCCCCTGTGGTTTGGTTAGGCACTGCACCGGTGCAATGGAGCACGTCATTGCCCTAACCTCGTCATATTGTTGCTACAACTCCCTGATCTCTGTATTCAGTGTCTGTAGGTTTGGATCCTCCTACATATTTGTCACCAACTCCATGGCTTGCTCAAATAATGTTGAACAGTGAGCGCCTATGGCATCCAACGTGTCCATTCCTTCTTTTATGGTAGCTCTGCACTGCTCCCGAACCTCAAGTGGATTCATGGGCTACAACTTTAACTACATCTCGGTAATTTTCATATTGAGTTCAAATTGAACTCGGCCAACCTTTTCCTTGGCTTCACACACACCAATGACTAGCTTCCTGATCTTTACTTCTGGCTGTGCATCTTTAGGTATGTGACTCCAGTCGAGAACTCTATGCTTGTAGTGTCTCATTTTCTTCCAAGGAATTTGTCTTCTCAGCGAAAATCTACTCGTTGTTCACTCTATATTCGCTAATAAGGTTGAGATCGTGCTACTCTTGAGCTCTCGATTTCTCTGTCACCCCTAAATGAAGCCCGTGAAGAATCTCATTGGGGAACACTACTATGTTCAGCCCAATGTTATTGATTATGCTCAGGATGACGTGATCATTGGTTGTCTCCGCGTGAAGGGAACCCTTTGGTAATGCAATAGTTCTAAGGTCGAGGGTCCTTACCAACTCGCTAATTGACTCGCCCCAAGTGCTAGGCTCGCTTGTTCCGTGCTCGCTCGATGAGTGCCCACCTATATCCTATTTTCCTGCATTTGTAGCTTACGGAAATCCTTTTGGAAACTCCCCAATGCCTGCATATATTGCTGTTAGAACTGTTGCAGCACTTCAGTCGTAGTGTCCCTTATTTTATCCCCAATCTCATTGTGATCCTTCGTCAAGACGATGGGATCACCCTACGACTTGTCTAATTTTTACTTTTTCCGTGGACCTTCTTGCTGCCCTTTTTCGTGCTTCTTTAGAATGAAGGGGGTGCTCTAACCCACATCTCCTTTGCCACCTTGTTCAAACATGTATTCCTCCTCTGTCTCTGGCGAAGGTGATTTTACACTTCTTTCTGACTCACATTTCTCTCATTCTACCTGCTCCTTGGCAGCACTCTATTTCTCCATTCGAGCCTTCTCTATGACTTCCTTCTTTCTCTATGTCGCCAGGTTTTGTGTAGCCTATATAGATGCTTCCTTTTTCTTCTGCGTTGTCGAACTTCCTGCGCCCTTACTTGTTCCAGCATCTAAGTCAGAGGGGGCGCGCCACTCTGCTAGCCATCACGCGATCACCTCCTACACATTTGTCTCCGACACAAAATATGGCAAGTCATGCCATTTTTGTTGTGGATCCTTCCGCGCTTGAATGTAAACTCAATGGAAGTTAGCCTTGAATGTTGCATAGGCTGACATTTGTGTGTACAAGGTTAGGGACAACCTTGAGAACTAGTTAATGGCCATGCAGAGGCTTGATTCCATCAGGACCCAAAAGATCTTTGTCTTTGTGATCTGCAAGGGGTCCTTTTTAGCCCACAAGAAGGCAAATTGAACTTCCTTCAGTAATCCTTCTTCCAGCGGAGGAAACTGGCGATCCTTCGACAGTTCAGACGTAACCAACACAATAGATAGCAACAACCAAGTGTAATGAAACGACTTGGTTTCATCATGGGCCTTGCAATAGTTTTCCAGGAACTCCTGACAAAGATACCTAGACCATTTGAAATGCACGCCCTTCACGCATTGTGCAGCTAGGGACACTACGGGTGCCAAAACTTCATCCACGAGGCACCTCCTCATCACCTTCCCTGCTAAAATTTGGGTGGAAATTTTAACTGTGGGGTTGTTTATTGAGGTGATGGAATATCCTCGTGCATTTTTCAAGAGGTCGTTTTCTTTCTTCATTATTTCTGCCAGATCCTTTTCCCTTGTCTTGCTGCCAAACTCCTTGGCCAGATTCAATCCCTTGTATGGAAGATGCATGATTCTATGGATAAGCATGTCAGTGATGGGGATAGGCCCTCCTATCCATAAGAACCCATTATGCACCAAAGTGAGCAGCTGGCACAAACAAATTGTGTTGATAGGGGTGCGGTGATAATGGGGCACCCACAACATATTAAGTAGCACTGAATTCTCCACACCACGAATCCATTTCACTATCTCTAGTGTAGTAACACCTGACTCTGTGTAGTAGAAGCACTTCATATATTTATCTGTTTCTAAGTGAGGAATCCTAGCATGATCTGTGTGGTCCCAATCTTCCATCTTCAGCAGTGGGATCCACGCAAGTTGTAGACTTTCAAAGGGAGCCTGCTCAGGTAGTAGGGGCATAGAAATGGAAAACTTCTCTGAATCTGGGTCCTTTGGGACCTTCACCTTCCCCTTACATGGAGGGCTATAGTCGTTTATCTTTGTGATTGGCTCCACTCCCTCAGCATATGTCTTCTATACCCTAGCCTTCCTCTGCCTCTAGGTCAACTACCTTCTCAAGTTGTTTGTCTTTCTTTTGAATCTGTGCTACAAAATGCTTCTAGGGGGACTCGTGCACTAGTATCAGATTTTTCTGCTTATCTTTCTTTGGTTTAGTTGTTTGGTTTCTCTTGTAGGGGTAGGCTTCAGCCTAGGTGACCTCGACACCGTAGGAATAGGAGTCAGAGCTTCCATACTCACCACTTCTAGGGAAGCTCCCTCAAAGGCAACATCGCCACCAGTACTCACGATTTTTGTAGCACTTGATCCAAGCAATATATTTTTGAGAATTAACTTCTGATTCAACTTAGACAACTTAGCAAATGTAGGGCTCGCAACTAAATCCTCCCAATACGATCGGTTCATAGGTGACATACAGAAAAGCTCAAAAAAAACTTTAAGGGCGCAAAGTGTTCTCTGTTGGACTAGCATACATAATTTATAGGGGGTTTTGAATTTTAATCTGACCATTCCCCCCAAATTCTGACAATTAATGTTGTTTTGGTGGCAGATCTTCAAATATTTTTCCTTAAATTTTGTCATCCTACCCCTCTTAACCATCTTCTGGTTGTCAAGTCATGAACTATGACTCCAATGATCACTTTTCTGCTATGCTGTGCAACACCTCCCTCCATAGCGCAGCTTCCTACATGTAGCTTCATAGGTTGTATCTTCATCATCTTCCGCGCGGCCCACCTGCTACATAGTCCTCCACCCCTGGCAGTGTATTTTATAGTCCTATTCTCCCTTGCAACTGCCTGGAGCACTAAGATTGTCCCATTGCCATATAGTCATTGTGCATGATCCCCTGTATACAACTTCAATCGACTTCCATTCACTCTTCCCGGAAAAGGTTCTCCACTCAACTTTGCGAGCTGAACTACGCTTCCATCTGTAATTTCTTTGATAATATATGGCCCCAGCCAATGCATCTAAAATTTACCCAGAAATTTAGTCAACTTACTATCATATAAAAAGACCATATCGTTTACCTTGAACGTGTGAATCTTGATGTGTTGATCATGGCATTCTTTTTCACGTTCCTTCTGTACTTGCTGATGGAATCCAACCAAGAACCAGTCCTCTTCAAGCTCCATCAGTTGCGCTAGTCATTCCTCCAATGCTTCATGATCTACCATACCTGTGAGAGTTGCTATACATAGACTAGGCACAATATACTCCATTGAAATCATATCTTCTCCACCATAGACCATTCTGAATGGCATTTTTCCTGCCAGCTTCTTCCAAGTAGTCCTATACGCCCATAGTACTGCAGGTACGCACACATCTCAATCATTTTGTTGCGCATTACAGATATTCATCAGCGCATTCTCCAAAATCTTGTTGAAGGCCTCAATAGTTCGATTGGCCTGTGGGTGATATGGCATACTCTTCTCATGGTAGACCTGGAATTCCTCTGTTAACACATTGATTGTTTCATTTAGAAAGTGCATACCTCTGTCACTCATTAACACTTTTGGGCACCGAAATTGGTTAAGACATATTCAAACAAAAACTTTGTTATTGTAGCCCCTGTACAATCCTTAACCGGTTGTGCCTCTTCCCATCTGGTTAGATATTTCGTCATGGTGATGATCTAGCACACACCCATTTTCTTCCCTGGGGGCTGAATTGGCCCAACAAAATCAATCACCCATTTTTCAAATGGCTGCAACAATATTGGAGGTTGTAATGGCAATTCATCCCTTCGCGATGGTCTGGCTGTTCTCTGATACGCATCTCATGCCTTACAATATGCTTTGGAATCCTTATGCAGTATTGGCCACCAGAGACTTGCACGTAAAAGCTCCTGCGTAGTTGCCTTTCTTGCATAATGTCCTCCTGTAGCCCCTCCATGGGCTTCAACGAGAATGCTATTTCTCTCAAAATATGGCACATATCTTTGCAGTATTTCATCTACACCCATCTTATACAAATGTCATGCAATCACTGAAAAGTCTACCAGGTGCACTACGAGTTCCTTCTTCTGCTGACTTGTATACCCTATGGTGCCATCCTTGTAGTCAAAAAGTGAAGAATGTCGGCAAAGTGATTATCCGCTACGTGCACCATGAAGAACTGCACATTTGGAAACCCTTCCTCTAGATTATTGGGCTCCTCTCCTATTTCGATCCACAACAGATGTTCAGGCCCTTCATTTAACCTTCCTGGTTTTACAATTACTTCAAAGGCATATTCCTGGAATAGTAGCAACCATCTTCATATCTTCCCCCCAACACAAGCTTATTGACCAGGTATTTCAAGGCAGAATGATTTGTGTGCATTTTGAAATGCCCTCCTAACAGATAGTGCCTGTATTTCTGTAGCACATACACCATGGCCAATCCTTCGCGCTCAGTCATTGAGTACTTATTTTCGGCCTTCGATAATTTCCTACTCATGAAGGCTATAGGGTGGTCCATTTCTCCTTCACCAGCTTGCATTAACACTACACCCAACATAATGAAAGATGCATCAACGTGTATGTGAAATTCCTTCTTCCAATCCAGGAATACCAAGATCAACGTGGTGACCATCTTTTCTTTAAAAACATCTAAGCTACTCTAAAATTCTTTGTCCCAACAGAATGTTGCGTCCTTCTTTAGTAGTTTCTCCATAGGTGCGGTAATCTGAGCATATGCTTTGATAAATTTCCTGTAATATCCCGTATGTCCCAACGTTGTGCGCAACTCCTTTACATTCCTTGGGGCCTCTAGATTCACTATCACCGCAATCTTTGTAGGATCCACCATCAACCCTTGCTTCTGCACCACGTGACCGAGCAAGATTCCAAAGGGAACACAAAATATGCATTTCTTCAAATTCAACATGATCTAGTATCTGCGACATGTATCCAACATCAGGCGTAGACTTGCTACATGGTGATTTACTAGTCCAAACATTGTCCAGCCATCAAAGTATACTTCCAAGAACTTATGAATGAACTCCTTAAATGTTGCGATGACTACACAAGAAAATATTGCAGGCGCATTCTTGAGTCCGAACGACATCACAATGTATTGAAAACATCCCCATTCTATTGCGAAGGTCATTTTTCTCATATCCTTAGGTGTGTTCTTAATATGATGATATCCATAGAACCCATCTGTGAACGAGTAGACCTTCGGTCCTCCAACGTTGTCTAATACTTCATCGGTAAATGGCATCAGGAATGGATCATGGACACAGGCATCATTAAGCTTCCTTAGATCTACGCAAATCCTTATCTCTCCCTTCTGCTTCTTCTACTAAACCACCATTGGGCTCACCTAATTAGATTCGTCAACCAGTTCTATGATGCCTGCTTCCATCATCTTATCCAACTCCAAGCGAAACTTTTCCTTATATTTGGGATTAAGGTGATACTCCTCTGCTTAATAGGCTTCGTCTAACTTTAGAGTGATTTTCATCATGCCCAAGTCTCCTACTATTCCCTTCAAATCAAAAAAATTGGTAGGGAATAGGTCCTGATATTCGCGGAGTAACTCAGCAACCTTATCCACAGTAGCATCATCCCAATAATTTCCAATATTTGCAAACTTCGGTTTCACTTCAGTACCAACATTTACTTGCTTTATCTTCAATGATGCGGTGATGTCTGGGTTGTCTATTTTCAGGCCCTCAACTTCTCAATGCCCTTCTACCTCTGGAATGTTAATATTCCTTGAATCTTCATCTGCCCCTTGAGTTGTCACATTATAACATTCCAGCGCCTAGCATAGCTAGGTGCTCCAATCTGGTTAGACCCACTACAAAGGTTCTTGTGGCATTCTGAAGATAACTACCTTAATCTCTTGTAGGGCTTCATCAATGCTTGTGAAGCCATCTTCAAAAATAAAGGTCAATAAGAACCCTTCCCTTAATATATCTCACTCCACAGTGCCATGGCGGAGCTCCGTCTCTAAATACTAGTTCATGGGAATTGTATCCAAAGTATGGCAAAATAAGTGTACCCACTTCAGTTGTGGCTCTGTCCCATAATATTTAGTCCATTTTTCCAAGTGATCATGCAGATCATCCTTCCTGTTGTATTTCTCAGTCAATCTAGTGTTAGGACACACAAACTGTAATCTCATCATTCTTCTATAATCCCACCATCCATCAAAGTTATCTTTATACGTACCCCACCATCGTGCGGGTGTAGCGTGCAGTGCCAAATCTAACACTTGCAAGCGATGATGCTCAGGGACTTCACACTCCAATGCATCCACAAACATATCCACATCAGTTAACCCATAATAATAAGGTAAGCTCCTTACCTCCAACGAAACACAGCGCATCGATTTTGTCATCATATTGCATCGCAGCATGGATACTTCATGCAACTGATTCTGCCAATAATGCAACTCTTCATCTGAATCAAAGGTGCAGGAACTCTCCTGATTCCATGTGATCATCCCATCTACTATTGGATTGATCCAGTCTTGGTCAAGCGTTGTTATTTTGTAGATCTGATCCAGTTCATCTTCACTTTCTTCATAATCATGAACTGGTTCAGTGTAGTGCACCCCTTCTGCAAGGTCTAACAACACTACAACTCAAAGCTATTTACTTTCAAATGACATCATCCTCTTCTTCAAATTGATGACCCCATTCATGTCAATGGCCCAATCAATTCCTAAGAGTGCAGGGTATGGATTACTGTCATCAAAAATCTCTATCACTTCAAATTCATCCATCGCGCTTGCACCTTTGATGTCAATAGTCAATCGTCGTCCCATAAGGATGATCTTATGTTGGTTTTCCATTCTGAGTTGAATTGAAGACCACTGTAGCGTAGGTCTCTCCAATCTTTCCCATGTTTATTTAGGCAAAATGTTTACATTGGACCCTAGATCCAAGATGACCTGGTCCATCTCATAGTCTCCTATCTGTGCGGTGAGCCTCATCTCGTGCCCTATTCATGCCTTATGTTTTCCAATTTTTCTACCTACACAGGGTCCATCAAGGATGTTCTATTTGCTTGTGCATTTTTCTATTAACTCCTACAGACCTTTCACAGCTTGGCTGTCACACAACAGTTTCATGCAGGTCCCCGAGAACGTGGTAAGTATAGAGGGATCAACCTAAGTAGGTACGCTGGTTTCTTGCAAATTGTCCTGGCTTCCTAAGGTGGAGGCCTCAGCGAAGCTCTTCTTGGATTCCATAAAATTTTCCTTAGCATGCTCTGGATCAAAGCCAACATCCTTTTCTGGGGCCTTGTGGACCCATTCGTCCTCTTTAGGTTATTTTCCTTAATCATCGCTAGTTGTTATTCTGCTTCTCAGCACTATATTCATGCTCTGATCCTCTTTGTGGGGCTCAAATCTCATCATCTATAAGTTCTACGTAGGTTTATGAGGCTGCGCCTTTTTCTCCTACATCTTAGCTATCAACATCGAGCATTCTTCTATAGTGTAATCAAACTACCTGCAGTATTGACATGACATGATCTAGGTAGCTCCAGAGACACACAAGACAAAGAGGGCTTATGAAAGCTCAAAAATCAAAGTGATCAGAATGCTTTCGAAATAGGACCAGAGCATAGATCTCGTCATCTTGATCATGGTGGTGTGAATGGTTCGTCAATCCAAGCTCGTATGAGGGAGAACGAGCCAGTCAAAGTTCTGGTCAAAGTTGGGTTATGGGCCAAGTTTAAGTGTCCTACAATTTGACCGACCCTGGGGCATGAAACCTAGCTCCCGAAAGTGGTCGAAATTGTGGCCTCATTAATTTTCCCAATATCCCTTATTTTCTAAAGATTTGAAAAAACACCTCATTTAAAAATATATCTATATATATCTATATATATATATATATATATATATATATATATATTATATATATATATATATATAATATGAGGTGGCGGGCCATGACCCCCACCACCTCCCTTCCCAACTGCATCACATTAAAATCCAAATTTTTTGGGCCGACAGGCCATGACCCCCTCTGGCCCTCCCTCAACCCTGCACCAAATAACAAAATTAATATTTAAATGGTCTAGTGGCTATGACCCCGCCAGACCCCCAACCAAACCGCACGCATATAATTAAACATGGGGTGGGCGGGCCACCCCTGGTGGACCCAGCCCACACCCCCAAACATTACCATATATATATATATATATATATATATATATATATATATATATATATATATATATATATATAGATGCTGAGGGTGGTAGGGCTCGAACCCGCTTGGTCGGTGTGGTCGACCTGCCTCCCGGGCACCCTCATAGACTCCCCCATATACCATGTCATATAACGCGCCCAAACAACAAAACAATAAATGTGCCCATATCACATCAAAACAACACGCCATCACACATGTGCCCAACCCCGCTTCATGCCAATTCAAATTGCTATGGAGGATTATGGGGCAGGCCACCCAATGCGGACCCGACCCCAAAACGAATATGGTTATAGTTTTTCAAAACTAAAATGCGTTTAAATATGAAGGGGTCGGGATTTGACCACCCGACCTCCTCCTTATAATTCAGATCCTTTACCAATCCATCTAAACAAACTCATTGGTTAATCTGCCCAGAAATTTAATATAAACCCATCATTTGCCCAGTGCGCCCAGGATGGAGTAACTAGGAGTGCACACGGAAATCAAGACATAATATTTTTGTAATTAATTTATTGCAGGCGGAACCATGATTGAGCGAAATTCTCGGGAGGGTGAAATTTTTGCAATGTCGAAATCGGACAAATTTTATGTCAATCTTACACCTCTCAGTGACATGAACCCGATGGCACAGGCAGTTCCCGATCTGAGCAGCATATTTGTAGAGGACCCAGAGGAGGGAATCTTTAAGGAATCTAGCGGGAATCTAAAAGATTCCTTAAACCCCAAATTTCCACTTTCTCAGAATTCAGAAATTTGATAGTCGATTTTTCACTATTCGACGCCACAAATATTATGGTGCGTTCATATTTTCTATTTGCTCATTTCTTTTTTCGGCCACTTTTCTAAGTGGAGTGTAGGTGTCAGCATTCGACGTGTGAGCAGTCATTCCATGTGATTCGATGCCATGAGATTGATGGTACAGTTGTTGGGGTCCAGGTATGAACAATCTATTCACCCTTTTCCTACATTAATTTATCAATCTGAGTGCGTATCCTTTTCAAGGCAACACACAAAGTATATGCAGGGGTAAGGTTACCATTCGTTACTGACCGAGGGTTCCTGATTAATATTCAAAACATTGTTGTAAGACTGAAACTAACTACAATACTCAAGAAAAGCAAGTGCAAGAATTAACAATCTGTAACAACAACCATGAAATAATAAATGACACACACAGGAAATATGCAGCACCTGATTAGAAGAGCGGGCCCAGTTCTCTGATCAGGGCTGCGTTAATCACAACAAAGAATGGAGCAGCAAAATAAGTGATGTTTTATTAACTGGAAGAGAACTGTTACAATATTGAAGGGGAGTCCCCCTTTTATAGGAATAACATGTCTTTTATACGCAGCGAAGGAGAACAATGTCTTTCCCAAAAACCTAGTAACCGTATACCCAGTGTTATCACTCAGGTTGTCCCTTGGCTCCTTAAGGGATATGACCGAGGTAACCACAAACCAATCTTTGGATTGCAGGTTCTAGCCTACCTGCAATCAGAGAGGGCTCTCTCTTTGTAATTTAGCTTTGTTTTGATATGATTTTAGGCTAGTTATGGTGTACATGGGTTTTGTTTTGAGTTTGGTGGGATGGATGGATGATGTTTCAGACAGAGTTGGTATGCAAAGTGTGAGAAGTTCAGACCATTGGGCATGGAGTCATGGATTAAGGGCTGCTGGATGTGTCTTCTTTGGCAAAGAGTGACTACAGAGCATGATAGCTAAACAAGGAACAACTTCAAGCTGGAATAAGGGTGAAATGGTGGTCAGGGAATGAAAGGCAACTAAGTAGCTCTCATTATGCTAACAGAGGGAAGGTGAATGAACATTATATAGGAGCAATCAAGGATTCCTAAACAACATTCATATATGAAGGAACTAGGGCAAATATGAGAAATAAAGTATTCATATTCATAACTAATTCAACAGAAAACATAGAGAAATAACAGGAATTGAGCACAGAGCACAGTTAAGCAACATCTGGGCTATTATTTCTTCCCGCAACTTAGATCATGACACATAGATGATATTACAAACATAGAGACTGAAAACAGGGGAGAAAGACTTATTGATCCATGTAGAAGCACAAGAATTCTGTAATCTACTCTTCAGCCATCAAATCCACACCATACAGTTCAAAAGCAAAGCATTCCAACTATCTTTGTTCATAAAAGTTCTCAAAATATACAGCGCAACTCTACAATGAGTTTATCGACCAACCAACCAACCCTTATTACGTAGCTCAGGGTGGTATTTATAAGCAAAATATCTACAAAACAGATCTGAGGGAAGATCTGGGGAAATAACTGTGATTAACCTAACTTCTACTGCAATTAATGTAACAAATATCTACTTTGAGCTGCACTGGAGGCAGCAGCATCAAAAATGAGGCTTTGAGTTGTCCTTTGAGCTCTGCGCTGGCCATCTTGCCATAACTGTGTTTTGGTTTCTGCAGTACTACTCTCATGTGGCTTTAATGCATTAAACTCTGATCTAGTGAGCCTTAATGGCTTTTAAACTCTCCACTGATACTCTTTGACTTTGCTAGAGGCTCTTTAATGTTTATCTATTTTGGCATTAAGTCCTCCACTGATATTCTTTAATCTGATACTCTTTGCTGCTACTCTGATACACTTTAACTGCAAAATCGCCCTTGCCTGCCACTTTATGGCGAGATTTGACTGCTGCTGGGCTTTCTGTGGCCTTTGGGAATGTTTCGGCACTGGCCGATCAAAATATTATCAAAAAGGAGAAATACTGCCTAATGGCGGCGGATTTGTGGACTGGTAGCTTGTGCTGGGACCGTGCTCGTTGTCTGGAGCAAATTTGGGCTGGAGCGATCAAAAATGGTTGGAGAATGCCTGCTGCCTTTGTTCTGGAGTTGCGCGGGTGCTGAACAACAATCCTGAGAAAATGGCCCTTTTCCTTGTATAAAGGGAAAAATCACTTATAACATGAATTTTGATAAAAAATGGGTGGAAAGCGAACACTATAGCTTGGATTAGATCTGGGTCGTTGGATCTAACGCGGGCAGATCCAACGGCCACGATCTACTCATAATATCGCATTGGGGTTGACCATCGGGGCGGAGGCAGACGGCTGTAAATGGTTTTATCATACTGCTTTTTGTATGGGGACGGTAAATGGCAGAGGAGGCCCGATGCAATAAAAACAGGGCACGCGTCCCTGCGTATGGCAGAAAAACCACCCTCTATCGGACGCCAATGCACTGCCAGCTCACTGCTTCCGTCCACCGTCGGATTGAGGAGAGCGGATCGGATGGTTGAGGATGATTCGGAATGTCACATCAGCAAAGGGCAATGGGTCGAGCCTCTTATATAAACGATAGCAAAATGGGGGTTGCGACATAATATGAGCCGTTGATGAGGGGGGTAGATCGGACGGCTGGCGCACGATCGGCGATATCGCATCGGCGATCGGCTATCGGGGGTGGAGGCTTTTAACAAATAGCGATGGAGCGATTATATGTGGGCCGTCGGATAAAGGGGGCGATCGGACGGCTAAGATTAAGTCGGCGATATCGCATCGGCGGGGTGAATGGAGCGACTTGCGATATCGCTTCGGATGCGATAGCGATATCGCATCGGCGGAAGCGATCGGAGGAATGTTAAAGGGTATTAAACCATTGCAACTGCCGACTGCGAAATCGCATCGGCGTAATGATATCGGGGTGTTATAAAAGGGGGCTAATAATTGAATGCTGCGACCTCCGACAGCGATATCGCGTCAGAGGGGAGGAAAGCTCATCGGAGGAGGAATTATTCAATCGGAAGAGGGTCAATGCGATCGGAGGGAGATTCCCTTGATCGGAGAGGGGTTTTATGAACTCGAAGGGGGTTTTGAATGCCTTTGAAGGATTTTTAATGCATCGGAAGGGGTCCGAAGCATGGAAAGAGGGCTAGATGAGAAAAATGAGGGTTCTTACTAAGTTTCAGGCAAACTTAGTAATTCCCAAGCAATACTTATGGTTATATTTCAACCAAAGGAGGGGATATGTATATAAGGGGGATATTTAACATATTTTAGTAGGGGAAGGGGAAATAGATAGGGATTTACATAGTAAGTTAGAAGTTAATGTGAATTTTGATCAGAAAGCGCTAAGGATAGAATCTTAGGCTACAAAGGGGAAATAGGAGTTTATAGAAGAAATATGAGCACTCCTAAGTAAAGCAGATCTTTACTTAGGCAAATGTTTATGGAATATGATGAATTTTTGAGATATTAAGCAGATCTTAACATCTTTTTAGGGGAAATTAGTGAATGATTTGGGGAAAAGGAAGAAGGGGAAGTTAGTCATGCCTCGCTTGAGCTGCTCCAAGGGGATATGTCTTTATACATGTGATCTGAAGTAAATTAACACTTTGAAACACAAAATTGATCACAATTCTTCATTCTGCAACCTCAAAACTGCCTACCCAGCCTACTTACCTAACATTTTTTCTTCTTTTTGTTTGGGTGCACTTAGACTAGCAAACCCAGCTTTTCCTCTTTTCTTTTGGCTATCCTCCTATCTAAATCTACCCTTATTTCTTCCAGGGGCTCAGATTAAGCTGTTGAGCACCCTAGCTTCTCTACCTATCTAATGATCTGCCAAGATTAAACAGTTTGGACAGATATTATTCTCTATCTTCTAAAACAAGCAATTTAAACCTAGGGAAGCCAAGATTAAGCTGTTTGGCCTTCCCTTAACTGTGAAATTCTTCAAAAATGGAACTTTTGCAGCATGAAAAAGATGAACATTTTTGGCACTTCCACTGTCAATCATGAAAAATGACACCTATTGGAATAGGAGGCTAACACCTAGAAATATACATTAGTTTAGAACAGCACCGACATTGGATGAACATGATCAAAGAATGGTCCAAGAATGGTTTAGGGATCTGCGACTCTAGCTACACGATTTCCTTATGGCTAGTTGTTTCTGTGAATTGCGGATCTGCTGCAACACGCTGAAAGATTGGTACATGTTCTCTGGGAGCTGCGGTCAAACATGTGTTTTAATGTTGCGAATAGGAAAAACCCCATGATTTTACTTCATTAATGAAATATTCCAATAGACAAAAAAAGGGTAATTACCTTGCGGATTTAGCATAGTAAATATGGATGAATAAGTGCAAAAAGGACAAAAAGAGGGATAGAAATGCAACGGAGAGATAGCCCGATTTTGTGCCCAACATCTCCCCCCAACTAGCCTTTTCAATTTCCTCATGTAGTTCGCTACCTCCACAAGTTTAGGTTATGTAGATTGTTGGCTTCCTGGAGCTGAGTGAGATCATACTCTTCACCCATCTCTGTCCCTGGAACCTTAAAACCCTCTGAGAGGAGGATTTCCTTCCACCAATCACTCGAAACATTATATGTTGGGGTGTAATCTTCCACTAGCAACCAGATGATGGGGAACTGGAACCAGATCCCCATCCACCTAACCCCGCATGTTCGAACACATGCCACATACCTGGGCACTCTGGTGAGTGCTCGTGCAAAATTCGGTGTTCAAATGGTTCCTTGTTCCTGACAGCTGTAGGTTACATCATCCATCTTTTCTGACAACAATCAAGGACTTCATCTTGAAATGTGACTAATTGTCTAACACAAAGATCAAGGCACCATTTATGTGTCCTTAGCATCCTTTCCTTATTTCCCTCAATTCCCAAAAGGGTGTTGTGTTTAGTGAACATGGTTATTGACCTTTCATGTTCTCCTCTTACTATAAATGGCTTTGTAACCTGATTGGACTCAAATGTATTAAAAGCCTTCTGCCAACTGATCTAATTAAAAGTGTAAGAGGTGAGAGCCCTTAAATGAATGTCTCCCACATATGGGACCGGGTTGAATTCTCTGTCCAAGCGCAGTAGATACCCATGCATGTAAAACTCACACATCAAATGCTAAGTTGGCACATCATGGCTCCTCAATATGTGAAGGAATTGTACACCATCCTCTATTTCATAACTGATCTCGTTCTTGATGCTCTCCATGCAGAATAAAAGAAAACGTTCATGCAAGAATAAAGAATAACAAGAAGTAGGGGAACGACATGCCATCACCTGTTGTGCTAAGTTAAACATCTTCTCCTTATCAACTTTCAACTCTGCCACTTGCTTTTCGAGCTGCTCCATCTTGAGCTACTGCTTTGCATGCCTCAATCTCATGACACTATACACTCCACATATTCAAAAATGGTTGTGGAGGCTCGTTCCTGAATTCTTTTGACCTCACTTTGATACCGAGCTGCATTGGATTTCCAAGTCTACTCTTCAGCTGTTAGGGCATATTCATGGTCTTCAAACAATCACTCGAACGGGTCTATTTGAGTGGCAGCAAAAGTTGTGGCTATCTGGTCCACTTGAGTCCCTGCTTCCACTATTGTGGCTTTGGACCTTTTGGCCTGCCACTTGTATTTCTTCACCCGCTTCTGCAATTTGTGTACCTTCTTCCTTAATTTCCTAACTTCCATCTTAAGCTGCATTGTTTCTCTAAATTGCAGCTGGTATTTTTGTTTGACAGGTAGTCTTCGCTATTCACACAACCCCACCCATTCTTGCTTAACCAAAACTTCTTTAGTTTCGGCAACTAGTTTAGCTGGAGGGAAATCCCTCAAGACATCTTCCGCTATGCCGACTGTCGAATTTCCTTCCACTGCCCATTCTTCCTCTATTATTTCTTGTTTTATGGCCTTCTCGCCTGGCCTTACCATTGGCTCATTCGTTGGGACCACTTCACTTGGTCCCTCCTCTTCGCCAACAACTGCTTCCTTTTGTTGTGGGATCACCACGACCAGTGGTGCCCTTGTGAGATGATCACCTATTGATATGTCTGCTACAACCTCCTCAGGTTCCCCTACCTTAGGGATATCTACCTCTTCTCTCCTTTCAGGCTCCGGAGTGCTTATTGCCTGGGTAGCATCTATCACACCTGGTTGTGGTCTTCATGATAAATTCAAGTCAGGAGGAATAGAAATATCTTCTTCTGTGTGCTGAGGGGAATGAGATACCCTTGCTCCTGTTGGGATAGAAGAGAAAAAGGAAAATTCGCAGGGTTCTTCAGTGTTTGGTGCCGAGGTTGACGCTAGTTCTTGTGGAGCAATGCTAGCCTCATGCCCTAGTTCTCCAAGAGCTTCCTCCATAGGTCCCAAGGTCCTCCTAGCTCTGAGCTCTTCTTGTCCTGGTTCATCCTCTTCCATTGGTCCTATGGTCGGGGTGGTCACGACCTCTTCTTCATTCGAGTTGTCTTCCTTCATTGGTTCCACGGTGGTAGGAGGTCCTTGTGGGGTACCTTTGGTTGCAATATTGACCAATTCTTCAATCCTTGCTTGTTGTGTTACTTCCTCTATTGTTGTCATGCTATTGATTTGCTCTGCTAGCTCCACAGTCGAGGTTGGTTCTTGTGGATCAGCCTCGGCCATGGTACTAGTGGGCCTTTCTATGTCAACTCCTGCATCTTCCATTGTTTCCGCACTTGCATCTTGCTCTTGGGGAGCATCCTCTTCTTCAAATTCTTCAACTTCCATTTACATTTCCTCTGGCTCCTCCTGGTCAACATAGTCATCTTCTTCTGCATATTCTTCCTCCATTGTTTCTGGTTCATCTTCCCTGGTGGCCACAACAGCTGCTATCTCTTCCTCCGTGGAATCTCGAAATAGCTCCCACAGAATCAGAATCCATCTAATTGCATTCATTACTAGTAGCTGGGCCAGCCCGTGATGGGTAATGACCACCATCACCTATCGCGACCGTTGAGCCGAATGTGCCATCAGCTGAAGACTCCTTAGTAACAAATAAAGCACATTTAACGAAAAGGCCTATGCTTGGGGGAATTAGAGGTGACCTAATATCTGGAGATGATATTTAAACACAATGGAGTATCTCCCTTCACAAGTTATATATTTTATGACAAACTTTGCTACCTCTCCCCATGGATGTGGTAACGAGTTTCGGTCATATCCTCGACCTTTTAGGGCGATGCTTTCTCCTGCTTGCAAAAAGGCTTCGAGAAACTTCAGGAGGGAAGTCCTCCTTGAAAACCATCTCTGTCCATTTTGAGGGAGCTCACCAACTTCTGCAATGGCTTCCTCTATAACAGGGACTTCTATCCCGCGGAACTGATAACTTCCTTCTTCCAAGTTGAATGCAAATTCTACTGCAATTTCCTCATTGGACCCCCTCAACCTGTCGAAGTAGACATCCCAACCCACATTTTCAAAGACTTGCCATGCCTCCCGACTTTTTTGAACCCCTGTTGTGTCTTCTGGCTCATGACGCACAGATCATCCACCCATCGCTATAGAGGCGAGATCAGCATGACGGATACAGTTAGCTGGTAGGGGAAAATGACAGGGACCCAAACCATTGGCAACAATAATAATGTCATGGTCTCTTCGGGGAAAAGGATGGTACAGTACTGGTACATCTGAAGAAATCTCAGAGAATAATGGCGAGTTATGGTTGGACATTTTCAGTGGTATAATGCGACGTGTTAGGGAGGTGACCGATTGTGGCTTTTTGCGTATGAATACGCATTCCAATGCGTCAAGGTTGTGATTACGAAATGTTGTAATCATTAGATTTAGTTTGGTGTGAATCATGCGACATGAATGCATTTTCATTGGTACACTATTGTTTATTGTGATGGGACCCCCCCAACTTAATTACAGTTGTTCGCGGCACGTATTGATGTATTTTGGAATATTTTAATTAAATATGTAAAAGTCAGCGGAGATGTACCTGGGGACCTACCTTGTGGTGGAGTAACAGCAAAATGACTGACGGAGTAACAATGACACGGAGTAACAGCAGTAGTAGAGTAACAACAGTGGCAGAGTAACAACAATTACAGAGTAACAGCACCAACGAAGTAACATTAGTTGCGAAGTAACAACACCAGCGGAGTAACAGTAGTTGCGAAGTAACAACAACGGCGGAGTAACAACAATTATGGAGTAACCACACCGGCGGAGTAACAGCACTGCCGGAATAACAACAATTGCGGAGTAACAGCACCGGTGAAGTAACAACACTGGTGGAGTAACGACAGTGGCTGAGTAGTAGAACCAGTGGAGTAACGGCACCGGCGGAGTAACAACACTGACTGTTACATTTCTCCTGGCTATATTTCTTTGTTATTCCTACAAACTACAAACACGTGAGTAATAAAAATTCTTTTTTTTTTAGAGTAGAGTGAGAGTGTCCTGTATACTAACAACCATTAAACCAGATGAATCAGAAAGATGTTTGACAAAGGCATCTCCAGAGGCTGGAAGGTGGTATAGCTTTAGATGGTGTCCATTTACTAAAAACGAAGTATGATTCCCATCTATTATAGTTAGTCTAACTGTCCCATTGTCAAACACCGCATCCACTTCATACGGTCCCATCCAACGAGTGCAAAGCTTGCCCTTGAAATATTTAAACCAAGAGTCGTAAAGTAATGCCCAATCCCTTGCAGGAAACACCTTGCTCTTAATAAATTTATCATGCCATTTCATTCTCTGCTGTTGAATAACAATAGTTTTCTGGATAGCTACTGATCGAATCTCATCCAATTCATTCAGCTGTTCTAGTCAGTGTTTCTGTGCTTCTGATAGGTCTAGGCATACTTTTAAAGCTATTCTGAGTGTGTTGATATCAAATTCTACCGAAAACAAGGGGATTTCCCATAGACTAACTCAAATGGAGAAAACCCTGTTGTTTTCTACCATGTTATTCTATATGCCCATAAAGCTTCTAGAAGTTTCTATGCTCAGTCCTGGTGATGACTTGCTACTGTTTTTGTCAAGATATTTTCCAATATCTTGTTTGTACTTTCTACCTATCCATTCACCTAAGGGTGATAAGGGGTTGTCACTCTGTGTTTAACCCTGTATTTCTACATCAGCTTCCCTATCATGTGAGATGTGAACTGCACTCCTCCATCTGACACAATTTCCCTTGGAGTAACATATCGAGCAAAGATTTCTTCAAAAAGAAAGTCTGCCACTACTTGCTCTGTTGCTTTCGCGACTGCTCTGGCTTCCACCCATTTAGTCACATAATCAGTGCAGACCAAGATGTAAGCTTTCTGATGAGAAGGTGAGTTGAAAGGTCCAACAAAATCGATGGCCCATTTCTCGAAAGGTTCAAGGACTATCTGGGGCTATAGAGGCATTTCATCTGCTTTCCCAGGTTGTCCCATCCGTTGGAAACTATGACATCTACAGACATAATCCAGAGCATCACGAAAGATGGAAGGCTAGTAGTATCCCATTTGCAACACTTTGTGGCCTGTTCTCTTATCTGCAAAATGTCCTCCACAGGGTCTGTCATAGGTAGCCTTTAATATCTCATAGATGTCATCCTCTGCCACACAATGTCAAATCTGTTGATCAACACCTATATGAAAGAGATACCCTACCATCCATGAATATCAGGTACTATGATGAATAATCTTCCTCTGATCCTTATATGAAAAATGATGAGGCACCTTGTTGGGTAGCAGAGGCCCCATGTAACAGGTTTGGGGCTTAAATCATATAAGTTAGGGCAAGGATATTGTGAAAATCTTTGCAAAATGTGCGGAGCGCGAAATGTAATAGGTCGAGTCAAAGGGTTGTCTGCCAAAAAATAATATAAAATAATAGAAAGTGAGTCGGCCTGCCCATGGTCCACGGACCATAGGAAGGTATAAATAGAGCGAGGCTCTAAGGGTAGAAGGCAGGTTTCTTTTGGAGTTTTGGATTGGATCTTAAATGTTATGGGTTTATGAAGGAAATTTTTGCTCAGCGTCTGTAAGTCCGAGTCAAGGGTGTTGGTAGAGAGTTAGAGGCTCTGTAGCTGTGTGTGCAGAGGCTGGGTAGAGTCCGCAGTTGTGTGCGTGGACCCCTGCAGCTGAGTGCGCAGGACAAATCTAGTTGTATTGATGGAAGATAAATAAAGATAATAATTGCTGAAACATTGTGTGCTTTTGTTGTGAATCTATCTATTGCTTATGTTCTAAATTTATGTATCATATTTTTCTCTATTGGCTATAATTGTGCGCACTGGGTTTTATCGTTAAATGTTTTCTTAAAGACTATAAGAAGAAGATCTGATCTGTAATAAATCATTAATAAGAAAACACGGTTGTGCGGATCTACGCGAAAAACCCGTAGCAGTACAGAGTGGCGCGAGGTCGCAGAACGGTTCGCTACCCCTCCAGACCACATCAAGACATCCCAAGGGTGCAGAAACCTGGTTCTAGCACCCTCCCCTACTACCTCGGGTGAGACCTCAGTCCATGCTCCGCGGACTGTTGCCGAAAGGGCCGGTAGTTGTGGGTTTTTTTTGGCTAATAACTCTTTCGAACTTGGCTCAGGCCCCAATAAGCCAACAAATGGTTCCGTTGTCGGGACCGAGATTTGCCTAAGGGATGTCTGATGTCGAAATTCTGACACCTTACGAAGGAATAAATTGACGATCAGTTGGATCAGAAGCGGTACGAGTTCGTAGTAAGCCCTAGCACGTCCGCGCACAAACCAAGAACTAAACATGACGAGCGCGATCAAGTTGCTGGTATTTAAAGGAGTGGGAAGCGAAGATCCAGAACAATTTTGGTTCATAGTAAGAACTATGGGAAGCACACGGGGTTACGGATGATAATATTAAAAAGGCTATTGTAGTGAGTGCGCTACAGGACCGCGCACTGACTCGGTATATCAAGCATTCTAGTGATCATCCAAATGCTGGGATAGCGGAGATCCGAGATGCATTGAACAAAGAGTTTAGCTGGCCAAAATCAGAGACGCAGTCGATCCTAACGTTTAAAGAAATTGCGATGCTGCCAGGAGAGACCCATTGGGACCTAAATCAGAGTCTAAAAATTATGATCCGAGAGGCTAACATGACGCTAATAGATGGGCAGCACCGCGCGTGGTTTGTAGCATCTTTAGCGCCACATCTGCAGACGGCGCTATCCCAGCAGAAGATCACAACCCAGACTGAAGCATTAGAGATAGCAATGAGGCTACATGAGACTCCAATACAGGATCCTGGGTTGGGAGTTCAGTAGATCCACGCATAAATACAAAACCTATGTTTAGAGATGCAAAGTTTGAAGCAAGGTAAGGCACCCCACTTGAAGAAGTGTGGTGTATCAAAAGCAAAGGCTAAGGTCATGATAAGGACCATTGCCCCATATTCACAACTTATGTGGCAGGGGGGGGGACCAATGCCATTGCAACCAGAGGCACAAGTAGGGTCAAGCAAGGTACCTTCGCTCTGGTGCGCAATATGTCAAGTGGGAGGAAAGCACAACACAGACAACTGTCACCTACTGCAAAAGTTTACCCAAACCTCCCAACAGCTATTTTGCAATTTTTGTAGATCGGTGGGACACGAAGACCGAGACTATCATAGTTATGAATTATTGATGGATCGCTCACCTGCCTACAGGATGTATACTGAGGCACGAGGTCAAGATCCAGCCGCGGCGATAGCGCGTGGTGGGTTCCAAGGATGGGGACAAGGACGGGGAGGAATGGGGCCAGGGACGGGCCGCGGGCAGCTAATCTGTTATAACTACGGAGGACTAGGGCACTACGCGTGTGATTGCACAAACCCGACCAGAGTATCATGACCCTACTATGAGTAGTTCGATCATGAAATGATAGATTGCCCCACATTGATAGCGTAGATACAGGAGAAAAGGGCAGCACAACCTACGGCGACGCAGAATGTCCAAATGATGAGGGCTAAACCACGTGTGGAGGACCCCAGCATAAACATGGTTCTAAGGAGTGGCGCAACTACAGGTAGAGACGTGAGGAAATAACCTGGAGAAGATGGGTAGGGTCACGCTACTCCTACAAAGGAACCTAACGTTGGGACAAAACATGTGAAGGGGACATCTAAGGAAGCTCATAGGAGCTTCACGGAAGTCTCTACTCTAGGTAGTCGGGATCCAAGTACGCCAGAAATGGATCCCTCTATGCTTACTACATTTCTAGAGACATGTATGACGCTACTACGTGATAACCGGACGATTAAGGGATTACAAGAACTGATAACTAGGTGTGCAGGGCCAGGTGTGCCTCACGTGGTCCAGAAACTGGGAAAACATGTTGTACGCACTAGAAAAGAAATGCAGTTAACGATGCAGATCGACGACTATGAAATGGAACAGATCATTTTGGACTTGGGCTCGGATGCCAACATGCTACCCAAGCAGACATGGTAACGCATGGGCTGGCCCACATTACAATGGTCACCTATTAAATTGCGAATGGAAAACCAACAAAAGATCTTGTCTATGGGGAGATTGAAAGGAGTTACAGTGGATATAGAAGGAGCAAGCACACAAACAGACTTTGAGGTAATAGAAATTGTAGATGATAGTAACCCTTACCTCGCCTTACTTGGGATAGATTGAGCCACGGATATGAGTGCGGTCATCAATCTAAAGAACTGGAAGATGATATTTGAGAAGAAGTCCCTACGCATAGTTGTCTTGCTAGATCCGGCTGAAGGAGCACGGTACACTAAACCCATACGCGATGATGGAAGTGAGGAGGACTTGGATCATATCTACAAGATAACAGTGCGTGATCAGGATTGGGTAAATCCGACTGCAGAAGGAAGATTATCGTGGGAATGCGCAGAAGCTTGCATTTCAGATTCAGATGAAGAGGACAAACGATGGCTTAATAGGTTGAATGGAGTAACAACGTTAAACTGCAATATGGTGACTAGGTCGTTGTATTGTGTTAAAGCTCAGGATCGAGAACTGCCAATGTATGATGGGTTGATAGGGGTGGATGAATTCCTGACCAAGTTTGAGGGTGTGGTACTAGAACACTGGTGGTTCAATACATTAAAATGGGCGTTGCGTGTGACACTTGCACATTGGTGGGGAACATGTGAAGGAACTTTTGAAGATTGGCATGGTTGCATGCAGGTGATGCAGATAAGGTTTGGGAAGTCAGAACTGCAAATCACTAAGAAATACGACAGACACAATGACCCACATATGCACCTCACCCGATGGACCCAAGCCTATGGAGAAGAACCCCAGCCGGAGTGAGTACACTTATTTTATTATACCCTGGATGTCATCCCAAGGAATTGGTATACCGAAACAGAACTGTAGCATGGTACAGGTGAATGGGATATATTATGTGAAGGATTTTTATCAGCATTCTTATTTGAAGACCAATGGATGGATACTATTGACGATGCATTGCAAGTTGTGAAGGCCGTCATTTTCAAACAACCACTGGAACCAGAAGAAATAGTGTAGATAGATTGGTCGCATCAGTTGAGCAAGGCCCTAGAATGCTACAATGTGTAGGTAGAAGATGATGATGATGACCCCAGGAACATCAATATTCTGAAAACGGGAGGGAGTCGTGAGGTCCGCAGACCCAAAATCGAGGATCCCAAGATCACAACGCTGCTAAAAATGAAACAAGTGAACATTGGTACGGAGGAGGAACCGAAGTATGCAACGCTTAGGGCCTATTTGGATGACACCATAGTGGAGAAGTTCGTCGAGTTATTTCGCGAATATCAATATTTATTCCTGACTAAAATCATGGAGTTAAAAGGGATTCTTGGTGACCTCAAGATGATGAAGATAACCCTGAATCCAGATGTGAAGCTAGTCAGGCAGTGGCCTTATCAGTTGAATCCAAAATACAAACCGAAGGTCCGCGACGAGTTGGATAAAATGATTGCAGTAGGAATAATTGAACCAGTAGAGGAATCCAACTGGGTAAGTCCGATGGTGGTACAGGAGAAAAAACAGAAGGGTGAAATTCGTATTTGCGTAGATCTCAGGAAGCTAAACGATGCATGTGTCAAAAATCCATTCCCAATGCCATTTACAGATGAAGTACTAGAAAATGTAGGTGGATAGGAAGCCTACTCCTTCATGGACAGTTTCTCAGGGTACCACCGGATCAAGATCGTGCCAGAGGACAGGAGTAAAACAACGTTCGCCACCGAATGGGGCTGTTTTCAATACATTGTGATGCCATTTGGACTAAAGAACGAGTCGGCGATATTCTTGTGCATCGTGGTAGTTGCATTTAAGGAATTTATACATAAGTTCTTGGAAGTATATCTTGATGATTGGACAATATTTGGGCTAGTCAAGAAACATATCGCGAGCTTACGGTTAATGCTAGATACTTGCCGACGGAACCAGATTGCATTAAACCTAAAGAAGTGTACTTTCCTTGTCCCTTTCAGGAACTTTCTCAGCCATGTGGTTTGTAGGCAAGGCCTGATGGTGGATCTGGAGAAGATTGTTGTAATACTCAATTTGCAAGCACCGTGCAGTGTCAAGCAACTGCGTGCCACGCTGGGACACATTGGGTACTATTGAAAGTTCATTAATAGCTATGCACAGATCATGGAACCAATGGAACAGTTATTTAAAAAGGATGCTACTTATTGTTGGAATGAGGAATGCAACAAAAGTTTGGAGACTCTCAAGGAGAAAAGGGCATCAGCTCCCATTTTGGTCTTTCCGAAATGGGACATTGAATTTCACGTGCATGTTGGTGCGTCGTGTATCACGCTGGGTGTCATACTCACACAGGAGGGCGTAGAAGGAATTGATCACCCAATCACATTTTCCAGTCGACGAATGTCCAAAGCAAAGAAGAACTACTCCACCACTAAACGTGAGGGGTTGGCAATGGTTTAAGCACTCCAGAAGTACCGCCAATATCTACTCGGAGGTCACTTTAAGATGTATACTGATCACTCTACGCTAAAATACCTAGTGAATAAGCCTGTGTTGGGGGGGCACATTTGTAGATGGCTACCATTATTTCAAGAATATGATTTTGAAGTTATCGTAAAGCCGGGATGTCTCAATGCAATCCCAGACCACCTGTCCCAAATTGAGAATGACGAAGAGCCCACAAATTTAGAGGAAGGACTACCTAATGCACAGCTTTATGCAGTACGCATCACGGATGGCCACTTTGAGGATATAATCCACTTCTTAACCACAAGAACCGCACCGCAGGGATATTCTATTCAGCAGAAGAAAGAATTGGTGATATGTGCAACAGACTTTACTGTTATTGCAAGGCATCTCTACAAAATTGTTAGGTCCCTATAATACTAGTGATTACCCCATTACTATTGTAGTTATATCCCTTATTAATATTTTTGTGCCCCTATTGTCCCCATATTGTTATTACTATGCCCCATAGAATCCCTCTTATTTTTGTGCCTTTATATTATTATTGTTAGGTCAGCTGGGTTATATTGTGACTCCTTAGACTCCTATATATATGAAGGAGGTTTTTTCATTTGAATCATCAAAGAATCATTCATTTGTGTAATGTAAAGGAGGTTTCCCCCTCGAAGAGGATGAATTCTAAGGGTTTCGCTTCTCCAAATTGGTCATCGTGGCATTTTCGTTATAACTTTTTTTATGCAATGTTTCAGAAGAAAAAAAAAACCCATTTGAGACGAGATTGCACTAAACCTTGGGTCCGAATTTCAGAGCTTTTCGCGCTACATTTGCAGAGATATGATCTGAGGAATTTGGTCTTTTTGCAGACTCCTAAATTACATTCCAAATATGTGACCTGGGGAAAATCGTCATAACTTTCTCTTTGAGCATCGGATTGAAGTTTTGTAAGAAGGTACAGAAAGAGGACAGATTTTATTTTCTTGTATATATTTTCAGAGCCAAAGGTCGAAATAGGGACACGTGGCATGTCATACAAGTTCACTCTACTGAACTAGTCCATAATCATGTCACTGTGGGAGATTTGGCATAACTCTTCCTTGGAGAATCCAATTTGGATCAGACTAGTGGCATTGGAAAGAGGACACAAAGGGCTACTGTAGGTCACAATTTCAGAATTGGATGATCTGAAATTACAGAGATACATTAGAGGCAATATCGAGCTCCTACAAAGTGAAAAAAGGTGTGTAGATTTTTTTAAATTTTTGCTTAAGCTTGGTTTGAAAAATTATTTTGAAGGAATTCAAAGGGCATAGTAGAGCATTATTATCGGTAACTGATGCCCCAAGGAAATAAAATGAAAACACCTAGTAAGCAACCTGAAAGCTCTAGCATGACTCATGAAGAAGAGGAAGAAATGCTACATGATATATCAAAATTACAAGACCAAGTGCAACAAATGTCACTCTCACAAAAGCTAATAGAAGCTAAGATAAATGGCGTGGAATCTAAGATAAAGGGCGTGGAAGCTAAGATGAATGGCATGGAAGCTAATATGGATGATTTGAAGACAAATTTGAAGAGAGACATGGCAGATTTGAAGACAGATTTGAAGATAGACATGGCAGATTTGAAGACAGATTTGACAAATTTTCTACAAGAAATACTTACAAATGGTGAAAGGGTAGTAAAGGAAACTCATGATGTGAAAAAAAGAAATGTTAATCATGATTTCATAGACTCTAATGTTGGATCGAAGACCCACCATATTCCAAAAATTGATATGAGGAAGTTTGATGGCAAGGATCCAGCAACACAGATATTACAAATGGAACAATTTTTCGATCTCAATAATGTGCAAAACACACAAAAGGTACGTATTGCAACTTTATATTTGGAACCAAATCAGTTTGTATGGTATCAATGGCTTTGCTCTCATAAACAAATTATCACTTGGGCAATTTTTACAGAAGAATTGACAGCACATTATGAGGATACAAAAAGCAACACTTTTTTTAGCCAATTGATAAGTCTCAAACAAAAGGGTTCAATAATGGAGCACATTGAAGAGTTCCAAAAATTGACCATAAGGGTAAAAAATATTCCAAAGGAGCATAGGATTGATTTTTTCATAGGGACTTTAAATGATAATATCCAACATGATGTTTGCCTTTGGGAACCCGATTCATTAGAGAAGGCATTCAGGTTAGCAAGAAAAATGGAAAGCAAAATTATGGCAACCAGGAAGCATACCACTCACAACTATAAAGATGGAAGTGTTGTTGCCCCTAGTCTTCCACAACCTATAAGGTTGACACCACAAAAATTGGAAGAAAAAAGAGCAAAAGGTTTTTGTTACAGTTGTGATAGCAAATACACTAAAGGTCATAAGTGTGCTGTGAAGAAATTATTCTACATATATTGTGAAGAGGAAGAAGAAAAGGAGCAAGAAAGGTCAAAAGAAGAGGATATACTCTAGGAACAAAGCCTAGATAAAGAAGAAATGAATCTGACCATATCTTGTAATGCATTGGTGAGAATTACCACTCCTCAAACCATCAAGATAGAAGGACAAATCAAGAAGAAAAAGGTAATAGTGTTGATTGATTCAGGAAGTACCCATAATTTTATTCATTGTAAGGTAGCAAAAGAATTGAATTGCTTCCTATATCTAGCACCAGAGTGTCAAGTGATGGTTGCAAATGGAGGAACAATAAATTTCTCTAGAAATTGCCATAATATCAAGCTATCCATGGGAGAATATGTATTGACTAGCCCAATGCTTTCCATTCCAATGGGAGGTGCTGATGTTGTACTAGGATTCCAATGGCTACAATCCTTGGGTACAATAGCTTTTAATTTTCAAGAACTTTTCATGAAATTTTCTTTGGAAGGAAAGGAAGTTGAATTAAGGGGTATTGCAAGGAAACTAGGAAAGATAATCAGCTCTAACGGTATGACAAAGCTTCTAAAAAAGGAACAAAGAGGTGTAATTGCACAATTATGTTTGCTAGATGTTTCCACATCGAAATCATCTATTTCTCCAGATCTCCAAAAAGTATTGGACAATTATTCCAAGGTATTTGAGACTTCCAAAGGTCTCCCACCTATTCGTGATCATGATCATGCTATTCATTTGATTCCAGGAAGTGTTCCTCCAAACATCAAGCTGTACAGATATCCCTATGCCCAAAAGAGTGAAATTGAACATATGGTTGCAGAAATGCTAAAGGTTGGTATAATTCAACCTAGTAAAAGTTCTTTCTCTACTCCAGTAGTATTGGTGCATAATAAGGATGGATCATGGCGCATGTGTCCGGATTATAGGGAGCTCAACAAGCTCACTATTAAAGATAATTTTTCCATTCTTGTCATTGATGAATTACTGGATGAATTGCATGGATCAATTTACTTCACCAAGTTGGATCTTCATCCAAGATATCATCAAATCAGAATGAAGACTAAAGACATTCTGAAAACAACATTTAGAACTCATGAGGGTCATTATGAATTTTTGGTCATGCCTTTTGGCCTTACCAATGCACCTTTTACATTTCAAGGTTTGATGAATTCCATTTTCAAACCCTTCCTTAGAAAATTTGTGTTAGTATTTTTTGATGATATACTAATCTACAACAAGTTTTGGAAGGATCATGTTGAACATGTTGACAGGGTGCTACAACTATTGGAGGAGAAACAATTATATGCAAAATGATCCAAATGTTTCTTTGGAGTACAAGAGGTGGAATATCTAGGTCATATTGTATCTCATGAAGGAGTTAAGGTAGACCCTAGCAAAATCAAATCCATTAAGGAATGGAAAATCCCCACATCCATAAAGCATCTACGAGGATTTCTCGGGTTGACAGGGTATTATCGCAAGTTTGTTAAAAATTATGGGAGAATAGCAGCACCTATAACAACATTATTGAAGAAATATGCATTTTAATGGACTCCAGAAGCAACAAAGGCCTTCGAACATATTAAAGAGGCAATGTGCCAAGCACCGATCTTAGCTACACCGGACTTCGCAAAAACCTTTATTGTGGAATGTGATGCTTCAGGAAATGGAATTGGTGTTGTTTTAATGTAAGATGAAAGACCAATTGCTTTTGAAAGTCATCCAATCAAGGGAAAGTCTTTACACAAAGCCATTTATGAGAAGGAAATGTTGGCAATACTACATGCACTTAAGAAATGGTGACCCTACTTAATGGGAAGACGCTTCAAGGTAAAAACAGATCATGATAGCCTTAAATACTTTTTAGAACAAATATTATCCTCTAAAGAGTAACAAAAGTGGGTCACAAAGATGTTGGGTTATGAATTTGAAATCATCTACAAAAAAGGGAAGAAAAATGTGGTGGCAGATGCACTCTTGAGAAAGGATGAGGATGTGGAAGCATTTTTGTGCGCCATTTCTAATATCCAACCAGATTGGATAAATGAAGAAAGGGAGGAATGGAAGAATGTGAAGAAGTGTGGACACTTATTCAAAAGTTACAACAAGATTCCAATACATCTGATACATTTAGCTGGCAAAATGATTCGTTATGGTACAAAGATCGCTTATACCTCTATAAGAATTCCCAACTCAAACAAAAGATTCTTATGGAATTGCACAATTCTCCCTTAGGAGGGCACTCATGATTTTTAAAAACTTACCACAGGGTTAAGAAGGAATTTTTTGGGGATGGCCTTAAATCAGATATTCAAAAGTTTGTGGTAGAATGTTTGGTTTGCCAACAAAATAAAGTTGAAACAGTTAAGACCCCGGGTCTATTACAACCTTTATCCATTCCAAGCCAACGTTGGGAGGAGGTTTCGATGGATTTTATCACAGGTTTACCCAAGTCTGAGGGAAATAGTGTCATCATGGTGGTAGTTGACATACTTACCACGTATGCACACTTTTGTGCATTATCACATCCATTTAAAGCCAGTACAGTTTCTACTACATTTATGGAAACAATTCAAAAGCTACATAGAAACCCAAAGATTATTGTAAGTGACAGAGATCCCATTTTCACTGGAAATTTTTGGACAAAATAATTTTCTTGTCTCGGTACTCAGTTAGCTCATAGCTCATCCTATCATCCTCAATCTGATGGGAAAACTGAGATAGTAAACAAATGTTTGGAAGGATATCTTCGTTGCTTTGTATCTGATAGACAGACACAATGGGTCAAATGGTTGCCTCTGGTTGAATGATGGTATAACACTTCCTTCCATACAAAAACAAAAATGACCCCATTTATGGCACTTTATGGATATCAGCCACCATCCATCACATCATATTTAAGAGAAAATTCTAAGGTTCAAGCAGTGGAACATCACATTGAGCATCAACAACAAGTCCTACAACTCTTAAAAGATAACCTCGTGTTGGCACAAAATAGAATGAAACAACAGGCATATCAACATCGCAAGGAAAGAAGATTTGATGTAGGTGATTGGGTATTCCTATGACTACAACCATATAAACAAATGTCCCTCAAGCAAGCTAATAAGGATAATAAATTATCACCAAAGTATTACGGTCCGTACAAGGTGTTGCAAAAGATTGGTACTATGGCATACAAATTGGAGCTTCATGCAGCTTCTCGAGTGCACCCAGTTTTCCATGTTTCATGTTTAAAGAAGGTTATAGGTGACAAGCTCCCAGTTCAAACAATATTGCTAGAACTTGACGAGGAAGGAAAAATTATATTGGAACTGGAAGCAGTCACAAAAACAAGAACTTGACAACTACAAAATCGGTCAATTTCAGAGTATCTCATCAAGTGGAAGAACTTATCCGCTGAAGATTCCACGTGGGAGGATGAGAATTTTATACAGAAGCATTCAGAGCTACTCAAGCATTGAGGAAAACACTTTTTTGAAGGAGAGGGGCATGTTACATCCCTATAATACTAGTGATTGCCCCATTACTATTGTAGTTATATCCCTTATTAACATTGTTGTGTCCCTATTGTCCCCATATTGTTATTACTGTGCCCCATAGAATCCCTCTATTGTTATTTTTGTGCCTTTATATTATTATTGTTAGGTCAGTTGGGTTATATTGTGACTCCTTAGACTCCTATATATAGAAAGGATGTTTTGTCATTTGAATTATCAAAGAATCATTCATTTGTGTAATGTAAAGGAGGTTTCCCCTCGAAGAGGCTGAATTCTAAGGCATTGATCTATCTTTTCTATATTTTTGTGAGCTGGTTTCATAAAAAAAATGGGCAACGATGAAATATTATGTAGGTATGTACTTGAATTCGAGTGAGGACAGATCCTTGCTGAAGCACATGGGGGGTTTGTAGAAGGACATTATGCGGGATGCGCCATAACACAAAAGATTCTTCGCGCTGGACTATGGTGGCCAACTCTGCATCAAGACTCAAAAGCATACTGCCGGGCCTGTGACGTCTGTCAATAGATTAGGAAACCATCATGGAGGGATGAAATGCTGCTCAAGCCATAGATGACGCTGCAATCGTTAAAAAAATGGGCGATCGACTTTATGGGACCTATCACACTTCAAGGAAAGACAAGGGCATGTTATATCATCACCACGATTGAGTACTTGACCTAATGGGCAGAAGCACAGCCAGTTAAGGACTACACGACCGCTACAGCTGTGAAATTTTTGTTCGAGAATGTGTTAATGTGGTTTGGATGTCCAAAAATTCTAATGAGCGACCGCAGAACGCACTTCCTAAACAAGACTATCAACGCGCTCACTGAGGAGTTTTAGATATATCACCAACAAAGTATGTCATACCATCCGCAACAAATGAGACAGTTGAAGCTTTAAAAAAACATTTGGAGACTACATTGACAAAGGTATGTAATGCGCAGTGAAATGATTGGGACTTGCGCATACCTGTTGTGCTATGGGAATACCGAACAACGTGCAAGAATTTGATGGGTTAGACACCTTTCCAGTTAGTCTATGGCAAATAAGTCGTCATGCCAATTGTTTCCAGGAAAACTAGTGTCAATTCGAACTACTAGTCCCACTAAGATGGGTAGCTATCTTAGAAACAAACAATCAAAGCAATTCGAGATTTCCTTTAAGTGTAATAGATAAGAGGGAAGAAAAGAGGACCAACCTGGATCTTCCGCTTGGATCCTTGCTTGATTTCTCTTTCCCTTGGTAGAATTTGCCACTCCTTGTTATTGGAAAATCTAGTATCCATTCAGAGCTGCTAGTCCCACTAAGACGGGTACCTATCTTAGAAACAAATAGATTAAAGTTACTCATTTTTCCTTTACGAGAGAGAGATGAGAAAGAAGCAAAGAGTACCAACCTCAGTCTTCCACTTGGCTCCTTGCTTGTTTCCTTTCCCCTTTGACAGAATCTCGCCACTGCTTCCTTACTTGTCCCACTCCAAAAAGCACCTGTAGATTCACAGCAGCATAATACCATCAAAGCATATAGATCTTTCACTGTAAACAATATAGGATCAGATATATATTGACCATACAAATGCATATATCAACACAATATTCAGAGATACACAATAATATGGAGGAAAACTCAAAGAGATTTATTAGTAAAAGTAGTAGAAGAGAGGATTACAACCACTTGGTCTGACCCAATGCCATCCTCTCAGCATGAAAGCCCTCTTCACCTCACACAAAGCAAGATCACCCAACAATGTCTTCAAAGAGAAACGAACCGCACCTTTTTGGAAATTCCTAAATTCCAACCTTTAGATCTCTGGTATGAGGGATCCATTTATAGATATTTGCAGGGGGTGAGTCAGCTTTTGGGATTTTGATTAGTGTCATCTCTCTGATAGTTCTTGGTTCCACTTGGAGATTTCATGATCTCTTACTCATCTTTGGGCGAACTCAGGGAGGCAAATGTCAAATGAGTAGCTTCTAGAAGATTCTCAGGTTCTCCACTTAGCAAATTGCTTGTGCCATTTGTCTGATCTCGCTCATCGCACCCTACAGAAGGGCTTTCTAGTATGCATCGCACTTTTTGCATGTAGCAGGTGAGATGCATCACACCCTTTGCACTAGGAAGTCTGTATGGTCCTGATTTGACCAGTTCTGCGTGGTTTCTCATGGAAAAATTTTGGGAGATGATGTAATCAGTTGACCTTGCTCCTTTAGGGTATGAAACAACACTTTTAGGGACTTAGAAGCCCTTGGTTTATGGACATATGTGATTGGGGTTGAAGTTCCCAAATATGTCTATAACAGTTGCCCCATAAAGCATGAGGTCATAAATCTTTTGATGTCGGGTGAAATGCTTTATAATGAGGATCCGAGGTTTTTCGCACTGGAAGGTGACTTGTAATAAGATACAATACAATACATTATCTTCATAATATTTTCATGATCTAACTAAGGTAGGCATTCCCATGCTCAACTTTGATAAATTCATTTTCATGTACATAGGACAGACAACCGTTTGTGTGCAGACTGATGATTCTAGTAGAGCCATCATCCCTTAGTTTGGATGATTATCTGTAGTAATGATGTACATTTGATGTCTTTATTTTCCTGAATATATCATAGCCCGGATGGATGAAACTAGATCCAGGGTCTTCAAAACTCATTCAATCTTCGCCCGAAAGTACAAGTCGATCCATGTGAAAAGATGTTCTGATGTTGAACATGGAAGGACATCGTTTGATTACCAGCCAATGATGTAAGCTGTTAACAGACGCGAGAGGAATCACCGATAATGATGATGACCCTCAAGGTACTGCAGTATAATTCACGTGGTGTGAATGCATGAGTTGATGTCGAACACCACGCAAAATCTTTTGGTTGAAGGCCATTAGTGTAAACCTGTCGCCGGAAGTGAGAAACTTGCCATTGAGGCATGCAAGCTTCAAAGTACTGGAAGGGTTGTCCCTAGGTCGGCTTCTTGGATAATGAGTTGATGTCGACAAGAAGTGACCCGTCATAGGAGGGCATTAATGGATCCCACATCTATGACACAGAATGGAGCAAATGATTTTGTAGAGGTGAAAACGATCTGAAGCGTGAAGGTATTGTAGCAGATGAGACACAAGCTGGGTAGGTGAATTCTCTGAGCGACTTCTCTTGAACATATCAAGGACATTGAAATGGATTGGTAGCATTAACCCCAAAAGTGGATGGTACAATGGACCAATGGTGATATGACCGGTGAACGGAATAACCCAACCTGACTCAATCATGGTGATGGAGTGAAAGCGTCATGTTCAAGAGCGACCTGCTACCAATAAAGTCTCTTCAAGTTTTCTTCCCAATTTTCCCCAGTCATTTCTGAACAGTACCTCTTTATTTTTGTCAAGCTTGAGGATGATAACATATGCTTGTTCTATAATTTTCCCTTCGGGAAAACCCGTTGCTATGTTTTAACGAGCCTAACAACAGTGAAACTCGCTCTTGTCTGAATGGACAAGTTTGTCGCTATTGTTTTAACGATTTTAACGACAAGGATAACTCGGTCCTTTTCAATTTTAAAGAGTCTAAAAAGAGACAGAAAGAAGACTCCAATATTCCTTTTTTGTAATATAATCCCTTAAGTCTGAAAAATTATAAAACAATGCGAAAGGGATGACTTTTCAATAGTTTTAACGAGCCGAACAAGAAAAACACTCGATCTTTTTGTGTAATAATCACTCAGGTCGAAAAAGATTAAAATCTAGAGGAGGGATAGCACTTCCAATCACTTTAATGAGCTGGAGAGGCCAATTACTCGGCAATCTTTTCATATTTTATGAGTCAGATTCCAGGTAAGGTTTGGAACTTTCCAATCACGACAGTGCAAAGAAGGTGGCTAATAGGATCACTCATTGCAGCTATTCCTCAAAAGGGGTAAACAATCAAATGGAGGCGAATGATTGGCTAAAACAGAGTGGAGGTGATGGTAAGAACACAACCAAGGCTCAAAAGTTGATGATAATCATTCACAATGGTTATTTACCGGAGGTGGGTTCATTTTTTAATGAGCTTAAACTCTGGTGGAACATATGCTCATTGCTAGGTTTAATTTTTAACGAGCTTGAACTTCGCGTAAAACTGCTCATGCCAGTCATATAATAAGGATGTCTCATCGATAGGTTCATTTTTTAGGGAGCTTGCACCATTCAAAATTATGCTCCGAATCCTTTTATTATGTAAGCTAGGAACGACCAATCCTAAGATTTTAAAGGGTTAAGAACCTACAAACTAAGAAAATAAATGGTCGCTTTTCACTTTCACGCAAAAAGGTTTGCATGCCCCCAGGTATAGCGAAGTAGAGTTTCCCAGGTTACCCCTCAATTTGCAGACAAAACACTTGTTCTATCGGGAAAGGCCTACCTTCTCCAGGTTACCCTTCAATTTGTAGAAAAAATATTTGTTCTATCGGGAAAGGCCTACCTTCTAATAGAGGTATCTTATTCCAGTCTAATCCCATTTCCCTAAATGGACGGGTGTGTCAAACCAGTCATATATCCTCTACGGAAACCTACTCTATACCTAAATTTTTCCTGCCGAAGCAAACCAGGGTGCATGCCCTCTAGGTTTCAGTCTTGACCACGAATCACTCGCGCTCATCAGGTGGACGGACTGGAGATTTATGAGACATTCCTTGCGCAAAAAGACCTGTTAAGGATGGCATTTGACTATTATCTATGTGTGAACCGGGGAATGAAAGCTGGTCTACGAGCTGGACCACTCTGCCTTCATGCAGCACATTACTCGAAAGAGTGAGGAGACGATGGCTCCCATGCTATAAATGTAGTTGCGCCCAAGGAGTAGATTGTAATCTAAAGGTCCTTGGACTACCATTACATTCAGATAAACGGTTTTCCTTCTCAAAGTTATAGGCAAACTTGGAAGGATCCCTAATGGCCAACTGGTTCCTTTATCGAAGCCTGTCAGATATCGCATCTCAGGCAAAAGTGATGGCGAACCAAGCGCTTTCCAAGCAGTTGAGGAAAGGATACTCATAGAAGCCCCTTCATCTATGATGGTACCAACCATGACCATTTTGTAAGTTTGCACTATGATTTGAAATGGTACATTAGATGGTAAACGGGGTCTGCCTAGTAGATTCCAATCGAAGGAAACGACTAGGTTGCTTGGAGGTGGGACCGAATAAACGGCCGGATACAACTCTGACGAACTTCCTTCCTGTGGTAAAGGAATGGGTAGATTGCCCCCATGTTCATCGGAGTCTGTGTTTACAAAAAGAATTTGAACGGTGTCATTCTCATTCTCTTCGGTGACTGTATCATCTGAAGGTAAATCTTCTGAAGTCAAGATGGGGTCGACTGCCGTCTCGACCTGTTGACTTTGGTCCGATGTGGACTCAGAGGGTTTATCTTCAATGATAGGTGCTTCGACCGACTCCAAAGGTGGGTCAGTCAGATTTTCAACTAGTAATGGATTCGACAAGAGTTTCTTGTACCCAGGAGGGAGTCACTGCAGTGATACAGGACGATTATCCAAGACTCTTTTAGCTTCATCCAGGAAGGGACAACGGTGGAGGGCATGATTGCCTTCACACAGTCTGTAGGGAAATTTAGATTTTCCTTTTTGTCCGGTGACTTCACTTTCACTAGTTGACGGTGTACTTTCAACATGATCGTCAAAGGTTAACGACACTAGATTGTACAAACGGGGAGACCAGTCCCTTAGGATTCGTGGGATGCAAGGACAATCTTGGTGATAGTGGTCTCCTTTGCAGATGACACATGGAGATTTAGGTTTGGACGATGTAGTGTATGGATTTTCGCTAGACGATGCACGGTTGCCCCTTTTTGCCGTTGGCTCCTTCTTCTTCTTCTCCTTCCTCTTCTTCTTCTTCTCAGTTACTTGGTTTTTAGTATTACTATATTTACCAAGCGAAGAGGAAGAAGGAGAGGGAGAGACAAATGAAGTAGAAGGTTGGGGGGGAACTCTGGTATCATCTAGTTACTGATTCGATTGTTCAGGAATCACGGTGCTTTGAACAACATAGGTCAAGAAAAGCCATACTGGCAGGCCAATTGTCGATCCTGGAAGGGATAATGTGGCCATATGAGGTGCACCAACATCTCCCCAAGAGGAGAAAGGACTAGGAATTCCCCCAAGGGGAAATCCTTGGTTGGTGGACTCCATTTTCTCAACCTAAGACCAACGAGAGAACAATGATGTTATTCCGATTAAAATAAATTTTAGACACTTTGACACAACTTACTTTTTCAATTTTTAAGAGTCGAGAAAAAGCTAAAGATGACTCTAGTCGCCTTCGATTTTTAATGAGCCTGAAGTGACAAGTGCTCAGATGGACCTTTTCCTTTAAGGAGTCTGAAAAGGAATGAAAGAGACTACTCTGGAAATCTGGACAGAGGGATTACCAAACCAATCGCAAAACTACAGAATACTTTTTACGGTACGGCAGTCAATCTTCCCGAATGTTGTGTTCAGTGCATTGTGATTGATAGGGTGGCAGACATGGCTTCCTAAGGATAAAGGATATAGCCTATTGTGGTCTCCCAATATATACTCAACAGTACGTGGGAGCACAAGTCTGTACTGGCACTTATCGTCTCAAAGAGGAGTGTTAGGCCCCTATACTACTAGTGTAACCCCTTATTATTATTAGTACAACCCACTTATTATATTGATGTACCCATGTAGTGCCCATATTGTCACTATTGTGCCACATAGAAGCCCACTATTATTATTATTGTGCCCTTACTTTATTATTGTTATGTCGGCTCTCATTATGTTATGACCCCTTAGACTCCTATATATAGAAAGGAGGTCTTTTCATTTGTATGATCCAAGAATTGTTCATTTATGTAATGTAAAGGAGGTTGCCCCCTCGAAGAGGCTGAATTCTAAGGCGTTGATCTATCTTTTCTATCTTTTCTTGAGCTGGTTTCATAACATTTGGTATCAGAGCTTTGGATTCTAGGGTTTCGCTGCTCCAAACAGGTCATCGTGGCATTTTCGCTATAACTTTGTTTTTGTGATGTTTCAGAAGTCGCAAAAAAAACCCATTTGAGAAGACATCGTGCTGAACCTTGGGTCCAAATTTCAGATCTTTTCACGCAATATTTGCGGAGCTATGATCTGAGGAAGTTGGTGTTTTTGCAGACTCCTGAATTACATTCAAAACAGGTGACCTGAGAAAAATCATCATAACTTTCTTTCTGAGCATCGGATTGAAATTTCGCAAGAAGGTACAGAAAGAGGACGGACTGCAGTTTTCTTTTATATATTTTTTAGAGTCAAAGCTTGAAATCGTGACACGTGGCACTTCATACAAGTTCGCTCTACCGAACTAGTCTACAATCAGGTCACTGTGGGAGATTGTGCATAACTCTTTCTTGGAGAATCCAATTTGGATCAGACTAGTGGCATTGGAAAGAGGACACAGAAGGCTACTAAAGGTTGCAATTTTGGAACTTAAAGATCCAAAAGTACATAGTTACAGTAGTTTCAAGGTCGAGCTCCTAAAATCAAGAAAAAGCAAGATGAGGAAGTTTGATGACAAGGATCCGGTAAATTGGATACTTCAGATGGAGCAATATTTTGATCTACATGGTGTACAACTATTACAAAAGGTATGTATTGCATCTTCATATTTAGAACCAGATCAATTTTTATGGTACAAAGGGCTTTGTTCTTGTAAACAACTTGTTACGTGGTCAATTTTCACGGAGGAAATGATAGCACATTATGAGGATACAAAGAGAAACACCTTCTTTAGAGCAACACCACAACAATTGGAAAGAGTAAAAGGGGTTTGTGACATAGTGGAAAGCAAAATTATGGAAACCAGGAAGCGTACCCCTCACAACTACAAAGATGGAAGTGTTGTTTCTCCTAGCCTTCCACAACCTATAAGGGTTACACCACAACAATTGGAAGAAAAAAGAGAAAAAGGGCTTTGTTACAATTGTGATAGCAAATGCACTAAAGGTCATAAGTGTGCTGAGAAGAAATTATTTTACATAGAATATGAAGAGGAGGAAGAAAAGGATCAAGAAACATCAAAAGAAGAAGATATACACCAGGACCCCACCCGAGAGAAAGAAGAAACGAATAAGACCATATCTTGTAAAGCATTGGCAAGAATTACGAGTCCTCATACTCTCAAGATAGAAGGACATATCAAGAAGAAAAAGGTGCAAGAAGTTAAAGATCACATCAAGAAAGAAGACATGAATCCAACCATTTCTTGTAATTCATTGTTTGAAATTACCACTCCTCAAACTATCAAGATAGGACATATCAAGAAGAAAAATGTTCAAGAAGTGAATGATCACATCGAGCATCAAGAAATGAATTCAACCATATCTTGTAAAGGATTGGAAGAAATTACCACTCCTCAACCTCTAGAGATAGAAGGACATATCAAGAAGAAAAAGGTTCAAGCAGTGAAAGATCACATCAAGCATCAACAACAAGTTCTCCAACTTTTAAAGGATAACGCCACTTCGGTGCAAAATCAAACGAAACAACAGGTAGATCAACATCGTAGTAAAAAATGTTTTGATGTAGGTGATTGGTTATTTTTACCGCTACATCTCAAGCAAGCTATTTATGAGAAGGAAATGTTGGCAATACTACATGCACTTAAAAAATGGCAACCTTATCGAATGGGAAGACTCTTCAAGGATGAGGATGTGGAAGCATTGTCTTGTGCTATTTATATTATCCAACCAGATTGGATAAACGAAGCAAGGGATGAATGGAAGAAGGACAAAGAAGTATGGCCACTTATTCAAAAGTTGCAAAAGATCCCAATTCAAACAATATTGCCAGAAATTGAAGAGGAAGGAAAAATCATATTGGAACCTGGAGCAGTCACAGAAACAAGAAACCGACAGCTACGAAATCGATCAATTTCAGAGTATCTCATCAAGTGGAAGAACTTACCCGCTGAATATTCCACATGGAAGGACAAGAATTTTATACAGAAGCATCAAGAACTACTCAAGCGTTGAGGACAACACTTTTTGAAGGAGAGGGGCATGTTAGGCCCCTATACTACTAGTGTAACCCCTTATTATTATTAGTACAACCCACTTATTATATTGATGTACCCATGTAGTGCCCATATTGTCACTATTGTGCCACATAGAAGCCCACTATTGTTATTATTGTGCCCTTACTTTATTATTGTTATGTCGGCTCTCATTATGTTATGACCCCTTAGACTCCTATATATAGAAAGGAGGTCTTTTCATTTGTATGATCCAAGAATTGTTCATTTATGTAATGTAAAGGAGGTTGCCCCCTCGAAGAGGCTGAATTCTAAGGCGTTGATCTATCTTTTCTATCTTTTCTTGAGCTGGTTTCATAACAAGGAGGAATTACCCAACCTACGATGAAAGCGACAGTTACCAAGCTTTATGACGTCGGAATATGTCTCTAGCCTAGACTTCTAAATGTTGTGCGTTAGGTTCCAAAGCATTTTTATGTTCATTGAATTTATTTTATAGTTGATCTTTCTTAAGAAGTTTGCCTTTCAAGCTCACCGTGTGATGTAGATATACAATTCCTAAAATGCAATCTAAGATGATAAACAGTCGTTTAATATTCTCTTTGCAATGAAAAATCCTAGCTACTAAGGAAAGAGAAATGAAATTCTTTCAACATAAAGCAAAGAGCACACACTAGATGCACTGTCCTAAATCAAAATCAACAAGCAGTCTAAATGCAAATGCACATGCATGTATTTGTTTTCCGTTTTCTTAATGTGTGAATGACAAAAAGAATGCTAAGCACAAATCTGAATTATTCCTTCTTTCAAAGCAACAATACTAATGATTTTCTTTTCAAAAAATGAAAAGGAGACAAGACGACACTTTACGATTTTGAATTGAAAATTGCTTTCGACACTTGAAATACTACTAATTCAGATCAAATACAAGAGTAACAGTACAATTGATTATCAAAAGGAGAAGTATTCTTTTCTTTGACTAAAAACGACACTTGAGACACTTTCAAATCAAAAGACAACAGTTAAATTAAGCTACTTCTTTGTAAAAGAGAACTGTAAATGGCGCATAAAACATAAAAATATTCACAATTTTTTGTACAATGGAGGTTGGATGATGCAAAGAAAGAGGGTTTCAACAATGGTCTACTGATCACAGACAACAAAACTCCTGAATAAAACTGAAGAGAGTGAAGAAAAAACCAAAATCTAGAGGAAGATTTAGTCTTGTCTGATCATCGCACCTGTAACACAGGGAAACAAGGATGCATCCCACCTGCTGCACATGGGAGGTGCGATGCATCCAGATTTCCAAAAAGACAAGGTGCGATGGTCCAGGGACGAGACTTTAACTTGGTTTTTTATCACAGTTTGCAGTTTAGTTCAGGGATATAGGTTGAGCAAATGATAATCAATAACTAAAAAGTACAGGGGCTGATCTAATGAGTTTACTCAAGCTACCTCTAGGGCACTTAGGATGTTTGCAAGTCAATTGTTTAGTTCATAAACAAACCTGGAGATTGACTGAAGCAGCATTGATCTACTTTGCACTTGCATAGCAAATGTAGTTCGAAGGCTAGCTGGCTTAACTTCAGGCTCCGTCTTTGGTTTATGAATCAAACAAATAGAGACAAGTAATCAAACTAATCGCTCCCTAGTGGAGTCGCCATTTTGTTATCGGGAAATCTAGTGTCCATTCAGAGCTACTAGTCCCACTAAGATGGGTAGCTATCTTAGAAACAAACATATTAAAGTTACTTGTTTTTCCTTTACGAGAGAGAGATGAGAAAGAAGCAAAGAGTACCAACCTCAGTCTTCCACTTGGCTCCTTGCTTGTTTCCTTTCCCCTTTGACAGAATCTCGCCACTGCTTCCTTACTTGTCCCGCTTCAAAGAGCACATGTAGATTCACAGTAGCATAATACCATCAAAGCATAGAGATATTTCACTGTAAACAATATAGGATCAGATATATATTGACCATACAAATGCATATATCAACACAATATTCAGAGATACACAAGAATATGGAGGAAAACTCAAATAGCTTTATTAGTAAAAGTAGTAGAAGAGAGGATTACAACCACTTGGTCTAACCCAATGCCATCCTCTCAGCTTGAAAGCCCTCTTCACCTCACACAAAGCAAGATCACCCAACAATGTTTTCAAAGAGAAACCAGCAGCACCTCTTTGCAAATTACTAAATTCCAACCTTTGGATCTCTGGGATGAGGGATCCATTTATAGATATTTGCAGGGGGGTGAGTCAGCTTCTAGGATTTGATTAGTGTCATCTCTTTGATAGTTCTTGGTTCCACTTGGAGATTTCATGATCTCTTACTCATCCTTGGGTGAACTCATGGAGGCAAGTGTCAAATGAGCAGCTTCTAGAAGATTCTCAGGTTCTCCACTTAGCAAACTGCTTGTGCCATTTGTCTGCTCTCACTCATCGCACCCTACAGAAGGGCTTTCTAGTATGCATCGCACTTTTTGCATGTGGTAGGTGAGATACATCACACCCTTTGCACTGGGCAGTCTGTATGGTCCTGCTTTGACGAGTTCTGAGTGGTTTCTCATGGAAATCTTCTGGGAGATGATGTAATCAGCTGACCTTGCTCCTTTAGGGTATGAAACAACACTTTTAGGGACTTAGAAGCCCTTGGGTTATGGACATATGTGATTGGGATTGCAATGCCCAAATATGTCTATAAAACTCCTCTCCTACTTGTCTCGCTTTAAAGAGTACCTGTAGAGTCAAAGTAACAGAAAACCATCAAAGCATATCTATCTAAAACATCATAAACAAAGCAAAATCAGAAACACATTGACCATACAATTGCATTCATAAACAATAAGATTCACAAACACACGATTATATGGAGGAAAACTCAAAGAACTTTATTAATAGTAGAAGAGAGGATTACAACCCAGCTATCTAATCCAGCATCATCCTCCCAGCATAGAAGCCCTCTTCACCTCATGAAAAGCAAGATCACCCAACAATACAATGTCTCTTCTCACAGAAAAACCAACAACACTTCCTTACAAATTACAAAATTCTAGACTTTAGATCTCTCAGATGAGGGATCCATTCATAGATGTCTTGCACTGGTGTGAGTCAGCTCTAGGTTTTTTATTAGTGTCATTCCACTGATAGTTCTTGGTTCCACTTGGAGATTTCATTGATCTCTTACTCATCCCTGGGCGAATTCAGAGAGGCAAGTGTCCTGGGAGAAGTTTCTGGAAGATTCCATGAGCTTCCACTTAGCAAACTGTCTCTGCCATTTGTCTATTCTCACTCATCGCACCCTATAGAAGGCCATTTTAGTATGCATCGCACCTTGACCATGGAGCAGTCAGTATGGTCCATTTTTGGCCAGTTCTGAGTGGTTTTTCAGGTGGAACTTCTGGGAAATGATGTAATCAGTTGACCATGATCCTTTAGGGTATGAAACAACAATTTTAGGGACTAAAGAGCCCTTGGTTTATGGACATATGAGTTTGGGGTTGTAGTGCCCAAATATGTCTATAATAGTTGCCCCCTAAAGCATGAGGTCGTAAATATTCTGATGTCGGGTGAAATGCTTTATCATGAGGATCCGAGGTATTCGAACTGGAAGGTGACCTGTATAAGATACAATACAATACATCATCATCATATTATTTTCATGATCTAGCTAAGGTGGGCATTCCCATGCTCAACTTTATAAATTCATTTTCATGTACATAGGACAGAGTGATTCTTCATATGAAGAGTCATATTCTTTTTCTTAGATGACTATCTGTGTAGATCCTGTGCACATTTGATGTCTTTATGTTCCTGAATATATCGCAGCCCGAATGGATAAAACTAGATCCGGGGTATTCAAACTCATTCAATCTTCGCCCAATGTACAAGTCGATCCATGTGAAAAGATGTCCTGAAGTCGAACATGGAAAGACATGGCTTGATTACCAGCCAATAATGTAAGTTGCTAACAGGCATGAGAGGAATCACCGATAATGATAATGACACTCAAGGTACTACAATACAATTCACGTGGTGTGAATATAGGAGCCGATGTCAAACACCGTGCAAAATCTTTTGGTCGAAGGTCATTGATGTAAACCTGTCGCCGGAAGTGAGAAACTTGCCATTAAGGCATGCAAACTTCAAAGTACTGAAAGGGTTGTTTCTAAGTCAACTTCTTGGATAATGAGTTGATGTCGACAAAAAGTGACCTGTCATAGGAGGGCCTTGATGTATCCCACATCTACAACACGAAATGAAGCAAATGATTTTTCTGGAGGTGAAAATGATCTGACAATACAAGGTTCAGGAATGGCGGTCATGAAAAATGAAGGGTGAAAGTATTGCAGTGGATGAGGCATTAGTTGGATGGTAAATTCTCTGAATGACTTCTCTTGAACATGTCGGCGACACTAATATGGATTGGTAGTGTTAACCCCATAGATGGTATGAAGGACCAATGGTGATATGAACGGCGAATGGAATAACCTAACTCGACTCAATCATGGTGATGGAGTGAAAGTGTCATGTTCAAGAGCGACCTGCTACCAATAAAATTCTCCAAGTTTTCTTCCCTTTTTCCCCAGTCGTTTCTGACCAGTACCTCTTTATTTTTGTCAAGCTTGAGGAGGATAACATATGCTTGGTCTATAATTTTCCCTTTGGGCAAACCTGTCGCTGTGTTTTAGCAAGCCTAGCGACAGTGAAACTCATTCTTGTCTGGATGGACAAGTTTGTCGCTATTCTTTTAACGAGTTTAATGACAAAGATAACTCGGTCCTTTTCATTTTTAAAGAGTTTGAAAAGGGACGAAAAGGAAACTCCAATAGTCCTTTTTCGTAGCATAATCCCTTAAGTCTGAAAAAGTATAAAATAATACAAAAGGGATGACTTTTCGATTGCTTTAACGAGCTGAAAAACACAAGCACTCGATCTTTTTGTTTGATAATCCCTCAAGTCCAAAAATATTAAAATGTATAGGAGGGATGGCGCTTCCCCTTACTTTAACAAGCTGGGAAGGCCAAATATCTCGACAATCTTTTTATATTTAACGAGTCTAAAAAGAGTTTAAAAGCGACTTGTTTTTTAGGAAAGAGTGGTATTTTTGGGTAGCAACTGGTTCCAGGTAAGTTTGGAACTTCTCAAAACATGGCAGTGTGAAGAGGGTGGCTAACAGAATCACTCATCGCAGTTGTTCCTCAAAAGGTAAACAATCAAGTGGAAGCGTATGATCGGCCAAAAGAATGGAGGTGACAGTAGGAACACAACCAAGGTTCAAAAAGGCTGATAGCAGGGCAATCACAAAGTTTATTTACCAAAGATCATTTTTTAATGAGCTTGAACCAGGAGAAACTATGCTCATAGGCGGGTTTATTTTTTAATGAGCTTGAACCTTGCGGAAACATTGCTCATGCAATTCATTTTAAAGATGTCTCTCATTGGTAGGTTTATTTTTTAATGAGCTTGAACTCTACTATAACATGTGCTCATTGCCTTTTTATGTAAGCTAGAAATGACCAAACTACAAAGCTAGAAAAACTAAAAAGCTAAGGAACTACTGAGGTTAGGTAGGATGGTTTTGTCCTCTGACGAGGCAAAATACTTCCTTTGGTCCGTCTGGTGTGCAGACATCTTGGACCAATTACCTAACCTAAGAAGTTGAACTAAAAAGCTAAAAAGTTGGAAATGATAAAAAGCTAAAAAAAATAAAATTGGTCGCTTTTTACTTGCACACAACGGTTCACATGCCCCCAGGTATTTAAGAAAAGGAGAGTTCCGAAGTCACCATATGGAAGTCCTTGCGGTTAGGTAGGACTTCTTTGACTTTGTCCATCGAAATAGATGAAGGTGAATAGTGTGAGCTTCTAATCACATAACTTACAAGGAAATAGTTGTTTCAGACTGATCACATAACTTACAAGGAAATGGTTTTTCAGTCCAATCATATAACCTTCAAGGAAATCTCTCTTTTCATCTTGGTTCGCCTGCCGAAGCAGACCAGGGTGGATGCCCCCAAACTTTGTTACATTCACTGAACTACTCACGATAATTAGGTGGATGGAATGAAGGTTGAAGAGACATTGTTGATGCAAAGAGACCATTTAGGGATGACGGTTGATTTGTAGCTGTGTTTGAACTGGGAAATGAAAGCTGGTCGACAAATTGCACCAGTTTTCCTTCATGAAAAAACCACATCACTTGAAAGAGTGATCCGGATTTAAACAGGAACGCAACAAATTACAGAGATAACCATATACACAAAGATGCAGCGGAAATAATACTTCATTTCATTAATGGAAAATACTAAAATATGCTTACAACCAGAAATGGAAATAAACCAGCTAGGGCGATGGTAGCTTATCTCTGAGAAGAGATGTGGTGGCTACATGCCTCTGAACTGTTCCGAACTCAATTACAATGAGGCTCAAAGGCCTATTTATTGTTGAGAAACAATGGAAAACCCTTCACATTCCAAAACCTAACCCTAGAAGATGAAACGCTAAATTGTGGGGCCCGTTTGGGTAAATTGGTACACCAACTTCCCGGGGTCGTAACTTTGGCATACGATCTTCGTTTGACGCGTACAATAGCTCGTTAGAAATATCTATCTAAGTACTACCACTTTGGGAGGCAACATGGGTCCATGGACCCATGTTGCCCCAGATTCCCAAAAAACGTCATTTAGGGCCTCAAAACGGCTCCGAAAGTTCAGGACCCGAAAAACTACTAAAAATAGTAAACTGTGCTACAATTTAGGAAACTGAAAGAGCTGAAAGAGACAGTTGTGGGGGTCCAAATGGGATAGGTGGGTGGCCACCAACATCTACCTGGATCATTCCTCCCCCCTTAGGAAGAAATGGTCCCCGTTGCGTTGAGTTCCTCCTTGAGATGAGGAAGCTTCTGCTGAGCTGGGTCTCTGGTGAGCTGTTCTGCACTCTCTGATGTGACCAGAAATGGTGGGAAGCATGGTCGACGACGGTCCACATTGAACACTCGGTGCAAGCCAAGGAATGGAGGAATGATGTGCTTCGAAGCATTGTTGCCCGTAGCCTTGGTACTGCTGTAGGGACCATGTCGGAGTGGTGTGAGCTTCTGATGGGTTCTCGTAAGGCGTTCTCTCTGCAGATGCAACCAGACTTTGTTGCCCACCTGAAACTTGCGTGGTATCTTTGTGGGTGAGGGGAAGTTGTTCCTGTGTTTTGTCATGACCGTATCCCTTTGCTGCTGCTGCTGCATGGAGGAACCCTTTGCAGGGGTCATGGAGGTAGCAACGATCTTCCCCTGACTTTGGGAGTGAACCAGACAGATAAATTTCCTGGTCTGTGAGATGAGCTTGCTGCCTTTCTTAGCGGTGATCAAAGATGTGGCGGTAGGTGGGGCTACCTCCGGTATCCTGTATAATGAATTATTCAAAGAAATAATGACAGCACGAGGCCTTGACTCATACACAACATGTCGCCTCCACAAGTATGGTTGGCCTAGTAATACATCACAAACATCCAGAGGTGTAACATCACACAATACCTCGTCTATGAAGGGTTTAATGCTGTAGGGAAGGTGGCACTGCTGGCAAACTTTCAGATCTCGTCCTTCGTGAAGCCACCCGATACTATACGGCTGCGGGTGCGGTGTAGTCGGTAGGTCCAACCGCTTCACAACCTCTGGTGAAATGAGGTTCTTTTGGCTGCCACTGTCGACAATGAATTGTAGCGGCGAACCCTTCACCCACATCTGTGAATGGAAAAGACGTTCCCCCTCTTCTGGATCTACAGGGTCATTCTTCTGGATCTTGGCAGTGGCAACAGTGGCACTGGGATCTGCATCAATGATCTGCTTCCCTTTGCCATTCCCCTTGTCAAGTTCTGGCTCAGGGTCAGAACATGCATCTGATTCAGAAGCCTTCGACTCAGCCACCAGCGACTGCTTGGTCCGACACTCACTTGTTTTATGAGTGGGACTCTTGTGGAACTCACACCACTTTCCTGTGTCCTTCTTCAGCTTCGTGGTGTTATTCTTTTCTTGCAGCTTCGACGAGTTGTCTTGGGTCACCCCGCCTTGGCTTTGTCCTTTGGGCTTTGGATTTGCAGATCCAAAGTCTCGCTTCTTCTGTTTGAACTTTTGCTCGATTTTGACAGCGTATCGGTATGCTGTGTCGAGTGAGGGGATGTTCAAGAACCCCATCTCTTCCTGGATGTATTTGTGTAGGCAGCCACGGTATTTGAGTACCAGATGCAGCTCAGAATCTTTGATACCCAACTGTGTGCGAAGGGTATGAAAAATGTTTGTGAACTCCGGCACATCTTGGTCTCGTCCCTGCCGCAGTGTGGTCCATTTGATGTATTTGTCCTCATAGCTTCCGACAGGGTAGTACTGCTCCTTGATGGCATCCCGGAAGTCATTCCAAGTGGGTGCGGCTGAAAATAGTGAGCCTGTGCTTTCTCCTTCTACTCGCAGTAGGTTTCCCACCAGTCCTTGACGTGGGGGGTTGCTTTGAGAAGGGCGAAAACAATCTTTTCCCGATTTGAAAATTCATGAACAGAAAAATACCCATCTAGCAGATTTAACCATTTATCTACGACATCTGCATCTATTTGACCCTCGAATATGGGGATTTCAAAATTAACTTGTACCTTAAAGGGCGTGGTGTTTCCAGAGTAGCTATTGGAAGCCGATGCGTCGCCTCTGGGTAGCCGCTGAAGGATCTGTGCAAAGCTATCCATCATCGCGTTCCTTTGCCGCTCGAGCGCTTCTTTGAGCAAGATTTTGATAGGATCTCCTGCTCGCTCATCTTTCTTCTCATCCGCCATGGGAGGCCGTCGGGATTTGCGAGGCTGGTCTTGCAAAGTTCGACAAGTTCAAGCCCTAACTCCTTATATCCCGGCCTCGTTGGGGACATGCAAAGAAAAATAAAGAAAAAACAGACCGCTCTGATACCACTGATCTGGATTTAAACAAGAACACAACAAATTACAGAGATAACCATATACACAAAGATGCAGCGGAAATAATACTTCATTTCATTAATGGAAAATACTGAAATATGCTTACAACCATAAATGGAAATAAACCAACTAGGGCGATGGTAGCTTATCTCTGAGAAGAGATGTGGTGGCTACATGCCTCTGAACTGTTCCGAACTCAGTTACAATGAGGCTCGAAGGCCTATTTATTGTTGAGAAACAATGGAAAACCCTTCACATTCCAAAACCTAACCCTAGAAGATGAAATGCCAAATTGTGGGCCCCGTTTGGGTAAATTGGTACACCAACTTCCCAGGGTCGTAACTTTGGCATACGATCTTCGTTTGACGCATACAATAGCTCGTTAGAAAGATCTATCTGAGTACTACCACTTTGGGAGGGCCCCAGATTCCCAAAAAAACGTCGTTTAGGGCCTCAAAACGGCTCCAGAAGTTCAGGACCCGAAAAACTACTAAAAATAGTAAATTGTGCTACAATTTAGGAAACTGAAAGAGCTGAAAGAGACAGTTGTGGGGGTCCAAATGGGATAGGTGGGTGGCCACCAACATCCACCTGGATCAAAGAGTGTGGAAACAATAGCTTCCATGTTATATATGTAGCCACGTCCAAGGAGTAGATTGTAATCTAGTGGCCCTTGGACTGCCATCACGTTCAAGTGAACAGTTTTCCTTTTCAAAGTTATCGATAACTTTGGAAGGATCCCTAATGGTCGACTGGTTCCTTTGTTGAAGCCTGACAAGTTTTGTGTTTTAGGCATAAGTGATGGTGAACCAAGCGCTTTCAAAGCAGTTGAGGAAAGGATACTCACTGAAGCCCCTTCATCTATGATAGTGCCAGACATAATCATTTTGTAAACTTGTACTATGATCCAAAATGGTACATTAGATGGAAGGCAGAGTCTTGCTAGTTGATTCCAATCAAATAAAATGACTAGAGTGCTCGGAGGAGGTACCGGATAAACGACTAGATAAACCTCATGAACTGGGGGGCTTTCGTTCTGTTGTAAAGGAATGGGTGGATTGCCCCTAAATTTATTAGATTCTGTATCGACAAAAAGAATTTGAACGGTGTCATTCTCATTCTCTTTGGGAATAGTATCATCTGAAGGTGGCCCTTCTGAAGGCAAGACTGGGTTGACTGCCATCTCAACCTGTTAACTTTGGTCTGGTATGGACTCAGAAGGTTCATTTTCAACGATAGGCGTTTTGACCAAAAATTGAGTTATGTCAGTCGAGTTTTCAACTAGTAATGGACTCGGTAAGAGTTTCTTATATCCAGGCAGAAGTCATTGAGGTGAAGCAGGACGATTATGAAAGATTCTCTTGGCGTCATCTAGAAAAGGAAAACGGGGAAGGTGATGGTCCCCTTCACATAGTAGACATGGAATTTTGACCTTTCTTTCCTATTTAGGACTTTCATTTTCACTAGTTGACGGTGTGCTATCAACCTGATTGCCAGAGGTTGATGACACCGGATGGTGTGAACGGGGAGACCATTCTCTCAAGATCCGCGGAATGCAAGGACAATCTCAATGAAAATGGTTTTCTTTGCAAATTAGACAAGGATATCTAGGAGATTTAATGTGTGAATTTTCACCAGATGATTCATTGTTGCCCCCTTGCTTAACTGGCTTCTTCTTCTTCTTCTCCTTCCCTTTCTTCTTCTTCTTAGCTACTTGGTTTTTAGTATCACTAGTTTCACCAAGTGAAGAGGAAGAAGGGGAGGGAGAAATAAGCGAAGTAGAAGGTGAAGGGACCACTTCAGTATCATCTGGTTGCTGATTTGATTGCTGAGGAATCATGGTATTTTGAACGATAGAGGTCAAGAATAGCCATACTGGCAGGCCAATTATGATTCCCGGAAGGGACAATGTAGCCATATATGGAGCACCAATATCTCCCCAAGAAGAGAAAGGACTAGGATTCCCTCCAAGAGGGGTTCCTTGATTAGACTCCATTATCTCCACCTAAGATCAACGAAGGAACAGGAACATTATTCCAATTTAAATAAAAAGACACTTTGACGCAACTTTGCTTTTTCAATTGTTAAGAGTCGAGAAAAAGCTAAAGGTGGCTCTAGTCGCCTTCGATTTTTAATGAACCTAAAGTGACAAGTGCTCAGATGGACCTTTTCTTTTAAGGAGTCAAAAAGGAATGAAAGTGACTACTCTGGAAATCTAGACAAAGGGATTACCAAACCAATCGCAAAACTGCAATATACACCTTGATGGTAAATTAAAAAGAAATTACCAAGGACTTTACGTACGGCAGTCAATCTTCCCGAATGTTGTGTTCAGTGCATTGCGATCGATAGGGCGGTAGACACGGCTTCCTAAGGATAAAGGATATCAGCCTATTGTGGTCTCCCAATATATACTCGACGGTACGGGGAGCACAAGTCCATACTGGCACTTGTCGTATCAAAGAGGAGGAATCACCCAACCTTCGATGAAAATGATAGTTATCAGGTTTTATGATGCCAGAACACATCTCTAGCCTAGACTTCTAGATGTGTTGCATTAGGTTTCAAAGTGTTTTTATGTTAATTGAGATTTATTTTAGAGTTGATCTTGCTTAGAAGTTTGTCTTTCAAGGTTCACCACGTGATGTAGATGTAAAATTCCTAAATATGCAATCTAAAATGATAAATAGTCGTTTATTTCGTTTTAGCAATGAAAATCCTAGCTACTAAGGAAAGAAGAATACAATTCTTTCAACATAGAGCAAAGAGCACACACTAAATGCACTTTTCCTAAATCATCTTTCGCACATAGTCTAAATGAAAATGCAAATGCATGTATTTTTTTTCGTTTCCTTAATGTGAGAATTCTCAAAAGGAAAACTAAGTATAGATCTAAACTATTTTCTTCAAAGCGACATTTCGACAATTTCTTTTCAAAAAACGAAAGGAAGACTAAAATGACACTTTTCGATTTTGAATGGAAAATTGCTTTCAACACTTCAAATTTTAACAATCCAAATCAAATACAATGACAAAAGTACAATTGACTGTCTAGAGGAGGAAGACTTTACGACACTCTTCTTTTTGACTCAAAATGACAGTTACGACACTTTTTTGCATCAAAAACGACAGTTCGATTAAGCTAATTTCGACAAAGGAGGATAGTAAATGATTGAAAAATACATATAAAAAAAAAAAAAATTACAAATCCTAATCAATGGAGGCTGAAATATGTGAATGAAATAGGCTTCAGCAATGAGATACTGATCATGAACAGCAAAACTACTGAATAAAGCTGAAAATCAAGAGGAAAAACCAACTTTCAAAGAGAGAAACAGTATCACTCAATCATTGCACATGTCCTTAAGGGAAACAGGGATGCATCTCACCTGTAACAAATGGGAGGTGTGATGCATATAGGCTGCTAGTTATAGACAGTGCGATGGACCAGGAAGCGAAACTAAGTTTGGTTTTTGCTCAAAATTTGTAGCTAAGTTCAGTGATTTAGGCTGAGTTATGATGGACAACAAAAACAAAGTATAGGGGTATGATCTTATGAGGTTATGAGCTACCACAAGGGTGCTTAGGATGCTTGTAAGTCAGATGTTCAGTTCATAAACCAACCCGGAGATTGACTGAAGCAGCATTCATCTACTTCACAATTGCATAGCAAAGGCAGTTCAAAGGCTAGCTAGCTAACTTCAGGCTCTGTCTGTAGTTTATAAAGCAAACATTAGTAACAATCAAACAAACTACTCAATCCCCAGCGGGGTCGCCATTTTGTTTCCGGGAAAACTAGTGTCGATTCGAACTGCTAGTCCCACTAAGATGGGTAGCTATCTTAGAAACAAACAATCAAAGCAATTCGAGATTTCCTTTAAGTGTAATAGATAAGAGGGAAGAAAAGAGGACCAACCTGGATCTTTCGCTTGGATCCTTGTTTGATTTCTCTTTCCCTTGATAGAATTTTCCACTCCTCTCCTACTTGTCTCACTTTAAAGAGTACCTGTAGAGTCAAAGTAACAGAAAACCATCAAAGCATCTCTATCTAAAACATCATAAACAATGCAGAATCAGAAACACATTGACCATACAATTTCATTCATAAACAATAAGATTCACAAACACACGATTATATGGAGGAAAACTCAAAGAACTTTATTAATAGTAGAAGAGAGGATTACAACCCAGCTGTCTGATCCAGCATCATCCTCCCAGCATAGAAGCCCTCTTCACCTCATGAAAAGCAAGATCACCCAACAATACAATGTCTCTTCTCACAGATAAACCAACAACACTTCCTTACAAATTACAAAATTCCAGCCTCTATATCTCTCAGATGAGGGATCCATTTATAGATGTCTTGCAAGGGTGTGAGTCAACTCTGGGTTTTTGATTAGTGTCATTCCACTGATAGTTCTTGGTTCCACTTGTAGATTTCATTGATCTCTTACTCATCCCTGGGCGAATTCAGAGAGGCAAGTGTCCTAGGAGAAGTTTCTGGAAGATTCCATGAGCTTCCACTTAGAAAATTGTCTCTGCCATTTTTCTATTCTCGCTCATCACACCCTACAGAAGGCCATTTCAGTATGCATCGCACCTAGCTAGTGTGGCAACCAATATGCATAGCACCTTGACCATGGAACAGTCAGTATGGTCTAGTTTTTGCCAGTTCTTAGTGGTTTTTCAGGTGGAACTTCTGGGAAATGATGTAATCAGTTAACCATGATCCTTTAGGGTATGAAACAACACTTTTAGGGACTAAAGAGCCCTTGGTTTATGGACATATGAGTTTGGGGTTGCAATGCCCAAATATGTCTATAACACCAATGGGATACATTGTACCTAGTTTGCGAATAGAAACAACGACATGCATGGTAGACCTCGGGGCTTTGGAAGAGAGGATCGCGCAACTGGAAGAACTTGAGGAGGAATGGTTTTTGGCAGGATTCCATAAGCAGGTCCAAAAGCAATGGGAAACATCCTGGCATGATCGCCACATCAAGAGGTGCACGTTCAAAGAAAATGATCTAGTATTACTATATGACAGCAAGTTCGAGAAATTGCCTGAAAAGCTCTGAATGCACTAGCTAGGACCCTATGTATTCAAAGAAGTCACAGATGGAGGCACGGTCTAGCTTACCAGGCTGAATGGAGAACCTTTCCCGGGCAGGGTAAATGGCAGTCGCCTGAAGCTCTACACAGGCAAGTCGACCGCCTGACTAACCACCCGAAGGATAGTCTCACCGCTCCAGGTAGTTGAAAGAGAGCGCGGGACGATAAAGCAGTCTGTGAGGAAGCTACACGTCAACAAGGGTGCGCGTAGCATTGGTATGTCACAAGGATCGTGGTTGTGTCGAAGGGGATGCGCTGCTGCGTGGACAAGAAGAGAGGTGACTGTTGATGACATTGTTCATGACAAGATGTCTGAGTTATGGCGACAGGGAATAGGCAGCGAGTAATTAAGAGACCCGGTATGAGCCAAATCCGAAACAATTTGCAGCAGGAAACACGTTACGGTGCCAGGAAAGGAGGGAACCACTGAATTTGAAATTCTAGATGCTTATAAATCACAGGGGAGCATCCTCCAAACGATCTGTGGTTTCGAGAGAAGTTAGCTATTGGGCCTTTCAACCAATATGGAACTGTTCATTATTGATGCTAAGGGAGTAAGCCCGGGAGTTGTCGTATGGCCAATATAGCTGTGGGACATTTTGGAGATTGTGGTCTTGACATCCACGGGGGCCACACAGAGTTCAGCACCGACGGTAGGGGATGTATTGGAAGCTCTTAGACACGAAGCAGAACTAGTCCGGATGCCGCAGCCTGAACCATGGGCTCAACGGCGACCCATACAAGATAAGGGAATGACTGGGAATATAGCGGCAAATGATGGACTTGCAGTTAACAATGCATCTCTGATGCACCTTGAAGATTGGGATCTCGCAGACAGCAGCCATGGTCTTGCAAAATTGCAACACAAGCTGCAACAGGCAATGCGTATAGTAGACCAGAGAATGGAAACTTACTGCATTGGCATGAAGAGTTCCCATATGCGACACCCCAACTTGAGCTAAAATCCTATGAGGGGGTGCTCTATGTTAAACGAGCAAAGCAGAATGAGCATCATCGGTTGCACAAACTAGTAGAGGCAATGGAGCAGGAGCTAGAAGAAGAGTTGCAGGAGAAAAAGAGGGAGTAGCAGAACGTAGTGCGTCACTCAGAGGAATGGTGGACCGTGAAGCATTGGCAGTGCGTATCGCCGCACCAACGAGTGACTCGGGACGAGTCATGATGATTGTGTTGGGGGACTGTTGGGTAGCAGAGGCACCGCGTAATGGGTTTGGGGCTTAAATCATATAAGTTAGGGTAAGGATATTGTGAAAAGCTCCGCAAAATGCGCGGAGAGAAAAATGTAATAGGTCGAATCAAAGGGTTGTCTGCCCAAAAATAATATAAAATAATAGAAATTGAGTCAGCCTACCCATGGTCTGCGGACCATAGGAAGGTATAAATAGAGCGAGCATCTAAGGGTAGAAAGCAGGTTTTTTTTGGAGTTTTGGTTTGGATCTTGAATTTTATGGGTTTATGAACGCAATTTTTGCTCAACATCTTTAAGTCCGAGTCAAGGGTGTTGGTAGAGAGTTAGAGGCTTTGCAGCTATGTGCACAGAGGCTGGGTAGAGTCCGCAGCTGTGTGTGCAGACCCCTGTAGCTGAGTGCACAGGGTGGATCTGGTTGTATTGACGGAAGATAAATAAAGATAAGAATTGTTGAAACATTGTGTGCTTTTGTTGTGAATCTATCTGTTGCTTATGTTCTGAATTTATGCATCATCTTTTTCTCTGTTAGCTATGATTGCGCACACTGGGTTTTATTGTTAAATGTTTGCTTAAAGACTGTAAGAAGAAGATCAAATCTGTAATAAATCATTAATAAGAAAACACGGTTGTGCGGATCTACGCGAAAAACCGTAGCAATACAGAGTGGCACGAGGCCACAGAATGGTTCGCTACCCCTCCAGACCACATCAAGACATCCCAAGGGTCCAGAAACCTGGTTCTAGCACCCTCCCCTACTACCTCGGGTGAGACCTCAGTCTGTGGTCCGCGAACTGTTGCCGAAAGAGCCGGTAGTTGTAGGATTTGTTTGGCTAATAACCCTTCTGAACCTGGGTCAGGCCCCAATAAGCCAACACACCTTCCCTATAGAAAGATAATTAGCAATATCCGCATACCATGGAGTGTTAGCAAAAACTTCAAAAAGATGTTCATATGGGAAATTATCTTCAATTGGTGTATTCTTACCATCATTTTCTATCCTAGACAGGAAATCTGCAACCACATTGTCCTTCCCTGGTTTATCTACTATAGTAATGTCAAATTCTTGTAGTAGCAAAATCCATCTTGTAATGCGACTAGGGGTAACAGGTTTATTCATTAAATACCTGATAGTTGCATGATCAGTATGTACAAAGGTAGGATACCCGGTAATGTAATGCTAGAATTTATTGATGGCGTAGATGACAACAAGGTACTCTTTTTCAGTCACTGTGTAATTTAATTCAACAGGGGCCAAATTCTTACTAACATAGTAAACTGCATATGATACCCTGTCCTCTTGTTGTCCTAATACTACACCAACCACTGCCTAGGAAGCATCCGTGTGAATATGGAATGGTAATGCCTAGTCTGGCCCTCTAAGGATCAGAGTGCTATAGACCAATTCCTTGATTTTTGTGAAAGCTACATCATAGTCACCTATCCACACAAAATTTGAATCTTTTGTCAGTAATTGAAAAAGTGGATGTGCTTTTTTCCACTGGAAAAATCGTAATCTTTCATTAACTTGAAAAATTACATATTGTAGATGCATTATGCATATGCTATAGAGTCTATCTACCTCTTGAGGGCTCAGTATATGGTCTAATATGTCTGTTATAAAACCAAAATCATCACGCAGGATGTTCGTTTGTTGTTCTATTTATATATACATATTGCCACGCAGGGCTTCTGAAAAGTGGTGCTGTCAACTATATACAAAAAGCTGTTCAAAAAATATCATTATCCTGTTTTGTATCTCATGGGCTGGCTGCCCTATGATAATGTGTATCTATGTAAGGACGATGATAGTATTGATATGCATTTGTTCCTTGCTACTCCTGTATCATCCACTCTCCTCTGGGTAGTGTCGTGGCCTCCTTGGATAGTTGGTCAGCACTGCTGTTGTGTTCCCTGTAGATATGATTGCAAGTAATGTCAATAAATTGTGCCTTCAATATATTTATTTCATCCAATATGTTACTGAGTGTGTGTGTGTGACAAACAGTAATGTTGTTGAACCAATCTATGATGATCTTCGAGTCTCCAAATATATGAATGTGCATGCAGTTATGCCCCAATGCAAAATGCATGAGATGACGAAGAGTGATGATCTCTGCAAAATTGTTTGAGCCTATCCCCAAACCCATTCTGACTTTATAGTAATGATGATCGTTAATGTATAATATGAAACCTCCCCCGCATCCCTGCTGCTGGGCAGCGCCATCAAAAAATGCCCATGGGGTGCTTTTATCAATATGCGGTGGATCACGGGGTCTTCGAGTACGAGGTTGCGGAGGCTCAGGCAGTTCGTTATAGGCAGATATGATGAGAGCAGTTAAATGAGGCCAACTCACTGGTTTATCATCAAAAATAGCCCGATTTCGAGCCAGCCAGAGGTACCAGCTGATAATAATGGGCAGGCTTTGTAATTTGGAGCTTTTGTGACGATAAAACCATGATTCCCAGGCTCGGATTATATCATCGCCTTCCCATTTGCCTGTGAATTGTATAGATGAGGATACGGATTGCCACAGGTTCATTAATGTTGTGCAATTTAGGAACAGATGGAGGCTTGATTCAGAAGTGCATTTACACAGGGTGCACCAGGTAGGCCCATATACTGCTCTGCGCATGAGATATTCCCCTGTGGGAACTATACCTTTGAGGATACACCAAAAAAAGAGTTTCTGCCTGGGGGGTGCAGTGAGCTTCCATAATGTCTTCCACCAAAAAGAAATCAAATCCGGTACCTTGTGCGATATCAGCGATAGATAACCAGTCTTTGGTGTATATATTCCATTCTCGGAATGATGCCAGATTAGCTCGTCCGGCCCCTGTTTAATCCTGATGTGTGACTCTGACAAAGCATTAATGTAGGCAGTCCATTCCTGGTGCCAGTGAGGTGGAAGATTGATCTGTAATGCAGATTTCCAGTGCTGATCTAAAATGGATGAGTTTTGAGGATCAGCAATGTCAGCTAGTACTTTGATCTCTTGTGAGTGTAGGTGCCGAATGAGGGCCTCAGGTAGTATATGTCTGCCGCCGCTTCCATTCCATGGGTCTGTACCAATACGAGCCAAAGATCCATCGTTGATTTTCCAAACCAGATTATCTCTGATGAGAGGCATAGATTTTAGAAGTGCTTTCCATACAGATGAGATACCAGATTTGGGCCAGGTTGGAAGTCGGATCCATTCCATTATGTGAAGAGGCCAGATATACTTGTGGTATGTAATGCTGGTCCAGAGATTATGGCCTGTGAGTAAAGTCCACCCCATTTTTGCAGCAAGGGCTTGAGCAAATATAGGCAGGTCTTTTAGTCCCCAGCCTCCCCATTTTTTGGGAATAGCTATCTTCTTCCATCCTACCCATGCAAATATGCGCTTGTCCTGGTTCCCATTCCACAGATATCTGTTGCATATTTGATGTAATCTTGCCAAGATGCTCCTCGGAATCCAGGCAAGAGCCATCCAAAAGACCGGTGTGGCCTCCAGGACAGATTTAACCAATACAAGTCTACCAGCTCTAGATAGATATCGGTGGCTCCATATGTTGAGGCGCTTCTCCAATTTAGCTACCAGCCAAACCCAGTCAGCTATCTTTTGGCTGATAGGCTTGATCCAGAAACCTAAATATTTGAGGCCGCGATCTAAGGGACAGATGCAGAAAGGAAACAGTTGTCGAGCCAAATGGGACTCTTGGATTGAGGTTCTGGAAAGAATGATAGATGATTTAGAATGGTTAGCAAGCATCCCAGTAGCAGATGAGAAAAGGGTGAGGATTTTCGAGAAGGAGCGGGAGTCCCTGATGCTGCCATCAAGGAAAATCATGACATCGTCCACAAAAAGAAGATGGGTGAGAAAGCAGTCATCTGAAATTTTGAGTCCACTAAATTCCCCATTTCTCTTTGCTGTATCAATTAGTCGACTCAGGCCATCCATGACAATCAAGAAGAGAAGAGGAGACAGAGGACAACCCTGTCTAAGGCCACGTTCAGAGTGAAAAAACTGTGATGCCGACCCATTTATCAGGACACTGAAGGTGGGGGTGGAGATACAAGCCATGATCCAAGTAATGAAGTTGATGGGGAAGCCCAGATGGATGAGAAGCATCTTGATGTAGAGCCAGCTGACACGGTCAAATGCCTTTGCTAAGTCTATCTTTAAGATAATGGCTTTGTGGTTCTTGGTCCAGATGGTGTGAAGTGCTTCTGAGCCGCACCAATGGCTTCATGAATTTGACGATGTTCCAGGAAAGCAAATTGATGAGGGGCAATATTACGGGACAGAATAGGATGGAGGCGATTTGCTATAATCTTGGAGATGATCTTGTAGAGCACATTACACAGAGAGATGGGGCGATAATCATCGAAGGAGGAAGGGGAGTCTGATTTGGGGATCAGAGCTATGAAAGTCGAGTTGATGGCATTGTACAGTGACCCAGATACCCTGCATTCCTCCACAACCCTCAGTAAGTCATTGCTGAGCAGCTCATAGAAAGTAATGTAGAACTCAATGGTCCACCCATCCGGCCCCGGGCTTCTATCCCTCTTGAACCATTTTAGGGTGCTCTCAAGTTCCCCAGGTGTCACTGGATCAAATAGAGCCTCCGACTCATCCTCATTTACAAACCTGGGGAAGTGACCAGCAATGTTAATAATATCAGCAATAGTTGAGCCTGGGGGTTGTTTGTAGAGATTCCTGAAGTGTGATGATCCCAGGTGTGAGAGCTTGTTGAAGGAGTCTGCTACTCCACCTTCTGGCAATGGGAGATTCCAAATTGTATTTTTGACCTTTCTGCCTTTTGCATAGTTATGAAAGAATCGGGTATTGTCATCCCCAGCTTTTAACCAGGTGGCTCTGCTACGAAGACGGATGGATTCCTCTCGCTCTCTTAGAATTTTTGACTTCTGATTTTCTAGTTCCACCAGATGGGCTTTGTCTTCAGCTGTAGCGAACCCCAGTCCTCTTTCATCCGATAGAGAGGATAGTTCAGATTCTATATGCAGTAGCGCTGAGTTATCCTTTTGATATTTCTCTCTGGCCCATTTAATAGAAAGGTGCTTGAGCTGAGACAAGTTAGAGCAGAACCCTTTTGCCAAGGAATCTGACCTATCTATCGGGTTTTGAGTCCAAAAATCCTTAACCATCTTGATATATGAGGGATCCTGTATCCAGCCATGATTGAACTTGAAGGGGGCTTTTGGTTTTTTATGAGGACCCAATATCTCCAGGTATATTGGATAGTGATCCGATATGCTGCCAGTACCCACCCATTGTTTGTAATAATGCAGCTGTTGTATAAGGGTACCTTTCATTATAAATCTATCTAGTCTGCGAGCAAGAGCAACATCTCCAATTCTTCTGTTCCTCCAGGTGGGGAGCGGTTTATGCATAGGGACATCAATCAGGTTATGTCGCTCCAGAAGGTCGGTCATATACCCAGTGATCGAGTCAATCTGAGCCATGGTTCCCCATGATTCACTATATCCCAAGGAGAAGTTTAAATCACCCCCAATAATGATGTTGTCTGCAGTGAGGATAGATAGGCTCAGTAAATGATTCCAAAAGTTCTCTCTTTGTTGACAGGGGCCATATATGTTAATAACTCTGAGACTGGTCCCCAGGTCGGCCGAAAAGAGGTCTAAGCCCATAAACCCCTGTCCTCCCCAGGAAGCTAGAGCTTTGATGGATGCTGGGTTGTACCCAATCGCAAGGCCCCCCGATCTACCAGCGGAATCCATAGCTAAAAATTGCCATCCCGGGATGATGGAGGATAAGGAGGCGGTAATAGAGTCTGTCGGGCCAAGGGTCTCTTGGAGGAGGATAATGTCAACAGGAACAGATTCAAAAAGTCTACGCAGAGCTAGTTTCTTGGAGGCACTAGCCAAGCCTCTGCAGTTGAAGGAAAGACACTTCATGGGGGAAGATTGCCAGGGGTGTTCACTGCTCTAAGAACCCCATCAATGGTGGATTGTCGCCCAGAGGCAACCTCCGCACCCGCCCGCCTGATGGCTTTTGACAGATTTGATTTTCTCCCCCGAACAGACAAGGGAGTCGACCCAGATGTTACAATACCCAAACCAGCAATCTTAAGATGAGATCCGAGTGAGTGTACTCGAGGACGCAGATTATAGTGGTGTTTTGACCCCCGAGATGAGGAAGGAGAGGAGGATGGTGAGGGATGTGAATGTAATGAGGGAGCAGATGGAGCAATGACTGGAGATGAGGGCAAAGTGCAAAATGCAACTGACATGGATGGAGAATGCAATGAGGAGCAAGGAGAGTAAACAGATAAGGGAGTAAAGAGAGATGTACCCGAAACGGAGGCAGATGCTGCAGCAGCCCGAGATCTGGTGACCGGCGGAGATAGTGTTCTGTGAGCTGCTCCAGGAACATGTTGAGTATTGCTGATGGGGGGTCCTGGTGCCGGAGTACGCAGAGAGACCGGCGATATAGTCCTCGAGGGCACATTGGATGGCGCAGGGGATTCTTCCTGTTTCTTGTTTAGAGGACAGTCCTTGAAAATATGCCCCACCCTGTGGCAGCGACGGCATCTGAATGGCACCCCTTCGTAATCCAATATCTGAACCCTAGTGTATTTGCCCCAGTGTAAAGTAATCTTCTCCTCCAAGCCTTCGCGGGTATCCAAATGTACCAGGATGCGAGCGAGAGTTCTGTTCCTTGACTCTACGAAGGTACGATCATGATCAAGATATGATCCCAGTGCATTCCCAATGCACATGAAGACCTCTTCACTCCAGTACTGAAGGGGTAGCCCTGGCAAACGAACCCACAGCGGACCAGCTCCAATTTGTTCTCTCTCCGGGTCAAATAGAGGGCTCCATCTCTTTAACAGAACCGGCGCCATCTCAATGTGCCAATACCTCGCCAGCACCAAGTCTGTATAGTTCTCCTTTGCGAAATGAAGGGAAAACCAGCCTCTGGGTAAGACTTGCACCTCAGGTAATTCCTTGAGAACCCCTCCCCAAATTTCCTTCACCCAAAGAGTGAGACGGGTCGCCGAATATGCTCTCCCTCGAACATGCCCAACAAGTATGGTGTTCGCCATTTTGGCTGCTTCCCCAATAGCAGAAGAATCTCCGAAGCGTATAGATATGTCCCTTGAGGTCGCTTTGACACACTTGGTCCTTTTCTTCCCAGTACGCGGAGTAGAAGGGTGATCCACTAATGGATCCAGGGAGCCATCCAGGTGAATTGATTTTGAAGATCTGACCCTGACGGCAGGGGTCTCAAAACATCCCGAGGGCGAGTGAAGGGAGGCAGAGGGAGCGGCAGCTGCCGAAGTGGGAGGACCCGAAGATGCAGCAAAGAAAGTTGTATTGTGTGGATGCGGGTCAAATGAAGGCGACGGGGGGATAACAGTCGACAGAAAGTGAAGGGTCCCAGGCGACAGAGGAGGGAGGTCTAGGGCAGGAGGCTCATGGGGGGAATTTCCGGCAGGGTGTTGAGAAGGACGGTGATCCGGAAGTGTTACCACCGGGGAAGTATGCGGCGACAGAACCGGAGGTCGGCTAGGGCCAGCTTCAGAAGAAGTGAAGTTAGGGCACCCGAAAATTACCTGTTCAGGATGCGGGTCGTCTGAATAGTCTACTGCCTCCTCCGTTTCCATAACATCACCGATTATAGCAGAAGTCATCCTGAAAGCGACAGATGGGCCTGAAAAACTGGGCTGGGTAACAGGCAGTAACAGGTGCGCGGTTAGAGAGCTTCAGGTAACAGAGAGAGTGCTAGCTGAAACCCTAGCCGAAACCCTTATGGTCTATCACAGAGCGCGCCATCCTTCCCCCAACGCTTCCATGTCTGAAAAAGTGGATGTGCTACTTTAGCATAATTTTCTATAAAGCACCTGTAATAACCGGCACAACCAATAATGTTGCATACTTGCATGGGTGTTTTGGGTGTCAGAAAATATAGAATTACCTGTATTTTAGCCGGATCCATTCAGATTCCTTCAGCCGAGAGCAATGTCCCAGAACAATTCCTTCCTCCATCATCATATGGCATTTTACCGTACTTAAGGAGACTCGCGCCTGTATGCACCTTTCAAGAACTTTCTCTAAATTTCTCAACCCTTCTATAAATGAATATCCATATGGAGTAAAGTCATCCATGTAAATTTCAACACTATCGTCCACCAAATCAGAGAAGATCCCCAAAATTGCCCTTTGGAACATTGCAGGTGCATTACACAGGCCAAAAGGAAGGACCCGGTATGCGAATGTTCCCTAGGGGCATGTGAAAGTAGTTTTGTCCTGATCTTTAGGAGCTATCTGGATCTGGTTATACCCACTAAATCCATCTAGAAAGGAGAAGAACTTTTTTCTAGCCAATGTGTCCAAAACTTGGTCAATAAATGGTAAAGGAAAATGATCTTTCTGCATTGCCTTATTTAATTCTCTATAATCCACGCATATCCACCATTTACCATTTTTCTTGGGGACCATTACTAATGGAGAAACCCATTGGCTATCTGAAATGGGGTAAATAAAACCTACGTCCAGTAATTTATGAAGTTCTTCTTTCACAACGTTTTTCAATGCAGGGTTCATCCTTCTTTGAGGTTGTCTCACAGGATGGCAATCTTCCTTAATATATATGTGGTGGGTACATAAATTAGCAGGAATGTCCTTCATGTCTGAGTAATCCCAAGCGAAGGCTTCTTTATGCTTCCGAAGGACATCTACAAATTGCTTCTTTTGGGATTCTGACAGGTCAGGGTTAATGCTTAGGGTCTTTCCTAGTTCTAATTCTATTGGGATACTTCCATGGGGTGCAACTACAGGTAGCTCCTCAGATCCCTCTGCTATTTCAATAGTTTCTTGAGTTTCAAAGCTTAGGATGGATTCTAGGATTTGTTGATTTGGCTCTAAAATGGAGCAAGGATCATCCATAAAGGAGGTGATTAGATCATCTTCCGATTCCAATTTTAACTGGAGGGCCTGTCCAATAGTAAGGACTAGTCTTAATTCCTCATTTTTCGTTTCAGGCTATTTCCTAAATCAGGTTTTCTTGCTACCTGCTAGTTTTGTGGATGGGTTTGGTTCTGTAGGTGGGTATAACACTAAATTCTTAGTGTTGTGCCTATTTGAGATGACCATGTGCCCTGAACGATACTCAGTGTAAGCATTTGTAGTAGCCAACCATAGCCTACCTAAAATTATGGGATGGTTGCCGACTGAAGATTGTGTGTGCAATAATAGGAAATCTATGGGATAGTGCCATGAATACACCGAAATTGTTACATCTTCTAACTTCCCTACAGGTTTTACTGTAGACCGATCTACTAGTTCTAACATTATAGGTGTGTGCTTCAAGCTACGAATACCTAGTGTATGCATAGTTTCAGTAGTGATAACATTGATGGTAGCACCCAGATCTACTAGCACATTCGGAATTTCTACCCCATTAATTTGTACTTTCAGAATTGGGTTCCCTGGATCTCCATACTTTATAGGCATTGAATTTCCCATCATAAAATCTGATAATTTTTCCATGACGTGAATAGTAAGGGGGTCTTTGGATTTCTTTGTAGGCTTCTTAGAACAATATTCCCTAAGAGTCTTTGCATATATTGGTACATCCTTCATAGCTTGTAACAGGGGAATTTTGACAAATAAGTTCTATAATTCACCTAACAAGTCAAATTCAGCCTAAGGACTTGATTTACTCAAAGTCAGTCTTTCTGGATAGGGTGGCTCAGTTTGATGTTGTTTTGCAGGAGGTGTCTGATTTCTATTTGTTTGTTTTGGTTCTTGGTTAATTAATTCTGACTCTTTACCCTCACTATCAAGTTGTTTAATGATAACTGGTGGAGGTTGAGCATCGATTGTCTGACCTGATTGCAAATTCATTTCATACAATTCTGCAGTGGAAATGCTATACGAGGGTAGGTTGAGAGTGTCAGTTTGATGAACTCCTTTATTATTAGGATTCGGGTTAGGTTGGATGGGAAGTTGGGGATGGACAGGTTGACTACTAGGAGGCACATTAGAGGGCAGTTGGAGTTGTTGTTGTGGTAGTTGGAGCCCATGGGGAGCTTGAACCGGCTTGAGGGCTCCACTGTTGCCAAGGTGGAAACTGGTATTGTGGCCACATGGGTGGATAGGGCATGGACTGAGGATTCATATTGAAATTACTAAAATATTGAGATGGGTCTGAGTACATACCTTGATTTCCCATTGGTGGTCAAGGCTACCATGGCTTTTTAGACCCCATGAGGTACAACTGCTCCATGTCTTCTCTTGTCCCTTGAAACACTACTTTTAGGCCTGGCAAGGAGGGGCATGAGCTTTTTGCATGCTTTAATTCACAGATTTCACATTCCTCTATGGAGTTCAATGGACATTCCCTCTCTGGATGTTATTTCTACACTTTGGGCAGAATATTGCCATGATCCTGTCCAATTCTAGTTGCTTCTGTTTCACTTGTAGCATGTCCATCTGTGCTGACAGAGTACTCAGGATATCCGTTCTCAAGTTGTCCAACAGGTTTCCAATTTTTACCTTCATAACACCTCCACCAGATACCCTTGCTGAGCAAATCCCTTGTTTGTTTCTTGCGAGCCCTCTCGAGCACTGAATGCATAGTTCACAAATAACCTCAAAGGTTTCCTTCGATATATCTCCCTTTCCTCTAATGTTCAACAATTCCAAAGAGTCCTCACGAAAAGTCTGGAGGAGGATAATTTTTAAAATATCCTTATCCAGGTCAAAGTGACCTGACCTCTGTAATGTGTACTTAAACCATTCCAAACAGTCTTCCAAGCTCTCATCTTCTTTTTGTGTGAACTTAAAAAGTTCCTCTTTGATGTTTCGGGATTTGCAGTAATCCTGGTATTTTTCCAGAAAAGTTGTTCGCATCTCATCCCATGTGGAAGTAGAACTTCCTCCAAGGCCCATAAACCATCATAGAGCTGTCCCTTTTAGCATAGCAAGGAAAATTTTTAACTTCTGGGCATCCATCATGTAGTCATATCCCCGACACACTATGTCAAACTCGAACAAAAACATGTCAGGGTCTTCTGAAATAAGCCCATGAAAGCTTGGTAAGGTTGCTAATGGAATGGGCTTCGTGGGTGCACCAGCTCCCAGATCCCCGATCGGAAAATCAATAGTGGAGGTTGTAGGAGCCATAAATATCCTCCAATAACCGTTGGGTATTTCAACAGGCTCTGTGGAAGATGGCCGAGGGTTCCTTACCACTCGGGTTCGAGTTCCTTTGAGAGAACTTTCCCGATCCCTTAGTGATGTGAGTGCTCCTACGTTTCCTTCTCCTATGTCCTAATGACTTGATCCCTCAGTTATGACCTCCTTTCCTTTGCCGGAATGACCCGACTCTATCAATGTTCTGCTCGCAACCTCTTCCCCTTCTATTACCAGCGTAGGGTTCCTCTAGTCAGGCATACTGCTGGAGGGGGTTATTGTGTCAAATCACAAAAGAATGTTGTAGATAGCACTAGTTGATCTACCAATTGTCCCTCGGATTTTACTCTCCATGCACCTGCTCTCACAGCTGCGTGAGAGGATGCTTCTGATTCAGCTTTTGCTATAATTTGCTAGATGTAAGTATTTCTTCCTAAGTCTGGTCCTCCCCTCTTTGGGGCTCTTCCTCTACCCCTCTTATTTGGTTCTATGTTCATACAAATGTTGATATGACAGAAGGTATTAGTGTCAACCTACAACGCTCTAGTATTGAAGTAAGGCGTCAAAAGACCATACCTTCCCCAAGGCAAAAGAGCTTACGAAAAGAGAGACAGCTAACAAAAACAGGAATCTAAGGTTCAGGGCCTGGAGTAGGGCATCAAAGGACTCCTCCCTCCCCAGGACAAGAACTAGGAACAAACACACACCTCCGAGAAGACCAAATACTTCCAAATTTGAAGCAGAGTGTCAAAAGACTCCTCCCTCCCGGGGGTAAAAGCTAGGTTTTCCCAAAATTAAAACACACAATGGTTTGAAAGAAATAAATCTAACTCAGGGCCTAGAGAAGGGCATCAAAATACTCCTCCCTCCCTAGGACAAGAGGTCAGCCCTATAGAAAACAAGAAAGAAAATAAAAACAAGCAGAAAGAAACACCTATGCTCAGGACCTAGAGCAGAGTGAGAAAACTCATTCTCTCCCCAAGACGAGAGATTGACCCTCTAGTTGGTCTGAATCGTGTCTTGCAGCTTGTTAGCCTCCCTGGCAATAGCGCCAAAATGTTGGGGTCCATGTATGAACAATATATTCACCCTTTTCCTACATTAATTTATCAATCCGGGTGTGTATCCTTTTCAAGGCAATGTGCAAAGTATATGCAAGGGCAAGGTTACCATTTATTACCAACCAAGGGTCTGCGAGTAATATTCAAAACATTGTTGTAAGACTGAAACTAACTATAATACTCAAGAAAATAAATTGCAAGAATTAACAATTTGTAACAACAATCATGAAATAATAAATGACACACATAGGAAATATGCAGCACCTGATCAGAAGAGCGGGCCCAGCTCTCTGATCAGGGTTGCGTTAATCACAGCAAAGAATGGAGTAGCAAAAGAAGTGATGTTTTATTAACTATAAGAGAACTATTACAATATTGAATGGGATTCCCCCTTTTAGAGGAATAACTTGTCTTTTATACACAGTGAAGGAGAACAACATCTTTCCCCAAAACCTGGTAACCATATACCCAGAAATATACATTATTTCCGAACGGCACCGACACCGGATGAACATGATCAGAGAATGGTCCAAGAATGGTTCAGGGATCTGCAACTCCAACTACATGGATTCCTTATGGCTAGTCATTGTTGTGAATTGCGGATCTGCTGCAGTATGCTGAAAGATCGATATCTGTTCTCCAGGAGCTGCGGTCAAACATGTGTTTTAGTGCTGTGAATAGGAAAAACCCCACAACTTTACTTCATTAATAAAATATTCCAATAGACAGAAAAGGGGTAATTACCTTGCGGATTTAGCATAGTAAATATGGATGAATAAGTGCAAAAAGGACAGAAAGAGGGATATAAATGCAATGGAGAGATAGCCCGATTTGGTGCCCAACAATAGCCAGCTTTAGCAGTTTGACATCCTCTTCTTCGGATAGCCCTTGGATGTGAGGTATATGCAATGTGTTCATGTACTTCTTTTGCTATGCATTGTGCTGCATAGATCCATGTTTTATGTTTGATGTGGGATCTTGTTTCTTACTTGTTTTCGTGATTCCTTCTTGATGTGATGCGGAATCATTTGTGAGATGCACTTGTTGTCATGATTCGTCGTGTTTTGTTTGAGATCCCTTTGTCGTTATGTTGATGGGATACTCATGTGTCGCCATGTATGATTGCATTGAAATCCCTTTTATGCCATGTTGGCAGGATGTTCATTATCATCATGCATGAGTTTATGTCATACTGATAAGAGTCATTTTTTGACTGAGAGTTCCTGTAGCAGAACATCTCTTGGAACACTCCTGCGTGAGGAAATTTTCCTTGTATGATAGTGACATCATCTCTTATGTACATCATTTCTATTGACAACACTTAATGCAGCGGCCTACACCATCTTGAATTCGGGGCCGAGAGACATAGTCCCTCCTGGACGAACTCCGTTATCAACGACTTATGTTTCCATGTGTTTATGATTGTCATGTTCCTCTTTTTTATAGCATGCAGTTGTATTCATTTATGTTCTTTTAAAAATGCAATTTAACACATCACGAAAGTAAAAGGTCTTGGAAAGGTCCTTTGTCACACCCGGACCCGGATCAAGTGGTATTAGTGCAATCTTTTTGTGGATGTGAATTGCAAGCATGAACAATGGAACGTGCAGTGACAGAGGATGAAAAAGCGATGTATGATACCATGCTCAAAATTTCCAGAAGAGTGGAAATAATGTATGAAGATCTACAAAAAGAGATAGAGGAAAAGGAGTGATTGCAGCTTTAGTTGCAAGCCACAGAAGAGGCCCTAGAAGAACTGAAGCACAACAACCAAAGTCTTCAAATAGTAACGATGAATTGAATATGCTTCTACATGAAGAGGAGGAGAAAAAAGGTTTGCTACAACATTTTCAAGTAAAGGACGGGGCCTTGGAAAAGTTGCAGTGTGACATGTGAGGTAAAAGGTAGTTCTCCAAATTCATGTATATTTCTTGATGATGATTTTGCTGTTTTTGAAAATCATACCACAGGAATTGGCTCCAAACTGTTGAAGAAAATGGGGTATGAAGGAAAAGGCTTGGGCATTAATGGCCAAGGCATTGTCAACCCCATCAAAGTAGAAGAATTACCCTGTCAGGCAAGACTTGGATATGTCAGAAAGGAAGTTGGGGAATGCGCCGAGATAGCTAGAGAACCACCAACAACAAATGATGAGAAGCCCTCATCAGTTATTTCCAAATCGACAGAGGAGGTAAAAGATGTTGATTTCCTTTCAGTTTTGTCTTCACATAGTATGATTTCTGTTGGAGATTTGGAGATCCCAATTACAGGGACAAACATGAGGCTCCTTACTAGGACAAGGCACGAGGAGGAAAAAGAACTTGGTGTTAATAACCAAGGCATAACTCAACCTTTGGAGGATGTGCATAAACATCAATGTGCAGGCTTGGGATACACCGAAGGAGAATGCTCAAAGGTGTCAAATTCTTCTAAGACATCATCGAAATCATCGAGGAAAGAGAATTATGGGAACACATCCCCTTCATCACATGGCAATGTCCATTGCAAGGAAAGAGCTAAGGAAAGCTCTCATCGCCACAATGACATTTGAAATGGCAACGAAATGTATAACCAATCTCGACATTCGAATGTTCATTTTGATTATAATCATGTTTCTGTATTCAAGCTTCTGTGATCCACAACGAATTAAATAAAGACTTTCGATAGAAATCACATGAGAGAATTTTTTGACCGACGCATTTCGAACCAACAAGTGTGGTTCATCATCAGGACTAGATGAAGAGGCATACCATGGCAAAGCCTTAAATAGAGAGAAATGTAGACACATAATTTCAAGTAACGACTACATTTGAACAATAATGTTTAAATTATAATATTAATTTAGTAATATATTAAAAACAAATATTATTAAGTAACATTATTATTCAAATATAGTCGTTACTTGAAATTATGTCTCTACATTTCTCTCTATTTAAGCCTTTGCCATGGTATGCCTCTTCATCTGGTCCTGATGATGAACCACACTTGTTGGTTCGAAACGCATTGGCCAAAAAATTATCTCATGTGATTTCTACCGAAACACTTTGTTTAATTTATAATCATGTTGTTAATGATGAGCGTAAAGCATGGCATCGAAAAACATGTACCTTTTGTGGATTACATAACCATACATTTTCTAAGTGTTGGAAAAGAACGGCAACGCACAAAAGGATGAGGCATGAAAGACCCTCTCAACAACAAGTAAAGAAACATGTTAAAAAGATCTGGATGAAGAAGACCTATTACAGTCGTTGCGACAGAAGTGGCCATCAAAGAGCCACATGTTGGAGGCTCCATCCAGAGCAACGCCTTAAAGACAAAGTGTCAGTGTAGGTTTTAACCCCGTACAAAAATTAGTTGCATACGAATTCTAAAACACAGAAAATAAATAATGCGAGAGCAGAACACATAAAACACATATACACAGAGATTTTCCCCCAGATCCCAAAACCGGGACTACCAACTTGATTTTTCATTATGTTCCTTTCAATGTTATAATACATATTTATACATGCCGAAGCATCCAATACCATGGACCGAAAACCATCGCATCCAAAAAACGTGTGCGAAAATCATGCACAAAACCATAGGTGGGTTCGCCCAACCTAACATAGGGTCCAAAACCAAAATTTTCCGAGGCACTGCCCCAGACCCCATAAAGTGGGGTTATAGGTGCCCCTCAAACCCTCTATTAACTACGTGGAAAGAATATAACATAGCCCATCATTCTCCCACTTATTTTTTTCTTTCCACAGGGGGCCACAAAAGAGCTTAGTCATTTTTCCAGCCCTGAAATGCCCATTGTCTCTCTACACCAAGAGAACTTCTCAAAACTCACAGATTTTGTCAATGCATCTGCAATATTCTTCAAAGTGTTCACCTTTACCAGCAACACCTTTTTGTCTTCTATCATATCCCTCACAAAGTGATACTGAACATCAATGTGCTTTGTCTTTGAATGATATGCGGGGTTCTTTGCCAAGAACATTGCACTTTGGCTGTCACAGTCTATCCTTATAGCTTCCTGTACTAATCCCATACTTGAACACAATCTCTTCAGCCAAACTACTTCCTTGCTTGCATGAGTGGCTGCCATGTATTCTGCCTCTGTAGTTGATAGTGCCACTACAGATTGTTTCTTACTCATCTAGCTGACTACACCTCCAAATAGGTTAAACACATACCCACTCGTAGATCTTCTCTGATCCAAATCTCTAGCCCAGTCTGCATCAAAAAAGCCATGAATATCCAACACTCTGTCCAATCCTGGTCTTCCTTGGTAGCACAAACCATAATCACTAGTGCCACACAAATACTTGAATACCCGCTTCACTATTGTCCAGTGTTCCTTCCCTAGTTTTGACATAAACCTGCCCAATACTCCCACTGCATGTGCAATGTCTGGTCTAGTACAAACCATTGCATACATTAGGCTACCGACTACACTTACATATGGAACATGGGACATGTCCTCTTCCTCTTCTTATGTCTTGGGACACTGTTCAGTAGATAACCTCACACCTACAGGAATAGGAACCTTCACCAGTTTACTATCCTACATATTAAACCTCTGCAATATTGTCTCGACATACTTCCTCTTGTTTAACCAGAGCTTCCTCTTTGCCCGATCTCTTTTAATTTCCATGCCCAAAATATAGTTTGCAGCACCAAGATCTTTCATGTCGAATTTGGAGGACAATTGGGTCTTCAAATCCTGGATAACTTCTTTGTCATTTCCAACCAACAACATATCATCCACATACAAGACCAAATAAATAACACGGTCACCAATTAATTTAAAATACACATAGTGATCTGCTTTGCTTCTAGTGAAGCCAAGTCCCCATTTAAATGTATCAAATTTCTAATACCACATCCTTGGTGACTGCTTTAACCCATACAGAGACTTCTTTAACTTGCATACTAGTTCTTTCTTACCCTTCAGGACAAAGCCTTCAGGTTGCTTCATGTAGATCTCCTCTTCCAAATCCTTGTGAAGAAATGTTGTCTTCACATCCATCTGTTCTACCTTAAAATCAAAAGCAGTAGCAACAGTTAAAAGTAATCTAATAGAAGTTACCTTGGCAACAGGAGAAAAAATATCACCAAAATCAATTCCCGGCACCTAGGAATAACCTTTTGCTACCAACCGAGATTTTTATTTCTCCACTTTTCCTTCTGCATTTGTATTCTTTTTGAACACCCATTTGTTGCCATGGGTTTCCTTCCAGCCGACAACTCCACCAGATCCCAAGCCTCATTTTTGTGCAAAGATGCCATTTCATCAACCATGGCCTCTTTCCAGAGTTTTCCATCCTCTGAATCCACTACTTCCTTCACAGTTTTGGGATCATCATCAGTAACAGACAAAGAAAATTTTGAACAGAAAGCAGATGGTCTATACCTTCCTGGCTGCCTTCTTTCTCGAACTGATCTTCTCATAGCCAAATTTTGTGGCTCTTCATCTTCTGATTCCTCCTCTGCTATAGAGTATGATTCTTCCTCCTTTAGCTCAAACTCTATCTTCTTAGGTTCCTTTGGTTGGACTTCATGTTTAATAACATATTTCACCTCTCTGAACACCACATCTCAGCTGTACATAACCTTCTTTGTTACTGGGTTCCAAAGCTTATAACCCTTTAAACCATCCTTATACCTAATAAAGATGCACTTTTTAGATTTATTATCCAAATTTGTTCTTTTCTCCTTTGGAACATGTACATATGCATCACATCCAAAGACCCTCAGATGTGAAAGAGAGGGTTTCTTACCAGTCCATACCTCTTATGGAGTCTTATCCTCCAATGTTGATGAAGGTGACCTATTGACCAAGTAACATGCAGTATCCACCGCCTCTGCCCAGAATTCCTGTCCTAACTCAACACCACTGAGCATGCTTCTTGCCCTTTCCATCAATGTCTTGTTCATTCTTTCGGCAACTCCATTTTGCTGAGGTGTATATGGAGTAGTCTTCTGCCATGCTATACCACACTTCTTGCAGAATTCTTCAAATTCCTTACTGCAAAACTCTCCACCATTATCTGTCTTCAGCACCTTTATCTTCTTCTCTGTCTGGTTTTCCACTAAAGCCTTAAATTCTTTAAACCTATCAACGACTTCAGATTTCTTCTTAAGGAAATATATCCATGTATTCCTTGAGAAGTCATCTATAAATGATACATAGTACAGAGACTTACCCAGTGATGGAACCTTCACAGGTCCAAACACATCATTGTGCACAAGCTCTAATACATGTTTCGCCCTCTTACCACCAGAGGGGAAACTCACCCGATTCTGCTTCTTGTATACACAATTTTCACAGAAATCAAAATCCAGAGAGCTATTACTCATACCTTCTACCATACCTTTACCTCAAAGTATTCGTAGGCCCTTCTCTCCAATATGTCCAAGCCTTTGATGCCACAACATGGTCTTTTCTCCAGAGACCACTAGATTTTCTGCTCCACTTTCAGGAACCATGGAACTGTTGCACTCATCAACAACAGTGCTACCTTCCAGCTTGTACAGAGTTCCAATCTGAACTCCCTGCATCAATACCAATGCTCCCCAAACCATCTTGCAGGTATCCTTCTCGAACACTGTTTTTACACTTGCATCATCCAGCTTACTAATAAAAATCAAATTTTTGGCTAATGTAGGAATATGCAGAACACCCAGAAGTGTTCTAACCCTTCCACCTTGCAGCTTCAACTTTACTTTTCCACGACCAATGATTCTAGCCTTCCTGTTATTCCCCAAGAAGACATCACCACCATCATATTTCTCATACTCACAAAACCACTCTCTATGGGGAGTGAAGTGAAGGGATCCACCTGAGTCAATCAACCATGCCTCATGATCTACATGTGTACTTGAAGAAGCCAAGTACACATCCCCACCTTCATCTGAGGTGGTTTTCGCCTCTGTAGAAGGATCAGATCCCTTTCCTTTGTCAAGAGCTTTAGATTTACAGTCCCTTTTGAAGTGGCCTTCCTTTCCGCATTTCTAACACACCACCTTTACAGGTTTTCTTGGAGATTTTGATCTCCCTCTAGATTTAGATCTCCCACTCGATGACTTTTTTTTGTTGCTGTTTTGGGACCGTCCTCGTACAGACAAGGCATCACCATTTTGGCTCTCCATATTTTTCCGTCTCATCTCCTCTGTCAGCAAGGCTGAGACTATTTCATCAAACTGCAAGGCAGTTGCATTGCTACCTATTGCAATAACCAGACTATCCCACGAATCTGGTAGAGAACACAACAAACTGATGCACTTATCTTCATCTGAAATTTTAATATCAATAGATGTTAACTGACTTACCACAGTATTAAATGCGTTCAGATGCTCCATCACCGAGTCACCATCTTTCATCCTCGGGTTATACAACTTTTTCTGCAGGAACAGTTTATTCACCATAGACTTAGATTGGTACAAAGTCCCTAACTTGTCCCACAAAGCTTTTGTTGTAGCTCCCCTGATACATTCAACAATACTGAATCTGAGACACATAATCATATTGTGCTCTTTGCCTTCCGATCCAACTTCTTCCATTCTTCACCGGACACTCCCGTTGGTTTAGTACCCGGATCTACCACGATCCACTGATCTTTATCCACCAACAAATCCTCCATCTTGAGTTTCCACAACTCAAAACTATGACCATTAAATTTCTCAATCTCTATATTTCCACTGCTCACCATCTTCTTTCACCACCAGAATCGATCTCGCAGATCTCCCACTGAATAGGGTCTACCACATGCCCGAGCGAAACCCCTCAGTAACAAAGGCATCCCCTTGAAGCCAAATCTACTCTGATATCAAGTGTAGGTTTTAACCCCATACAGAAATTACTTGCATATGAATTCTAAAACACAGAAAATAAATAATGCGAGAGCAGAACACATAAAACACATATACACAGAGATTTTCCCCTGGATCCTAAAACTAGGACTACTAGCTTGATTTTTCATTATGTTCCTTTCAATGTTATAATACATATTTATACATGCCGAAGCATCCAATACCATGGACCGAAAACCATCGCGTCCAAAAAACATGTGCGAAAATCGTGCACAAAACCATAGGTGGGTCCGTCCAACCTAACATAGGGTCCAAAACCAAAATTTTCCTGGGTGCTGCCCCAGAGCCCATAAAGTGGGGTTACGGGTGCCCCTCAAACCCCCTGTTAACTACGTGGAAAGAATATAACACAACCCAACAGTCGGTGCATGAACCAGGTGAAACGGTTGTTTGACAAGAAAAACCACCACAAGGGGGTGACCCATTCACATTGATAAGTGAAAAATGGTTTCTAAATATGTTGTCTTGTCATGGTCGTGTTTTTGTAAATCATTTTTTGCATTTTAAAATGTAAAAGTGATGATGTTTTCCATCACTTGTTAGGCAACAATGATGTTTCGTCTTATTATGAGTCGCATTTTACACTATGAAAGTGATGTCATGTTTCCATCACTTGTCAAAATCAAAAATAGTGTTTGGCCTTATCTTTGTAAATCACATGTTGTAGTGATGAAGTTTTTGCATCACTTGTTGAAACAACAATGATATGTTGGCCTTGTTTTCATAGTTGGGGTATTGTGTCCATCCTGATGTAAAATTGACCACCAAGTATGTGTTATAAACTCGTGGAAATTATGGGGACGCTTGGATAATTAGTTGGTCATGAAAGTCAAGCATGTAATTTGAAAAATAGTGTACTACAGGTTGTAGAGGTTGCAGGTGTTGGCTCATTGCTTAAGGCTCCAAAGAACAAAGGTGAATGAGATGGAAGCAAGACCTTTGAGGATGCTTGTGATGTAGACAAGTTACAGAGAAGTTGCAGATTTATTTTCATGCTTTTGGAGGACCAAAGGCTCCTCAGTGGGGAGGATTGATCCAGGTGGCTCCAAAGACACACAGGACAAAGAGGGCTTATGAAAGCTCGAAAATCAAAGTGATCAGAATTCTTTCGAACTAGGACTAGAGCATGGAACTCGTCATCCTAATCGTGGCGATGTGAACGGTTCGTTAATATGATCTCGTATGAGGGAGAATGAGCTAGTTAAAGTTCTGGTCAAAGTTGGGCAGTGGGCCAAGTTTAAGTGTCCTACAATTTAACTGACCCTGGGGCATGAAACCTAGCTCCCAAAAGCGGTCGAAATTTTGGCCTCATTAATTTGCCCAATATCCTTTATTTTCTAAAGATTTTAAAAAATACCTCATTTAAAAAATAAAAAAATATAATATGAGGTGGCAGGCCATGACCCCCGCCACCTCCCTTCCCAACTACATCACATTAGCATCCAAATTTTTTGGGTCGATGGGCCATGACCCCCGCCGACCCTCTCTCAACCCCGTGCCAAATAAAAAAATTAATATTTAAATAGTCTGGCGGCCATGACCCCGCCAAACCCCCAACCAAACTGCACACATATAATTAAACATGGGCTGGGTGGGCCAACCCTGGTGGACCCGGCCCACACCCACAAACATCACCACATATATATATCAGAGGATTATCAGAACAATATTTAATATACCAAGTCAACGTGCGATCCTACAGAGCGGTAACCAATGGTGCCTTCTTTATATTTTCATCAGTAATATACTGTGTTTTCCACACAACATTCACAACAAACCAAAACTACTCTATATCTTCACTTTCGATGCCCTTGAAAATTGGTAGCTTCATAGTGTTCGTCATGTTGAATGGCAGTGGTGGTGGTGGAGGTGTGGGCGTAGGTGTATGCAATGGAGGTGGAGGTGGAGGTGGAGTGGATGGATGATATGTTTGTGTAAAACCCTATGTTATTAGCTAGACAACACTCCACGGTGAGGCATGTACCGCTCCCTCATCGTCACTCGAAGGAAGTCCAATCAATGGGTTATATTTAGGACCTGGTCTCTCTCAATCTCTAAAGAGTTTTCCACTTCGGGTAGCTCCGAACATAGAGGCAATTGCATTACCCATTTTTCACATAACAGCATTTTAATCCTGGTATTCAAAGATCTTAAATACTTACCTCGTGGTTCTTTGAAAAATCATTGCTCCACTTCATTGTAGCTGACCAAGGTATCAACTTCGAATTCTATAACAAATCCTCCTATAATTAAATCGATCCAGTGATCAACAGCCTGTGCAATCTTATCTTCAGAGACTTCTAAGCGCCATACCTGTTTTGGAGTCCACACTATTGGACTGTCAAGCTTCCACCTTCCTTGACCATTTTCCAACTTAGCTAACCACTCATATAATTAGATCGGGAATGCAAAATAAAATTTCATGTATCTCCGTATACAAATATCTATCCAACCACTTATCCTTTGACAAGTGTGGATTCCTATTTTCCTATGCCGTGAATTCGTGATTTTTTCTATCCAGCCACTTTTCAATTTATTTATTCGCCGGGTTCCAGTGATGCGACATCACACCTCTTTCAAGTAGATCCTGGTCCCACAACGGAAAGATTTTTTGGCTTAGGGGGTCCTGACCCATGTTCAAAGTTAGTTGTGCCAACCAATAAATCCCTACACTACTAGCCCTTTCGGCAACAACTCGTGTAGCGCAGGATGTAGTCTCACCCGAAATAGCATGGGGGGATGCAAGAACCAAGTTTCTGCATCTAGAGATGAGTGTGATGTCTTTTAGTGCCCCCAATCTAACTTGGCGCAGATTGATAATCCCTTAGGGCTCGGTACTGTAACTCTATTCAAACAGTCTTCAAACCTTCGCGAAGGTCTACGATCGGATTTTGTGGACCTTTATCAGTTGATTTATCCACTTACGCGCATCAGAGAACAATTCTAGATTAGGGCTCACATAGATAAGCTTGTGTTATTAATAAACATTAGATAATTCATCAGAGTCTTCGTGAAAATACATAAACATGCTTGTGTACATTATCTAACAGTTATCCAATAGAATCGTGCACAATTAGATCAATATTTCATAAACACATTATTCATCCACAACATATATCGTAAACAGAATTAAATAGAAATAAACATATATACACAGTATTTCTTTGGTAATCTTCTTTATTGATATTCAGTTCAACTTTACAGACTCAAAACTACCCTGCGCACTCAGCTGCGAACTCTATTTAAGCCTCTGCGCACTCAACTGCAGAGCCTTTCTCTTCTATCTGACCCACTTCTCTGTGCTATCACTTTCTTCTTACTAACCCATTACATCCAAGATTATGCCTTAGACTCTCTAAGACACACCTATTTATAGCCTTTTACATACAATCCCATGGTTCGCGGACTATGGGTGGGTCTCAAAGCCGACTCAAACTTTACATAAACAAAGGGCTAAATCCCCTTTGACTCCTAACCATCTACGCGCTTTGCATCCACAAATCATGGAGACTTTATATTAGTTACAAGATATACATCAAAACTTGGGTTATTTTAACCCCAAAACTGACCCAGGGGACACCATCCGAACAACTTTTCTAGGGAATGGTTCCCCTTTCAGCTTCATGAGCTTAACTACACCACCATCCATGACCTCCTTAATAACATATCACCCAAACTAATGCATTTGAAACTTTCTTGGAAACTTTGTGAACTTGCTATCATATAACAACACCAAATCATCTACCTTGAGCGTGCGCAGCTTAATATGTTGATCATGCCATGCTTTCTCACGTTCTTTTTGCACTTGCTGGTGAAATCCTGCAAAGAAGCAGTCTTCTTCTAACTCTGAGATCTACACGAGTCATTCCTCTAAGGTCTTGCAGTCCACTATCTCAGTCAAGTCTGCAATCCATAAATTTGGCATAATATACTCCATCAACATTACTGCTTCAATTCCATAGACCAACCTTAACGACATTTGTCAAGTCATTTTTTTACACGCCGTCCTATAAGCCCATAACATAGAAGGTATGCGCATGTCCCAGTCATTCCTCTGCACGTTGCATACCTTTATCAATGCGTGCTCCAAAATTTTATTATAAACTTCCACCATTCCATTCTCCTATGGGTGATAGGGCGTGCTCTTCTGATGATACACCTGAAATTCTTCCAACATCATGCTGATCGTTTCATTCAAGAAATGTGTACCCCTATCACTCATCAAAATATTAGGGCATCCAAACCTTGTTAAGACATATTCAAACAAAAACTTCACAGCAGTGGCCGTTGTACAATCCTCCACTAGCTATGCTTCCACCCACTTGGTTAAATACTCAGTTGTAGTAATGATATATTACGCGCGCGTCTTCTTTCCTAGTGGTTGTACTAGACCTATAAATTCAATGGCTCATTTCTTAAATACCTGCAACGAAACTCGGGGATTCAAAGGTAATTCATTCCTTCGTGAAGTCTTTCCCATCCTTTGGAAAGCATTTCATTCCATGTATTATGTCTTACAATCCTTATGTAATGTTGGCCACCATAACCCAGCGCGCAAAATCTTTTGTGTGGTCACTTTCCCTGCATAGTGACCTCCTGCCACTCCTCCATGGGCTTCAGCTAGGATAGTATCACATTCAAACTCTAAAACATACCTTCGTAATATCTCATCTATCCCCATCTTATACAAATGACCCGCAATTACCGAAAAATCCACAGCACGAATTACTAACTCCTTTTGTTGAGTGGAATAACCTTTCGGAGCTGTTCTGGTTGATAAAAATTGAATAATATCGGCAAAATGATCATCTACGACACACACCGCAAAGGGTTACGTGTCCGACAGTCCTTCCTCCAAACTACTTGGTTATTCACCTATTTCAATCCTGGATAGATGGTATGGACCTGCATTCAGTCTTCCAGGCTTCACAATCACTTCAAAGTCATACTCCTAGAACAATAGTAACCATCATCATATCTTCCCCCCCAACACATGCTTATTGACTAGGTACTTTAGCGCGGAGTGATCTGTATACATTTTAAATTGCCCACCCAACAAGTAATTCCTAAACTTCTACAACACGTAGACCATCGCTAGCCCTTCGCGCTCTATGGTGGAGTAATTCTTCTCGGCTTTGGATAACTTCCTGCTCACGAAAGCTATCAAATGATCAATTTCTCCCTCACCTGCTTGTGTTAATACTACTCCTAGCGCAATACATGAGGCATCAACATGCACATGAAAATCGTTTTTCTAGTTCGGAAACACCAAAATAGGCGTTGTCACCATTTTCTCCTTCAACATCCAAGTTGTGCTGAAAATCTTCATCCTAGCAAAACATCACATCTTTCTTTAAAAATTTCTCCATTGGCACGGTTATCTGGGCATACGCCTTGATAAACTTCTTGTAGTACCCAGTGTGTCCCAATGTTGCACGCAGTTGTTTCACATTCCTAGGTGCTTCCAAATTCACAATTATGGCGATCTTCGCAGGGTCCACTATCAATCCTTGCTTACATACAACGTGGCCAAGAAAAATCCCAAAACGCAAACAAAATATACATTTTTTCAGGTTCAACGCGATCTGATAACTTTGACATGTATCCAGCATTAGGCTCAGACTCACAACATGGCGTTTCATCAACCCAAATATAGTCCAATCATCAAAATATACCTCCAGGAACTTATGAATAAACTCTTTGAATGTTGTGATCACTACCTGAGAAAATATTGTAGGCATGTTCTTCAATCTAGATGGCATAACGATATATTGGAAGCAACCCACTTAGTCACAAAGGTTGTTTTCCTTCGATCCTCAGACGTGATATTTATTTGATGATAACCCAAAAACCCATCAATGAATGAATACGCCTCTTGTTCGCCCACATTCTCTAATACTTTGTCAATAAATGGTGTCAGAAATGGATCATGCACACAAGCATCATTCAGCATCCGTAGATCTATGCATATGAGGATTTCACTCTTTTGTTTCTTTTCTTGGACCACCATTGGTCTTACCCAATATGATTCTTCTATAGGCTCAATAATACCAGCTTCCAGCATTTTATCTAGTTCGTGGCGCACCTTCTCCTTATACTTTGGATTCATTTGATAAGGGCGTTGTTTGATAGGCTTTGCATCTGGTTTCAATTTGATCTTCATAACACCTAAATCTCCGATAATCCCTTTCAAATATGAAAACCTTATTGGAAACAAGTCCTCGTACTCGCACAACAGCTCAACTACCTTATCAACCATATCTTCATCCCAATAGTCTCCTATCTTTGTGAACTTAGGTTCTTCTTCAGATCCAATGTTTACCTATCAAGTTTTAAAAGGCTCTAATATATTTGGGTTCGCCACCTTTGGTCCTCCATCCTCATGTTGTCCTTCAGTTTCAGGAATGGTAATATTTCGCAGATCATCCTCTTCTTTAGCAGTCACATTATAGCATTCCAACGCATGGCACAACTGTGTACTCCAATCTGGCTGAGTCCATTCTACCAGTTCCTTTGGTGTTCTAAATATAGCTTCTTTAATTTCTTTTAGTTCCTCATCAATTCTCTCAAACCCATCCTCGAAGCTGAAGGTTAATAGAAAAATCTCCCTTAAAATGTCTCATTCAGTAGTGCCATGGCAAAGCTCCGTCTCCAGATACAAGTTCATTGGGATCGTATCTATCATATGACATAATATATTCACCCATTCTAGTTGTGGCTCTGCCCCCCAAGCCTTAGTCCATCGTGCCAAATGATTGCGTGGATCATCCTTCCTGTTGTATTTTTCTATCATTTTAGTATTAACATACCCAAATTGTAACTTCATCATTCTTCTGTACTCTCTCCATCTAGCAAATCTCTCCTTATGCGTACCCCACCAATGGGCAAGCATAGCGCGCAGTACCAACTCCAGTGCCTGGAATTGATGCTCTTTTGGTACTTCCCTTTCAAATTCATCTAGAGACAGTTCCACATCAGTCATACCATCATAATGTGGAAGATTTCTTACCTCAGTCAAAAAACATCTTAGCAACTTGGTCATCATATGCAGTGGAGCGTACTTCATGCAGCCGATTCTACCAATGTTCAAGTTCTTCATCTAAATCTGAGGCGCAGCAGCTATCCTTGTCCCACACAATTCATCCATCGATTGTAGGATTAATCTAATATTCGTCTCATGTTGTTATCTTGTATATCTGATTAAGGTCGTGCACAGGTCCAGTATAATGTGCTCCTTCTATAGGGTCTAGTGGCACTATAGCCTTGAGCAACTTCTTCTCAAATGAAATTTTCTACTTCTTCAAGCTAATTACCCCATTCATAGAAATAGCCTAGTCAATTCCTAGCAGCATGGGGTATGGGTTACTATCATCCATTATCTCAATGAATTCAAAGTCATCCAGCACGCTCGCACCCTCGATGTCCATTGTTATACCATATAAGTGCCCCATTGGAATAATTTTCTACTGATTTGCCATGCGTAACTGAATAGGAGACCACCGGAGCACAAGTCTCCCCATTCTTTCCCATGTCTGCTTCAGTAGGACATTCGCATCAGACCCCAGGTCCAAGATGATGTGGTCCATTTCATAATCTCCTATCTATGCAGTTAACGTCATCTTGCGCCCCATTCTTGTTTTATGCTTAACAATATTTCTTACCATTTGTTGTTCAGTAGTAGTCTTTTCCTTATTAGCGCGCTTATATATTAATTCTTGCAACCCTTCTACCACCTTCTGGTCACGCAATAACTTCATACAAGTCTGCAGGAAAGTAGCTAGTATTGAAAGATCTACCTCTTGTGTCACACTCGTCTCTGGTGTCTTCTCATAACCTCCTGAGGTGGAGGCCTCAACGATGTTCTTCTTTGCTTCCATGAAGGTCTCCTTATCTCAATTGAGATCAAAATCTACCTCCTTCTCAGTAGCCTTTCGCACCCATCCATCCTCCTCAAGCTTCTTATCTTTATCTGTACCAGTTGTCATACCACTTCTTAACACAATATTTATACTTTGATCCTCCTCATGGGGTTCCACCCTCATCGTCTGAACGTTCTATGTGGGCTACTGGGGCTACGCCTTCTTCTCTTTCTTCTTTTTCATAAGGACCGGACATTCCTCTATGACATGGTCAAACTATCGACAATACTGACATGAGGGATGCATGGGGCTTGTACAATCTCACGCGAAGTGCCCTGCTTAGCCATAGTTATAGTAGATTACTTTCCCACGCCCTCGACCTGGTCCAACACCTCTTCCTCATCCTCGACCTTGCAATCCTCCATGCATTGCTCCTGCACCTTGATCCTGAGGCCGGTTCTCTGCCTGCATTCTGTAGGTAGGGTTTCTATCCATCATCAGCTCATAACTCCTAGAATGGCATTCATCGTGTCCTACAGACTTATAGAAATTGCAAAATAACTATTGAGGGGTTGTTACACAGTAATTTGTCACCGACCCTGCATTCCTTGATTCTGGACACTACTAGTCCGTGTTATTGACATCTGACTTGTGTCATGTTGCAAATTATGTGTCAATGTATTCCTTGTCATCTCAAGAAGAATATCTCAGTTTACTTCTCCTAGAGAAAACACTTTTTTACTTATGTTTTTGGGTTGTCGCAGGACAGTAGTTGTTCCACTTATGAAGATGGCCAAGATTACACTAGCCCTAGCAAATTCTTTGCTCTATCTCTGTGTTGCACTCACAACGAGCTACTTTTGGCAAGTTTTTTTAAACAACTCATCGAAGCTTCGAAGTGTAACAGCTTCATGGGCGGTCCTAGGGTTGGTTGTTGGATCATATGAGCTTACCTCTCTCCTTTGGGATGGTTGTTCCACCTTTTGTACAACCTCTCAAAGAGATAAGCTCTTTCTCCCATCTTTTATGGAAGCTCCTCCTCCTATAAATACTTCCTCCATGGCTGAGATCAGCTAGCTTCAGAGGTCAAGAATTCAATAGTAAAAGTAGAGAAGTTTTGCTAGAGCGTGGAAGTAGCCTCTCATATGACTTGGCTTGGGATGGTTTTGAGTGGATTTTGCTTGATTGTAAGAATGTTCTAGAATTAGCCTTTTGGGTAGGAGAGAGAGTTATTTGTCTTTTGGGAGACAGTATATGAGTGAATTCTTGCAGAGATATGTTGATAGGACCCCTCAAGGAGGTTTATGACATCAAGGCTTGGTTGTAAGTTCTACTTTAATCTACATTAATACAAATCAGCAACTTATTTCCTATATCATATGTTGAATTACGTGATGATAACTTGAATCTCCTTAACTATTTAAGTAGATAGTTTTTGTAGTACTCTATTATGTTCGTGGTTGTGTTCTGTATGTTGTTTTTAGGTACAAGTGATTAGAAGAACAAGAGCTCGAGCAACACAACAGGGACGTCATCGAACGACGATTTGAAGGTAAGCCTTTATGGCATCAACTTTCTAAGGAAATTTGCTTTGGTATTGTCTTTGCAATGACTAGACCCACTCTAGGGCTAGAGGGGTTGCCTTTGTCCACAGAGGGAACTTGCCTGTGTCACAGGTTGGCGACTCCACTGGGGAGCCTTTGTCTTTTGTCTTTTGATTTGATTTAAGTTTGTTTTACTTGTTTATTGTCTCCTTTACATTGGGGATGAATTCTTCATGTTATGGGTTGTTTTGACTACTCCTGGTAGTCTTCCCTCTGTCATGAGTGATAGGTTTGGCCTTCATTCAACTTGATTTTGAATTTTTTTCTTTCAATTAGGGTCTTCGTGGTTTATTTTATGATAGTCGCGAAGATAGGCGCCTGCGCTATCTGCTTAGTTGCGCCTTCTGCTGATTGGCACGATTAAATCGCCTCACAGTCGCAAAGAGATTTGAAATCGGCTCGGCGTTGTTAACTGGTGTACTTTAGCGATGACGTCGCCAAGTTTCTAGTTAGGGAGGTGCGACATTTTCTTGTCGACACATGTTGTCAGTTTTATGCTTGCCAAAATTCCTATTGGCTAGTGTGTCCTATCCTTTTGAGCTTCTCTTTTGCCTTCTACTGCGTGTCAAATTTTTGATTGCTAGAATATCTAATCCTGGGTTTCATTCCCTTGAAACTTGTCCTTTCGAACTGTGTGATTAGTTTACCTTAGGGTTTCTTGAAACATTAGTTTTCTTGGGTTACTTGTTCGTTTAATTTTTGGGTTGTGTTTTGCACGATCCCTTGCTTTGTTTGAGGCTTCTCTTTATTAATTGTTTTTTCATCTTCCTGATTGGTATGTGACGTTTGGTTACCAAAGCTTTCAAGGCTTGTTCGTTTGGTTTCCTTCCTTCACTTGGCATAAATCACATTGCTTCCTGGTCAGTGAGAAAAGATTTCCAGTTTTGCAAAAAGAAACATCTTCTTGGTTTTGAGTCTTTGATTCATTTTAGAGTAAAATATTTCTCTTCATTCATTGAGTGATTTCATTCAAAAAAGGCTTAAAATTAGTATGGTTTTGAGTTTTTCATTTGGTTGCTTGTCATTTATTTGAAAAATCAAAATATTGCATTCATCTTGTGTTAGGAAATACGAACAATATTTTGCATTAGTAAGTTCTTGCCATTTAGAAATTGAAAAGTGAAGGATGTGTTGTTCATTTTCTTAATTAGGTTGCTTGCATTTCTCTTTCCTCTTGGTTGGTTTTCTTGCATTTTCTTGCTTGTCGCTTTGGTTGCTTTGAAATGAACCTCTCACTTTGCTTTAGTTAGTCATTCATTGAAAAGAAATGGTTTCTTCACTCATTTAGTTGCATTCTAGGAGATTTTGAAGATACATTCGGTAGGGCCTTGAAACTGAAATTTAATTCAAGATTAACAGCTAAAATTCATTGAATTAATCTAAAAACGCATTGGAACTTAACACTTATATCTAGAGGTCTAGGCTAGAGACATGTTCCGGCATTGTTAAACCTAGTGGTTGTTGTTTTCACTAAGGTTGGGTGATTCCTCCTTTTGTGATTCGATAAGTACTAGTACGGACTTATGCTCTCTGTACCGTTGCATATATGATGGGAGAACCCACTAGGTTGTAATCCTATTATCCATAGGAAGCCAAGTCGGCTGCCTTGCAGACGTGATACATCGAACACAGCATCCGGGGAGATAGCCTACTTGTACTTCTTGGTTCACCGAGAGGTATTCTGTAGTTCACTCTTGCCTGGTAAACCCTTTTGCCTAGAATTCCAGAGTAGTCACTTTCGTTCCTTTTCAAATCTTTAAAAGTAAAAGGATCATCTGAGAACTTGCCCTTTTAGGCTCATTAAAATTTGGAGACTAGAGTCATGTTTTGTCCTTTTTCTCAACTCTACAAACATGAAAAGGCAAAGTTTTGTTCCAGTGTCATAAAATTTATTTACCCACAATAACATCCTACCTATTAATTTTGGCCACATCGTGAGTAATACCCTTGAAAATAATTTAAATCCCTCTTAATTACATTCTCCCTCCTGGTCTTTTGAGTTTAGGCCATCCTAGTGGACTCATCTGTTCTGTCATCATTACCAAGTGACGGAGAACCTTCTTCCCCCGTCCCATCTGAGGTACCATCTGTTAGTGGCTCTTTTGCTATTGTTCCAAGTGTTCAGCTTCTTGCCTCTCGAACTCTGAGCAGGGAACCTTTTGATATCAATTGGAATCCTCCCAACGTTTGGGAATTTTTAAACGAGGATCCTCCATCTACTTCCCCTAGTGCTTCGGTTCCTATGTGATAAGGTGCTCATGTCCTAAGTGTCGTAAAATTCTCAAAATTTAAAGTGCTTAAAACTGGTTTAAAGTTGAATGACTGGAAAGTTCTCGTCTTCCCGATTCCGGCGCCGCAAACGGTTCAAAAAACAGTCACCGTATGAGGAAGTTATGGCAAAAAGAAGAATTTGTCCACAACATTAGAAATTTTAATTTTTCAAAAAAAAAATAAAAAAGGAATATTCCGCCTGGCACGAAATCTGAGGCAACCACCAAACATTAAATGTAACTGTAGTTAAGTTGGCAGAATTTTGGTAGGAGCACCAAATTTGGCGGACTCGCCATAATTGGCGAAGCTAACTGGAGTTAACTAAAGTTAGCTGGAATTTTCTAGGGGCAAACTGGAGAAACTTTAAATGGCCATAACTTTGGCTAGGAAAGTCGATTTTGGACGAATTGTTTTTTTATTTTGGGTATTTTCGACCTTCTGAAACCATTGGTGTAGGTTTCACAGCCATCTGAGGTAATTTGCAGGTGTTTTTGCTTCGTGGAAGTTCCAGGAGCCACTAGGGCCAAATCAGTTTGGGAGTTGCATTGGGAATTGTGCAGCCATTGAATGTGGAACGAAGGTCATTCCTGAAGTTTTTCAGCATTCTAAATCCATTTCTACAGCTCGTTTTTCCTTCTGAGGCATTCTTCTCACTATTTAGCTTCAGGGAAGCTTTCAGGGCCACTAGGGCCATTTCAGGGATTGAGCTGTTTGGGGGCTCTGTTCATCCGTTTTTGGTGATTCAAAAGCCTATGTCTGCTATTTTCGACCTCCTGAGTCTAATGGTAGAGGTTTCAGAACCAATTGAGATCATCTTCACCTCGAAATTCTCCATGCAAGTTTAAAGGGCCACCATGGCCAATTGGGGAAAGTACTGTGTAAGGTACAAAATTCACTGTTTAGTGTTTGGGAAAGAGCATGTTTGGCTAATTCCTATCTTCTGATTCTGTATTTACTGTCAAATCTATCCTTTGAGACACCATATTCTTGTATTAGCCTTTGTAGCAATTTTAATACAAGAGGACAAGCCTAGTTGGAGAGGCTTGGTCCAGCAGATGTAGCCCAGAAGGGGTGAACTGCTTTATCATTTTGATGTCTTTATTTGCTGAAGATGACATGCTAAACAAAACTGATATAAAGTATTAAACATCAAATAAATATAACTTGCATACACACATAATCACTTGTTCAGCTGCAGAAAGTTACTTTTCTTTTTCCGCAAGACCTTAAACTTCAAGTATGTGTATGTCAAAGACTTCTAAGTGTTTACTTTGTTATTTCTTTAGGCAGAGCCTGTAGAGGGCCAGGTAGCCTCTGGAACTCATCCTCTTTTTAGAGGTGACATGTCCGGTGAATGCCCCTACAGTCTATCTCTGTATAAGAAATAAGAAGTTTATACATTTTTAGAGGTCATTTGGAGTGTCTAGCTCACAGTTGAAATTATTGGAAATGGATACCTTGCACCCTTAAACAAGTACATTCCATTTTCAGATCAGATGGTATCAGAGCACTAGGTTTGCTTGACTGACATCACTAGCTTGATTGTGTAGCTTGAAAGGTGTCTTAAGCAGTGTTGAAGATTGACTGCTTCATTATTCTGCAAACTACTTGTTGTTTGAGTTTGCTGAAGCTCTTTTGTTCATTTTTATAATGAAAACTTCCATAAGTGAGTTCTCAAAATCGTCCTCCTTCACAAGATTTTTTTATGAAGGCTTGAAACAAGAATTTTTCATCATGATGAATATGGTGAGATAAATGTATGAGGATGAAAGAAAGAGCTCTAGACTTCAAGAGCAGTTGAATTCCATGAGGGAAGAGAATCAGTTGCTTTCTAACCAATTGCAGGAAATGGAAGGCCAACTTCATATTGCAAACATGAAGCTAGAAAGGATGCATGAGTTGGAGACACAACCCCTTGTTGCCAAAGAAGCCTTAGCCAAGTATCAGCTGGAAGAAGAGGTAAACAATTCTAGTTTGTCTTCAAATTCTGATAAGAATGTTTATGTTGGCTCTTTTGAGAAACATACCAGAGGCATAGGGTCCAAGTTGATGTCCAAAATGGGATATGAAGGAAAAGGATTGGGCAAACATGCACAGGGTATAGTTGAGCCAATAATGGTTGAGGTAAGGCCTAAGAATTTGGGTCTTGGCTATGGACAATCTTGTGGAGAAAGTTCTAAAGCAGCCATGAAGGCAACTGAAACAGTTCCTAGAAGGAGTTTCATTTGAGGTTCTCTATCTCAAGGTTGTAAAGGTTGTATCCTTGATGAATGCAATAGTTTGAAACATACCTTGCAAGAAGAAGGTGTGCATAAGCATGCACTTGAACAAGGGAGTGGTGAAAGCTCTAAAACCATTGAAGGGATTGATGGTGTTCCAAAAGAAGCTTCTTCTTCATTTGATTCACCTCCTCATGAAGGTAATGAAGGTGAAAGGGAAAGGTATAAATCTGATTTCAATCATATTCCCTTTGATCATGTAAAGCATGGAAAATTTCCACACAAGCATTGGAAAAGAATTGCATGTTCTTTTTGTGGTTTGGTTAACCATAGTGTTTCTAGATGTTGGAAAAGAATGGCAACATACAGGAAACTTTTGAAGGAAAGGAGGCAAGAAGCCAAAGTTCCATTAAACAATGCAAATCATGTTGTCAAGAAGATGAATATGTGTTGCACTTATTGCCATAAGCAACGACATACTGTTGAAAGGTGTTGGGCTCTGAATCCAACAATGCTTCCACGAAAATTGAAGAAATGGGAGAAAGAGTATGGCAAGAATGGGAAGGAAGTTTCCATCATTGATATGTGTCAGGATGATACGCATGTTGATATCGATGTGCAGTTAAAGGAAGCACCTTTGAAATGGATTGGTAAGAAATGGTTAGAATTCTTATCCAATTAAAGTTGCATGTCTTTTGATTGAATGCATTTCTTTGTTAAGGGAATGCAAGTTGCAGGATGGAAAAGATGAGTATGAGACTCACTCTATTGCAGTGAAAGTTATATTCAGTTCAACTTTGAAATACATGTACATGTGATTGAGGATCTTGTACTTATGATTGTACTTAATAGAAAGTTGAAGGATAAACTGCATGCATGAGAATGATATGCATGAGCACAGGGATCATGATGATTTCCTTGTATTTTAAACATGTATGTGTGATTAACTTGAAGGGTTGATTACTTTGTTTTTAACCATGCATGTAATGTAATATTGACTTGGAAAAAGTTAATTGGATCTCCAAGATTGTAAAGAGGAGAAATGATGAGGTGTTTCATCTTTATAAAAGCCTTCTCATTTGGGAGGCAGCTCTTCTTTTAGAGCGGAGGTGCCATGGATGGGCATCGTGACAGCTAGCAAGCCCACATGTTCAAGGGAATATTTCAGCTCATATATCAGCAAGTTTCATTGTTGGTTCCTACAAATTTTCAGTTTGTCTGGCGAACAAGGTTGGCCTAGATTCGACAAGCACGTGGCTTATGCAGCAAAAAGTCGCCATGACGACAGTTGGCAAGGCAGGACATTTTGGCATCAGTATGCTGTTTTGGCTGAACGGAAGGGGACATTTCTGTTCCTCAAGTGTTGTACAGTTCAGTTCAGAGATTCAGTAAGATTTTGGGGACCAAAAGCCTTCTCATTTGGGAGGTGTGATCAGGTGCTCATGTCCTAAGTGTCGTAAAATTCTCAAAATTTAAAGTGTTTAAAACTGTTTAAAAGTTGAATGAATAGAAAGTGCTCGTCTTCTCGATTCTGGCGCCGCAAACGGTTCGAAAAACAGTCGCCGTATGAGGAAGTTATGGCAAAAAGAAGAATTTGTCCATAACATTAGAAATTTTAATTTTTCAAAAAAAAATAAAACAGGAATATTCCGCCTGGCACGAAATCCGAGGCAACCACCAAAAATTAAATGTAACTGCAGTTAAGTTGGCGGAATTCTAGCAGGAGCGCCAAATTTGGCGGACCCGCCATAATTGGCAGAGCTAACTAGAGTTAACTAAAGTTAGCTGGAGTTTTTCTAGGGGCAAACTGGAGAAACTTTAAATGGCCATAACTTTGGCTAGGAAAGTCGGTTTTGGACGAATTGTTTTTTGATTTTGGGTATTTTCGACCTTCTGAAGCCATTGGTGTAGGTTTCACAGCCATTTGAGGTAATTTGCAGGTGTTTTTGCTTCGTGGAAGTTCCAGGAGCCACTAGGGCCAAATCAGTTTGGGAGCTGCATTGGGAATTATGCATCTAGTGAATGTGGAACGAAGGTCATTCTTGAAGGTTTTCAGCATTATAAATCCATTTCTACAGCTCGTTTTTCCTTCTGAGGCATTCTTCTCACTGTTTAGCTTCAGGGAAGCTTTCAGGGCCACTAAGGCCATTTCAGGGATTGAGCTGTTTGGGGGCTCTGTTCATCCGTTTTTGGTGATTCAAAAGCCTATGTCTGCTATTTTCGACCTCCTGAGTCTAATGGTAGAGGTTTCAGAACCAATTGAGATCATCTTCACCTCGAAATTCTCCATGAAAGTTTAAAGGGCCACCAGGACCAATTGGGGAAAGTACTGTGTAAGGTACAAAATTCACTGTTTAGTGTTTGGGAAAGAGCATGTTTGGCTAATTCCTATCTTCTGATTATGTATTTACAGTCAGATCTGTCCTTTGAGACACCATATTCTTGTATTAGCCTTTGTAGCAATTTTAATACAAGAGGACAAGCCTAGTTGGAGAGGCTTGGTCCAGCAGATGTAGCCCAGAAGGGGTGAACTGCTTTATCATTTTGATGTTTTTATTTGCTGAAGATGACATGCTAAACAAAACTAATATAAAGTATTAAACATCAAATAAATATAACTTGCATACACACATAATCACCTGTTCAGCTGCAGAAAGTTACTTGTCTTTTTCCGCAAGACCTTAAACTTCAAGTATGTGTATGTCAAAGACTTCTAAGTGTTTACTTTGTTATTTCTTTAGGCAGAGCCTGTAGAGGGCCAGGTAGCCTCTGGAACTCATCCTCTTTTTAGAGGTGACATGTCCGGTGAATGCCCCTACAGTCTATCTCTGTATAAGAAATAAGAAGTTTATACATTTTTGGAAGTCATTTGGAGTGTCTAGCTCACAGTTGAAATTATTGGAAATGGATACCTTGCACCCTTAAACAAGTACATTCCATTTTCAGATCACTATGGCCTCTTCTGACATGGATGAATTGAGTCCCATTAGTAGTCAAGAGAGCCTTGTGTCAACTGGAGAATATCAGTTTCCTCTGGAAGGTTTCCCTTTTCACACCTCTCTGGATGTTTCATTACCACTTCGCTATCACGCTCTGGCCGACATACTTGGTTCTACATCTCTGCATCAGAGCTCTGTATGGTCTCATACAACGGTTCCAACTTCAGGGCCGTTCATGTCTACTCAGTCAGCTTCAACCTCCATCCCTCGGATGCAGGTTACATCGGTTACATCTATTCCATCGATGCCCACTGTTTGTGTGGCATCTTCAGCTCCTCCTATTAGTGTGGTTACCGCATCCTCGGTGGTCACTGTTGTTACTGGGATATCTTCCAGACCCGCTGATGGTGGTCCTTCGCCTCTAGCATCCGGAGTCAGTCAACCTACAGGTAACGTACCTATCTCCTCGAATTCCATTCCGGGGGGATTGTCGTATGATCAATATATGTTTTTCTTCAAAATATGACTTATAACCCTCTAGGTTCTCAGCAGATGTCTGTTCCACATAACCCTCCACACTATTACGATCACCGTGGAGCCCATATGTATTATACTAGACCTCTTCCTCAGATGGCTCCAGTTGATAGTCAAATTCCACCTTTGGTTTCCTGGAATCACACTACTTGCCATGGCTCACAAGGACAACCCGTTCAGGGACAACCTTATGCCTCGATAAGTCAATCTTATAGTTAGCAGGGGAAACCTTTGGGCTCACAAGGACAACCCTTTCAAGGACAAGCTTTAGCCAAACAGGTTCATCCTTTGCTTATTTAGGAGAACCTCCTTTATCTCAAGGACAAGCCTTTGGTCAGTTAGGTCAGCCTCAGTTCCAACAAGGCCAACCTGCTGCTCAGCAAGGACAACCTTCTGGTCAGTTAGGTTAGCCCCAATTCCAACAAGGCCAACCTGCTACTCAACAAGGACAACCTTCTGGTCAGTTAGGTCAACCCCAGTTCCAACAAGGCCAACCTGCTACTCAGCAAGGTCAAGTCAATCCAGCTGTTAGTCAATCTGGTGTTCAAATGCAACTTGGACCCCAAGCTCAACCTATTTATCAGATACTACCTGCGCCCTAGGTGTAGTTTAGGCCTCAGTTTTAGTACGGTCCTCAAATACCTCAGCAACCCCAAGGGCAACCTCAGGGTAATCCATATCAGAACTATCAACAACCTCAGGTTAATCCTTATCAGAATTTTCAGCAGCCATATGCTGCCCCTGTTGGTCAAGCTGGTAATCAATGGTTTGTTGGCGGTCAAAATCCAGGTCAAAAACCAGGGTATGGTTTCAATCCACCCAACTATAACCCTTATGGACAAAATCCTCCGGGACAAGATCCATGAGGCAACAAGGCCCTAGTTGGAACCTTGACACTAGCCCTTATCAAAGACCCATGATGTCTATTTTTAGACATATGGATCATGGTCTATGAGTTGCAGGATGTTGTTTATGGATGATTGGTCATGTTGGGAAAAATAGATGGATTTCTATTTCTGGTTCACAGCGGAGTGATCAGAGTCTATTTTTAGATTGGCAGTCAAAAATAGAAAATTCAAATATTATTGTCTCATAATAATATTTAGACTATAAACTTTATCTTATCCTCTTGGAGCACTTCAGTTTGAGCTACAGATGTGGCACATGCAGCTGTCAGAAGGAAATATGCTTTCTTTGTGGGTCAGTTGAGCTATTGCATGCATGACATCAGTTAGAACTCATGCATGTGAGTTTGGTGGAGTTGGATGTGGAGTTGATGGAGTTGTGTTCAGTTTGACTTGGTTAAACTAGTTGTAATTAGTCTAACTGTAAATAGACTAGTGATGAGTGATGTGAATTAATTGATTAAATTAATTCACTAATTATTAACTCATAATGCAACTGAAGAATACATCAGTTAACTCAGTGCATGTACAGTTCAGTGGAGACAGGTGTTAGAGGTTGAGATTGCTATCAGTTGTGACTATAGTTGTGCATGAGGATTTGCACAAGCAATGTATTGAGTATGCCAATGAGTATTGCGTTGATTTGCCTAGTAGAATAGCTTGTGCTCATGTGATTTCCAGTGTGAGTGATTCTCAGCAGGTTTGTGCAATAGAGGCAGGCAAAGTAGTGGAGGAGATTTGAACCTGTGACTTGTTCAAATCTGAGCTAGTTTTGTGTGTAACAGGTGGAGATAGTGCTGGATACTTGAGAGGAGTATTGTACTATGTATTGTTACATGTTCTCAATCATTAATATACAGATAGTGTGGGGTTTTCAGCTGTAAGCTTTCCCCGGGTTACATACTATGTTAATGTGTGCATGTAATTGATGTTTCATTGTTTTTTATGCTGCTAAATTGATGATCAACGTAGAGGAGATTATGTATTGTGCATGTATTCCGCAATAGTGTATAATCGGGATAATCTCTGTGAACAAGTGTTTATTATTCAAAATTTCTACATGGTATCAGAGCTATTGATCATCAAATCTACTATTCAGGAAGTCTTTACATCTTATTTCTTCAAGCAAAGTCTGTAATCAGGCCAGGTAGCCTTTGGATTCATCCTTCCTTTGGAAGGTGAGATATCCGGTGAATTCCCATATAGTCAATATTTGTACGAGAAATACTTTGTTCTCACGAAACTTAGATCTGAGGCGGTTGAGTTTGGAGCTGGTGGAATTCGAATTTGCAGCAGTGTTTTCTTCGTGTCAACGTTGCAATGTCTTTCAACAGATTGCGATTGGAGTATGCTCTTGAGGGCAGCTCGAACTTTATTGCATGGAAGGACAGGATGGAGGCAGTGTTAGATGATAACGGGCTGAAGGAGTTCATAGAGGCTGAGGTCCCAAAGCCTACTGATGCTGCCGTAACTGAGGCTTGGCAAAAGAAGACAGCAAAGTGTCGAAGGATTCTGTTGGAGGGCGTGAAGGATCACATTGTGTCCAGCCTGCATGGTAAGGCTTCTCCATACTTGATGTGGAAAGCTTTGACAGATCTATTCCAAAGCAAGAGCGATCAGAGGAAGCTGGCGCTCAAGGATAAACTCAGAAACATCAAATGTGAGAAGGGTGACAGTATGCCCAAGTATCTCACGAAGTTCACTCAGTGTCGAGATGAGCTGGGAAGTGTGGGGGTAACTGTTGATGATGAGGACTTGGTGAGCTTGGATCTACTTGGTCTTCCGAAGAGTTGGCATTCCTATCAGGACTTTGTCAATGGTCGGAAGAAACTGCTAGGATGGGAGAGACTTTGGTCAGATCTTGTGCAGGAGGAGATCAGGCGGAGTACCAGGGACGGATCTTCATCAAAGGGAACTGATGAAGAAAATTGCGCTTTGGCTGCCAAAGCAAAGAAGGGGAAGAGCAAGAAAGATTCTCAGTCTGGTGCAAAAGGCAAGAAGGAGGACATGTCCAAGGTGAAGTGTTTTCACTGTCACCAGCACGGACACTATGCCTCTAATTGTCCGCAGAAGAGGAAGAACAAGCAAGCTGCTGGATCTGCAGCAGGAGAGGCTCTAGCCTCGCTGTTTGAGCTTGATTTTTCATTTATCGCATGCTTGGTTTCAAGTGTGATGGGATCAGTGTGGTTCTTGGACAGTAGTGCGTCTTTTCACATGACAGGAGATCGAGATTTGTTTTCCGATCTGGAGGAAAAAGATCTTGGAGTGCACATCGAGATGGGCGATGATGGTAGATACAGTGCGATCGGTATTGGTACAATTTCCTTTGAGATGTAGTCTAGTAAACCCTTCGTATTGAAGGAAGTGATGCATGTTCCAGGATTGAAGAAGAATCTTATCTCTATGGCGATGTTATAAGACAAGGGATATGATGTTGTTTTCAGCGAGGGAAAGGCTTTCCTGCGCAGCAAGACAACTGGAGAAACTCGGAAGATAGGGGTTCAACTGAGGAATCTTTATCAGTTGCATGTAGATGGATGCGCAGCAATGGCATGCAAGGCAGAAGGATTGGTGAGCCGGGATGATGGCGAGTTGTGGCACAGGAGATTGGGTCACCTTCACCATGGAGCCTTGAAGCTACTGCAGCAGATCACTATAGGGCTTTCTAAAGGAACTCTTGCGTAGTCAGATCAGTGCAATGGGTGTACTTTGGGAAAGTTTGTGAAAGCCACCTTTCACGAGAAGGATAGTCGCGCCACGACGACCCTTGAGAGAATTCACATAGACGTGTGTGGACCTTTCTCAGTAGCTTCGATAGCAAAACACAGGTATTATGTGATTTTTGTTGATGATTTCTCTCGTAAGTGCTGGATCTTCTTCATGCAGAAGAAGAGCGAGACATATTCAAAGTTCTGTGAATTCAAAGCACTGGTTGAGAAGGAGTCTGGGAAGAAGGTGAAGGCTCTTAGGAGTGATAATGGTGGTGAATACATCTCTAACGAGTGCAAGGATTTCTGCAAGGCAGAAGGGATTCGAAGAGAGCTCATAGCTCCCCATAACCCACAACAGAACGGGGTTGCTGAGCAGAAGAACAGAACGATTGTGGGTGCTTCACGGGCGATGTTGCATGATCAGGGCCTACCCCTTCACTTGTGGGCAGAAGCATGCAATACAACAGTTTATGTGCAGAATCGTTGTCCTCATAGGATACTTGGCATGAGTACACCCGAGGAGGCTTATTCTGGTAAGAAGCCTGATCTTTCTCATTTGAGAATTTTTGGTGCTAACGTTTACATGCATGTGACGAAGGATGCCAGGAAGAAGTTGGAGCCGACCGCAGAGGTTGGGATATTTGTGGGGTACACTAATACGCCCCACAACTATCGTGTGTATTTGCCAGACAATGGCAAGACTGTTGTGCGACGGGATATAAAATTTCAGGAGGAGAAAGCCATGAAGTGTTCGCTTGAGAGGGAGCCACACTTGCATGCAAATGAGGAGCTATTAGTTCCTAAGGATGAGCTTCAGGACGTGGATCAGCCACAGGACAAGGTTCATGGAGTGGAAGAGACCACTCATGCAGTGCCAACCATTAGAGGGCGAAAGCACTTGATAGAAGCTGAGCGACTGGCTCAAGATGCAGAGAAAGTTGTAGGACCACCTACAGCCCAACGCAGGCAGAGACAGTCACATGATCGGTACACTGGATACATGGTTCTTATGAGCAAATGTGTTGTGACTGAGCCATCCTCTTTCGAGGAAGCTGTGGAGGATCCCGCATGGGTAGACTCCATGGTGGAAGAGTATGATTCTATTGTCAGAAACAGTGCATGGGAGATTGTTCCTAGACCGGAAGGGAAATCAATGGTGGGTTCGAGATGGATCTACAAAGTTAAGCAGGTAGCTGACGGGAGTGTGGAGAAGTACAAGGCAAGATTTGTTGCTTGAGGCTTTTCACAGATAGAGGGGATCGATTATGAGGAGACCTTTGCATCTGTCGCAAGGTATTCTTCCATACAGACGATTCTTTCTCTCTCAGCGCAGATGGGATGGCACATTCATCAGATGGATGTGAAGACTGTGTTCCTCAACGGAGTCATTGAGGAGGAGGTGTACATTGAGCAGCCCGAAGGTTTCGAGATCTTCAGCAGTGAGTCGCATGTGTGCAGGCTCAAGAGAGCGTTGTATGGGTTGAAACAAGCACCACGTGCTTGGTACACATGGATAGACAGCTATTTCACCGGACTTGGATTCTCCAAGAGTGAGGTGGATCCTAACCTATACCAGATTGTGGTGGAGGGTAAGTTGCTTATCATTGTACTTTATGTAGATGATTTGATTCTAACGGGTGATGAGCTGTTGATACTTTCATGCAAGGATGATCTTGCTAAGGAGTTTGAAATGAAGGACTTGGGCCTCCTTCATTATTTCCTGGGATTGGAAATTTGGCAGCGCAGTGGTGGACTATTTGTTTCTTAGGGTAAGTATGCTCAGGAGATACTGAAGAAGTTCAACATGCAAGGCTGCAAGCCTGTTGATACTCCTCTTCCTGGAGGTTGGAGGAAGGAGGATGCCACTTCGGCAAAAGAAGTGGATGCCACTGTTTATCGACATTTAGTGGGATCACTTATGTATCTGGTCAATACACGACCCGATATATGCTATGCTATTAACTAGCTTTCACAAGCTATGGTTAAGCCAACCAAGCTCTTCTGGAAGGCGGGCAAGCATGTATTGCGTTATTTGAGAGGCACATCGGGATATGTATTGTGGTATAGACAAGAGGATGAGGTGAAGCAATGTGGCTTCACGGATGCAGATTGGGCACGGAGCCCAACGGACAGAAAGAGCACATCAAGAGGGGTCTTCAGTATCGGGTCGACAACAGTTTCTTGGTACAACAGGAAGCAGAGATCCGTGGCACTCAGTTCAGCAGAGGCCGAGTATATGGCAGCAAGTTTGGCTGCATGCAAGGCTATATGGATGAGGAAGATTCTAGTCAGTTTGTTCGATTCTCACTTGAATCCTACTGTGATTTACTGTGATAACCAGAGTTGCATGAGTTGGCTAATCCTGTATTTCATGATATATCTAAGCATATTGACATCAGGTACCATCATATAAGAGATTGTGTGCAGTGGAGAATCATGTTACTTTCATACATTCCAACGGAGGATCAGGATGCTGATATCTTGATGAAGGCGCTCACCAGGAGCAAATTCGAATACCATCGAGGCAGGATAGGGGTTGTTGATAATCCATATCTTGTTGAGAGGGAGTGTTGAGAAGGCAACAAGATGATGGAGTTTAGTGGAAAGAAGTCGCCTTCACTAAGTGGCCTCGCAGGGTATTTTTGGTGCAAAGTCTATTTTTAGACTATGTCTATTTTTAGACATATGGATCATGGTCTATGAGTTGTAGGATGATGTTTATGGATGATTGGTCATGTTGGGAAAAATAGATGGACTTCTATTTCTGGTTCACAGCGGAGTGATCAGAGTCTATTTTTAGACTGGCAGTCAAAAATAGAAAAGTCAAATATTATTGTCTCATAATAATATTTAGACTATAAACTTTATCTTATCCTCTTGGAGCACTTCAGTTTGAGCTACAGATGTGGCACATGAAGCTGTCAGAAGGAAATATGCTTTCTTTGTGGGTCAGTTGAGCTATTGCATGCATGACATCAGTTAGAACTCATGCATGTGAGTTTGGTGGAGTTGGATGTGGAGTTGATGGAGTTGTGTTCAGTTTGACTTGGTTAAACTAGTTGTAAATAATCTAACTGCAAATAGACTAGTGATGAGTGATGTGAATTAATTGATTAAATTAATTCACTAATTATTAACTCATAATGCAATTGAAGAATACATCAGTTAACTCAGTGCATGTACAGTTCAGTGGAGACTGGTGTTAGAGGTTGAAATTGCTATCAGTTGTGACTATAGTTGTGCATGAGGATTTGCACAAGCAATGTATTGAGTATACCAATGAGTATTGTGTTGATTTGCCCAATGGAATAGCCTGTGATCACGTGATTTCCAGTGTGAGTGATTCTCAGCAGGTTTGTGCAATAGAGGCAGGCAAAGCAGTGGAGAAGATTGAACCTATGACTTGTTCAAATCTGAGCTAGTTTTGTGTGTAACAAGTGGAGATAGTGCTGGATACTTGAGAGGAGTATTGTACTATGTATTGTTACATGTTCTCAATCATTAATATACAGATAGTGTGGGGTTTTCAGCTGTAAGCTTTTCCCGGGTTACATATTGTGTTAATGTGTGCATGCGATTGATGTTTCATTGTTTTTGATGCTGCTAAATTGATGATCAACGTAGAGGAGATTATGTATAGTGCATGTATTCCGCAATAGTGTATAATTAGGATAATCTTTGTGAATAAGTGTTTATTATTCAAAATTTCTACAAAAATTGACAAATGATCCTATACTTCATAATCCATATTGGCCACTTGTTTCGACCAAGATTAGTGGTGACTGTCCTAAGTTTGAAGGCAAGTCCAGAAAAGACCCCCATGCACATGTCATGACTTATCACCTTTGGTGTTCATCCAATTCATCGCTTAACGATTCTATTTGTCTCCGTCTTTTCCAAAGGACTCTTACTGGTTTCGCTGCAAAGTGTTACATTGAACTTGCTCGTGGGACTTTCCAAGATTTTAGCTCTCTCGTGATGGAATTCCTTATGCATTTTTAGTTTCCAATTTGCTATGAAACGAGAACACATATTCTTACATCTCTGAAACAAGACATAGCTACTCACATCTCTAATCATATTCATGAATGGAGAAGGCATCATCATTTGATCAAGTTTTGGATTTTTTATTAGCTATCTGATTGGTTCAGTACCTGTTTTGTAGGTCTAATAACCAGAGACATTGCTATGGGGGCATATGTTACTGAAGAGCAAGCCATCACGCATGCTCAATATCTTGATTTGGTATATTCCAAATCTGGCACACTTTATGACGTCTTATCCGATTCTCCGCAACCTGGAACTTCTAAAGATCCGTCGACACCTTCTATCAATGGTGTTATTGGTTTCATCGCTCAGTCTTCCCAAAAGTCTTCCATGACTCCTGCGAAGCAGAAATCCATTGCTCCTACGAAAACTGCTTCTCAATCCCCATCCAGTCCTCGGAAAACCTCAGAAGTTAACGTCGTCCAGTCCACCATGGTAGAGAAAACTTTGAAGGGTAAGAAGAAAGGGAAAGGTAAAAATAAGTCTGACACACCAAAGCAAGAAACCCTTAAGACTCCTATCAATGATGGTTATAAATGCAAACCTAAATATCCTTGTCTTATCTGTGATTAGGATCATTTCACTAAAGACTGTCCTCGACAATCTGAGGTAAGTTGTTTGCTTAAGGGGACTTCAGGGATTCCTGTTGTGCTTAAAGAACCTTTTCCTTCTCAGCAAACTCAAATGGTGGACCAGCCTCAATCCTCTTCCTCATTTGGTTCCCAGGTCTTTATGGCCGGGACTACTCCTATTCACATATCTACTTGATTGAAAGATTATGCTCCGTCAGCCGGGAAAGAACTTGAAGCCCCTTCTAGTGTTCCCCCATCCAGTTCTGGCCCTCTTCATATTGAAAGGCCTAGTAATGAGTCTGTCATTCGACCACCTGCTAAAGGAATTATCCGGAAATCTTCTTATAATCCCAATGCTCGTGCTGCACAACACTATAGCATTGTCAAAGATCTAGCCCAAGCTCCTTCGGTTATGTTTGCATTGGAGGTTCTCTAGAATTGTACTTCCCAACGGAAGTTGTTACTATCCACCATTGGTGGAATTGATCCGGCTGATTCTGAGTTGATTACTTTCAATCTTGAAAATCATGTGCTGTGTTTGCCTCACCAGATCGCTTTTCTTATCTAGGTTGTTATTAACTTAAAGACTATTCATCGTACTGTTATCGATGAAGGAGCATCAACTTGCATAATGTATGTTGCTTGTTGGAAATCCATTGGTTCTCCCTCTTTGAGTCAATCTCTAAATACCTTGGAGGCACTTGATGGAAGAGATTCTCGTCCGTTTGGTATTCTCCCACGTTTTCTTATCACCTTGGAAGGAAACACAGTCAATGCCGAAGTAGAAGTTGTCAACACCAATCTAATGTTAGCCTCACTCTCTTAATAATCAATTAATAAATCGAAATATTAAATTAAATTAATAAAATCATGAGAACTCCTCAAAATAAAGAGTCTAGTTTTGGATGAGAGATTCTATCCAACTAGCTCTCCTAAATTAGTATGTAAATTGAGAAAATGTCTCAACCAAGTGAGTCTAAGATAGACGTACTATCTTAAGACCACTTTCTCATGTATTTAAATGTATTATTAAATTATTTGAATAAGAGAGAATTACATGAACATGAGAGACCACATGATGGATCTCTACCTTTTCCACCAGTGTAATTTTTATGTTTTAATTTGTTGTGCATATGGTTATATGGCTTTGTGATTCTTCTTCATGTGGTATCAAGCCACCAAGGTTCAGATCAGTTTATTTTCTTACTGCTTGAGGACTGGTCGAAATCCGCCATCATTGGGCAATTTCATGAGTAGCTGCGTGATTGGAAGAAGTGACCATTGTGGGTTTATCGCAGGACTGGCAAACAAATACTATAGATGTTGTGCTATATCAGTAAGTCAATAGTGTGTTAAAAAAAAAAAATGTTTTTTGAGAATTTTTGTTGTTCACCGCCGAGTTACCTTGGCTCTCTAGCGAGAGAAACGATCATGTGAAATATGTCTTACTAAATGGTTGAGCGCAACATTGGTGTCAATGCAGTTTGTGGCAATAAATGTTGTCTCTGCCTATATTTTTTTAGCAAAGCTGGTCGGCTAAAATCTGGGCACAACTCTGGCGATATTTCAACAATTTCAATATTAAGCAAGAGCTGCAGACCATTATGTACCGCCTACTTATTCAATGCTGTCAAGTGAAAATTTGTGCGTGGAAGAAGCTTGGAACATGGTGACCTGTGTGAAGGAATTGGAGCTTGGATCATGGCACAAATAGAACAAAGTCAACAATTGAAGTTATTCTCAAATCATTTTATTGAATTGCTTTAAATATGTGTTTAGGATTTTACAGATGAGGTTTGGTGAATTTTTCTTTTCTCTTTGACCTGGTTTGATGCTGCTTTCGAGGTTTATGACAGCTGAAGGTTTTCCGCTAGGGTTTTATAGTGATTTTCTGTTGAGTTGTGATTCTCGATGCATAACACCTAACAAATGACAAGCTTTGATGACCTCAACAATAATCCAGGCCAACTCTGCTCCGGTTGTTGCAGTTGACTCTGTTCAAAATGTTCATGCTAATTTGAATGATCCCCAACCTGGCATCCCTGTTGCTGTTCATGCAACTATTTTTTGTTGTTGCTCCCCTTGCTGCAGATGTTCCCCATCTTGTTGTTCGTGTTTCTGTTGCTGCCTCTGATTTTCATCATGTTGTTGAGAAGTAAACAGCTGCCAACGTGCACCAGATAAATTTGAACCTGCAAGTGCTCCTTGGGAGTGCAGCGCTGCATGCTTCCACAGCTTTACCCGAATGCATATGCTCATCCTCGTCTTTTGCCTAGGGCTCAATGGAACGAGTTCAACTCCTAAGGGAGCCCACATCTTGGAGGAACTAGCCAAAAAGGAAGAGTCCACTTTGTAAATCCGTGGAGGAGCCAACAAAATCGTCATTCCACTCACAAGTCAACAAATGATTAATTCATATTACTAACTTTTCAGAAATCACTTAAATGAAATCTTCACGTTACTTTTTATAAATCACTTTTGTAAAGTGATCTGAAAGTTTTATTAAATTGTTTTGTAAAGGTTTTTTTAATGTGGTCATAAAGTTAATAAAGGATAATGTATGTAATATATAATTTTTGGGAGTGATAAGTGAGTGGAGTAATAAATAATATTTATTTTTTTTTTTTTATTTTTTTTTTTTTTGAGAAATAAGGTAATTTTTAAGAGAGCTGTATTAAATTTTTTATTTTGGAGAGATAAAGTGTGTATTTGTGGAGAAATAAGGTGTATTTTTAAATTTTGAGTGATTTTTCGAGTGGATCAAATATTTTTATTTGGGAGTCATAAGGGTGAAGATTGGGATTAATTTTGGATAAGGTGAGATTTTGTGGAGTAATAAGGTGAAATTATTTTTATATTGGAAGTGATAAGTTGAATTTTGAGATTTTTTTATTTTGGAGTTATAAGGAGTGTTTTAAATTTTTGGAATCAATTTAGTGATTTCATAAAATTGTTTTTGAAGTAAAGTGATTTTTTTTGTAATGGAGTAATAAGTGATTTTTTGGAGTCATAAGGTGCATCTTTTGTAAATTTGGAGCGATAAGTGAAGATGTTTAAAAGGGAAGCTCATTGTTGCATTTTGAAGAAAGCTTTATTTTTAGCAGATTGAGTTAGTGTACATTTATTTTTTATGACAATTTGCTTCAAGGGGTTGTGGGCTTGACATTCTCATTGTTTGAGAAATTTCATTCACGATGTTGTGAAGGTGAATATTTATGTACTTCAATATTTAATAAAGACAATTTTTTGCTATGTTGATGTGTCCTAGATCCACCCGAAATTGAATAAGGGGATCTTAGGTACACCATGTGTATGTTTGTGATGGCGCATGCTTCCTAATATTATTTTCGTTTTGTGTCTAATTTTTGACACTAACCTTCATGTGCATCCATCTAATATGGTACACATGTAGCACACAACAAATTAGCGAATTGCATGCACTCAATCATTTTCATTCAAGCTCCTATACTCAAGATTAAGTACACAAGCACAAAGCATCACATCATCAACTTGATAAGATGATCTTTCAAGCAAGCAAAATTTCACATCATGTAATCAAAGAAATCAAGTTAAGGACGCTACAAAATTAAGCATTTCAAGCCAAGACAACATTTCTACATCAACATCCGATCAAGTTGTCATCTACATCAACAATTTTTGCAGCCATTCAACAACAATTTCTTTTGGCAATTGCACTTGCACCAATTTTTTATTAAGTTCAATACAAAACTATAACTTGCAAATCATAATTTGTAAGTTGAATTGTAATCAAAGTCAAATTCAGTTGAATTGTAAGGGTGCATTCTCGGTTGAAACCGACACCCAAGATTAGAATTGATAGGGAATCAATTAAACCAAGTGAATCCATTGTTTTTAACTAAGTTTTTTCAAATCATTGTAAGTGTTTCTCTTGGGTGCATTTTCGATAGTATTCGACACCCTTATTTTGATCAATCAAGAGTGTATCAAATGAAAATCTTACAAATCATCAAGCAAGCGTGAAAGAAAGCAAGTGTGAGTTCAAACAATCAATTGTTAAAACAAGTTCAAGCGAGCGTGCAACAATCAACCAAACATCAAGTGAGCGAGTTCTGAAAATCCAACAAATATTAAAAGAAAGTGAGCGTGAGTTCCAACAAGTTCACATGGCAAATAGCATTCAATTATTAAATATTATTAACAATTTGATCCTCTCAACTACTGAAGACATGGTGCAAATCAACAAAGCAAATCTTGTTGATATTTCAATGAATCTTCAACATGCACATCAAATGACTGAGTTCCTTCAACTGGAGTCGCAACTATAGAGAAATGAGTTGCAAGAGAAGCATGTTGCTTCCAAGTCTTTTTCTTGATACAGTTGATCATTCGAACTCATTCATCCCACCAGTTTCAAGTGTTGAAGTTGTTCCAGTGCAACTTTTTTTCAAACCCAACATCAAGCCATGGGAAGAAATCCAAAGTAATCAAAATCGATGTGGCTTAGGATATGTTGAAGATGACGAAAACTTACATATCCCTGATTATTCAAAGCCCATTCAGTTCTTCAGTACTGGATTACTTGAACATATCACCTCAGCAAGTTCTCTGCAAGTTGCAGACAAACATCAATGCAAACAAACTGAAGTTGTAGACAAACAAAAATGCACATAAACTCAAGTTGTAGACAAACTGACATGTTCTCATTGTCAAAGAACCGGTTATCTGGAAGATCAGTGTTTTGATATCCATCCCTGTCACCATTGTGGTAAGTCAAATAATTCATCAGAGAAATGCTACAAACAAGACCAACCTGCCAGATTAAAGATCGATTATTCATGGATTGATCCCTAGGAATGGTCATCCACAGCCAGAAGATTGTACAAGTTTTACAATCGGATTCACTCACACATATTGCAGCCAACAGTCAAATGAAGATGGTACTCTCATGCAGTTGAACGGGGGAGTACAACAATGAAACTCTCCTACACTTGAAGGGGGGGAGTTCAGATATATTTTGGAGAAGATTGCCTCTCCTTTCAACTGACAAAGGGGGGAAATGTCAATGAAATTAACAAGTGGTTGTCAGACTGAAAGTCTCGACAACATCAACGAAGCAACCAATGGGCATCTCCATCAGCCAGTTGGTGATCATTAGTGAAGCAACCAGTAGGCGTCTTGGACTGGGTTGAAGTTGGACATATTCTATGCATGACGTTGCTTCTTCATTGTTCCGCATACTCCATTTTCCTCATCAAGGGAAAATTGTTATGGCCGATCAGTTGTCCTTCTTTGCTTCCTCTTTCTCGGAGGGAAATGTTCCGTATGTGGAGCATACCAGTATTCCTTATGAGAGTGTGGTTGTTGGGCTCTTAAAGCTCCTACCCTCATGGGCATTTTTCTGCTCCCAGCTCCTAATGTCGCCTTCGTTAATATGATCTTGCTAACCCTGATCCTTGGGTGATTCCTCCCCTCGATCAGGTAGATTCTTGGGGTGATGTTATGCCATTGAGCCCTGCTGAGCTTAACTATGTTGAAATCATCTCAGCTTCGGCTTATTCTTCTAAATATACTCCTTAGAGTAGGTCTCTTGACATGTATGTGCAATCCCCTTGGCTAGGAGATCTTGCTTCTCCTGATCCTTTGCAAGAAATGTTTCCTTGTAATGAGGCTATTCTTGAAACTTTGTCTTTTGAGGATCCTCCTTGGGTCATTAGTCATCATCGTTCCTCGTTTCTTCCTGGATTTGCGCTAATGACTACCTGTCTAGAATATTTTGCTTCCCATGTTCCTTCTCAACCTCTTCAGATGCCCATCTTAACTCATGAGGTATTTTCTGAAGGGAATATGGGAAATATCACATAAACCATATCTATCAACATCTCTATTAAACCAGGGGTTATCGAAAATATTCACATTGGAGTAACTTGTTCTCCCGAGGAAATCCAGATTTACACTAGTCTCTTCTGAGAGTTTCACGACGTGTTTGCCTTGTCGTATGAATAAATACCTGGTATAGATTCAAGTATTGTGGTGTATGAGATCCCTATGTATCCTGATGCGAAACCAGTTCATCAACGTTTACATCCCGTGCATTCAAGAAAGGTAGCTTCCATTAAAGGAGAGGTTGAACACCTTCTCAAGGTTGGGTCCATTTACCCTATTCCATTGACAGACTGGGTCTCTAACATTGTCCCTGTGACCAAACAGTAGGGTACTATTCGAGTTTGTGTTGATTATTGTGATATTAATCACACATGTCCAAAAGATAACTACCCCACTCCCTTTATTGACCAGCTTATTGATGATTATGCTAGGAGTGAAATATTCTCTTTTATGGATGACTTCTCTGGCTATAACCAAATCAATATTTTACCTATTGATCAACACAAGATTGCCTTTATCTGTCCATGGGGTACTTTTGCTTATAAAAAGCTACCTTTTGGTTTGAAGAATGTCAGTGAAACTTTTCAAAGAGCAATGTCCTATGCTTTTCATGATATTAGACACATTTTTCAGCCTTATCTGGATGATCTCCCTACTCATTTAGCTAAACACGCAGACCATCCAGACCACCTCCATCTGATTTTTCTTCGTTGTAGACATTATAATATTCGTCTCAATCTACACAAATGTGTCTTCTGTGATGAGTCCAGTAGACTCCTTGGGTTTGTTGTTTCTAAGGAGGGTATTCGTCTCGATCCACTCAAGGTCAAAACTATTTGAATCTCCCGCCTCCTGCTACTTTGCACCAGTTGTAGAGTTTGCAAGGAAAGGCTAATTTCTTGCATCGTTTCATCCCTAACTATGCCGAGGTCACTAAAGGTTATACATGTCTTCTTAAGCATGACATTCCATTCATTTGGGATGAAATTGCCCAAAAGTCATTTGAGCACCTCAAGAACCTTCTTGTTTTTGCTCCTTTGTTACATCCACCTAACTATCACTATGATTACTCACTTTATCTAGTTGCCACTAATAGTACCATTGGCATGGTTCTAGTACAGGACGATGATGATGGTTCCGAGCATGTCATATATTATCTTAGCTACAACCTTCTCGACCCCGAGACTCGCTATGCTTATGTCGAGAAGTTGGCCTTGGCAACCGTTCAAGTTGTTCAACGTTTTCATCATTACATTTTCTTGCATACCACGACTGTGATTTCTAATTACAACCTGATGACATATATTCTGTCACATCAATTACTGGGGGGAAATACTCTAAGTGGATTGTCATCCTCCAAGATTTTGATTTGGAGTTCACTACTGCCAAATCCAAGAAGTCACTAGTTTCCACTGAGTTGATTTGCTCTTTACCATCTGCTTCTACTCCCTCTCAGATAGAGGACCACATTCCAGATGATACGCTCTTCTTGATTAGTACCCTCGATCCTTGGTACGATGACATCATCGTTTACCTCCATACATCTTCATTTTGCTCTCACTTGTCTAAGGATGCTCTGCGATGCATTTGTCGTCATTCTCAGCCATATCGTATTATTGGAGACACGTTATACCATGTCGGAGTTGATTCTATTCTCCTTCATTGTTTAACCCTCGAGGAAGCTAAGCAAGTCTTAAATGACTGTCACTCTAACGCCTCTGGCAGTCACATGTCTAGTTATGTCATTGCTCATAAGATTCTTCGTGTTGGTTATTATTGGCCATCCATTTTCAAGGATTGCATTCTTGTCATCTGTTCATGTCATGCGTGTCAAATTCTCCAGTGCAAGATGCATGCGCTTCCTTATCTCTTATATCCTGTCATTACCGTTGGCCCTTTTGCAAAGTGGGGCATTGATTTTATGACTTGTAACCCTCGCTCGGCCGAGGGGCATGGGTATATCATCATTGTCATTGATTACTTTACAAAATGGGCCAAAGCGATGCCTACATTGACTAACGATGGTAAGATAGCTGCCAAATTTCTATTCAATCATGTGATTTCCAAGTTCAAAGTCCCTCAGGCCATCGTCACAGATCATGGCTCTCATTTTCATAGTTACATGATGGCCGAGTTGACATCTCAGTTGGGCTTGTGTCACGATAGTTCGACGCCATATTACCCCCAATCCAATGGCCAAGTCAAAGCAGTGAACAAAGTGTTGGTCACCATGCTTCAGCATACCATTGGAATGCATAAGTCTAATTGGAATTTGATGTTGTTTTCAGCTCTATGGGCCTATCAAACCTCGGTTAAGGATGCTACCAGATTTACACCATTTCAGCTAGTTTATGGTCTGGAAGCTACCCTTCCGATTGAATGTGAAATCCCTTCTCTCAAATTAGCTATCGAATTACTACCGAATACCACTTTGGTGGAGGAGCATCTTCTTTACTTAGAACGACTTGATGAGACTCATTGACTTGCTTCATTGGTCATTGAGGCACAAAAGAAGCGAGTGAAAGCTCACTTTGATCAGACGGTCAACCCACGTTCCTTCATTGAAGGGGATTTAGTCCTATTGTATGATCAAGCTCATGACAAGCTAGGGGTAGGCAAATTCAAACCCATGTGGCATGGTCCCTACTTTGTAAAATGTGTTTTGCAAAAAGGTGCCTATGAGTTGATTGATTACGAAGGCAATCATTTAAATAAACCCCGAAATGGGCTTTATCTTAAGAAGTATTATGCATGAGTCTTTCGTGCATTTACGTGTACATAAGTGTGTTTTCATTTTTGTACATGTTTGGCTTGGTGTGTAATAGTTTTTTTATTATTGTGTCCTTTCACTCTTATGTAGATGTCTGTCACACCTTATGTCGGTTTCGCTGATGGTGTCTGTCGTGGTACTCAGAATCTTTCCTCCATAGCGTGGGTTATCTATGATCCTCATGGTGAGTTGGTGGATATTCAATGCATCTTTCTAGGATGTACTATGAACAATGTCGCTGAATATAGTGCGGTTCTTGAGTTATTGACTGAGGCTGTTGCCCTCAATATTCATGCTCTAATCGTAAATATAGATTCACAGCTTGTTGTTCTCCAGCTCAATGGGAATTATTCCGTTAGAAACCCTTAGATTTTAAGGTTGTATTTATGTGTTCATTTACTAGAAAGGAATTTTGATTTCATTACATATCAACATATTCCTAGAAGACTAAATACATTAACAGATGCATTGGAAAATCATGTATTAGATAGACATTTGCAACATTTGTAAAAGAAAACATTAAGACATAATAAGTTCATAAAACAAAACATAGGTATGTATATATATATCATGTGTTGCACATCGTAGTGATCAGAAAACATGTGTTCAGGTTACATCATGAGACAACATGTCTCCCAAAATTGCATAAAATAAACCTAGGGGTCTAATCTGCATGATGCTCTCTATAGCACACCACTACTCGGAAGACATGTCTAAGCAGTCAGTGGATCTTGTTCGACACCCCTATTTTGTGTCGCTGGTACCATTGAAGGATATCCTCGAATCTCGTGTAGTCTGGGATCCCCTCCATCAATCCATCCAGGTCTCAGGCAATCTCATCCTCTATATCTCCACTAGGAGGAGGTAGCTTGAACTCCCTCTCAACTTTGAAAGCAATGGGAGATAAACCTACAGGTCTCTCGGGTCCAACATCTGCAGGATTGAAACATAATAATCAGGACTTATATAAAAAAAATTTATAAAACTCTTTAAAATTTGAGAAATGAGTTTGTTACCTCTATTGTCCCAGTGTTCCCCAGGAGGGAGTACTAGATCTAGATCACCCCTGAAGTTCGTCCCAGTATATTGCCAATCCTCTACAACAACGAATTGGTGATCTTGCCACTCAAAGAATTCTGGTCTCCATGACATCTTTTGGCTGCTACCTCCTCAAGGCATCAGAGTGGCCAAGCGAGTGATCCGCAGTTCCCATGGTGGTGGCCTTGCCACATTCACCTCCTGTCTCTGGAAGATGGGGAACCATTCCAGGATGAATGGTATGAGGATCAAGCCATATCCAAATTGTTTGGTATCCCCTCGTCGGCATTTTGTTAGCTGCCTTTTGAGGTTGTCTGCTACCGCCTCTACCCAGTTGAATACAGTGGGGTTTAGGGAGTCAATGACCAACCGGAGTTGCATCTTAGTGGCCTCATGCAGGGCCTGCGAACCAGCTGCTCTAGTGATGGTGGAAAGGAGGAATCTCAGGGACAAGTCAGCTACTATTGTGATTTTTAGTTTACCTCCCTTGTCCAATTTCTGGGCCTCTAGACACATTCTCCCAATGAGCATATCCATTGTCTCTCCTGTGATCCAGGTACCTGTCATTTGGGGCCTTTCCCCCCTCCATGATAACCCTGTCAAGAAATAGATGTCGGTGACATCGATTTCTATTTCCTACCCCCGAATGTTGAATCTACCTTCATTAGGATCCCATGCTCCAACCAGGTACTGAAGTAGATTGGGTTGTGCTCTCAGGCACGGTACCATGAAGAATTCTAGAAGCCCACAATTCTTGAGCACGTCCAAGCAATTTGGATCCCCCATGGCCAATACATCATCATTTCTATGTTCCCGTTCTTTCTATTCGATCACCATGCTTTTCTTCCTACAAACACACTAGTATTTAATTATTAATGCCATAATTGTGTTTAAAATCTTAAGACATTGCTTAAATTTTGAGGAATTTTGGTTCTCGGCACTCGTCGCACCTGTTTTTCAAAAAGGTGTGCTGATCCGAAATTCACAGTTCGGAAATTTAGGGCTCTTCGCGACCATTTGGTGTATAGTCACAAAGAGCTCATTTTCGCTCCGTTGGAAAATCCGAGTCTTCGCAGTCCCAAGCTGGGAACCTGTGCCGACCATTGCAAACACTCCCATCCGCAAACCTCCTCTGAATCATAGCTAAACACTTAAAAAATGAGATGCATTATATCTAAAAATACAGGAAAAGAGTGTGGTGCCTACCTGAGCTGAACAAATTCACAAACAAGCTTCTGGAACTCCTCTAATCAATTGCCGAAATCGCAAGTGCAGAAGGGTAAATTTTTTCCACTCCAAGGTAAAAGTGAAAAGTAATTTGTTTTTTACCACTTGGGCCTTTTATAAGCTCTGTTTAGCCATCTAGGGTTTTAAATTAGGGTTTTAGGTCTATGTTTGGATATTTTATGCATATTTACGTAAAAACAGACCTTACACTTGTTTTTTATGTAGCAACAGGTTCCACATACTCTGGTGATGATGGTTTACGAGTTGTATTTTATACTTTTTCAAACTTGGTAAAAACACAAAAAAGTCCCTTTTGGAGTCATCTTTAAGCTCTTTTCTGACTCACAAAACATGAAAATATTGTCGAGCTCTTGTCGCTTTGAACTTGTTAAAGGTTGCAAAGCATCATCTACCTAGTATAAGGTTACCCCTTTTACGGACTGGGATAGATTACTTACAAAAAAGGTATACGTTGATCTATCATGGTCAATAAGTTCCCTTGGATATTTTTTTCTACCTTTCCAGATTCGAGGGAAAAATTTATGAAAATGGACCTTTGGAGTTTTCTTTTTTGTGTCTTTTTCAAACTCTCTAAATATTAAAAATACTCCGAGTTTTTCCTATGTCGAACTTGTTAAACCTTGACGACATTGGACATGTCATCATGACAAGACTGAGCTTCTCCTTCCTAGGGCTCGTTAAAACTTACTAGGTCGGATTTTTGCGAAGGACAAACTTACATTACAAGCATATGTTATCCCCTTCAAACTTGTGTTTCAAAAATAATTGGGGTACTCGTTAGAAATGGTGGGGGGGAATTTGGAAGTATTCTGTTGATTATTACGATAGCTGGTCGCTCTTGAACATCGACACTCTTTCTGTTTCATGTTGGGTTGAGATATCCTCACTTTTATCATTGGCCTTCCGAGTTTTGGGTTATTCATTTTGCCTCATTACATCTGATCCTTGTTGCATCATCATGACTTTTGATCCCTTGGTACCAAAATGTTGCCAAACTCAGGAGTCATGTCACCGATATGTTCAAGATATTAATCCTTCTGTAGTTTGTATCCTTACACACCTTCCTCCAAATCTCTATCTCATCTGCATTCATATTGTTCCTTTGTCTCGCGTCGATGATGTGGGAAACATTATGGCCCTTCTTCAACCGATTGTTTCCTGTCGACTTCAGCTCATTATCTGAGAAGTTGATCTAGAGACTCTTTTTTGGTACCTTGGAGCTTGCATGCCTTAATGGCAAGTTCTTTGCACTCGATGACAGGCTTTCATCATTGGCCTTTGATCGGTTGATTTCACGGGTGTTCGACTTCAGATCATTCTTCACACTTTGTGGATTGTACTAGCAGTACCTTGAGAACCATTGACATTACTAGTGGTCTCACTCATGCTTTTTAATGGTTTACATCATTGACTGGTAATCAAGTGATTTTCTAGTATGCTCGACTTCAGTGCATCTATTCACATATTAGAATTTGTACCATGATCAGGTTGGGCTTCAAAACCCTAGGCTCAGATTACATAAGTCCAGGTTGCGTGGATTGGTTTATGATTGTATACATGACTCTTTTGATTGGATGGCTGCGACCATACGTGAGTCTTTCATATAGTCCTTTTGATTAGATGGTTGCGTCCATACCACAGGTCATTTATGTTTATCTTATGGATGGTTGCGCCCATGCCTTATGCACATGTATCTCCTTTCACTATGTACTCATGTATTAGAGATATCAGTTGTACTTGCATTGTAGGTTCTCTGTGATGGTGTTATGTTTTAGTTATGGATTCATAAAGAATTTTTCCCCTCCCACTCTCTCAGCCTTCATGCTTTAGGGGGCATCTGCTACACAGTAATTTATCACCAACCCCGCATTCCATGATTCTGGACACTGCCAGTCCGTGTTATTGATATCTGTCTTGTGTCATGTTGCAAATTAGGTGTCAATGTCTTCCTTGTCATATTAGGAAGAATATCTCAGTTTACTTCTCCTAGAGTAGACCCTTTTTTATTTATGTTTTTGGGTCGTTGCGGGACAACAATTGTTCCACCTGTGAAGAAGGCCAAGATTGCACTAGCCCTGGTGAAGTCTTCACTCTGTCTCTGTGTTGCACTCATGACGAGCTAATTTTGGCAAGTTTTTTAAACAACTCGTCGAAGCTTCGAAGTGTAATAGCCTCATGGGTGGTCCTAGGGTTGGTTGTTGGATCCGATGAGCTCGGCTCTCTCCTTTGGGATGGTTATTCCACCTTTTGTGCAACCTTTCAAAGAGATAATCTCTTTCTCCCATATTTTATCGAAGCTTATCCTCCTATAAATACTTCCTCCATGACTGAGATCAGTTAGCTTCAGAGGTTAAGAATTCATTAGTAAAAGTAGAGAAGTTTTGCTAGAGTGTGGAAGTAGACTCTCATATAACTTCACTTGGGATGGTTTTGAGTGGAGTTTACTTGATTGTAAGAATGTTCTAGCATTAGCCTTTTGGGTAGGAGAGAGAGATATTAATCTTTTGGGAGACAGTCTATGAGTGAATTCTTGCAGAGACATGCCGACAGGACCCTTCAAGGAGGCTTATGGCGTCAAGCCTTGCTTGTAAGTTCTACTTTAATTTACATTAATACAAATCAACAGCTTATTTCCTATATCGTATATCAAATTGCGTGATGATAGCTTGAAGCTCCTTAACTCTAAGTAGATAGTTTTTGTCGTAATACATTATGTTCGTGGTTATGTTCTATATGTTGTTTTCAAGTACAAGTGATTAAAAGAACGAGAGCTAGAGCAACACAACAGGGACATCATCAAATGATGATTTGAAGGTAAGCCTTCATGTCATCAACTTTCTAAGGAAACTTTCTTTGGTATTGTCTTTGCGGTGACTAGACCCACTCTAGGGCTAGAGGGGTTGCCTTTGTCTGTAGAGGGAACTTGCCTATTTCACAAGGGTCTGTACAAACTCTTGCAATAGATGGAGTTATCACTAACATGTTGTACTATAACCTAACAAATAGTGCACCACAACGCAGCTCCCGCGGTTTTCCCAACATTATTTTCTGGTTTCAGGGGCACAGACCCTCCCCCTATAATATAATTCTTAAAGACCGGTAAATGGTCCTTATCATGTCCATGGCTCTTACATTTCAGACACCAGATCTCAGCGCGCACCTCCAGCTGAGCTTCCTGTCCTTTCTTCAAGCTCTATAACTCCAAGTGCAGACTTTCCAACTATGAACGAATCTGTTGTACCCCAAGGTTTGTATCCTAAATAGGCGATGCATCCAGCCTCATCGCGATATGTAAGGCTTCTGCTTGCGTCACTATTTTCTGCTATGACAGAGGTATTCCTAAATGTTGGGTTGTGTTATATTCTTTCCATGACTAGCCCACGTAGTTAACCAGGGGGTTAGAGGGGGGGTAGAGCCCCCCCTTCATTGCACCGATTGCGTAGCGAGGGGGTCACAGGGGGTTTGAGGGGTGCAGGTAGCCCCTCTCTATGGGGTCTGGAGCAATGCCCCGGAAAATTTTGTTTTTGGACCCGATATTAGGTTGGGTGGACCTACCTATGGTTTTGTGCATGATTTTCGCACATGATTTTGGGCGCGATGGTTTTCGGTCCATGGTTTTGGACGCGATGGCTTTCGATCCATGACATGTATAAATATGTATTGTAACATTGAAAGGAATATAATGAAAAATCAAGCTGGTAGTCTCAGTTTTGGGATCCAGGGGAAAATCTCTGTGTATATGTGTTTTATGTGTTATGCTCTCGCATTGTTTATTTTATATGTTTTAGAATTTGTATGAAGGTAATTTTTGTACGGGGTTAAAACCTACATTTGGTATCAGAGTTGTTTTGGCTTCAAGGGGACACCTTTTGTTGCTGAGGGGTTTCACTCAGGCCTATGGTAGACCCTGTTCAGTGGGAGATTTGCGGGATCGATTCTGGTGGTGAAAAAAGATGGCGAGCAGTGGAAAGATAGAGATTGATAAATTTAATGGTTAGAGTTTTGAGTTATGGAAACTCAAGATGGAGGATCTGTTGGTGGATAAAGATCAGTGTCTAGTAGTAGATCCAGCTACTAAACCAACAGGAGCATCTGATGAAGAATGGAAGAAGTTGGATCAGAAGGCTAAGAGCAGAATATGATTATGTGTCTCAGATTCAGTATTGATGAATGTATCAAGGGAAGCTATGAAAAAGGCTTTGTGGGACAAGTTAGGGACTTTGTACCAATCTAAGTCTCTGGTGAATAAAATGTTCCTATGGAAAAAGTTGTATAACCTGAGGATGAAAGATGGAGACCCGGTGATAGAACATTTGGATGCATTTAATACTGTGGTAAGTTAGTTATTATATGTTGATATTAAAATTTCAGATGAAGATAAGTGCATCAGTTTGTTGTGTTCTCTACCAGAATCGTGGGATAGTTTGGTTATTGCAATAGGTAGAAATGCAATTGCCTTGCATTTTGATGAAATAGTCTCATCCTTGCTGACAGAGGAGATGAGACAGAAAAATATGGAGAGGCAGAATGGTTATGCCTTGTCTTTACGAGGATGGTCCCAGAATAGAAACAAAAATATTTCATTGAGTGGGAGATCTAAATCTAGAGGGATATCTAAATCTCCAAGAAAACCTGTAAAGGTGGTGTGCTGGAAATGCAGAAAGGAAGGGCACTACAAAAGGGATTGTAAATCTAAAGCTCCTGACAAAGGAAAGGGATTTGATGATGCTCCTTATGTAGAGGCGAAAACCAACTCAGATGAAGGTGGGGATGTGTACCTGGCTTCTTCAAGTACACATGTAGATCATGAGGAATGGTTGATTGACTCAAGTGCATTCTTTCACTTCACTCCCCATAGAGAGTGGTTGTGCAAGTATGAGAAATATGATGGTGGTGATCTCTTCTTGGGGGATGACAGGAAGGCTAGAATCATTGGTCGTGGAAAAGTAAAGTTGAAGTTGCAAGGTGGAAGGGTTAGAACACTTCCGGGTGTTCTTCATATTCCTGCATTCACCAGAAATATGATTTTTGTAAGTAAGCTAAATGATGCAGGTGTAAAAACAATGTTCTAGAAGGATACCTGCAAAATGGTTCGGGGAGCACTGGTATTCATGCAGGGAGTTCGGATTGGACCTCTGTACAAGCTACAAGGTAGCACTGTTATTGATGGGTGCAACAGTTCTGTGGTTCCTGAAAGTGGAGCAGAAAATCTAGTGGTCTCTGGAGAGAAGACCATGCTGTGGCATCAAAGGCTTGGACATATTGCAGAGAAGGGCCTTCGAATACTTCATGGTAAAGGTATGGTGGAAGGTATGAGTAATATCTCTTTGGATTTTGATTTTTGTGAAAATTGTGTACATGGGAAGTAGAATCAAGTGAGTTTCCCCTCTGGTGGTAAGAGGGCGAAACATATATTATAACTTGTGCACAGTGATGTGTTTGGACCTATGAAGGTTCCATCACTAGGTAAGTCTATGTAGTATGCATCATTTATAGATGACTTCTCAAGGAATACATTGATATATTTCCTTAAGAAGCAATTTGAAGTCTTTGACAGGTTTAAAGAATTTAAGGCTCTGGTGGAAAACTAGATAAAGAAGAAGATAAAGGTGTTGAGGACAGATAACGGTGGAGAGTTTTACAGCAAGGAATTTGAAGAATTCTAGAAGAAGTGTGGTATAGCACGACAAAAGACTACTCCATACACACCTAAGCAAAATGGAGTTATAGAAAGAATGAACAATACATTGATGTAAAGGCCAAGAAGCATGCTTAGTGGTTTCGAGTTAGGACGGGAATTCTGGGTAGAGGCGGTGGAGACAACATGTTGCCTGGTCAACAGATCACCTTCATCAGCGTTGGAGGATAAGAATCCACAAAAGGTATGGACTGGTAAGAAACCCTCTCTTTCACATCTAAGGGTATTTGGATGTGATGCATATGTACATGTTCCAAAGGATAAAAGAACCAAGTTGGATAGTAAATCTGAAAAGTGCATGTTTATTGGGTATAAGGATGGTTTAAAGCGTTATAAGCTTTGGAACCCAGTAACAAGGAAGGTTGTGTACAACCGAGATGTGGTGTTCAAAGAGGTGAAAGATGTTATTAAACATGAAGTCCAACCAAAGGAACCTAAGAAGATAGAGTTTGAGTTTGAGGAAGAATCAGACTCTACAGCAGAGGAGGAATCAAAATATGAAGAGCCACAAACTCCGGGTTTGAGAAGATCAGTTCAAGATAGTTGGAAAGGTATAGTCCATATGCTTTCTGTTCAAATTTTTCTTTATCTGTTACTGAAGATGATCCCATAACTATGTAGGAAGTTGTAGATTCAGAGGATGGAAAACTTTGGAAAGAGGCCATGGTTGATGAAATGACATCTTTGCACAAAAATGTGGCTTGGGATCTGGTGGAGTCGTTGGCTGGAAGGAAACCCATTGGCAGCAAATATGTGTTCAAGAAGAAGACAAATGCAAAAGGAAATGTGGAGAAATACAAAGCTTGGTTGGTAGCAAAAGGTTATTCCTAGGTGTTGGGAATTGATTTTGGTGATATTTTTTCTCTTGTTTCCAAGGTGACTTCTATTAGATTACTTTTATCTGTTGCTACTCCTTTTGATTTTGAGGTAGAACAGATGGATTTGAAGACAACATTTCTTCACGGGGATCTGGAAGAGGAGATCCACATGAAGCAACCTAAAGGCTTTGCAGTGAAGGGTAAGAAAGAACTACTATGCGGGTTAAAGAAGTCTTTGTATGGGTTAAAACAGTCACCAAGGATGTGGTATCATAAATTTGATACATTTATATGGGGACTTGGCTTCACTAGAAGAAAAGCAAATCACTATGTGTATTTTAAATTAATTGGTGACTGTGTTATTTATTTGGTCTTGTATGTGGATGATATGTTGTTGGTTGGAAATGACAAAGAAATTATCCAGGATTTGAAGACCCAATTGTCCTCCAAATTCGACATGAAAGATCTTGGTGTTGCAAACTATATTTTGGGCATGGAAATTAAAAGAGATCTGGCAAAGAGGAAGCTCTGGTTAAACCAGAGGAAGTATGTCGAGACATTACTGCGGAGATTTAATATGCAGGATAGTAAACTGGGGAAGGTTCCTATTCCTGTAGGTGTAAAGTTATCTACTGAACAGTGTCCCAAGACATAAGAAGAGGAAGAGGATATGTCTCGAGTTCCATATGCAAGTGCAATCGGTAGCCTGATGTATGCAATGGTATGTACTAGACCAGACATTGCACATGCAGTGGGAGTATTGAGTAGGTTTATTTCAAAACCAGGAAAGGAGCATTGGATAGTAGTGAAGCAGGTTTTCAAGTATTTGTGTGGCACTAGTGATTATGGTTTGTGCTACCGAGGAAGACCAGGATTGGACAGAGTGTTGGATATTCATGGCTTTGTTGATGCAGACTAGGCTGATGATCTGGATCAGAGAAGATCTACAAGTGAGTATGTGTTTAACCTATTTGGAGGTGTAGTCAGTTGGATGAGTAAGAAACAATCTGTAGTGGCACTATCAACTACAGAAACAGAATACATGGCAACCACTCATGTAAGCAAGGAAGCAATTTGGTTGCAGATATTGTGTTCAAGTATGGGGTTAGTACAGGGAGCTATAAGGATAGATTGTGACAGCCAAAGTGCAATTTTCTTGGCAAAGAACCCTGCATATCATTCAAAGACAAAGCACATTGATGTTCAGTATCACTTTCTAAGGGATATGATAAAAGAAAAAAAGGTGTTGCTAGTAAAGGTGGACACTTTGAAGAATACTGCAGATGCATTGACAAAATCTGTGAGCTCTGAGAAGTTCTCTTGGTGTAGAGAAACAATGGGCATTGCAGGGCTAGATAAATGACTAAGCGCTCTTGTGCCCCCCTGTGGAAAGAAAACAAGAAGTGGGAGAATGTTGGGTTGCATTATATTCTTTCCACAACTAGCCCACATAGTTAATCGATGGGTTAGAGGGGGGGCAGAGCTCCCCCCTTCGTTGCATCAATTGAATAGCGAGGGGGTCATAGGGTGTTTGAGGGGTGCAGGTAGCCCCCCTCTATGGGGTCCGGGGTAGCGCCCTGGAATCTTTTTTTTTCGGACCCTATATTAGGTTGGGTAGACCTACCTATGGTTTTGTGCATGATTTTCGCACATTGTTTTGGGTGCAATGGTTTTTGGTCCATGGTTTTGGATGCGATGGTTTTCGGTCCATGGTATTAGATGCTTCGGCATGTATAAATATGTATTGTAAAATTGAAAGGAATATAATGAAAAATCAAGCTGGTAGTCCTGGTTTTGGGATCTAGGGGAAAATCTCTGTGTATATGTGTTTTATGTGTTATGCTCTCGCATTGTTTATTTTCTGTTTTTTAGAATTCGTATGCAAGTAATTTCTGTATGGGGTTAAAACCTACATTAAATGGGGCAAGAGCGATGATATAAAACAGTCATGATGCTGAGAATCTGGGATTTGCATATTAGCCTACCTGATTGGGCATTTCAACCTTTGATCAAATTCCCAAGGTGTCTCATCAGCCTTCTATCATATTTCCTTAAATTCAATTACTGACTGTGTCTTTGACTTAGGCTTACTGAACTCCTTGTTCAAAGCTAGCTGGGTATCTGCCAATGATGCATTGGGTTTATCAGTTCAATACTTGATATACCATGTTAATGTGCGATCCTGTAAATTTGTAACCAACTGTGCTTTCTTAATATTATCATCCATAATATGTTGTGTTGTCTAAACATCATCTGCAACAAACCAAAATTGTTTTGGATCTTTGGTCCCCTTTCCTTTAAAAATTGGCATCTTCATCGCATTTGCCATGTTGAATGGTGGGGGTGGAGGTGGAGGTGGTGAAGGCATAGTTGTATGAGGTGGAGGTGGAGGTGGAAGTGGAACCTTTGTAATTAACTGAACCACACTTCACGGAATAGTCAGCACTGCCCCTTCGTCATCACTTGAAGGGGGTTCAATGAGCAGACTATATTCTGGGTTGGATCCTCCGTTCCTTCTAATGAATATCCCACTTTGCGTAGCTCCAAACATCAATGTTACTGCATAAGTCTCTTTTCACATAACAACATTTTAATCCAAGTCTTCAATGATTTCAAATACTTACCTCGTGGTCCTTTAAATATCCTTCGCTTCGCTTCGTTATAGCTGATATTTCTATCGATCGCAAAATAAGTCACAAAACTGCCCAACGTGTGATCAACCTAGTGATCCACAACCCATGCGATATTTCCTTCTGATTCTTCCAAACGTCACACCAGTTTAGGATTCCACACTATAGGGCCTTCGAGCCTCCACGTCCCTTGACTATAAGTTAATTTAAACAACCACTCATATAGTTCTTCAAGGAAGAAATAGAAGAATGTGTCGGTCTCGTCTATGTACAAAAATATCTACAACCACTATTCCTTGGATAATTTAGGACTTATGTTCTCCTGAGCCATGAATGTGTGCAACTTCCAATCAATCCACTTATCAAGCTCTTTCTTTGTAGGAAACCATTTATCACACATCTCTCAAATAGATCCCAGTCTTGGAAATGGAACCATTTGTTGGCTTAAGGGGGCCTGGCCAAGGCTCAGAGTTCTTCACTCCAACCAAAAAACCCTAACTCCTGGCCCTTTCGGCAACTACCTGCATAACGCAGGCTGTAGTCTCACCCGAAGTAGTATCGGGGGATGCCAAAACCAGGCTTCTACATTCAGGGACATGTGATAAGTGGTTCTTAAGCTCCTATAGCTCAGATCTTCCTTTGCGCATATCAGTAGTCTCTTATGTCTCATGTTGTCTTAGTGGGTCCTAACCCAGGTTCCGAGTTAGTTGTGCCAAACAAAACCCTACACTACTGGCCCTTTCGGCAGCAATCCGAGGTGTGTGGACTAAAGTCTCACCCGAAGTAGTATGGGGGCATCCTGGAACCAAGTTTCCACATCCAGATATCAGTGTTATGTCTTTTTATGCCCTAGATCTGCTTCTACGTAGATCTATAAGCCCTTAGGGCTTGGTATTACAATTCCCTTTGAACGACCTCTAGACCTTCGCAAAATTCTATGACTAGATTTTGTGGACCCTGAATAGATGAATTAGCTACTTACGTGCACCTTAGATTACTCTTAGACCAGTATGTGCTTATATCTACCCAAGTGTTAAATAAACCTAATATAAAATGTTATGATCTTCACATAATCTCTTAACATTTATTGTGTTCTGTTAATAAGACAGATCTAGTAAATTCGTGCATCAATACATCATTATTTCATAAAGATATTATTCATTACAATGTATATCGGAATCATAAATAGCAAAAGTACGGAGATAAAACACTGAAATTTACGAAACGACCTTCTTTATTAATCTTCAGTATAAGTTTACAAACTCAAAACTTCCTTGTGGTCTCAGCTGCAGGGGTCCGTGCACTCCACTGTGGATACTACTATAGGCCTATGCGCACTTAACTGCAGAGCCTTTTCTCCCTCTAAGACTTATTTCTTTGCATTAACTCTCTAGTCTCCTTCCGTTGTACCTATAGACAAAGACATAGATCTGCCTTAAACTCTCTAAGACATACCTATTTATATAATCCCATGGTCTGCGGACCATGGGTAGATCTTCAAAAACCCAACTCAATGTTGGGTCTCTATACTACTAGTGTAACCCCTTATTATTATTATTGCAACCCCCTTATTATATTTTTGTGCCCTTGTAGTCCCCATATTGTTATTATTGTGCCCCATAGAAGCCCACTATTCTTATTGTTGTGCCCTTACATTATTATTGTTATTTCAGCTTTGATAATATTATGACCCCTTAGACTCCTATATCTAGAAAGGAGGGCTTGTCATTTGTATCATCCAATAATTGTTCATTTGTGTAATGTAAAGGAGGTTTCCCCCTCAAAGAGGCTGATTTTGAAGGCGTTGATCTATCCTGTCTTCTATTTTGTGAGCTGGTTTCATAACATTTGGTATCAGAGCTTTGGATTCTAGGGTTTCGCTGCTCCAAACAGCTCATCGTGCAATTTTTTCTATAACATTTTCTCTATGAAGTTTTAGAAGCTAAACAAAAAACCCATTTGATCCAAAATCGTTGTAAACCTCAGGTCCAAATTTCAGATATTGTCTCACTATATTTCTAGAGATATGATCTGAGGAATTTAGGGTTTTTTTGAGCTCCAAAATTCCATCTCAAACAGGTAAATGTGGAACTTTCGCTATAAATATTTTTCTACAAAGGTTAAGAATCTGAAATTAAAACCCATTTGAGCCGAAATTGTGTTGAATCTCTGGTCCAAATTTCATATCTTGTCTGGCTATATTTTCATAGATATGATCCAAGGAATTTAGGGTCTTTGCAGGCTCCCGAATTACATCCCAAACAAGTGATCTTGGGAAAATAATCATAATGTTCTCTCTGAGTATCATATTGAAATTTCGTAAGAGGTTATAGAAATAGGATGGAATATAGTTTTCTTTGCATCATTTTTAGGCCTGAAGGTCAAAAAAGTGACACGTGGCATAGCGTACAAGTTAACTCTACTAAAAAAGTATATAATCAGGTCATATTGAGAGATTGGGCATAACTCTTTCTTGGAGAATCCAATTTCGATCAGACTATTGGGATTGGAAAGAGGACGTAGAGGGATACCATAGGTAAAACTTTCAGAATTTGGAGATTTGAAACTACAGAGTTACATTCGTTTCAAGATTGATCTCCTAAAAGCAAGAAAAAGAGATATGAGGAAGCTTGATGGCAAGGATCCGATAACATGGATACTACTGATGGAGCAATATTTTGATCTACATGATGTGCAACTATTACAAAAGGTATGTATTGCATCTTTATATTTAGAACCGAATCAGTTTGTATGGTATAGAGGGCTTTGTTCTCGTAAAGCACTTGTCACCTAGTCATTTTTCACAGAGGAAATGATAGCACATTATGAGGAGACAAAGAGCAACACCTTCTTTAGACAATTGATAAATGTAAAACAAAAGGGTTCAATGGCAAAGCACATTGAGGAATTCCAAAAATTGAATATAAGGGTAAATGATATTACAAAGGAGCAGAGGATTGATATCTTCATAGGGACTTTAAAAGATAACATCCAACATGAGGTTCGCCTTTGGGAACCTGATTAATTGGAGAAGGCATACAAGTTGGAAAGAAAACTTGAAAGCAAAATTATGACAACGCGGAAGTCTACCACTCACAACTATAAATATGGAAGTGTTGTTTCTCCTAGCCTTCCACAACATACAAGGTTTACACCACAAAAATTGGAATAAAAAAGAGAAAAAGGACTTCGTTACAATTGTGATAGAAAATACATTAAAGGTCATAAGTGTGCTGAGAAGAAACTATTTTACATAGATTATGAAGAAGAGGAAGAAAAGGACCAAGAAACATTAAAAGAAGAGGATATACACCAGGAACCAACCCTAGAGAAAGAAGAAATGAATCTAACCATATCTTGTACTACAATGGCAAGAATTACCACTCCTCAAACTCTCAAGATAGAAGGACATATCAAGAGTAAGAAGGTTCAAGCAGTGAAATATCAAGCAGAAAAGGATCAAGAAACATCAAAAGAAAAGGATACTCACCAGGAACCAACCCCAATGAAAGAAGAAATGAATCAGACCATATCTTGTAATGCATTGGTTGGAATTACCACTCCTCAAACTAGCAAGATAGAAGGACATGTCAAGAAGAAAAAGGTAATCGTGTTGATTGATTCGGGCAGTACCCATAATTTTATTCCTTGTATTGAATAGCCCAATGCTTTCCATTCCAATCGGTGGTGCTGAAGTTGTACTAGGATTCCAATGGCTACAATCCTTGGGTACAATAACTTTTAATTTTCAAGAACTTTTCATGAAATTTTCTTCGATACGAAAGGAATTTGAATTAAGGGGTATCATAAGGAAACCGTGAAAGATAATCAGCTCTAACGGAATGAAAAAGATTCTAAAGAAAGAACAACGAAGCATAATTGCACAATTATGTTCACTAGAGGTTCCTATATCGAAATAATCTATTTATCTAGATCTCCAAAAAGTATTGGACAATCATTCCAAGTTATTTGAGACTCCAAAAGACCTCCCACCTATTCGTGATCATGATCATGCTATTCATTTGATTCCAAGAGGTGTTCCTCCAAACATCGGGCCTTATAGATATCCATATGCCCAAAGGAGTGAAATTGATTGTATGGTTGCAGAAATGCTAGAGGTGGGTATAATTATCCAACCAAATTTGATAAACGAAGCAAGGGATGAATGGAAGAATGATGAAGCAAGGTGGAAACTCATTCAAAAGTTGTAGAAGATCCCAGTTCAAACAATATTGCCAGAACTTGACAAGGAAGGAAAAATCATATTAGAACCTGAAGCAGTCACAGAACCGAGAAATCGACAGCTACGAAATGGATCAATTTCAGAGTATCTCATCAAGTGGAAGAACTTACCCGCTAAATATTCCACATGGAAGGATGATAATTTTATATAGAAACATCTAGAACTACTCAAGCATTGAGGACAACACTTTTTGAAGGATAGGGGCATGTTAGGTCCCTATACTACTAGTGTAACCCCTTATTGTTATTAGTGCAACCCCCTTATTATATTGTTGTGCCCATGTAGTCCCCATATTGTTATTATTGTGCCCCATATAAGCCCACTATTGTTATTGTTGTGCCCTTACATTATTATTTTTATGTCGACTCTGATTATATTATGACCCCTTAGGCTCCTATATATAGAAAGGAGGTCTTGTCATGTGTATCATCCAAGAATTGTTAATTTGTGTAATGTAAAGGAGGTTGCCCCCTCGAAGAGGTTGATTTTGAAGGCGTTGATCTATCTCTTCTTCTATTTTGTGAGTTGGTTTCATAACACTCAATTTTACATAAACGAGGGTAAAAATTGTTTTTGAATTATAACTAACTACGTGCTCCACATCCACAATTCACAGAGACTTTACATATTTTCATCATACTTTACATCAAAACTTCGGCTTTTGCCCCAAAACTAACCCAGGGGACCCCATCCCAACAGGCCCCCAACACAAAGGTCGCGACTCACCCTCGAGTCACTCAGCTGGCATGGTGATCTTGCTGTGAAGATCCCCAGATCCACTTATGCAACTGCTACTTCAGCCGCACTCTACGTGGCTGCATACTTCACTTGTTCGACCAGTTGTTCTGTAGTTGGTCCTTTGCTAGCTAGCTTGATCTTCTGTTATGTGAGCTACAAGTTCGTCATCTTTTCCTAAATGTTGTTTGAGACTTGGTAGGCTTCTTCCAACCAAGGATCCAACTTGGTCTTAATCACTACCACTTTTCTCTGCGCTGCTTCCACTTGAGAAAGGAGTTGTTTTCCCTCCTGCAACTTGGCAAGGTGTTGCGCTGTAGCAATGGAGCACGTCGTCGCCCTAACCTCGTCGTACTATTTTTGGAGCTCGTGGATCTTTGTACTCAATATCTGCAGGTTGGGATCTTCCTATAGGGTCTTCACCACTTCCATGGCCTATTCAAACAAAGTTGTGTAGTCAACAACCGCAACATCCACAATAGTTATCCCTTCCTTTATGGCAGCTCCACGCTTTTCCTTGACCTCGTGCAGAGTTGAAGGCTGTGACTTGAGTTCCAACTCCGTGATTTTCATATTGAGTTCAAATTGAACTCTTGCCACCTCTACCTTTGCATCGTGGATGCCCGCAGTGAGTTTCCAAATCTTGGCATCTGGTTGGGCGTCCTCAGGTATGTGCAACTCCAGCATTGTTCTACACGCCTCTACAATTGCGGCTACCAATTGGGTGTTCTACACCAGGATCATATCCCTTTCTTTTAGGGCCTACGTCTTCTTACTGAACGTTTTCTCATTGTTCACCTGGTACTCTCTTATTAAACTTAGAGCACGTTGCTCCAACACTCTCAATTCCGCTATCACTCCTGTCTGCAGTGCATGAAGAAACTCATTAGGGAGAAATGCAATATTGAGGCCGTTGTTCTTCTGGGTGCTAATGATGATCTTATCATCAGCCGATTCCATGGTCAGGGACCCTTTCGGCAACGCAACTATCTTGAGGTCCACTGTCCAGACTAGCTCAGTAGCCTGACTTATCCTCGGTGCTAGGCTCGTCTGTGCGGCGCTCACCTGACCTGCGCCCACCCGTATTTTGCTGGTTTGGATCTGCAGTTCGCGAATATCCTTCTGAACATTACCCAATGACTGCATGTATTTTTTCTCAAATTTCTGCAATAGTTTGGTTGTAGTGTTGCCCACTTTGTCTCCGATCTCATCAAGATCACCCTATGTCAGCGTAATGGGATCCACCTATGGTTTAGTCGCCTTTGTCTTATTCTGGGACCCCTCCTATTGTTGATATTTGCACTTCCTTACCTGAAATGGGGTGCTCTACCCCTCATCGCCTCCACCACCCAGCGCCGACTGCTCTTCCTCCTCGGTTTCAAGCGAAAGGGATTTACCGCTTTGCTCAAAGTCATGTTGTTCTTGTTCAGCATGCTCCTTTTCCATTCGGGCCTTCTCTTCGGCCTCCTACTTTCATTGCATGACCAACTTCTGTGTCGCCTACTTCAATGCATCCTTTCACTTCTTCTCTGTTGAGCTCCGATTCCTTTACTGGTACCAGTGGCCAAGTCGAACAGAGTGTGCCAATCTACTAACCAGTGCTTGATCACTTGCTGTATTGCATCATCGGTAACTAGGTACGGCAAATCAAACCACTTCTTCTATGGGTCCTTCCGCACCAAATGTAAACACAACAGAAATCTTCCTTGAACTTGTTGAGGGCCCTAAAATCAGGTCAACAACAAGGGGGATACCCACCCGGTCCGGAACTTGGTTGGCGGCTCCTTGCCCGTTTGGTGTAGCGGGTCTGACTGGGGATAATGGGACCAGCTTCCCAATCTAAAGGATGTGTGTGTGTAGATTTTTTATGATGCTAATCTAGAGGTAATTTTAAGCTAATTTAATTCTAAACTCTAAACTGACTCTATACTACTGTAATCTAACAAAAACAACACATCTAATCTATACTAACCCGGGGTAGAATTCTTTCATCATGCGATCTAAAAAGATTTCATACAATAACTGGTAATAAAGATCATTCAGCTATCATAAGAATATAATTCAATTAAGATAAACCATTCTACATAAGAAGTTAGGCAAAACAGTTGGGAACAGCATATCGCATAATAAGTTATTCATATGTCAAGCACAAACAAATGACTCCACCATACAAAAGTGCCAAATGGTAACCCACACATTCGTACATTAACATATAAACAACTCAGCTGTATATCACTCTAAGAATATAAGCAGAAATTAATCAAGAGATAAAAGTACCATTTATGACTGATTTCACTCACAAACTTCAAGCAATAACGATTTATCTCTACTTACTTCTAACATCTACTAAGGGTACAGAAGTGCAACGTCAGTAGTAGACATTAAAATGCAAACATAAATAAATCTCGATCCATCAATTCATCAAAAACCCCCTCCGAGGGTGCAAAAATGCATGTTCTGAGGACAAGTTTTTTGAAAAATTTCCGGACCCTTCTCCAAATGCCATGAGAAGGGTTAAATACTACTAACTAACTAATCTTAATTACACAAATTTAGGAAATGGCTTCAAATGACCTCCCTTTTACTAAAACGAATTTATTTCTAAAAATTGAATCTAATTTCTAACTGTTTCTGTATCTGCTCCTTAGTGTTGTAAGAAATGCAAGGTTCGCCTGGAAAGAGTCGGCTAGTTGTCTCTTTCTTTTGCTCGAGCGATAAAAGTAGAAATAACAAAAGTTGGCACCTCTTTTCGACAAACTAGAAGATATTTTTGAAAATCTTCCTCTGGCTGGGTGTATTTGCTGTGTGTATACTTAGTATAACCCAGATTTCTTTCAAATTGATTGTGTTGTTGCTATTTCGGTTTCCGGCCGTGCGAATGACTCAATGAGTTAGGGATTTCGTTGCCTGAACAATCTTTCGTATTGAAAATTGCTTCCGTTCTTTGTTCCAGGCTTTTCTGGAGCGTCCTCCCTCTTTAGCGTTTTTCTTTTTGCTTTACCCAGTCTGAGCTTCAGGATCTTTTGCAAACATGCTGCTTTTGTGCACCTTTGACTCTGAGTCTTGGATAGTCTATTTTCATCAGTGTCTGTTGAGTGATACTCTGGAATCCGTGGCCCTGCTGCATGCAGCATCCATTTGCGAAGGCATCTCCTCTCTGTTCTTCTAGTATTAGCGCTTTCCCCTTTTCCTTAGATGTTTCCTGCATATAGATTTATATTAGTTGCTGCCTTACAGTTTACGCAAAGGAAAAGAGAAATGACGAAAAGATTGACATGAAAGCTTTAAGTTCTAATGAATGCATAATCATTACACTCATAATGACTTGACTCTTCGAAAAACGCAACACGATCATCTTTGGATACTCAGGCGTGCAATCATTAATTTCCCTTAAGGTGCGTGCTCAATTTTGGGTTTACAGATCATGCCAAAGAAACTTTGCGATGAGTGGTTTCTGCTATTCGCATCGCAGCAATTAATAGTTTCATTCATCGCAGATCGCAGATCGCAAGATCGCATTTTGTAAGATCGCAGATCGCAAATCGTAAGATCGCATTTTTCATTTGATCGCTGTGCGCTGTTTATGCGACGTTGCGATATGCGACGTCACATATCAGCCATCGGCGATTCCTTAGGTTTCCTTTTAAGGGCGCTTTCAAAATATGCAATGCGATGAATTTCGCATCGCTTCTTTGCAATTTATTTATGCGCATAGGAAAACGCTTCACTCTCTCTTTGTGATGCGATATATCTTTTAGGGAGTTAAATCAAAAATTTTGATAAAAATGTTTTTGGGATTTTTTGTTAAGGGTCCCCCTTTGCTTGATGTTATTGCTAATACCAAACAAAGAGGGGGTTTGTTGGTGACCACAACAATGGCGATTCACTGTGAAGAACCAGTTATCTCTGCTTTTCTATTGACATTTCCACTTCCGAAACAGAAAAATTTTCATATGTCTAAATTTTGTTATGGACAGATAGAGTAGATTACCCCTTATCCTGTCAATGATACTTCTTCTCAACCTTTCTTTTATTCCAATTGTCTGCTTCCTTAGGCTTAGTTTTTGCATTCACACCAGACATTACTCGGTCCTTTTTTAAAGATAAAATAAGGTCTTCTCTGCGTACTGGCTTTAAAATATGCTCATTTGTCGTAGGTAGAGCCTCTGCTGCCCGCAAGCGTCCATAGCCTCGACAGGGTTACCATGTTATCCAACAATGATCCTTTTTCCTGCTTGAGGTTATTTACAACATTTCAGAGAAAAATCCTTTTTGACACTTTTTCCTTTTTTTTATTCTCTAAAGAACAATGTCTTGGTTTGGTGGCCAAATTATGACACAGTCATTCCCTTGATTTACATTTTTGCTAAACAATCTGGCTCGTGATGAGACCCCTTGTCTTTTGATTGCAACAATCTCGAGTCGTTGCCCTGTTTTGATAGACAGTATTGGCAAAGTCAGCAAGTTATAATATCTGTGATCATGATAAGTCGGCTCATGATGAGACCTCTTATTCTTTGAGATATAGTGTTCTCTCAGATTGTTTCTCTGAATGTTGCGGTTTCCTTTAGCAGGGAGGAAGTCATTGTTTTTCCTTAAGAAAGCTCTGGACGACAATAATAGAGTTTGAAAACAACAGCTTTACAGAGAATATTTATTTTATTATTGATGATACCTTTCATTGTGCTGACATAAAACAATTTTTTACCGAAGGTTGCTTTCATCAAAGTTTTTTTTTTGAGAGGTTGAAACTAATATCAAATTCAAGTTAAAGTTAACTCTATTTGTCAATAATAAAAATTAGATTTTTCGAAAAGTTTTGCTATTTGTACAAGTGAAATCAAAATCTGATAGAGAGTTGGTGTGCTCTTTCATGAATCCTTTTCAATGATCATTTACAACCGGTTTTATTTATAAGAAAGAGAAAAACAAAATAATAAAAAAAACTAAAACTATCCTACAAAAATAGAAGAATGATCTTCTATGGAAAATACATTTTAAGAATCTGTCCATTCACAGGCAAAGAATCTCTTCTACCTGCCAAATCCTGCAACACAAACGTCGATGGGCCTATGACTTCTACAATCTGAAAAGGACCAAGCCACAGTTTCTGAAATTTCGTATGCTTTCCCTTTTCTTCATGAGCCTTATCCCATTTCAAAACTAAATCTCCCATCTGAAAGCTTTTTCTAGTCATTATGCTTGAGTCAAAAGAGGATTTTATTAGCGCTTGGTGGTGAGCATGGGTTTTCTTAGCTTGTTCTCGTCATTCTTCTAGTTTGATTATCTCCATTTGTCTCAATTGTAAGAAGGAAGTAGATACTTCATCGATGTGTTGTACTAAAGACAAAGAGGGAATGACTAAGTGAGTTGGAAGAACCACTTCTTTCCCATAAACTAAATTAAAGGGAGAAATGCCGATTGAAGCTTTCTTCGTAATTCTATCTGCCCATAAAGCATTTACCAGCACTTTGTGCCAATTCTTTTGGTTTTGGTCGACTGTTCTTTTAATAATCCTGATTAGGTTTTTGTTTGTTGATTCAGCCAACCCATTACCTTGCGGATAGTAGTTGGCAGAATACTTCAGTTTGAACCCTCTTTTAAGTGAAAACTCAGTCATTGTATTTCCAGAAAAGTATGATGCATTATCAAACATTAAGGCCGTTGGCAATCCAAACCTAGTGATGATAAATTGATCTATGAATTCAATCATGTTTTCAGAATTAACTGTCTTGAGAGGAACTGCTTCTACCCATTTAGTAAAATAATCTGTTGCCATGAGGATATACCTATGCTGCTTAGAAGAGTGAGGAACGATCTCACCTATTATGTCCAAGCCCCATTGGCTGAATGGTTGCTCGATGTTAACCGGTTGTAGTGGCATAGACGATTTCTTTTGTTTCCCTGCAGCAGTCTGGCAGATTTGGCATTTCCTTACGTAATTGTACGAGTCTTTGAACAACGTGGGCCAATAATATCCTGCACGTAAGATCTTATGTGCAGTAGCTTCTCCAGCATAGTGTCCACCTGCTGGTCCATCGTGGAGTTCCTGCAAAACCTTTTCGGCTTCAGTTTTCTCAAGACACCTAAGAAGTACAGAATCGTAATTCCTTTTAAACAGAACATCATTTATGAGCTGGTATTGTTTAGCTTTCAATCTCAGAGCTCTTTTCTTGGTGTGATCCAGGTGTGATGGAGCATACCCGTTCTTAAGATAATAAATGGTGTCCACATATAATGATTCTGCGTCGTTTAGGCTTACCTCATATGTATGTACCTCTTCAGATGAGTTCTCAGGAATTTGCGATGCTCCAGCTAACATCTTGCAGAAGCCTTGACCTCTTACGATGTTTGCTAGCTTGATCTCAATATCGTATTCTTGTAAAGCGGTAATCCAATTCGCTCTCTTTTCGCCCACATCCTTCTGTACCAGTAGGTTTCTTACCGCTGGAAACGGTACTACGACTTTGGTATGGGCTTTAAGTAAGAAAGGTCTGAAATATTTGATCGCTTTGAAAATAGCATATGCTTGTTTCTCCACGTCTGAATAATTGAGCTCAGCACCTTGTAAGTTCGAGCTAAAGAATGTGATTGGAGCTTCCGCCTTCTCTTGATTTGTTTGAGTTAAAATCGCGGCATAAGATTTCTCTGAGGCAAAAGTGTATAAGATAAAAGATTCTGAAAAATTTGGGGTAGCTAAAGATGGAGCGTTGATGATAGCTTGTTTGATCAAGTTGAATGCTTCGTGCTCATCTTGACCCCATTTAAAATTGGAATTCTTTTTTATCATATTTTGTAAAGGAGAAATAATACGTGAAAAATCCGGGACAAACCTTTTTACAAAATTGATTTGTCCAAGGAAAGATTGCATGGCCTTTTTGTTATGGGGCATGGATATTTCGGAAATTTCTTTGATTCTGTCAGGTTCAATGTGAATACCAGATTTCGACACTATGAATCCTAGCAATTTCCCTTCACTTAATGCGAAAAAAGATTTCTTTGGGTTAAGTGAAATCCCATACCTTAAACATCTTTGAAAGATTTGTTTCAAGTCTTTGAGATGGTCGCTTCGTTTCTTGGAGTACATTGTTATATCATCCAGGTAAATCACTACCGATTTATTGACTAAACCTTTAAACGTGATGTCCATGGCTCTCTGAAAGGTAGCGCCGGCATTGATCAGACCAAATGGCATCTTTCGATATGCGTATGTGCCCCATTTGGTTCGGAATGTGGTTTTCAACTGATCATCGGGATGTACTAGCACTTGATTGTATCCTAAAAATCCATCCAGGAAAGACATTAATTCTAAGCCCGCTACTGCCTATAGTATTTGCTCCATAGGTGGGAGGGGAAAATTGTCTTTCTGACAGGCTTTGTTGAGATTCCGGAAATCAATACAGATCCTGATATCTCCGTTTTTCTTTCTAACGGGCACCATATTGGATACCCATTTGGAATGTCTGACGGGGAAAATTATTCTGGCTCTCAACAGCTTATTTAGCTAAGTCTTTATCTGATTTTCTAAGTTGGGGTGGATTTTTCTGAGCTTCTGCTGGACAGGTTTTTCATTGTCAATCATAGGGATAGTGTGTTGAATGATAGAAGTGTTGTATGTCTTCAGCTCATCGTAATTCCATGCAAAAACACTTTTGTATTGTCTCAGAAGACGAATATATGCTGATTTTTCTTTAGGGGCTAGGCAGTGGCCCAGATTAACGTTTTGCGGCTTCTGATCAGTTCCTAGGTTTACTAATTCAAAATTCAGAGTTGAACTGTAGAGTTTAGAATTGGCAGACCTTTTAAACCAAATTTTTAAATCATATAAATCTTCTAACTTAACCACCGATTTAGGTATAGCATTATCAGTGCTATTTTGGTGTATTTGGTGATCATGATGGTCTTCGTCAATTATTTGATTTGAGTAGGATCCTTCAGAAGTGAGGAAATTTACAATGTCAGGATCGTCTTTGAACACTCTCCAGTTGGTGATGTTGTCAGGGATGGATGGTCTAAAGATTAATTCTATTGAGAACCTATCGGGACTAAAATATTCGGAGGGAATAAGTCTAGAGGCTACGTTAGCTAACAGGTCTGCGCTTGCATTTTGGAGTCTTGGGATTGACGAAATATTGAATGCTATGAAATGTGAAGTCAGATCTTGTACTAAAGATTGATAGTGCTTTAAATGACTTGACAGGCAGTGTATGGTGTTACGTACCTGTTTTACGACAATTTCAGAATCTCCAAAGACTTGAAGATACTTAACATTCAACCCGATTGCTTTGTATAGGCCTTGCACCAAGGCTTCGTACTCCGCTGTATTATTTGTGCAATCGAACTCAAGTCTGCATGTAAGCATGATCTTGTTTCCGTCTGGGCTAATCAGAACGCATCCTGCTCCTACTCCCTCGTTAGATTTAGAGCCATCAAAATATAATTTCCAAAACAAAGATGTAGAGACAGAGTTATCTAAAAAATTAAAACACTTTGAATCATCAGTTTGGGAAAAAATTTCAACTTGAGACAAAACTGAATTTTCTAAGTAAGGTGAGGTGTAAGCATTGAAATTGCCGAGGAAAGAATCTACCGAGTAATTGCCTATGATACTGCTGTTGTATGCTATTGCTTCATTCTCTCCTTCCAATTCAGTCACTATGTACTTTTGGTGCAACTCTCGTTCAACCTTTATTTGATTGGGTTTACCGTTGTAGGGTAACCACATGTGCGACCAGTTAGTTGAGAAATATCCGTGGAGTTTTTCGGACCAATCCCTGCTAAGAATTAAACCATAGAATTCAGGGATATCAGCTACTAGAATGTCGATAACCTGGCATACTTTCGGGTTAGACGACAATCTTATGGTCACCTGGTTAAGTTCACCAATCACTTCAACTTGAGATCGATCAAGTTGAACTATGCGCACTGCGGATTTTTTTGGCTGAACATTCAATTTGGCACATATTGATCTGGGTAAAATATTCGTTGAAGCACCAGAATCAACCAAGCAATTGTGCACGTTTTTATTGAAAATTTCATAAGTGAGAAGAAAAGGAGTATGGGATCTTGATCTTCCTCCAATCAAGGCAATGTCATTCGGATCGATCTTATTGATCATGTTGGTTGGAGGTCTTCCCATGTTGTGGGAAGCTACAGTTGTAGGTAAAGATGTAGTAGGCACGACATGTAATTCTTTCATCATTATTTTCTGTTGATGTTTCAATTTGCTCAATTCGTAAAGAGTGATATTAACCCTAGTCTTTTTCATGTCATCGATAATGTTATACTCCATTTCATCCGACACTATCAGTGTTTTTGATGGAGGTGCTTGATCTGATTGGACTGGGCTAAACTGGGTCGCTCTAGCGGTTGTTTTCTTTGTTGCGACCTTATCTTTTCTTGCAGGGCTTGCGCCCTTCTGTTTAGGGGTAGTTTGGGGAGGATCAAGTTGATTTTTGCTTCGTGTGCTAATCGGAAATGCATCTTGATCTTCTTCTTGTGGGAGGATGAAATCCCACATTCCTTGTAGTTCCACAACTTCTTCATCATCGGTCTGCCCTTCAGTGGTATTCTCTTCTTCTTTTTCTTCTTCAGATTCGACGTTTGAGACAGCATTGGGTGGTTTCACCTCCATGGGAGGATTTATTTTAAAAGATCTGTAGGGCTTTTTTGAAGAAGTTTCTGCTACTTGTTTTCTTATGTCAATCATCTCATTGGACATGGCCTTTAACACTTTTTGTAATCCTTCCATATCGAAAGGATCTTTTGTTTGCTTCTTCTTGGTGTCTTCTTTGAAAGAGATTTTCTTAGATTTGCGTTCTTCTATTGCAGATCTCTTTTCCAGGGCAACTACGCGCTTTTCTACTGCTAACGCTTCTGTCAAGTTTTCAACTAAGGTCGTCTTGTTTGCCCTATCTACGAAGATAACCAAGTTTGATGGTAAGGCCGTGATGTACCATTCACATCTTACTTCCTCGTTGGGTTGAGAAGCAGCGGGAATTTTGTTGAGGATCTTATTGAACCGTAAATTGAAATCTTTAATGGGTTCTCTAGCCTCAGCTTTAAGATTAGATAGGTCATTGATCAATGTCGCTATTGATCTGTCATCGCCAAACTTGGTGAGGAATTGACTTTGGAAAATGTCCCAACTTGTGATGGACCCGGAAGGTAACGAAAAGTACCATGACCCGGCTGTTCCTTGCATTGTATAAGGAAAAAGCCGGACGACAGCATCCTCGTTGGTAACTCCGTTGAGATTAACAGAAAGCATGAAATTATTGATATGCTCTTCAGCTAGCATGCCTGTTTCTGGATTGAATTTAGGTAGCCATTTCTCAAGATGGGCCGGTATTGGGCTCAGGGGTGGAGGCATTAAAACCACCCCAGGATTGTTCCATGGAGACTGGGCCATCGTTGAGCCGCTAGTTAATGAAAGTGCAGAAGATGGTCCCTGATGCTGAGAAGATGAAGATATTATGATCTTTGATGATTGAAGAGGAAGGGTTGTGGAAGATGGATGAGTGATTTGGGATGAGGATGTGGATGGTTGACTTCACGGTGAGGGGGTTGAAATGGATGAAGTAGATGAAAGAGTCTCACTGTCAGACTCTAGTGGTGTTTTCCTTGCTCTTTTCCTAGTAGGGAGAGGGAGTTCACTTGGTTGAATACCAAATTTTTCACTCTTCAATATGGTCAGGGGATGAGCAGGATTGTACTGCGAAGTCACGCTACTGGGAGATTTATCAGACCTCTGAGAAAAAATAGAGAATCCCTGGAGTTTACGAATCAAAGTTTGAATTTCCTGGGGTTCAATGATGAGTTGGTCTGATATATTAGGGTGGGTAGCAACGGTGGATACTCGAGCGACTTCTAACTCCGGGTTTAACCGTACTGGAGAAGTCGGGGGAGTTGATGAGGGTGATTTACTCTCAGAATGGTATTTGGATTTTTACTTAGTTGCCATTCATAGTTCGTGCCCTCCTTCTAGCGCCAAATATGTTGAGGGCCCTAAAATCGGGTCAACAACAAGGGGGATACCCACCCGGTCCGGAACCTGGTTGGCGGCTCCTTGCCCGTTTGGTGTAGCGGGTACGACTGGGGATAATGGGACCAAATTCCCAATCTAAAGGATGTGTGTGTGTGTAGATTTTTGATGATGCTAATCTAGAGGTAATTTTAAGCTAATTTAATTCTAAACTCTAAACTGACTCTATACTACTGAATCTAACAAAAACAGCACATCTAATCTATACTAACCCGGGGTAGAATTCTTTCATCATGCGATCTAAAAAGATTTCATACAATAACTGGTAATAAAGATCATTCAGCTATCATAAGAATATAAATCAATTAAGATAAACCATTCTGCATAAGAAGTTAGGCAAAACAGTTGTGAACAACATATCGCATAATAAGTTATTCATATGTCAAGCACAAACAAATGACTCCACCGTACAAAAGTGCCAAATGGTAACCCACACATTCGTACATTAACATATAAACAACTCAGCTGTATATCACTCTAAGAATATAAGCAGAAATTAATCAAGAGATAAAAGTACCATTTATGACTGATTTCACTCACAAACTTCAAGCAATAACGATTTATCTCTACTTACTTCTAACATCTACTAAGAGTACAGAAGTGCAACGTCAGTAGCAGACATTAAAATGCAAACATAAATAAATCTCGATCCATCAATTCATCAAAAACCCCCTCCGAGGGTGCAAAAGTGCATGTTCTGAGGACAAGTTTTTTGACAAATTTCCAGACCCTTCTCCAAATGCCATGAGAAGGGTTAAATACTACTAACTAACTAATCTTAATTACACAAATTTAGGAAACGGCTTCAAATGACCGCCCTTTTACTAAAACGAATTCATTTCTAAAAATTGAATCTAATTTCTAACCGTTTCTGTATCTGCTCCTTAGTGTTGTAAGCAATGCAAGGTTCGCCTGGAAAGAGTCGGCTGGTTGTCTCTTTCTTTTGCTCGAGCGATAAAAGTAGAAATAACAAAAGCTGGCACCTCTTTCCGACAAACTAGAAGATATTTTTGAAAATCTTCCTCTGGCTAGGTGTATTTGCTGTGTGTATACTTAGTATAACCCAGATTTCTTTCAAACTGATTGTGCTGTTGCTATTTCAGTTTCCGGCCATGCGAATGACTCAATGAGTTAGGGATTTCGTTGCCTGAACAATCTTCCATATTGAAAATTGCTTCCGTTCTTTGTTCCAGGCTTTTCTGGAGCGTCCTCCCTCTTTAGTGTTTTTCTTTTTGCTTTACCCAGTCTGAGCTTCAGGATCTTTTGCAAACATGCTGCTTTTGTGCGCCTTTGACTCTGAGTCTTGGATTGTCTATTTTCATCAGTGTCTATTGAGTGATACTCTGGAATCTGCGGCCCTGCTGCATGCGGCATCCATTTGCGAAGGCATCTCCTCTCTATTCTTCTAGTATTGGTGCTTTCCCCTTTTCCTTAGATGTTTCCTGCATATAGATTTATATTAGTTGCTGCCTTACAGTTTATGCAAAGGAAAAGAGAAATGACGAAAAGATTGACATGAAAGCTTTAAGTTCTAATGAATGCATAATCATGACACTCATAATGACTTGACTCTTCGAAAAACGCAACACGATCATCTTTGGATACTCAGGCGTGCAATCATTAATTTCCCTTAAGGTGCGCGCTCAATTTTGGGTTTACAGATCATGCCGAAGAAACTTTGCGATGAGTGGTTTCTGCAATTCGCATCGCAACAATTAATAGTTTCATTCATCGCAGATCACAGATCGCAAGATCGCAGTTTGTAAGATCGCAGATCGCAAATCGCAAGATCACATTTTTCATTTTATCGTTGTGCGTTGTTTATGCGACGTCGCATATCGGCCGTCGGCGATTCCTTAGGTTTCCTTTTAAGGGCGCTTTCAAAATATGCGATGCGATGAATTTCGCATCGCTTCTTTGCAGTTTATTTATGCGCATAGGAAAACGCTTCACTCTCTCTTTGCGATGCGATATAGCTTTTAGGGAGTTAAATACAAAAATTTTGATAAAAATGTTTTTGGGATTTTTTGCTAAGGGTCCCCCTTTACTTGATGTTATTGCTAATACCAAACAAAGAGGGGGGTTGTTGGTGACCACAACAGAACTCAACATATTTGGACAGCTATTCACACACTGTTGGGGACAACTGTGGGCACTAGTTGAGGGCTATGTGTAAGCTCGACTCCATCAATACCCAAAAAATCTTCATTTTTGTGACCCGCATGGGGTCATTCGAGACCCAAAGGGAGGAAAACTATGCGGCCTCCGATAATACTACCTACAATGGAGGAAACTGATTGTCCTCCAGGAGATCCCATGTAACCAACACAATGGAGAGCAGCAACCACGCATAGTGGAAGGTCTTGCTCTCATCTTGGGCCACGCGACAATTTGCAAGGAAATCACTACATAAATAGCATGACCAGTTAAACTACATGCCCTTCTTGCATTGTGCAACTAACAAGATCATAGCTGTCGAAACCTCGTTCGTGAGTCACTTCCTCATAACTTTGTCGGCTAGTATTTAGGTAGAAATCTTCACCGCGAGATCATTTATGGATGTTATGGAATAGCCGCACAGCTTCTTGATAAGCTCAAATTTCTTTTTCATCCTTTCCGCCAAGTCTCACTCGCTTGTCTTTCCACCAAACTCTTTAGCCTAATTCAAACCCTCATGTGGCAAGTGTGTTATATTATGGATGAGCATGTTTGTGATGGGGATAGGTGCACCAAGACATAAGCACCCATCATGCACCAGAGTAAGCAGTTGTCATATACAAGTGGTATTAATGTTAGAGCGGTGGTATTGGGTCACCCATAATAGGTTTAACAACCCAGATTTCTCTACTTCTTAGATCCATTCAACTGACTCCAATGCAGTGACCCCTGAGTCTTTGCAATACACTCATATCATATAATTTTCCGTCGCATGGTGGGGGAACCTCTCATGGTCAGCCAGGTCCCAATCTTCCATCTTTAAAAGGGGAAACCACACCAGGCGCGGACCTTCGAAGGTTATATTTTACAGAAATAGGGGCATGTGAATGATAGATTTCTCTGATTCTAGGTCCTTGGTGACCTTTGCCTTCCCTTTATGCGGAGGGATATATTCTAGCAAATTGGTGATGGGCTTCGCACCCTCAGCTTCTATATCTTTAGCTCCCTCTACAGCGTCCAAATCTACAACCTTCTCAAGTTTCTTATCCTTGTTTTGTGTCTCGGTAGCAGAATGCTTCCTAGGCAACTCACGCACTGACACCGACCTCTTCTGCTTGTCTTTCTTCAGCCTTTGGGTCTCTTGCATTGGTGTAGGCTTTGGCCTAGGCAACCTCGGCACCATAGGCACAAGATCCGGAACCTCCATGCTCACAACCTTTGGAGCAGCTCCTTCGAAAGCAATAGTTCCTCTAGTGCTTGCAATCTTAGCAAGGCCTAGTCCTGACATGGTGTCGCAAATCAATTTCCAGGTTAACTCGAGAAAATGATCAAATGCAGGGCTTGTGACCAAATATTCAAAGAACTTACAATTCATAAGCGATGGACATCACAACTCAAAAACTCTAAGGATGCAAAGTTTTCTCTGTTGGACTGGCATGCGTATTTTATAAGAGAATTCCAATTCAAATTCAACCATTCCCCCCAAAATCTATTCATTGATGCTAATTTGGTGGCAAATCTCCAAATATTTCAGCCCTAAATGCTACCCACCCACTCCTCTTAACCATCTCTAAGCTGTCAAATCATGAATAGTGGCTCTAACTGTCACTTTTTGGCCATGCTGCATGGTGTATCCCTCCATAGTGTAGCTCCATTCATGCAACTTCTGGTACTGTGACATCACCCTTTTCCGCGCAGCCCCCCTATCGCATAGTCCCCAAAACCAGGCAGTGTAATTTATAGTCTGGTGCTCCCTTGGAGCTAACTGGAGCACGGAGACTGTCCAGCCATCATATAGCCATTGAGCGGGATCTCCTGCATACGGCTTCAATTGGTTTCCATTCACTTTTCCTGTAAAAGGTTCTCTGTTCAGCTTTGTGAGCTGAACTGCACCCCCATCTGTGATTTCATTGATGACATATGGCCCTAACCAGTGCATCTAAAAATTTCCTAGAAACTTAGCGAACTTACTATCATATAATAATACCAAATCATTTACCTTGAATGTGCACAACTTGATTTGGAAAACATGCCAAGCTTTTTCACATTCCTTCTGGACTTGCTGATGGAATCTAGCCAAGAATCTGTCTTCTTCAAGCTCCATTAGCTACATGAGCCACTCTTCCAAGTCTCCGTGGTCCACCATACCTGTGAAAGATTCTATGCATAGACTAGGCATGATATATTCCATAGGCATCACAGCTTCTACGTCGTAGACCAATCGAAAAGGTGTCTGACCTGTTAGATTTTTTTTTCAAGTAGTCATGTACGCCCATAATACTATCATTAAGTGCACATCCCAATCATTCCACTGCACATTGCAAATATTTTTTAGCGCATTCTCCAAGATCTTATTGAAGGCCTCAACTATTCCATTAGCTTGAGGATGATATGGTGTACTCTTATGATGATACACCTAGAACTCTTTTGTCAGTGTGTTGATTGTTTCATTAAGGAAGTGCATACCGTGATCACTCATCAACACTTTTGGGCAACCAAACCTGGTTAACACATACTTAAACAAGAACGTTGTCATTTTATCCCCTATACAATGCTTCACTGGTTGTGCCTCCACCCATCTGGTCAGATACTTTGTCACGGCGATGATCTAGCGTGCACCTGTTTTCTTACCTTGGGGTTGAATCGGTCCTACAAAGTCGATTGCCCATTTCTCAATTGGCTGCAATGACACCTGAGGGTTAAGACGTAGCTCATCCCTTCGCAATGGCCTACCCATTCTCTGACATGCATCACGCCCTACAATATTCTTTGGTATCCTTATGTAATGTAGGCCACCACAAACCCGCGCGCAAAATATTCTGCGTTGTTGCTTTTCCTACATAATTTCCTCCCACATCTCCTCCATGAGCTTCAGTGATGATTCTATTTCATTCAAAATCAAGCACATACCGTTGGATTATCTCGTCCAATCCCATATTATATAAATGTCTTGCAATTACAGAGAAATCGGTCGCGCATACTACCAACTCTTCCTTTTGCTAACTAGTGTATCCTTCTGGAGCCATCCCTATGGTAAAAAAGTGGATAATATCGACAAATTGGTTATCCACTACACACACTGTGAAGAGTTGCGCGTCGGGAAGCCCTTCCTCCAAATTAGTAGGTTCCTCGTCAGCTCCTGCATTCAACCTTACTGGCTTCACAATTACCTCAAAGTCATATTCTTGAAATAGCAGTAGCCATCTACATATCTTCCCCCCCCCCCCCCCCCCCCCAACACAGGCTTATTGACCAAGTACTTCAAGGCAGAATGATCCATGTACATCTTAAAATTTCCACCCAATAGATAGTGCCTGAACATTTGAAACACCTACACCATAGCCAATCCTTTGCGCTCTGTCATTGAGTAATTCTGCTCAGGCTTTGATAACTTTCTGCTTGCAAATGCTACAGGGTGGTCCATCTCTCCTTTTCCATCCTGTGTCAGTACTGCTCCCAACGCAATACAAGAGGCGTCAATGTGTACATGGAATTCCTTCTTCCAATCCGGGAAGACCAAGATCGGCGAGGTGACCATATTTTCCTTCAAGACATCCAGACTGCGTTGACATTCATCATCCCAACAAAATGTAGCATCCTTCTTCAACAACTTTTACATAGGCACGGTAATTTGAGCATAAGCCTTAATGAACTTTCTATAATACCCAATATGGCCCAACATTGCATGCAATTGTTTGACACTCATTGGGGCCTTCAAATTGACTATTACTGTGATCTTCGTAGGATCCACCATTAGTCCTTGATTTCACACCACATTCCCCAGCAAATTCCAAAGGGAACATAGAATAAGTACTTCTTCAGGTTCAGCGTGATCGGATACCTTTGGCATGTATCCAATATTAAGTGTAGACGGCTACATGGCATTTTACTAACCCAAACACTGTCCAGTCATCAAAATATACCTCCAATAATTTGTGAATAAACTCTTTAAACGCCGCAATGACTACGCGATAGAATATCGTCAGCGCATTCTTGAGTCCAAACGGCATCAACATATACTAGAAACAACCCCACTCTTTCGTGAAGGTTTTCTTGCTCCTATCCTCTAGCATGATTGTTGGCTTATAGGGGCTTGATCAAGATTCAGAAGTGATTTAGCCAAGAAAATCCCAGTACTACTGGCCCTTTCAGCAATAGTCCGTGGAGCGCAGACTAAGGTCTCACTCGAAGTAGTATGGGAGGGTGCTAGAACCAAGTTTCCACACCCTGGGGATGTCTGATATGAGGTGATTGGTATGTTGTCCAACCTCCGCACTTACTGTGCTACGCACACCTGCAGGCATCCCGCACCCGGTGATACTGTCTTCGCACATTTCCAGCAGCAGCGCGACCCGTGTTATTTACCCAAGTCTTCCTTAATTAGTCTCTGTTAGCTTATTACTTAGATTAGATTCACATATAAGCATTCATATGAGTATTCATCAAGTGTGCACAGTAAATAAATAGAGTAAAAGTAATGTATAACATTAAAATAAGGATTCAAGAATAGATGCACAGAATAAACTTCTCTTTATTAACTTTCAATTCCAAGTACAAACACAACTCTGCCCTACACACTCAGCTGCAGGGGTCCATGCACTCTGCTGCGGACTCTACTACTAGGCCTCTGCACACTCAGCTACAGAACCTCTTCCTCCCACTACGACCCACTACATTTTAGATTTCACTCTAACCTCGAACAATGCCTTTGCTATTCTATTATCTTCTACTTCTAAGTTATCTTTACACTTAGAGCCTCACTCTATTTATACAATCCCATGGTCTACGGACCATGGGTAGGCCAACACAAATTTACATTAAATTACAATATTTTAAGGCGGACATCCCTATGACTCGATTGTACACTTCGTGCTCCGTGCCCATACTTCACAGAGTTATACACCATCTTTGACCAAAACTCGAGCTTTGAGCCCCAAAACCTGTTGTGGGGGATCCCATGCCCAACAGGCCCCCAACACAATCATCATGACTCGTCTCGATTCACTCTGCTGGTGCGGTGATCTTGGCATGGAGCCCCTCCAACTGTGCCTATGTTGCGCAAAGGTCCACAACACACTGTTCTACCATCTGCTAGATCTACTCTACTCTTTCTGCCGAATGCTCACTGTCAGGAGCAGATCCTTGTCTTAAGGCATGCATCACCTTCATTTGTGCAAGCTTTCCTTCGATATCAGCAGTGATGTGGAAGGCCTCATCAATCCAAGGTTGGACATGCGCTTTAAGTACTACCTCTTTCTGTCGCGCGGCATCCACCTGTTCCTTCAATGCCTTTGCTTGTTGTAGCTTTGCCAACTACTGGGTCAAGACTACTGTCTATGCCATTCCATGCACACTGCCATACTACACTTGAAGCTCTCGCGCTTCTGTTTCCAGGTGCTGTATGGTGGGGTCCTCCTGTAAGAAAGTGAGGACTACGAGGGATTCTTCCAACATCATAGTACAGTTCTGCACTACCTGTCCTATTTCCTCTAGACCCTTTTGGATAGCGCCAATGTGTTGTTCCCTAACTTCTGGGGGTGTGGATGACTACGCCTTTAATCGCAGTTCAGAAATCTTAAGGTTGAGGTCCAGCTATATCCTCATTGCTTCCTCATTTGCCTCGCTTAATCCACTAGCCAATCTGTGAATTCGCACTCCAACTGGTAGGTTTGTCACAATTTCTAACTCTAGAGCGCGGCGACATGCTTCCTCTACTATGCTCCAGCTGTTGATTCTACACCAGTGCTTCATCGCGTTGTAGACTAAGTTGTTCAATGTTGATTTGTTGTTTCCTAAGCATTTGTACAGTGCATCCTTCCCTAGTTTGGAGTTTTGTTGTCGCTCTGTCCTGTAGCTAGTATAATGTATCCATCGGAAGGGCATCCAAGTTTAGGCCAAGTCCCTTTATCCGGCCCACCGTGGCTCTGTCCTCCGTGCTATCCGCTGTCAGTGCTCCTTCTAGAAGTGTGACAGTGTTAGCCATTTGGGCCCGCAACAACTGCCTCGTTGCCGATGTACCTGCGACACCGTAGGCGGCTACCATTCCCTCCTATGGGGGCGGCACATGAAGTTGTTGCAGCTGTGCCCTGAGGGCCCCCAAAACATTTTGTTGCTCCGTCATTGCTTCCTGGAGTGCTTCCCTAGTGACCTCACAAACTGTGTCGCTAATGTTGTAGAGGTCACCCTCTGTTACTGTAATAGATTCACTGTCCAATTTGGAAGCCTTGGTCTTCTTCCGTGGTCTTGCTTGTTCCATACCGCGCGGTCATTTTAGTTGTGTAGATGTCGTGCTTGGGTTCGCACCTTCTATTGTGTCCTTTGTTCCCTGTTCTGTGGTCAAGTCCGGGCCTCCTTCTTCCCACGTTGTGGTGGCCCCTCTTGCATGTGCTTTTGTTGCTTGTTTGGCACCCTTGGTTTGCACTGCGGTGGCCTTCGCTGCCTCAAAGAAAGCCCTTACCTCCTCGACCAACTACTCACTGCGCTTCTGCTGAGACAATAGCTTGGTGGCCTCCTTTTGTTTTTGTACTGTTGTCTTATCGCGTGCCAATAGATTCGGGGTGCGCCACTCGGGTGGCCATGAGTCGAGCACAGCAAAAATGGCATCATCAATCGTGATGAATGGCAGTTTGGTCCAGTTCTGCGCCGGATCTTTGAGCGCCTTAATATACACATTGTGCATATATTCCTTGAAGTCTGCAAAGCTCCGCAAACTTTCATACACTATGGGGGATAGGCGTGGCCTTTTGTTAATCCACATCTGGATGCTCGCCTCCATGAGCACCCAAAAGATCTTGGTCTCATGGATCCATGTGGCGTCCTTCGTAGCCCAGAGAAACACATATTTTGTCACCTCTGGCAAGTCCTGTTCAAGAGAAGGGAACTGACTGTCCTCAGGTAGTTCCCTTGTCACCAATAAGATAGACAAAAGAAACCACGCGTAGTGGAAGGTCTTGCCCTGCTCTTGAGATTCTTTGCAGTTGGTTAGGAATTCTTCACAGAGGAATTTGACCCAGTTGAATTGGACCCCCTCCGCGCATTGTTTGGCCAGCACGACGATCGTCGCTGGTACCTCGTTGCCACAACATTTTCTCATCACCTTCCTGGCCAGTAGCTGGGTGGTTATGCACACCCATTTGTCTGGAATGCTACTAATTATGTAGCCTCTCTACTTCTTTTCCAACTTGTATTTCTTCTTCATGGCCTCTATGAGCGCCAAATCTCTGCTTTTTCCAGCTATTTCCATGGGGTCCCTTCCCTCAGAGGGAAGCCGAGAAATCCTATGAATAAGCTCCGTCATGATGGGAATGGGCTCCTCTAGCCACAGGTACCCATCGTGTACTAGGCAGAGCAGCTGCCTAATGACAAAGATCATAATCAGTGTGTGATCAAAATGCGGAATCCAAAGTAGGCGGAGTAGCCCAACCTTCTCCATACTACGCAGCCATTTCTACAGTTCTAGCGCTGTAATGGACCCCTCCTTGCTCTATTTCATAAGTTTGCTAGTCTCCAAATGTGGGAACTTTTCACTGTTCATGAGGTCCCAATCTTCCAATTTCATTGTGGGCATGCGACCCATAACCAAACCTTCAAACAGAATTCCATCTGGAAGGAGCGAGGTTTGAATTGCACTCTTAGCAGCATCCAAATCCTTGGGTACTTTTTCTTTCCCTTTCTACGGAGGGACATACTTGGGCAGTTTTGCTATAGTGCACACTGGCTGAATGTCTTTCCCCATTTCTTCATCTACCTCAATCTCTTCTACAAAAGCCTGGAGGTCCTCCTCCTCATCATATATCTCAAGATTAACAATCTTTCCCTTGTCTTCCATATAAAGTTTACCAAATCGTGGATTTCGCAGAGACATGCGGATTGGTCATGTTGCCTGTGGATCCGTTTTCGGCCTCGGCGTCTGGGGTGATTTTGGAATTTCCGATGCATTCCCCACCTGCAGCATAGGGCTCTATGTGGCTTCCTTGGTTGTCGACATCATTCTCTTCAGGAGTACCTGCGTCTCCTTCGGCAATGTCTCAAACACTAAACTTGCTCTCAAAGCCTCCAAATTCGTAAGGTCCATACCCACTTGATAGCGCAACAACTGAATTCTCAAAATGCCAAGTTTTGTTCGTTGGATAGAAACCTGTGATTTATAGGCCTTTTTGAATTCAAATTCAACCATTCCACCCACATTCAGCCCATTAATGCTAGATTGGTGACAGATCGTCCCAAATCTAGTTCTAACTTCGTGTCTTAATTACCCATCACCCGCTCCTCTTTGTCTTAAATTGGACACCTTGTCATGAACAATGACACCAATGGTCACTTCCCAGCCTAACCGCGTGGCAGCAAAACCCCCTCTGCACGGGCGCGACCCTTGTGACATGTTAATCCTACGCACAACCTCCTTATCGCACAGCTCCCTCACAGACTCTTTCATAATCCTGCGCTCTCTCTCAACTACTTGGAGCGTTGAGACACTACTCCCTATGGATAGTCAGGCAGTCGCACCACCTATACAAGGCTTCAATTCACCTTCCAGCCTAGTCCGCGAGCACTCCTTAATTACCCTTGTGACAGTCAATGCCGCACATTCTTCCTTATGCAGTGTGCTCCCCTAGTTACTTGTTTGGTAAGGTGTGGTCGCAGCCATGGTAGCAGAGTCATAAATTCTCAGTGACAATATTCTAATGTAGTAGTATGATTGTCCGTATCTTGTCTTGTCATTCTTATTTTATCAACAAGACATTCTTGTGTGATTTTGTGTTCGTCTTTTGATCTCCGCGTCCATTAACATGCTTTTATTCCTTAGTCGTACCCGATCCTCTTCGAGTTCTCGAAGCTTAAGGTTCCCTTGCCGAATGGCTTCTTGAATCCACATATGTTCACCCTTGCGTAGCTGCATAATTCCTCCATTCTAGTCCTTGCATACTATCCCAACTATGGGAGCTATTGCATGGAGATTCCTTTCCTCCAAAATTTTGGTCTCGACTCTGCTCCTCAGCTTCGAAATTATCTCCTCGCTTAGGTTTTTGCACATGGCCCTATAGGCCCATCGAACCACTAGTACACACAGGTCACAATCAGTCTATCTCGCCTGGTAAACCCTATTCAGGACTTCGCATACCTTCTTGAATGCTTCTACGTGGAACATTTGTGGTGTGCGTCGCCTTTCCTGCTGTTGTGTCCTATTCTAATTTTCGATCCTAAATTTGGGGTGAGCTTGTGTGGGCTGCACAACACATGTCTGTACCCATCGAGACAGGTGGGCACACATGTTGCTCCGTCCTTGATGACTGACTCTTGTTTGAAGCTGGGGGCTTCCAAACCGTAGGTGCATCATCCTTCTACATTCGCGCCAGTCCTCAAAGGTTCCTTGATGTGTACCCCACCATCGTGTGGGTATTGCGCACAGTGCCCATTTCAGCGCATCGAACAGCTACTGTGCTAGTACTGCACTTTCAAATTTGCCCAAGAATTCATCTACCACTGTCGATCCATCATATGTTAGCAGCTCTCTTTCCTTTGTTGTCACGCAATGCAGTGATCTAAACATCATGTTGCAATTCAGTGTTGTCACTTTGTGCAACCGATCTTGCCATTGCTCTACTTCTTCGTCTGAATATGAAGTGCAAGAGCTTTCACACTCCCACGAGATCCTCCCATCTGTAATCAGATTCACCCAATCCTAGTCTCGTGCTATTATTTTGTAAATACAATCAATATCATCGTCACTTTCATCACTGCGTACTGGTTCAATGTAGCGCTCGCCTTCGGCTGGGTCTAGTGGGACTACTACGCGTAGTGACTTTTTCTCGAAGATCATTTTGCGCTTCTTCATATTGATGACTCCGTTCATATCAGTGGCCCAGTCTATTCCTAACAATGCTAGATAGGGATTGTTGTCATCGAAAATCTCTATCACTTCAAAATCTACCTGCGCACTTGTGCCTTCAATATCAACTGTTACCCCTTGCAACCTCCCCATGGGAAAAATATTTTGTTGGTTCGCCATTCGTAATTGAATAGGGGACCATTATAACAGCAGCCTATCCATGCGTTCCCATGTTTGCTTTGGTAATACATTCACATCCGAACCCAGATCTAGGATCACCTGATCCATTTCACATTCCCTAATCTATGCAGTCAACCTCATTTCCCTTCAAGTGCGCAATGCATGCTTCCCCAATTTCCAAACGACGCGTAGTTCCCCTAACCTCGCACACCTGGTGATCAGTTCCTGTAGTCCTTTGACTACCTTGTTGGTGCGCAGCAGTTTCATGCATGTCTCCAGAAAGGTAGTGAGCATTGAAGGATCCATTCCTGGCTCTGGTTGATCCTTACTACCTGAAGTGGAGGCCTCCACGAAGCTCTTCTTAGCTTCCATGAATGTCTCCTTTGCGCGTTCTAAGTCAAACTCAGGTTTCTTCGCAGGAGCCTTGTGAACCCATGTACTTTCCTTTGGTTGTTTCCACGTATCTTCTCCCATGGTTGTACCACTTCTAAGCATCATGTTTACATTCGAGTCCACTTCGCGTGGCTCAAACCTCATCATTTGTATATTTTGAGTCAGGGGAGGCTAGAATACCCCTTTTTCACGCATCTTTGTGATCAATGTAGGATAGTCTATTGTTTCATGATTAAACTGAGCAAAATACGAATAGGATATCCTTGTCGGGTTGGTACAATCATGGGCATAGTGCACTGGTCCTCCACAATTGTAACAAATTAATTGTCTACGGCCCCTTCTTGGTCACATTCCACCTCATCCTCGACCTCACCCTTCAAATCCAATGTGTGCCATCCCCGCATCTAGGTCGAGGGATCGTATTTCGATCTGCATCCTATAGGCTAGGGTTCGATCCATCACTAGCTCGTAACTGCAGCGAGTGTGCTCATCGTGGCCTACTGACCTGCAGAAGTTACAAAATAATTGTTGGGGTGTTTGCGTATATTTCTACAGCAAATGAAAATTGTCTGTCATGTGTTTCCCTCCTATCTAATAGATCACACACCATAAAGTGGGTGCCACACTTGGCCCTACCTACACCTCTGGTCTTAGTGGCATTGGTCCTCCTCCTGCCAAGTAGTTCACGAATACTGGGTAGTGATCCTTGTCATGGCCCTAGCCTTTGCACTTTATGCACCATACCTCCTCGTGCGCCTCTGGCCGCAGTGCCCTATCCTACTTCAAGCTCTGCATTTCCAAACACAAATTCTGTAGTTTCACATGGATTTTTTGAACTCCCAACCCAGGGTCTTGTATCGGGATCTCATGCAATCTCATTTCCATTTCCAATGCTTCGGCCTGAGTGGAAAGTTTCTGTTGTGACAGCGCCATCCTCAAGTGTGGTGCTAGAGATGCTACAAACCATGCGCGATGTTGTCCATCTGTCAACATCATATTGTCTTCGCGGATCGTACTCTTCAATCGTTGATCCAAATCCCAAGGAGTCTCGCCCGAGAGCATCGTGATCTCTTTAAATCCGATGATTGATTGTGTTTCAGACTTTGGTTTGCTAAATTCCTTGTTCAGCGTGTTCTGCGTCTCTATTATCCCTGTGTTTGGGTGGTCATTAGAATTCTTGATATACCATGTTAATGCGCAATCCTGCAGCACACTCACCAATGAAGCCTTCTTAATATTGTCATCTGTGACACCTTGTGCTTCCCATATTGCTCTTACCATGAACCATAATTGGTCCGGATCCTCATTCCCTACTCCTCTAAATATTGGTAGTTTGATCGTGCTCACCATACTGAACTGTGGAGGTGGTGGAGGTGGAGTAGGTGGAGATGGAGGTGAGGGAGGTGAGGCGAGAGGCGGTGTGGGTGGAGGTGGTAACTGCAGAATCCGATGCCTTATCAAACTGACTACGCTCCTTAGAAAAACCGTCACAAGCTTGTCCTCGCTCTCCCACGAGGGTGAAATTAAGGGACTGTTTTCTAATTCTTCACTACTTCCATTTGTGTAGATCTTTCTGCTCCGCGTAGTCCCAAACATTAATTTATTCGCATAACCCGCTTTTCACATAACATCATCTTAATCCAAGTGTTAAAAGATTTAATATACTTACCTCGTGGTCCCTTGAGAAATCATCACTCTACCTCGTTGTAACTAATGGTCATGTCCACCGCGAACTCAGTGATAAATCCTCCTATGATTTGGTTGAACCAGTGGTCCACAACTCACGCTATCTTATCCTCTGAGGCTTCTAGTCTGTGCACTAGTTCCGAAGTCCACACTATTGGTTTATAGAGCCTACACCTTCCTTGGCTATCTTCTAGCTTCGCGATCCATTCATACAGCTCAGATGGAAAAGATGTAAAGAAAATCTCATGGATTTCAGTGTACAAGTAGCAATCCAACCATTGTTCCTTAGATACTCGCGGATTTCTATTTTCCTGTGCCACGAACTCGTGAACCTTTTTACCCAACCACTCTTCAATTTCCTTCTTTGTTGGGTTCCAGTGGCATGACATCATACATCCCTTATGCGTATCTTGATCCTAGCAATGGAACCATTTATTGGCTTATAGGGGCCTGACCTAGGTTCAAAAGTGATTTATCCAAGAAAATCCCGGTACTAGTGGCCCTTTCGGCAACAGTCTGCAAAGTGTGGATTAGGGACTCACCCGAAGTAGTATTGGGGGATGCTAGAACCAAGTTTCCACACCCTGGGGATGTCTGATATGAGGTGATTGGTACGCTATCCAACCTCCGCACTTACTGCGCTATGCACACCTGCGGGCTCCCCGCGCTCGATGATACTGTCTTCGCACAGTTCTAGCCGCAGCATGACCCATGTTATTTACCCAAGTCTTCCTTAATTAGTCTCTGTTAGCTGATTACTTAGATTAGATTCACATATACGCATTCAAACGAGTATTCATCAAATGTGCGTAGTAAATAAATAGAGTAAAAATAATGATTCAAGAACAGATGCACAGAATAAAATTCTATTTATTAACTTTCAATTCCAAGTATAGACCCAACTCCGCCCTACTCACTCAGCTGCAGGGGTCCTCGCACTCAGTTGCGGACTCTACTAGGCCTCTGCGCACTCAGCTGTAGGGGTCCACGCACTCAGCTGCAGACTCTACTAGGCCTCTGTGCACTCAGCTGCATAGCCTCTTCCTACCACTACAACCCACTACACTTTAGATTTCACTCTAACCTCGAACCATGCCTTCGTTATTCTATTATATTATACTTCTAAGTTATCTTTACACTTAGAGCCTCGCTCTATTTATACAATCCCATGGTCTGCGGACCGTGGGTAGGCCGACACAACTTTAAATTAAATTACAATATTTTAGGGTGGACAACCCTATGACTTGATTGTACACTTCGTGCCTGCACTTCATGGATTTTTACACCATCTTTGACCAAAAATCGGGCTTTGAGCCCCAAAACCTACTGCAGGGGATCCCATGCCCAACAACGATCTTAATTTAATGGTACCTAGAGAACCCGTCAATGAATGAGTAGGCCTCCTTTCCTCCAACATTATCCAGTACCTCATCAATAAATGGTGTCGTAAAAGGATCATGGACACATGCACCACTAAGCTTCCTGAGATCTACACAAATCTGTATTTCTCCCTTCTGTTTCTTTTCTTGCACTACCATTGGGCTCACCCAATCAAAATCCTCCATTGGTTCAATAATGCCCGCCTCAAGCATCTTGTCCAACTCCAAGCAGACCTTTTGCTTATATTTGGAATTAAGGTAGTATTGCCTCTGCTTAATGGGCTTCGTGTCCCGTTTTAGGGTAATTTTCATCACACCCAAGTCACCTATGATGCCTTTCAAGTCTGAAAATTTTGTAGGAAACAAATCCTGAGATCCACAGAGCAACTCAGCAACTTTATCTACCGTGGCATCATCCTAGTAATCCCCAATATTCACAAATTTTGGCTCTACTTCAATATAAATTTTCACTTACCTAGTCTTCATTGGCGCAATGATGTCTGGGTTCTCTAGCTATGGACCTTCAACTGAGCCATGGCCTTCTTCCTCTAGAATATTGATATTCCTTGGATCCTCATCCTCCCCTTCAGCAGTCACATTATAGAATTCCAATGCATGGCGTAGTTGGGTTCTCTAGTCTGGTTGAACCAGCTCCAAAGGGTCCTATGGTATCCTAAATATTGCTTCCTTAACCTCCTACAGAGCTTCATCAAAGCTTTTGAACCCATATTCAAAATTGAAGGTCATTAAGCATCCTTCCCTTAATATATTCCACTCTATGGTGCCATGGCGGAGCTCCATTTCCAGGTACCAACTCATAAGGTTTATATACAGAGTGTGATAGAATAAATGCACCCATTCTAGCTGTGGCTCCATTCCATAAACCTTAGTCCATTTTTCTAAGTGATCATGCAGATCATTCCTCCCATCATATTTCTCAGTCAACCTAACTTTCGAGTGACAAAATCGCAACCTCATCATCCTCCTATAATTGCGCCATTCATCAAGTTGTCTTTGTGCATAACCCACCACCGTGTGGGCATAGCGTGCAGTTCCAAATCTAGTACTTGAAAGCAATGATCCTTAGGTACTTATCTTTCAAAGGCATCCAAGAACTTATCTACATTATCTAAACCATCATAATAAGGTAAATTTCTTACCTCCGATGACACACAATGTATGATTTAGCCATCATGTTGTAACGCAGCGTAGATACTTCATGCAACCTATTATGCCAATGCTCCAATTCTTCATCTGAGTCTAAGATACAAGAGCTTTCGTAGTCCAATGAAATCTATCCATAAGCTATCAGATTAATCCAGTCTTGGTCTCGCATTGTCATTTTATAGATTTGATCCAAATTTTCATCACTGTCCTCATAGTCGCAGACTGGTTCAATATAGTGCAATCCTTCTACAGGGTCCAATGGTACTACAACGCGGAGTGATTTCCTTTCAAATGACATTGTTCACTTCTTCAAATTGATTACCCCATTCATATCAATAGCCCAATCAATTCCAAGGAGCGTGGGTTATGGATTGCTTTCATCGACAATTTCTATCACTTCAAAATCAGCCAGTGCGCTCACACCTTCTATATCTACGGTAACTCCATGATGTACCATAGGGATAATATTTTGTTGGTTCACCATCTTCAACTGAATCGGAGACCTTTGCAGCGCAGGTCTCCCCATTCTCCCATGTCTATTTAGGCAAAACGTTCGCATCAGATCCCATATCCAAAATAACCTCATCCATCTCATAGTCTCCTATTTGCACGGTGAGCCTCATCTTGCGCCATGTTATTCTCTTATGTTTGCCAATATTTTTGACTATGTTGTGTCGTTCAAGAACATTTTCCTTACCATCACACTTATTTATCAACTTCTGTAACCCTTTCATAGCCTTGATATCGCGCATTAGTTTCATACAAGTCTCAAGAAGGTGGTAAGCACAGAGGGGTCAACCTTTGTAGGCGCATTAGTTTCTAGCAGTCTATCCCGACTTCCTGAGGTAGAGGCCCCAATGAAGCTTTTCTTCGCCTCCATAAACCTTTCCTTCGCATGCTCTAGGTCAAACCCAATCTCCTTTTCTAGGGCCTTATGGACCCATCCATTCTCTTCAGGTCATTTTCCTTTATCATCACCAGTCATGATCCTGCTTCTCAGCATGATATTCACATTTGGATCCTCTTTATTGGGCTCAACCCTCATCATCTGTAAGTTTTAGGTAGGATGTTGAGGTTGCGCCTTCTTCTCCTACATCTTAGCTATCAACACATGGCATTCCTCTATTGTGTGGTGAAACTGAGTGTAGTACTAACACGACATGCATGTTTGATTCGTACACTCCCGCGCTTAGTGTCCTATCATTCCACAATTGTAGAAAATGACCTGTCCACGACCTCTACCAAGTCCTCTCCCTCCTCAGCCTTGTCCACACCCCTGATATCCTCCATGTGCTCCCCCAATTCCTTGATCTGAAGGCCGAGTTTTTTCTTGCATTCAATATGTAGGCATCCTCTCCATCATTAATTCGTAGCTACGGCAGTGGCACTCATCGTGGCCCACCAATTTGCAGAAATAGCAAAAAAATTGTTGTGGTGTCTGTACGAACTTTTGCAGCAAATGACAATTGTTTGTTACATGTTTTCTAGCCACTTGACAAAAATAACACCATAGCATGTGCCTCGTACTTGGTCATGCTGGAGCTTCCTACCTCAGGGGCATCCGTCCCCCCCCGGGTGATATAATTCACGAAGAAAGGGAAATGATCATTATCATGCCCCTGGCTCTTACACTTGAGGCACCATAATTCTTCGGGAACCTCTGGCCTGACCTCCTTTTCTCTCTTTAAGCTCTACAATTCCAAGTAGAGGCTCTGCAACTGTGAGTGAATTTTTTGGACACCCAAAGACGCGTCCGGAATAGGAATTTCATGCAATCTCATCATGATTTCTAGAGCTTTTGATTGAGTCCCTATATTTTGTTGCGATAAAGAAATCCTTAGGTGGGGTAGGAGCGAGGCTATAAACCACTCGCGGTGCTGACTATCTATGAGATGCATATTAGCTTCGTGGATCATGCACTTCAATCTTTTATCTAACTCCCAGGGCATTTCACCAGCCCTCATCGTGATTTCCTCGAATCTAATTATTGATTGCAAGTCAGACTTAGGCTTATTGAATTCTTTGTTCAAAGCAGCCTAAGTGTCTACTAATGATGCCAATGGATTATCGGTGCAGTACTTGATGTACCATGTCAGCCGTAATCCTCCAGAGCGATAACCAATTGTGTCTTCTTTATATTATCATCTGTAATTTGTTGTGATGTGCACACATCCTTCGCAACAAACCAAAACTAATCTTGATCCTCACTTCCTAAGCCCTTGAAGACTGGAAACTTCATTGTATTTGACATGTTAAGCAGCGGTGGTGGTGGTGGCAGTGTGGGCGAAGGTGTATGTTGCGGAGGTGAAGGTGTAGGTGGTGTGGATGGATGATGTATCCAAGGAAAATGTTGCCTTATCAACGTGAGGTCTGTACTGCTCCATCATCGTCACTTTAAGGAGGTTTGATCAATGGGCTATATTCAGGACCTACTTTTTCTTGGTTTCTAAAGCTCCTTCCACTTCGCGTAGATCCAAACATTAAGGCAATGGAATAACTCGTTTTTCACACAAGATCATCTTAATCCAGGTATTCAAAGATCTCAAATACTTACCTCGTGGTCCCTTGAAGAAGTGTCGCTCTGCTTCTTTGTAACTAACTAAGGTGTCAACCGCGAACTCTGTAACAAATCCTCCTATAACCCAATCAAGCCAATGGTCAACAGCACATGCGATGTGATATTCAGAGTCTTCCAACCTCTGCACTAGTTCTGGAGTCCACACTATTGGACCATCAAGCCTCCACCTTCCTTGGTCATCTGCCAATTTAGCTACCCACTCGTATAGTTCAATTGGGAAGGTGCAGAAGAAAATTCTGTGTATTTCTATGTACAAATATATGTCCAGTCACTGCTCTTTTGTCAGGTGCAGATTTTTTTTCTCTTGTGCCACGAATTCGTCGATCTTTCTATCTAACCACTCCTCAATTTCTTTTTTGGTCAGATTCTAGTGATGCGACATCACACATCTCTTTATGCAGATCACAGTCCCAGTGATGGAACCATTTGTTGGTTTAGTGGATCTTGACCTAGCTTTAAAGTTAGTTGTGCCAAACAAAACCCTACACTACTGGCCCTTTCGAGATCAATCCACGATGAGCAGTATGGGGGGATGTTGGAACCAAGTTTCTGCATCCAGAGATCAGTGTGATGTCCTTTTATGCCCTAGATCTACCTCTATGCAGATCTATAAGCCCTTAGGGCTGGGTACTACAATTCCCTTTGAATGACCTCTAGACCTTCGTGAAGGTCTATGATTGGATTTTGTGGACCCTGAATAGATGAATTAGCTACTTACATGCACCTTATATTACTCTTAGATCAATATGTGCTCAAATCTACCCAAGTGTTCAATAAACCTAACAGAAAGTGTTATGATCTTCATGTAATCACTTAACATTAATTGCGTTCAATGAATAAGACAAATCCAATAAATTTGTGCATCAATATATCATTATTTCATAAAGACATTATTCATTACATCATATATCGCAATCATGGATAACATAAGTATGGAGATAAAACACAGGAATTTATGCAAAAGCCTTCTTTATTGATCTTAAGTATAAGTTTACAAACTCAAAACTTCCCTGCGCACTTAGTTCCAGGGGTCTGCGCTCTCAGGTGCGGATACTACTCTAGGCCTCTGCACACTCAGTTGTAGATCCTTTCCCCCTCTAAGACTTACTTCCCTGCACTAACTCTCTAGACTCCTTCCGTCGTACCCATAGACGAGGACATAGATTTTCCTTAGACTCTCTAAGACGCACCTATTTATATGATCCCATGTTCTGCGGACCATGGGTAGATCTTCCAAAACCATACTCAACTTTACATAAATGAGGGTAAAAACCCTTTTTGACTTCTAACTAACTACGCACTCTGCATCCGCAATTCGCAGAGACTTTACATCTTTTTATCATACTTTACATAAAAACTTGGGCTTTTTCCCCAAAAATGACCCAGGGGACCCCATCCCAACACCTCGCTACTGCAACTCTATGAAAATAGCTTCTATAACTTCGCAAAGGTCTACAACAAGTCTTTGCAGACCTTAAACAAGAAAATCACCTACTTTTGTGCATCAATGAATAAACCTAGATATGATTTCTTGCGGATATATCCAATTCATTAGAAAACATAGCAAAATCAACCCTTAACTTTGTGAACCCAGATAATTACTTAAAGCATGCTTAAATATAATAGATTCAGCAGTTTCACGCAACATTCATACATTATTTTATGAAAACATATCATTGAGCGACATAATATAACGTAAAAAAAATCAACAAAAATGCTCAGATTGCACAGTAATTCTTCAAAATTAGTCTTTATTTATCTTTAATGTTCATATTACAGACTCTTCTACCCTACGCACTCAGCTGCAAGGGTCCGTGCAGTTAGTTGCGGACTTACCAAGGCCTCCTGCGCACTCAGTTACAGGAACCTTCCCCTTCTCACCTAAGTACAGGAATCAGAGCCTTCCTGCCCTAGCACTCACCCAAAATAGTCTCCAGCTTTCCTTTTCTTACTTAATTTTTTTCTTCTAGACTCGATATGAGTCAAATATATAGCATTCTCAATACAATACCATGGTTCGTGGACCATGGGTGAGTCTCAAAACTAACCTATTTACTTATCCAAACAAGGGGCTAAGACCCCTTTGACTCCTATCTACCTGCACACTCCACATCTACATTTCACGGAGACTTTACATATTTTACAAAAATTTATACAAAACTTGGGTTAACTAACCCCAAAAATGACCCTAGGGACCCTATCCCAATAGTGAGATCATCCTCCTAGACTGAGTAGAACTTCACTGAGCCCTTGATGAGTCCCTATGATCTATTTCAAAGCAGGAAAAGATTCATTGAGGTGCTTATTGAATGAGGAAATTGATAAAAACACCTAGACATTGTACTCCCTCTCATGTTTGGTTGACTTTATATCTTAGTGAATTTCCCCTGAGAAAGTCACTCCCTAGACTCTAAATCCAAATTGGCGGTGGTCAACTGCAAGAAATATTACAGTGTAACTAGCCTATGGTTGGGTGCAAAGTTTAAGTCCCTCTTTTAGTTCAAAACCATTCAAGTTAAACATATAAGTTTACTTATATGTATATATAATTGTACCATGGATGATGAAAAATGTCTACTATGTGATATGAAATTGTAAGGATCAACATTACCAATTGAGGAATGTAGATATTCCTATATGTTTATGATGAATGATTTACATATATGATCTCATGGTTATGGTTAAATTATATATCTCTATGTTGGATGATATTCTCATCAGTTGTAGAGTTATTTTTATGAATATGCATGATTGCTTGAAGTGCCTCAACTAATATGTTAGAGCATGTGATTTCAATTGTCTCATATGCTATGAATATTATTGTTCACTTTCTTGTTTAAGGTTGTATACTGCCTCTCGTGACAAAGGTTATATGTAGGTGCTATGTAATGTATGATAATTTAGTGAAATATGATAGTTACTCATCTTAATATCAAAGAGGACATTTTGTTGTTAAGTGCATCTGTGTGATTCTCTAATGTATGGGATTTCGTAGGGGAAGCATGGTATGTGAATTACCTACGAAATATGGCTATTGGATCCATTTATTAACTTTATTCAGTAAATGATATAAGGTTGGCCTACAAAATTGTTTAATTCTATTATGGTCTTGGCATATGCCTTGAATGGTCAATGTTCAAATTTGGGTTTACATCCCTGAAATTTGATGTTCTAGCTAAGGCTCTCCTTGAAGGAAATTTGGATCTAACCTCTTAAACTTTCAGGTTTCCTTACCTTTGCTATAAATTTTTCAATTGTATCCAAGGTTGAATGGTTCTTGGATGAATTATGTATCTGGGCTGGATATCTTTTTAATTTCCTAACACTAATTTCATCTAGATATATGGAGGGGGTATATGCATGTAAGACTAGCGGATGTATATAGTAATATGGACATCCAGCTGGTCATTGTATGTGCACATTTGAAGTGAACTAGATTTGAATAATCCCAATTTTTTTGGATGATGTAGAGTATTCAAGGTAGACCCTATTTGGGTGGGTAACTGCACAAGGTCGAATTTCCCTATGGAATGATAATGTATCTGGAATTCACATGTAAGGAAAAGGTGCACATTTTCAAGGTCTTGGATGGGACCAAGACCAAATATCCTTTTGAGTTGTGTGTGATCTATAGGTCCAAAGAATTTTCCAATAGGGTATATTTTTTTCACCTATATTTTTCCCTAAACTGGATTTAATATAGAAGAGTAATGGAGCACAAAGGGATCATGCCCTATGGGGCCCGTGAGCTAGGGAGAGGTTCCAAGTGCCACAAAATCCTGGTAAGACTACATGGATGTCATGTAGGTGACATGGATGATGAGTTTCTTCTTGGAGTGATATGACATGGCCATGTGGGTCACACATGGATGCCACATGATGGTCCCTTGCTAATATAATGAAATTTGATTGGTAAAATCTTAAATGGGTATAAATTTCAATCCAAGAGAAGGATTAACATAGAATTTATATCATTCGAAATCTATCAATGAGCTAAATTCGATGGTGTTATTAGAAATTGAGATAAAATGCATCACCAAAAATATCTTGACAAGTTGAATATGGTGGTGATATCATAAATCAATTCCACAAACTTTGGAGAAGAAGGAATTTAGCAACCCCATCTTCATAATAGACTACAAAGGTCGTGTTAATTATAAAGTAACACCTCCCATAGCTCAAGAAGGTTCAAGGGGGTGGGAGGAACTATTACAACTTTCTTGTAGTTGACCACCCCAAAGATGGATCTAATGTTTATGGAATTGCATGCTTAGGGAATTCACAATAAAGGATGTGTTAAACACTTCAGATATGGATCCTATTATCCAAGTGGTTTATCAAATTTCCTTTAACAACAAGTGTCAAAGTATTTTTATTAGTTGTACCTATCCCAAGCACTAGGGAGGTTTATTAGGTGTTCCTTGTAGTAAGCATCACAGTGACCCACTCTTTCCTCTAAGTTCATTCACAAGGATTTACCCAATATTCAAATAGGGTATTTCTTAATTTCAGGAGTTGGAATCAACTATATAAGTGATTTATCAGTTGTATTATCATAGAAATAAATATAGGGGTTTGATGTCCACTATCTAGTTGGTTTATCATCTACTTAGCAAGCACGGTAATAACCCAAAATTCCATGTATAGGTGGTTTTTCAACTATATAGCAAGCATGAAATTGATTCAATCATTCACCAAGCCTCCCGCTGATCCACACAATCTTTGAAACATGGTCCAATGGCCTCACACACAATTCATACGGAATTCACCCAAAATTCACAAGGATTTCATGCAAGGTTCATATGGGGTGCTACTTAGTCTTAGGAGTTGGAATCCACTATTGAGGTGTTTTATCAACTATACAATAAGCGAAACAGTGATTCAGTCTTCCACTCAACCTTCCATTGATCCATATGAGCTACAAAACATGGTCCAATGGCCTCACACATAGTTCATAGGGGATTCACCCATTATGTCTTCTATTTCTTCTACCCAAAGGCTACCACATGCTCCACCATCAGTTGGGCCCACTCAGAAGAGAGAAAAACTCCATCTAGGAGAGAACTTGAGAGCTATGAGACAAACCAACGAGAACACACCCAAAGAGATCTCCCATTATCTTCAGTTGTGCTTCATATAATTCTCCTAGGCATCCTTTTTTGCACTTCAAAGTGTAGAAATAACTCGAAATTTTCTTATGCTAATGAAATAAGACTGGAATAAATAGACACATATTTCTTCTATTAAATTTTATGAAAGGAAAACTAACAATAGAAACACATGCAATCATTCAATGACATTGAACTCAGTATTTAATGGGAAATCCAACTAGGAAAAACCCCTCCTCTGTTTGTATTATATCAAATGAGAACAATGCTCTAATACAATGACAACTTCAATGCTTGAATCTCCCTCTACACTACAATATTGATCTCCTCCTCCTGAGTTTGTTATGCCCAATACTTAGGAAAAATAGGCCTCCTAGTTCTTCTTATTTCCTTGTGCAAATCTTGCTTGTAAAAAATAGGGAATCTCTTATTTCCTTGTGCATATCCCAAGAGAATTAGCTCACGTGCTCAATTTAAACTCTATACACTCACAAGTATAAAATAATGATTACAATTATGACTTTTCCTCCAACTTCACTAGGAAATTTGAATTACATGCATTATTAGCGCTATTTTTAGTAAATTGACTAACTAACTAAGAGATTAATGAGTTAACAATAGTTACAAATACTCAACTTAACTTATATTGACTCTATTCTATACTAGAGCTCAAATAACTACGTTTCACTAAATATTAACTCCACTATATAGCTAGATATTTGCAATAAACTCATGTACAACTTACTTCTTGCCCACAAACTCAAATTGACTGACTTGACTAAGTTATTTGGCCATGTCACTCCTGCTAAATGCCTGACAACTGATCCTACTGAAGTGGAAATTTGAATATGGGCCATTTGACTATGGCACAAGTCAAATGAAGTCTTTCCTTCCTACAATTTAACACTCCCCCTTAGCAAAAAAATGGTTTTGAACAACCCCAATCCTACTCCTATGGAACTCAATCTTTCCTCTTGAAAAATACTTTATTAAGTTGTCTACATCCTTCTCGTACATAGGAATGTACTATAACATAACAATCCTCCTCTACACACAATCTCTTAAGTGATGGTACTTGATGTCTGTATGCTTGGAGCTATCATGAAACACTAGATTTTCAAAGAGTTTTATACAAATCTAATTGTCATAGTGGATCAATGTAGGCTCCATCCCCTAATTGAAGAGACCAACTAGGATATTCCTCATCCAAATAGCCTCGTATTCTCCTTGACTAGCAACCATATACTCAATCTCTACTAAGCTGAGTGCTACAGATATTTGTTTCCTACTGTACCAAGAAATTGTTGCTGACCCAACACTGAAGACTGCTCCAAATGTGATCTTCCTATCTGAGGGACTCCTTGCCCAATCTAAATCTATGAAGCTTTGGAGCTTCACTCCATCAGTCTGTCTATACCATAAACCAAATTTTGTTATGTGCCTGAGGTATATTAGAACATGTTTTTTTGCTTTCCAGTGAAACTTCATAGGCAGCACCATGAACTGACTAAGTTGTTTCACTGCAAAACAAATATCGAGCTTTGTGTTCACCAAGTACATCAAGGAACCCACCAACTGTTTGTAGATAGTGCCATCTACTACCTCCCTTGTAGAATCATCCTTTTTCCTCCAGTTAGTAACTAGAGTAGTATCAATGGGTTTGCAATCCTGCATATGGAATCTTTGAAGGATTTCATTGGCGTACTTCCCTTGCTTAACAAATATCTCTCCATCTCCTTGCCACATCTCCAAGCCAAGGATGTAATGCATCAAACCCAAATCCTTCATCTCAAACTTTGGATCAACTTGTCATCTCCCGTCAATATCAAATCATCCACATAGAGAACTAAGATGAGCAAACTACCATCTACCATAACATTGTAGAGATTGACATCTACTTCACTATTAGTGAAGCCCAATCCACTGAGATAAGAATCTATGTGCGTGTACCAAGCACGAGTGGTCCGCTTGAGACCATAGAGGGCTCTCTTGTGCCTACACACATGTGTATCCCTGCTAAAGTTATTGAACCCCTCTGAATGCCTAATGTAGATATCTTCCTCAACCAATCCATTGAGGAAGGTAGTATTAACATCCATTTGATGGATCCTCCACCCAAATTGTGCTACCAATGTAAGTATGGTCCTGATAGATGAGTATCTCACCATAGAGGCAAATGTCTCCTCATAATAAATCCCCTCCACCTGTGAGAATCCTTTGGCAACAAATATGGACTTTTACTTCTCAATACTGCCATCATCCACATGTTTAACCTTATACACCCACCTGGAGACAATAATATATTTTCCCTCAGGTCTAGACACAACATCCCAAGCATCATTCTTCATGATGGAGCATACTCCTCCACCATGGAATCTACCTACACCTGTTGGAAACTACATCTTCAAAAGAAGATGGATCAGAATCATTCAACTCTAACATGAGTGTCATATATCTTGCATACATGTCTAGCGATCTCCTTTGTCTGCAAGAGGAACTAGGGGCTCCAACCTGATCCTAAGCTTCCTATACCAAACTATCAACCATACCAATCCTCTTCCTCCCTCCTATGGAATAATTTGTGTGAGTGGGTGCATCCACTTGGTCTACTCTTTGCTCCTCCACATGTGGTTGCTCCACATCCTCCTCCTAGAATTTCCTCTCGCCTTTGAGAAAGATATGACTTTGTGGATCTGAATGAGGCTCCTCCTTTGGAGCTAAAAGCTCCTCCTCTAACGGTATGCTCAACTCTCGCTCTAGAGAGATCCTCATGGCTTTCTCCTCATCAAATGTCACATCCCTCCTCATAACATTCATCATGAGTGAGGACATGTACACCTAGTAAATATGAGGTGTCTCAATACAACCTACAAAGGTCCATCTCTCAGCTGCAATGGGCTCCAACGTTTTCCTGCTATCTTTGGAGACATGAAAATAGACTATGGATTCAAAAATGTGAAAGTGGTAGATATCTGGATTCCTCCCAGTGAAAGACTCTTCAAGTGTAATCATTCCAACAATTTTTTTAGGGGTCCTTTTCTCCAAGTAAACACTTATATTTCAAGCTTCTACCCACAGGGATAATGGCAATCCTTAGTCATGCAACACTACTCTAACAACACCTACAATAATTCTATTTTTCCTCTTTCTAAACCCATTTTGTTATGGGTTGTGGGGTGCAATACAGTCCCTTCTAATACCCTCCTTCGCACATAATCCTTTGAAGGCATTGGACACAGACTCTCCTCCGTTATCACTTCTCAGGGATTTGATTTTATTCCTAAGCTCATTTTAAACTAAGGCTTTAAATTCAACAAACTTTGAATAAACCTCATCTTTCTTCTTCATGAAATAGATCCAACACTTTTGGAAAAAAAATCACCTATGAAGATCACATAATACTTTTTCTTTACAATTGGGACTATGGAAAATGATCCACACACATCTGATTGAACTCGCTCCAAGATGGCTCCATCTCTTTTATCTCGACCCTAGAAGGAGGGTTTAGCATATTTTCCAAGAGTGCATCCCTTGAAAACATCATGTTGATCAAGGGTGATTTTTTGAAGTCCATTGGTGATCTACTACATTATTTTCAAAGCTCCGTGGTGTAAGTGTTCCATGCACCTATACTAGATATCCCTAACATATCATTCTTGAACATGTTTTTCCTTTCTACTCAATGATTGCATGCATACACCTCTATATTGTAGATATTTTTAACTCTAACACCATTTTTTTTTACTTGTCTAGAAGAAGCACGCTTCAAATAGGCCTTCCCTTCACTGAACACCACATCATATCCTTTATCTTCAAGTATAACTACATAAACTATATTTTTCTTCAAACCATACATATAAATTACATTCTATAGGTGAATATGGGAGCCTTACTCCCTCTTAAAGGTGAAAATCATAATCCCTTTTTTACTATAACTTCCATCATATCCATGATCTAGGTGTAATTGTAGGTCCTTCTCCTTTAAGCTGCTAAAAAACTCCTTATTTCCTATAATATGAAATAAAGAACTAGATTCTAAGTACCATACACTAACTCATACAGTACTAGAAAATGCATGTAATAGGGGTGAAATCCAACTCAAATTTTGAAGTGAGAGCATATCCTCGTTCTCCTGTTGCAAGCTTCTTACTGGATTTATTTTTTGGACACTTGGTTGCATAGTTTCCATACTCATGATACTGAAAGCATTTAATTTCACTGAGGTCTTTCTTCTTGCCATGGTTTTGGCTATATTCTACCTTGCCTTGGGCCTTCTTTCCTTTGGATTTATTTCCTTTCCCTACTAAGGAAAAGTTTTATTCCTCATCAGTTCTTTATGTGACTCCATCTCTATTGTTTCTTATAATCTCCTCCTGTACCAAGTCATACCAAAGTATCTCACAACCTGGTATCTTGTCTCTTCCAATAACTGAATCTCAATAGACGTCCCGAGACTTTGGAATACCAAGGAGTGCTAACCTCACAAGTTTAGATTATGGCACAGTCTCTCTTACTCCAAGTTCATATCTCACCTAAGTGAATCTAAGTATGTATTGAACAAAAGTTTCTTTTTTACCCATTCGAATGTTCCTGAGCTTATCTCTCAATTCCAGCTTCCTAGCATCATTGTCGTACTTCCTAGCTTCCATATTTCCTTTCCAACAATAGAAATTTGAGGTTCCCTCAAATGCACACTCAAGCGTAAATCCATTGACAGACATTGTTCCTGCACTAAAGAAATACCTACACCACAAATCTAATATTAGAAATTTATTTGAGGGATGATTAGGAACATGGTTTCTATGCAATTTTCAATAGCTCTAATACCATGTAGAAATAACTCAAAATTTGTAGTTGCTAATGAAATTAGATTGAAATCAATAGACACAAATTTCTTCCATAAATTATGCGGAAGGAAACTTGTCACTACTACATTTGGGTGCAAATGATGACTGCAGAATCTGACGGAATGACTAAAATCAGAAAAAATAAATAAATAAATAAAATAAATAAATAAAAATAATAAAATAAATAAAAATAAAATAAAATAAATTGGAAGTTAAATGTTTTTTTTTTGTTTTTTTTTTCCCTAAAATCTTGACTACCGTCGAATATCTAGTGACAGTTCTTTACCGATCAAATATTTGATTGTATTCCCTATCATGTCGATTATTAGATATTTTCCTATAATCCCTCCTATCATCGAACAACCGATAATAGCTCGTTTACCATCAAATATCCAATGCTATATCGAATATGAAAATGTTGTGTCCAATTTCCTACAAATGGTAAATAATTGTTGCATAACATTCAATTCCACCATTAATGAATTTTTTCACTGACAATGTCTAATATGGGACCACTTTACTTTGATCAGAGGGACTAATTAAAATAAATATAACATTAATATCAAAATTATATATATTATATTATATTATATGATACAATTATAATGTGTGTGTGTGTGTGTGTCCTAACATCATATAACTCTAACATGGTTTTTATATATATATATATATATTAGTTGTGATTGTTTTGAAAGGTTGTAGGCTTATTTTGAGGTTAATTTTTGAACAAAATCATCGCTCGAAGTTTGGTGACAAAAAATGTCGCATAACATTCCTCAAGGATATCAAGGACACGCGGGATAAACATCGAGGGCTTCTAAGGATGGAACATTTTATTTCACTTTTAGAAATTGCAATGGCTTGAGGCCAAGGAGAATTCTAATAAAATCATCTAAAAGCATTGTAGAGACTATGGAAACGTTGAAGGCGAAAATGAATATCATCCATTTGTAAGTTATTTATTATATGTCTTTGTATTGTAGATTGTTTTTGTAAATGTTTATATGTATATTGTATTTAGGATTGTATGTCTTTGTATTCTAAATTGTATTATCTTTCTATTGTAAATGTATTTTCTAATATTCTTTTCAGAGGTGTTTGAACTATGTTGTCATCTTGATGTGGACTAGAAATATTATTTCATTATTTTCATTAGGGTTGTTTAAGGGGATAGGTTGAGTTAGAGGTTAATTAATTTATGGGCTTAGGGATAATGTGTTATTGTTTAAGGATTTAGGGTTAAGGTGTTAGGGGGTTAAGGTATATTGTTTAGGGGGTTAATTTGGACCTAGAGGATATAGAGGTTAATCATGGGTTTTTATGGAGCATTATTAATAAGTTTTTAAAGTATATTATGCAAAATGTGACTTTAAGAAAGAATATGACTTTACAATGATGAATGAAAAATAAGATCAATATGTTTTTTATTATGGTTGTGACTGTATGTCTCAGAAAATGTATCACTTCCTACGTGTCAAAAAAGGTAAAATCTTTCTTAGATTTTTTCAACATATTCTTAAATATATTTATAAATTGCACAAGCATAATTATTGATTTGTTGTCTTTGTTTCTTGGTCTCACCTAATTTGTCTTTCTCTTTGTATTTGTCGTCTTTGTTTTCCTTATATATTATATTTTTAAACTATTGTTATGTATACATTTCAATATTGTCTATATATACTAATATTACTTTATTGATTGTAATTGTATAAATTTGGCCCCATAGGGTATTTCTCAATGAGGAAGTGGTGGTTGTAGTACAAACACTTGTTGGAAATGTATTCACTACTTAGAAGTGGGGGTGAATCAATAGTGAAGGTGTATATTTACTTTTAAAACCATTTTCAATTATTGCAACACGATCTTCATTAACTCATTAGTAGATTAAATCATATATGAAGGCACATGAGAACCATAAGAAAACATGCACAAGAGAACACAATATTTTCTAGTGGAAAACCCTTCTCCAAGAAAAAACCACTCTACTACTGTTACGCTGCTCAAATAATTATATTAATCGTCAAGAAATTTAGCTACATAGAATATAAATCGATACTATGAAAGAGAACTATGATCCTCATTTACAACTCTACATACACCCATCTGATCAACAAGCCTTTGCCAATGCCCATTGGACCTATGAAGAAATTTATTCTCTATATTGTCTTCATCGAAGCACCCACCCCACTCTTCCATTTTACCCTTGTTTCATAATATTTCAGACTAGAGTCAATCTGAATCGCTTAACTAGAAAAACGCAACAACCTCTAGCAATAGAGGCTCAAAACAATATAATGATGTCACCTAAAAAAAATATGCACAAATCACATAATGACTGCAACAATCCAATCAGCCTTACATGCAACAAACATACATGATAATATGTTGGAAACATGATAATAAAGTATGAAGGAGATGATCTACAATCCGTCCTACTCTTTTAGTTTACTACAACATAAGATCTAGGTTGAATCAAAGTTTTGTTTCCATCTTCAATCACTGTGATATGTTGAATATATTCTACATAAATTCCTACACAATTTTCACACACCACTCTTCAACCACTAACACTCTTCAAGCTCACACAAGTATCAAAATTTATTCTCAAGTGAACCAACCAAATAGACTCATGATCTCCATCCATTTGTAACTTTATGAACTTGTTAAAATAATTAACTCCAATTCTGTAGTGGAGCTCTGTTCATATGTTGGAAGTGGTTCAGTTCATTTCTTCTTTACTCAATCAAGCCACTAACTTCATTTACTAATGAATATTCTATTTTTATCATCTTCTAGAAGCTCAAAAATAGTTTTCAGCCTTTACATGATGAGTCTCGGACAAGACAAGCTAGAAAAACAAATAAACACTTGATGAGTGCGAGAAATCTGGAGGAATTTGAGTGAAAAGCCTCGGTTTCTCCCACAACTCAGGCTCCATGTGACCTAAACTATTATAGTCACTCCCATATGTTTGTGTTCCAATGAATAGGACTTTTAAATTGCTCCCTTGACCCATCATACAAGCGATTTTGGCAGAGGACGCTCAAAATCATCTTTCCTCTACTCGGAACCGGCTCAAACTTGCTCCAATACTTGATAGCCTTCTGTAAGAACTCAAGAAACCACTGTTCCCCCTACAACACTCCAAAAATATATTGTAGCAACTCAATCATCATCCCAAGTCAAACTAGGTTGACTTGAATGTCACCCATCAGTTTCTCCATCACTCAAACCATCAAACTTCACCACAACTACTCCAGCATCTGCAACCATCAATGATAGACCTTGCAATTGATCATACAAGCTAAAAAAATCCATACACACACCTAGTACCATAAACATGACTTGATAGTCTCTAGTATTCTCAACTAGGTGCAGTAGCTCCAAAACCTATCAAAGGCATCCACACAGCAACCAACAACCTTCTCTAACATATGCACCCATCAAGTTAAGGTCTACAACTAATGCGCAAGCCAACTATCATCATACTATCATAAGCCCAATCTTGTACCAATCAACCGTGTAGCAGCTCATCCATACACACACATATTGGAGATCAATGAACCAATTGTATAAACAATCACATACTACAAGGTTGACATCAATGCCAACCAACACCAATGCAACCTCCAACACCAATGCTACTAGGTTGACATCAATGCCAACAATCTCTACCTTTGGAATTGACATTAACCTCATCCAGGTCAACCAAAATAGCCTCATTCACTCCACCTTTGACATCAATGGAGAAGGGTTGAGCTCATCCAAGCATATCTGAATAGACACTACTCCCCCTAGACACTAGTTGTGTCTCAATAAGCAACAGCAACTATAGCCATCAACATAGTGTGGACAGCAACATACCATAACCATTAAAAATAGCAGCACGTCATATACTTCATCAAGGTCAAATCATAATGCATCAAAAAACAAAAACACTCCTTATGGTGACATCACATCAAGCAATAGAAATAATGGTTCTCTCTCTCTCTCTCCTGAAGCAACAACAAAAAAATCTCCATGAAAACCACTCTCCACCAGCAACAATAACACCAAACTCAATAGCGGCATGAGAAACAACAAGAAATACCATAAGTAGAATCATTATCTTTATCAACCACATAACATAAACATCAGCATCATCTAACACATCATAAGCATCAATAGAAGAAACATCACTGAACTCAGCAACACAACCTATATCAACCTGACTCTCATCTAAACCAACAACAACATAGTGTAGCGGCAGCAACAACAAACCATGTATGATCAGCAACAGAATAATGTATATTCTCCCCCTAAGCATCATCATCTTGTAACCAATGCCTTCTAGTTGAAGACTACACCTGAAGAACCATGGACTGACTCTATAACATATGACTAAAACAACACCCATTAGCCCATATGAATGGCTTCCCTCATCAATGAATACTAAACATCAAGACTCTCTCCAACATGACCATGACCAAAGACATACAATACAATGTAGTACATGGTTGTATAATGAGATACAAGGCTATCAAATTGCTATGGCATGATAGACAAAAGCCCAAAATACATGGTTGTATAATGAGATACAAGGCTATCAAATTACTATGGCATGATAGACAATAGCCCAAAAATGGCTGCAGAAACTCATAATAATGCCAACTTGTCATGACTCGTAACCTTCCTATAATTGTTATAACCTTATTTGCCACTCCATTATAGTGAGAGAAACCCAATATAAACTTACCTCAGTTTTTTGTCTAAAATTCAAACTTTTGACATTTTATTTTACTTATTTTAGATTTATCCCATGATAAAATGGTGGAATGAGTTATTTCTCATAATTAATTTTCCAAAATATTATAATTATGAGATAATATTTATTTGATAATTGAGATAATTGAGAAAAAGTTCATAATTGTGAAAAAAGGTTTCTAGATTTTTCCATTCCCAAGGACATCAACTTGACCCATGTGTGTATGAGTTGACTACGGTTCCATTATTGTAGAAGTTTCCTAACTTCTCAAGCCCCTAGATGTCTAGATACATTCTCTTGGAGGATAGAACCAACCTTTATAATCTCACCAAGAGGAGAAGGAGGAAGTATCCAAAATATAGCGTGGGAGATTTGTTGTATTGGGAGAGGAGAACATACTACAATATGGAGGAAAGGATCTTATTTGTTGAAGATATATTAATGTACTTTCACTTATATGATTACAATAAACATATGTTCCTTCCCTGTATCTATTTGTATTTAGCATGCTTTATAGTTGTTTCTATGATATTTTGATCTAACAATATTTTGAGGAAGGTCACTTGTTGTCTCTATTTGTTTGTGGTTGTGTGTAGGGATCAAGATTAGGTGTGGACGAGGTAGATCGCTCGAGTGGAGCATAGGAATATGCATCAGACCCAAAATCCTTCCCCAACCTGCGAGGAGGCCAAGTGCACACATATTTCCTTGTAGTATATAGAACCGACTGCCTGATGCATGTTTGATCATTTGGATTGGGACACTATTATATCTCTATTGGTATTTCCTTTTTCTATCTGGTGATCTCAATCGGGCATGAGATTTTGGAGAAATAACTCCTTGCATAATTACATGCAACAATCGCCAACTCATTACAACATGAACTCAATGACTTGAACACTTAATTACATGGCTTCATAAACATGATACATGATTGCAACCGATGAAGTACAATATGAAGCCTAATTTTAAAAACATGATCAAAATTAATGCCTCTCACCAGGACATACTCAAATAAGCTTCTTGACCAACACTACAAACATTTAGGCCAATCAAAAAGATGATGAGTTATCGACAATATATAAATCTCATCATGCATACAACCATCCAAGAGCATAAGTTAGAGCCATCATCTAACAACAAATGAATTGATAGTGAGTGATCTGTACTTAAAAAAGAATGCAATAAATTATAGATATAACCATAAATATAGAGATGTAGCATAAATAACACTTCATTTCAGTAATATCAAATATTGAAATAAGCTTACAAACAGAATGGAAATAAACTAGCTTGGGCAATGGTAGCTTATCTCTAAGAAGAGATGTGGCCGCTACATGCATCTGAAATGTGTTATAATGAGGCTTGAAGGCCTATTTATTATTGAGAAATAATGGAAACCCCAAAAACATCCAAAAACATAACCCTAGGAGATGAAGCGCCAAAACTATGGGCCTCGTTTGGGTAAATTGGTACATCAACTTCCCGAGGTCGTAACTTTGGCATACGATCTTTTTTTGACATGCACAATAACTCGTTAGAAATATATATCCAAGGATTACAAATTAAAAATAGAAAACATTGGTCAAAGCATCACTTTTACCCACTTTTTCCCAAAAAATACCGTTTAGGGCCTCAAAACAGCTCCGGAAGTTCAAGACCCGAAAAATTACCAAAAATAGTAAATTCTGTTGCAATTAAAGAAACTAAAAAAACAGAAAGAGACAGTGGTGGGGCTCCAAGTGGAATAGGTAGGTGGACACCAACATCCACATTGATCATTCCTCCCCCCTTAGGAAGCAATATTCCCCATTGCATTGAGTGCCTCCATGAGAGGGGGAAACTTCTGGTGAACGTGGTCCCTAGTTAGCCACTTGGCTTGGTGCAGGAGTTGGCTAGCTTTGACAACCCGATATAGTTGGATCTTCTATTGGTGAGTGTTCTTGATTTGTGTGTCCATAATCCGATCATTTGTGGCATGTTCTATGCAGTCTGGGTTTAACTCTATTGGTGTGAGTTGTTCTGCAATGTCTGATGTATCCAGTAATAGTGGGAAGTATGGTCGAAGGCGGTCCACATTGAACACTGGGTGTAGGCCAAGGAATGGGGTAATGTTGAGCTCAAAATAATTATCTCCCATAACCTTGGTAATGGTGTAAGGACCATATCAGAATGGTTTGAGCTTCCCATGGGCTTCAGCAAGGCATTCTTTCTACAAATGCAACCAAACTTTGTCACCTAAAACTTGTGTGGCACCCAATGTTGATCATGTCATTGCTTGTACTTAGAATTTGACTTCTCCAAGATGTAGTCAACCTTATAGCGGATTTGTTCGATGCGTTCAATAAATCTGGTTTCTTTATTAGTCTCAAACAATACATGCGTAGATTTTGTTTGTGTAGTTGCATGACGCTTGGCAACATCAATCAGACACAATGTTTGAAATCCTAGACCCACTCAAAAGGGACTACGACCAATCGAGCTATGGAGAGCTTTGTTATAACTTTGTTGCACATAGGGAAGACTCTCATCCCAGATTCGTGGATGCTTGGAGTTGTACATGTGCACTATCATCCTATTGACGACCTCTGTCTGTTCATCAGTCTGGGGATGGAAGGGAGTCGACTTGGTGAGCTTGGTGTCCAATCATGTCCAAAGGCTTAACTATATTGTGCTCAGGAACCTGCTATCTCTATCTAATATAATGGTCTGTAGGATCCCAAAATGTATCCACACTTGTTTAAAGAAGAGTTTGGCAGTGCCCTTTGTTGTGATACTCTTCTTGCAGGCCACCAATATGTCCATCTTAGAATATCTATCCACAACCACAAAAGCAAATTTGTTACCATGCTTGCTAGAAGGGAGGCCAGACATATAGTCCATGGAGATGGATTCCCATGGTTGGTTGGGAGTAGGTAGAGGAGTGTATAGTCCTTTCTTCTTGATGGTTGGTTTAGCGATGGCATGGGAAGTGCGAGATCTAATATATTTTCCAATATACAGTTGAATTTTTTGCCAATAAAAGTAATTTTTTAGGATAGCCACAGGCTTCTCCACACCAAAGTGTTGTTCAACAGAACTGTAGTGTGCCTCCCAAATCAACTTGTCACACTGGCTTGAAGGAACACAAAGGTGTACTAAGCAGCATAATAATGTGTCCTAGAGGTGGAAATTTGGAACTTTCTTGCCATCTACTAGAATTTGGTATGTTGAGATGAAATCTGGATCATTTTTGTATAGTTGCATCCATCCAGAGGTGTCATGGCCACACGAGTTGAGAACAGTAGTTAGTGTCGCAAATGGGGGCCGACTAAGGCAATCTGCAACATGATTGGTGTTGCCATTTTTGCATTTAATGTTCAAGTGGAATTGTTACATATATGTAGACCACTTCTAATGGTGATTGTTCTTCAACTTCCCTTATGTATGTATAAACTGAAGAGGTCAGTGATCGGTGTGGATGACTGTCTCCTTCCCTAGAATGTAATTCTTCCATTGTTGGCAAGCCTGCACGATGGAATTCGTCTCTTTATCATAGGTGGGGTACTTCTAAATTGTATCGGAAAGTGTCTCACTATGATAGGCCATTGGATTCTTGTGTTGAGTGAGGACAGCACTAATAGCATAGTTAGAGGCATCTATCTCAATTTCAAATGGTTGTTGTATGTCTGGTAGTGTGAGTACTAGTGCAAAGTATATTTGCATAGGCGGTGCTTCAACTCAATGAATGCCTTCTGTTGGGACTCAGACCAGGAAAAAATTTCTTTCACCTTGCCCTTAGTAATCTAACTCAAAGGCTAAGTGATGTGGGATAATCCCAACACGAACCTCCGATAAAAATTTTCAAGGCCCAAAAAGTTGTTAGAGTGGTCGGCGATGGCAAATCCCAAATGACTTGGATCTTAGTTGAATCCACATGCATGCCATGTTCATCTATTATGTAACCCAAATATTGGATCTGGCCCATTTCAAAGGTACATTTCTCCAAATTGGCACACAATTTGTGTTGCCTAAGGGTCTGAAGGACTTGACGAATGTGTTGCAAGTGTTCTTCCCAACTCTTGTTGAAGATGAGGATGTCATCTAGATAAACAACAATGAATGAGTTGGTGAAGGGCAAAAATATGTTATCTATTAGGCTCATAAAATTAGAAGGGGAATTTGTCAACCCGAAGGGCATAACCAATCATTCAAAAAGCCTTCCTTGGATTTGAAGGTGGTCTTTGATACATCTATGGGCTCTATTGGAACCTGGTGATAGCCAGACTTTAGATCGATCTAGCTAAAATACTTGGCCCCCTTGAGTTGGTCCAGAATGTCATCAATCCATCAGATTGTATACCTGTTCCTGACAGTGATTTTGTTTAGTGCCCGATAATCAATGCAAAGCCTCCAGGTCCCATCCTTCCTCTGTACAAGTAAAATCAGTCTCCCACAAGGTGAGGAACTTGGATGGATGTGCCCTTTTTGTAGAAACTCCTGGATTTGTTGCTTTATCTCTTAATGTTCCATAATGGAGAGACGATATATCGACCCATTGGGTAGAGGTGCTCCAGGATTCAGATTGATCGAATGCTTGACCTAACAGTGCAAGGGTATTGTGGTGTAGGAATATCCTCTCTGTGGACAGAGACGATCCCTCTAGCCCAAGAGAGTGGGTCTAGCCACAAACAAGACAATCTAACATAAATTTCCTTAGATTAGAATCAAATAAGAAGGCCTACTTCTTATAACACTAATCCACTTGATGGTGATCTTGCTTCCTTGCTCCAGCTTCCTTTCATTCATTTCGTTCAAGTACCTGAAACAAAAATGCAAGAAACAATAGCAAATGTGATAACATAAAAATCGAATCCAATCTACTTAAAAGGTCAAGGAGTTCTAAGTTATCAAATGTAATATTACACCCAATATAGGAAATAAACCATTAGTAGTATTAAAATAAACTTGAAAGAGAAATACAATCGAAGCCTTGACATTGGAGATCTCCTTTGTGATGTCCAAGTCCCACTATACACCTTTTCAACACTCTTTTCCTCCTATAGCTTGACGTGAAATGGATTCCAAGCGCTAACTCTCTCTCCTCATGTTTTAGCTACAAAATACTAGTATTTTGTCATCTAAGACTAATCTTCTTCTATCAAAAGCTAAAGATTTCAGAATTTTGTAGCTGGTTCTATCTCTCCACCACTTTCACTATGTGTTGTATTGTGACCAAAAAGGGTAAGAGGAAGTGTTTTATATAGGGAGAGGAGGATAAGAATGAGATCCACTCAAGTGGGAAGAAGGTCTTATCTCCTTAGGAAGGTCCACTTTTAAGGGGGAAAGAACCTTATATGGAGTTCTCAGCCCTTATCCAACCACACGAGCATCCAGCACATCGCCACTAGAAGTTTATAGATGTGAAACTTTGTTTCCTTTTATAAAAACAGTCCAGAAGTAGAGCGGTGTGGGTATTGGGCTAACAATAGCACTGATCGACACAAGTCACAGTGTAAAACTCTATCATTGGCGTGGGTGAGACATTGGGAAAGAGAGTTGATCTTAAAAATTGGGTTTTAAGAAGGATTCTCTGGAAATGTTCTGAAGGGAGTGGAGACTACTTTCTTCAAAGTTCAAGGGATGCAAGAGGATAGGTTTCATGGTGAAATTATAACACAACAGTCACTACTAGGGTTCTCCGGGATTAGGAATGGGGAGTGACAAGAGAGTGACAAATTACTATGTAACAGGTACCCTTGTGGGTTAGGAGAAGATGTCCCTTTGTTCTTCCACGACTGTACCCACCTGCTTCTACTGTGTGGAGGAACCCTTCTCAGGAGCCATGGATGTGGCTATGATCTTCCCCTTTCTTTGAGATTGAATTAGAAAGAAAACAAATTTCTAGTCTAGGAGATGATCTTACTGGATTTATTAGCAGAGATAAAGAGATGGCGATGGTCAGGGCTACCTCTTGTATCGTGTATAACTTATTACCCAAAGAAATAATAATAGACCAAGGTCTAAACTCATATATAGCATGTTTCTTCCACAAGTATGGTTTTCCTAATAATACATCACAAAATTCAAGAGGAGAAACATCACGTAGCATCGGCTCGGGGTCCCTTCCTTATGTTATTTACATATGTTTGCCTCCGACCCGATATGTTGAGGATCGGTAATCGGGGTATCTTCCACCTCTGTTTAATTCCACCTCTTGGACCATCTCTGATGCGATTTCCCTTTATAGGGGTTTTTTGCCATTTTTTTTTAATATTTTGCCTCTTTTTCAAAGGATAAAGGGCAACGTCCACATGGGGTAGCTCAAGTGGCAATGGTCGTGGAAATGAAGTCTCACTGAACCCGAGATCTTGGGTTCGATTCTTGTGCTACCCTCCCTGGAAATGGGGTGAATAACGGACATATAAAAACTCGAAAATGAGAAGGTCCCACCTAAGCTTACAAAGAAAAAAAAGGATAAAGGGCAACTTATTTTTGTGATAACTTCTGCATCCGAAGCCCATTTTAGCCCATTCAAGTTGCACTAGATTCAGAATGAAATGATCTCTGCAATGGGGCTATTTATAGGAACATCCTTGGACTTTAATTTTCCCCTATGAGGAACACTTAGACTTAGAAGTCTATCCAAAATCCATTTTGGATCACGCCTTCCCACTAAAGAACTTTTGGTTCTCCAAAATACTGATATACTGATCTGAACCGTAAATAAGAGTAACAATACCCTCTTCTTTCAGCCTCCATACACTTGTCTTGAATAGTACCTCTAAACCAAAGTCTCTGGCCACTTTCCTTCCTGGATGTGCTCGTCCTCCTGCGAAGAACTGTCTTCCTTCTTGACTTCATGCAGAACTCCTACTGAGATGGTCACAGTAGGTAGTTTGAACTTCATGGCATCTTTGGAACTCTCTCCATAAGACTGTCTATAGCTAAGACCCAAATACTTAAGCCTTTCCTCAACCATTATTGGCTCAACAATACCTTGTGCATGTTTACCCAAGCCCTTTCCTTCATAGACCATCTTGGACATTAGCTTGGAACCTATGCCTCTGGTATGCTTTTCAAAAGAACCAATATAAGCATCCTTAGAATAATTTGAAGACAAACAGGAACTATTTACCTCTTCTTCAAGCTGATACTTGATTAAGGCTTCTTTGGCAACAAATAGTTGTGACTCCAACTCATGCATCCTTCTCAGGTTCATATTTACAATATGAAGTTGCCTCTCCATTTCCTACAATTTGTCAGAAAGTATCTGCTTCTCTTCCTCCACAGAATTCCACTGCTCTCTAAGTATGTTGCTCTTCCTTCCATCCTCATACATTTCTATCACCATATCCATCATGGTGGCCAAGTCTTGCTTCATGTCTTCATCAAAGACTTTTGTGAAGAAAGAATAATTTGGGGACTCACTTGTAGAAGTAGTCATTATGCCAATGAACAAAAGAACTTCAAACAAGATTAATAAAGAGATTATTCAACAACCTTTTGCAACAAACCTCTTATGCTTCAAGGATTGCCTTGAGGTCCTTTGGGATAAGAAGAATGCCTTCAGCCCTTCTTCCTTCTTGTCCTTCCTGCACTGAGCTATCAATAACTTTTCCTTCACCTTTGCAAACTCAAACAATAGTCAGTCTGCAAACAAGCATACAATCAATAAAAAAATCAATCCTTGACTGCCCAAACACCTCTTAGACAAGCAATATTTTCTCTGTCAATCAAGCATTCTGATATAACATTCTTTGAAGGTGGGGTTAATAAATCTCAAGCTCTAATACCACCTGATTTGAAAATGAGGCGCTAAAGGCTTCTTGTCAAGCTTACAAGAACCTCTCCCACTTCTAAACCTTAAATGTTCCCAAGATCTAGTGATAAACCAATGTGAATTAATAATGTGCTTGAAAATAAGGTGTATGCTGGTGTTTATTTTTTACTGTTTATGTGCCTTAAAATTCTATTGTTTATGCTAATATAACATGCATATAACAGTGAAATAGTGCATCAAATAACAAACACATAAGACATCAATTTAATTAGGAGTTCACCCAAAACTCTTGGGCTACGTCTCTGTGCGCTCTAGTCAACTTGACTAGGCTCTCTGGGATTATGGCAATAGTCCTTTTACAAGATCCTCGCTCAACTCCATTGGTTTACACAGAACACAATGGGTTTAGACACCATCTTATCCCTGACTCTGAAGCTCTTGGCTTTAGAGCTCTACGCTTTCGCTCTAGCTTTTGGCTCTAGCTCTGGCTTTGGCTCTTAGCTTTGACTCGTGGCTCTCACTATGGATCTTGGCTCTCAGCTATGGCTTCTCTGAGCTCTCTCTCAGCCTTTGTGTGCATCATTGGTTCGCTAGACCTCCCAGTTGGTTGAAGGGAAAGTACCCCTAGAGTCCTATGGGCTGAGACTCTACCAGACTGAAAATTGCTTATACAAAGAAACACACACACACAGCCATCTTTTTTACTTTTAAGCAAATTCTAATGTTTTAGGGTACATACCTAAGGTCCTACGTCCGAGAAGACCGTTAGGGTGCAAACCCTTCTTGGAGTTCCCTTCTTCTTTCTCTGACCTGCAAGACAAACAAATCAAAGAAATCAACAGTACATGTATAGAAGTTTATGTATAAATCATCTTTATGCTATAAAGTTAGTTATAAATGATCTTTAAGTAACTACTTTCATAAGAATTCAACACAAGAATCTCATAAGCATAAAGAAAGATTATTCGGGAACAAAGACGTGTTTCTTTATATATAAAGGCAAATAAAGTACATATATCAGAAAGATATCACCTGAACACCTTCAGCAGGCTCCAAGCAAGCTTCCTCCCGGATTCGTTCCAGCCTCCAGCCTTCAACAAGAGCTCCTTCCAAGTCTTACTCAATGATGATGTCAAGGATGAATGATCACCAATACACATGGAAACAAGGGTTTCCTATGCAAAATGGGGGAAGTGCAGGATGCACCAAGGACTTCAGACCTGGTCTAAGGGAAAAATCTCAGCATAATAATCTTGCTCTCCTTTCTCTCTCTCCTTGGCCTTCCCTTTGATGTCTTTTTATACCCTCTCCAAAGTAGTTTTTTAGTTAGGAGTTGGTTGGGAACAGTTGGGCCACGGGCACTAACAGGTGATCCAGCAGGTAAACCCGCGATCACCGCCCGAAAAAGAGGAAATTATATTTTTTTAAGTGTTTTAATAGATACACGCGGGTTGGGTATGACAGACCCGCGTGTACACGCGTTTAACACAGGGCAAAGTCGCGTACAGGGAATAAAACACTGTTTTTTAAATTTTTGGACCAGGTCTGGAAGGAGGGGTTGCCCTAGGCCATAAGTGCAGCATCACAAACCATAAGAGTGAGATTTGGAGCTATAACAGATGCCCCCTAATGTATGAGGTCAGAAGGGGAACATGATGGCCGAAATACATTAAGTAAGTACAAGGAAAGGAACTCCGCCAAAAAACCGAGGAGGACTTCACCAGAATTCAGCCTGCCAAGCCACCGAAAGGAGATCAGAAAGAAACACTGTCTGAGGCGGGCATACCCATGCTCAGGAAAAGTAAAGCATGTCCGCATATCAAGTACAAGCGGATCCACTAAGTATACAAGTATAAATGACTGTAAAAATACATAATGGATCATCTGATCATAATGAGTAAGTACATGTCTGAATATCACATATAAAACTGTCAATGATGCTGAAAGATGCAACGGATCACTGAAATCAAAGACTGATCCCATAAGGTACCAACTGAACATGATGGAATAGGATGGTACTACACTGCAAACTCAGGTGCCAGCATATAGAATGTCGCCATGACTGACTGCAACATATAAGGTGGAATGGTATCAACTAGCAGTAACAGGAGCAACTGTCAAGTGAACCAATGAATGCTGATACAACCTGAGGTCTTCACCGACCGCCGTGGTACATTTCTACACCATGGGAATAAATGATCTGAAGTCGACCATGTGAGAAATCGTTTGATTACCGGTCATTGATGTATACCGTTAACAAACGCGAGACTACCCACCGATAATGATAATGAGCGTCAAGGTACCCAGTACAATCTAACAAGTGTGAATAGATGAGCTGAAGTCGAACACCTGTAAGAATCTATCAATCAGGAGACAATGATGGTTTCCCACTGTCGATAGCGAGGAATCTGCCACTAATGACTGCAAACCCCAAGGTACTGCCAAATGGACTCTAGATCTTTGCCCCAGAGCAATGAGTCGGAGTCGATAGGGAAAGATCCGCTAGAAGGAAGGCATTAAGGCATCCTCCATCAATCTAGCGCGAGTGTAACCCGTAGGCCAATAATGTGGAAGGAATCGGACGAAAAAGATGTAGTAACCCAACCGAAAGTACGTTTCCGGCGTACACAAGATGTGGCTAGCGCACGGCAGAAACCCTCTGAACCAACCAATAATGAAAGCTGACACAGAGGCGAGGTATCCACCAATAGGGTCAAATGGAAACCAAGGTACTGCACGAATCCCAATGTGTGATAATGTATGCTGATGTCGAACACAAGGGAAACCACTCAGTCAAAGACCCATGATACTGATCGATGCTGAGCACAAGGTGACCTATCAATAATGAAAATAGGGCCAGGGTGCGGTCTCTAGGTCTGCCCTCAGAGCAATGTGTCGTCGTCGATAAGGACAAGACCCGCCAGCAAGAAGTCAATGGGGACCTTCTCAAACCGGCACGAGTGAAGGACCAATATAACTGATGTGATGATAGACATGACACTGACAACCAGGGATGGCCGACTGAAAAAATGAGTCAAGAGACACCGCAGAAAGGCCGACTCAGGCTAACTTCCCTTGAACAAAAGCACGACTCAATGTGACTATGTGGCAGCATATAATGAATCTGTATAAGTTCGTCATGCAGGAGGCACGAACGAACCCTCCATATGATTGGAAGAGATAACCAATCGGGGGAGAACTGACTCGATAACAAGGTTATGGCTTACCTAAGTCAAACTAAATCCCACCCATGCGGAGGAGACTTTGTTTTGAGTGCTTTGTTCAAGGGCGACACGACTGACTCTAGCTGCCAACAATAAATGGAAATAATGTCCCTGTTCCCGCTCTTTTTGGAATATTTAAATTTTTTTTGTCTTTTTCTGATAAGCCGGAAAAAGAATAAAAGAATGCTATGGTACAGTGGAAAGAACGAGTGTCGGTGAAACAGATGCTCTAGTTCCTGGGAAAGGAACGTTCCTATGCTCAATGCAGGGAGGTGAAAAACTGGTCAGTGACACTCAGAGGTATGTCCCTTCCACGGATCTGGGTATGTCAAGCTGCAGAGGTCAAGGGTATGCAAGGTTGATTTTTTGCAGACGTCATGGTCAAAAGTGGGCTTAAACACGAGTCCAAGTGAAGCCGGTTATAGGCCAAAAGGTGCAAATGGTCAACATGCAATGCAGAAGTACAACTCAACACACATAGGAGCCTCTAGGGTATAAGGCCAGAACGAAGCGAAGAAGCAAGGAAGAATGAGTCTTCAACGCATAAGTCATGGCGGGACTACAGAGGACTCCCGAGCCTACTCAAAACGAAGCAGCATGGGCAACAAATGTCAGTGAGGTGCTAACTAGGATGCCCATGTAAAAGGATGGCTCTACCATCATGTCATGATTTAAAGAATCGGCGAGTGAAAATGGCTTGCGAACCATAACATGATGGGGTCGACCCTACGGCAGATGTATCGGTCAAATGGAGGCTAGTATGCATAATGCAACGGAAAAATGGTGTCCCTAACCTATATGCCAGTGAGAACACGATACCTGCCATGACGGGTCAGCAGTCATGGAACCGCCTCGAATCGTCGAAAAATGTCCAAAATGTCCTGAAAAACAACTCAATCTCGACATTCCAAGCTCCCAAGTTAAAAGTGACATGAAACCAAACAAAATAAAATTTTGAAAAAATTTTGCATTTTCAAAACTTATAAAAAGAAATTTTGGACTTACCATTTTCACCGTTTGACTTGGAGAGCAAATTGTGGAGCAAAAGGAGCAAACTTTCCCCGTGACTTATTCAACCGTTCAAACTTGCCGAAAACTTCCAGGTAAGCACTAAACTTGTCTTGCAATCAATTGTGATAGTTTTTAGGAAGTTTAATTAATGTTTCACCGTTAGATTTTTGCAAAAAATTGCTCTGCGGCGTACACGCGGGTTGGATGTATATAAATCGCGTATACGACGGCCCTACACGCGACTGTGTATAGGGTAAACCGCGTGTGCGCAGCGAAAAATTTTTATATAAAAAACTAATGGATGAATTTGATTTTTTCTTCCAGGATGACTCTCACATGGCGTGAAAGAGAGCACTCAGCTGTAGATAATGAAGTTATGGAGAATGATGAGGCATTAGATGCCTTACGGGGATGCGGATTGTTAAAATTCTTTAAGTTGCCGAATATGAAAGCAAATGTGCGTCTGCTCGAGAGACTTATTGATTACTGGGATGTCGAGGAAGAAGCTTTTATGATTGATCAAATGCCACTCAGGATAGAAGTGGAAGATATATATTTCATCACGGGCCTTTCCCGAAGGGGAGAGGTAGTCCACTCCCGGGGCAGGACCCGGAATAGTCTCAGCGTAGACGACTATGTACAACTTTACTGCCCAGGTCATCGGAAGGTCGGGAGTCAGATCTCGATCCCACACGTGGCGAGTTTGTCACTGCGGATAATCCTGTTCACCATAGCTCGAGTGAACGGGTCATCTTCGCTACATCAGGCATCACGAGTAAACATGAGCGTAGCAGTGGACTGTCTCACCACGGTGTTTGACTGGTGTACTCCCCTACTTGCCAACATGAAGGAGCAGCTTGCTTCTATCAGGAAGGGACAGACCAAGAACTTTGGGTATGGGACCATTTTATGCACATTTTTCTTCGAGAAGGTTCCTGCACTCCGTCCCAGGGTAGCAGTTCCCATCAGTAGTCCACGTGATCCACGTATGGGCCGGTGGGCTGACTTGATGAAACGTCTGGGGGGTGGGGAAGTGCCCAGGAATGCATTCGACGACGACTTTTTTGCTTGGTGGGAGCAACAGATCATCGCCATAGACGACTACCCCTATGCTGGACTGGATTTCCGAGGAGATCCTGACCTAGTACTGCCACCAGATGCAGCATGGGGCGAGATCGGTAAGATTTTTTGATTTTTATGATTTTATGATTTTTAGGATTTTTCAAGCATAATGATGAACTTTGAAAAATATATTTTTTTGATGAGATTCAAATGACTGATATGATGATCATGTTTCAGACATTGGGCCTGTGCGACCAGATGGATTCCCACGGCACGGACGGCGTGGCCGAGGAGCCGAAGAGGCGGCTGCGGATGCGGAAAGGACCCTCGCCAACGTGCAGCGACACTTGGCGAGATTGAGCTATCAAGTACCGATGGCCGAGATAGAGGACCTTCCTCCAGATATGCAGCGTCATGTGGTTGGGATGCCACGTGACTGGGTTCGCGTTTTTCGGCGCGTGGCCAATGCTATAGTTAGTTATTTAGCTGCTCATCCAGAGCCGAGGCATTAGATATGCCTGACATGATTATGGGCATTTGAGTCCCAATTTTGTATATTTTTGGACACACATATGTACACTCGAGACGCTTTGTGATATATATACAGTTTGACTTTTTGATGCATGATTTTATGATGATGAATGATTGATATGCCAGTCTAATGCTTGATTAGCGATAGAATCAGCTAACCAATTTTGAGATCTTGGAATGTGCAAATAATTAATGTAAATAAATGATCTTTGCAACAACCTCACCCTTAAATATTGGCGATATAATGATGGATCTCTAACCCGATAAATGTTATTTAACTGAGACACTATCAATTGAGAATCAAGATACACTACCAACGAGTCGATCCCATAAGAGATTGCCTCGGATAATAAATTGATAACAGCTGTATACTCGGCCATATTGTTTGAAGCAGGACCGATACACACGCCTCTCGATGTCATCAACTGACCAGTTGGGTAATAAAGTACCCAAGCTGCGGAAGCAAGATTCCGAGTGTGCCGACTAGCACCATCGGCGAATCCAAAATAAACCAAATCATCCATCAACACCTGCCAAAGCAGACCAAAAGTGCTGATATCAGAAAAACGCTCGATAAGATATGTACAAATATACATAAAATACAAAGAAGCCATTGCCTGGTAAAACTAAGCAAAATACTTCTTTAAATAGAGCCCATTTCGGGGCTCCGCCAGCTTGTTTCCTTCGAAATCAATTAACTCATACGATCCTTTTTCTAAGACTCGTTTGATAATGAAAGGACCGTACCACATAGGCTTGAATTTGCCTGCCCCCAAGGCGTCCTTATCTTGGTCATAGACCAAGACAAGGTCACCTTCAGAAAAAACACGAGGTCTGACAGACTTATCATACTGAGTTTTGACCCTTTTCTTATGGGCCTCATTCGTCGTGGCAGCATCTCGACGCTGCTCATCGAGATGTTCCAGATGAACTAGGCGCTCCTCGAGACTCGAAGTCTCAGGAAGAAGCTCGACAGCCAATTTCAGAGATGGAATTTCACATTCGACCGGAAAGATAGATTCCACCCCGTAAACTAACTGAAAAGGAGTAAAACCAGTAGCCGTTTTAACGGAGGTTCGGTATGCCCAAAGAGCCGGATACAACATAATGTGCCAATTGGACCGATTTTTATCGATTGTCCGTTGGAGTATCGTCTTAAGAGTTTTATTGACCGCCTCGACCTGTCCATTGGCCTGAGGATAGTAAGGAGACGAATGCTCTTGACGGAAACCTAATTTAAAAGCCAATTCGGACATTAGCTGATTTTGGAAATGACTGCCATGGTCAGTGACAATCTCTCTTGGGATACCGAATCTTGAGATAACTTGATTGAAAAGAAACAAAGCTGCCGTGTCACTGTCGTTCTTATAAGTAGGCATGGCTTCAGCCCACTTCGTGAAGTAGTCTACAGCCACGATAATGTACTTGTGATTTGCCGCTGAAGGCGGATTACAAGTCGTAAAATCAATACCCCACTTCGTAAAGGGACCGACGGTGACAACGGGAAAAAGGGGAGCTGGATGCGCGCGCATCTTGCGAGTAAAAATTTGACACGGGTGACAGCGTTTTACCGCTTCCACACAGTCCTTAAAGAGTGAAGGCCAAAAGTAGCCGGCACGTAAGATGCGCTGGGCTGTAGCAAGCCCGGATAGATGACCACCACAAGCTCCACTGTGGCAATCATTAAGAACAGACTCTGCTTCCTCTAAGGTTAAACAACGTCGAAGAATTGAATCAACCCCTCGACGGTATAAAGTGTCACCAATGATAACATAGTTTTTAGCCAGGTGACGTAACTTGCGACGTTCGTCCTTGGAGGAAGTAGAGGGAAACTTCGAAGTCTGGAGATAAACAATGATATCTCCATACCAAGGGTCTTGTGAAGAGATGAGGAATATATGTTCGTCGGGTAAACTTTCCTCATAAACAATATCCTCTCCACAAGGAAGCTCAGAAATTAGCTCCGCGAAGACCATAGATTTCTTAGACTTGGCGGACAAGAACTCGAGGTCGAATTCTTGTAAAATGACTATCCATCTATTATATTTGCCCCCAATCACTCGCCTACTGAGGACAAATTGGAATGGATTGACCGCCGCTAAGACAAAAGTTTTGCGTAGCAAAATGTAATGACGGAGCCTCTGGACAGCATGGACTGCTGCCAAGGCCAACTTCTCAACAGGAGAATAGCGGAGTTCAGGGCCTATCAAGCCTCGGCTCAAATAATAAACCACGTGCTCGACAAGAGCATCGTCTTCCTGAACTAGAACCATACCAATGGTAGATTCTGCGGCAGCGAGATATAAAAGGAAGTCTCTACCGTAATCCGGTGGACTCAAAAGCGGGGCAGAGACTAATGCCTTTTTCAAAGCATCGAACGACCGCTGCGCAAAGTCGTCCCACAGGAATGGAACTCCTTTCCGTAGCAAACGCATGAACCCTTTAGTGATCTCGGCATAGTTTGCTATAAACCTTCTTAAGAAATTGGCCTTCCCTTGAAGACTTTGAAGTTGACGAATTGAAGACGGGGGAGGCAACTGAACTATTGCCTCAACCTTGAAGGGATCAACCCGTATCCCTTCATTGGAAACTATAAACCCTAACAACCGACCTGATGTAACCGCGAAAACGCACTTATTAGGATTCAACCGGATTTTGTAAAAACGACATCGCTCAAAGACTAATCGAAGATGACTAGGATGATCAGTTCTCTTTCGAGAACGAGCAGCGAGATCATCTAAGTATGCCTCGATGATATGTTTGATGTCGTGGAAAGCGTAAGACATGGCCCGCTGGAAGGTGGCTCCAGCATTTTTAAGACCGAAGGGCATCTTTCGATATGCAAAGGTACCCCAGGGACATATGAAGGCAGTCTTATGCTGATCCTCAGGACGGATAGAGATTTGATTATAACCTGAGAAACCATCCATAAAGGAGAAAATCGCATTACCCGCACACTCGTCAATAATTTGATCAATAAATGGCGTGGGGTAATTGTCTTTTGGACAAGCCTTGTTTAAGTCCCTAAAATCGATGCATACGCGGATTGTTCCTTGCTTTTTGTCCACAGGGACTGGATTCGAAACCCAATCCGTAAGAGGAACAGGGTATATAAAACTCGCCCTTAGCAGCTTCTCAACCTCAGCTTTGATAGCCGCTGCTTTCCTAGGGTTAACCGGCCGAAGCCTTTGACGAATCGGTTTTGCGTTTTCGTACGTCTTGATCTCATGTTGGACGATAGAAGGATCAATGCCGGGCATTTCCTCATAAGACCAAGCAAATACATCACGATATTCCTTGAATAGGTCGGTGTAAATTTGAATTTCTTCAGGGGAACACTCACTTCCGATGAAGATATTCTCGATGATGTTAGGATTTTTAGAGATGTTTATAGGTATCGTTTTTGAGATTACCGACATATTACCTTCAGCACGTGTGTGTGTTGGAGCCAAAGGGTTTGATACCGTACAAACATCACTACCAACGAGCTCGGAGAATCTAGATTCTACTTCCTGCAATGGAGGAAGAAAATATGAGCGATGGTGTAAGTCTTCCCAAGGTCGATCTATACCCATCATAATTTCGAGGATTGCTTCTTCAGAAGGTAGAACCGAATCTAAGCAGTCCAAGGCAGAGTTAGAATCAAAGCTCCAAGCGGGGGCCACATGACCATCTAGCTCCTCTTCGGAAAAGGGAGTAGAATGGTTATCTGCAGAGTCTACGATAGCCTGATATCTAAGCTCAGCTGCAGATATAGGAAACGCCATTCCATTAACTTGCCCTTCAACTAATGTGGTCGTAGGTGAAGGCAAGGTCCAAGGGTCGGAAAAATGATGAGTTCGGAAGAACCCCTCTCGAGAAGATTCCTTGGATGATGAAATAGCATTGATTCTTGCAAAAGGAGAGGGAAGATCAAACGTACCCATCAATGAGGAATACATCCCTACTCCTAAATTCTCAGTCGGCGGGCGAGGGTTATCCACCAAAGGAACAGTAGAGTCGGAGGTTGCTTGAGGATCGATTGGAGCATAGTCCAATTGATCAACCTTAACGATTTTCCCCTCATGAGGAAAGCAAATGACACGAAACAAAGTCGAAACAACGGCTTCCATCTCGTACACCCAGTTCCTTCCTAATAGGAGATTATAGTCTAGGTTAGCATCTACGACTTCAACTTCGATATTAACGACCTTCCCTCCAACACATATAGGAAAGGCCGGGATAATCCCATGCGGCTTGTGAGAATGACCATCAAATGCAGTTAAGACGGTTGGTGAAGGAACAGCCGAAGGTGAACCGATAGCCTTCCAACAAGACATGGACATGACGCATGTGGAAGCTCCTTCATCTATAACGGTGCGAAAAATATTGATTTTCCGGTATGTTGACTTTACTTGAAAAGCCATATGATGAGGGAGTCTCTTTTTGACATTTGACATGTCAAAAGAGAGCACTAGAGAGTTAGCTGAATCGACTGCTCCAATGGCGGAGAGTAAAGCACTTCTCTGAGACGGACACGACTGGAGAACTTCCAAAGCGGACATAGCACATGGGCTTTGAGCCAAATCCTCCACAATGGAGTAATTTTGAGCAGCTCTAGCATTGGGGTTAATTGTCGCGCGTTTGGCGGAACCTTTCGGTATCCTAGGTACAGTCTCAACAGGAGGTCGCTCAATATGAAGGTCATTACTTCCGGGAACCGTTTTATCCTTAGATGTTTCGGCTTCACCATAATCACGTGACCGAGTAGTCACGTTAACGTTTGAACCCATCATAAAAACATTTGATGCTTTTTCCCCTTCCTGGTTGCCCCCAGAGGAGGTCCCAGGATTCGAATTCGCGCCAGCAAGAAGTTGCTGCCCTTGGGGAAACGGGTTAGTCAACACAGCTTGCGAACTAGAAGTCCCTTGCTGTGCTAACAAGCGCTGAGCGTCTTCGATTTTAGGGCAAAGATGAGTTAGATGGTCTCCACTGCATAACTTGCAAGGAAACTTGACTTTCTTTCTCGACTCACCCTTACCACCACCAGCGTTGTTGCCGGATTTATTTGCATCGGGCTTCCCATCCGAGTTCTTCTTTTTACCACGTCCTTTCTTTTTCCCATCGGAATTTTGATTTCCTTTGGGGTTATTGGATTGGACGGCGTTAATGGAAGAATTTTGGGAAGCAGGAGGACTAGACATTGTGACTTGGTTGTTAGGAGCAGTTTGTAATGACAACTGCTGCAATTGATTTAGCAAGTTCACTGTAGTTGAGTCTACAGACCCCACGATACCATCCGCATGCGGACCTGGCTTTGGCTTAGCTAAATCAACCTTAGATCCAGGAGCATCTGGCAAGTACTTTTGGAGGATCCCAGACTGAGAGTAGATCAGTTCTAACTGCTGGGCCCTGAAAATGGCTTGCTCCTCAGAATAGACCCCAGACATGGAGACATCCTTGGAGATCTCAGGTTGCAAAGACTTCAAAAACCACTCTAGACGGTACTCCGGAGGGATTTCGGCTTTAATGAGCCTTTTTCTCCGTCTCCATTCCTGTATGTGATCAGAAATGTGGGTTGCCTTATCTTGACGAAAGGTAGCCAGAAGTTCAGTTCCGGCATCATAGCGGACAGGCAACTGAAAGTGATTCAAGAAGATATTAGCTAAGTCTGCGAACGATGTAAAGCTGCCCCCTGGCAACTCTATGTACCATTTAGCCGCATTACCAGTCAAGGTGCGCTGAAAAAGTCTCAACCTAACCGAATCTTCGATGAGGGAGTTAGATGAGCACCACAAATGGAATGTGGTTACATGATCGCCCGGATCTTCACCACTCTTCCCTTCGAATTTTGGGATGTCCGAAGGGAGTTTGGTTGGGACCGGAGGCCAGGCTGGATTGTATCTGATAGGGTCGTTCGTTAGCTTAGTGAGATCTGGCAAGTTTAACGTTGCCAGAAATGGAAGCCTAGGAGGACCTAGGGGATTCCACCCAGACTGGGCAGAACTCCCCAAGTTCTGAAAAGATTGTCCTGGGATTTGAGAGGCACCAGGCTGCCCCAAGTGACCAGTAGAACCAGCTGAACCAAAGGGCAAGCCTTGTGGTCCAGCAAAATTCGGAGTTTGACCAACTCCTGCCGTATAAGCTCCATAGCTTGCAAAGTTTCCTCCTATAGAATTGTAAGGAGTCGATAACCCCTGATATGGGTTCCAAGCCGAAGCGAGGGGAGGAATACTTTGAAACATGCTAACTGTGGAATACGGCCTACTTCCTTGTTGACCGATGAATGGATTCGCAGTTCCTGCGTTACTAGCCCCAGGGTTATTCCAACCTTGGAAAGGATTGCTGCTTTGTCCTATTGAAGAAAAAGGCATGGATCCTACCGTTGGGTTGGAATGTGGAATATGACCACTTCCAAAACGAAAACCCTGAAATGAAGCCGATCCGCCCATCATGGACGTAGCGGCATTGAACGGAACTGACGGAATACCCTGTGATTGGGTGCCAAAAAGGAAGGAACCAGTACTAAAAGCATTGGTTTGGGCATTTCCACTCGTGGACGGAATGGAGGTAGACCCAACCAAAGATGTGCTAGCAAACGATCCGAACAAGGAAGCGGAGGGGATGGAAATGGTTCCTCCCCCTTGCACCGATGTTGGGGTTTGCATAGTCGCAGCACTTGTGGAAGCCATGCTTCCAGTAGTGATCATAAATGGTAAGCGCGTAGCGTAACCTGGACTCGCTGGTCTATATAATGGAGGCCCAACGTATTGCAATACGTCTGGGTAACTAGATGGTAGTGGAGAATTTGGAATCACTAATGATTCTGAAAGTTCTTCTACCTCTACGTTATCCTCCGCTTGAAAGCGAACTTGAGAAAAGACTGGAGCGTCCCTCTCTTGTTCAAAAGTACCAGGCCTTGCTTGGCCGCTAATATCCCCGAGAGGAGGATCAATCCCCGATGCGTCAGCCGGCGTGGGACGGACCCCACCGGTAGTATTCCCTCTGCGCCTTCTAGGAGAAGGCTCTAAACTAGGTGGCGAGAGACCACGAAGTCTTCGAGACCGTCTAGGAGACCGGTCAGCCACTTTGAATTTTTTGTTATGATCTTATCTAAAGACTCAAAAAATTAAAAGCTAGGCCAACTAGGAGCACAGAGCACACACTAAAAAGTTCCTAAAGATACAGCCAGTCAAACAACTTTCAAGTATTTCCGCTCCGGGTGATTGAGACCGGACACCAAAATACGAGAAAGTGAATCAAAGGGCCTTCCGAGGATAGTCTGGGATGATGAGGGCCCAGTCCTATCAGCGAAGGTATCAGAGGAAGTTACGCTGACCTCCTAACAACAGTCTGCGCCGGTGCAAGCCCCCAAGCTTCGCAAGGGTGCCCTCCGGAAGTACTGTCGAGAGTGATACAACGTCGACCTCAGGTGCCACGGGATTCCCCTCCGCAGCCACCTATGCAGATCCCTAGGAAAGGCAACTATGGGTACCAACTCGTCTCAGAAGCCAGGCGGAACAGTCGTGAGGTAAGTTCGGACAAGTAGGAGAGGGGGTATCTCTCTTCCCTGTCTTCACAGACCCTCGTGCTTAACTCCCAGATCCGGAGTCTTCCTGGTCTCCCTAACGCTATTAGATTTACTCTCTTTAATCAGACTCTTATGTTTGACGTTTTGTGTGGCCTTGGAGAGTTAACTCTCCACTCGCCTAATCCAAGGCCCTAAAATCCTAAACTTGTTGGTGTAATAACTAAAACAAAAAGTTCTAGTGGATTTTAATTAAGCGCTTGATTTTATTAGGTTGTTCTTTAAGTCAAAGGTAATGGAGGTGAAACTTGTGGTGTTTTATGGACGCAAAAGAAATTAATAAAACCTAGCTACATGCACATGCACTTTTGTTTTCGATGAATAGCAATTTCTATGAGGTTCAGAAGGCACTTGTAATATAAACAAAAATTTTCCTTTTTCTTTTCAGACTCCACACTCACAAAAACTAACAAAACTAAATATGCCTAAAAAGAGATGCAAATCTTTCCCTAATGCAAGAACTAAATGTGGATGCACAAATCAAAGACTACTCTAAAAACAAAGAAGGAAAGTTGCTGCTTTACCAAATTTTGTCTTGCCACTGAAAAGCTTAGATAGAAGATGATTTGTTACTAATCATTTCGTCCAAACAATAAAAACAAGTTTTAAGATAAAAAACAAAGCACTTTCACTTCGCAAAAAAGGAAATCAGATGAGAAGCAAGTTTAAGAAAGCGAAACTCAAAAACTTTCAAAAGATTTTCTTTCAATCAAACCAAAAAGTCTTTTTCAAAGGAAAAACTCTCAAAAATACTGACACCAATGATTGATAAACAAACAACCAAACACTTTTGTGAATTGACATCAATGAAATGATGAGAACTCAACAAAAATAAAATGTGTTCGAAGTCGCTTTTGACAATCAAAAGCAGCAATGAAAGTCCAAGAAATCAAAAGACAAGTTTCAAGGAAATGGTAACAAACAACTTTCCCGAAACGAAGGAGCAAATGGTCATAAAAATGATTTCGTTAAGCAAACACAAATGTCATGAAAACAAAATGGACCCAAAGATTTTAAGACAATCTTCCCACTCTGCCGAAACAGAGCAATCAAGATTCTTAAACAGAAACCTTGTGTGTCAAAAATCAATGACGCTTGCAATCAACGAAAAACAAGACTAGCACTCCTAGAGAGAGTTCGAAACAAGATGCCCCCTGTTAAACAGAGAACTGTCACTGGGAATTGACTGCTTTAAACTGACCCAAACCACCAGACAGACATTCAGCCAAAAGAAAAATTATAAATCTTGAAAATTATGTGATATACGCGCCTGCAATTATTTGCAGAATGCGTGTACACGCGACTGTAACTAAGGAAACCTGCGTATACGCGGGTTTACTTAGTGCAACTTGCGTATATACGCTTCTGTAATCCAGAAAAAGTGCGTATATGAAGTGTTTCAAGAAAAATAAAAAAAACACAAACTGAAAAACTGGAACAGCTTGGAGTTCAAGAAAATATCAAACAGTCAGAACCAACAAACAGAGGCACTGAGCCTAGATTGGCTTGAGGACTACCCAAACTAGGAACAACAAGAATGTTGTCCCCAGCGGAGTCGCCAATTCTGGTTGAAGGGAAAGTACCCCTAGAGTCCTTTGGGCTGAGACTCTACCAGACTGAAAATTGCTTATACAAAGAAACACACACACACAGCCATCTTTTTTACTTTTAAGCAAATTCTAATGTTTTAGGGTACATACCTAAGGTCCTACGTCCGAGAAGACCGTTAGGGTGCAAACCCTTCTTGGAGTTCCCTTCTTCTTTCTCTGACCTGCAAGACAAACAAATCAAAGAAATCAACAGTACATGTATAGAAGTTTATGTATAAATCATCTTTATGCTATAAAGTTAGTTATAAATGATCTTTAAGTAACTACTTTCATAAGAATTCAACACAAGAATCTCATAAGCATAAAGAAAGATTATTCGGGAACAAAGACGTGTTTCTTTATATATAAAGGCAAATAAAGTACATATATCGGAAAGATATCACCTGAACACCTTCAGCAGGCTCCAAGCAAGCTTCCTCCCGGATTCGTTCCAGCCTCCAGCCTTCAACAAGAGCTCCTTCCAAGTCTTACTCAATGATGATGTCAAGGATGAATGATCACCAATACACATGGAAACAAGGGTTTCCTATGCAAAATGGGGGAAGTGCAGGATGCACCAAGGACTTCAGACCTGGTCTAAGGGAAAAATCTCAGCATAATAATCTTGCTCTCCTTTCTCTCTCTCCTTGGCCTTCCCTTTGATGTCTTTTTATACCCTCTCCAAAGTAGTTTTTTAGTTAGGAGTTGGTTGGGAACAGTTGGGCCACGGGCACTAACAGGTGATCCAGCAGGTAAACCCGCGATCACCGCCCGAAAAAGAGGAAATTATATTTTTTTAAGTGTTTTAATAGATACACGCGGGTTGGGTATGACAGACCCGCGTGTACACGCGTTTAACACAGGGCAAAGTCGCGTACAGGGAATAAAACACTGTTTTTTAAATTTTTGGACCAGGTCTGGAAGGAGGGGTTGCCCTAGGCCATAAGTGCAGCATCACAAACCATAAGAGTGAGATTTGGAGCTATAACACCAGTGACCTCTAGCAATGTTCCAGCGACCTTTTGCAGCTTTGCTTCCTGTCAATCATGCTCTCTAGTTCACTTGACCTCCAAGTGACTCCAAAACTCTCTCAGCTCTCTGTGCTACCTACGTATGCCTACCCATTCCCTCAATCGTGCTCTTTGGATCCTTTCAGGTACTTTTCCAACTCTTCAGCTTCCCCCAAACATTTTTCTGCGTATAATCATCCCTCTACAACCCTGCGGCTTCTATGTGCATTGCCTATTTCACTGGCCATCTAGCTCTGTGGCTTGTGGCTTCAACGCATCATTGTCTGCCAAAAATGCCCACTTGCAGCATGGCATGATGATCAGGGGCCGTTACACAGGATTCGAGGCCTTTTTCCAGGCAAAAACCTGAAAATGGGACAAAATCCCAATACACAGCATTTTACTGGAAATACATAGGAAAACACTATTGGGCACGAAATATGGACTTGAAATTCCATTAAATCGCCCCTATAAACCCATCGGGTCCGCCATTTTATCACAATTCGCTATCACATGGCAAAATGATAAAAAATCCCAATACACAGGAAATACAAAGAAATCTCATGTTTCTGGACTTCAAATTTTATGCAATCGAGTCCATAATCCCATCAGGTCTGGCCCTTATCGCTTATCACAATCGCAAATCATATAGGCCTACTATCGGGGATCGCTAATCGCCGATTTAATCTAGACGGTTGATCTGATCTTTGATCGGACAGTCTAGATCACATCGCATTTCGCTATCTCATTGTCCCTGTGTGTCGAGGATTGTCGATCGCCGATCATCGATTTAATCTAGACCATTGATCTAATCCTCGATCGAACAGTCTAGATTGCATCGCATATCGCTATCCCATCGGCCCTGTGTGTTAGGGATTGTCGATCTCCCGACCGTCGATTTAATCCTAGTCGTTGATCTCATTTCTGATCCAACGGCTGAGATCGCACGCCGCAGATCAACATATCGCATTATCGCATATCGAATTTCTAATGGCTCGAGGGTTCTATCTATTGACTATGCTGATTACCAATGTTGATATCAACGATCGCAATATCGCATTGGCCTAGGGTCCCTTCCTTACGTTATTTACATATGTCTGCCTCCGACCTGATATGTCGGGGATCGGCAATCGGGGTCTCTTCTGCCTCTGCTTAATTCCGCCTCTTGGACCATCTCCGATGCAATTTCCCTTTATAGGGGTTTTTTTCCATTTTTTTTTAATATTTTGCCTCCTTTTCAAAGGATAAAGGGCAACTTCTTTTTGTGATAACTTCTGCATCCAAAGTCCATTTTAGCCCATTCAAGTTGCAATAGATTCAGAATGAAACGATCTCTACAATGGGGCTATTTCCATGAACATCCTTAGACTTTAATTTTCCCCTGTGAGGAACACTTAGACTTAGAAGTATATCCAAAATCCATTTTGGATCAATGGAAGAGGTGTTCCACCTCCTCTAGATCTTTAGGCTAAATCTTATGTATCTTGGTGGTAGCCACGGTGGCAATGGGATCTGCATCAATGATCTGCTTCCCTTTATCATTCCTCTTGTCAAGTTTTGACTCAGAGATGGAACATGGATCTGATTTGGAAGCCTTCATCTCTGCCATCAATGACTGCTAGCCTCGACACTCACTTGTGTTGTGATTGGATCTCTTATGCAACTCACACCACTTTCACGTGTCCTTATTTGTCTTCATGGTTTTTTTCTTCACTTGCGGCTTTGACAGGTTATCCTAGGTCACCCCACCTTGGCTTTTTCCTTTACTCTGTGGTTTTGGGGTGCCTTTCCCTTGCTTTGGATTCACAGATCCAAAATCTCACTTTTTCAGTTTAAACATATTCTCAAACTTGATAGTGTATTAGTATGCCATTCCAAGCGAGGAGATTTCTAGGAACTCCATCTCATTCTGGATGTACCTGGTAGATAGTCGTGGTACTTTAGTACCAAAATCCACTCAAAATACTTGATAGCCAATTTTGTACTAAAGGTATGGAAACCATTTGTAAACTATGGCACATCTTGGTCCCTTCCCTAGCATAGTGTGGTGCACTTTATGTATTTATCCTCATAACTCTCGATAGGGTAGTACTACTCCTTGATGGCATCCTTGAACGAATTCCAAGTGGGTGTAGCTAAAAATAGTGGGGTGTACTTTTTTCCTTCTTCTCACAGTGGGTTTCCCACTAGATCTTGATGTGGGGGGCAGCTTTGAGAAGTGGAAAAATAATATTTTCCCAGCTGGAAAAATCATGAACAAAAAATTATCCTTCTAGTGGATTTAACCATTTATCTATGGCATCCGCATCTCTCTAACCTTCAAATATGGGGATGTCAAAGTTAAATTTTATCTTGAAGGGTGTGGTGCTTCGAGAGTGGCTACTGGAAGGAGATATGTTGCCTTTGGGTAGCCGCTAAAGGATTCGGGAAAAAATTTCCATCACCGTGTTCCTTTGTCGCTTGAGGGATTCTTCAAGCACAATTTTAAAAGGATCTCCTACCCCCTTATCTTTCTTCTCTTCTACCATGGGAGGTCATCGGGGTTTGTGAGGTTGGTCTTGCAAAGCTTCGACCAATTCGAGCCCTAAATCCTTATATACCGACCTCGTTGGGAACATGCATAGAAAAACTCAGAAAGAGCAGACTGCTCTGATACCACTGATCCAAACTTAAACATGAATACAAAAAATTATAGATATAACCATAAATATAGAGATGGAACAGAAATAACACTTCATTTCATTAATATAAAATACTGAAATAAGCTTACAAATAGAATGGAGATAAACTAGCTTGGATGATGGTAGGTTATCTCTGAGAAAAGATGTGGCGGCTACATGCATCTGAATTGTGTTATAATGAGGCTTGAAGGCCTATTTATTATTGAGAAACAATAGAAAACCCTAAACATCCAAAAACATAACCCTTGGAGATGAAGCGACAAAACTATTGGCCATGTTTGGGTAGACTAGTACATCAACATCCCGAGGTCATAAATTTGGCATGCGATCTCTATTTGATGCACACAATATCTCATTAGGAAGATATATTAGAGGAATACAACTTTTGAATGGAAAACACCAGTCAAAGACTCATGTTTTCCTTTATTATCCCAAAATGCATTGTTTAGGGCCTCAAAACAACTCCAGAAGTTCAGGACCCGAAAAACTACCAAAAATAGTAATTTGTGTTGCAATTAAGGAAAGTGAAAAATGGAAAGAGACAATGGCGGGGGTCCAAGTGGAATAGGTGGTTGGCCACCAACATCCACCTGGACCAATAAGATATGAAATATTGAGCATAGTAGCATATAACCATGACATAAACTAAGCAACATAAAACTCCAATATGTAGTAGTAGTATAGTAGCTCATGAACTTCCAATAGCAACATATGACCATCATCTCACATGTACCAACCAACACATATATAGCAAAAAAAAGCATGCCAAAAATACGTGCACCAATTTCAACAGGAGGCAACCATCTACTCAAGGTAGCAGCAATCAAATCAACACATTTCACATCATAAGGTAACCCTCAAACTATTATGGCAGCAAAACATGGATCCATGAAACATAACTTTGATCAGAAAAACCTCCAACTAGTGTTAGCATATCATATCACTAGTAATCATCAAGCCATTTATGAATAATACCAACAATTAAGGAACAGTTAAATAATATTCAACATGGAGCAATAATGAACCATAAGGAGATCTATTGAATGCATCATAGGCCAAATATCCACCAATCTCCTCAATAGAGGCAATGAACATAGGTGAGGGATCATACAACATGGTGACCAATGAATCAATATTTGATGGTAATAACGCCACATCAAAAAAATCAACAACAATATAAAATCCATAAACATTCATATGGAGCATAAACACCACCAACATAGCTGAATCAAAATTATCTCATATGCATGAATACTCAAACCAACCATCAATCTGAAAATAATCTATTGCATGCAACTCATATAAGGAATATAAAATCAAATAAGTTCCCCTCAATCTCTAACAACTTCTACAATGGCCAATGTTAGATAAATATATCATCATGAGAAATATAGCAACCTCCTCCAAACAATCTCATGGATCAAGATGGCATAAATAAACCACTAGAAAATGAAAGCATGTGAGATGCTCCCCCTGCATAAGTTTCATATCTAAACAATCACTTGCAATAAACAACTATAAATCATGACAACCATATGCAACATAATTCTCATTCAAACTTTTCAATACGGCAGCGCTTTTAACAATCCACTTGCAATCCATAATGCTACCATATGCTCCCCGTGAGACCATGCAGGCCTCAGTTTTTAGTGGGAGTGCTTTGTTGCTCCTTTCTTCTCCAATATTGTGAGGTTGATTTTTAGCATGCATATTCTTATTTGGCTTCTTGGCTGATTTTTTTTGCATTAATTTCCTCCTTTGATTTGATTGCCTGAAACAGATGGGAATCTTGTGTCTTTGGTCTTATGGCACACATTATCACAAACATAACATCTAATGTGCCCAATAAATAGCGGAAAGGACTTATTTTTACAGTGAATACCATTATGGCCGAAATCATTACATAGATAACAATACTCATGAAAGATTTTGTTTTACCTATAAAATGATGGAACTACTTGTGAATTCTCTTTATCAGCTACAGATTTTTCTTGTAATGGTTTGTCTTCTTTCTTATATAATTTTCTGAAGTGTGCCTAAATTTCTGACAACTAAAATGTTGGGTGTGGAGCCTGATTATCTTCTTTATTTAGAGGTATCGCTGCATAGGACCCCATTTCTTAATGTAGCGGCAACGCCACTCATTTATGTGTGCTGCCAAGGGGGTCCGTTTACATGCACGCCAGGTGGGTCCGTTTATGTGCACCTCCTTGTAAAATGTTGTAATTTTGTAGTCAATCTGGGCCATTCATTAGGCGAAAATCTAACGGTAGAAATTATGTTTAATGTAGGGTTTTTTTTCCCTAGAAGGCAAACCCTCTCTATATATAAGGAAATTGTATTGCGTCTATGTAGATGTGTATTCTGAGCGATAAATAGGGAGGAGATTGTGTGAAAGTGAAGAGGGAATTACAGCGGATCTATTGTAGGTTGTATCTCTTCAATTTGCTGGATAATATAAAGGAAAGGACTGGTTGTTTCTTCATGGACGTAGCCCAAATTGGGTGAACCACGTATATCTGTGTCTCTCTTGTTTTATGTGTTTTCTGTGTTTATATTTATGCAATATATTTTATGTGTTCCATTTCTCTGTAATATATAATTTTCTAACATAAAACACCTTGCATTTCTCATTCTTATCTTTGTCATCTTTGGCTTTCGATCTTGATGTTGGTTTCATTAATCGTTGCAACTAATCATACAAGTTGAAAACCATCATATGCACACCTAGTGCCATAAATCTAACTTGACAGTCTCTAGTGCTATCAACTAGGTGTAGTAGCTCCACAGCCTACCAATGCATCCACACACCATCCAAAAACCCTCTTAACATCTGCAACCATCAAGCTAAGGTCTACAACCAATGCACAAGCCAAGTACCATCATACTATCATAAGCCCAGTCCTGTACCAATCAACCATGTAGCATCTCATCCATACACACACATACTAGAGACCAATGAACCACATGCATTAACAATCACATACTACTAGGTTGACATTAATTCCAACCAACACCAATGCAACCTCCAACACCAATTCTACTAGGTTGATATCAATGCCAACCAAACAACTCATCACAACATCAATGCCAACAACACCTGTTCAAAAACATGGAGCAATTAATATTTAGGATCAAGCTAATGATCCTATGGAAGAAGATAATTATGTTGATAATGTATTTGAAGAATATGGGACAAATAGATTGATATGAGAGACATTCAATAATGTTGGAATGGATCATGATGACAACTAGTATGATCACTGTTCTTTCGATTTACCTATACTTGAGATGACAACTAAACCTATTTATGAAGGCTCAAAAACATCTCTTCTCTCTAGTCTATTATTGCTAGTCAACATAAAGGTGGTGAATGGTTTGTCAAACACATGTGTAACACAACTCCTAAGGTATGTAATATATTTTGTGACATTTAGTACTATATACATGATAAAGCAATTAATTTTTTCGTTGTTTTTAATGTTAGTAAGTTTATCTGCATTATTTCATTTATTTGTGACATTTTGATGCAATATGTACGATTAATATTGTTTAGTACATTAACCAATACTATTTTTTTATGTTGTATATTATTAGGTGAATTTTTGTCACCACTGTCAAATGTTTTACCTCATATGTATCGATATTTACATGTCCATATGAAGATAATAGAATGGAGTATCAAGTTATTCATACATACCCTAATGATTATATTCTCTATTATAAAGAACATGTGTTAAAGAACATGTGTTAAAAAACAAATGCCCAAAATGTTATGAGAGTAGATATCAAACCGATAAAGTAACAAAAAGGTTCCTCGCAATGTTCTTTGTTATATTCTGATAATTCCACGTCTACGACAATTGTTCAGGTGCAAAAGCATAGAAAAACTTATGGATTGCCATGCAAAGAATAGAAGTGAAGACAATGTTCTTTGAATTCCTATAGATGGATCTACATTTAGGAATATAGAGTAAAAATGGCTAGAGTTTAAAAGAGAACCTCGTAATCTTATGCTTTCATTAGAAGCTGATGGTGTCAATTCATTTGGAGAGGCCAAATCTACTTACTCGATGTGGCCCATTTTTGTTATTAACAATAACATTCCTCTATGGAAGTCAATAAAGAGGGAGCACATAATGTTGACAACGATTGTTCTAGGTATTAATTTGTTTAGAATTAAATTTTTTAGCACAATAACATCTCATTTGTCTTGATTGTTTCATAATTTTTCTTGTTTGTTTCATAATTATGTCCTATATTTTTATGTTAATTTACTTATATATGTTCAATTATGCCTTATAATTATGTCTTATAATTTTTTTTATTTACTCATATATGTAGTAATTATATATTGTATGTTCAATCAATTAGGTAAGTACTAGGCCAAATATAGGAATGTATATACTGAGCCTCTTATCGATCCGTTAGTGGAGTTATGGAACGATGTCATTATGTATGATATCTCAAGGCCAATAGTTGAACAAAGGGAATTTGAATTCCATGCAATGCTTGTATGGAAAATTCATGATGCCCTGGGGCTAACACATTTTTGTGGTATGTTATAACATCACATTGCACTTTAATAATGTTTAATTTTGTGAAGTTAGTTTCAAGTATTCTTTTTAAATAGTTTGACCTTCATTGTACATACTTAAAATAATTGATATAAAAATTATTCCATCTCTTGCAAATTTTCAAACAAAGGGTAAATTTTCTTGTCTAGTTTGTGGTCCTAATATTAAATCTCATCGTTCAAGAAGCTTAGGAAAGGAGTTGTTTGATGAGTATAAGCACTTCCTTTCTAAGAACCATAGGTACCAAAGTAGTAAAAAACATATTTTCAATGGGAAAGAAGATATTGGAGTAATACCATGGAGAATGACACCTCGTGCATGGAAGTTGCAATATAATAGAGTCTCTCAAGGTATGGATCGAATTGTTTATGTATCAATATACATTATATGTTTGGATTATTCTATCTTTCTATGAAATTTTATTCACTATACTAATTGATAGGTTATATTGTTGTTAGAATATATTTATCTGTGATTCACGTTGTAGGTCATGAAGGCATTAATAACATGGCACTTCCATGAGGAAGGAAAAGTTATCCCGAGCAATTCAATAGACTCCCCTAATATGAGCACCTAAAAAATGTTCATTTTTTTTATACAATACACATCAGGAAGAATTTAACAGAGACCTTATGGTGAATCTTAGATGGAAGGAGAGATAAAGAAAAAAAATCAAGATTTGTAATGACATTAAGGAGGTCAACCATGCATTGCAAAGTGAGATTCATTCAAATAGCGATGGAGACGACCAAAATATAAGCACTCTTCCATGGTTATTGACAAAGCATCAAAGCAAGCATGTTAAAGAGGTTATTAAAAAAATTAAATTTCCAACTGTATTTTCTTCAAACATAAAGAATATCCTAACAAAGAAAGGTGAATTAGGTAGGATAAAATTCATGATTGGCATGTGTTCATTCAAGTAATTATTTTGGTGTATATATATTTTATAAATTGGTGAAACATCTTGTTAATTAGTGTTTTTTTTACAGAAATCTAGGAAAAATAATGATCGATCATTATTTTTGTTACAATATGTTCTACCCTTATCGCTCCCAAAACACTTTCACAACAATGTCAAACAAGTTATCTATGATCTTGGAAAATACATGAGGTGAGTGGAGATTTATGTGAAAAGTGTAATTTTTTCAATAAGTTATTGTGTCACATATTTTTCACTACATGTGTTCTTATTTTCATTATGTACTATATTATTATTTTTTCATTGAAACCTGTGATTTGCTTGCTTCATTTGTAGACGGTTTTCAACTAAATAAATCGATAAAAAAATATATAAAGTATTGGAGAAAACTAATTCCTAATCTAATGTGTGAAATGCAAAAGTATCTACATCAGGCATTTTTCAATGCACAAGAACACTACCTCATACACCAAATCGAGGAGATTGAAAAGTGTGGATTTTTACACACAAGATCAATGTGGATGTTTGAGAGACACTTGAAATCATTGGAGGCTTTGGTCATATAAAGAGCACGTCTTGAGGGTTCTATTGTAGAGGGATATATGGTATATCAAACCATGGCTTATATTCATCAATATAGTGATGAAATAGAAAATAGTATTAATGTATTGGATCACATTTGGGATGTCAATGCCATGGTCAATTTTGAAGGGGAGCGCTTATTGGGGAAAGGTAGAATGAGAAAAGTGAGATGTAAGTAGATAGTGTATATTTATAACACATTTGACTTATTCGATTTTGTGTATATCGTACTTATTTAATTTTTAGTCTTCCTGCATAATCCATTATTATGAAGCTATAGCATGGTAACTAATTACATATATGTGAATTTTTTTTATTTTAATGCAACCTATCGAGAGTGGGATGCAATACATTTATACATTGCGAACAATAAATATCGGATGAAGGTATGGATTGAACGATGCAAACAAGCTAATAATGGTAGGCTATCATGGTATGGTGTGTCTTCATTGGTCAAAGAAGATCAACGTAATGGAGAGACCAATCTTACACAGAGGGAAATTGATTTAGCATATGGTTTAAAATATTATCAAGCAAGCATATTCACCCATACTATTTTTTTTTACAATTATGTTGACACATATGGTGTGTTTTGTTTTTAATTTTCAAATTTTGCAAGTATAAATATGTATGCTTATCAATTGGAAATGCATTTTTTATATGTTTTATGTATTTCAATTGAAACCCCACAACAAAATGTGGTGCAATGGCCACAAATTTCACATCAAAAACTTGGATGAAAAGATGAAATTTTTTTATAGTGGGATAACTGCCCTATTTCAAGTTATCAATGTTTCCTCTAGAGGTGACACACATCCAGAACTCTCTGAGAATTGATACTCTGGGTATCTACATGATATACTTGAGTGTGACTTTGAATCCTTCAAAATATTTTTGTTTGATGTCAAATGGTTTAGGCTACGAATCCATGAACGTGAACCTAATAGAACTATTATTGATCATTCTAATAGATTTACCATGGTTGATACAAGGAATCTTGAGCTAGAATCAAAGCGATATGTTCTTCCAAGCCAATGTGAACAAGTCTTTTACATAGATGTTCTAGGTAAAGAAGTTTGGTCATATGTTGTTATATATGATCCCAGAGAAGACCCGTAAAGCATAATGTAGCGAAAGAATATGAAATTGAAGAAGGATATGACGTAGAGCAGGAAGTTCATGCAGTGTTAGATGAATATGTCGAAGAAGTTCAAGCAATATATGTTAATTAAGATAATGTTAATTTCGATGAACTAGATGATATTTCCATTGTGTCTAATGAAGAACTTTAAGAAGTTGAACCAAATGTAGAAGAGCATGTTATAGATGATGATATAGATGATGATGATGATGACGTTGATGTTGATATGGTGAATCCTTTTTACATGGATTTTGAACTAGATGATACATATGAGGAGATGGATGAGGAATAATATTAATGATATCAAAATGTTGAAAAGTAAGAGGTATGTATTTATACCTCTTCAATTGGTATGTTCTCTTTTGTTCACCTTAAATTTTTATTTTCCTAGTTTTTATGTTTGAATGTTACTCTGTTTCTCTCAAATATATTATAATAGATAGATTGGGTATGGGGAATTAAGAGTGATGTGAGGGTGGGAAGGGGACATATGAGCTTCCACCTTCATGTAGTTGGCCTTGTTAAGTAGATAATATATTATTATTGAAACGAAGAGACACTCATTTACATTTATACATTAATTTCCAATTTTCACTTTAATGGTTCGTTAAGAAGACATGACAGACAAGTTGAGCGAAAAGTGAACCTGGTGACATGGTGGTTGGGAAGACATGTGAAGTAAGGTCAGCCCATGATTGCCCATGCATTGAGTTCCCACCAGGGTGTCTCATAATGATTTTTATAAAATTGACTAAATTATTTTTTAGGTGTTAAAAGATAGTTTATAATTGATTGATTATGCAACATGGATGTACTAACAAATGATAATATGTTGTTGTCATTTATGAGATAATGATTTTTGTTAACTGATTTGAATAGCAGGGCGAATGCCCATGCCTTAGACACACCCACACAAAGGCGTAGCACCCAAGCGCCCCTGGGGACGTCGCAAGTTGGGCATGCCAAGACGTCCACCTGATAGGGGCACCTATGTGACGAGTTGGTAGGTCAACCTAACTTGGCAAGAGGAACCTACATAAAAGAAGTAAGGTTGGCCCATGATTTCCCATGAAAAAAGTTCCCACCAAGATTCTCATAATGATTTTTAGAAAAATGACAAAAGTAATGTTTGGGTGTAAAAAGTCAATTTATAATTGATTGATTATGCAAAATGGTACTAACAAATTATAATATTTTTTTGTCATTGACGAGCGAATGAAGGCAAGGCACCCAAGTGCTCATGGGGGTGTCAAGAGTTGAGCATGCCAAGGCACCCAATTCCCATGGGGGCATCACGTGATGGGTATGCCAGGGAAACTGATGCCCATGGGGACATCACGTGCTAGGCATGCTAGGGCACCCACCTGACGAGGATGCCCGTGCGACAAGTTGGTCGTCCGACTTGACTTTGTAAGGGGTGCTGACAAAAAAGAAGTAATTTCAGCCCATAACTACCCATGCATAGATTTCCTGCAAGGGGGTGTCATAATGAATGTTTATAAAATTGAGTAAATTAATGTTTCAGTGTTAAAATTTGATTTATAATTTATTGATCATGCAGCATGGAAATAACAAATGATAATATTTTGTTGTCATTGATGAGATAATTACTTTTGTTCATTGATTTGCACATCATGGCAAACTCCCACACCCTGGGCACACCCACATGAAGGGGGGGTGCTCAACACCCGGCGCCCATGGAGGCATCACATGCTAGGCATGCCAAGGCACTTTCCTAATAGGGGTGACCATGTGACGAGTTGGTCGATCAGCGTGACTTGGAAAGGGGTGCTCGCATAAAATAAGTAAGGTCAGCGCATGACTGCACCCATGAAAAAAGTTCCCACCAAGGGGTCTCAAAATTATTTTTAGAAAATTGACTAAAGTAATTTTTAGGTGTTAAAAGTTGGTTTAAAATTTATTGATTGTGAAACATGGTACTAAAAAATTATAATATTTTGTTGTCAGTGATGAATGAATGAAGGCGGGGTGCCCAATGCCCATGGGCGCATCACATGTTGGGCACGCCAGGGAGTTGCGTGCTCAGCATACCAGGGCACCCACCCGATAGGTGGCTTGTGCGACGAGTTGATGGGTTGGACCAACACGGAAAGGGGTGACCACACAAAAGAAGAAATATCAGCCCATGACTACTCATGACGGTCTCATAATGATTTTTAGAAAATTAACTAAATTAATGTTTAGGTGTTAAAAACCAATTTATAATTGAATATGTATCATGCAGCATGGAAATAAGAAATAATAATATTTTTTTTTATTGATGATAAAATGATTTTTGTTCACTTATTTTCACAGCAGAGCGAATACCCATGCCTTAGGCACACCCGTACAAAGGTGGGGCACCCATGGGGGCATTGCGTGCTGGTGCTCATGTGAAGATTTGTTGGGTCGGCCCAACTGTTGTAGGGAAAAGTATCCGATTCGGATGACCCTATCCCACTCTAAGGGTGATAGTACCTCAGCAACAACTGTAAAGAAAACTACTTAAGGTTTACTTCTTTACGAAAGCAAGAGAGAATGAAGAAATGCACTAACCGTTGCCTTGCGCTTAATGTCGAATCCAAACTCTTCTCTTTGCTTGCTTGCTCCCAGCTCCTTGCTCTTTTACTGGCCCAGCTACAATGAGATCCTGTAAAATAACAAAGAAGGAAACTACAAGAAGCATGCAATCATAACTGATTCAAGGATTAGCATAAATCAAATATACAATTATCACAACACATCATTGAAACAAATGTATATAGAAGAACCTCAATAGCTTTTATTAATAGAAGAAGTAAAGTTCTGAGAGTGTTACAACCATTGAAGGCCCCAATCCAGCAACACCTCCCAGCAGAAAGAATTTCTCCTCTTCACCTCCTTCAAGCAATCACCCAATAGTTCTATAGTGAAACCAACAGCACATCATTACTTTGCACAAAATTCCAGCCTCCTGAGCTCATAGGAGAGAGCTCAATATATAGATGAATTGAGAAAGGATGAGTCAGCTTGCAACTGATGTGTAGCTGCCTTGTGTCCTCTCTCTCTTCAATTGATCTTCAGTTCTTGAGTCCACTTGGAGAACCTTGCTTCCACTTGGAGAAACAGAGCCTCTGACTCATCACAAGGCGAAATCCCTGATCCAAGTGTCATTTTTGGAAGATTCCAGAGCAATGACTCAGTGTGCCACTTGTCCCATCTCGCTCAGCGCAGGTGGCCTTTGTTCCACTTGCTTTGCAACGCAGGTACACCATGGAGGAGTTGAGTTTCAGCGCAGAAGCCTAGTGGAGCACCTGCTTTGATTTCAGGATTGCTTGTTTTTGAGTGTTTTCAGGTGGAGAACTGATCTGAGAGCTGTTGGTTTGCTGACCTTGTTCCTCTAGGGGTAGGAACATCATGTTTAGGGACTTTGGATCCCTTGGATTATTGACAATTCATGCCTGATGCTGCAAGGCACAAAATTGTCTATAACAGATGCCCCCTAAAGTATGAGGTCGTTTATCGGGTGAAATGCTTTATTAGGAGGATCCGAAGTTCATTCAATCTGCTGAGAAGTGTCCTGTAATAAGATACAATACAATACATTATTTTTCATACTTTTTCATGATCTAGCTGAGGTGGGCATTCCCATGCTCAGCTTTATAAATTCATTTTGGCACATAGAACAGACGATCGTCTGATGGTAGACTGATAATTCTCTGCTGAAATTATCATCCTTTGAGAAGGATTATCATCTGCTGCAACGATGTACATATCAAATGTCTTTATATCCTGAATATATATCGCAGCCCGGATGGATGAAACTAGATCCGGGGTCTTCAATCTCTTCCGATCTTCACTCGATGTACAAGTTGATCCATGTGAGAATTTCTTGAAGTCGAACATGGAAAGACATCGCTTGATTACCGGTCAATGATGTAAACCGTTAACAAGCGCGAGAGGAATCACCGATATGTTAGGATATTCCGACACATAGGATATAGTTAAGTTCAACTTGGTCTAGTATAGAGTTAGGTTAGAGTTAGGTAAAGTGTGTTTCTTTACCGTTGTACATTTTGTAACTTACAATCCGACGGTCACGATATGTAGTGATCCGACGGTTCACTCTCACCTCGGTATTACCGACACTTGATCCGTGGCTTGACACCCGATTGGTCCATGAGTTCTATTTAAAGCGCATGGAGGGTCATTGTTCGGGTAATCTGTGCATGAGAGAAGCTTATGTAAATTTTCATTCTTTGATTAATAAATTGTCTGTACCCACGTTGGGACAGGCCGTGGACTGTTTCCCTCCTTGCACTCTGAGGGTTTTAACCACGTCAAAAATACTGGTGTATTGATTTGAGATCTGGTTGTGAGCGGTGTCCTTTTGGTATTCTTTCTGAGGAACTTACCCTGTAAATTCCTACATGGTATCAGAGCTATTTGAGGGCCGTGTCCGTTGGTGATCCAAATCTGAAGCCGGTAGAACTGCATGCGGCTGTCGTTTCCTAGATCTGCTGTTTTTGACTGCTTTCGGGCCGAGAGGACTGCTCTGTTGCGTTCGGAGCATCTGTTTCAGTGAGGAACCCCTTTCGTTTCACGCGAAAAGGTTTCCGGTAGCCCTAGCTGCGTCATTTTTCAGATCGGGAGGTATACAGTGTTTTTTTTTTTTTTGCAGTTTACTGTCATTTTCTCTCTGCTTATTTCGGTTTCGGTTTATTTAGCCTTTTTTTTCCCGGATCTATACCTTTCATTTCTGCGTATGCTCTTTGCCCTGCGACTCTGTGCGATCTGGGCAAATCAGAAACAGAAAGAAAGGATTTTTCTCATGCGTATGCTCTTTTCCCTGCACCTTAGTGTGATCTTGGAAAATCAGAAACATTGAGAAAAATATTTAGTTTTTCGGTTAAAAGCTAACTTTGAGATTTTTTTTTAAAATTCTAGTTTTTTGGCTAAAGCTAACTTTGAGCCGTAAGGTTCGTTTTTCTTTGCATATTCGTGTTGGGTTTTGTGTTTTGTGTTTTGTAGGGGAAAAGAGCCTTCCCAAGGCAAGCACGCAAATCGAGGCGCCCCCCTCCCCCCTCTTTCTCTCTCTCTCTCTCTCTCTCTCTCTCTCAAATATTTTGTATAGATCAATTGGTTCAAAGACTTTTTAAGAGAGTAGAGGTCTTGGGTTCAAGTCTCCATTTTGTGGGGGCGGATTTTTTTCATTCCCGCACATTCGCGCACTTTGCCGGCATCGTCAACAATTTTTTTTTTTCAAAAAGCCATAACTTCTTCATCCGGAAGCCTTTTTCAGAGCCGTTTTTTTTAAAACCGCCTATTTTTTCGAGATCTATCCATTGGACCACTTACTTTCAGCATCTTCAGCTTCAGGTTTTTTTTCAAAAAATGGAAAGTCCATGCCAAGTCATTCTTGACAGCACTAACTACTTCCAATGGGTAGCCTACATGGGAGATTTACTTAGAAGTAAAGGTCTCTTCAGAATAGCCACAGACCAAGAGAAGAAACCCAAAGATGAAGACAAGGCCGAAAAATGGGAAAATAGACAAGATCAAGCACGTGGTTTGATAGGAATGTCTGTTTCTCCTGATCTTAGATTCCACATTGCAGAAATTGAAACTCCTCATGAAGCATTAGAAAAACTTGCTAAAGTTTTTGGGATTAAAAATGAAATTAGAGCCCATCAACTTGAGAATGAGTTGCTTACTTTGGATCCTAATAATTTTTCTTGCATTGAAGATTTCTTGTCCAAATTCAAGACCCTTAGATATCTCTTGGAAGGTGTTAAAGTTAAGAAAGAAGATGGTAACCTTATTTATTCCATCCTTACTAAGTTGGGACCAGCCTACTCTGTATTTGTTTCCACTTTCCATTCTACAAGGGAAGCTTTCATTTGTCAAGGCAAAGACTACAAACCCCCTTCCTTTGACTCCTTTTGTGATTCCTTAATAAGAGAACAAAAAAAACTCTTACACCTTGGTCTTCTTAATCTTGGAAACTCTTCCTCGAAAGCGTTAGCCGCCCAGCAGCAACCAAATTCAAAGAATCCTAAGAAGTCTTATCCTCAAAGGAATGGTCCTAAACCAACTCAGCCTCAAGATGAAAGATCATTTCAGCAAAATGACAAGACCAATAAAAACAAATGGAAGAGGACTGACAGACATTGTAACTTTTGTAATCGAGATGGCCACTTAGAATCCAAATGCTTTAAGAAGATGGAAGCCTTGGAAGCCGCAATGAAGAAACATAACATCCATCTGGAGCCTACTTCAACTTCAACTTCCGGAACGGCACTTTCTGCATGTCATCGTCAATCATCTCAGTCTGGTTATGCATTAAATGTATCTTCTTCTTCTTCTCATTCTCATGAGTGGCTCATTGATTCTGGAGCCTCTTGTCACATGGCCAAAAACCAAGCCATGTTTTCTTCTTTAAATGATTGTAACACCAAAAATATATATGTTGGTGATGATAGATCTCTTAATGTTGTAGGGACTGGAACTGTTCATCTAGACAATGGTCAGTTCAATGATGTATTATGTGTTCCAAACTTATCCTGCAACCTTCTATCTGTCTATCAGATAACTCATTCAGGTGAAGGTAAAATTGTTGAATTTTCACCTCATGATGTTGTAATCAAGGATCTAAAAGATCCTAAACAGATTCTAGCTACTGGTCTTGCTGATGATTCCAAAAGGTTGTATAAGTTTCACAACTTTGGGTCATCCCATCTTCCCTCAGTGTTTGTTGCTCATAATGATGAAGTGAGCAAACTTTGGCATGAGCGGTTTGGTCACTTAAACTATCGCTCCCTTCAGCATCTATGTAAAGAAAATATGGTGACAGGTCTTCCTATGGTATCTTGCAAAGATGGTGTTTGTTCCGGATGTGTACTCGGAAAACATCATCGGGACAGTTTTGACAAACGTGCCTCTTGGCACGCCTCAGCCCCTTTACAGCTTGTGCACAGTGATTTATGTGGTCCTCTTCCTGTTGCTTCATTCTCTGGCTGCAAGTACTTCTTAACTTTCATTGATGATTTCTCTAGACGCACTTGGGTATACTTCTTAAAACTCAAGAGCGAAGTATTTAGCACTTTTTTGGCCTTCAAAGCATTTGTTGAAAAACAATCTGGACATCAAATTCTTAAGCTAAGAACTGATAATGGTGGAGAATATGTTAAAAACGCATTCATCAACTTTTGCACCGAAAATGGAATTCAAATGCAACATACTGTTCCATACACTCCACAACAAAATGGTGTAGCTGAAAGGAAAAATCGCACCTTAAAGGAAATGGCTAATTGTATGCTGCAATCTAAAGGACTCAGTCTTAGTTTTTGGGCCGAAGCAATTAATTGTGCAAATTATATAATCAATCGCACTCCTACTAAGGTTCTAGAGAATATCACTCCAGAAGAAGCTTGGAGTTCCATTAAACCAGATGTAAGTCACTTTCGTGTGTTTGGAAGTGAAGCATGGGCCCATATTCCAGATGAAAAGCATAAAGCTTTAGAACCTAAGAGTGAGAAATGTACTTTTGTTGGATATTCTGAAGATGTAAAAGGTTATAGACTTATTCCATTTAAGTCCAAAAATGTTATCATTAGAAGAGATGTAAAATTTGATGAAAATAAATCGGCCTGCGAGCCTAGTCCGGCGGATGTGCCACCTCTTCCTATCTCTTCTATCTTTGAAAACATTTCTTCTTCTGATGATGAAAGCGAGGATGATAATCCTCCCCCACCTTCTCAGGATCCTCAACTTCCAAGATGGGTCCGTGCTACTCGGGATGCAGCAGGTGATCTTGCCGGTGATCCTACAGATCAGCGACGTACACGTTCTCAGTTTGAAAGAGCCTCTTCTTTACTGGCTCAAGCTCCAGTAAATCATGATCCTGACACTTTTGCAGAAGCTTCAGGCCATCCACATTGGGAAGCAGCTATGAAGAATATCATTCATTGATGACAAATGATACATGGGATCTTGTTCCTCTACCAAAGGGACGCAAACTTGTTAGATGCAAATGGGTTTACAGAACCAAGTATGGACCAGATGGGAAAGTTGATAAACATAAGGCTCGTCTAGTTGCTAAGGGCTTTTCACAGGTTGAAGGCATTGACTACACTGAAACCTTCTCTCCAGTTGCCAAAATGAACTCTATCCGCCTTGTTCTTTCCCTTGCTGCCTCTTTAAAATGGGAAGTCCATCAAATGGATGTTAAATCTGCCTTCTTGCATGGGGACTTGCAGGAAGAAATCTATATGGAACAACCCATTGGCTTCATACAAACAGACTCCAGCCTCGTTTGTCGACTTAAGAAATCCCTTTATGGCCTCAAACAAGCTCCTCGGGCTTGGTATGCCAAAATGGATAGCTTTCTTTTAGAATCTGGCTTTTCTAGGTGTCATTCTGACAATACTGTCTACACCAAGAAAGTGGGCAACTCTCTTATCATCCTTGTTCTTTATGTTGATGATCTTATTCTTACTGGTAGTGATCCCAACCTTATAAACCATGTGAAGTCCAGCCTTAAAAAGAAATTTGAAATGACAGACTTAGGACACTTACACTATTTTCTCGGTCTTCAAGTCTTGCAATCCCAAGAAGGTATTTTCCTTTCCCAGTCCAAGTATGCTTGTGATATTCTTCGTCATTTTCACATGGAAGACTGTAAGCCAGCCCCTTCTCCCTTTCAGTCTGGAGTCAAACTTTCAGTCTCTTGTACTTCTCCTGAAGTTGATGCTACCTTATACCGTCAACTTGTCGGAAAACTCTTGTATTTAACCCATACTCGTCCTGATCTTTCCTTTGTTGTTGGCCTTGTTGCTCGTTTTATGCAAAACCCCCGTGAAAGTCATTGGAAAGCAGCTAAAAGAATACTTCGTTATGTTCGAGGTACAGTACAGTTTGGGATTCATTACAGTGCCAAAGCAGCTCCTCTGTTAGTTGGTTTCACTGATTCTGATTGGGCTGGTGACCTTGATGATCGGAAGTCTACTGCCGGTTATGTCTTCACTCTTGGTTCAGGACCTATTACATGGGCTTGTAAGAAACAGGCTGCCATTTCTCTTTCGTCAGCAGAAGCAGAGTATCGTGGTGCCGTGGAAGCTAGTAAGGAAGCCTTGTGGCTTCGTCAGATCCTATCAGAATTTGGCTTTGAGCAGCAGCATCCAACCACACTTTGGTGTGATAATCAAAGTGCCATTCAGCTATGCAAAGATCCAGTCCAGCATCAGCGCAGCAAACACATTGAACTACACATGCACTTCATCAGAAAGCTCATTCATGACCATGTTCTTGAAGTGCAATATTGTCCAACGGATGATCAGGTTGCAGACATCTTCACAAAGGCTCTCACAGAGGCGAAGTTCACTAAACTTCGATATATGCTTGGAGTTCAGGAAGTTGTCACTAAGGGGGGATAGGCTCTAGTGCCTCCTTCCTTCTCCTATTGTGTCATATTTGTAAATCCTTCAATCCTATCCCAAGTTGTTCTTAAGGGGGGATGTTAGGATATTCCGACACATAGGATATAGTTAAGTTCAACTTGGTCTAGTATAGAGTTAGGTTAGAGTTAGGTAAAGTGTGTTTCTTTACCATTGTACATTTTGTAACTTACAATCCGACGGTCACGATATGTAGTGATCCGACGGTTCACTCTCACCTCGGTATTACCGACACTTGATCCGTGGCTTGACACCCGATTGGTCCATGAGTTCTATTTAAAGCGCATGGAGGGTCATTGTTCGGGTAATCTGTGCATGAGAGAAGCTTATGTAAATTTTCATTCTTTGATTAATAAATTGTCTGTACCCACGTTGGGACAGGCCGTGGACTGTTTCCCTCCTTGCACTCTGAGGGTTTTAACCACGTCAAAAATACTGGTGTATTGATTTGAGATCTGGTTGTGAGCGGTGTCCTTTTGGTATTCTTTCTGAGGAACTTACCCTGTAAATTCCTACAGGATGATGACCCTCAAGGTACAGCAGTACAATTCACATGGTGGGAATAAAGGACTTGGCGTCGACCACCATGCAAAATCTTCTGGTCGAAGGTCATTGATGTATACCTATCGCCGGAAGTGAGAAACTTGCCATTGAGGCATGCAAGCTTCAAAGTACTGAAGGGGTTGTTCCTAGATCAACTCCTTGGATAATGAGTTGATGTCGACAAGGAGCGATCCGTCAAAGGAGGGCCTTAATGAATCCCACATCAGTGACACGGAACGGAGCTAATGATTGTGATGAGGTGAAAACAAACTGTGATGTATGATTCAGGGTGGCGGTCATGAAATGGATGAAGGACAATGTATGGTAGTGGATGGGACACGGTTGACTCTTTGCAGAACAACTTCTCTTGAACATATAACGACACTGATGTGATGGATCGGTAGCATTACCCCAAATGTGGATGGTGTGGCGAGGACCATGGTGATGAGACCGGTGAATGAAACAACCCAACCCGATGTGATACGGAGGACAAAGTGTCATGTTCAAGAGCGACTTGCTACCATTAAAGTTGTGAGGTTCTCCCAATTTTTCCCCAGTCATTGCTGACCAGTACCTCTTTATTTTTGTCAAGCTTGAGGAGGATAACATATGCTTGTTCTATAACCTGCCCTTCGGGCAAGCCCATCGCTATGTTTTAACGAGCCTAGTGATAGGGAAACTCGTTCTCGTCTAAAGACAAGTTTGTCGCTATTTAATGAATTTAACGAGTCTAACGACAAGGATAACTCGGTCCTTTTCATTTTTAGAGAGTCTGAAAAGGTACATAAAGTCAACTCCAAAATTCCTTTTTCGTCATCTAATCCCTTAAGTCCGAAAAAGTATAAAACAATACAGAAGGGATGAATTTTCGATTGCTTTAACGAGCCGAACAAAACAAGCGCTCGATCTTTTTGTGCAATAATCCCTCAGGTCCAAAAAGATTAAAATCTAGAGGAGGGATAGCTCTTCCGGTCGCTTTAACGAGCTGGAAGGCCGAAACTCGGCAAACTTTTCATATTTTACGAGTCAGTTAAAAGAGCTCAAAGAAGACTCGTCTTTTGAGGAACGAGTGATAAACAGGGATAGCAGCAAATTCCAGGTACAGGTTGGAATATTCCAATCACGGCAGTGTCACAAGGATGGCTAAGTGAAATCACTCTTCGCAGCTGTTCCTCAAAATGGGTAAACAAACATATGGAGATGAACGATTGGCCAAATGAACGGATGGAGGTGATGGCATATAAACACGACCAATGGCTTTTAATATGGCAGTTAAAGGTTACATTTACCAAGGTTATTTACCGGTTCATTTTTTCTGGGTGAGCTTGAACTCTAGGGGAAGATTGCTCACAACTTATGTTTATTTTTTAACGAGCATGAACTATGTGCTAAAACTGCTCGGATCTTGCGTTTATTTTTTAACGAGCATGAACTGTGTGCTAAAACTGCTCGAATATACCAGTCATAATACAAGAAACGCCTCAGGTGAGATAGCTATTTTTTAAGGAGCTTTATCTCACGAAGCTATGCTCCTATTTGGCAAGTTTTGACTTTTGCCCCACATCCTTTCTTCATGCAAGTTCGGAAATGACTAATCCAAAAAACAGATAAATAACCGCTCTTTGCTTGCACTCCAAAAGGTTTGCATGCCCCCAGGTATAAAATATAATTTCAAGGCTACCCCTTCTCCGTCCCACCTCCGTTTTTCTACTTGTCGTCTTGCTATATTTTTAACGATACTTGTCTTCTCGTTATTTTTCGGTGCCGACGGTACTTGTCTTCCCATCAGTTCACTTTTAGGTTTTGCAAGATCGCAACAGATAAAACATTGGTGTTACGGAGGGAGGTTTGCCTCTTACTTATTATCCGAAAAATGGTTTTGTTTGCTGCCGCAAACTAAACTCTTTTTCCCGGCGATGTCTACCATTAGGTTACTAAAGATGGTGACCACTTGTTGCCGCAATAGAATCTCTTTCTTTGGAGGCTGCCCCTACTTATCCTTCAAAACATATGTTTTAATGGGTGAGGCTTGTCTTCAAAGATGGTTACTACTTGCTACCGCAAATGGTCCCCCTTCCTCGGTATCCTTATTATCTAGACAAGGGGAGCGAGAAGCTGATTATCTCACTCACATAACTTTGACAAAAGAACTTTCCTAGAACAACCCTCTCTTCCTTCTTTCAGACGGAGTACGGACTAGTCCCATTCTTCTGCGGAAATTAACTTTATACCCAAGGTTTCCTCTGCCCAAGGCAGGCCAGGGTGCATGCCCCCTGGGTCTCAGTTATATCTTTCCGAATCACTCGCATTCATCGGGAAGTAGAACCGGGGGTGGAGGCATTTCTTGAGTGAATAAGTCGTTTAGGGTTGGTATTTGACTATTTGCGATGCGAGATCCCGGAAATGAAAGTTGGTCCACGAGCTTGACCATCTTTCCTTCGTGTGGAAAACACATTACTCTAAAGAGTGAGGAGACTATAGCTCCCATGCAATATATATAGTCCCGTCCAAGGAGTAGGTTATAATCCAAGGGTCCTTGGACGACCATGACATTCATATGAACTGTCTTCTTCCTCAATGTAATGGGAACATTGGGGAGAATCCCTAATGGGCGACTGGTTCCTTTATCAAAACCCGATAGATTTCTCATCTCAGGTAAAAGCGCCGAGGAACCCAGTGCTTTCCAAGCAATAGAGGAAAGGATACTCACAGATGCCCCTTCATCAATGATGGTTCCAGCCATTACCATTCTATAGATTTGGACAATGATTCTGAATGGTATACTGGCTGGTAACCGGGGTCTGCCTAGTTGGTTCCAATCAAAGGATACAACCAGGTTGCTTGGTGGTGGGACCGAATACACGGCCGGATACGACCCTGACGATGTTCCTTCCTGCGATAAAGGAATGGGCGCATTGCCCTGATGCTCATCAGAGTCTGTGTTGATGAAAAGAATCTGGACGGTGTCATCCTTATTCTCTTCAGTGAGGGTGTCATTTGAAGATGAATCTTCAACGACGGTGTCATTTGAGGATGAAACCTCTGAAGGAAGAACCGGGTCAACTGTCGTTTCGACCTTTAGACTTTCGTCTGGTCTGGATTCAGCAGGTTCATTCTCAATGACCGACACTTCAGCTGACCACTTGAGCGGGCCAGCTGGATTTTCAACTATCGAGGGATTAGGCACGAGTTTTTGGTATCCAGGAGGAAGTCGTAACGGTGATACCGGACGATCTTCCAAAACTCTCTTCGCCTCATCTAAGAATGGACATCGGTGGATGGCATGATCGCCTTCACACAACATACAGGGTGATCTTGGTCTCCCTTTTCGTCCTTCACTCTCGCTAGTTGACGGATTGCAATCAACATGACTACCAGAGGTTGATGCTACCGGATTGTGCAACCTGGGGGACCAGTCCCTTAGTATCCGGGGAATACAAGGACAATCACGATGGAAGTGGGTCCCTTTGCAAATGACACATGGCGATTTAGGCCCGGTCGGTGCAGTGTGTGGATTTTTGTCAGATGTCTTTTGCTTGCCCCCAGTCGCCTTCGCCATAGGCCCCTTCTGCTTCTTTTCTTTCTTCTTCTTTTCCTTCTTCTCCATGGGAGGCTGACTTTTGCCGGCTCTACCTTGTGAAGATGAAGGATCAGAGGAAGAAATGTAAGAAGTGGAAGGCTAGTGGGCAGCTCTAGACTGGTCTGACTGTTGATTCGACTGCTCAGGATTTGTGGCGATTTGAACTACATTAGTTGAAAAAAGCCATACAGGTAGGCCAATTGTCAATCCTGGAAGTGACAATGTGGCCATATGAGGCGCACCAACATCTCCCCAAGAGGAGAAGGGATTGGGACTTCCACCAAGGTGACTTCCTTGGTTGGTGGGCTCCATACTTTTCAACTGAAAGATCAACGTGGGAATAAGAGGTGATTATGTTCCGTTTAAAATAAATTTTATTAACGACGCTTTAGACACAACTTTGCTTTTTCATGTTTTAAGAGTCGAGAAAAAGCTAAAGATGACTCTAGTCCCCTTCGATGTTTTAACGAGCCCGAAGTGACAAATGCTCGGATGGACTTTTTCAGTTATAGAGTTTGAAAAAGGCCAAAAGAAACTGCTCTGGAGTCCTAGGCAGAGGGTGTGCCAAACTTTTCGCGAAACCACAGAATACGTTTTACGGTACGGGTGGTCGATCTTCGTGAATGCTGTGTTCACTGCATCGCGATCAGTAGGGCGGCTGACACGGCTTCCTATGGATAAAGGCTTTGTTCCTATAGGGGTCTCCCAATATATACGCAACGGTACGTGGGAGCACAAGTCCGTATTAGTGCCACCGACTCTCAGGAGGAATCACCCACCTTCGTAGAGATCGACAGTCACTATGTTTAACGACGCCGGAACACGTCTCTACCTAGACCTCTATGTGTTTGCGTTATGTTACAAAGCGTTGTTATGTAAATTGAATTTATTTTAATGTTGATCTTGCTTAGCAGTTTGCCTTTAAGGATCACCACGAGATGTATGTAACAAATTCCTGAATGCAGTCTAAGATGAGAAGCAAACTTTTCAATCTTTCAACTTTGAAAATCTTAACTACTGAGGAGAAGAAAGGCAAATCTTTTCACACAGATCATAGAGCACACACTAATGCAAAATTTCCTAAATCAGCATGTAAACAGTCAAATGCAAAATGCACAATGCATGTATTTTCTTTTCCCTTTCTTAATGTTGATGTATTACAGAAAGAAAGTTGTTATATAACTTTGATTTCGATTTAAAGCGAAAACAAACAAGCTTGTCCAAAATCAAAAGACACCTTAAGATTTACTTGTTTAATCACTGGAAATACATGAAATCAAACCATAATGACGAAAGTAAAAAGACTAATCAATTATGGACAGCAAACAAGCTAACTCTTTAGACCAGCAAAATGCCTAACACAGGTTCAGATCTAAGAGGCCAAAGCAAGACTAGTTCACTTTCGTTATGGGAAATTGTAAATGATGTAAGAAATACAAAAGAACAAGTACAATTTCGTTATATAACAGAGGCGGAATGATGGCAAGTAAGGTTGGTTTCAGAACAGGTACAAGACTGGTAACTGGCTGCCAAATCTATAGTGAAAACAGGCAAGAAAAAGGGAGGAAACCCCAACTGCCCTAGGCAAAATTGGGCCAACGCAGGTGCTGCACAGCCAGTCTGGCTCTCAGCGCAGGTAGCCCCTTCGGGACCTGTGTTGCAAAGCAGGTAGCCTGTGTACTACCTGCTTTGGAAAACGAAAGTTGCGTTTTCTCAGTTTCCGGGTCACAATTTTCTCAAAAATGCACAGTTTTTGCTCAAATCAGAAGCAATCAGTCAAGCACACACAAAGGGATGATTAGGAGGATGAAAAGCTATCACTAAGAGCTTACAAGGATCCTTGTAGATCAGCTCTTTAAATCATGAACATGCTCAGAAATGAGCTAGAGTAGCTGCCCTCTACTTTGCTTTTGATATAGTCAAAAGCTTTTCGATTTGGTACTCTTTTGTTCAGGAAATGAATAGCAAAATACTACAAACAATCAAACAGATACGATCCCCAGCGGAGTCGCCAGTTTGTTGTAGGGAAAAGTATCCGATTCGGATGACCCTATCCCACTCTAAGGGTGATAGTACCTCAGCAACAACTGTAAAGAAAACTACTTAAGGTTTACTTCTTTACGAAAGCAAGAGAGAATGAAGAAATGCACTAACCGTTGCCTTGCGCTTAATGTCGAATCCAAACTCTTCTCTTTGCTTGCTTGCTCCCAGCTCCTTGCTCTTTTACTGGCCCAGCTACAATGAGATCCTGTAAAATAACAAAGAAGGAAACTACAAGAAGCATGCAATCATAACTGATTCAAGGATTAGCATAAATCAAATATACAATTATCACAACACATCATTGAAACAAATGTATATAGAAGAACCTCAATAGCTTTTATTAATAGAAGAAGTAAAGTTCTGAGAGTGTTACAACCATTGAAGGCCCCAATCCAGCAACACCTCCCAGCAGAAAGAATTTCTCCTCTTCACCTCCTTCAAGCAATCACCCAATAGTTCTATAGTGAAACCAACAGCATATCATTACTTTGCACAAAATTCCAGCCTCCTGAGCTCATAGAAGAGAGCTCAATATATAGATGAATTGAGAAAGGATGAGTCAGCTTGCAACTGATGTGTAGCTGCCTTGTGTCCTCTCTCTCTTCAGTTGATCTTCAGTTCTTGAGTCCACTTGGAGAACCTTGCTTCCACTTGGAGAAACAGAGCCTCTGACTCATCACAAGGCGAAATCCCTGATCCAAGTGTCATTTTTGGAAGATTCCAGAGCAATGACTCAGTGTGCCACTTGTCCCATCTCGCTCAGCGCAGGTGGCCTTTGTTCCACTTGCTTTGCAACGCAGGTACACCATGGAGGAGTTGAGTTTCAGCGCAGAAGCCTAGTGGAGCACCTGCTTTGATTTCAGGATTGCTTGTTTTTGAGTGTTTTCAGGTGGAGAACTGATCTGAGAGCTGTTGGTTTGCTGACCTTGTTCCTCTAGGGGTAGGAACATCATGTTTAGGGACTTTGGATCCCTTGGATTATTGACAATTCATGCCTGATGCTGCAAGGCACAAAATTGTCTATAACACTAACTTGGAAAGGGGCACCCGCACAAAAGAAGTAATCTCAACCCATAATTGTCAATGACTTAAGAATGGGGCCAACACTGAAATCATTTTAGTTTGTGCTCGTGTTCATTGAAATTTGTCATGGTTATGGTAGATGCATGCATTGACGATATGGGAGGGTTTTGGGACTCAAATACAACTCACAGAAAGAATTCGATAATCAAATGATAGAATTATAACACATATAAATGTCAAGGAGATGAAATTATTATTGCTATTTACCAGTTGCGGTATTATAATGTACTTCATAGTCCAGAGGTTGAAAAAAATAATTACCCTTCCATTTGAGAAAACTTCTTACCCTTCATCATCATCACCATCATCTTTTTACTGAATGAGTTTGGCGTTGGGTGAACCAAGAGACATGGTAGTCAGGAAGACATGGTTTATTACAAGCCTAATATAACTGATTTAACAACTCATATGCATTCACAAACATAAATTATTAATATACCCTTATAATTCATAAACAATTGTAAGCATAAATATAATCTAATAGGTCCCTATAATACTAGTGTATTCCCTCATTTTTATTGTCAGCGTAACCCCCTTATTATTATTTTTGTGCCCATGTATTCCACATATTGTTATTATTGTTCCCCATAGAAACCCACTATTGTTATTGTTGTGCCCTTACATTATTATTGTTATGTCGGCTCTAATTATATAGTGACCCCTTAGACTACTATATATAGAAAGGAGGTTTTGTCATTTCAATCATCCAAGAATTTTTCATTTGTGTAATGTAAAGGAGGTTTCCCCCTCGAAGAGGATAATTTTTAATCTATTGATCTATATCTTCTTCTATTTTGTGATCGGGTTGCACAACATTTAGTATCAGAGCTTGGGATTCTAGGGTTTCGCTTCTTCAAACAGGCCATCTTGGAATTTTCACTATAAATTTTTTTATACGAGGCTTCAGGAGCTAAAACTTTTATCATGTGGAGAAAAACACTTGGTGAACTTCGTGTAAAAATTTCAGGCCTTGGTTTGCTATATTTTCGGAGATGTGATCTGAGGAAGTTAGGGTTTATGCAGGCTCCAAAATTATGTCTCAAACAGGGGACCTAGGGAAAATAATCATAACTTTCGTTCCATTAATAGAATTTGAATTCTGTAAAAATTGGTTGAAATTGCACGGACTTTATTTTTTCTTGTAGAAATTTCAGGGCCAAAGGTCAAAACAGTGACACATGACACTCCATACAAGTTCGCTCTACTGAACCAGTCTATAATCAGGTCATCGTGGGAGATCAGGATAAATCTTTCTTGAAGACTCCAATCTTGGTCTGACTTGTGGGTTTGGAAAGAAGACTCAAAGGGCTACTACTGGATGAAATTCAGACCTTGGAGATCTGAAATTACAGAGATACAACAATTTCAATATCAAGCTCCTACAAAACGAAAAAAAGGTGTGTAGTTTTTTTTTAAATTTTGCATAAGTGTTGTTTGAAAAAATAGTTTGAAGTGATTCAAAGGACATAGTGAATCATAATTATCATTAATTGATGCCCTGAAGGAATAAAATGGAAACACCTATTAAGAAACCTGGAAGCTCTACTATGACACATGAAGAAGAGGAAGAAATGCAACATGATATATCAAAATTACGAGACCAAGTGCAACAAATTTCGCTCTCATAAAAAGTAACAGAAGCTAACATGGATGGTTTGAGGAATGGAATGAATGGTATAGAAGAAAAATTGAAAGGAAACATTGAAGATTTGAAGAAATACATGGAAGGTTTGAAGGAAGGTTTGACAAAGTTGCTACAAGAAATACTTCCTAATGGAGAAAACGTAGTAGAGGAAACTCATGATGAGAACAAAAGAAATGTTATTCATGATTTCATAGACTCTAACGTTGGATGGAAGACCACCATATTCCAAAGATCGATATGAGGAAGTCTGATGTCAACGATCTCGTAACATGGATACTACAGATGAAGCAATATTTTGATCTCCATAACGTGCAAAACACACGAAAGGTACACATTACAAATTTATATTTAGAACCCAATAAGTTTCTATGGTATCAATGGATTTTCTCTCATAAAAAAATTGTCACTTGGTCAATTTTTACAGAGGAAATGATAGCACATTATGAGGATACAAAGAGAAACACCTTCTTTAGTCAATTGATAAATCTCAAACAAAAGGGTTCAATGGTGGAGCACATTGAGAGCTTCCAAAAATTGAATATAAGGGTAAATGATATTCTATAGGAGCATAGGATTGATGTCTTCATAGGGAGTTTAAAGGAGAACATCAAACATGAGGTTCACCTTTGGGAAACTGATTCATTGGAGAAGGAATTTAGGTTGGCAAGAAAAATTGAAAGAAAAATTATGGCATCAAGGAAGCCTACCACTCACAACTATAAAGATGGAAATGTTGTTTCTCCTAACCTTCCACAACCTACAAGGTTGACACCACAAAAATTGGAAGAAAAAAGAGAAAAAGGGATTTTTTACAATTGTGATAGAAAATACACTAAATATCATATGTGTGCTGGAAGAAGTTATTTTACATAGATTGTGAAGAGGAGGAAGCAAAGGAACAAGAAAAGTCAAAAGAGAGGATATACATTAGGAACCAACCCCAAAGAAAGAATAAATGAATCCGGCCATATATTTTAATGAATTTGTAGGAATTATCACTCCTCAAACCTCGAGATAGAAGGACATATCAAGAAGAAAAAGGTAATAGTGTTGATCGATTCGGGTAGTACCCATAATTTTATTCATTGTAAGATAGCCAAGGAATTGAATTGATTCCTATATCAAGCATGAGAGTTTCAAGTGATGGTTGAAAATGAAGGGACCATAAATTGCTCTGGAAAGTTCCATAATATCAAGATATCCATGGAAGAATATATATTTAATATGCCAATGCTTTCCATTCCAATGGGCGGTACTGATGTTGTACTAGGATTCCAATGGTTACAATCGTTCAGTACGATAGCTTTTAATTTTCAAGAAATTTTCTTGAACTTCTTTTGGGAAGGAAAGGAAGTTGAATTAAGGGGTATCACAGGGAAACTAGGAAAGATAATCATCTCTAATGGCATGACAAAGCATATAAAGGAAGAACAATGGGGCATAATTGCACAATTATGTTCATAGAGTTTTAAACATCAAAATCATCTATTTCTCCAGACCTCCAAAAAGTCTTCGACAAACATTCCAAGGTATTTGAGACTCAAAAAAGGCCTCCCACCTATTCATGATCATGATCATGTTATTCATTTGATTCCAGGAAGCGTTCCTCCAAACATCAGACCTTACAGATATCCATATGGCCAAAAGAGTGAAATTGAACATATGGTTGTAGGAATGCTAGAGGTTGGTATAATTCAACCTAGTCAAAGTTATTTCTCTGCACCAGTAGTATTGGTGCACAAGAAGGATGGATCATGGTGCATGTGTCTAGATTATAGGGTGCTCAACAAGCTCACTATTAAAGCAAAATTTCTCATTCTGATCATTGACGAATTATTGGCTGAATTACATGGGGAAATTTACTTCGCCAAGTTGGATCTTCATTCGGGATATCATCAAATAAAAATTTAGAGTGAAGACATTCCGAAAAAAACATTTAGAACTCATGAGGGTCATTATGAATTTTTGTTCATGCCTTTTGGCCTTACCAATGCACCTTCTACATTTCAAGGTTTGATGAATTCCATTTTCAAACCCTTCCTTCAAAAATTTGTGTTAGTATTTTTTGATGATATACTAATCTACAACAAGTCTTGGAGAAGAAATAATTATATGAAAAAACCTCCAAAGGTTTCTTTGGAGTACAGGAGGTGTAATATCTGGGTCATATTATATCTCATGAGGGTGTTAAGGTAAACCCTAACAAAATTAAAGCCATTAAGGAATGGAAAATCCCCACATCCATAAAGCATCTGCAAGTATTTCTCAAGTTGAAAGGGTATTATTGCAAGTTTGTTAAGGATTATGGGAGAATAGAAGCACCTCAAACAAAATTACTGAAGAAACATGCATTTTCTTGGACTCTCGAAGCAACTAAGGTTGTTGAACATCTTAAAGAGGAAATGTGCGAAGAACTGATATTAGCTACGCCAGACATCACAAAAACCTTTATTGTGGAATGTGATGCCTCAAGAAATGGAATTGGTGTTTATTTAATGCAAGAAGGAAGACCTATTACTTTTGAAATTCATCCAATCAAAGGAAAATATTTACACAAAGTTATTTATGAGAAGGAAATGTTGGCAATACTACATGCACTTAAGAAATGGCAACCTTACCTAATGGGAAGACACTTATAGCTAAAAATGGATCATGATAGTCTTAAATAGGGTTTAGAAAAAGATTATCTTCATAAGAGCAGCAAAACTGGGTCATAAAGATGTTGGATTATGACTTTGAAATCATCTACAAAAAAACAAAAGCAAAACTTTGTTGCATATGCACTCTCAAGAAATAATGAGAATGTGGAAGCATTGCTTTGTGTCATTTCTATTATCCAACCAAATTGGATAATCGAAGCAAGGGATGAAAGGAAGAATGACAAAGAAGTGTGGGCACTCATTCAAAAGTTGCAGCAAGATCCCATTACATATGATAAATTTAGCAGGAAAAATGATTAATTATGGTACAAATATTTCTTATACCTTTGTAAGAATTCCCAACTCAAACAAAATATTATTCTAGAATTACACAACTCTCCCTTAGGAGGGCACTCAGGATTTTTAAAAACTTACCAGAGGATTAAGAAGGATTTTTTTGGGATCGCCTTAAATCTGATATTCAAAAGTTTGTGGTGAAATTTTTTATTTGCCAACAAAATAAAGTGTTGAAATATGGCAACAAGAATATTCCAATTTAATTTGTCCTTGAATTAAATTGTGAATTAAAATCAAATTTAGTCTTAACGGCTACTTGGAAATAATTAATTAAGTTATTTTAAATTAATTAGTTGGAGAAATTCAAGTTAGAAGTCTTTCTGAAGTCATGCAAGAGTTATCCCTTAAATTAAGGAGATAAGATTGAGTTATATTTGAGTTGTAATTAGTTAACTCAGTTTACTGAGTTAAGTCCAGTTAAATTAGTTCCAAATTGTTTGAGGAACTAATAGTGAGTTAACAATCAGTTGATTAATTAATGCACTCAACTAGTGCTACTCTAGTTAACTGAAGATTCCCTCATCAGAAACTCATGCATGTCTATTCTGAGAAAGGCCCAGTTGAGATTAATGTTCAAGGACAATGTACTATCAGTTGCATGTGTTTTCTCATGGAGAAAACTCATGCATGCAGTCAAGGATTTATCCTTGAGGATTGCACAGTTTTGGGAGGAGATCATACACTTGGTAAAATGAAAATCATCCACAAGGAACAACGTAAGGAAATAGGAGCTTGGAGTGCAGAGAGGAAGGCTGGAGAGAAGCTAAGATTTATTGTGAGCGTCTGTGAGGATTGTACTGAGAGTTGGCTAGCTGTGAGAGCTAAGGCTTTGTATAATTCCTATGTATTTCCACCATATATGAAAATACAGTAGTGTGGGGTTTTTAGTTGAGGCTTTCCCCAAAGTATTTTCATGTGTATTTTGCTATTGATTCTTCTTCTTCTAGTTATATTGTTCAGCTCGATCTTTAAGCTTCTGTAAATTGATAGTAGAAGTAGGTTATAGTATTCTATTTTGATTTATATTGCATTATTGGTTTAACCTACCATCAGATTTTCTACATAAAGTTGAGAAAAATTAAGACCTCGGTTCTGTTGCAACCTTTATCCATTCCAAGTCAACATTGGGAAGAGGTTTCAATGAAATTTATCAAAGGTTTACCCAATTCCGAAGGAAAGAGTGTCATCATGGTGGTAGTTGATATACTTACCAAGTATGCACACTTGTGTGCATTATCTCATCGATTTAAAGCCAGTACAGTTGCTACTGCATTTACGGAAACAATTTGAAAGGTACATGGAAACCCAAAGATTATTATAATTGACAAAGATCCTATTTTCACTGGAAATTTTTGGATGGAATTATTTTCTCGTTCGGGTACTCAATTAGCTCATAGCTCATGTTATCATCCTCAAGCGGATGAGCAAACTAAGATAGTGAACGAATGTTTGGAAGGATATCTTCATTTCTTTGTATCTAATAAATAGACACAATGGGTCAAGTGGTTACCTCTAGCTAAATGGTGGTATAACAATTCCTTCCACACTACAAAAAAAATGACCCCATTTATGGAACTTTATGGATATCATCCATCATCCATCACATCATATTTAAGAGCAAATTCTAAGGTTCAAGTAGTGGAAGATCACGTTGAGCATCAAAAAAAATTTCTCCAACTCTTAAAGGATAACCTCACTTTGGCGTAGAATAAAATGAAACAATAGGCAGATCAACATCGCAGGGAAATAAGTTTTGATGTAGGTGACTAGTTATTTTTACAGCTACAACCATACAAACAAATGTCCTTCAATCAAGCTAAGAAGGATGATAAATTATCACCAAAGCATTATGGTCCTTACAAGGTGTTGCAAAATATTTGTACTATGGCATACAAATTGGAGTTGCTTGTATCTTTCCGTGTGCACCCAATTTTCCATGTTTCATGCTTAAATAATGTTATAGGTGACAAGCTCCCAGTTTAAACAATATTGTGAGAACTTGAAGAGGAAGGAAAAATCATATTGGAACCTGAAGCAGTCACAGAAACAAGGAAATGACAACTACAAAATCGATCAATTTCAAAGTATCTCATCAAGTGGAAGAACTTACCTACAAAAGATTCCACATGGGAGGATGATAATTTTATACAAAAGCATCTAGAACTACTCAAGCATTGAGGACAATATTTTTTTGAAGGAGAGGTGCATGTTATGTCCCAATAATACTAGTGTATTCCCTCATTGTTATTATTAGTGTAGCCCCCTTACTGTTATTGTTGTGCCCATGTAGTCCCCATATTGTTATTATTGTGCCCCATAGAAGCAAACTATTGTTATTGTTATGTCAACTTTTATTATATTGTGACACCTTATACTTCTATTATTGGTATCAAATTATGACTGTCCATTCCACTTAAAATTCTCTTTTGACTATCAATTTTGACCATTTAACCTTCATATTCTAGCTATAATCCTTAGAAACTAAATGATATCATGTCATTATCATTATTTTTAGCTTGGAATTAATTTTTGAAATTATTATGTTAAAAATGACATTTTTCAGAAAATTACAAGAAGTTGTGACTTCCTGTAAATGCTCCATTGTTTGACATGTTGCACAACAGGTGAGCGAATTTGAAGATTGTGGGCATGAAGTAAAATGTACACAGATGGTGGATCACCTATCCACTTTTAGTTTTGAAGAAAACAAGTGTCCGGTCAACGCTAGTCAAACCCAGCCACTTCAGCAAGTTTTCCAGATTTTGTGAAGAGAATAATTTCTATTTTGAGAATTTTTGCATAAATGAAGGAACTGATTCAATTTCGACCTTCTTGGATGTAATTAATAGAATTTTGTTAGGATAATAGGGAGGAGGAATAGCTTCTTTTGTTAGAAGGATTTATTATAAATAACCTATGAAAGAAGACTATGTTTTAGAGCTAGATTGTGAACATATGAAAGTATAGCTTGTGCATTTTTTATTCCAGACTTAATACAGACTTCATCACCAAATTTGTGTCTCAAGATCCAGTGGTTACACTCTTCTAAACCGTTTTATAGTGTGCTTGTGAAGTTTTGAAGGGCCCTCATCACTACGCTGGTACACTCTGTTTTTTTTAAGTTTCCTTAAGAGCTATATATTCTAGTTCGAAAATCATAAGTTATTTGTGTGCAGAAGTAAAGGTTATGTTATTAGAATTATCAATTGAAAAGAGCTTGTATTCGTTGTGAAGAGAACCTTGAAAAAGGATTCAACTAATTCTGATCTTGAAATTGATATATATGTGTGTTGTCATACAATTTCCATACTTGCTTATTAGTTTTGACTTTGAAGATAGTTCTGGTTTTATTTGCAAGTTCTTTAGATAGTAGTTGTTGAATTCAATTTTCAGTTTGATAGGTGATTTTTGCAAAATATTCAACTGTTATTGGGTTGCAACTTTACTCATCTTATTCACTCTTTGATTTAATTTGTTATTGAAATTATCTTGGATTGTTATGATTGGGAAAAGTTCTATTGAGCAATATTCTTGTAAGGGAATGTTAGGATTTTAACTAGTCATTAAAACTCTGTTTCTGTGACTTAGGCAATTAGAATTTTATAAGATTTGTTTTATCTAGATTGATGCTTGAGTGATTGAAAAAGACAATGAAGGATCTCTTGTAAGGGGGCATTGTTAATTTCATTCACTAGGTTGTCATTAGAACCTTATATCCTTCTAGATCTATATACTTTAGGTGAGCACCTCTACGTGTACTTTCTTGGGTTGATAAAGGAATTAAGAGATTAACTTACCTTAGTAAGTAAAGACCAAACATTTTGGCGCCATTGCCGGGGAGGTGCAACTAGAAAGATTAAAAAAAAAAAAAAAAAAAAACTTAAAATCAACAAAACAACAAAAACAAAGAGTTAAATTTAAATTTCAGTCATGTTTATTTATGTCTAGGTTTAGGGATGAGAAAGGAAGATTTATAAAAACCCCCCAACCAACAACTAATCCACCATTAGGAGTAGAATCATTAGAAAAGATTGAGCACACAACACCAACAGGAAAAGTTACTGTGGAAAAACTTGAGGAAAAACAGAGATCGGGCCAAAGACTCACTCTCATTGAGAGACAAATCCTCCTAGCACATCAAGCAAAGAAAAGATATATCCCTGAGACTTCTACAATAGAGAAATTAAAAGGGAGTAGTACAAAGATTCAACAGCCTATCTACGAACAAATCTTCCCTCAATAACTAAAACAAGAAGAGGAGATAGAAATCTTAGAAAAATCACAAGTTACAATGGTTGAAGACAAAGGATCCAGAGGACCTACACCTGAACAACTAAGAGAGTATGAGAGACAAATGGAAGAAAGGAGAAGAAAAAGGGAGAATGAAGAAAAACAACAAAATGATACTCTGTTTGGAGGAAATCAAAATCCACCAGAAATAGAGGAATCCACATTTAAATTTCCAATTCAAGATAGAGGAGAGAAAATGGATGAGGAAATTAAAATGAAAAACATACTGCCATCTGTATTACCAAACTTTTATGGTATGGCATCTGAAGACCTAGACTCGTTTTTATTTGAATTTGACATAGTATGCCGAACCTATGGATATACCAATGATGCTCATAGACTTCAACTTTTTCCTGCTACCTTAAAAGCAGCAGCACTTAGGTGGTTCATGGGATTAGGTGAACATTCAGTCACTAATTGGGATGACATGAGAAAATTCTTTTTGAAAAAGTATCGACCTTACTGTAGATCAAAAGATTCTAAGGATGACATCTTTACAATGACTCAACAAGAAGACGAGACCTTAGAGGAATACTTGGAAAGATTCTCATATAATCTACAAAAATCAAAACATAGAACTATGTCTATTGATCTTATTCGAACAATCTTTCTTAAAGGCATCCGGGATGAGTATCTAGATGACCTCAATCTCATGGGTAAATGAGACATTTCTAATTTACCTTTTGAGGAGATTGTTAAATTGTGTCAAAAGTACTCTAGGAGGATGGTAAGGGAGGAGGCTGAGAGGGCTAAAAAGGATAAAATTTTCTCCACTTACACAAGAAAGTCTAGAAAGACTAAGTTAGGTCAGAGTGGGAAAATGGTGGAGGAGGATGATATTCTACAATAGGCACTGTATGACTACATACAGGGATTGGAAAGTAAAGACAAGGAAAAGGAGCAACAAGAATAGAAGGTCTCAGGTAAAAAGAAAAGAAAACTGGAAAGGAAGGTTGAGAAGTTACAACAGCAGCTTATGGAATCAGAGGTTTTGGAAAGAGTAGTAAAAAGAGAAAATGAAACACTCAAAATACAAAGCAAGAAGTTTCAAGTTGAGAATGAAAAATTGAAAAAGAAGGTTAAGAAACTCACAGCCTATAAAATGCAAATTTGTAGGAAGGCCTACAAATTTTACAAGCAAAAGAAAGCAATTAAAACCAAGTATCAAATCCTGAAGACAGAGTATGAAGCCCAAATGAACATTAATGCTTTACTTCAAGCAGCAGAGGCAGAAGCAGAGGCAGAGGCAGAGGAAAAAGTTAGAATTTGATAGGTTAGAACTTATTTGCATGAGGGCATGCAAAATCTTGAGTTTGGGGGAATGTTGGTATCAAATTATGACTGTCCATTCCACTTAAAATTCTCTTTTGACTATCAATTTTGACCATTTAACCTTCATATTCTAGCTATAATCCTTAGAAACTAAATGATATGATTTCATTATCATTATTTTTAGCTTGGAATTAATTTTTGAACTTATTATGTTAAAAATGGCATTTTTCAGAAAATTACAAGAAGTTGTAACTTCCTATAAATGCTCCATTGTTTGACATGTTGCACAACAGGTGAGCGAATTTGAAGATTGTGGGCATGAAATAAAATTTACACGGATGGTGGATCACCTATCCACTTTCATTTTTGAAGAAAACAAGTGTCTGGTCAACACTAGTCAAACCCAGCCACTTCAGCAAGCTTTCCAGATTTTGTGAAGAGAATAATTTCTATTTTGAGAATTTTTGCATAAATGAAGGAACTTATTCAATTTCGACCTTCTTGGATGCAATTAATAGAATTCTGTTAGGATAATAGAGAGGAGGAATAGATTCTTTTGTTAAAATGATTTATTATAAATAACCTATGAAAGAAGACTATGTTTTAGAGCTAGATTGTGAATATATGAGAGTACAGCTTGTGCATTTTTTATTCCAAACTTAATACAGCCTTCATCACCAAGTTTATGTCTCAAAATGTAGTGGTTACACTCTTCTGAACCGTTTTATAGTGTGCTTGCGAAGTGTTGAAGGGCCCTCATCACTATGCTGGTACACACTGTTTTTTTTAAGTTTCCTTACTAGTTATATATTCCAATTCGAAAATGAAAAGTTATTTGTGTGCAGAAGTAAAGGTTATGTTATTAGAATTATCAACAGAAAAAGCTTGTATTTGTTGTGAAGAGAACCTTGAAAAAGGATTCAACTAATTCTGATCTTGAAATTGATATATATGCTTGTTGTCATACAATTTCCGTACTTGCTTATTAGTTTTGACTTTGAAGATAGTTCTGGTTTTATTTGCAAGTGATTCAGATAGTAGTTGTTGAATTCAATTTCCAATTTGATAGGTGATTCTTGTTAAAGATTCAACTGTTATTGGGTTGCAACTTTACTCATCTTATTCACTGTTTGATTTAATTTGTTATTGAAATTATCTTAGATTGTTATGATTGGGAAAAGTTCTATTGAGCAATATTCTTGTAAGGAAATGTTAGGATTTTAACTAGTCATTAACACTCTATTTCTGTGACTTAGGCAATCAAAATTTTATAAGATTTGTTTTATCTAGATTGATGCTTGAGTGATTGAAAAAGACAATGAGGGATCTCTTGTAAGGGGGCATTGTTAATTTCATTCACTAGGTTGTCATTAGAACCTTAGATCCTTCTAGATCTATATACTTTAGGTGAGCATCTCTAAGTGTACTTTCTCAGGTTGATAAAGGAATGAAGAGATTAACTGACCTTAGTAAGTAAATACCAAACACCTATATATAGAAAGGAGGTTTTTTCATTTGAATCATCTAATAGTTGTTCATTTCCATAATATAAAGGAGGTTTCCCCCTCAAAGAGGCTAATTTTGAAGTTTTCGATCTATCTCTTCTTATATTTTGTGAGTTAGTTGCATAACATAATCAATTAAATATCCATATATAGTGAAAACATTGATTTGGTAGGAAAACTCGCCATAGAAACACTATAAGACTTGTCTTATTAATCACAAAATATTTTTCAATCTATGGTGCTCTATTCTTTTATCACAAATTGTGATGTAGGAAATGTTCCCTCTGCAGACAGAGGCAACCCCTCTAGCCCTAGAGTGAGTCTAGTCACAGCAAGATAAAACAATAGCTAATTCCCTTAAACAATCATTGTTGAAAGAGCCTACCTCAAACCGGTGTTCGATGGAGCTTTCATTGTGCCACTTCAGCTATCGTTTCCTTCTCCTTAATGAGCGATTCACCTGAAACAACACAAGAGAACAACAGAACATGTAACAAAGTACAACAATGATCTACTTACTTACAGAGTCAAAGAACCATAAGCTATCAAGTATATTTTACACAAGACATAGGAAATCACCATTGATTGTATTAAAATGAATAGAATCAAAGCTAACAACCAAGCCTTGACATCGAAAGCTTTCTCAAAGGGTCCAGTCGGTATGTTTCTTCAAGAATTCACTCTCAAAAGGGTCTCCCAAGAAGATGATAACTCTCTCTCTCACTCAAAAGTACTAGTACAAGGCTAAGGCAATCCATAACCAATTGCTAAACTATCAGCAATTCACACTGCAAACTATCAAACTCACACCAAAGCTAGCTAATTTGCTCAATACCAAAATCTAGGAGATCATAGCAATGGGGAATGCTTTTATAAGAGGAGGAGCCTCCATAAATGTGGGAGAAGGAGCTTATCCTCAAGGGAGGTTTCTCAAAAGGCGGAACCACCATCCCAGAGGAGGAAAGGCAAACTTCCTTGACCCAACAACTAGTTCCAGAACCACCCAGAAGAATTATGTTCGAATTAATTCGCCATCTCTGCATCATCACGAATCAAACATCAGGACCTAGGGACGACGTCACAGGTCAACAATGAATTCAAAGTCACCGTCGCAAGAAATATTTTGAGGACTTGCGACAAGCCCTAAAATCCGACCATCGCAGAGAACAGATGTACTCCTACAATGACGGCGCGACGTTATAGTTCATTACAGGAAACCGTCGTAGGTAGAATAAGGTTTACTTGTGACGACCTTGAAACATGGGTAAAAGGGTCAATCTTCAAGATTAAAGATCATTTGTTAATCTTATTGAATGATTGGGAAGATGTGGACACATTTGTTTGAGGTATGACACAAAGAAGATGTCGCTCAGGGACTAACTTTATCCGAGATCAGGGGATACAATGTCAATGACAAATTACTGTGTAATAGATGCCCCCTAAAGCATGAAGGCCGAGAGAGTGGGAGGGGTGAAATGATTTATGAAACCATAACCAAACCGGAACACCATCGCTGAGAACCTACGAGCATAAGTACAACTGATATCTCTAACAGTGAAAGAAATACATGTAGTCTAGGCATGGGCGCAACCATCCAAAATACAAATAGAACTGGTATGTGGTATGGACATAGCCATCCAGTCGATAAGACCATATAAAAATAGAGGTATGGTCACAGCCATCCAGAAAGACTCAGGTATGGTCGCAGCCATCCAATCAAAGAGTCGAGTATGCAATCACGAACCAATCCACGCAACCTGAACTTATGTAACCTTACCCCGGGGTCTTGAATCCCAACCCATCATAGTACAATTTCTAATATGCGATGTGCTGAAGTCAAGCATACTAAAAAATCACTTGATTACCGGCCAATGATGTAAACCGTTAACAAGTGTGAGAGAGACCACCAATAATGTCAATGGTTCTCAAGGTACCGTCAGTACAATCCACAAAGTGTGAAGAATGATATGGAGTTGAACACTCGTGGAATCACCCGATCGAAGACCAATAATGCAAGCCTATCATCGAGTGCGAAGAACTTGCCATTGAGGCATGCAAGCTCCAAGGTACCCAAAAAGAGTCTCTAAATCAACTTCTCGGATAATGAGCTGATGTCGATAGGAAGCGACCCGTCGCAGGAGGGCCATAATGCTTCCCACATCAATGACATGAGACAAGGAACAAGATGAAGATGAACGAGACAAAGAATCAGAGGACGGTGTAGGGTTGCAAACTACAAAAGGATTAAACTCTTGAACATATCGGCCACACAACTCCAGAATACGACAGCATTTTGGTACCAAGGGATCGAAGGTCCGGTGGAGACGACAAGGATCAAATGGAATGAGGCAAAATGACAACCGAAACCATGGAAGGCCAATGGCGATGTGAGGATATCCCAAACCCCACGAAAGGAAAAAGTTTCGATGTTCAAGAGTGATTAGTTGTCATACGGAACTAATGGTATATTTCCAAATTTTACCCCACCATTGCTGGTGAGTACCCCAATTATTTTTGAAAAACAAGCTTGAAGGGGATAGCATATGCTTGCAATATAAGTTTTTCATTTGGACAAATCCAACCTTGTGAAATTTTAACGAGCCCTAGGGAGGAGAAACTCGGGTCTCGTCATGGTGACAAGTCCAATGTCGTCAGGGTTTAATGAGTCTTACATAGGTAAAACTCGGAGTCTTTTTCATGTTTAGAGAGTTTGAAAAAGACACAGAAAAGAAAACTCTAGGGGGGCCCTTTTCGTAAGTTGGTGTCACTCGAGCCCGAAAAGCTAGAAAACAATACTCGAGAAAACCGCTTGACCATGTTGGTCAAGGAGTAATTTTCGTAAATAGTGCTTCCAGTCTGAAAAAGTAGAAAACTTACTAGAGACACGATGCTTCATAACCAAGAATGAGCTCGAAATGACAAGAGCTTGACCATCTTTTCATTTTTAAATGGTCAGAAGAGAGTTGAAAGCAGACCTCCATTTTTATTCTCTTTAACGAGTCAAAAAGGGAAAAATACTTGGAAATCTTTTCATTTTTTACAAGTCAGAAAAGAGCTTAAAGGAGACTCGTCTTGGAGGAATGAGTGGCATAAAAGGTAGCAACTGGTTCCGGCAATGGTGGAACTGCTCAAAACATGTAATGGTCAGGAGGCTGGCTAATAAAACCACTCATTGCTATGGTCCCTCAAGAAAGGAAGAATAACCAAGTGAAAGCATATGATTGGCCAAAGAGATGGTGGCAATGGAATGAAACAACCAAGGCTCATCTAGCAGAATTTAGCACATAAAAATGGCAATCCCAAGATGTAAATCGGGTATGGGTTCATTTTTACACAAGCTTGAACTATGGATAACTCTGCTTGGATTCAGTTTCATGTTTACACAAGCTTGAAATGAAAAACTATGCTTGTTATAAGTTCAAATGCACCCAGAATAATGACGCAAATCGAGGTACTTGCCCTGCAAGCTTCATTGCATTCAACGAGGTGGATGGAATGAAGGTTCACTTCCAAGATCTTGGAAAGACTCGACTCAAATTTTACGAGATCTTAATCAAAGACTCGATTTGGAAAAGGGAGTTGTTTCATTTTTTAATGAGGTTGACACAGTAAAAGAACTATCTTCATAACCCTTTGACACAAGATCAAGAACTTTCCTCAAGACTCCTTGTTTCATTTTTTAACGAGGACGACACAAGAAAAAAACTCTCCTTGGACTCCTATTCATGGGCTATATGAGAACATGACTCCCAAGAGGTCTTCACTGGAAGGAAGAGCCATTCTCTAGGAGGAACACATGTCATTGGGCACCAACGACAGGTTGGGTTCCAATGCCCCCAGTACATGATGTACGAGATCATCTGCATGAACATCAACAGAGGCAGAGACAGAACGGATAGCCACATAATTTACCTATGGCAGGGAAGGTATTGCTTGCGAACAAGAACCGAGAGGGGATGATGGTTGTACAGGAGGTATTTGGTGACCAAAGAATGACAATTGATCTATAGTCACAATTCTTCCGTCACGAGGAAAAAAAACCACACGGAAAAGTGAAGAAACAAGAGCCCCCATGATATAAATATAGTCACGGCCAAGGAGAAGACCGAAATCCAAGGCACCTTGGACGACCATCACGTCTATGCAAATGGTTTTGACTCCCAAAGTAATCGAGAACTATGGAAGGATCCCCAAAGGATGACTAGTTCCTCCATCGAAAGCCAACAGATTCTGGGTGACCAGCACAAGCTGTGGGGAGCCCAAAGCTTTCAAAGTAGTGAAAGGCATGAGGCTAACTGACGCACCTTCATCCAAGAGAGTGCCATGTATGGTCTTATTACAGGCGCGTACTATAATCTGGAAAGGCACATAAGATGGAAGACGGAAGTAGTTAAGTGACTCCAGTCGAAGGAAACAACTGAACTACTTGGTGGGGGTATCGTATGATCACCCCCATGCTCAACAGGGATCAAATAAGGACTCTCTTGATCAGCTGACATAGGAGGGTTTTTCTTGGACTTAGGTGAATCTAACAAGACGAGAAGAACATGAGCAGTATGATCATTATGCTCTTCTAAAACAAAGTGAACAACTGGTGCTGAAACCAAGTCGACACTCTCTTTGACCAATGGTTGGTCGGAAACATGCATAACATAGCCAGGCTCAAGAAGAGCAGGATGGAAAAGAGATGAATCCAAGTCAAACTCTTCATCAAGCTGGAGAGGGTCTGAAGAGAGCCTCTGATACCAACTAGAAGTTGGGGTTAAGAAGCCGTAAGACTTTCCAAAATGGTGGAAGCTTTATCCACAAGCGGACAAAGGTGAACGAGATGGTTTCCTTCACATAATCTACAGGGGAATCTAATCTTCCCTTTCTTCTTGCCACTACCAGTTGAGGATGAAGGATCGACATGAGCATCAAAAGGTGATGAGGGACAAGCCAGGTCGTGAGATCATACTTCTAAGATCCTAGGAATACCGGGACAATCACGAAGAATATGGTCATCCTTGCACAATTTACAAGGAAATTTAACCTTCTGTTGAGGAGTAGAAGGTGTTTCCACTGGAGGTGTACTCAGAGTAATAGTTGCATGGGTGGCCTGTCGCTTATCTAACTTCTTCTTCTTCGTCTTCCCTTTCTGCTTCTTAGCCTCCTAGTGACTGAATTAGGAACTATCACCAGGCGAAGTAGGAGAGGAGGATGAAGAAACAGGGGAAGAAGGCGAAGGCTCAACCTTAGAATCATCGTGGCATGATTCAAATGAAGGAGATGGTGGAACAAGATTCATGACGCTCGAGACCACTGAGGTTGAAAACAACCAAACAGGCAAACCGATGGTTAACCTAGGCAAAGACAACTTTGCCATATACAAAGCACTAGCATTTCCAAAAGAAGAAAAAGGACCAGGACTCCCATCTGGGGGAAGACCTCAGCTGGAAAACTCTAGAAATGTTGCCATCGGGATCAACCTTGAAAGGAACTTTAACTTTAACCAGTAATATTTCGTGGGCCGTAAATTTTACGACATTGAAACAAAACCGCGTCTTTTCATATTTTAAGAGTCGAGAAAAGGACCAAAAGGTGACTCTATCTCTTTCAAGGTTTAATGAGCCTGAAAGGACAAGTGCTCAGATGAACCTTTTACTTTTAAGGAGTAAAAAAGGAATGAAAGTGACTGCTCTAGAGTACTAGATAAGAGGTTTACCAGAGAAATCGTAAAAATGCATATACACCTTGGTGATCAAATGAAAGAGAAATGACCAAGGACTTTCCGTATGACAGTCAGTCTTCCCGAATGTGGTGTTCGGTGTGTTACAATTCGTGAGGCAGCAGACTCGACTTCCTATAGATAATAGGCTAATAACCTAGTGGGGTCTCACAATATATACTCGACGGTACGAGGAGCACAAGTCCATACTAGTACCTATTGGATCACGAAAGGAGGAATCACCCAACCTTGGCGAACACAATAGTAACTAGGTTTAACAACGCCAGAGCACGTCTCTAGCCTAGACTTCTAGATATATGTGTGTCAAGTTCCAATAAGTTGTTAGGTTCATTCAATAGATTTTAAGAATTAATCTTGGATTAAATTTTGGTTTTCAAGCCCTACCGAATGTATTTCAACAATTCCTATGATGCAACTACAATGAGTAAAATACCATCCTTTTGATGAACACCTACCTAAACGAGGGTAAAGATTTCGTGTCCAAGTGAACGCAAACCGAGGCAAGCAAATGCAAGAGCAGCAGTGCATGCAAGCAATCCAATTACTAAGAAACACAATGCATCAATACACTTATCTTGCAACTACTAATGAAAGATTTGAAATTCGCTTCTAACTTTTCAATCATGAAAATTCAATAATGAAAATGCGCTTTCACTTTCGTATGCTCTATGAATGCAATATTTTTTATTTTTGGAATCTGAATGACAAAAAAGCAAGTGCAAGCCTGACTAATCCAAACAAATGTAATCTATGTTTGATAATGTGGAAATCAAATGAATATGAGAAATTGGTTCAATAACCAAACACTAGATACCAATTAGACAAAACAAGTAGTAGAACATCCTTAAACGAATCAATCAGATGGTTGTGGACGAATCCTGGATGGGCGAGTAAACCAAACAAATGACTTCTTGACGAAACCTTGAAAAGATCTAGGGCATACGGTCTGAAAACATAAGACTCACTTAAGTGAAACCGAGGAGAAAGTGCCTTAACCAAATACAGCCAAAACAAGTTGATAAGAGACAAGAGATAGCAGGGGACAAGCAGCACTGGTTGATTCAGGAGGTAAAGTTGTAAAAAACAACTTTTACAGGAATCGTCACAGGGCTCTAACTAGCAACCTGAGACGAAAGGAAAATCATCGCAAGCAGAAAGCTAGCAACTGGGCGACATCATCGTAGGTGTACACCCATCTTCTGTGACAGTTCGATTTCAGGAATTGTTGCAACTGTACGATGGGATATCCGTGACGTGCAAGTTAACCAAAGAGGACAGGTGCGACATTGTCGCAGCTGTTAAGATATAAACAACGACAATCTCAATGAAGAGAAAAACAAAGAAAAAACACCTGAAAGACACCAGACTAATCTCTCAGACAGTGAGAGGGACTACCAGATTGACACAAATAACCCAGAACACTGATGGCTCAACCCTGAAATCAAGAGACACTAAATCGAAAACAAATCAAGAGCAAACAAGAGACAACATACAAAGGACTCCCCAGCAGAGTCGCCAACTTGTGATGTAGGAAATGTTCCCTCTGCGAATAGAGGCAACCCCTCTAGCCCTAGAGTGGGTCTAGTCACAGCAAGATAAAACAACAGCTAATTTCCTTAAACATTCATTGTTGAAAGAGCCTACCTCAATCCAGTGTTCGATGGAGCTTTCGTTGCACCGCTTCAGCTATCGTTTCCTTCTCCTTGATGAGCGATTCACCTGAAACAACACAAGAGAACAACAGAACACGTAACAGAGTACAACAATGATCTATTTACTTACAAAGTCAAGGAACCATAAGCTATCAAGTATATTTTACACAAGACATAGGAAATCGCCATTTATTGTATTAAAATTAATAAAATCAAAGCTTACAACCAAGCCTTGACATCGCAAGCTTTCTCGAAGGGTCCAGCCGGTATGTTTCTTCAAGCATTCACTCTCAAAAGGGTCTCCCATGAAGATGATAACTCTCTCTCTCACTCAAAAGTACTAGTACAAGGCTAAGGCAATCCAAAACCAATTGCTAAACTATCAGCAATTCAAGTTGCAAACTATCAAACTCACACCAAAGCTAGCTAATTTGATCAATACCAAAAAAACTAGCAGATCATGGCAATGGGGAATGCTTTTATAAGAGGAGGAGCCTCCATAAATGTGGGAGAAGGATCTTATCCTCAACGGAGGTTTCTCAAAATGGGGAACCGCCATCCCAGAGGAGGAAAGGCAAACTTCCTTGACCCAATAACTAGTTCCAAAACCACCCAGAAGCATTATGTTCAAACTAATTCGCCATCCCTGCATTGTTGCGAGTCAAACATCAGGACTCAGGGACGACGTCACAGGTCAACAATGCATTCAAAGTCACCGTCGCAAGAAAGATTTTGAGGACTTGTGACGAGCCCTAAAATCTGACCGTCACAGAGAACAAATGTACCTCTGCGACAACGCCACGGCGTTATAGTTCATTACAGGAAATCGTCACAGGCAGAATAAGGTTTACTTGTGACGACCTTGAAACATGGGTGAAAGGGTCAATCTTCAGGATTAAAGAGCATTCATTAATCTTCTTGAATGATTGGGAAGATGTGGACACATTTGTTTGAGGTATGACACAAAGAATATGTCGCTCAGGGACTGACTTTATCCGAGATCAAGGGATACAGGGTCAATGACAAATTACTGTGTAACACAAATTCACGTTCCTTCTTTACAAATGACATATAGATAATGATGATGAACGAATAAATGAATTTATTTCACTAATGCATAATCCTTACTTATAGGTAGAGGATAGTTTTATAAAATGTACCTTGATCATTAGATGAGGAACTGTTGGACATAGTCAATCACGATCCTTCTTTCTATGTTAATTTAACAAAATTTACATTCATTTAAATTAAGGTGGGTTTTATATACCCAACACTCAGTATATATGGCCTAGTGTGGAATACATTGTAAGTACGTTAGTAGAAGATAATAGGTTCACAAAAGAAACAATTTTGGTAGAAGCAATGAGGTCACCATCTCTACATACAATATACCCTAATAATGGGATAAAAGGAATCCAAAAAATGCACTCAAATTTAAAGAAATATGTGACAATGAATAGTTCTCAAACATAATCCCTAATGGCTACATGGTCCTTGAGTATGTTGTACATTTTCCAAGCTTCTAGATAGACCTCCAAAAACTTGTGAATGTATTATTCTAATTTTAGAATGGCCATCTTAGAAAACATTATAGGGGCATACTTAAGTCCAAAATGCATGACATTGTCTAAAGCCCATTTTGTAGCAAAAGTTGTCTTTGTTTCCTTCCTGCAACATGGTCAAGTACTTAAAAATTGAATGTGATCAAGAAAGTGTCATGGACACAAGAACCATTTAGTCCCTTGACATCCACATAAATACATATCCTTTCTCTTTTTTTTGTATCCATAATTACGATTAGGGTAATCCACTGTTAATCTTTTAGAAAAAAATATTTCTTTAAATAACAACTTGTATATTTCATCCTTTAAGTTCTTCCTCACTTGAGAATACATCTTGTAGGGCCACTTCTTGATAATTTTGACATTTGTTTCAACTTGGTTTTACTCTCCCCTAACTCTCTTTTGATTCCATTCATCTCTATAAACTCCATGGAAAAATCCTCATATTCTCTAAGCAAGGTTGCAACTTATGAAATGATATTCACATCCTAGTAATCTCCCATTGACACTATGTTGGGCTTCTCTATAATACCATATTTCATTTCCTTATATTTAGGGATGCTTGATAGATTTACTCACCTTCATCATCCCCTACCTGGTGGTGCAAACTCCTCACACTATCCTATAACCCTATAACAATATCACCTAATCACCTAAACATATATTATATATTATATATTATATATTATATATTATATATTATATATTATATATTATATATTATATATTATATATTATATAATAGGTTATATAATGTAGTGGTGGAGTAATATTAGCATGGAGAAAGTAGGGTTGTCATTCAAGCCAGAGGGCATTTAATAAGTGGGCATTTGAGCAGGGCTGAAGGAATTTGATAAGTGGACATAAGGGAATTCGGGCAGGTGGTGCAACATTGATTCCACAAGTGCACGGGAAAAAATGTGGCAGTAAGCTTGAAACCATTTGCAACAAAAAGTATGGCCACATATTTTAAAATGAAACCTATAATGAAATTTTTTATTGCTTTTTTTTTAATCCAAGTGTTAAATCAGTATCTTTCCCTCTTGTTAGGGCTTCCAATTTTCACTGGCTAGTGGGTTCGTACCTCACCCCCTTGTCTCATTTGATCTAGCAAGAAGTAAGACCGACTTCGATGCCCTCAGTCAAATGATAATGAATATAAAGGGGTGAAACAATTTACTACATCACGGTTAATTATGTACTGGCCCTAATTTTCCTTCCTTCCCGTATGGAAATTGATGAGGCTAGTGAGTCCTAATTTGGTGGAAATCCTAGTTTTATAGGAAAATCTCTAAGGTAAGGTTCCAATCTATGACATATGGGGTATGTCGGTCTCCTCAAATCCAATCAAAATATCTAATAGCAAGCCTTCTCCAGCTAGGCCCACTAACATGGGGTTAATATATCATTACAGAATGGACCTATAAGTTCTTTTCTTCAAGTCGGCCTGCATCCTTTTCTAGGCATATTCTTCTATAATTGCACATAACCTTGTGACTTTTGGATCTTTGAAATTTCTTACAAGATCTTTGAATTTGAGCACAGGTCTTCGATCTTTCTCTTGGTATTCTTAGCCTCGCGATGATTCAAAATCTCTAGATCTATATTTATTATAAACCATATTGAGCTCCTTATTGAATTTGAATATGATAGATATATTGTATTTCTGTTGCATCCATCAAGCCATCTAGCCTGCTCAATGACATGTTTATGTCTCACTAGTTCAATTTCATTTCTGAGTTGAGTAAATTGTGATTGAAACTTTGTGATATTGATCTCAAACAAACATGCCTTTCTTCTCCAATCTTGCATATGTTTTTCCAGAGACAATAATAATAAAATATCATTATTGTGAAATGATTACTGATCTGATATCATCTAAATCGATTCCTTTGACATCCTCTACTTTGGCATCTTCTAAATACTCATAGGTTTGACACTGTAATGCATTTCACATGTAATAGGTCTAGAATTATAGCTTATTTGGAATGTAACAGGTCTAGCCTTCAAAATCACTCTATCTCAGGTCTGGCATATGTGCACAATAGACACTAGATACACAACTTTGAAATCCTTTGAATTGGCAAGGGATCAAACTTGTAGATGCTTTGAATGACATAATTCATCCTCTAACCTATGCACAAGCTATGTAACATGACATTGTCATAACGCTAACGCTACCATTACCATAATTATAACGCACTGGTCCATTGTAATGATTCCACTTTCATAACACTATCGCTTAGGTCTTCCTATCATAACATCGTCATGACTAGTGGCATGATGGGTCCCAAACTATGTAATAGAGCTTTCCAAGCTTCCATATGCTCAATCTCCCTTTAAACATCAATTGTTCATTTTCTTTTGCATCTTCTCATTTTGTGTGGAGGAAACATCTCTTCTTTGGTTTTTCTTCATGTGAATCCTCCTACTTGGAGGCACCATGTTCACTACTTTGTATGTTTTTTAAATGTTTTTTTATTCAGATTGCTCTCAGGTACGACTTGTAACTTGTTCTCAAGTCCAATTTACAACTTCTCTGGAGGCATCATGATCTCTCTCTCATTTTATATCTTAATTGGCTTGTTGGGCATAACATGTTGTTGGAATTTAATGAATATTATTATTGAACAATTGTAATCTCTGTAAGTCACAATGTATTTTGCATATAATTCTTTCATATACATCATAGATAGTAGAGTGTATCTATGATGTTCTTAGTCAACCAAAGGGAAATGTCATAAGCAAGTGCTTAAAGCTTCATTCAGTAGTGATTCTAATTTCTATAGCCACTCTTCGTAGCATATTTGGTACAATATAAAGTTTTGATCTTTGACATTTCTGCTATTATTATTTCTTTGATGAAAATAATTTATGCATTTTGTTGCCATATTTCTTGGTCATTTTTTTATGTTGTGATCTCTTATGCAATGTTTTAGAGAAAAACATATTTCTAGGCCAGAAGATTGAATAGCATAACATGTTTTTTTTGTCTTTGGCCGACCATGTGATGGATGTCTTATTGTCTTTGTATTATTTTTTTACTTTAAAATTTCTATATGTGTTAGTCTAGCTATGATCTTTTGACAACAAGAGCCCATAAATAGAAATCTCCCATCATAGCAAGGATTTATATTGATAAATTTCAAATATAAATTGATTGATTGATTGGATTCTAAAACATTGATATCCTAATAGTAAATAGGACTCATCTAATATAGAATATCATGAAAAGTGATAGTCAACATAGTGCATGATGCTCTTACACCTTGCAAGGTAATCTTCTCAAATGTTGCCTCACTACGTATTTGTGAAATTCTTCTCCAATAGTAAAAGCACTGTCCATTTTTGAAGTTGTTTCATGTGTTGAAAAGAATAAATGAAAACCTTAACAAGGCATGAATCATAGTTATCATGGCCCATCCGACAATTGAAGAAAAATATAGTGTTCATTGAACTAAGGGAGCATTTAATGCCTAAGCATTAAAATCAAAATTCTTACGAGATTTTCCATCAGTGATGGGAACTTGTGAATACTCTATAGGAAATCCTTCAATCTCCAAGTCTTTTAGAACCTCCAAATAATTCTGAACTACTTTTGAGCTCATTGATTCCCAAGCATCATATATTTGGCCCTCATCGGCCCCATGAATGATCATTATAACACCTCCATAGTATTATACTTGCCCAATTTTTTTCTTTAGTCTAGGACTCCATCACATCATGTTTATAAATCATGACATTATCATACTCTCCATTGATCTTAGTATTTGGATCATTACCTTGAATACAGACCTTCAATTTCTTCTGGGGCAAATTTCTCCTCAACTAAACACATCTCTTCTTCTTTTGTACTTCACATTTCTTCTTATCCGCAGACTTGCTCTAAAATGAAGTGCATGTGTGATGTCTCTCAGAGGATGTCGAATGTATACTTTATATAGCCTTCCAAGGGCTCTTTAAGCCCAATGGGAGGCCAACTTTAGGTAGCTAACTGACTCATTCTTGGGAGCACTATAAAAAAATTTCCAAAATACAAAATGGTTTTCTTTCTTTGATAGAAGTGCCCAAATGGTTTTTTACATAATTACAAATACCTTTTGACTTGAGTGAATCCTAGAGGCATGCAATGGATGCTTGACATATTAACCAAAGACTCAAGCATGAAACCCATGCTTTATAAAATTTTATTTTTACAAGAGTCTTTCTTATTTTGATCAACATATAATACTTACATCATGACATTATACAAATGACAATTATGAAGACTGAAGCTAGTTACATTTCCCAACAGATAGGCAGATATTGATTCAATTAATTCATAGGAGCAACACCAATTATGTGTCCATTGTGAGTTTCACACTCAGTTTGGGACAAAGTTTCATTTTATACACGATAACAACAATAGAACTATGGTTCATGATATATGTTTCATGATGGTATTGTCAAATCCTCCAAGTGTAGGGAAACAAGGGTAGAGAAACAATATATTGTCAAGATTATGGCTCTTATGACCTTCTGTGCTCACCAAGGCAACCTACAACACCTCTTGCAATTTTGGACTTGAGGAAACTCTAGAAACCCTAGGGTATTCACACATTTGAAATATAGAATACAAATTAAAAAATTTTGAAATATTGATGTGTCTCTCAATAGGTTGAAGATTCATGTTTATATAGCCTTTCCAAGAGGCAACATTGGCCCTCTCTAGGCCAAATTTTCCTTGGCTAGCCGACTTGGTCTTGGGAGCCTTCTAGACATTTCTAATTTCAAAATAAATTGTATTTCCTTAATACAAATTCTCGAAAGGGTATTTTACAATATGACAAGGATTATTGACTCATGACCAGCCCTAGAATAATTCAACAGATGCTTTACCTAATGACAAAGTGACTTTAGCATGAAACCGATGCTTTAGAAAAATCATTCACATGGATAATACGATGTCCATCATCACTCCCTCTCAACCAAGGAGGAGATAAAGTTACTTCCTCTCAACTAGTGAGACGTAGACACAAACCTTAGCTTGTCTCAATCATCACCTACTTGTTCTTTTACAGAGATATAGTTGTAGCTGAAGGGCTCCTTTCTCGCATCACATCATACCTGAGCTTCAACCTACCTGGATGTAAAAAAAAATATGGAGACACACTTTATCTATCTTAGTGATAGGGATTTTGCCATTATGTTTTTATCCATTAACCATTACAAGTAGTATATCCGTCATCAAAAGTATTTTTTTCAAACCATCCAAACTTCCTCACAACTATTGGCACATGCTTTCTTTATTTCATAACAAAGTTTTTCCTTCATTCTTTTCCAATCCATCATAGGTGATGTTCACATGATCAATGTGATCCTAAATTGAATCAAACCAAACAATTGTTGGTATCGTCAACACGTTCTCAATTGTTATGCTTCTAGCCTTTGTACATATTTCTTCAATATGTCCTTTCGGGGAGCCAAAACATATCCAAGCAAAAAATTATTTGAAGTTTTCAAATCATTGTCAAGTTCTATTGCTTTCTCCCTCTGAGATCAATATTATTTTATAAGTTATTTCTTCACAAAGTTGTACTTCATACTCTACAACTTCCACTAATTGGTAATATCTCTATCAACATTAATGTTTTTAGTCAATAATTTCCTAGATCACACTAATTAGATTCTGGTACAATTTATCCCTTTTATTCCCTCTAAAGTAGGTATTACTTCCTTCTCATTGTCTGGTATATGAGGTGGGTAAACTTCTCACCATTTCTTGATCAATCTTAGATAGATCATTGTCGCATATTTATATTTTTTTCATATACATTATAGTCATCACAACATTGTCATATACCTATATTATTTCCATACTATTTGTTATCCAATAGTAGATCATCCACCCATCTCTGTCACATTAATATTTTTCCCTATCTGAGATCATTGTTATATTTTCCATATTATTTTTATGCAACAAGGTTACTATCATAGTCTCCAATTCTCTATCACATAGATTAAAATCGTTCCTCTATCATATGGATCATAATCTCATTTTCATCATGGTCATTGTCTCACTATCATATGGATCACTTATTTATTGTCAAACAAGGTCACTGATATGTAAAGGTTACACACATAAAGGGTTACTATACAATTTACATAGGGCATTGTTGTCATAATTTACCATTGTAATATATCCTTAGTTCATTATCATAAACCAAGGTCCCTGTTTATGTAGATAATAGTAATGCGGTTATATCAAGGTAAATGTTGAGATTTAGGTCACTAAGCTAGGTTTTAAGTCATTGTTACTATTATGATGGCACTATCACACATCATTTTCAATATTTTGTCATCCATTTCTGAAGATACATTACTTTCACAAGAATTATTATCTCACCATTGAACGAGGATCTCTCCAAGTCACAAAAACATAGAGTGCAAGAAGAAGTGTGAGCCATTGTGATGAAGTACGAGCCACAATGCAAACATTGTGTGTACAAAGAAATCCTTAGAGATATACTAGCTATCTTAAAACTTTAGGTTGGCTTCGTAGATGAAGTTGATATTTTTTCTACTTATACAACTACTTCATACATTTATTATAGATGTTGTCCTTCATAAAACAAAATAATTGTCAAAGGATCATGACCATTCATCAATACCACTAAGAAATAATATGAACCTTGGAGTAAATAATGCAATTCATTTCAATTCAAAACGAATTGCCTAAAGAGAGCCACTATGAGTATTGTGTGAACCAGTCATGCAATACGAGCCACTGAGGAGGAAAAGCGAGCTATCGAACATTATAGTGAGCCTCAGATAAGTGTATTTATAATTCACAGATGAGACATGGATATAATAACATGACATAATCCATGGTGACTACAAATGCAAGCTATGATATAATCCATTTTAATATGCATCCCATAGAAAAAAATATGCAAGCCACTGGCCAAATTAAATGTGAGTCGTAACCACTATATAATGTATAAAGCATAGAGTGTATATGTGAGAACATTATGTGATCCATGTTACCCAATATAATATATAAAGAAAGCCACTGTAATGTGTTTCCATTGTATAATGTCGAACATCAGAGATAGTAATGCCCCTGTGATATGTCGAGTCACAGGAAAGTGATACGAGTCACCAAAATTGAACACAGATATTATTACGAGCCATAAATAATCAAGTCAGTTTTACAATCTCGAATTATATAGCATGTCGCAAAGAGGTGTGAGCCACCTTTTGATCCATAGGTACATGAGCCACTCAAAAATCAATTGCAATGCCATAGGGATATGATCTAATCCATATAAATAATTTGATGCATACAAGCTATTGTACAAGAACATAAGCGAGCTCTTAGAACTATATAATTGAGCCATGAGTCCACCGAGCTATATAATTGAACCACTATAAATCATTATGATTCCATAGAGCTACATAAATACTTCACATTCTCAGTGAATAGTGTCGTATAGGATCTTAGATGTCACATTGAATTTCAAATACTAGTCTTTTAACATGCATACCTTCAAATTATTCATTCTTGTCTCTTTAACTTTCTTGTCACCATGTGTCATGTTCTGCAGGTACATTCGTATTACAGGGAAACACTGTCACAAGTCCTTATGCGGAGAAACTAGTATCTTAGGAGCTCGAATTATGTAGAAGATACCACTGATATTTGTGAGTAGCCTTAAAACTTCAGATAATGTAGTCACGCAAGGAGATGATATTTAAATGATTATAAATTAAGAAAACCACTCTCTGTCACGACTATTTTGGTTCAGATATTTTAGAAATAGGCTTACCCAAATTCATATTTTTTTATTAGGGTTACCATAATTTTTAGCACATCATTGATTTTTAGAGTTATCTCCTTCTGTTCATACTATACTAAGTGAAAATACATTAAAGTGGGTGCAGACTTCATCTTTCTCTTGAGCTTAGATCTTGAACAGAGCGTATAAGTCTCAGACCCCTTTGAATGGATATTGCAGACTTCATACATGATGGAAATTTTCTCTACAACGATGATGAGTCTATTGGTGCACAGATTGTCTCACTTACTAAACCTAAGACCACATCAATGAGGATCCTGTATCCTCCTTCTCTAGGTGATAAGGGTTGGCCTCCCTTTCACCACCGGGGTAATCCCTGGTGATAATGTAAAATAAATCATTATTCAATTTAGGCAAAAAAATAAGGGCAGTATATATATATGATGCAAAGAGGTACAAAGTGCGAAGGTCTAGGTGGGAGAGACCTATACGACATCTGGTGAATGATATCAAAATGTAACCTTCATTATACAACATGGAAACAACATTTCAGCAAAACTAAAATAAAGGAAAATAAATGGTTAGAGATAAAAGAAAAACAATTAAATGTTAGTTATGTTTATCTCCCATTAATGGTAACTCATCGTAGTGATAAATGTGATGCAATATAATATAATGTATTCTTGTTGATCATTCACTCAACAAAATAAGGGTATCAAGGATAACATCATCATCCAATAATGTATATATTTTTCAATAAACTGGCCCTACATAGGTTGCAACTAGACAACCATGATCACGTTGTTGCATTATCTGGTTCACAGATTTTGAGATATAGGCATATGAAATGAGAATCAAGAGGAAGAAGGGAATAGACAAAACATATAACTCATAAACAATATTCACACCAATTGCTGCAATAAAATAGCAATGACGTGCATTAGGAAATTCTATTAACAAAAAAAATGTAAATAATTTAATCCTCTTGCTTCTGATAGTCTTTATATCAAAGAGGATGTAAGATTAAATATTGAGAACAGTGCAAATATAGATCATGTAAATCATCTAAACTCTAAACTGCAATATTAATCAATATATATTACATAGGAAATCAAAAAAAAATGTCGGAATGTTATACTCAAATTACTTAATTAAAAGTTACATAATATCATATCTTGGCCTATGCATAGGGTGAAATCAGGTGTTAAAATATAAATCTTCTTTCTCTTCAAATCACCCAGCCTCCAACCCCCTCTCGAATGAGAAAACAGGGGTTTTATACAAAGGTTTTGATCACTGTTTCACGTAACAATCTAAAAAAAAAATTAAAAATATTAAAAAAAAAAATTCAAGGCTCATTTTCGTGAAGGGCTTTGGAAGTCCTTCATACGCTCTTATACGCTCTTTAACTTTGAAAGACATAATAATCTCCTCCTTATTTTTAAGAATAATTATTCAAATCATTAGCCCAAATATTAAATTTATTTGTAATTCGTTATGTGGTTCCACAAATGGTTGTAACGGTTTCCTCGTATCATCTTTCTTTTTGTACTTTCATAATATTCATTTGGTAGTTAATCATATATAGAACAAATGGAAATTAGGATAAACACAAATAAACAAATATACGACTAAAATTTCTAATGTTTCCTCATTATTTAAATTTTTTCCTAAAACGCTTAAGAAAAAAGTCGAATGTAAACATTATTTATATACCCCATGTTTTTAAAATATTTTTGCGGTAAAAATCTTCTTGATATTTAAGTTACACAATATTTTCATATAGGTAAATCTCCAAAAAAAAATAACAAATTTTTAAATAAACCCTATACTGAAAACACATTCACATAATATGTGTGCATCCAAACAAAATTTCAAAATTAATTTTAAGTGAGGTATGGAGTACATTTTCATCTCCAGTGTAAAACATTGTAAATACCTTCAAACTATAAGAACATATCAAGTTCTCGAGTGGATTAGTCACAGGAGAAAATGCATAGATCAAAGTAGGTTAAATTCAAAACCCTAAATGTTTTACATGGCTTTATAAGTTTCTAGCGAAAATGTAGTAGTCTAGAGATGAGAGCCATCTTTAATCGATGGTTGATACTTCTTATCGCATGGAGAGTTGGAAGGAATTTAATGACCCTCCTCACCTCCGATGGAACTTTAACCGTGGATGTAATTCTTGATGAAGGGTTCTCTTTTCACATCTAGAGGTTATTTACGAGTGGATTAACTTCCTCCCTTGACCCGATGGTACCATATGAGTGATGTGCGCTCATGGGCCCTAAGCATAATTTTGATCACGTGGTTTCTTATAAATCATGTTTTAATAAATATGATAGCATAACTCTGATTTAATATAAAAAGTTTAAATTTTACAAGGTTTAATGTTTTATCTATGGTTGAATGTCAAAAGATTCAATCATTGATTTACCATAAGATTCCATCCAACATAACTCACATTTCTAATAAATCTTAATAAATTTTTAATAAATAGCTTTGTATTTGTATATTGCATCTAGTTCTTAGTAGTTAATTATTTTTTATTATTGATATATTTTCAAGATTTATGGATTTGAAATAGTAAAAATTCCAATAAATAATTTTTGAATTTGTTTTTCACCTAGGACTTAGATATATGGAAGTAAAAGTAAAAGTTAAAATTTGACAAGTAATTCATAATAAGATCAACAGTGATATTATGTGAGGTAAAAATAGAGTTTTAACATTTATGAAAGTCTATTTTCAATATTCATTACATATGTTCTTTAAGAAATTCAGCCCTCCCAAATATATAGGAATTAAAGGATTTGCATAGTAAATAAATTGTTTGTATATCTAATTCCCCCATTTGTGGACAATGTTTCTTTATTTTTAGGAGTTCTTAATGATAGTAATAATATCTCAATTATGTTTAGTCACATATACTAGTTAGTGTTATTTAATCTTTTAATTGTTTGTATTTTGAATTTTTATGTCATATATAGAATTAAAATAATAATTAAGTATTTCATATGCATATTTATAGTATGAAATTTCTTTAATGTCACTTAGCTACAAGGCCTACTTATTTTTTTTATAATCCCTTTTACTGATTTCTCTTTTGTATTTTAGGGAGCGATTTGAATCATAGGAGCACAAGAAGGAGACAAATGGTAAGGAAGCATAAAGCAACACCCTTAGAGGATACCTATTTCTAAGAGGCTCATTTTGGTGACAACAGAATCTTCTTCAAGGATGCCAACAAAAATGTGATCTTCAAACTGCCAACTTCTAACCTTAGCTTTGATATCATGTTGAGAAACCAAGTTTCTTGCATATTAGGGTAGATTTCTATTTCATGATAATTACTTGTGAGATTTTGTTGGCTTATTATTATTATTATGTTATGTTCTTCTTGATCAAAAAATTACCATAATGTACATGAATATCACAAAGAAACAAAAAGGACACAAGAAATTAGGCTCTCCAAACTAGGGCCAAAACCCCACAAGGAGGAAAACCCAAAAAAATATCTTCTTATAGAATCAGACCAAAGTGAGACATCCAAGACCCATGACCATGACAAGACTTCAACCCTCAAGATTTCAAGTCAAGCCCTCCTTCCACATAGCAACATGTTCATCAATAGAAGCAGAACTAGTATCACGTATAGAAACATAAACAACCTTTCAACCAAAGATGTGTTGTAGCAGAACTACATAAATCTGAGCTCAAGAAAACCCTCCTTTACACGTGAAAACTTCATAATTCGGCCTCCCTTAACTTTTCTATCCTTCTATTCATTATTTCATAACAAATCATGTGAATTCATTTTTTTCAAATAAGCTCAACTCATTTTCTATTTATACTATCTAGAGGGGTTTGAATAAATGTTCCTTCTAGGAGAAGGCCGACTTGACATTTTGAGGTGACTTTGACTCAAATTACATCTTTGAAAAAAAAAAATCTAAGCTATAAATAAGTCTTTAACTTTTATTAATACAAGTAATAATGGGCATGAATAACATGCTTACACAAAAATAATTATTTAACCTGAGCATGAAATCCATGCTTGAAAAATAAAAAATTATTTTTCTTGTTTTTCTTTTACAAGAAATAAATATTGACACAAGTACAATGATAATTATGAATACCAAACCAAGTTACATTTTCCAACAAGTTTGTCATTTGCTTACAACGGGTGTGGGATATCTTCGGTGTTGGCTTCTTTACCCACAAACACAGTGGGCCAAGTGGTTGGACAGAACTATTGGGTGGATTACAATATTGGTATCATTCTTGTTGTGGTTTTGGCACCTCAAGTCTCAATTAACTAAGAGGCACTAGTATCATGCTCACATTCAGGGTTTGGCTAGGAGGGTTTTGGACAAGATGTCCCAACTCCATGTATTTTGGAGGAGAAAGGGGTTAGCACTTTGAATATTGCCAAAAAGAAATTTAGGGCTTTAAGGAGTGAATATTTACCTGCTCCTTATAGTTTATGTCTTGGTGACAAGGTCGAAATGGAAATTGTTGTTGATTTGGCGGAAAAATGTTTAGCTGGCAAAGCGCGAGTAAGGATTTTTTTTCTATCTACCATTGTGGCGTGGAGGGACTAATTCATTTCCCCTATTGTGTTTGAAGCACCTGAGGTTTTTATGTTGCAAAAATTATAATCCAATTATCTTTTAAATCTAAGGAAGAAGTTGTGCATGTCACTGAGGAAGTGTGGTCTATTGATTCTACTCTGGACATCTTAAAGTCTAGGACACCCTTATTTGATGTGAGGAAGGAGTGCATGAATGAAATGTTGGTGTGGGTTATATTCCAAAGTTTACCATCAAATATGTGGAATTCAAAAAGATTCACAAATATGGGGAACAATTTGGGCCCTTTTTGGATGCATATTATTCTTTTCCCGGGACGCAGGACATGTCATTTGCGCAATTTTTCTATGTCTTGACCTTCATAAGAAGTTTCATGTTACAATGAATATCATGAAAGGTTTAGTAAGACTTTAGGACCTAGATTATGAAGGTCTACCTTTTTGGTGTCAAAGATGCCATAGGGTTGGATATTTGGTGAATAACTATGGCCTTTCATTTAAGGTGCATTTAAATAAGGGAAAACCTTCTGAGAATGTGAATATAGGGGGTGACTTCAGGTGAAAATCATGTGGAACATACTTATTACAGTGGTTGGATGAAGGACCCTATGTCATATGTATATGTTATTTCTAGTGTGAGGATGTTGTCACATTTGAGGTATTCTCTAGAGGTTTCTTCTTTGGCTCTTAATATGGGGGTTGAGAATTCTCTTGTAGCCTCTTCATATCCTAGTAATTCAGATACCTTTCTTTTTAATTTCATATTGGTGAGTACTATGAATCCCTTAATATTAGGTTTCATATTTTTTTTGTGATGGATTTGGGAAGACCTACTTTTTCATTTTTTCCCTCTTCCTATTCATGCACCATGTACTATTCCTTTAACGTCTTATGGATACTCTTCCCTATAGGCTTCAAAATTATCGAGTTGTTCGGGTAAATATGGGTAGGGTGCTACCATTACAATATGAGATCTATATTAGTCATCTCGAGTTTTGGGCATTCTTCTAGGGGATTGGGCATGTTTCCATTAACTGAATCCTTGGGAAAAGGGAGGGGGAATAAATCAAGCATTTTGTTGTCCAAAGCCAAGGCATGTGTGGACATGGCTAATGTTCGACCATTTTCTATTAATGGGGCACTTAGAGAAATGCAAGCCCTTTAGGATGTTACATTATGAAGACTCTATCTTTTAATTATTGTGGGTTGCTCAGTAATCCTTAAAAAATGGCATTTAAAATGCTTATTCTTGTGGATATTCCTAATGTTATTTTTCTATAGGAAACTCTTGAAGAGGGTGATTGTATTACAACATATTTAGAATCCTCTTTTTCCTCTTGGAATTTTATCGCTATCTATATATGTGGCTGGTCTAGGGGATTGGATCTTAGCTAGGATGTCTAGAAGATATAAGTACAAAATTCTTGGAGTGTTCATTTGGGGTTGGTCTAAAGGTATTTTCCTCGGAACTTAAACAAATATTTATTTCATCAACATTTATGGGCTTCATGAAGATCGAGTTACTTTTTCGAACACACTCTCTAACATTTCCTTTTTGAAGTCTAAGCATTTGATACTGGGTAGTGACTTAAATTTCTCTTTGGGTGTCGCAAAATCTTGGGGCACTGATGTGAGAGTTGACCCTCTCATTTATTTCTTCACTAATAATATCTCTAGTTGTCACTTGATTGATATCACGAAATTAAGGTTGAAGCCCACATGGATCAATAAGAGGGTAGGGGAAGATGATGTGGCTAAGCGTTTGGATCATTTTCTGGTGGTTGATTTTATAACTTAAAATTTTCCACTTCTAAGACAATGGGTTAGCTTTGGAGGGTGCTCATACCATTCTCCTATTGTTTTGGAAATCAAGGGGATTTTCAAAAGCCTTCTAGTCCATTTAAAACGAATGTTAGTTGGGTAAAAGAGGAATAGTTCATTGTTCTGATTAGAGACAATTGACAATCCTTTAAAAATAATTTTGGGTGCTCTGCAGCTAGCCAATTTTCATATAACTTTAAATATATCAAATATTTAATCAAGGATTGGGTTATTTTTGTGCGCCGATGAGAGGAGGTGGAGTTGTGGGTTTTGGAACAAATGATTGAAGATTCCTTTGGTGTAAGGTCAAATATTTATCGGTCTATTATATCCCATGAAGGTCTATAGAGGCTTGGGGCTAGGAGGAATATGATTCTCACAAAAAATGAGGAGTCATGGCGACGTCAAAGCAGGGATATTTGGTTGGATGGTGGTGATGAGAACACTAAGTTCTTCCACGCCTATGCTAAAGGATGGAAAATAAACAATACCATTTGGGGCATGTTGGATGAGGAGGGTCGAGAGTTTACATCCTTTGAGGGATTTTCTTCCATGGGACAATCAAATTTTAGTAATATTTTCAAGGATCCATAGGGGGTTAAGTTACCGATTTTCCAAGTAGCATAATACTTTCCACACTTTGTAGAGGAAGATGAGAATGAGGAGTTGATGGATGAAGTCACAGATGGGGAGTTAAAGATACTCTCTCAAAAGTTTCAAAAATATAAGAGCATGGATCTTGATGTTTGCGCTACCGAATTATTCATTATATTCTATGATCTGATTGAGAGGGACTTGTTGCGATTGGTAAATGACAGAAGGGAGGGTTCTACCTATTTTTTATTCAACATTTATAGCTATAATTACCATGGTTGATAATTTGAAATCATTTCAATATTAATGTCCTATTTCATTGTGCAACTGTGTATATAAGGTTATTTCCAAGGTGATTATCCATCGTATCAAAACCATTCTCGGAAAGGTCATATTACAAGAACAATTTGGGTTTCTAGCGGGGTGACAGATTCATGAAGCCATTGGTGTGGCCCAAGAAGGATTGCACAACATCAAAATATTGAATTTTAAGGGATGTATCGTTAAAATCGACCTTTCCAAGGCATAAGATTAGGTTTATTGGTCATTTATTAGACTACATTTCACTCATGTTGACTTTGGCATACATTTCATTAGTTGGATCATGGGCTCCTTGACTAATTTTTCCCTTGTTGTATTGATAAATGGATCAGCCTCAAATTTCTTCCATGCTCAGTGCGGATTACGTCAAGCTTTCCCTCTATCCCCACTCTTATTTCTCCTTATAGTTGTCTTATTCTTATGATTCTTCTCAGGGTGTGAGGACCCTTTCTAATATCTTGTCTTTATTTGGGACTGCAACGAGTATGGTGATTAATGTTAGGAAATCCCCTATTGTTATTCATAGCCTAGGCATTTCGGAGATTTATTACATTTGTTCCATTTTTCCCTATGAGGTCTCTTAGTTGGATAAGTATCTAGGTTTCCACCTGAAACCTAATTATTACAAAAAATAGTATTGGTTGTGGTTATTGGAGTTTCATATAGTTTTCCCATGAAGGTAGACTAGTTTTGGTAAAATTTGTACTCGAAGACATCCCAGTCTATTGGTTTTTTTGGGCTTGGATCCTAGATTGGATCCCTAAGGGGGTCTTGGAGAAATCCAAGTGGATTTACTTTTTTTTTTTTATGGGACGACACACAGGACCTGTTTTTCCTTCCTTAGGCCTGGTGGAGTTGCCTGGTGGTCCCTAAACTACTAGGTGGTTGGGGATTAAAGAATGTTTTTCTCTTATGTAAAGCTCTCATTGCTAAATGTGGCTAGAGATTTATTTTTTGTCATAATATATGAACTAGGTTGATCCTTTATAAAAGCATTGCTCTATTCTCTTTGGATCACTAGGTGAGGATCCCTTATAAACCTAAACTGAAAGTTTTGGTGATCTCGAAGGTTGTCCTAAATTCATTTGACCTAGTGGCCTCTCGACTAGCTTGGAAGATTGGGGATGTGTTTATTTTTCATCTTGGATATGATCCATAACCTAAATGTGGCATCGATCACTTACTTCCTTAGGCACTTATTGATCTGAAATGATCATATACTTAAACTGATGTAGAATCGATTACCCATTAATGAATTGAATGTTAGCTCAAAGCATGGAAATCTAGGAAAACTGCTTGAGAAGAAGACTTTACGACAACTGATTAAACATAAAAATGATGCATAACAGAAGTGAAAATAGTAAAAACACAACAATGCTAGATAGGAAGATTGATGACAGAGTTCGTCCTTAATGGACTATGTCTCCGAGTCCGCTTTCAAGATGGGTGACCGTTTTTATTAAGAATGAAAAGATTTGATCAGTCTGAATGTGAACACAAGAAATTTTGATCACTACCATCAGATATCCCTTTGAACCATCTTTCCAATGCTTGTTACAGATTCCAATTCTGACTCCGGATTCTCCTGTAACACTGAAAACAAAACTGCATATGACCTCCAGAATTTGCAAGCAAAAGTCAAAAACCACTCCTCCTAATCAGTGAAGGAAAATTCATGTTTTAAAGGCCTGCAAGTACACCAAAACTACCTTGACTAGGTTCGAGGTGAATGTGGTTTCAATCTGGATAAGTTTGTGCTCGGTCTAGTTGCAAGAGGACACATATGCCGGTTCCTAAGGTGGTCGAATTAGCTTGTTTGACGAACTCCATTAAAAACCCAAAATAAAACATTACATTAAACTCCGAACCACTAGTAGTTATGGCAACGTGGATTTGGGTGGACCGCTGGCATGTGACCAAGCAGTCTAACTTGTGGCGGCCACCTGGAAGGGTTATCCCCGCAGTTCCTGTGGCCAACTCGCAGACAGTTAACCTCTGACCTGACCGCTTCTCATTCACATGTCGTGTTTCCATCACAGTTGCGGTTCTAGCTAAGACTCCATCGGTTACATAACCCAACGGCCTATCAACTGTTCACATGTCTTATGATCTCTACGCGGTTTATAACCTAACTGTCACGTTAACCTCCGACGGTTTTCGGACGTTGATCACATGCCCCCAACGTGGTTAGGTTGCCCACGCAGTCAAGTGATGGTTAGGGCTTGTTGAAATGTATTTATAATGTTTTTTTTACAATGTATTAATATATGTAAAGGTCGAGAGGGATATATGCTTAGGTTTAGGGTTGAAAACATGTTTTTTAATACGTAGTGATAGGTTTAGGGTTAGGACTTAGGTCTTTATGGTTTGAGGTTTTAGATGTAGGATTAGGGTTATAATACATGAAATTGATCACCCATTTACACTCAATTGTCACCAAGTGACATTAGCGACATTTGTCGCCTAATGACGAACTTGTCGACAATGGGACATAAAACCACATACATCATCGACACCAGCTACCTTTGCGACGACAACCCTGATGACATATCGAACCTTTGTAATGGATGAATCAACCATGTCAATGATCAACCTAACGAGTGGACAACAAAAGCCATGTCGACACCAACCTATGAGACAATGCCATGACATATGTCATCGACCAATCCTGGCGGAACTGTCGATGAACACAAGTTGACATCCAAGCACTAAACCATCTCAACTGAACGCCATGAAACCATAAACATTACCTGAACAACCTGATCCATAATCAACATTGTCGAACTATCTAAGTTGAACGGAAGTGACGACGACACTGAACATTGATGACAACACTTGAACACCTGTGCAACTGAATCAATGGAATCCTCATGGATCACTTATTAACCTTTTGAGTTCATAGTATCTCTCTCTTGGCTGGGGAACAATCCACTATATGGAAACAATGTCGGTTGAATGCAAATGAACTAAACTTGTTGATCAATTTCAAGGAGAATTGGTCTCATTTTATTGTTGCATTGTAGGTTTCTCATATCACACTTAATGATTGAGAGGATGAACTGATATGGGTGATCACTCCTCAAGGTGTATATACTCAAAATCTAGTTATATTATCCTTAGTGTTGATCTTCATAATGTTGATGTGGTTTCATGGTGGAAAGATATATGGAAGTCCAAGTGCCCATCAAGATCGAAATTGTTGGCCTAATGCATTATGGAGTGAAATATCCCCACATGAGAGGTTTTGTGGCGTAGAGGTGTAGATACCTTACCGAGCTAGGATGGTGTGCACTATGTAAACACAATTTAGAAATAATTGATCATTTGTTTATCCATTTCCCATTTACTTTGAAGGTTTGGGACACCTATCTTTCATTGTTGGGCCTAGGCTATGTTTAGATTGGTATTTCTTTAGAAGACTCTTGGAGGAGTTGGTTCGTGATTAGGGAGTCACAACCATTCTGGTCTCTTCCCATTATCCTTTTTTAGGGGATTTGGCTTACACACAATTAGACTATAATCATGGATTCTATTTCATACCCGAAAAAAGTTTTTGTGGATGGCTTGGCTATCCTAACACATTATCCTCAATCTAAGGTATCTATATGTAGTTGTACTATTCATATTGAAATTCCATATATTTCTATCCCATGGGGTTGCTTCAATGGTGCTTCTCATGGAGAGGAGTCCACATCTGGTGGTGGTTTTGTACTTCATCTTTCCAAGTCAAAATGGGACTAGGTAGGGAATCAAATAACTGGGTAGAGGTTCATGTTTGTTGTTATCTTATATCATTTTCAATTGAAAAGGGATTCTCTCATCTTCAATTCTTTGGTGATTCATTATTAGTTGTTAACTAGGTTAACATGATTTAGTGCTACAAGAATATATCACTTGTTCATCTTGAGGAGGATATTCAGTGTGTTAAACACTTTCTCACATCTTTTTCATGGTTCCATGTTTTCACGGAGGGGAGTGGGGTCATTTATGGTATTTCTAAGGAAGGCCTGCTCATGGATCTGGGACTTTAGTTTGTAACATAATTTATTTGTTCTGATCAATTCACTTCTATCATCAGCCCTATATGGATGGCCATGTAGTAGATGATATGTAATCTTGTTATGCATGACACTTTTCTTTTATTGTTATGCAGTTTATTCTTTGTTTATATTGTATCATACCTTTGTATGAATATATTTATATGCTACAATTTTGGTTACAACGTGAACTTGGTTTCATATTAATTTTCATGCTTTGCTACAGAATGTAATATTAAGTATATGGACTACAATTTATTTTTTGAATTTTTTTGCCTCACAAGGATAAGGTTTAATCCTTAAAGAATACACAAGTTATTGTGTATATATAAATAAAAATATTCCTTTAATATATAAATGAAAGTGTGGGTGTCTTTTCTCGGGAAAAGTAAATATTTTAATGATTGGACCCCTAATACAACATCAAAACCACCCATTTGTATTTTCATAATGGTATTTTCCAACAAATATCCCCCCCCCCCCCACCATATTGAGCTTAATACTATGGCACTTCCCTCAGAAATTTATGGTGCCTCCATTTACATCATTACTTGAAACTCTGGTGTTGGATATATGAAACAATTGAGAAGTTTTACTAATTTGTAATTGATGAATTTATGGGTACTGCCTTAATCAATCAGCATTGTTACCTTTTTTCTTTTTAACATATCCTTCTATCTTGAGGCTTTGTGAATTATTGATGCCCACTAATACATGACATGATATTGTTGGAGTAATATATTCTAACTCTAAGTCTTGTGATGGTTTTAATTCTTGATCTTTTTCCTCTTCAGATCCTAAGTATAATAAGCTCATATTACTGCATTTATTCCCCTTACTACACTTGCTATCACAATTGAAACATAGTACCTTTATTATTCTTTCATCCATTTGACGAGGAGTCCACCTAGTGATTTTAGTAGAGGGAGCATGATCATCACTATAGATATTAGTGGCCATATTTTTACTTTCAACTTTCCTTGCTAGACTAAAAGCATGCTCTAGATATTTAGGTTCAAAGAGACACACCTCATTTTGGATGTGTTCCTTTAAAGTTCCAATAAACATGTCTGACAACTTATCCTTTGACATAGTCTCTACTCTGAGACTCAAATTTTAGAATTGTTGAATGTGCTCTTTAACTAGAACCTTTTGTCAAATATTTACCAATTTACTGAAGAATGTGTTGCTCTAAATATCCCCATAATTTGTTATCAATTCCTCTATAAAAATGTACCAATATATAACCAAATTCTTTTTTACATGACCAATACTCACATGACATAAGCATATCTACTTCATGATCAACTTGTTGAAAGATATTTTGGGCATCATATTATTGAAATAAAATGACATATTTTTTAATTGTTTCGTAAATGAATAAATCTTCACTTGACATTGGAATAAAATGGCATATTTTTGAATTGTTTCATAAATGAATAAATCTTCACTTGACATTGGAACAAATATGGTGATACACAAAAACCATTCTAAAACTTTAATGTTTTTAGAAACATATACATTTTGTATGTTGTGCCTAGACAAAATACTTTTCCCAGCACATATTTTCATGTGAAATATATGTGTGAATTTCATGCCATCTAAATGTTATAAAAATTGATGTTTCCTTTGATATTAGGCACATATGATCTATTCAACAAATGAAATCGATCATGAAATAAATTTTTTTTAAATATTGAAGTGAATTGACATATCATGGGAATTTATGAAAACTCTCGATTGCATTAACTTTGCAAATATTTAGATGATATAAAGTTGCTTTGGATCATTCACATGAGATGGTCTATATAATTTTGTTTCAAGCATTATAAATGATGATGATATGCGTTAACAAGCACAATCTTATGACTTCCACATAAAAGATTTTGGGCAAGAAATTCCCTTAGCTATCTAGGCTAGAGAAGTATTTCGATGTATATAAATAACAACATTATCTATCAACAAGACACTAAATTAATTGTGGTTTTGGACTCATACACTCAGGGAAAACTCATGACTTCATAAAGCTACTCATTGAGCTTAAGTCTCACCTTGTTGGAGGTCCAATTTACGCCTTTTGGTATCCATTCAAGTAGTATTGCATTAGAAAAAACTGAGCACGGACATCACTTCCATGTACATTGAGTATATCATAAGTCACCCTAAGGAAAATCTTTAAGCTAATCATTCGCTCGCCTAACCATTATAGTGCACTGAAAACAACATTTGGAAATATTACTCTCTTGTAATAGCCAAATTTCAATATATATGAGGGCCATAGCACTAGACACAACCTTACTACAACCCATTTCTTTCTCAAAAAAAATATACCATTGACTCACACCACTCAAACAATTGTTTACATTTTAAATCATGGGTTTGAAATGAATGTATCTTTATCGATGTTGCAAATTTTATTGATTAATGTTTGGCATGAAAGAATAAATAAATGAGTCATAATCATACCATAGACTTATCAAAACGTCAAAAACTAATATAATTCATGTCATTACTCATACTAATAACAAATTTAGAATCAAAATCAAACATCAGGAAACCCTCCTATGCTAGGAAAATCATACATCCAAAACCTAGAAGTGATGGGCAAGGCCATAGGGGTGACAGTGAGTGGATTTCCTATTAGTATCCTTAAATTCTCCCCTAGTGAACTTAGGATTTTTTTCTCTAGGGAGAATCCAAGTTAAATAGATTTTCTACTAGTAGGAACCCTAACACATACTTAAATTAGATTTCATTCCAAGAAAGTAAGTTAGAATTTATTCTTTAGATAATAACCTACATAATTGAAGAGAGAATTATTATGTGGGCCTTCCCTAAGGCTTATATACCCATTCCCTTTTTCTATAGTGTAAACTTTTGTAGTTTAGACTAAAGGATATTAGTTAATTTCTTGTTAGATTGACTAATTAGAATTTTGTTTTCAATTTGCACTCTAAAATTTTAATTTTTCACTACATTAATTTGGATAGCATTCATGATTTGATTTCATAATGGTTTAAATATTGTTTTCAAGCTGCGTCTTTAGTAAAAATCATATTGTTCATAATTTTGGATTGAAGCAATACAGTAAATCTAAGACTACATTTTCACATATGGTGATGTGCTTCTAAGTTTACAAACTCTCCAATTGAAAAAATAATTTCCTAATTTATGAAAATATATTAGACCAATAGATTCCAAACCTCATTTACAATAAAATATAAATATGTCATGTTCTTCCTTATATCTAGCCGAATAAAAATGAAAATACAAGTATTATAAATAATAAAAAAGCAATAAGATAAAAAGTGGTCAAGTCACATGTGACAATGCATAAGATGAAGTAAACCAAAAAAAGAGGTCATCCCCTCCAAATAGGAGTGCATTATGTCCTAAAGGTTCCACTTATAGCCTCCAAAGGCTCTCCACAATGCGCATATGCTCAATTTCCTCTTCAAAGGAAAGCCTTCCCTCCTAGAACTCCTCCAAATCAATTGAATGGTCCTCCGATGGTTAAAAAAATACTCTAATTCATGGAAGAAACCATTTAAGAGGGGTGGCTTCTCAAAAACAACTCCATAAAACATGTAATGTGCTCCATAGCTTCCAAATAAATATTAATTCAAAGGTCTATGTGAATCCCTTAGGTCAAGGCATCTCCATGAACCATGGGAATAACTTTGCAAATCACAAACTAGTCATGAAACCCCCAAACAACCATATTGAAAACCATATATATGGGGTTTTCCCTCAAGATAAAACCCCTTCAATCTCATCCTCACCCTCCTTCAACAACTTTGATTCTATTCAATAAAAAAAGATATCTTTTTCCACTTAGTTCATGGAAATACCATATCAAGTCTTCCAAAATATCTATTTGTTTGTTATACTTTCCTTTGATGAATCATCTTATCAAGAAAAACTAGAAATGATTTGTATTCACAATCATGATGGGTTTATAGAGAAGAATGTAATGTTGTAGGCAATAAACAACATGCATTATTGCCGAAACTAGTTTTTCTACATGTAAAAACCTTATCTAAAGTCTAAGAAGGCTTCTAGGTAAGTAATATATCACTTTCTCTTGTTGCAAACCATCTTCTTGAACTAGAAAGATCCAAATGGTTGATTCAGATGCCATAAGTTATAATAAAAACTTGTTATTGTAGTTGGAAGGAATTAGTAACATGAAAGAGGTGAGTGCCTTTTTTAAGTCATCAAGTTATCCTTGATAAAAATTATCTCTTATAAGTGGGACCCCCTTCTTCAAACAACACAGGGAACCTTTGGTGACCTTGGGATAGTTTGAAATAAACCATTGGAAAAATGTATCATTTCCTTGAAGGTTTTGTCTCTTGTGTATGTTATAAGGGGAGTAAACTGAACTATTTCTTCAACCTTTAGTAAATCAATTGTGATCCCCTTATTCGTCAAAATAAATGTTAGAAATATTCGATATATCCCACAAAATACACACCTATGAGGATTCAAAAAAATATAGTAACAATGTCTATCGAACTACACAAAAGGTGCATGGGATAATTTTCCCTCTTGTGAAAGCGTGCGGCCAAAACATCAATGTATGCTTCAACAATGTGTTTGATGTCATGAAAGGCAGATGAAATACAACATCGAAAATTGGATCCAGTATTCTTAAGGTCAAATGGAGTTTCTGAATATGAAAAATTATGCTAAGGATAAATGAAAGTAGTCTTATGTTCAATCCCCAAGGTATATTTAGATATAGTTATGGATGTAAACTCCATCCGTGAAGGATAAGATTTCACATCAAGTGAACTCATCTATAATCTAATCTATGATTAGGTCAGGGTAGTTTTATTTTGGATAATTCTTGTTTAGATCATGAAAATCCATGCATACACAAATGGTCCCCATTTTTATTGTCAACAAGCACATGGTTGGAAACCCAACAAGTTAAGGGAACTGAGTGAATGAAGTAAGTTTTTAATAGCTCCTCCACCTCTACCTTAATGACATCATCCTTTCTAGCATTGAATGGTTGTAATCTCTACTAAATAGACTTCAAATTATCATATTTTCTAATCTCATGCTTGATAATTCTTGATTCAAATCCATACATTTTTGCACAATTCCAGGGAAAAATATCATGAAATTATTTGAACATGGTATTATAAGTATGAATCTCTTATAGAGATCAATTTACCCCTATAAATACATTTTCCACAATGTCATGGTTTTTAAATATGTTTATCAACATGGTTTTGGACATGTTCACTATATTTTCCTTAGCATACACACCATGTGTTCCTAGTGGTTTCATGCACCAATCATTATCCCTAGTTGTGGTAACACTAAAAAAATTCTCTCCACTTTAATTAATTGAAGAATAAAATACAAACTTGGCATTCTATTGTCTAGGATGGCTTCATTAGATGAAAAAACCATGTCCGAGGAATCCATGGCAAGAGTGGAGTCAGAGGGTCACATAAGTGAAGTAAATTGATATGATTCCTTTGTTGAAGGAGAAACTAGATTAGAGTCCATTTGTTCCATTTGAATGGCCTAACATAAACGTATACTAGAAACAATGGCTTAGCCACTTTGGCACATTTGGTTTCTTCTATTGAGGTAGAAGGATATGGTAGAACCCATGGGTATGGAAAAACACAAAGTTCTGAAGTGACTATTCATTTTCATGGGGTTTGTAGTGATTGATATGATCACATGCCAGCGTAGAGTCAAATTAAGATATGGGTGTTATGATGTTAAATGTTTCCATCAAACCAGAGTAGATCCCAACACCCACATTTCTTTTACCTTGTGGAATTGCTAATCAAAGGGATATTACATCTTGATGAATTAGTTGGACCAAGTTAACAATAGGACAGTTGATCATTAGTGATGATTTTTCCTTGATGGGGAAAAGAAATCATGTGGAATATTGTGCATATCGTACTCATCATCACATATGTCCTATGGCACTCTAAGAGAAAGTTGTTGTCAAGAGGAATGTCGACCACATTCACTTCTACAAACATTATTCCCCCCTCGACTTTGTGGGGAATGAAGCGATAATTCCACGAGGCCTAACTGAAGGCCCGTCAACTGATTTCAACATTATTGGCAAGGGAACAATCTCAAGGGAGTCGATATTTTCCAACATGACATGGAAATTATGCAATTTGATGTGCATTCATCTACCACCATCCTAAATATTCTTGTTTTGTGATATAAAGCATATATTTGGAAAGTGGTGTAGTGAGGAAATCACGACTTCATATCATTTAGGTCAAACATCATCAACTAAGAGTTCATAAGATCAAAAGATACTATAATATAAAGTGATGTTATCCTTTGCATAAGACAACTTTGAAGCACTTCTAAGGTCTAGATTGCATACAAAGCGTGGGCCAAATATTGTATAATGGATTAGTTCTTAGCAATATTGGAATTAGGGTTGTGTGTCGACCTTTAAAACATTGCATTAGGCATGTGTGGAAATGATTTGATCATTAATTTCTCAATATAAAGAGGGTTCTACAATTCAAATGAGGAAGATTCCTTTCCTTTGGAACCAGACTTAGGTGCATCATAATTATGAGTTCTATTTTGAATGTTAACATATCAATCACACATGTAGACATTTGTTAGATTTCCCCCTTATTAAGGGGTTCCTTGATTGTCCCCTTGCAAATATGCAAATCCATTTGTAAATCTACATATGAGGAAGAAAAATGCTATTTAACATTATATATGTATCATGAGAATCTTGTTATGCCAATAACCATTAGGAATCCTCAAGTTGGGGGTATTGATGCATCAAATCATCTTTTTTCTAGAGATTTCAAGGAAACCTAACCTTCTTATTTTTCTTACCCCCACCAGTGTTATTATTTTTTGCATTATTTCCTCCATTTCCTTTATTATTATTTTTCTTCTTATTTCCTTCAGGTTGTTGGTTACCCTTAGGATTAGATGTTTGCATGGTGTGGACATTAGAGGATTGAAGCAAGGGAGATGTAGAAATAATGTGTTGTACAGGTATAGGAAAATGTAGAGACATTTGTCTCATTTGGCTTGTCACTTGATTACATTCAACATTTTTTATGGAAACCAAATATTCCATTGGCATGTGGAGCAAGCTTAATTTTTGTGGGGTCATTGTTCAACCTTAATGCATTGGGAAGGATATTGTATCCAACCCTGTAATTAGAATATACCAAATCAAGATGTTGGGATCTAAAAATATCTCTTCATCAGTTGTGATCATCTAATAGGGTGAAATCCTTTGATATGTATGGCAACAAATATTTTAGGAACTATTCTAACAAAAATTAATGAAAGATATGAGCTTTAATGATATGGTGACGTCTTCACCACTCAGAAATGTGGTTAAATATATGGTGGCATTATCATGCCAAAATGAAGATAAGCACTTATCCACTACTTCATATCGAATATGTAATTGAAAATGATTCAGGAATGCCATAACTAAGGCATTAAAGTTTCTAAAGAAAATTCTCATGAGCTAAATATACCATTTTTTTTCCATCCTAGTCAATGTATGTTGGAAGATTCTTAGCCTAACGGAATAGTTCATTAGCGAGTTTCATGAGTATCAAAGGTGAAAATTCATTACATGATTCCCCATATCTTCACTAGCATTTCCTTCAAATTTTGGGATATTTGAGGGTAGTTTGGTAGGATTGGAGGGCCATTTAGGATCATGAAGCACTGAGTCATTACTAAAGTGGCGGAAAGAATTGAAGCTTGAGAAAGATGTTTCTTCATGAGTGAGACTGTGTGCATGGAAAAATCTAAGTTATAGTCTTCCCCTCTTTGTTAGCAATTATGCATATATCATATTAACCACCTGTAGTATTTGATTAGTTCATGTGGTGACGGCTCTGATTGTGATTGATTTCAAATTTTGCTCAGAGAATTAGTATGGCCAATTGTTTTGTTTTCCAGAGGGCACAAACTTATTCTTAAAATGATAGATAGATTGTGTAGTAGTTGATTAGTCCATGTGGTGACGGCTCTGATTGTGATTGATTTCAAATTTTTCTCAGAGAATTAGTATGGCCAATTGTTTTGTTTTCCAGAGGGCACAAACTTATTCTTAAAATGATAGATAGATTGTGGATTGTTGTATCTTATGAAGTTCCTTGTATGATTGTGTTACGCAGAGTATTGTTTTATGGGAAGAGTATTGATTTGTCTTGTTTGTGAAAGAATTTAATCCATATCTATATTAGTCATAATATGTTATTTTTGGGTGAAAGGCTAATATGAATCATCTTGATGACATGAACTATGTTACTAAGTATATATTGAGGTAGCATTGACTCGTGGTCTGATGATAATGTTTATGAATGTTTATTACATTGCTGAGAAGGCTTGCACTTGTTGTTGAAGAGTGGTCGTGAATTATTTGGGTAGAGTTTTATCAATGTATGAGTAGTGGGGTTTCACGTTAGAGTATGATTTCAATGGTATATGTTGTTGATATGAGATATGTATGAATGAGTATGAGGAAAAAAAATACTTTTTTATCATAGAGAGAATATTGATGTTGTTGTTGTTGAATAAAGGTTTATATGTAGTGAAATATTGGTGAGCATATTGGTTATTACAGAGGTTTTGTATTATGTTGATAATTGTTATTGAGAAATAAAGTTTAAGTGGGTGCAGTGTGAAAATTGAATGAAACATGGCCTACAGTATCTTGATTTTGTTGTAGGTGGATCCAATATGAAAAATTATGAAACGAGGTCCACAATAACTTGAGGGTTGGAGCCTTCCATAAGGGAGTGTTAGCTTCATTTTGGTGGTAGCCAAAGAACTTTCTAAGGGAATGGTAGCTTCCTTTTGGTGGTGGTCGGAGAACTTGATCATGGAGTGGTGGCTTCCTTCCAATAGCAGCTAGATAAACTATTTGAGGTGGGAGTCAGCACACTGGTACTGGGCTAGTGTATGATGTAAAAGACAAATATTAATATTAATAAGAAAGAAGACGAAGAGAACAATAGTGGTGCTTTTTACCAGTGGGGTTTTCCACCTAATATCTAGTGTACATGTGTGCTTGATGGTGATCTCATGTGTTTGCTAATGGTTACTTGTTGTTTTTTTCCTCATGTCTCATGATTTATAATGTTCATGGTTGTTCTTATATAGTTTCTCATGATATGTGCATGTTTACATGTATGTTATTTTTTAATCATTGGTATAGTTAATGATTTGTAAAGAAAATAAAAAACTAAGATAATTATGATTTAGCACGAAATATTGATTCACCCCCTCTCTCAGTATTTCTAACAATTGGTAACAGATAAAGTCCTTAAATACATAGTTTAATCACTAGAAGAAAGCTCTTACAGGAAGTCGGGACAAAGTCTTCTCAACCAAGCCACATATATCCAATGGAACAAATTTCACATTGTGGAAAATAAGAATGAGATATTATCTAAGATCTCTTGGAGCTAATTTATGGGAAGTAGGGGAAAATGGGTTTCAATACCTTGGATCCACCCCAACAGATGAAGCGGGAAAGAAGAAATATGAAAAAAAAATGCCTAAAAAATTAATGTTATTTTGGGGGTCTTGCATAATCAGATTTTGTGAAGGTAATGCATTATGAAACCGTGACAAAAATGTGGAACAAATTGGTAAAACAATTGAAGGGGATACAAAGGTAAAAAGTGCAAAGCTACAATAATATCGAATTCAATATGAAACTCTTAAGATGCATGAAGATGAAATTGTTGCCAATTTTTTCCATAGAGTAGATGAAGTAGTAAATCCTATGAAAGGTATTGGTGATAAGTTTGAAGATTAAACGATTGTTCAAAAGATATTAAGATCACTAACACCAAATTTCAATGCCAAAGTTTCATCGATTGAAGAAATGAAAGACTTGAGCCAGTTATCCCAGGAAAGTCTCCATGGGATTCTGACAGCCTATGAAATGAGGAGAAAAAGGGACCATTTTGAATTCATAGAAGTTGCTTTCAAGGCTACGAGCAAAGGAAAATAAACAAGAATTAGAAAGCACCAGCTATATCTTAGATGAAGAGGACGAAAACTCTCTTAGAAAGTTATAGACAGGAACTAAAATATTCACAGGTAAGCTCCCATTTAAGTGTTTTAATTGTGTAAGTGTGCACTTATTATAGACTTCACGTTATATGTGCCTTCCTCCTTCATTTAAATTATTATGGATAACTTATGGTCTCATATACATCAATTTTACAGGAAGCCATGTTAATTTCTAAACCATTTGGGTTAATTATTGGTTGTATATAAATATTTATAGATGAATAAATATTATTTAGGATTAATGGTACTTATCTTTCTCTATGTAATTTATTTTACTATATCACCTATGTTTCAACCCTTGTATTTCAACTTTAGTTTCCCCTTGTTATTTATTGTATGTATACATGATCATTTTAGTCGTTTACAAGCAAACGTTATACATTTACATTTTATTAAGTTCATATAGAAGTTTAGAGATTTAATAACTTCAAATTTAGTTTTGGTCTACTTATACACATAACAATTATTTATGCATTTTATATTACATTAGCAATTTGTTTTATGCATTTTCCAACTTGTTTTAATTAATAATGTTAGTACATCCAAACTTGATTTAGATTAATCGATAGTTACCATAATGCTTCCTGCATTTCTTAACTTGGAATCCTAACTTACATAGTTAATTAGGATTAATTTTGCATTTAGATTGAACATTTAAACACAATTAACCATTGATATAATGTTCACATTAAAAATTACACAGGCACACCTAAGTGGAGGATTAATACCCTGAAGGAGAAAAACTCTACTAACTTGTTTAACTAACCAATATATCTACATAGTTAGTAATTATGGCGTTTTAAATCTACCCTTGGATTAAATACTAGCTTTTCTCCTTAAGAACCTGTTGTAGCCACTACAATAGCCCTAAATTTTGACACTTTTAAAATTTGGATTCCCCCATTTGAAATTTTCTTAGACTCTTTTCATATGATCTTCTAATTCTTTATCATTCTTTTCACTCTAATCGCGTTTCATCGCTGCAATTTAGATATGCGATTAAGGCTTGAAAATGTGTGCCTCTTGTCACTAGTCGCAAGTTGTGATCACAACATGTAGTGAGATTCTACCTATAAATTGAAGTTGTGACTTGTGACTTGTGACCAAAGCTATAAAGATAAGATAACCAAAGTCACAAATCACAACTTCAATCCCTGACAACTTATCATTTGTCATTTGGAACTGTGACTTGGGACTTCTCTCCCCCTCATCGCATCCTCAAGTTGCGAATCAATCTTATAGAATGCAAGTAAGACTTGTCGTGAATTTCTAGTTCAATTTTCAGCCACAATTGGAGTTTGGTTATATAAATAATTCCCCCACCCGCTTATCATTTCATTGTGCACATAAGCTTCAAACAAAGGAGCCATTCTAAAAGTTTGGATTTTCATTGTGACTGGCATTGAAGTTGGTAAGTAACACACCCCTTCATCATCATTTCATTTTTATCTTATTCCAAGGGTTGACCAAGTGTTTCGTGTAACCTTTTCCCTTAAATATTTAGATATCCATACACTCTTTCCCTTACTTCTCTCTACTCCCCCATAATTTTTCAAAACATATATGTACATAACTTCCTTGTTGAAGTCTATTCGATCTATATCCGACACTCTATTTGTATCTCTCATTTTTCCCAAACCCTCACACATCGCCTCTTTCGTGATGTATTGTCTACAGGATTTCAAGGGTTTCTACCTCACCTCATTGGCTAGTGTAACCTTTTTGTTATTATAATCGGCCAAACCCTCATAACCTCTTTAATTTTCAAACCCTACACTCCAAGAGTATTATCGCAAGTGAAAACCATATTTTTCCTTTCCTAATTGCATATCATGATCCTAGCATGCATGGCATACCCTTCTAGCCCTTGAATTTGTGATTCGCAATGACTGAATATATCCCATAATCCTGAGTAATCGCATTCTCAATCGACATCCAAACTTTTGCAATATCAATTTTCTATTTGTGATAAGTATGGGGAGGCATTCCTTTTTAGTCACTAGTCACATTTTCAAAACATATTGAAACTAGAATCTCAAATTGCAACTACACTAGAATCGTGACTTACAACTAAATCTAGAGTCATGATGTGTGATTAGATCAATTCCTAGCCCATACATTCGCAATTTGTGACTAACCCTACTCTCTCGAATTGTGACCTAAGCCACTACGTGACTACTATATAGATTTGTGATTTCAACTGAAATGGGTAGTTATAATTTGGGAATCTAACATTTTGTTCTCTAATGAATATTTTTGAGATGTTAGGTAATTTTGATTTGGATTTTTTCATCATATCCTCTTCCTCTAGAAAAATGGTTGCACCCACTATAAGAGAATCCATCAAAAGTTCTGGGAGAGTAGAAAGCAATATAGAAGGAATTGTGGACAATCCAGGAAAAACTGCCTACATATGCATATACCATTTTCTATGTACACAAGACAATAGATCTAACTTTAAGGGATATATATTCAAAGCTCTCTAGGAAACAAATTCCACAGGAAGAAGAATGTTTCCAAGTCTACATCAATGTGAAGAAGTCTTGGTTACATAAAGTTGTCACATACCCTCCAGTCTTCCCTTATGCAAAAACTACAGAATGGATTCTCCAGCATTTTGACAAGGATCAGTGTTCAATCAAAAGTGATCTGGGAGAATCGATTTCATCATTCACAAAAATTGACATGGAAAATTATTACAAGTTTCCTAGAGCTCAGGAGACCTTCAATACAAGGTAGTTGGCTATCTTTGATAAATCGGCAAAAGACATTTTGAATTCTTGGTGGTAAGAACCAAGCAAGTTCAGACATAAATTAGATGGTGTTTATAAGACCAAATCACTCAGAAAGGTCTATCAAATGCTAGCATCTATGTTATGCAGGTTGTATGGTAAATAAAATACATAATCCTTTCAAGAAACCTAGGTTCCCTTGATTCATGTTTGTGCCACCAAAAGAACCATCTTCAACTAGAAATAAATGTTAGTGTCCTCCGTCAAATCTAATGCATAAGCAACAAAGAATTCACCAAAAAGGGAGCATTCATAATTCTATATGCCATCCTACCTATTAGATGCCTTGTGTGCAAAATGAGAATTTAAAGGACTTGGTTTGAAATGGACTTTTGATCAAAACTTACCCATGCATATTTACTATAAGAATTTATGGAATATGGGTGTTGGGTTGTGTTATATTATTTCCATTACTAGCCCCAATAGTTGAACCAGGGGGTTAGAGGGAGTGCAGAGTCCCCACTTTGTTGCGTTGAGCACAATGGGGCCGTCACAAGGGGAGTGGTAGCCCCCCCTGTTGGGGGGTTTGAGGGGGGCGGTAACCCCCCTCTACGAGGTTTGGGGCAGCGCTCCGAAAAAAAAAAGTATATATATATATATATATATATATATATATATATATATATATATATATATATATATATATAATAAATAAATAAATAAAAATTGGGCCCTATATTAGTTGGGCGGACCTACCTATGTTTTTGTGCATGGATTTTTCACATGGTTTTGGGCGCGATGGTTTTTGGTCCATGGTATTTTGTAGATCCAATCAAGGGAACTACGGTTCTATTCTAATCCATGGTTAATGGATTGGGGTTTATGGATGCTTCGTCATGTATATATATGTATTGTAACATTGAAAGGAATATAATGAAAAATCAATCTGGTAGTCCTGGTTTCGGGATCCAGGGGAAATCTCTGTGTATATTTGTTTATGTGTTATGCTCTCACCATTCTTTATTTTCTATTTGTAGAATTCATATGTAGGTAATTTATGTACGGGGTTAAAACCTACAATGGGATGTAGAAGAATGTACGAGAATATTCTTGAATATTTCATCTCTCCCATATATCATATACTCGTGATCATAGAGCCTCCATTCATGTTCGATAGAGACAAATATTCTTTACAGGACATTGTAGATTGGTTTCCTCTTAGTGACTAGACTTACATCTGAGTGTATGGCACCTACAAACTTCCACATGTTCTGCCAACATTCATCATAGATAAAGTAGTGTTATCAGGGGTGGCATACCAACTCACTACAGGGCATTGGAATCATCTCTTAGACGTAAAAAAGGAGAACATTTAGAACATGATACCCAAGAGAGCATGAGCCTGGAAGAGAGAAACTTTATTCTTAAAAGAAAACAAGGAAAAGAAACCAACAAAGAAAAGCCAAAGAAACAAAAGGCAGATAAAGAAACTAAAAAGAAGAAGTAAGAGGAAGAAGTTAAAGAAAATCAAGAGGAAGAGATATGGAGGAAAAAATAAGAGGAAGAAAACATGAAGAAGCAATAAGAGGAAAAGAAAAAATGGGAATCTTTCAAGAAGAATAATGTAGAGGCCGAAAAGAAAAGAAAAGGAGGCACGGAAAATGAAAGAGGAAGAAGAACAAAAGAAGAGAGAAGAAGAGGAACAAAAGAGGAAGGGAGAGCAAGAGAGGAAAAGAAAGGAAGTCAAAGAAGCCAAAATGTAGGAAGAAGAATTAGCTAAGAAGCTTCAAGAAGAATTTATCGATAAGGAGCGTGAAGACAAGATATCAAAAGAGAACATGTTAAAAATTCTAGAAACACAAATAGAGTTGCCTACCTTGAATGTCTCACCACCCATTCCTCTCATTGGTGGAAATTTTCCATCCCAAGAGTTAGGTATTGCAGTGGTCTAGTAGGAGAAAATAGTGTTGGATCTCTCTAGACTCACTTTTTATCAAGTGAAGTGTAAAATAATACAAGAGAGGCACAGAAGTTGAGCCAAGAATCCAAGGACACCCATATTAATCACCATGGAAAGTGAAATAGTGGTAGACACTATAATGAATCTTAGAGTGACATATCCTACTAGAACCACCTTTGTAGCTACCACAAAAAAGAACATAGACAAACTATACAAAGAGGTTGATGATTTGAAAGCAAAGTTAGCTATTTCAAAGTAGAAGAATCTGCAACTACAAATAAAGAACCAAACTTTGTTGATCACACACTTTGAGGATGAGGATTTGCAAGAATCTATTCATGAAGTTAAAGTGTTAGAAGAAGTTATGGGTTGGGTCTATGATGAAATTATGACCCTGTATCAAGTAATGGCCCCATTTACCTACATGTTAAGTGAATTAAAAGGGAGAGGAAAGCTAATTAAACTAGCACCCTCAGCAGTTGATCTTATATATGAATGGAGCATGAAATATCCTAATGCGTCTAAATAATTTCCCAAAAAATATTGGATAAATGTATATAAATATAAAGTATGCAATCCCATGAGAAGTTGAGTAGGGACATGGACAAGGCAATGACCGTTTATGATAATTTTCACAACAGGCTTGAATCTCTTGTCAAAATGCATAGAATAACTTCCATTGGTGCACCAGGAGAAATAAGATCATTAGAAGAATTCAAGCAAGATATTCAAGGAATTTTGGATATGATAAAGCAATTTGTTGAAAGAAGTGATCTAAAGGCTACAAAGGAGGTGATATTGCAATATGTTGTAGAGCCTATGAAGTTGCACATGAAGCTCACAATGTTATTGAACTAAGTGCAATTTTAAAAGAGAACCTTTCTATGTGATGAATTGGAGTGTCTTACAAGGTATGAGGATGAGCTACAACATAAGATCCTCGTAATCACCTCTGAATATAAATCATATTTGGTTAGAGATCTAGATGAAAAGGCTCCTGATCTATCCACCATCCTTTTAGCTAAATGAGAATGTTTTGTATTTGTATTTTCGTTATAATTTGTATCTTATTAAAATTAAAATAGAATTTAGAAAATCATGTTTAAGGTGAAGAGTCATGATTGTAGGTGAAAAGTCACCTTATTTTGCATAAATATACCCTCATTACTAGATTTAAAGGGGACTTTTAGTTTTGGACTTCATATGAGAATATTATTTTGAGAACTTATAGATCCTTTTGAGAATTCAAGTGGTAGCTTTGCATCTCCACTAATGGATTTCATGGGTACTACATGGGATGGTGTTATTGACATTTCAGCGTAATTTTGAGAAGCTATTTGAGCCCTAGGAAGCAATCCCGTGCATGTGTTGTTGAGCATTGAAAAACTTATCTCTTAGTAATTCAATGGTATATGTTCACATTTTCGTGTGTTTGGTCGACGAACTATTTTGTTGATTTAAGCACATATTATATTTGGGGTTGCATGTTTTTCATGCTTTCATGTTTGTTGTCAATTAGGAACTAATTCCTAATCGATAAGTGAATTGTTCCTTATATACATGTGTTTTAATTGAAGTTTGCTAACATTCTTCTTTAATATTCACGTCACATTATTTGGTTGTTGTTATGTACATAGCATTTCATATGTAAAGTTTCCATAAAGCTGCTTTAATTTTATTTATTAGAAGTTTTGATTGTTTTCTAACACTTGTTCATTCTATCCAAAATTAATCATAAAGTAGCATGGTGGCTGGTGAGCCCACATACTAGATGGGACTCCTATCCCAAATGATGTAGAGTATATTTAGGACTTTGCATCGACGAGATCCCCTAACTATTGGCAGTAAAATTTGGCCCATCAAGAGAACCCTACCAATGTTATGTTTTGGATGTTGTTGCACAATTCCATTTTAAATATATATTAAACCTTTAAATCAAACTCCAATACAACAATTTAAAACTTTTCTCTAGTAAACATTTAACCAAATATAACAAATATCACAGAAATATAATGCTCACATAATTTAGTGTAATGAAGGCATGTAGGTAAGAAAAAGGAATAAAGGTAAATTTTGGTACATTGATAATGTAACGATGCTTTGTAAACACATTGAACCACTAAATCACACAACTTCAATGATACTATTAATTTAGAGTTGGCCACATGGACATAGTGATGATGCTCCTCGGTCAATTGAACCACTAGAATGCACACAACATTAATAAATTTAGATACAAATTTAGGGTTGAGAGGAACAGAGGAAAATGGCAGACGAGGGTTTCTAACAAAACTTGCCTCGGCATAGAGACAGAAGTGGCAAACCTTCATAAACAATTTGTAACACTTCGAGCACGGTTTTAGTTGACCTGACAGAAACAAACAATGAGAATTCAAATGGGGGAGGCCATAGGGCCTCCCCCTACAGGTAGCAACACTGGAAACAGGCCAGACGAGGACGAAAATGAACAGCCCTTAAAAAGGAGCACAGAACAGCCACCACTCCAGCCTGCACAGCAGCAGGAAGCAGAAGATCTAAACAAAGGAAAGGAGTACACCTCCATGGTACCTGAAGAACCAAAGAAGGCAACGTCTTCCACATGCAAGCCTATTGCAGCGGAATGCCCCAAGATCGATCTACCGAGCCATAGAATCAATGCTCAAATCCAATATATGAAAGATCATGTGCTTATAGGTAAATTCATGGGCTACTAGCCAACTAAGAAAGCCCTGCAAGGATGGATAGCCTCAAAATGGAAGCCAAAAGGGCATGTTACCCTTTAGCTAGGCCCCAAAGGATTTTTTACGGCCATCTTCAACTATATTGAAGACAGAATATGCATCCTTGATGGAGGCCCCTATTTCTTCAATGTCGCAGGTCTATATCTAGGAGATTAGATAGAAAGATTTAACCCAGACAAGGAAGACTTCAGTTGGGCACCAGTCTGGATTCGCATGTACTCCTTACCTTTAGAATACTAGGATGAATAATCACTCAAAGCTATCAGCTATGGGCTAGGAGAGTTCATAAAGATTGCAGAGGAAACAAAGCTCTGTCGGTATACATCATATGCTCGCATATGCGTTTACATGCGACTCGGCAAAGCACTCACTGACTCGATAAGTCTCCTTCATGATGACTTTGAATGGAATCAACCCATAGATTATGAACATGTGCCCTTTAGATGCAGGAAATGCCATGTTCATGGAAATTTATTCCGTGACTATCCCTTAAATGCCTCGCCTAAACCCTCAGACCATATGGAAAAATCTAACTCTGAAGGGTTCACCAAAGTCGCAAATAGAAAGAATCATACCAAAAAACCCCCCCATGAACCAAAAAACTCAATGCCCACCTCCGCTGCACCATCCACTAGCAACAGCTTTGATCCTCTATCAAACCTAGATATGCCAGAATCAGATCCTTACAAAATGATTAAGCCAACCTCCGTGCCATCCACCAAGTCATTCGTTGTACCCATTCCCAATGCTTTTAGTCAACCTCTCCCGGGGAATAACTCAGATCAGCAACCAACAGCTTCTCAACCTACCCCCCTCCAAGAAGAAGACAAAGCCCTTTGGTCAGCAAAAGGAATGGACATTAACAATTTTATGACAGACCCACTCAAAACAAACAACCGCATGGCTGAGAGTAGTCAACAAAGTCACATGGAAGAAGAGCTAGAGACCTTCGATCTAGGATACCTAGACATCTTTGGTCTTGAACAAGCTTGCAAAAAGAAAGAGTTCAACAAAATACTGAACAGGCAGCTCGAAAATCTTGAAGTAGTACTCTCAAGAGTACACCAGCAAAGAACCTTGGGCATACAACAAGGAAGCAGCTGGGATGGGAAACACACCACCAAAGATGGAAAGAAAAGGGGTAGAAAGATAGATTTACAATGCACCATCCTCATTTGGGAAATGTTAGTGGAGTCTGGCAGGTGCTCCAAGCTGACCAAATACTATAGATCATTACCAACTGGTCAACCATGAAGCTCATCTCATGGAATTTAAGAGGACTCAACAGTCCTAGGAAAAACAGGATGATCAAAAACATGATACAGCATGAAAAACCCCATATACAATTCATGCAGGAAACAAAATGTAACAATAGCACATTAGATTCTATTTTATCCAAAGCTTGGCCGAGATGCCAAACTGTGACGGTAGATGCATCTGGAGCATCGGGAGGGCTTGTTATTGTCAGGCGGAAAGAGTCGATAGTGCGGACACAACCAACCTCCCTAGGAGCCTAAGACTCTCTAGTGACAAACAAGACAAACGAGAGCAATCCTTCTCTAAATATGCATTCACTATATAAGAAATCAAGTGTTTAGATCCTACCTGTAATCCAACGCTGTTGTAGCAGTCCAGCTCCACTGATCCGGATGAGCTCCTCCTTCACTTTGAAACCTGCATCCACTAACAATCAAACAATTAAATAGCACTTGATAATCTCATAGAATAAAACGTATTTAACACATAGACCAAGGAGTACATGAAACAACTCATAAATAACAAGTTATTGAGAAGAATGGACTCATTTGCATTAATAGGAAACAAAAGGAACAATTACAACCTGAGCCTTGGTGTTGTGCAAGTCCCTCCCAGGGTCCATCAAGAGTTCTCCTTTACTTTGACAAAGCTCACCCACTTCCAAATAGAACAAGCAAAGATGGCAATCTCTCCTCACAAGCTTCTAAATGGGAGTCCTAATTCCAGCAGCATCTACCCTTAGAAATGTTTAGCTTCCAACCTCCCCTCCTTCTGGCCCAATGCCTGTATTTATAGTGGTCTAGAGGAAGTTATTCAGGTCCACCATCAATGGGATAATCCCCTCTTTGGATGGGATAGCTCCCTCATTGATGGGATAAGTTCCTCTTTGGTAGGGGTACATGAACCATCTGGAGGCGCTCAATACACGTCGAACAACCTTCTAGAATGCTCTAGAAATGACCACAAGTAACTTTTTAAAGATGAAACTTGCGCATTTTGACCTTTACAGGGGGACGCACCTGCCCCTTTACATACAGAGCGTACAAGTACGCAGCTTTTGTGAACATTGGGTGCGTACCCGCAGGTAAGGTTGAGAGAACCTGCGTACCCAGAGATAAATACATTTATAAAGACTTTTCTCTCTTTTTGGAGTTTGACATGGAGAGCAGAGGTATGAGACTTGCCCAGGAGGATAGCATGACTGTTGATAGAGCCATACTAACTGTAAATAGTCATGGTGACATTTTTTAGTGTAACAGATTGCCCCCTAAAGTGCGAAGCCTGTAATAGATTAGGGTTTTGTATTATCTAGGAAGGGTGAAGCGCTTTATCATTTCAAGGATTATCTCGTGGAGAGCCTGGTCAGAACCTGCAATTTTCAACACAAAATACATGTATAAGATTATATCATCACTGAGGTAGGCATTCCCATACTCAGATCAAAACTTTAACTAACAGACTAACTACTCTGATACAGGAATGATCTTGCAGTACATCATAATCATAGACTTTTGTAGACACAGTATGGGCGCAGCCATCTGTTTATGATTAGTCTACTTAGATAATGAATACAAAATTCCTCGCAGCCTAGATGGTGGAAACTAGATCCAGGGTCTTCATTTCTACTTCCCGAATTGGTACGATTCTAGCCATGCGAATAGATGAGTTGATGTCGAACATGGTAGAAACCACTTGATTACCAGTCGATGATGTAAACTGTTAACAAGTGTGAGAGAAACCATCAGTAATGTCAATGGTTCTCAAAGTACCTAGTACAATCCATGAGATGTGAATGAATGAGTTGATGTCGAACATTTCACGGAATCCTTCGATCGAAAGTCAATGATGTAAACTGACGTCAAAGGCGAGAAACCTGCCATTGATGCATGCAGACTTCAAGGTACTGACGATTTCTAAGTCATCTCTCTAGATAATGTGCTGATGTCGATAGAAAGCGACCCATTGCAGGCAAGCCCACAACACGAAATCATTGTTCAAGTTGAAGAAATGTTGCTGTAAGGACTGACTCAGGGATGGTCAAATGGATGACACGTATTTTGCAGATGAAAGTTTTGTTTGCAGACCTCTTGAACACATAACGACACGACAGATGGCTTGGTGATGAATGACTCAAAGTTAATCCCCGGAACCCAGCTGAAGTCTTTCAAAGTGGTTTGATCAACTGTGAGGTAAAGGATTTCCCAACCCAGGTGAATGAAAAATGTCGTGTCCAAGAGTGGTAATAAAGTTTCTTCTGAGACAAAAGATAACAAATAGGCTCATTCTTCTCTCTTTTCCCCCACCATTTCTGGCAAGTACCTCTTTATTTTTGACAAGCTTGAGGAGGATAACATATGCTTGATTATAAGCTCATCCTTCGGATGAGTCCAACCTAGTTTTGATTCAAACCCTAGGAAGGAGCGGTTTGTTCCTGTTTGTAATTGAACAGGTCCTTTACTGTGAAATTTTAACGAGTCCAGTATAGGAGAAACTCGGCGTTTTTCAATTTTAGAGAGTCTGAAAAACTTAAGAAGACTCCAAGTTGAACTTTTTCGTAGATTTGTGTCCCTCAAGCCCGAAAAAGTATAAAATAATACCTGGGGGAACCGCTTGATCTTGCGACCAAGGAGTACTTTCATAATTAGTGCCACTGATCTGAAAAGTAAAAAGCGATCAAGGACACGTCGTTTTATTTCCGTATCGAGTTTGAAACGACAAAAACCCGGCAATCTTTTCTTGATTTTACGGTCAGAAAAGAGCTATAAGGGGACCGTCTTTTAATTCCGTTTTAACGAGTGTAAAAGAAACACTCGGCGATCTTTTCATATTTTAGGAGTCAGAAAAGGGCTTAAAAGATGACTCTGATATTTTGGTTCGTGAAAAATGACAATTTTCCCTCTAAATCCCTCTGTCCTGCACAAAAACGACACATTACTCATACCTGTTTAAGATAGGCAAAAATACATTGAAAAATATCCTTCCATGGTGAAAAATAAACAAACCTAGCATTCATTCATCCAAAAAACCTATAAAAAGACTTTTTACCATGTCATTTTTACCATTTTACTGTTGAGGTTGAGAAAAGGGCTTTCGGCAAGAAACTTCCCGTGGTCATTGCGGAGAATCCGACCGTCAGAATCGAACGCCGTCTCTTCCAGGTATTTCACAACATCCTCCTCTTCAATTTCATCCGATTAAAATTTTGTTTTAGGTTTTAGTTTTTGGTTTTTGGGGGGTTTTAGGTTTTAAAAACCGCTCTGCGGGGTACGCAGGTGCCCTAAGGGTGACTTGCGTCCCCCGACCTTTTCCTACACAGGAAAAAGGTCGGGGTACGTAGCCCACCTTCAGGCCAGCTGCGTCCCGGCGCTCTGTGTCCTAAACGCGGGGTGCATCCCCCGCGAAGGGCGGAATTTGAAACCCCAAAAATAACCATTTAAAATTTCCCAAATTAATTCTAATCTTTATTTCTTGGTGTGTAGGGCACTCACCATGTTGGATTGGAGAGAAAGAGAGCACGAGGACGTTGATTTAGCCGCAATTGGTCACCAACCTTCCATTGATGCCCTAAAAGCATGCGGACTATATAAATACTGGGCCATACCTGGCATGAGGGCTCAGGTGAGATTCTTGGATTGGCTGGTTGAGAGATGGAACATTCATGAGCAATGCTTTTACATCGGAGGGCACCAGCTCGAGATAGAGCCCTCTGACATATACTTTCTCACTGGCTTGCCAAATAGGGGCGAGCAACTCAATCTAGCCGGGACTAGGCCGGGTGGCCAATCCCTTGCTAGTCTCCGGGCAGATTGGTGCATACCCAATCAACACCATGTGAAAGGCATAGAAATCAAATACATCTCTCGGCGTGAACTCATGGTTATAGCTTTCACGATTACCAAAATTTGCGGCGCAGCCGCTTTACATATTGCCACCGGGTCCCAAATGCGGATGGCGATTGACTGTTTCCATGGCACCATTTTCAACTGGTGTGATGCTGTGTCGGCCAACATGAAGGGCCAACTAACTCGGGCAAAGAACGGACAACTGAAGACCTTTGGATATGGGCCTCTAGTTGTGAGCTTTGCCTTAGAGAGAGTTCCGATGCTAATCCCTCAACATCTCACTGTTGATATCTTGGGTCCTCGGGAGCGAAAGCTGATACGATGGGTTACGGTGATGGCCCGGCATCCTGACGAGGGCGCGGCAGTTGTTCGATTCCCTGCTGGTTATTTTCACTGGTTAGAGGACCAGGTTTTTGCGATCTAGGACTTTCCGTATGCCAGAGTAGATTTTCGAGGTGATCCGGACATGGTTCTTCCACAGGGAGAACAATGGGACGACAGAGGTACTTTATTTTTCACAAGTTTTAAATTTATCTATTTTTTTTTTTGTTTTTTATATATATCGTCTCAAAACTGACAGTAAAAATTTTCAAAATGCAGATGTTGGTCCACAGCGCCCAGCCAACCTCCGGCCTTTTGAGAGGAGACATCCAGTTGCACCGGTACCGGCTCCACAGGACGCGGCTGCAGAGTCACTAGCTGAGTTGGAGCAGGATCTAGAGCGTCTGACGATGGATATACCTGAGACTACCATAGATGATATTCCTATCAGACTTCAGCGCTATGTAGTCGCAGTCCCTGGACCGTTTAGGAGGTTCTTGTGTAAGGTAGCCCGTGCAGTGGTGTCGTATAGGGAGCACCACCAGTGATTGGATGGACATTTTGTAGACACATGTGACATTTTTGACTTTTTGTACTTATCATTTTGCCGATCATAAGGTGTCTTTCAACCTATGATCGAAGACGATGTATATTTTTTGACACACTCCTATCTATATATATATCATTATTACCGGCTTATCTTGTTTAACATATGTGATGAAATGTTTTTAAATTTACTTGCATGATTATTGTAAATGTCTGTCCAACATTCGAGAAGCAATTGCATCTGCTAATGTATTTAAAGACCTTGGAATATGCTGATATTCAATGTAATCAAATTCACGTTCCAAGAGACGCACTCTCAAAAACAACCTTAATAACACAGGATTTCTAATGGCATATACTCTATTAAGCTGTAATACAACAAGTTCAGAATCTAACCTCACTATCAAACGTCGAATTCCAAATGAAATAGATTCAGATAATAATTCAACCACTGCACTGTATTCTCCAATGTTGTTCGTCGTTTGACCGAGGCTTACCCCATGCATAGAAACTAACTCGTCAGAGGGCGAATAGATAACCCAAGCTGCGGAAGAGATATTCCGTGTACTACGACAAGCACCATCAGCAAATCCAATGTATGTTTGGAGAGGCGTCGACATCTGCAATATCAAGAGTAAAACCAAGATAAGCCAGAATAACGACGAAAAACACACTTTCTAAGCTAAGCACACTAACTAAACTAACAAACACACTAGCTAGAAAGAAAACCTAACCTAACTAAAAATTCTCCATACCCACCATTTAAGCATAATACCTCTTTAGGTAAAGTCCATTTCTGGGTTTACCCAAAGAGTCCCCATCAAAATCTACCAGCTCATAGGCCCCTTTTGCTAGCTTTCGCTTTACAATGTAGGGTCCATGCCACATAGGGACGAATTTTCCAGCACCTAGCTTATCGTTAGCTTGATCATATAATAGCACTAGGTCTCCCTCCGAAAAACTTCGAGGGGTCACATTTCTATCATACTGAGCTTTCATTCGCTTCGCGTGAGTCTCGATTGCCAATGCAGCGTCACGTCGAGTCTCATCTAATTTAGCTAAGTATAATAAACGCTTCTCCTCTTCGGAAGTAGCTGGAAGTAATTCGACAGCCATTTGAAGTGATGGGATTTCGCATTCAATGGGTAACACAGCTTCCAAGCCATAAACTAGCTGGAAAGGAGTGAACCCTGTTGAAGTTTTTACTGAGGTTCGGTATGCCCATAGCGCTGAAAATAACATGTTGTGCCAGTTCGACCGATGAATACCAATGGTTCGTCGGATCATGATAACCAGAACTTTGTTGATAGACTCAACCAAACCGTTGGCTTGCGGATAATAAGGAGTAGAGCTATCGTGGCGCAAACCAAGCTGGCTTGTAAGCTCAGTCATCATGATATTTCGAAAATGGCTCCCATGGTCAGTGATGATTGCTTGTGGGACACCAAACCTAGTTATAATATGATTGAATACAAAAACTGCAGCTGTTTTGCCGCTTGCGTCGAATGTAGGCATCGCCTCGGCCCATTTAGTAAAATAATCAACCGCGAGGATGATATACGCATGCCCCCCGGCCGAGTGAGGGTTACAAGTAATAAAATCGATACCCCATTTGGCGAATGGACCAATGGCAATTATAGGGTGGAGAGGAGCAGGTGGTGTGCGCATCTTGCGATCAAACACTTGACAGTTGTGGCACTTCCGGACCGCAATGATACAATCTTTAAACATGGACGGCCAGAAATAGCCAGCGCGCAACACCTTCTGAGCTGTGGCATACCCAGACATATGACCGCCACATGCTCCAGAGTGACAATCATTCAAAACCCTCTCAGCCTCTTCGTGAGTTAAGCACGTCGAAAAACTAAGTCTGCCCCCCAGGCGATAAAGTGTATCTCCAATAATCTTGTATTGCTGGGATTGAAACCGAGTTTTTCGACGTTCCGACTTTGAAGCTTCAGGCCGAAAGGTTTAGGTTTGGAGAAAGTTGATTATATCCCCGTACCACGGATCTAAAGTACTAATAAGAAACAAAGATTCGTCCGCAATGGACTCCTCTGCCGCAGTTTCTGTGTCAGCATGCGGGAAATCACACATCAATTCCGCAAAAACTAAGGATTTCTTAGACTTGGACTTTTCAAACTCCAAGTCGAACTCTTGCAGGATAACGATCCATTTAGAGTACTTGCCCCCTAGCAGTTTTTTTGTCAAAATATAAATCATAGGGTTGCAATCCGAAATAACTGTAGTTTTACGGAGAAGAATGTAGTGACGAAAACGCTGGACAGCTTGAACGGCTGCCAGGGCCAATTTCTCCACATGCGAATATTTTAGCTCAGTGGGGTTTAATGTCCTACTAAGATAATATATCACATGTTCCGCTCCGAATTCATCTTCTTGAACTAACACCATTCCAATGGTGGAATGCGAAGCTGCGAGGTATAAGAAGTAGTCCTGGTTGTAGTTGGGAGGATGCAACAACGGTGCATGGGTCAACGCGTGTTTAAGTGCATCAAAAGATTGTTGGGCAATCTCATCCCAAAAGAATTGAGCATTCTGTTTCAACAACCGTGTAAAACCTTTAGTGACCTCGGCGTAATTTGGAATGAATCGGCGTAAAAAGTTCGCTTTCCCTTGCAAACTTTGGAGTTGGCGCAAACTCGAAGGAGGAGGCAATTTGATGATAGCTTCGACCTTCGAGGGATCGACGCGAATGCCGGCTTTTGAAACAACAAATCCCAGCAATCGACCCGTCTCTATACAGAAAACACACTTGTGGGGATTCAACCGAATTCGATAATGCCGACACCTCATAAAGATTGCTCGTAAGTGGACAAGGTGATCAGCTCGGTGTAAAGAATGAGCAGGCAAATCATCGAGGTACGGTTGCACAATGTGCTTGATGTCATGAAATGCATAAGACATCGCCCATTGAAAAGTGGCCCCAGCATTCTTAAGCCCAAAAGGTAATTTGCAATAAGAAAATGTCCCCCATGGACAAATGAATGTCGTTTTTGGTTGGTCGGCAGTTAGAATATTGATTTGATTGTAGCTCGAAAAACCATCCATGAAGGAAAACATTTCACTTCCGGCACAATCATCAATAATTTGATCGATATAAGGCGTAGGATAGTTGTCTTTTGGACAAGCTCGATTTATATCCCTATAGTCGATACAGATTCTTATTGTTCCTTGTTTCTTGTTGACCGGAACAATATTCGATACCCAATCCGTTAACGGGATCGGATAAATGAAACCTGCTTTCAACAGCTTTTCGACTTCTGCTTTAATTGTAGCCGCTTTCCGAGGGTGAATCTGATGCAACCGTTGCCGGACGGGTTTAGCGTCCGGGTAGGTCTTTATTTCATGAACAACAATGGCAGGATCAATTCCCGGCATTTCCTCGTAAGACCAGGCAAACACATCGCGGAATTCTTGGAATAGGGCCTTGTAAGTGTGGATTTCATCTTCTGTACATGAGGCACCTATATGAATGTTTTCCTCAATTCCGGGCTTCACTGAAATATCAATGGGAATAGTGCGAGAAATATTCCCTAAATTCAACTCTGAATCAGAATGTTTCGTTGGATTCTGAGCGTCTTTGACATATTCAGCGGTAAAGATAGATGAAAAATCATTTTCAAAAGCATCATCCTTAGGTAAAAACGAAGATCTGTGATGAAGATCTTCCCATGGTAGATCGTCTACACTTAGGATTTCGCGAAGTTGCTCGTCAGATGACACGACTTCGGGAAACGCTATCCATTCTAAGGTTGATGTGAAAAGTGATTCTTCACTGACCACATTCATTTGGTCGATTTCGGTTGAACGCGAGTCGGTAAAAGACATGACAGCTTCATAAGCAATTTCATATGGACTCAAAGGCATAGCATCACCGAATGAGTCTATCTCAGATTCAGATGGGACGATCCAAGGATCATCATAAATAATGTTGTTTGATGTAATCATATGAATTGATGCAAATGAAGGGTCTGCGTTGATTGGAGGGAAAGGAAAAGTTCCCAGTAAACCAGAATCTTTAACTAAACCTACGCCAACGTCCCTATAAGGGATTGTCGTCTTACCGACATGCTGGATACTCTCTGAAGAGGCTGGGTCGGATGAAAAGTATGTCAGCTGATCAATGGTCACGATCTTACCGTTATATGGAAACTTAATTACTCTGAAGACCGATGAAACGACCGCTGTCATAGCATATGACCAACTTCGACCCAAAAGAAGGTTGTAGTCCAGAGGGGCATCAACCACCTCCACATCTAGACTAACGGTTTTACCTTCTACCCCTATAGGCAATTCCTGTAGAATACCAAACGGACGGAACCCACGGCCATCAAAGGCCTTAAGGATGGTCAGGGATTGGTTCAACGAAGGAGAACCAAGCGATCTCCAACATTGAATCGACATAATACACGTAGAAGCTCCCTCATCAATTACAGTCCGATGAATAGGCCTGTTTTTGACTATCACTGGAATTTGGAAAGCCACTTGATGGGGTAGCCGCGGTGTACTATTTTCTAGATCGAAGATTATCAGGTTCGGGTCCTGAACATCAACAGCTCCGATAGCCGACAAAAGTAATTTTCTTTGTGCTGGGCATGATTGTAGCACTTCTAAAGCCGACATTGCTAAGGGTGAAACAGCTAAGTCCTCAACAATGTTGTAATTCTGGGCAGAAAGCAGACCTTCGAAGTACACCCTTGGCAAGCGGTTTAATTACTAGGTCCGGGTTAGGTTTTTCGATCTGTAGTGGGTCGGAACCAGGAGCTGAGGTTGATGGATTAGAATGAGAAGATTCTGCTTCTTTACCATCAACAGGATTCTTACTACCATAATCTTGCGATCGAGTCGCAATCCTCACATGAGACATCATCAAAATGGGTTCTTCACTGGCAGTCGAGGAAGAACCTATCATCTTACTCTCCTGCTTTGGAAATGGATCTTTTAACACAGCAGGAGTGGGAGAACCTTTGACTATTTTCACAACCTCGGCCGGATGAGGGCAATCTCTCGTAAAATGATCCTCTTCACAAATAAGACAAGGATATCAAGGTTTGCGCTTTTCGTCATTGGTTTCCGACTTTTCCGTTTTCTCCTTCGGAGCCTTGTCTGCTTTAGCCTTCTTCTTACCCTTCTTCTTTCCACCGTTTTTTGATTTGGCCGTAGATGACTCTACAGCGTGAATATCGGCGGAAAGTTCAGGAGAAGACTCTCCTGTCGGGGAATCGGGCAAAGTGATTATAGGAGTAGTTGAAGCCTTGGAAGACTTCTTCTTACTCTTTGTATTCACGATACCAATCATACCATCAGCGGCATGAGATCCCGAAGGAGCAGCAGCGATTTGATTCGATTTTGGAAGATCTGGAATCTTCTCGTGTAACGTACCCGACTGAGTATAAACTAAGTCAAGGTATTGCGCCTGAGCAATGACTTGCTCCTCAGTAACTACTCCGGCCTTAGCTACATCTTCAGTAATCTTCGGTAATAATGATTTAACAAACCATTCAGCTAAGATTTGGTCCGGGATAAAAACTTTCACTAACCTTCTTCGACGTCTCCACTCATGAATGTGATCAGAAATATACGTGGACGTTGATTGTTTTAGTGAAGTTAATAGCTCCGTGCCGTTATCGTATCTGACCGGCAGCTGAAAGTGAGTTAAGAATGAGGTAGCTAACTGGCTGAAATTGTAAAAAGAGGCCCGTGGTAACTCAATGTACCACTTGGCCGCGAGACCAATGAGTGTACACTGGAAAAGACGTAAGCGGATCGAATCATCCGAGATAGAATTTGAAGCACACCAGAGGTGGTAAGTCATCACATGATTGGACGGATCCTCTCCAGACTTACCTTCGAACTTGGGTATATCACTGGGCAACTTATTTGGCATTGGCGGCCAGAACGGAAGATATTGAATTGGATCGTTCGTTAGGCGCGTCAAGTCTGGTAAATCCAAAGTTGCAATAAACGGTAACTGCCGGTTAGGATCTCTAAAACTCTGGGTCACAAGACCAGTCCCAGGAGGAGGATATCCAAGATAACTAGGAACAGGAGTCGCATTAGGGATATTATATCCTCCTGGAAAACCAGGATTAACGGACCGTACTGGGGTTGTTGAGGTTGTTGATAAGTGTACCCAGGATACGGTTGATACTGGTAAACCGGTTGTTGGACAGCTTGCCCATGTTGGTACTGTCCCTGGTACGGTTGATGAACAAATTGAGGTTGAGTAGTGACAACCGTACTTATACCAGGCTGACCTGTAGGCATCTGGACCGTGGTTTGAATCGTAGATCCAGACAACGGTAAAGATGTCTGAGGAGTGGTTGCAGAGATAGTAGAAACTGGAGCTGTCGATACTCCAGAAGTAAGTGCGGCAGATGTAGCGGTAGTTGTAGCAGCCGTTTGAGATGGAGTACTAGGTGCAATTAGCGGCTGAGTAACTACCGAAGTTACAGAAGTTTGAACATTTGACTGGACAGGTTGCGGTTGCTGGGGTGGACCAGAAACTACGGGTTGTCCAGCTTGAGGTACCAACTGCATACTAGGCTGCAACACCTGTTGACCCTGTGATGGATCCCACACTAACATTCCGGGGTATTGACCCGTAACAGGTTGAGGATACTGAGATCCATAACCGGATTGAGGATAGGATTGATAATTGAAAGGTGCAGTTCCCATACGTTGAACATATGACTGACCTTGAGGTGGTTGATAACCTTGACTTGAGTATTGACCTTGAGGTTGATAACCTTGAGGTAAATACGGATACTGGGGTTGACCTTGACCTTGAGGTTGATACCCTTGAGGTTGATACCCTTGGGGTTGATACCCTTGAGGTAAATATTGATACTGAGGTTGACCCTGGGGTACATATTGAGGCTGGGGTTGACCTTGAGGCATGTATTGCACCATAGGTACATACTGACCTTGAGGTTGCCCCCCAGACACGATTTGTGTACCTTGAGGTTGCCCCCCAGGCGTTAACTGAGGCTGCCCCCCAGGCGGTAATTGGCCACCTTGAGGTTGGGAAACGGGAACTGAACCTGACATCATGTAAATGTCTCCTACACCCAATGGTATATTACCATTGTTTCCAGCTAATAACCCATGATCAACGGGTTGAGGAGATGCCCCCGCAAAGGTACCAGAAAGTGATTGATACCCAGTAGGAACAGAAGGACCGCCGTGTAAGAAAGATTCAGGAGTTTGAGTAAACACGGACGACTGACCAGACATATTTACAGGAGTATAAATACCTCCAGGTGGAAAGGGAGTACGAGGTGTAGAAAAACCTACCCTGAGTTGTCTAAATAATTGGTTAACGAAAGGTACCAAGTAGTACTTCTAGGAGGACTGTAAAAGATAGATTCACGCTCCCTGAGGTCAATAGTAAGTTGATCCTCAAGGTTAGAGATGCCTATTTCTTCCTCTGGAGCAAGTTCTTCGATAGCAATCAAACCAGTAGGAAGATTTTCGGTGATAACTCGTTCTACTCTTGGTGAATCTGGAACACTAGAAATCGGAGTAACAGGTTCAGATATTTCAGGTTCTTCGCCTGTATCACTAGTAGACGAAAAACTACCAACAAGCTCAGAAACTGTAACAGCTTCGGGATTATAACCTGTCTCTAGACCTTGGTAATCTGAATGGACTACCAAGGAAGATTCTCCTTCTTCAGGTGAACCTACTCTACTGCCACTAGGAGGAGTTACAAGGACCTTCAAACCCTCTAGATTACTGGGGTCGTCTCGAGGAGGTTCACCCCGAAGTCTATGGGATCTTCTCAACAATTCGGCCACAGAAACAACTTCAGGAGACTGGCCCCGAAGTCTACGGGACTGTCTCGGTAATTCCGCCACAGCTAAAAACTTTTAACTACTACACACGAAAACAAAGTAAAATCTCAAATCAAACCACCTAAAGTCTCTAAAGAACCAAACAAATTTGAATCACACGCCTAAAGAATCTAGGGTGTCAAACCAAGCACAAACAGTAGCCTTCCAGACCGAAAACGCTAGTTGGAGATGAAACCCAACATCGCCGGATTCACTACAGAAGTGGCGGGTGGAACAGTTACCCCGGCAACCTGCTTAATGAATAGACCGGCACAAGTTCCTCCACTTTAACCGTCTCGAGTGAAGTGAACCCCCCGGAAAATCCAAGTGAGTCTAGCCGACGTCTGCTCCAGGTACAGTGGGATCTTCCCTCCACCGTCACCTCGGTAGAATCCTAAAGATAATGGTCACTAAGGTTACCAACCGCAACAAATGCACCTGGGGGAACAGTCCACACTCCGACAGCACGCAAGGGCAGAGTATCAAGCTCAATCCCCTTGCCGGTTCCTTGACAATAATCCAAGGTTTACCAACAAGTGACCCCTGGCTCCTCGACAATGGTTAATCCGAGGTTTACCGTTTGTAATACGTGCGTGTCTGGCGTCGTTCCCAACGAGGGGGGATTGATCCCCTCACTGGTTCGGACACGAGCTCGTGCTTCTCCTTTAAGAGGAGCTTTCCCAGAGTACAAATGAGACAATTGGATTTATTCTATCACAAGATAAGCTACTTGTTTGGTTTTGTTGTCTTGGAGAGTTAATTACTCTCCTACTCCAAGACACTAGCCTGATCTAAATTGGTGTTTCAGAGCCCTAGTAAATAAAAGTTACTACGTTGATTTTACTTTAAGCGTTAATTTTATGGTTTTTCTTAAAGACAAAAGGTAGCGGAAATGAAACCAATGGTGTGTAGACTCGACTCAAACCACTACAAAGATGCACCTAAGATGATTTACGCTAATTTTCTCTTTCAATGAAATTCCTAACTAAGAGAGTTGAGAAATGCAAATTTTATAGAAAACAACTTTCTTAGTAAAGACAATCAAAGAAACAATTCTCTTTATCTTTTCAAGCATACAAACATGACCACTCCTTACGTGCACGAAAAACTCTTTTTCTTTCAAAATGCCTCAAAGCTACTTGAAACAAAACTTTTCAAAGGAGATGTTTTTGTATTTTCTCTTATTTAATAAAGCATATAAATCTATTTTAACGAAAATCAATCTCAAAAGCTATAAAATCTATGAAAACTTGACTCACAAGCAAATCAAAAAGAAATTTACTCTAAGCAAACCTAACGAGGCAAAAGCCTACAAGAATGATCCTAGGTTGTTTTACTTGACCACAATCAAGTCAAGGACCAGCTAATGCAGAATCAAAAGACCAGTCAAAACAAAACTCAAATCTTTTTGTTCTTTTTGTAAAATGGAATTCAATACTCAATCAACAAGTAATTCGAAATTTGCCAAAGAGACCACTCAAAGGTAAGTTGCTCTCACAGGTAGACTTTATGACAGGTCTGACTTCTAAGAATGCTGACAAAACCAGAGAGATCTAAGGCTTGACAACTTCTACCGCCAAAGTCACTACAAGACCTACTCAAAAATCAAACCCTAGGGCTTAAACTTCTATGAAATCCACTAAAACACTCAATGCTATCGAAACAAGTTCAGGTGAAGATCTTTGACAAGAGACTAATGAATCTGGGCAGTAAAAACTAAGAAAAAGCAAAATCTAAGAGAAAAAATGCAAAAAATGGAAATTTCTTAATTTTTAGCAGGGGACGCAGGCAACCAGTTAAGCCAGGTGCGGGCCCGCTCTGTGCACACAGCAACAGTGCGTACAAGTACGCACTGTGCAATACTCAGAGGGTGCGTCCTACTGAAAAAACCAAGAAAAACTAAATTGAAACTAACCCTAAGCTAACCCACCCAAAAACAAAGTCACAGAGCCAAAAACCAGAAAATAAATGACTTTTCTCAGATCAAAGTTACATACAAAGGAAAAGACTTTCACATCAATGGAGTCCCCAGCGGAGTCGCCAATTTGTCAGGCGGAAAGAGTTGATAGTGCGGACACAACCAACCTCCCTAGGAGCCTAAGACTCTCTAGTGACAAACAAGACAAACGAGAGCAATCCTTCTCTAAATATGCATTCACTATATAAGAAATCAAGTGTTTAGATCCTACCTGTAATCCAACGCTGTTGTAGCAGTCCAGCTCCACTGATCCGAATGAGCTCCTCCTTCACTTTGAAACCTGCATCCACTAACAATCAAACAATTAAATAGCACTTGATAATCTCATAGAATAAAACATATTTAACACATAGACCAAGGAGTACATGAAACAACTCATAAATAACAAGTTATTGAGAAGAATGGACTCATTTGCATTAATAGGAAACAAAAGGAATAATTACAACCTGAGCCTTGGTGTTGTGCAAGTCCCTCCCAGGGTCCATCAAGAGTTCTCCTTTACTTTGACAAAGCTCACCCACTTCCAAATAGAACAAGAAAAGATGGCAATCTCCCCTCACAAGCTTCTAAATGGGAGTCCTAATTCCAGCAGCATCTACCCTTAGAAATGTTTAGCTTCCAACCTCCCCTCCTTCTGGCCCAATGCCTGTATTTATAGTGGTCTAGAGGAAGTTATTCAGGTCCACCATCAATGGGATAATCCCCTCTTTGGATGGGATAGCTCCCTCATTGATGGGATAAGTTCCTCTTTGGTAGGGGTACATGAACCATCTGGAGGCGCTCAATACACGTCGAACAACCTTCTAGAATGCTCTAGAAATGACCACAAGTAACTTTTTAAAGATGAAACTTGCGCATTTTGACCTTTACAGGGGGACGCACCTGCCCCTTTACATACAGAGCGTACAAGTACGCAGCTTTTGTGAACATTGGGTGCGTACCCGCAGGTAAGGTTGAGAGAACCTACGTACCCAGAGATAAATACATTTATAAAGACTTTTCTCTCTTTTTGGAGTTTGACATGGAGAGCAGAGGTATGAGACTTGCCCAGGAGGATAGCATGACTGTTGATAGAGCCATACTAACTGTAAATAGTCATGGTGACATTTTTTAGTGTAACAGTTATATCCTGGAATGCGCAAAACATTTCACTCACAGACTTTCATGCCTCACATCATCTCATCCAGGCCACATTTCACATCATAGGAACCAACATACATTGTCATTTGACAAATGTATACTTCCCTCAAGATTCTGTGCAAAAGAGTGCGCTGCTAAAAACGTTGGAAACTCTCAACTCCACAAGAAACCATCCACTTTGGATCACAGGAGGTGACTTCAATATGATTACCAGACGAGAGGAAAAAAAAGGAGGCAAAGTGAAATTGGACAGTGAAAGCAGAGGCTTCAAAGAATACATACAAAATAACTGGCTAATAGATTTACCATTTGAAAATGGTCTTTTCACCTGGAATAATAAAAGATTAGGCTCTCAACAAATCACCTCTAGGTTGGATAGATTCCTAATCTCAGATAACTCAGTACATTTGGGAGGTGACATTACTACCTCAATACTCCCCCTAGCAAGCTCAAATCACTAGACCATTTTCCTTCAATGGACAAGACCTAGAAACTCAATCAGGAAACCATTCAGATTTGAAACATTCTGGCTTACCCACCCAGATTTCAAAAATATAGTCAATTCAGCCTGGGATAACTTCACCCCTTCTGGAGGCTCAACTATGTATTAATTCTGACAACGGCTAAAGCATCTCAAAAAGAAAATCAAGCACTGGAATCACACCACCATCGGCAATATATTTCAAGGTCAAAAACTACTCGAGCAAAGCATGACAGAGCTACAGCAGAAGATCATTGAAGGCGGAAGAACTGAGGCATTGGTAAGTCAAGAACACGTTCTCCTCACGCAGCTATAAGAAAGAAGGAAGCAAGAGGAAATTCTTTGGAAACAAAAATCAAGAATCAGCTGGTTAAAATAAGGGGAAGAAACACCAAATTCTTTCATCGCACTACTATCCAGAGAAGAATGAATAACACCATTGCTCATCTTCAGAATCAACAGGAAGAACGAATGGAGAAACATGAAGACACTGAGAGAGAGCTCATCAACCATTTCAAAACGGTACATCAAGAGCCACCAACAGATAGACATCCTGCTATAAACGAAATTCTCCAGCATATTCCAAAAATCATAACAAAAGAGCACAATCAGCTCTTACTGCGACTGGTTACTATGTTGGAAGTAAAATCAGCATCAGCTCAACTGAAAGATGGGAAAGATCCCGAACCTGATGGATTCACCTCTAACTTCTTCCATCACTTTTGGGATCTAATCAAAAAGGAGGTATGGATGGTGGTGGAAGAATATAGAACTATGCATTGGCTTCTTCCTTCTCTCAATGCAACATTCATAACTCTCATCCCCAAAGAAGATCAGTCGAGCACTCCAGAGAAGTTCAGACCCATCGCTCTTTGCAATGTCATATACAAAATCATTTTGAAGGTCATTGCCAACCATCTCAAACTGCTACTCCCACTCCTCATTTCGTCAGAACAATCAGGCTATGTAGAAGGCCGTCAAATTCTGGATGGCATAATATTGACTCATGAAATCATACATTCCTTTAAGAGCAACAAACAAGCAGGTATGCTTCTCAAAATTGATCTATCTAAAGCTTTTGACAAATTAAGTTGGACTTACATAAAACAAATGCTTACTGCCTTCGGCTTCAGCCCGACCTGGGTCAGATGGGTTATGAATCTCATATCTTCCGCCTTTTTCTCTATCTTAGTTAATGGTGTCCCCTCAAGTCCCTACTTCCCCTCCAGAGGAATTCGTCAAGGCGACCCATTATCTCCCTTCCTTTTTATCCTCATGGCAGAAGGTTTGGGTCACCTTATAAAGCATGTTGTTCACTCCCACGACCTCAGAGGCATCTCTGCCCATGGAACCTCTGCCATCACTCATCAACAATTTGTGGATGACAATATGCTATTTGGACATCCCTCTGTTCACGAAGCTCATGCTTTCAAAGCCCTGCTAGACACCTTCTCTATGGCCTCAGGAACCACAATAAACACTGCAAAATCTCAAATTTTCTTCTTCCATACTCCCCCTGCAACCCAAAGAATCATTGCCAGAATCATAGGCTTCTCACAAGCCAAACTTCCATCTAAATACTTGGGTGCTCCTCTGATAGATTCGGCCTTAAAGCATGCATCCTGGAAGCACCTCCTTGAGAAAATTGAAGGTCGACTATCGTCTTGGACTTACAGAGCTCTCAACATGACAAGCAGGCTTATTTTGATAAAGGTGGTTTTCTAATCTGGGCCTCTTTATCTTTTCTCAGTTCTCGCAGTGCCGAAATGGGTGCTCAAAAAGATCAAAGACCTGCATTGCAACTTTCTCTAGGGTTCCTCAGGGAAAAATCACAAATGGGTGCTAGTAAAATGGGCAATAGTCTGCACACCAAAAAAGCAGGGACGTCTGGGACTGCGAGATCCTCAACACAACAATACTTTGATGGGAGCAAGATTATGGTGGCAATGGGTGTCAAGCCCACACAAGCCATTGGCCCAACTATGGACTGCAAAATATGCGAATAATCAACCGCAGGAAGAGCTAATCAGAATCACCAATACAGATACAAGCTCTCTAATCTGGAATGTAGCAAAATAGCATAAAGGGTTAATACAACAGCACAACTTCTGGGAGATACGCAATGGTAGAACTGCGAGATTTTGGGCTGACTCATGGCAACAGTGCCCCAAAATTTTAGAAGTCCTTCCCCCTCAAAATCTTGAAGGCAATAACATCAACCAAAATGACCAAGTCTCTCAGCACTAGACTCAAGATATCAATCAAGGCTTCAGGTAATGGAAACCAACTGAACAGATAATACATCAAGAAACAGAAGACTATTACAAAGATTTGCACAAGGAGCTCACCAGCAAGAAAATAAGATGTACAAATGAAAAAGATGTTTTGAGATGGGGATACACTCTGAGGGGAATATACACAACAAAAGAATATATACGCTGATGCTCCAAACACAAGAACCAGCAGATCCCGCTTGGACACGATTATGGACTACCGGAATATGACCCAAAGTCTCTACCTTCACTTGGCTACTCTATCATCAAAGAATTCTCACTTGGGACAATCTAATTAAAAGAGGATCCAGGGACCCTCATATTGTCCTAACTGCAAGAAACAAGGAGAAACTATTCAGCATCTCATGGATTCTTGCCACCTGGCCAACCAATTATGGGAAAAACTCACCTTCAGGTGTCAACAACCATGCAAAATATCGGTGGATATCAAAAGCACCATTCGCAACTAGGCCCCTGCTCCCTACAACAGCAAGCTTCTAAACTCTCTCTGGACAATCCTCCCGAGCCTATTTTTCTGGACAATTTGGAAGGAAAGAAACAAAAGAATTTTCAAAAATCAAAGTACTCCATTGGAAATCATCTGGAACAATTTATGCAATAACCTTCAAGAAACCCTAGCACTCCAACAATGGAAAGCAGAGGACCTCCCCACTCAAGCACAGGAACAGAGTATTTGGTACAACTGGAAAATAAGGATCCCACAAGCTCAGAATGATCACAACAAAGCCACCATCATCGCCAAGAAGCCCTCACAATGGAATCCCCCTCCCACAGATGTGATCAAAATAAACTTTGATGGGGCCTCAAAAGGCAACCTAGGCAAAGCAGGACACAGAGGAATATTCAGAAATCCTGCAGGCAAACCTCTACTATTATACTTTGGTTCAATTGGATGGGACACAAATAATTCAGCACAACTGGAAGGATTATGGCAAGGTATGAATCTAGCTCATCAACATAACTTCTATCCTATTATAATAGAAGGGGAATCCCAAATCCTCATCAACATGGTTACCCAAATACAAATGGGAACCTCGGCCTCGAAAGTTTCCACCAGCTGAAGACTAGTGGCTCGTCTAGAACTAATAGAGCAATGGATGAAAAATAAAAGAGCCACCACTTTCATTCACATCAAGAGAGAGAGAAACAAGGTTTTCGATCTTCTGGCAAACATAGGAGTCGAACATGATCAGGTACTCCAATCAGAAACCATCAACATTTTAAATGACCAAACTCAAATACAAGAATGCACTGACACGGTGCACAAGGAAGCACAACTCCCGGATGCGGGTGCACATCACAGTTAATAGGTTGGCAGCAGAACAGGACGGCAAGTGGCCTTGCCACATGGCCCTCCGTAATCCTGCACACCAATCCATAAAATGTATTAACATTGGCCATAAATGGAAATTAAGCTGGCACTATCTTCAAACTGCCTGCATCTACCCGCCTCGGCTCGGCTCAATGATGACTTCTGGTAATATTAACTCCACCGCCCCAGTCTCTAATCCCCTGCCTCTGCAATACCAATGTCCTTTGGCAGTAGCGGAGCCAAGCTCTCGCATTACTATGGGCAGGCGCTGCAACATCCTTAGCTACATTAATATCAGCCTGACCATTCATTTTACTCAAAGCTTGGTCTGCAATTTCATCTTCCACCCCACGTCTGCAACTAATCCTTCCTCTGAGCCGACCTTTGAACTGTTGCACCTTCTCGTCACTTTGAGTCGTCTCCCTACAGACATCCTCCTACCCCTAGTGTCAATATGCCCAGAACTCGCCATAGAATGCGTAGTCGAAGAGGGGGCAGCAGAGGTAGATTGTCCCGCTCTCCTCCATCTTCGGCCTCTGACACCTCCTCCCCTTCGGCTCAACTGCCTTCAGACCGTTACCCAAATACTCGCAGCGGCAGAGGCCGCTCACGACCTCTCCACCTCCAACCGACGCATTCTGACTCGCCACCCAGTGAAATTCCCTCAAGTCCACAGCCGCCCCTCCACTCAGCCCAATTCATCTACCGTTGTTCCCTAAACCAGCCCATCATCACCGCCACCATCTCCATTACCTTCCACGAGGAGGAGCCAACCACAGAAGGTGGACGCCATACCAGCGCTGAGCCAGCCAGGGTCGAGGGGAGCACACACTGCGCAAGGGCGAAGCAGGACACTCCTCTAGACAAGCAAACTAAGGAGGAGAAGGACCATGACCATCAAGCAGAAGACGACATGGATCCTTACAGATGTTTTCTCATGGAGGAACACCCGAAGCAGCAGGAAGATGACACGGGAGCAACGCAGTAGGCAGAAGACGACATGGATGAATACAGGTGTTTCGTTGTTGAGGAACACCCATCGTCGCCGCATAACACCTGATTTTCCAGCATGTAACCTGACCGGCCACACAACTTGCCACGTGTCTTCGAGTCTCAGGTTCTGGGAATTATGATATCTAGTTTTTTCGGGGTTTTTAGGAAAACTTACTGCCATATGGTTACTTTGATGATTTTTTTGTTTTTTTTTCTAAAAAATTGGTTAAATACTATGCATAATTGCTGGTTTCCCCTGCGTGGGCAGCAAGATAACACCTGCAATTTTATTTTTAAACTGGACTAGTTTCCCATTATGAGCAGTCCAAACCTTGTTTTGTTGGTTTCTGCCCTAAACTAAGGCACGAACATGCAAAGGCCAAAGCATTAGTGTACCATTAGTTTCAATAATATAATTTAGCATAATTTAGAAAAAGAATAATAATAATAAATTTACACTAGCCATTGAAATTGTGAAGACAAGTCAATATAGTGTAATACATTAAATATAAATTAAGTTTTAAATATATAAATTGTAATTAGAATATTTAATCAAAGAAATTGCAAAATATAATTAATTTGTTAATTTAAGAATTCAAAATTTATATAAATTTAGAAGAAGGAAAAAAGGAAATATTAAATATATTGAAGTAAAATATTAAAGAGATTGAAATGATGCTTAAATTTATTATTTAAAAAATTAGATATCATTTTTTTATTAAACAATTAAAATGTTAAATTTGTTATTTAAAAAGTTACATAATAAGTTTTAGTATTGAATAATGAAAATGAAATATTATATAATTAATTCATGGAATAATGAAAATGAAAATGTTATATAATTAATTATTATATTAATAGGTAAGGATATTAAAATTTATTAATAATGGTTTAAGGTGCAATTTAATTGGTGATCGAAGTGATGTGAAGTTGTGCAAATTAAGAGATTTAAGGCTCAGTCCTTTGGTCTATAAAGAGGACAGGTGAATTTTTAAAGGAATAAGAAATCAATGCATTCTTTTTCCTGTTGAGAAATCTAGGGTAGGACATTAGGATTATTAATTGATTTCGCTTTTGTCTTTGAAAATTTCTTGTGAGTTAAGTTAATTCTTTATCATCATAGATTAATTTTGTTTATCATCAAGACACTTTCCAAATATAATATCATAATGCAAGCATGAGAAAGACACCAGAAGTAGGCTTCAATCCAGGGCAAAACCCCTCAAAGGGGAAAAACTTGGAGAACTATTTCTTATAGAATTTCCAATGAAAACTTGCAAGACTAGGATTATAGATGATCCTCCAAGGGACTAGGCCAGCCACCCAACTAGAAACTATTCCTTTCTTCGCAAATTCAAATCTGCATTAGTTTGTCCTTCCACAGAAAATTTCGGTAGTATGTCCTTATATAGATAATTTTGGATGCCAAAGAGAGATATATTAATACCCAAATCAATTTCATATTTCCTCCTCTCCTCAGAGCTTCATTAGAAATTTGAATGCACAAGTGAGTCTTTGGAGGATGAATTCCTCCTCAATAAATAGTCATTTGCGTGGGTCCTCAAGCCTCTTCTAGGCCAACCCTTAGGGGTAGCCAACCTAATCTCTTAGACATTTTCTACAAATTTACATGACATAAAATATTTTTATTTCATTGACATGAGAGCCCTTCTAGGGGTTTCACATTATGACTTTGGTTTTGACTCTCTAGAGCACTCAATAGGTGCAAGACCTAAGACCAAAACCATGGGCAAGAAACCCATGTATAAATAATTTTTTCTTTTACAAAAATAAATATTTTTCTTTTTCTTTTTTTTGACAATTACAATGATCACATCAAGTCATGACATCATAATTATGAACACTGACACTAGTTACATTTCAACTCTCCCTCTTAACTAGGGAGGTATTCACAATTGACAACAGGTACAAGGACAGTATTTCCATTGAAAATTTCTCATAAGAAGAGCCAAATTGTTAACTCATATATTTAGAATCATATCATCCAGCATTGTCACATAGCAAGGCCTTGACTAACAACTGTATCTCTCTACAAGATCAGAGCACAATGCTGGCAAGACCAATGATTTACAGACACCTTCCTCATTGTCTCTCTAGGAGAATACTCCACCTGGGTGTTCACAAGATATGTACTTCCAGGACTTTTCTTATCTTGGATTCTCAGTCCTCAAAGAATATTAGACCTTCATGACTCCTCTTATCTTGGATTCCCTGCAATATCCTCAAAGAGTATCGGATGCCATATTCTTACCCAATCCTCCATTATTTCTTCCCAAGTGAAGACAAGAATGATGTTTCTATCTCTCCCTCTCACTAGGGAGGATATACCCATTCTTATAAAGGAATATTCTCAAGCTCCCTCTTATCCAGGGACTTGTACAAGCTCCCTCTTAGCCAAGGATTTGTCTAGGCTCCCAGGGACTTTCTTCCAAGTTTCCACCAAATTAGAAACTTGTTTCCAATATCCTTCTTTAACTAGGGACCTATTTCTAGAAACAAATTTTTATTTCTTGGTGGAGATCATGGGACATGTATCTACTTGTAGTGCTCCTCCATTTGATGCCATGAATTCTATTTTTAAGAGTATGGAGCCTTCACCTTTGTAGGGCATCGACCATCCATAACTTTCCTCGAGTCATTCATGTCATCATTCCCTTTATCCGAAAGTTATTTTCTAGTCCACATCTAGCTTTCCTTCATACAACTACATTTTCTACATCATGTCTTCTTTAGGCTCTTCCATCCCACCACATGAGTGTTAGTTGTATATGACATCCACAACTATTTTACCGATAGTCCTACATTAACCCATCTAGATGTTATTCAAAAACAAAAAATGAACATCAAAACAAAATTACCTTTTGTGATGGCCCTTCATCATGACATATGTTTGCTTGCAATATTAACATGTTGCACATATATTTGAGACATCTCCAAAAATATATAATGTTAAGGGTCTCCTTCTTTTCTAGACCTCATCAGGGTCTTCATATCTTTCCCATGGAGATATTATAGTCAAATATTTTTGTCATTGGATGGTGATTTCATTTTCCATAGTTACATCTTTCATGATATTTTTCTTTCTTAATTCACATATTTTTTCCCCGGGAACTTTCAATCATAGTTCCTTTATCATTTTCAACCACCTCATATTCCATATGAGGAAATATTATGTTGATTTCATCTGGTAAATATGTGAACCATGCCTTTATACATCCTTTTAACAAGAGATATCCCTTTCCTTTGATCATGCTCTTGAGATAGAGCACCTACTTATGCAACCATATGACGACATGACTCAATAAAATAGATGCATACATACCTTTTTCTTCTTTTGGTCATCTAGGCTTCCTTCAGCATATTTATTTTCTTGCTTGAAATTTCTTGACTTGTTGCACTCCTTTATCACCATACCATCATCCGTTTAAACAATGTCTCCCACACAAGGTGGAATCTTCAGTGAGACACTTGCTTCTTCTAAGTAGAGGTGAAAATGAAGATTCCAACATAGGATCTTGAGTATCCTCATCCATCGAATGCCCCTTTCATGATGGTGAAGTATAATGAATGCTAGATGACTTTCTTTCAACCACATAAACTATATATATTTTTATTGAGGTTACCAAGAGCTACTTCCTTTATATGATGATAGCTACATCCATGTAGACTTCTACTTTAGCTATTCTTTCAAGCTTCTCTAATGATGTCATGAAATCTTGCTTCAACGGTATGCTTCTAGTATGATGCCATATTTTCAATATGATGCATCCTATCATAATTATAATGATTGATTGTAATCTTTTAACCATAATAGAGGTATTCTCACCTTCTACCTCTATGTACCAGGCATCCACAGTTCCATAGTTGTATCATGAACCTATCATAGTGCCTGAGGATACAAGGGTTCGTATAGTTCTCTCCTACCATCATGCTTCTCAAAACAAACGATCAGCCCATCCATCTTCCTTTTCTTCCTGTACCTGCAATATTCACTGACAAGTATCCCAAGAAAAATATATAATATCAAGAGCATGATATCTATCTAACAATCTAAGGTTATCATGAGAATTTAAAGGTTGTACTTCTAAGGTTTTAGGTTCTAACCCTAGACCATGGGTTCATTCTTTATACATGATCATGAGTACTATATTGTTTATAAACATGTTGATGGTGTTGGACCCACCAACATGTCAAGGGGATCTCCCCAGTAAGAAATCCCAATTAGACCTTAGACCGTTTGGTGTAGGAGTCCCAATAGTGGGTCGTAAGGTAATGCCTTGACCGCGATGTCACACAGAGGAAAGTAAGATAACTCTGTCAGTAGCAAGGGTGTGACTGATGTAGTGAGTCAAGGAATGAGTATGAGAGGTTCCAACACTTCAAAGGGAGAGGAAGGTGAAGGTGAGTTCCAAGTTGAAAGGGATCAGTCCCAACTCAGCTAGGAACATACAACATAAAGGAAATGCACAGCTTTCGGCAGAGTAGTCGACACAGATTCGGCAGTCAAAACATACAAAGTAAGATAACACGAACAACACTCATGGATCAATCCGAGACGAGTGTGACAGTTGATACAACAAGGTTCAGAGAGAGGTCTGTCTAATTTCTGGCAGAGCAGTCGACATGGATGGTGACAGCATTAACAACATATTAACAACAAGATTCATATAATTGCATACAAATCTGTTCATATACAAGTACGTACGTTAAACAACATATATCATTAAGGCAAACAAAGCAATCCAACTACAATAAGTTGGCTTTTATTATTAAAGAAGTGTAAGTCACAATCATACAATACACCATGTAAACCCACTAGCCCCAACAGTGGAACATTACAGCCACATCTGCCTGCTCCTCCAAAGAGATGTACTAGATCCGGGCAGTGGAGATGCCAAGGCGCGTTACAATACTATCCAAGCCTTCTTCAAGATAGTCTTAGTAGAAGCTTGGCTTACCAAAAGCCTTTATAATGAGTTATGAGGGACTATTTATAGCAAAGGGTGGGGTGACCCTTGACATTCCCCTTTGTGACAGTTCAACTACCCTCATGACTCTTCACCTACTCTATCACTATTACATCCAACTGTTGACACTCGACTTACACTTGACACGACTCAACATTACAAGGCACATGTACTCATGTGAGACAACATAGCTTGAGCAAGCCTTACAAGACATCACTGACACTCGGTTCGCTGTGGTGAGACCAACTCTTTGACATACTTGTGATGGTGAAGTTGGTGAGCTGATGCCAAGCTTGGTCATCTGTGATGGTGTGCATGTACCTCATGGTGACATCTTGCTGAAGCAAACTCTTGCCTCCGTTGCAACCAATGCATTGGTTCGGCCCCGTCATCCAACTCATCTGCTAACATCTGTGCAGCATATGATGGCAATGAGATAGCAAAAAAATTTGAAACTCAGCTAGGACAAGCTAGAATACATGTAAATGACAGCAAGTGTTCTGTTGTGGCCACAACCACCACCTTATTAAAACCTGCCCTAGTAGCAATTTTGAATGGGTCCCCTAGAAGTTTGACCTTTTACATCTTCGAATGATCTGTTTTTATCCCAAGGATTTTAACTCTGTGCCGAGTCAAATCTTCAATTCTTAATGGCCAAGACCCCCTTTAATAAATCTCTGCTGCATGATTCATTCACAACCTAGTCTAGCCCTCATTCATATCCTTCATCGGGACTCTTTCAAATCCTCATAAACGTTCATGGTGCCCTATGCCCATGCATATAATCATCCCCACTCTTTACCATGGTCGTATGTGGACTCAACCCTCAAAACCTTCTATCGCGCCACTATTTCTATTACAATACTTTTGTAACATAAATACTTTACAAGCGTATGTGACTTAACTTTCGACGCTCTTTTGGTCTTTATGCATTTCTCAGTGCCTGCCTCTATCACTATCACAATTTCTCCATTTTTGCAGTTATACTGCGCCTTCCTCTTTCGCATCCGCTAAGCGAGAACCTTCCAGACTTCAAATGCAATTAACAGCAACACATATGATGTCGGGTCCGTTCCCTAATCGCAATTGGTGGAACCCAAGGCCCATACATAAGGCATCCGCGATATGGCGGACCCACCGCGATTATTAAACATAAAACATACATTTATCGGGTCTGCTTCCCCAATCGCAAATCACAATCAGAAGAGTTCATGGCTTATACATAAGGCGATATGCGATATGGGGGACCCGCCGGGACTATTAACCACAGCATATATATTTTCGGGTCCAGAGCCTATCGCTAATCGCAATCGGCAGTCGGCAAAAGTGAAGCCCTTGCGATATGCGAAGGGGTGATGAGCGGAACCAACGATAATTATATGCCTGGGTGAATAATTTTTGAAGTCCGACCCTATGGCCTGGCCACGATTTTTCTTGTGTTTTCCTGTGTATTCGATAAAATGTTGCAGTCCCGGTTTTCAAAAGGAAAATCCCATATGGTAGACCCGATGGGATTATTAACCATGGCTCATATATATTTCGGGTCTGGCTTATTGCAATAGCAGAGCCCAAAGCTTAAACATAAGGCGCAATGCAATTAGCAGACCCGATAGAGTATGAGTTCCCATCTATAATATTTCAAGTCTAGATTTCGGATCTGGTTCTGTGTTATGTGATGATTTTCAATGTAAATCGAGTTTACGCTTGTGGGACTTAATCAATTCGTGAATTAAAAAACAGGGGCTGATTCTTTCACACTTGTTCCTTTTGATGTCATAAACATTTAATGAAGGCAAGATTTGTGTTTTTAAGAATTTCTATCATATTTTCATAAGTATAGCTGATGTTAGTTATCTTTGTAGGCGAGGACTGAGAGAAGGCAAGCGAGGTCGAAGAACGGATGCATAAGCATCAAGTATGGCTCTAGATAAAAGATGCATGAGTGGATCCGAAGAGTTTATATATGTGGATATGTTTTATTAAAGATTTGGCTTTAGACGTTAGTGGTCATGTTTCCTTGCATTACTTCTGATCTCTGAATGTTATGCGGTCTCAGGCCTTATCATGAATAAATGACACGCATGCATCCTCCTTTCAGCTGACATCTATTCATTTCCCTAAGAAATGAAATGCTCCTGCAGATGTGGCCTTACGTGTCAGCGGTTACAACGACTGCTCTATGATTGTATATTCTAATTTGTAAATTGAAAAGAGAAGGGAGGTAAAAGGTTAAGGGAAGATGGAGCGTCAGTTCCTTCTGCATAAATATTACCTCCGAAGATGAAGGGAGGACTTTTTTTTTTAGCAGAACAACTTTTGATTTAGAAAATCTTCGGCAAAATCACATAATCAATCTTTTGTCGACGCGTTTCGAACCAACCAGTGTGGTTCATCGTCAGGACAAGTTGAAGGACTGATCTGGCTAAGCTTGATTAAATAGAGTGTGCAGAGATCCCAACGGTTATATTGCAACGGCTAATTTTGACTTAGTCAAACTAATAATCTTATTATTAACCAAAACCTACTATTATTAGTTAATTGAATATAGTAAATATAATGTTTAAATATAATGGTCATTATATTTATTAAAAATCTATATTTATTATTATTCTTAAATTAATTAATTCCAAATAAATAGTATTAAAATACTATTAATCTTTAGAATTTAGTTACAATGGTAATTGGTATTTAAAAATTGTTTATACCTAAGGATCCAATGGTAAAGATATAATAGTTAATAAATTATGGTAAATTCATAATGGTAAACTACCTATAATGGTCATTAATAAATTATATTAATATTCCCAAATTATTTAACTCTAAATGGTAATAAATTACTATTGTTTTTAGAATCAAGTTATAATAGGTAAAAGTTTAAACCAAAAAATCATTTTAATTTAAAATTTTTTAATTTTAAAGGCCCATTCGAAATTAAATTAATAAGTACTAACCACTAATCTATATTTTCTTAATAATTTATAGTTCTAATAATATTAAAAAACAATAAATAGTATTTTAGTTAAATTAATATTCCTAGAATGTAGTTTACCTAAGGTAAATGCCCTAATTAACATACATGTTTATTAATAATAGTATATTCATTAACCTAATATTATTGGTATACCATATACTTTTCTAATAACTTCTTGTTTATCATTTAACCTTAAGGGTCATTAGGTAAAATTGGATTACCTCTTATCATTAATTATATTCAATAATTTATCAATAATAATTTACTAAAAATCTTATTAGAATTAATTATGTTATTAGTTATTAATCTTATTACTTATAAGGTTTAGAAAAGGAAGGCCTTTATTAATTCAATATAAGGAAATCAGTTAAAAGTAAAAATCAATGAAACAATCTAAAAGGTATGTTAATTAGGGCATTTACCTTAGGTAAACTACATTCTAGGAATATTAATTTAACTAAAATACTATTTATTGTTTTTTAATATTATTAGAACTATAAATTATTAAGAAAATATAGATTAGTGGTTAGTACTTATTAATTTAATTTCGAATGGGCCTTTAAAATTAAAAAAATTTTAAATTAAAATGATTTTTTGGTTTAAACTTTTACCTATTATAACTTGATTCTAAAAACAATAGTAATTTATTACCATTTAGAGTTAAATAATTTGGGAATATTAATATAATTTATTAATGACCATTATAGGTAGTTTACCATTATGAATTTACCATAATTTATTAACTATTATATCTTTACCATTGGATCCTTAGGTATAAACAATTTTTAAATACCAATTACCATTGTAACTAAATTCTAAAGATTAATAGTATTTTAATACTATTTATTTGGAATTAATTAATTTAAGAATAATAATAAATATAGATTTTTAATAAATATAATGACCATTATATTTAAACATTATATTTATTATATTCAATTAACTAATAATAGTAGGTTTCGGTTAATAATAAGATTATTAGTTTGACTAAGTCAAAATTAGCCGTTGCAATATAACCGTTGGGATCTCTGCACACTCTATTTAATCAAGCTTAGCCAGATCAGTCCTTCAACTTGTCCTGACGATGAACCACACTGGTTGGTTCGAAACGCGTCGACAAAAGATTGATTATGTGATTTTGCCGAAGATTTTCTAAACAATGTTATGGATCACAGAAGTCTAAATTCCTTAATAACTTTTGATTTATTGTGAATAAAGAAGATTTTGACGGTTCAAGAAGGAGCCTTTTGTTTCAGATTTATTTTCCTCTTCTTTCATGTGTTTAGGATCAGAGTATTGTTGTTGGCATAAAGATAAATGTGTTTTGCTTTGTGCATATTGATAACATATAGTTCATGGTTGTTCCTAGTTATTCGAATATAATTCAATAGCATGCTTAACTCATGAAAGGTTGCTGATTCAAAACTTTTTTAAACATCAATTGCAAGTGCTATTTGTATGGAAAGGAATGTGTATTCCTGTATAAGTAATTGGATTGTAATTAGGATTTAATACATCCTTTCTCTTATGTGAAATAGTAATTGATTCATTTGGACTTGGAATCAATATATGATGTTTAACCTCTTTTTTTTATGCTCCTGTAGGATAGATTAGGATAGTTAGGACTAGCTTAAGTAGTGAGAAGTAGTGTAGATAAGATTTGATACATATAGGTTAGCTGTTTCTTTTGTTGATTTAATTTAAGTCTTCCTCCAGGAAGCAATCTCTCAATACCTTTAGCAGTTTACGGGATCCTTTAAAACCCTTTGGAGCTAGCCACCCTAAATGAGAGCAAATCTAGTTGGGGTCTATGATCAGGTTAGTTCCCCTTGTTGGTATAGCGAAAATTCGCCATGTCAACAAATTGGCGCTAGAAGGAGGGCCTGAACCGCCATCCACGGCATTTTATAATTTCATCTAGAAATGTCGCACATGGATTTGAAAAGATTAATGCATGGATCGTAAATGTCAAAAAGATCCTTCCTCCCATTTGGAAAAGCCTCATTTCGAAGAAACAGAGATCCCTCTAAGTCCCACGCTTGGGTCACCCACAGAAGAGACACTGCGGGAGTATCCTTTCACTCAAGAACAACCAGTCAAAGTACTTAGTCGGGCTTATGCTTGTTCCCTCTCTCAGCTCCCCATTGTTGGCATTATGATTCAAGTGTTGTCCTTGATGGCAACTCACTCAGAGGATGGTACAGATGCTCAGAGGTTGGTACAGGTGATGGCAACTTAATCAGAAGACAGATCTCAGTACAGCATGCCAAGGAAGCTCATACACGCCGTTTCGTTAAGCCCAAGTCGCGTGTACACGCTAGTTATATTCATAAAAAGCGCGTGTATGTGGAAAGGTTCCTTTGGTCCATGGTGGTTAGTCCTTGGAAGTTGTGCCTATGATTTCGGACCATTGTGTCTCGACGGGCGTGTCGATCCCTAGTTCTGAAGTTGATGGTATTGTGTTACTATGGTTTTGGCTCTTGGTATTTAGCTAGGCCTAAGACTATATAAGGAGAAGAAGATCATTAGGCAAAATCATCTTTCGACAAGGGCTTGAATATCTAAGAGTGAAAGAGATCTGATTTGCAGGTGCTGGGTTGCTTGATCTAAGCCAAGGAGAGATCACATTGGTTGATGGAAGACTAGATCTAAGGATAGATCGGGATCTAATGGTTTGAAATGCACTATCATGATATGGTTGATTATGCTTATTTCTAGATCTGGATATTGTCGCAATGCTATGTTCTGGGTCTAACTAATGTCTGGTACAGCTGCAAATTGAGAAAGTTTATTTTTAGATCTGTACGCAGGTTGGATTCGGTAAAAGAGCGTGTATACGCGGGTTTGGCTCCTTGAAGTAGCGTATATCTTTTGAAGCTTGTTTTGGGGTTTACAGTGAGGTCTGACAGTTATTGCAGAGTTCTGTAGTCTGCTCTGTGTTCTGATAACTAGTGATTGACAAGGTTCAGTGGTTCAGTGATTCAGAGTTTGGTTGTTTTATGCTTCAATGATCTGTTGTGGAAATTGAATGAATTGTGGTCTTCAGATTGTAATGTTGTGCTTCAGGAATATTCAAGTCTGAAAATGTATGAAAGGTGATACCTGAAGAAAAGAAGATTGTAGGTCAGCACCTATGTACTAGTATCTTGGCTAGTACAAGAACAAAGGGGGTTGGAGCTCCCTTCCAAGGAAGTTTGGAGAACGAGAGAAGGTTGTAGCCTTCTGCAGGTTGTAGCCTGCGTACTGGTATAAGGCTGCACCAGTACAAAAGATTGTAAACTGAAGTTTCTTAAAGAAGGATAGAGATAACTTGCAGCAGGTGGTTTTCACCCACATTGGGTTTCCACCTTATATCTTGGTGTTCATGTGTGTGGCTTTTGATCCGTTCTGTTATACTGCATCTGCTTACTGTTAATGTGCTGAATAATGTCCTGATGAACTTAACTGAAGAATAAGCTAACTAAGTTATGAGTTTTCTGCTTATACGCTGTTTTATTTAGTCACAGTAGCGTGTACACGCTGTTTTACTTAACTGAAGTAGCGTATATGTTTCTGAGCATTGAAAAGGTTTGATTGATCTGATAATACTGATTCACCCCCCCTCTCAGTATTATTTCCAACAATTGGTATCAGAGCAGGTCCTTCAGGAAGCTTGATCGCTTGAAGGTAGATCATTCATCATGAGCAACTACGAGAAAGAAGCATCAATCAGGCCACCGGTTTTTGATGGAACAAATTTCAATTATTGGAAGGTAAGAGTTACTGCATATCTTCAATCTCTTGGTACAGAAGTTTGGAACATTGTAGAAACAGGCTATGCTTTTCCTTCAGTTACTCCTACAGATCCAGCTGAGAAAAAGACATATGAAACAAATGCAAAAGCAGTCAGTACTCTATTAGGAAGTATATCCCAAACAGAATTCATGAAGGTCATGCACTTCAAATCAGCAAAAGAGATATGGGACAAAATGATCACTAGCTATGAAGGAGATGAACAGGTAAAGGAAGCTAAACTTCAAACTCTCAGGATTCAATATGAGACTCTCAAGATGTATAATGATGAAAGTGTGGCAAATTATTTTCTTCGGGTAGACAAGATTGTTAATTGTATGAAAAATTTGGGTGAAGAAATAAAAGAGACTATAGTAGTTTCAAAGATTCTAAGATCATTATCCCCCAAGTTTGAATCTAAAGTATCTGCAATAGAAGAAAAGGAAAATCTCAAAGTTCTCACTATGTCTCAGTTACATGGAATTCTAACTGCTTATGAAATGAGAAAGGGAGGTCCATCAGACAGAAGGGAAGCTGCTTTTAAGGCATCAGGAAAAGAAGATTACTATGAGGCAAGCCATGTTCCAGAAGAAGAGGAAGAAGAATCAAATTTTGTCAGAAATCTTCAAAGGGGTGCTGGAAGGTTCAGAGGTAAGCTACCTTTCAAATGCTTTGCTTGTGGAAGAGTAGGTCATTATGCTGCAAAATGTCCTAATAAAGATAAAGGAAAAGAACCTGCTAGATGGAATAAGAAACAAAGTGCAAATAAGAAAAGCTACTACACCCATGAAGATAGTGATGGCTTATCAAACAGTGATGAAGATGAACAAGGTAATAAATATAAGCTATTAATGGCATTTGAAGATGATGATTATGAGGATGCTGTAGATGTGGATAATCTCTATAATGAAATTACTAGACTCAAGAGATGCATAGAAGAAAAGAGTGTGATCATTGATACTTTGCAATTTCAAATTGATGAAAAGGAAAAACATCTTGAAAAACTAGAAGGTGAAATTGTTGGTCTCAGAAAAGAAATTGAGAAAACAAAAGCTATTAATCTTAAGTTTGTCAAAGGATCTGAAACTTTGGATGAGATTATCAATGTGCAGCGGTCTCCTCTAAACAAGACAGGTTTGGGCTATAATGGAGAAACCTCTAAAGCATCCACCTCAAAGAGTTATCTTGATGCAGCAAGAAGAAATGAGCAGAAGAACAATGAAGATAATCAGGTAAAGCAGGGACGAATTACAAACAGAAACTATCAGGGACAATCCTTCTTAAGGGTGAACAAAAGCTACAACCAACCACAGGTAAAATCTTCTCAGTTTGGCACAAGAATAGATGAAAATTACAATCAGTTGGCTGGTAGATTCAATAACCGCAGAAGCTTCTTCAATGGACAATGCTTTTCTTGCCATAACTTTGGTCACAAAGCAGCTCAATGTGTTGCATATAAAACAATCATGACTAGGGAAGCTCAAAAACAAAGAAGTATGACAGGGATTACAAAGAGGACCTATAACAACTTTTCGGTTCTTGAAAATGAAGTTGAATGTTCTATTTGCAATAATTTTGGTCATAAAGAATCTGAATGCAGGAGCAGGTTTCAGGAGAAAAAGGAACAAGCCACGAGCACCAAAAAATGGAGAATAAAAGAACCTCAGACAGAAAGATGTGGGATAGCGTTTTATGCAGAAGGACAGGAAAATCTATGGTACATTGACAGTGGATGTTCGAAACATATGACAGGTGATAAAGAAAAACTTGAATCTTATTCTACTTTAGAAAAGGGAAAAAAAGTTTCTTTTGGAAATGATACTCCTGCAACTATAAAAGGAAAAGGTATTGCTCCTTTGAAAGAAAAGGTCAAGGCTGGAAATGTTTTGTATGTTGATGGATTGAAGCATAATCTTCTAAGTGTCAGTCAGATGTGTGATCAAAAAACCGAGGTTATTTTCAGATCGAATGGATGTCTTGTTCGTGATCTTGATACAGGTAAAACAGTTCTCAAAGGCAAAAGAACTCCAAATAATCTGTACATATTTGAAGAAGGACAACAACAATGCTACCTTAGCAAGGATGAAGAGCACTGGCTATGGCATCGAAGGTTGGGACATCTAAGCTTCTCACAAATAAGAAAAGCATGCAAATATCAGGCAGTTCGCGATCTTCCAGATATCAAAATTCCAGACAACACTATATGCAAATCTTGTCAGTTTGGAAAGCAAACCAGAACTAACTTTCCAGAAAAGGAAGGATCAGCTAGCTTGCCTCTTGAGCTAGTCCATACAGATGTATGTGGTCCTTTTAGAAAAAGGACACCTCGAGGAGAAGAATATCTGATATTATTCATTGATGATTTCTCAAGGTTTGTTTGGTTAGGGCTTATGAAGCACAAAGATGAAGCATTCGAAAAATTCAAATCCTTCAAAGCATTGGCTGAAAATGAATCAGGACACAAAATTAAGTGCCTCAGATCTGACAGAGGTGGGGAGTTCACATCAAATGAATTTTTCGATTTCTGCGATGAACATGGGATAAGAAGAGAATTCTCTACAGCTAGAACTCCTCAGCAAAATGGGGTTGTGGAAAGAATGAACAGAACTATCCAACAAATGGCTCGTGCCATGCTCGATGAATCAGGTACTCCTGCAACCTTCTGGGGTGAAGCTGCACATGCTGCTGTTATCATTCTTAACAAAACAAATGTCCGAGTAAACAGCACTCAAACACCTCATGAGCTTTGGAGTGGTAAAACTCCTTCCGTGAAGCATTTCAAAATCTTTGGGAGCAAATGTTATATTAAGAATACTGATGAGCAACTTGGCAAACTTGAACCTAGAGCAGATGAGGGCATTCTTCTTGGTTATTCTCCACATAGCAAAGCATACAAGTGCTACAATAAAAGACTTGGCAGAATTGTTGACAGTATTGATATAGTGGTTGATGAGAAGGGATATATTCCTAGGCAAGTTCATCATGAAGACATTGAAGAAGATGAAGGTTACTCTCAAAGGCGAAATGATGAACCTCAAGAAGAAGAAGAATCTCAAGAAGAACCAGAGGAGCAGACAAGAATAGAAGAGAAGACTCCATCCAGATATGTCCAAAAGAACCATCCAGAAACTCAGATTGTGGGGCAGAAAGAAGCAGGAGTACAAACAAGAAGGACACTTGCAGAAGCTTCAAGCTACTTGGCTCTACTCTCCTCCATTGAACCACAAAATGTGACAGAAGCATGCAAAGATGAATGTTGGGTCAAAGCAATGGATGAAGAACTTGAGCAAATCGAAAGGAACAACACTTGGGAATTAGTTCCTAGACCAAAAGATAAGAATGTAATAGGAACAAAATGGGTCTTCAAGAATAAGTTAAATGAAAATGGAGAAGTAATTAGAAACAAGGCCAGACTTGTTTGTAAAGGGTATGCACAGCAAGAAGGAATAGATTTTGAAGAGACCTTTTCTCCTGTGGCAAGACTAGAGGCCATCCGAATGTTCCTTGCTCTCTCAAGCTTTCAAAACTTCAAGGTATTTCAAATGGACGTGAAATCAGCCTTCCTAAATGGAGACTTAGAAGAAGAAGTATATATTGAGCAGCCAGATGGGTTCATTCTTGGAAATGATCCAAACCTTGTATGCAGATTGAAAAAGGCACTCTATGGGCTCAAACAAGCTCCAAGGGCTTGGTACTATCGGTTGGACAAATATCTTCACCAACAAGGCTTTTCAAAAGGATCAGCAGATAGCAATCTCTATATAAAAGTTGAAAATAACAAATTGCTAATCCTTGTTGTTTATGTAGATGATATTATTTTTGGCAGCAATGAAGAGACCATGAGTCAAAACTTTGCCTTGGTTATGCAGAAAGAATTCGAAATGTCACTTCTTGGAGAATTGACATATTTTCTTGGATTGCAAATCCAACAAAATGAAGGAGGTATCTTCTTGTCTCAAACCAAATACCTCAAGCAGATCTTGAAGAAGTATGGCATGGAAGAGTCAAAGCCAGTATGTACACCCATGGTTACAGGATGCAGCCTCAGTGCAAATGATGAATCAGCAGCAGTTCACCAACCCACTTATAGATCCATGATTGGGAGTTTGCTTTATTTGACAGGTACTCGACCAGATATTACACATGCAGTAGGAATGGTTGGAAGATTTCAAGCCAACCCAAAGGAAACTCATCTTCAGGCAGTCAAAAGAATCTTCAAATATCTTCAAGGGACCCAAAACTATGGCTTATGGTATCCTAGAAATACTGATCTCACTCTTCATGCTTACACAGATGCAGATTGGGCTGGAAGTGTGGATGATAGGAAAAGCACAAGTGGAGGTGCTTTCTTCATGGGTTCCAGATTAGTATCTTGGTTCAGCAAGAAACAAAGTTCGATTGCCTTATCTACAGCTGAAGCAGAATATGTGGCTGCAGCATCTTGTTGCACACAACTTCTTTGGATGATGCAGACCTTGCAGGACTTTCAAATCACTTGCACTCCACCTGTCTCTATCTTATGTGATAATACAAGTGCAATCAGCATTTCAAAGAATCCTGTCATGCACTCAAAGACCAAGCACATACCAATCAAGTACCATTTTCTTCGGGAACAAGTGCTTGAGCAGAAGGTCAAGTTGGAGTATGTTCCTTCTAAGGAGCAAGTTGCTGATATTCTCACAAAACCACTGCCCAGGGAAACTTTTGAATATCTCAGACAAAAGCTGGGAGTAGTTGATGCTTCATCCTGTTGTTGAAGTTTGTTTGTTCTACAGAAAAGTTGGTATACGCAGGTTACGGAAGGGATATGAGCGTATACACGCGGATTCATGGTGGGTAAGTCGCGTGTATGCTGGACGCTTGTTGCATAAAGAATATCCGCGTACATACGCTGTTTTATAGAGGATAAAACGCGTATATGAAGTTCTGAACAGCAAGGGAAAACTCTGAAGTTCTGAACAGCAATAGGAATGTCAGAATTCTTCAGGCACAGTTTCAGGGAGTGCAACAGGCACAGGTTCAGGGGGAGCAGCTCAAAAGTCTCATAAAGCATTGTTGGCATTCAGATGTTTTGGTTGTTGGTTTCAGGAGAAGGAGCTCAGAAAGAAATTCTGGTTGCTGATCTAACAAGATGTTTATCAGATGCTGCTGGTGTCTTTCCTAAGTCTTGGTCTAGATCTGTTGTCTCTATGTCATGTATCTCTCTTGTCCTATCTCTTTTATGGTGTCAAGGTCATGTAACGGCCTATGTTGGTTTCCCCACTATGCCTGGGATGAATGCTGTAATATAATGGGTTGTTTCTGATATGTCCCCTCTTGGTAGGGAGTATGGATGTATGTATTGAGTCTTTTGGTGATAGGAAGGTCCCTTATGGTGTATAAATCTTGGTTCTTGTCAGCACAGCCAAGCAGAGGTATCAGCATGTCCTCAGGGGGAGCACAGCCCTTTGCCCTTGATGTCAAAGGGGGAGAGTGACTTGGTGTGGTGGTTGCCATCAAGTCCAAAGGGGGAGATTGTTGGCATTATGATTCAAGTGTTGTCCTTGATGGCAACTCACTCAGAGGATGGTACAGATGCTCAGAGGTTGGTACAGGTGATGGCAACTTAATCAGAAGACAGATCTCAGTACAGCATGCCAAGGAAGCTCATACACGCCGTTTCGTTAAGCCCAAGTCGCGTGTACACGCTAGTTATATTCATAAAAAGCGCGTGTATGTGGAAAGGTTCCTTTGGTCCATGGTGGTTAGTCCTTGGAAGTTGTGCCTATGATTTCGGACCATTGTGTCTCGACGGGCGTGTCGATCCCTAGTTCTGAAGTTGATGGTATTGTGTTACTATGGTTTTGGCTCTTGGTATTTAGCTAGGCCTAAGACTATATAAGGAGAAGAAGATCATTAGGCAAAATCATCTTTCGACAAGGGCTTGAATATCTAAGAGTGAAAGAGATCTGATTTGCAGGTGCTGGGTTGCTTGATCTAAGCCAAGGAGAGATCACATTGGTTGATGGAAGACTAGATCTAAGGATAGATCGGGATCTAATGGTTTGAAATGCACTATCATGATATGGTTGATTATGCTTATTTCTAGATCTGGATATTGTCGCAATGCTATGTTCTGGGTCTAACTAATGTCTGGTACAGCTGCAAATTGAGAAAGTTTATTTTTAGATCTGTACGCAGGTTGGATTCGGTAAAAGAGCGTGTATACGCGGGTTTGGCTCCTTGAAGTAGCGTATATCTTTTGAAGCTTGTTTTTGGGTTTACAGTGAGGTCTGACAGTTATTGCAGAGTTCTGTAGTCTGCTCTGTGTTCTGATAACTGGTGATTGACAGGGTTCAGTGGTTCAGTGATTCAGAGTTTGGTTGTTTTATGCTTCAATGATCTGTTGTGGAAATTGAATGAATTGTGGTCTTCAGATTGTAATGTTGTGCTTCAGGAATATTCAAGTCTGAAAATGTATGAAAGGTGATACCTGAAGAAAAGAAGATTGTAGGTCAGCACCTATGTACTAGTATCTTGGCTAGTACAAGAACAAAGGGGGTTGGAGCTCCCTTCCAAGGAAGTTTGGAGAACGAGAGAAGGTTGTAGCCTTCTGCAGGTTGTAGCCTGCGTACTGGTATAAGGCTGCACCAGTACAAAAGATTGTAAACTGAAGTTTCTTAAAGAAGGATAGAGATAACTTGCAGCAGGTGGTTTTCACCCACATTGGGTTTCCACCTTATATCTTGGTGTTCATGTGTGTGGCTTTTGATCCGTTCTGTTATACTGCATCTGCTTACTGTTAATGTGCTGAATAATGTCCTGATGAACTTAACTGAAGAATAAGCTAACTAAGTTATGAGTTTTCTGCTTATACGCTGTTTTATTTAGTCACAGTAGCGTGTACACGCTGTTTTACTTAACTGAAGTAGCGTATATGTTTCTGAGCATTGAAAAGGTTTGATTGATCTGATAATACTGATTCACCCCCCCTCTCAGTATTATTTCCAACACCCATCTTTCACTCTTTACCTCCGATAACTAAAAGAAATCCAAGGATCTGTTCCATAAACGAAGAGACATCTGCAGCATCGTCTCTTGAAGATATTGTGCTAGAGTCCTTGAAAAGTATCGACACTCCTTGGGAAGAAATTCCTGAGGATTCACTCTTTTATGGTAATCCCTGGCCCGATTTGGGAAATCCGAATAAAGAATGCCTCGAAGAAACCTTCAACCAGAACCTCCCTATCCATAATATGGCTAATGTTCCTCTTCTAGGTGGGAATCTGCTTCAACCAGGTGGGAACCAACTCCCACCTCCTTCACGAGCACTCCCTCCCTAGCTCGCTCCATCCCTTACCAAAGAATGCAGAAAGAGTACTGCATAAATTCGACCCTGAGATGAGAGACACCGCTGATAACCATATTCACTCTTTCTTCCTAGTCGTGCACATGTTGGGGGTAGCTGATGAAGATATAGTATGTCGCCTATTCCCTTTTACTCTAATTGGTGCGGCCTCCACATGATACTTTAGCTTGAGAATAGGATCGATCACCTCATGGGCTGCCTTTCAACGGGCCTTTTTAGATAAGTATGGAGACGAAAAAACACCTGCAGCCTTAGTTTTAGAACTATCCCGTTTGAAAATGGAAACCAAAGAGAAGGTCAAGGATTTTAACATCCGGTTCAACACTTTGTTCAACAGAATCCTGGCTAACGCTAGACCTACTGACGAGGTGTTCATGGAATTCTACATCACTTCTCTCCTTGTCCCTACTACAATGTGGGTCAAAAGCAGCAACGCACAAACCTTACAGGGTGTTATCGATGAAGTAGTAAAATTCGAGAATGAAATGATCAGTGTCACAGCATTCCATCATACAACCGGAGAAAAGAAAGCCTCTCAAGCATCCAAGAAGAATAATGGAAGTGATAACAAAGGGGTTGAAATCAAAGAAAAGGATACCACAGATGTGGAAGGTTTGCATCATATCATTAAGAAGTTGACAAACACAATCATCATTCTGAAAAGGAATTCGGGAGAGAGTATAAGCAGGAATGGAGGAATTATAACAACAAAAAATCTTTCAAATCTTTCTATCGTAAGAAGACAGAAGGTGGTCATGGTTAGCTGCATTGCCTGCTCCACCCAATGAAGGGAATTTAAATATGGAAGAGCTGGCTCTTATCAAATCACTCCTTAACAATAAAGAACCTATAGTAGGGCTGAAGCTAGAACAAGAAAATGAGGAAGAATACCAAGTAGAAGAGCCCGTGGATGAAGAATCTCAAATCAATGTACTGTGGGATTTCTATACAAATGAGAACGATGACAACAAAGGAGATAGTACGACAGAAATCCACACTAATGAAATCCACACACGAAGTAAGGGGCCACCTGCGGGCATGATGAAGCCTGTAGACTAGACAAAGGAAGATGTTCACCCTTTGAGGGCATCCGCTCCCAAAGTTCCTGTTGAGAAGGGTAGACCTAGTGGTGATTCCAAGAGTACTCCAATTGTGAACTGTCCATAGAAAGATAATACATCTCTGAGTGCAATGAAGGCGACTCAAAATGGTAAAATCGCACCTAGGAATGGAAAAACAGGTATGTTTACTCTGCCCTATCGTGTTTATAACATTAATTACAATATTGTGGATGATCTTAAGAAATCCCAAGTTAATATCACATACTTCAATTTGCTAAAATTAACGCAGCAAAGAGATCTGATCTTGAAATCTATGAATGAACGGAATTGCAAATCTCCCACCAATCCAAGTAGTCAAACCAAAACTTCGGTGTCTAGACCCATTAGTACCTCCAGTACATCCCAAAAGTCACCAACCATGGAAGCCACTCTGTCAAAAATAAATCGAACGCCCCAAGATGTCAGTGCAGCCATGATAGGAAGGAAATCAAAATCCATGACTCCACCTTTCCTTATCACATTTGAAATCTTCAACATGAACGTACACAATTGCTTGGTAGATTCAGGTGCCTCATCCACTGCTATGCCTTATGCTGTTGCTAAAAGACTTCGCGCGATACCCGAGAAAAATAGAACTCTAATTATGCAATTGGATAGAACGAATGTGAAAGTAATTGGGAAATTGAAAGATGTGTTGGTTCGGATGTCTACCATACCATAGTATACACAAGTCATTGACATACTGGTAGTCAACATACCCGATGCTTATGGCATGCTGCTTAGTAAGGACTGGTCAGCAAAATTGAATGGATATTTCTCAACTGATTGGTTCCATCTCTTGCTGCCTCAGAAGGGAAAAGGTGATATGCTGAGGGTTGATCGAGAAAGATACATGAAGTATGTGGTGACAGAACTAAATGCCCCCAATGAACCTGTAATTTTTACCAACTCTATCCTTGGGAATTATAGTTTCGACGTTTGTGCCAAGGAAACCTGTTTTGGAGAATTCCATGCAAATATAGTTGAAGAAACTGTGACAAACACTGTTGGAAGCTCTCCCCTGCAATCCAACTGATGGATTATCCAGTATTATAGTATATGATAGGACTAACTTCGTAGAAAGCAGTTCAATTGATGTAACATTACATTCTATATTTTGAACTCTCTATTTTGATGGCTCTAACTGCCTTGAAGGTGCAGGTGTTGGGAGCATTCTTATTGACCCGCAAGGGAACCAATATCTGATGGCCAGTCGGTTGGAGTTCACATGCACCAACAACACGGAAAATATGAAGGCTTGTTGCAAGGCCTGAAAAAGGCCATTGATATGAAGGTAAAAAATCTTAAAGTTTTTGGTGACTCATAGATAATTGTGGACCAGGTAAAAAAAAGGATACACTATAATTCGCCACACTTGGTAAGGTACCAACGTGAGGTATGGAGCTTAATTGACAGTTTTGATTCTTTTAATATCACATACATACCTCGAGGGCAAAACCAAGATGCTGATTTGATGGCTGGTATGGCTAAAAAACTTTTGCCGTATTTTAGATTAAAGAAGAATAAATGTTATGTTGAATTGATTTTCAGACCATCCGTGCCTAATAACATCTCAAATTGGTAGTTGTTCGAAGATGACGAGCAAATCCTTGAGTTCTTGCACTGCAAGAATATATTCAAGAATGCAGTGATTGATGAAAAGGAGCATGACAAGCTTATGAATGAGAGGGAAGATGAAGAAAAGGATCAGCCTAATATGATTCCCAAGTCAGTTGTCAAGATGGAGCACTTGTATGACCTGCATGATAAATTCAAGAAACCGACTAACTACAAAATGCATAGCTCATCCATGAAGTATGAATCGGTCAACCTTGGAACCAAAGAAGACCCAAAAAATGTCAATTTGGGCTTGGGGTGCTCTCCACAAGAGAAGGTTGCATTTGTTAAGTTGTTTAAAGAATACAAGGATGTATTTGCATGGACATATGGCGACTTAAAAACCTTTGATACCAGTGTTATGCAGCATGTAATTCCTCTGGAAAAGGAGGATAAGCCCTACCAACAAAAACTTCACAAGATGCATCCCAGCCTAGAACTGTTGGTGAAGAAAGAATTAAACAAAATGTTGGATGGTAAAATCATTTTCCTGGTCAGACACACCCACTGGGTAGCCAATCTCGTGCCAGTAAGAAAGAAAAATGGAGACATCAGACTGTGTATCGATTTCAGAAACTTGAACAAAGCATCACAAAAGGATAACTATCTTGTCCCTTCTATGGAACACATCCTTCAGTGTGTTTCTAGGTCTGAAATGTTGTCCCTATTAGATGGGTTTTCAGGATATAACCAAGTATTGATGTCTAATGGGGATTAGCTTAAGGAACCCTTCAACACTAAATGGGGCACTTACGCATATCGTAAAATGCCTTTTGGACTTATTAAAGTGGGCGCCACATTTCAAAGAGCTATGGACATAGCTTTCAGAGGGTTGATTAACAGATCAGTAGTGGTTTACATGGATGACATTACTGTGTATTAATATCACAAAAGAGATCATATCTATCACCTGAAACAAACTTTCCAAAGATTCTGAAGATACAAAATATCATTGAATCCCAAGAAGAGCGTCTTCGCAGTTACAGAAGGGAAACTACTCGGTCATATCCTCTCTAAAGAAGGGATTGTTATTGATCTTGAAAGAATAGAGACCATCATGAGAATACAACCCCCTGCAAATAAAAATGCAATGCAATCTTTCTTCTAGAAGATTAATTTCTTTAGGAAATTCATCTCAGGTTTTGCAGAAATAGTGTGTCCCATGTAGCTAATGATGGAGAAAAACATTGTGTATAGGTGGAGCGGTGAAGCTAAGAAATCATTTCAGTGAATTAAGGAAGCCATCACAGAAGCTCCTGCGTTGGTCAGCCCCAATTTTGACAAGGAATTCTTATTGTACACATTCGCCTCTAATGTTTCATATGCCGCAATCCTCACCCAAAAAATGATGACGGCAATGAAGTACCTATCTCTTATATGAGCTCTAATCCTTAGGGAGCATAACTAAACTACCCAGACGTGGAGAAACAAGGCTTTGCGGTTTTTAAATCCGTAAAACACTTTCTCCCTTATTTATTAAAGGCCAAGACTAAAGTAATCATTCTCCATCCTGGCGTAAGAGCCCTCTTCATGTAGAAAGAAATGGGTGAATGGAGAGGGAATTGGATAACCGCACTTCAAGAATTCGACCTCGAGATTAAGTCGACTAAGATAGTTTGAGGGTAGGGATTTTGTAGGCTAGCAGCAGAAGCCTTGGCGGATAAAGAAGGGGTGTCCAAAGAACCAAAAGTGCAGAGCATGCAAAATTCACAAGTAGAATTTATGGAGGAGCCCCTGTGGATTAATGAGATGCTGATGTATGAGTGCCGAAACGTTAGAAGCCCTTTTGGATCCTGAGTCATGGTATTATGACTTACACTTTTATCTAACACAAGGAGCATGTCCTGAACACATGGATGCATTACGAAGGAGAGCGCTCAGATTGAAATCTAATCAATATCACTTAGCCAATGGCACATTATATAGAAAAAATTATGATGGAATCTGGCTGAGGTGTTTGGGAAAGGATGATGCTGATCATGTCTTGAAAGAAATGCACGACAACCCAGTAGGTGGTCACTATGGTGGAGAGACCACTGCTCACAAAATATTAAGAGTTGGATATTATTGGCCCACAGTGTTCAGAGACTCTCATGCCTACGCTTAGAAATGAAAGGTATGTCAAACTACTGCAGGACGAGAAAGAAAGCTAGTCGTTCCCCTCAGGCCCGTTATGATTTATCGCCTGTTCCAGCAAAGGGGCCTAGATATCATAGGCGAGATCACTCCGAACTCTTCACAATAGCATAAGTATATACTCACAGCGACTAAATACTTGACCAAATGGACCGAAGCCATCCCGCTTCGGAAGGTAAATGAAGACAAGGTAATATCATTTATCGAGAAATTTATTATCAACAGGTTTGGCATCCCTGGCGCTCTCATATTTGACAATGCTTCTTACTTTTCATCACTGAAATTGACTGAATTTTCTATTGATAAATCAATTCACATAAGGTATGCATCAAACTATTACCCCCAGGGAAATGGAGTTGCAGAGTCCTCAAATAAAAACCTCATCCGCATAATCCGTAAATATGTCACCGACAACCAGAGGAATTGGCATAATGCCCTAACAAATGCCCTTTGGGCTGATAGAGTCACCCCAAAAGTGGCATTAGGAAACTCCCCATACTTCCTCGTCTATCGACAGGAAGCCATCTTGCCTCCCAACATTACCCTTCCCTCCTTACAGCTCTCCCAAGCTTCAAGAGGGACCCCTTCAGCCTTACTTCAAAAAAGGATCAACCAACTCGTGAAGTTGGAGGAATTGAGAGATAAAGCTAGAAATAAATTCAGAAATCACCAAATGATTGTGAAGAGATGGTTTGATCACCATCTAGCAGGAGATAAAAATTACGAGGTAGGAGAGCTAGTCCTAAAATGGGACAATTTGAATGAGCCAAAAGGTAAATACAAGAAATTCCAACACTTATGGCTGGGCCTGTTCCAAATTGAGGAGAAAATTGGTCAGGGAACTTACAGATTGAAAACTTTACAGCGAGAAACTAAAAAACTCCTTGTTAATGGCCAACATCTTAAGAGATACTTCCAGTAACCACCACATGGTGGTTACCTCCTGAGTAGGTTAGTATTCATTTTTATTTTTCTGTTAGATTAGTTAATTTTTTTGTAGCTTCCGTTCTTGTTATTTCCACAGAGTTTATTTTCCCTCTGTTTTGAATTTCGGTCCTTTTCAACCAGCGGATTTTGGTCTTCCACTCTCGTTTTCACTTTTATAAACTCTCTTTAGATGGCCCTCATTCACCACCTTCAACTCTTTCCTCCCTCATTAACCTGCTGATAAGTCTGCCAATCCTAGATTCACTGTTACCTTGCAAATCAAACAAACTTTCAATGAGCCTATGAGAAATTGAAAATCAGCTGTGGAATTCAAATCAAAGCCACTCATTAGCATCTGTTGGGAACTAGGTAAGACCTGTTGATAACCTAGATACAAAGAGCATGTAGGGGCATCTTTATAAAACGAAAAAAATGTGTAACCACAGATGGACTAGCATGGCGGAACGCTGCATTTTTAAAAAATCCCACTCAGACCTAGCTTATACTTGCCTGTAAGGTTTGCAGATATTCTCCATTGGTCCCATCCACCACACTAAGTTTTACAATACCTTTCATCTACAAGTAGACCTCCTTTCATGGGCTAAGCTCACTGTCATATACCCTGTGGCAAATCCAATTTTGCTCTAGTCCTTGTGCCTGAAACTGGAAGGGCCTATTTAAAAGAAAATGAAATATCAAGTCCTTGTGCCAATCTGGAAGGATAGGTTGTTTGGGAAGCCGGCTGGAGTAGGGACTATTGTTGGGCTCAGAGTAATGGTTGACACAGCAAACCCAACCTTTCTTAAGTGGTGTAAAAAAATGGCATGATCCATGACTACGCCCCATTCAATCATATGAAAATATAGCACTGAAATTCTTATATAAAGTGTAGATAAACATATCTATATCAAGTTTGATGAGTGATAAAGAGCTCAGGTACACACCTAAATAGGTATTGACAAACCAGTGATGGCCCCGAAAGGATTTTGAAAGTAGAAAACAGGTAAAGGAGGGTCAATAAATCCCATAATACTACCATTGGAGAATGCCTGTCAAAACCCTATTAGTAAGTGGAAGCTATTTGTATTTATCCCACCTGAAGCAATTAATGTTGAAGTGGAACCCATGCCTGTCCATCTATACAGTTTGCATTTCAAGCTTATCTTAACACCCTGATGTTCTATTGATCCAAGGTCTATTTGGAAACAGAGATAACTGGTTCACCCAGCGGTTCGCCATTTGTTGTGGCCACAACCACCACCCTATTAAAACCTGCCCTGGTAGAAATTTTGAATGGGTCCCCTAGAAGTTTGATCTTTCACTTCTCCGAATGATTTGTTTTTGTCCCAAGGATTTTAACTCTGTGCCAAGTCGAATCTTCAATTCTTAATGGCCAAGTCCCCCTTTAATAAATCTTTGTTGCATGATTCATTCACAACCCAATCTAGCCCTCATTCATATCCTTCATCGAGACTCTTTCAAATCCTCATAAACGTTAATGGTGCCATATGCCCACGCATATAATCATCCCCACTCTTTACCATGGTCGTATGTGGACTCAACCCTCAAAACCTTCTATCGCGCCGCTATTTCTATTACAATACTTTTGTAACAGAAATACTTTCACAAGTGTATGTGACTTACCTTTTTGCTCTCTTTCGGTCTTTATGCATTTCTCAATGCCTGCCTCTATCGCTATCGCAATTTCTACATTTCCGCGGTTATACTGTGCCTTCCTCTTTTGCATCCGCTAAGCAAGAACCTTCCGGAATTGAAATGCAATTAACAGCGACACATATGATGTCGGGTCCATTCCCCAATCGCAAATCGCAATCGGCGGAACCTGAGGCCCATACATAAGGCATTCCATGATATGGCAGACCCACTGCGATTATTAAATATAACACATACATTTATCAGGTTCGCTTTCCCAATCACAAATCGCAATGAAGAGTTCATGGCTTATACATAAGGTTATATGAGATATGGCAGACCTGTTGGGACTATTAACCGCAACATATATATTTTCGAGTCCACAGCCTATCGCTAATCGCAATAGGAAGTCAATGAAAGTGAAGCCCATGCGATATGCGAAGGGGCGATGAGTGGACCCGACGATAATTATACGTCGGGGTGCATAATTTTTGAAGTCTGGCCCTATGGCCCAGCCACGATTTTTCCCATGTTTTCCTGTGTATTCGATAAAATGTTGTGGTCCCGGTTTTCAAAGGAAAATCCCATATGGCAGACCCGATGGGATTATTAACCACGGCTCATATATATTTCGGGTCTGGCCTATCACAAAGCGCAATCGGTAGAGCCCAAAGATTAAACATAAGTCGCGATGCGATTACCGGACCCGATAGAGTATGAGTTCCCGTCTATAATATTTCAAGTCCGGATTTCGGATCCGATTCTGTGTTATGTGATGATTTTCAATGTAAATCGAGTTTATGCTTGTGGGACTTAATCAATGTGTGAATTAAAAAACAAGGGCCGATTCTTTCACACTTGTTCCTTTTGATGTTATAAACGTTTAATGAAGGCAAGATTTGTGTTTTTAAGCATTTCTATCATATTTTCATAAGTATAGATGATGTTGGTTATCTCTGCAAGCGAGGACCGAGAGAAGGCAAGCGAGGTTTGAGAATGAATGCATAAGCATCAAGTATGGCTCCAGATAAAAGATGCATGAGCGGATCCGAAGAGTTTATATATGCGGATATGTTTTATTTAAAGATTTGGCTTTAAGCGTTAGCGGTCATGTTTCCTTGTGTGACCTGTGTGTTCCAAAGGTTATGCGGTCTTAGGCCTTATCATGAAGAAATGACACGCATGCATCCTCCTTTCAATCAGCATCTATTCGTTTCCCTAGGAAATGAAACGCTCCAGCAGATGTGGCCTTACGTGTCAGCGGTTACATCGACTGCTCTACGATTGTATATTCTAATTCCTAAATTGAAAAGAGAAGGAAGGTGAAAGGTTAAGGGAAGATAGAGGGTCAGTTCCTTCTACATAAATATTACCTTTGGAAATGAAGGGAGGACTTTTTTGGGCAGAACAGCTTTTGATTTGTTGTGAATAAAGAAGATTGTTTGGGTCAAGAAGGAGCCTTTTGTTTCAGATTTATTTTCCTCTTCTTTCATGTGTTTTGGATCAGAGTATTGTTGTTGGCATAAAGATAAATGTGTTTTGCTTTGTGCATATTGATAACATACAGTTCATGGTTGTTCCTGGTTATTCAAATATAATTCAATAGCATGCTAAACTCGTGAAAGGTTGTTGATTCGAAACTTTGTTAAACATCATTTGCAAGTGCTATTTGTATGGAAAGGAATGTGTATTCCTATATAAGTAATTAGATTGCAATTAGGATTTAGTACAGCCTTGCTCTTATGTGAACCAGCCATTGATTCATTTGGACTTCGAATCTATATATGATGTTTAATCTCTTTTTGTTATGCTCCTACAGGATAGATTAGGATAGTTAGGACTAGCTTAAGTAGTGAGAAGTAGTGTAGATAAGATTTGATACATATAGGTTATTTGTTTCTTTTGTTGATTTAATTGAAGTCTTCCTCCAGGAAGCAATCTCTCAACACCTTTAGCAATTTACGGGATCCTTTAAAACTTGTTGGAGCTAGCCACCATAAACGAGAACAGATCTAATTGGGGTCTATGATCGGGTTAGTTCCCCTTATTGGTATAGCAAAAATTTGCCATGTTAACACGTTCAAATAAATCAAGCAAACAACACTCACACAAGCGAATACACAAAAAGCGACAGAAATTCATCACAAGGCATGGGAAGCGAGCTTACCCCAAAACAGCTGGGCTGAATGTGCCGACTGCTCCTAGATGTGATGTGGGATGTCAGAGCTACAAGGTTTATGTGAGGAATGAGCTTTGCAGCATCCAGTTGATGAGTTTTAATAACATTGAGGTTGTGACGTGCATGCCACAAATCTAGGGGAAGCGACACTTGGAGGGAGGTTTTTAAACTGTTCCTTGAATGTAACCTCCAACTGCTAAACATATATCCCTGAAGCAAGGGATCCCTTTGCATGTTGCCTTGGGAGAAACAGTCCATGCATGCAAGTCCATTTTGCTCAGACATTGAGGGAATCGGTCAACTCAGCGATACATGCAAGAGACTGCTTGACTACTCGTGAAAAATGTGCATTTCTGGCTAGGAGCTGGGCTGGCTTCCCAGGAGATTTGCACAATTTCTGGCCTGATTAGCTGACTGCTGCCTAGATTTGTGCAAATCATGGGCTGAACAACCTTTTGTTGGGAAAATTTGCGCAAATCCTGCAGGGAGGGTTGGTTGGCATGATTGTGCAATCTTGGATCCCAGCAAGATGTCAGAGAGGATTCCGCATTTCTGGATGGAAGGTTGGTTTCCCTCCAGAAATGTGCAATTTTCAAGGGGAAGTTGCTCAACCTGTTGTTGGACCGAGTCCAGGTGAGCAGCCTATGAAGGGAAAATATCAAACTGTGATCGACAGGCTACCTTTGAGCAACAAAGACATTGAAGCTTGAGTACTTGACGAAGCAAGGCAAGCTGCTGTAAAGGTTGGTAGGGAGGCTCCAAAACAAGCTAAGGAAAAATTTTGGAGGGTGGTTATAGCCTCTACAACACTTGGTGACACACTGGTAGAACTCTATCTCTATGAATGGACCTTGTTCGTGAAAAGCAAGTCTAACACCTCCGGAAGTATTTTTCATCTCTCAGCTCGTCTTGGCTTCACACTAACTTGATTGTAAGATGTAGCATCTGCCAAACTCTTGGTCGATTGACACACATTCCAAGACAAGGGAACACAGTTGTTTCAATTGGGATTGAGGGGTATATAAGTGCACATGAAGTATAGTCGTCAGAGTCTAAGTTTCATCTCTGGTGTTGCTCCACTGCCATCAAACCTGGACAATACCCCGGTGGAGTTACTTGCATCACCTCCCTACATAGGAAGCCTTTCTCTTCTTTCGCCTTAGTCCTTTTTCTTTTTGAATTTTTTGACATTTTTATTATTTTTATTTTTATTTTCATTTTCACTGTATATAGCATTTATTCATTTCAGAGGCAGAAGAGGGATCCCTACTTATTGACAGTAGAAGAGGTTGTTCCAACATAGAAGTATTTTATCGTATCTTTGACGTGCTTGTTAAGGTTTCCCCCCTCACCTTATTCTACTTCATTGAGCTGACAAGTGTTAACCCAAAAACAATCGACTAGAGAAGGTGACACTAGTTAGCGCACAAGCATTGTTTTTAAACCAAATTTCACTTCGAACAGTACATATATTCCTTCAATGTATCATAGACTAACAGTAACAAGTTCATCATACATAGGCAATATGATAGATAACCAAGTAGTGATAGTTGTACAATCTCTCTCATACTTCACCCAGCTCATTTCAAGAGTCATACATGGTTTCATGCCAACTAACCTACGAACAAAACGAGTGAACGAACTAATCAATCAAAAAGGCAAAGAAAGAGCATAAGCAAAAATGAAAGCGAAGAAAATAAACAAACAATAAAGAAAACAAACAAGCAAACAAAGCATGTAAGCAAACAAGCATGTAAGAAAACAAGCATGCAAGCAAGCAATTGAAAGAAAACACTACTCCTACTCCTACACTAACGTTGCATGGGCTTGATCATGTGAAGTGATATTTCCAATGCAGCCACTGGCGCATTGGTAGACCCATGTTGGTGAAGGCTTGGTCTACGAGTAACCCAGTTGTGCGGACCAGCAAACAAGAAAGATATAACGATGAAGACAGCCACACTTTGTGTTTCAAAGTGCCCACGGGACATAAGTGAGTGCATGTGCATGACGGACAGTCTATGGACTTATCATGGTGTTGTGTGACACTATGTGCAACTTTTAAGCAAAAGCACACTCTTGAATGAGACATGCAAGCAAACAAAAGAAACAAAGATAACTTTTGTCACGCACGAGTGCTTGAAATGTAAGACTCCTCCAATGCAAGAGCAATGGGATCATGCATTTCAAGTGGAGGAAGTGTGATCTGTGTGTGATATGGATCTTCAATGCATACAAACGAGTGATGAGGAGCCTTGGGTGATTGAACAGTTTCATGATCAGAAGCGAGACTAACCCCAAGAGAACGAGAACCTGACATAACCATCAGCTCAAGTTGAAGTGCCTCGACAGTCTTGGATGTCTCAACTTCATCATTAGGTAGATCATCATAAAATGGTGGCTTTGAAATATCAAGTGTGATAGATTCATGATCATGATCAAAAATAGAAGCAAATGGATCATGACTACCATGATCAGAAAAAATCAATGAATTATTTGGCATCCTTATAATCAGGTGAATCAAACAGAGGGGTAGATGAAAAGTGAACGAACTCATCCTTTATGTTTCTGGAAAAGACAGATGAAGGATCAAGTGGATCTTCAATGAATAAATTATCATCTCCATTGTCGAATGATGGACTAACATCCGGTGAGTCCTGGGAGTGATCAACAATGAATACATACGTGGATGAAGACACACATGCAAAATCATGGATGGCAGGTTAACTAAAGAGGCTAGGAAAGAATGGAGGGGGCTCAGACAGAAGGGAGTCATCCTTTTTCAAGTGTCGATGTTCAATCTCCCACTCATACTCTTCATGAATGACAACGCATGTTGTTTGTGCAACAACAACTCCATCAGTGAGTTGTTCCTCATCTACAACAATTGAAGAGTCCGGAGTGGATGAACACAAGACAGCATCATCCGGAGAAACACCTGAGTGCAAAGACGGAGGTTGAAGAAAAGAATGCACATGGGAACTCGAAGGAGTCACAACCAAATATGCAAAGAAAAATGAGTGGAGTGATATTCGGAGGGTGTGAAGGATGAAAAAATGTGCGAACATGATCCTCAACATCACTGAGCGATAGTGGAACTGTTGAATCAGGGAGACGCAGCCAGTACGTTGAGACAGTGCCTGCTCCCACATGGGATTGCGTAGTTCCATCAACAAAGAAGGTTGAGCGAGGCTTGACATCAAACTTTCAATTGGGATGGGCAGATTTCTTAAGACAATAGTCAAACTGGTCACAAATATAAGCAAACTTCATCTGGCTCCTCGGAGCTTAAAACTGGAAGTCACGGAAGCACTGCCAAAAATCAATAACAGATTCATGCGGATCCCTCCGTTGTTGTAACAATTTCCGGTCAAGATTATCTGGATCAAAATGATAGAACATTTCTTTGATAAGATCACAAAAGTGCTCACATGAGTGCACAGTGTCAGCCGGTAGGCTGAGCACCCAACAAAATGGAGATTCATGAAGTGTGTATGCAAGCAGCAACCTAGCCTATTCATTAGTAAACTCATCTTTCTCATAAATCATGGAAAGAAATTTATGTAAGTACTCAGCCTAGGCTACTTCTCCTTCACCATCATACATGTGAGTGGACAAGATATTGAAAATCTTCCCCGAGATGGAGACATCTTCACAATTCGAAAAACACCTCGTGGGAAGAAGAATGCAAGACTCCATGAAAGATATGCAAAGGTTCAAAATTGGATGAGAGCACACTGCTTGTCATCAGGCCCTCCTTCTAGTGCCATAAATGTTGACGGTGCTAGACCCGCCAACATGTCAAGGGGATCTCCCCAGTAAGAAGTCCCAATTATACCTTAGACCGTTTGGTGTAGGAGTCCCAGCAGTGGGTCATAAGGTAATGCCTTGACCGTGATGTCGCATAGAGGCAAGTAATATAACTCTGTCAGTAGCAAGGGTGTGACTAATGCAGTGAGTCAAGGAACGAGCATGAGAGGTTCCAACACTTCAAAGGGAAAGGAAGGTGAAGGTGAGTTCCAGGTTGAGAGGGATCAGTCCCAACTCGACTAGGAACACACAACATAAAGGACATGCACAGCTTCCGGCAGAGCAGTCGACATGGAAGCAGCAATTACAACATACAAGGTAAGATAACATGAACATAACTCATGGATTAGTTCGAGATCAGTGTGACAGTTGATATAACAAGGTTCAGATAGAGGTATATCTAATGTCCGATGGAGCATTCAACATGGATCGTGACAGCATTAACAACATATGCAACACATTAACAACAAGATTCATATAATTTCATACAAATCAGTTCATATACAAGTACATAAGTTAAACAACATATATCATTAAGGAAACCGAAGCAGTCCAACTACAATAACAACATTTGAATGAAAATGTGTTGGCTTTTATTATTAAATAAGTGTAAGTCACAATCATACAATACACCATGTAAACCTGCTAGTCCCAACAGTGGAATGTTACAGCCACATCCACCTGCTCCTCAAAAGATATGTACTAGCTCCGTGCAGTGGAGAAGCCAAGGTGCATTACAATACTGTCCAAGCCTTCTTCAAGATAGTCTTAGTATAATCTTGACTGACCAAAAGCCTTTACAATGAGTTATGAGGGACTATTTATAGCAAAGAGTGCAGTGACCCTTGAAATTCCCCTTTGTGACAGTTCAACTACCCTCATGAATCTTCACCTTCTCTATCACTGTTACATCCAACTTTTGACACTCGACTTACACTTGACATGATTCAACATTACAATGCACATGTACTCATGTGAGACAACATGGCTTGAGAAAGCCTTGCAAGACATCACTGACACTCGATCTACTCTGGTGAGATTAACTCTTTGACATGGTTGTGATGGTGAAGCTGGTGAGCTAATTCCAAGCTTGGTTGTTCGTGATGGTGTGCATGTACCTCATGGTGACATCTTGCTTAAGAGAACTCTTGCCTTTGTTGCAACTAGTGCATTAGTTCGACCCCTTCATCCAACTCATCTGCTAACACGTGCATGGTATTCTTGGGTACAGTTGAACCAAAAACACACTGATGCATAGCGTATGTCTGATCTTCAAGTGTGTGTTGGTGGTCATGCACATCAACTTGTTGAAGTGCATGTTCAGCCCCAGTTGGACTTTCTTCTTATCTTCGCCTTTGTGAGTGTGTTGAATGGGTTTTATTGCATGCATGCGCTCAACGACATGCATGTTGTTGGATCCTTTGCACGTGATCAACAACACTGATCACCATGTTTGCTTTATGTCAGCTGCTGGGATGGATCCTTAACTTGTATTGGCGCAATTTCATCCGTGAGTGCATGTTGCGCCCACTGTTGTTCCTGTTTCTACTGCAACTCATTGGACTATCTGTGCAGCTTCATTTTCTTCCTGAGTTGCTGCTTCAGCACATGCAACTCCTTCTTTGTTCCATCTCCTGCCTTTGTGCATCTTCATGTTGTGTCGTCACTTCATAGCCTTAGTCTCCAAAGTTGCTTTCATTATCGATGGATCTTCTTGATCTTGCAACTTTGCTCCACCTCTATGTTGTCAACAACCTTCCTCTTGCATTCGTTGTGTTCACTTCATTCATTGCATTCGCTGCATTCGGTATGCTGCCTTCAGTTGTTGTTCATGATGTTGCTCGTTGTGATGATGTTGCTTTATGTCCTTGTCCACGAACAACTTGATATTTTCGTGAGTAGGCAAGCTCATAGACACTTGATCAACTGCATCCCCAAGAGTGCTCTGAATGGTGTCTTCGTCTTTGCTCTCTTGGAAGCCATTGTACCTGTACTTGCTGAGAGACAGATGAACACCTGCAATACCTGGAGAAATGGAAACACTCATAGCAAGCAATCTGTCAGTCGAAAACAAGAATGAACATGAGAACTGACTTGCAACATACCTGGGTGAATGATCATGAAGGTTGCGCAATTTCAGCCAGGAGGTCGGGGGACAGACTGCCAAGACTACACAAGGCTTAGTCCGAGTTGTTGAGAGACTGAATGACTGCTAGAACTGTGCAATGCACAATCCACTCTATTTGTTGATTGTTGGGATTGCACATTGCACAATTCCAGCTGGGAAGGACTATTGACCCATGGACAAATTTGCACAATTTCTTGAGCCAAGCAGCCACTATCCTCCAAAAATGCGCAAAAAAGTCCTAGAGGCCAATGTTGGGCAGGAATGCGTAGCTCTGGAGAGGAATGTGAGACTTCCTTTCCCAGATTGTGCAATGCAGCCTTGGTGAAAGCACAGTCCGGGCCAAGGTTAGCCTGACTCACCGACGGGCAACTAAAAGAAAGTAAGTCAGTGAATGCATGGCGACACTGAGGGATAGCAGAAGTGATAAATAGTGCATGCAAAAAATGAATGGAAATACTCAGCAAAGAGATCAACATTCATGTGGGTGAGGTCATTTGCCGATTGGGCGAACGTCCGTGCAAAAGAGTTTCATGCATGCAACAGCAGTGATATAGCAACAAAAATTGAAATCAAGATAGGACAAGGTAGAATACATGTAAACAATAGTAGGCATTCAAAGAAATCAAGAAAGTAGCACTCACACAAGAAAATACACAAAAAGCGACAGAAATGCAGCACAAGGCATGGGAAGCGAGCTTACCCCAAATCAGTTAGGTTGAATGTGCCGACTACTCCTAGATGTGATGTGGGATGTCAGAGCTACAAGGTTGATGTGAGGAATTAGTTCTATAGCGTCCAGTTGATGATTTTTGATAACATCGAGGTTGTGACGTGCATGCCACAAATATAGGGGAAGCGACACTTGGAGGGAACTTTCTGAATTGTTCCTTGCATGTAACCTCCAACTGCTAAACATAGAACCCTACAACAAGGGATGTATTTGCATGTTGCCTTGGGAGAAATACTCCATGCATCCAAGTCTATTTTTCTCAATCCCATAGGGAACCAGTCAACTCAGTTGTACATTCAAGAGACTACTTGACTGCTGGAGAAAAATGTGCATTTATGGCTCGGAGACGGGCTGGTTGCCCAGGCGATTTGCGCAATTCCTGGGCTGAGCACTTGAGTGCTTCCCAGATTTGCACAAATCCTGGGCTGAACAGCCTACTGCTGGGAAAATTTATGGAAATCCTACTGGGAGGTTTGGCTTGCATGATTGTGCAATCCTAGAGCCCAGCAGGTTGCCAGAGAGGATTATGCAATTTCTGGAAGGAAGGTTGGTTTCCCTCCCGAAATGCGAAATTTTCAAGGGGAAGCTTCTCAGCCTGTAGTTGGACCAAGTTCGAGTGAGCAGCCTGTGAAGGGAAAATATCAAACTATGATCGACAGGCTGCCTTTGAGCAAGAAAGACACTGAATCCTGAGGACTTGACGAAGCAAGGCAAGCTACTATGAAGGTTGGTAGGGAGGCTCCAAAACAGGCTAAGGCAAAATTTTGGAGGGTGGTTGTATCAGCTACAACAAAACCCTAATCAGACTAGGGCTCGTTTTACTATGAGGGAACAAGATTAGAGTTTTTGTATGACAAGTGATTCACAAACCCTATCTAATCAAACAATCCTAGTGTATGTTGTACCCTTAATAAGATTTTACATACTTGTAATTTCGGTTCTCATGGACTGACATATTATGTTGCTTTTACTAGTAATGGATACAAGGCTTCCCCATAGATCTTTTTACAAGAATTCATCCTTGATGTATCTATTTATTGCATGTAGCTACTAGGGCTCACTTCTTACCAAAATGTAAGAAGAAATGATTGATGAGACCACTGATATTATTTAGGAATGGAAATTTTATTCCCATTGTTTAGATTTCAATTGCTCATTTCAGGTGTCATATGGTCGGCCTTACTAACTAATCAAAATTTTTACTATGAATACATATATGTGCTAGCCTTGACATTTTAGAGATCACAAGATGTGGATTATGAGGATAAATCCTTCTTCCATAGGTCAACGAGATTCTGAAGGTAGATATACTTTTAAGACAAAACTAGAGAGCATTTTCCTAGCTCGATCTAGGTCTTCTTTTGATGAAATTTGAGATATATATACAAAGAACGGATGAATCCAATATTTGAAGGACATTTCGGCTCGATGACAATATGTAACCTTTATTTATTACAATACCTTGCTATCCAGAATAGAATTTGTTATAGGACTGGTATATTATTGAGGTTTTGATGTGAAGGAGTGACCTTGTAAATAATTCCCTTTGATCTCAGTCTTCCTTGAGATCTTACACTCATGAATTCAAGCCGAAAATTATGCTCAAAAGAAGAAACTATCTCGATATCTTAGATCTTTTATAGATGTCGAAAAAAATAGTCCATGAATCCTTTATGGACTTTGGAAAACTACTATTGACTAAGATACATACCATAGGTATGAATTTGCACAGGAGGAAGGATTATTGCAGACCTTCAGGTTTTGGATCTTCGCTCTAATGCTAGTGAATGTGTCCTTCCTTAGTCTTGAATATAATCGCTTCGCTTCTCAAGGATGTTATTTTTGTGCTTTCAATCTGGTTGTAGTAGGTATGTGTCCTTACTTCGCTATCGTTGATAGGGCCTTCGACCTAATTTGTGTAGTTAGGGCTTCCAAAAAGACTGCTCATAAAGTTTTTTTTTGCCCCCTTAATTTCGATCTAGGGAATTAGAACTTTCTTGAGGTGTAATAATGTCAAATTGATCTTCTTTCTACCCATTGTCCAAAGCCCTAACTCTAATAGTATGTTGAGAAATATAGGGCAGAACATTACCATTATTAATTGATTTCTCTTTTGCCTTTGGAAATTTCTTGTGAGTTAAGTTAATTATTTATCATTATAGATTAATTATCTTTATCATCAAGACATTTGAAAAATAAAATATTATAATGCAAGCACGAGAAATGCACCAGAAGTAGGCTTCAAGCCAAGAAAAAACCTAGAGAACTCTTTCTTGTAGAATTTTCAATGAAAACTTGCAAGACCAAGACTATAGACTATCCTCCAAGAGACCAGGCCAGCCACCCAACTAGAAATTATTCCTTTCTTTACAAATATGAATCTTCATTAGTCTATCCTTCCACAAAGGATTTCGGTAGTATGTACTTCTATAGAAAATTATGGATGCCAGAGAGAGACATATATCAATACCCAAATCAATTTCAGATTTCCTCCTCTTCATGTTGTTGTTCTGCGTGAGAGCTTCATTAGAAATTCGAATGCACAAGTGAGTCTTTGGAGGAAGAATTCCTCTTCAATAAATAGTCATTTTCATGGGTCCTCAAGCCTCTTCTAGGCCAACCATTAGGGCTAGCCAACCTGATCTCTTGGGATTTTTCTAGAAATTTACATGACATGAAATATTTCTATTTACATTGACATGAGAGCCCTTCTAGGGGTTTCACATTATAGCTTTGATTTTGACTTTGTAGAGCATTCAATGGGTGAAAAACCTAAGAAAAAAACCATGGGAAAGAAACACATGTATAAATAATTTTTTCTTTTACAAAAATAGATATTTTCTTTTTCTTCTTTTTTGACAATTACAATTATTACATCGGGTCATGACATCATAATTATGAAGACCAACAGTAGTTACATTTCAACACTTCTGTATGATATCATTCTTTACATTCATGTGTCAGTTTTAAGTAAATACACAACATAATCATAGAAGTTATTTTTTATAGATAAAAATAAAATTATTATATTGTTGATAGCAATTTTATATTTTATTTAAAAATATTTTTTAATTCTTCAATTAAGGCATTGGAAATGTCAATGGAAAAGGGAAAACTTGTCACCCCATCATCTCCATTGCATTTAAGAGGGGAGACAGTGTGGCTATCCCACCCCTTGTAGTTGCACATGCAAATTGTCTTCACATCCCTTCGCATTAAGATGGCAACTCCCATTCCTATCATGATATCTTGGCTCATTTGTTGTGGCTTCATGTTATTCTACAATCTGAGTGGTGTTTCCCAACCGTAGTTGGGATATTTCCACCACTATGTTGGCTTTGTGGAAGCTATGGTTGACGGAGGTCATAGTCCCCCAAAGGTTGGCCTTCAAAGTACACCCCCTATGTGGAAATTCAAGATTGGAGAAAGGAGACAACTACAATGATAGAAAACCCTAAGATTTTGGAAGCAGTAGTAGCAAGTTCAAAGTCGAAATGGGAGGTGGCGAGAGAGGAACCATGTCTCATCTACAATATCTCAAAACCCGATGGGTTAACAATTGTGGGCCATCCTGATAGTGTGGAAATTACTTAGTGTGCCATGGGTTTTATGGTTGTTTGATCCTGCCTTAATATACTCTTTGTAAGCCCCTCATTTGTTTTTACTGGCTAATGCCATTCCCAGGCCTACCTAGAATCTGGGTGTTGAATGTTGAGATGTCATCATTATTGTCATTCATGGCCCAAACAAAATGAATTACTTTTACCATTAGTTGTGCATTGCATCAAATAGGGAGACAAATCTCTATAATACATACTTACAAGAAGGGGTCATCTATAGTGCCTCGGTCTTTATAGCAACATGAGTAAAATCAATGGGAGTCTTGGGCTAATTGATATTTACACAAGTAAAAGAATTGGCAGCTACATTGGTGGATATGAATATTGAAGGTGATGCTTCGTGGAGGGCCCTTATTTCTCAAAGATACTTCATGGAAATCAATGTTAATTCAAATATCCTGAAAAAGGGAAATTTATATTTTTCCTAGTCCAGTTCGTATCAATATAGATTGCAATATCCTACGAGCATTCAAAGCATTGAAAAATCAAATACAATATAGGAAATTTAGAGTATTGTAAAACCAAACAAAATAATAGCATTATAATACACAGATTGGCATTCAGAGCATTGGAAAGTAGAATACATAAAGTAGATTAAAATACACAAATGGGTATTCAAAGCATTGTGAAATCAAATACAATATGTGTATTGCAACCCCCAAATAGGAATTCAAAACATTCTTAAATAAAATACAAACAATCTATGTTTGAAAGTAAAATTAAACAAAATATGTTGATTGCAAACCCAGATGAAAGGAGGTGAACATTTTGGAGGGTCCTAGCTCACACTAGTGGCCTTTTAACTTCTGATGTAATCATGTTGTAGCGACTGAAACACCCTCCAAAATTTTGGCCTGCATCCAAATTTCGGAGCCTTCCTTGGTTTTTGCACTGATGGTTGCAAACACTCGAGCTCATTCCATGAGCTCCTATAGAGTCTTTACACCTTTTTGCTTGTCCGGCCAGAGGTCGTCTTTTGGCATGTTGATTGCTTTGTCATGCTTTCGGTCTTGTTCTCACAATTTTGAAGGTTGGGATTTGTGTTCATGAGTTGTCTTCGCTCTATGAACATCGGTCGTACTCACACACAAAGTTGGAAGCATTGTTGCGCAAGTTTCTTCACAGTCGTTCGAAGGTCTATCTCAAGTGTCGCACTTGTAAGTTTTGATCTTAAGACAATTTCACTAAGCACATGTTTGTCTTGTTGGTTTTTGGTGTCATGTCGTTGAGTCATGATAAGTGTTTGATCACAATGTCATGTCTACACAAGTTCACTTGCTCTCGAACTTAGCCATTTTTCCTTAAAATCTATCAAGCGGACAAACCCCTTCAATCGGTCCCTGACTGAGCTACACTACACAGTCTCATCTCTCAGTGACCATGCTCTGCTGCCCAAAACTGTGCAATGCTTGAGGTTGTCTTTTGAGGCAGCTGCACTGCACAATCCTGGAAGTGAGCAGGTTGTCTGTCTCCCAGAATTGCGTAGAAAGTGTCTCCAAGCCCGATCCAATATATGCTTCTCGCATGATGAGTTCTCAAGCCTCCCTCTGGTCCACCAGAAATCTACACTGCACTGTGACTCGAGGTTGAACTACTCACCAGAATTGCGTAGACATGCCCAGCTGCCTGCCCTGTACTACCTATAGAAATTGCACAGTCATACTGAGTCAGTCCTCCTGCTGGCCTGCTTTTCTTTGGTCCTGAAAATTACACAATTCTGATTGGTACACTTTATGCTGCCCCACTCTGCACTGTTTCCAGAAACTGCGCAGTGTTGCATGTCCCGCATTGTCTCTCAGAAATACGTAGTTATGGCCAGACGCTCCCCGCATCCTGACATGCCCTGCTCTGGAAAATGCGCAGAATTTCCTGCTAGTGCCCCCTACTTCCCCACTCTATCTCCCTCTGAGAAATCGCACAAATCCCCAACTAGACCCTCACTGACCCACTCATTCCTCTGTTGATTTTTGGTAGCATCAGATGTGCTCAAGCTATGAAATTTTGTGGAGAGGCTAAGGTGCATGAGATATCCAAGACCCGGAATCGTTTGGAGAAATTCCACTCAGATGAAGAGATATTAAAATAATTAATATTTTTAATGGGTCCCCAAGTCTAAACTCAGGAAAATAAAAATATTAATGTGTATTAATATAAAATGGGTGAGAAAGTTCTAATTCACGAGGATCAAGCTAGTTATAATCTTATCCGTTGATTAGGGGCTTAATCTCAGCCGCTGGATCGTAAATAGAAAAAGTATAAGAGGAGGATTGAGGGTCAGTTTAGGATACACCAAGAGAGATCAAGAATTCGATTTTCTGGGGTGAGGTTTGCTCAGAAATCGAGTTAGTGATCAGTTGTAGTGAGGGGCAGTTAAACAAGGTATTTCTATCCAAGGCTGAAAAACACATATCGGAGAGGAAACTAAGTGCCGAAAGAGGTAGCACAAAGCTTAGGAGGGCGAACGCAAAGGCAAAGGAGGCCCGCAGAGAGAACGTAGAGGGCCATAGAGGCTGACACAAAAGCTGTTGAGGCTAACGCAAAGGACACAGAGGGCTTCAAAGGCAGCACTGGGAGATTCTATGGGATAGACTGGGAGCTGATCAGAAGCTCCTGAGCCAAAGAGGGTGACACAGTTCCAGAGCAGTGTTTGGAGTAGCTTTTGCTGTCCAACACAAGGAATAGTTGGAGTCACTATGGGATTGATCATCTAGTTGCTGATTTGCCGGAATATCTGTCTCCGGAGAGAGGTACTATTGCGAAGGATATTCTCTGAAGTGTGAGCCATTTCCGGCACCCTAGTTGTATTCATGAATCTACTTAATAATACAAACCCTCTATATGTTGCATCAATTTTCCTGCATTGGGTTTTTCGGGGAAGATTATCCAAAAATAATAGTGTCCCTTGTGTGATTGTCTCAGTTTATTTCAGTGTATGAATATATGTGAAGGTTGCATTTGTGTTTACTTCAATATTTATGCAATTAAATAACTTGTTAATGTAAAGAACAAGTAGGAGATAGTAAACCAAAAATTGTAGTAGGGGTTTCTGATGTGTTAGATTCATAACTTTTCACATGGTATCAGAGGGATTGTAGATCATAGGCAACTGAAGGCATCAGCTAGGAAATCTGAGAGTTTGCAGAAGAGAAGCAGTTGTCCTGAGAGACAACATTGTTCCATAGCCAGAGAGGCAGAAGGAAGAGTGACACAATGCAGAGAAGGTGATGTAGAGGCTCACGCTATGCTTGCATCAGCATTCAGATCCAGGAGAGGAAGACGTAGTAGCTGGGAGGAGCCCACAGAGTAGCTGTGTCAGTTTTCTAGGCTAGCGCGGAGGCAAAAGGGGGAAGATCAGGCCTACGCAGTTCCAAGTCATCTTTCTCAACCAGGAAGGATTGACATTGTGGCCAGGAGGAGCTGATCCAGCTCTCACTATGATTGAGCAGAGCCAGAAGGGCTCATATTCTTTAGTTGAGGGGCTAAGGGAGATGTCCAGATTTTGATTTAAGGGGATGGGGGGATGTTGGTTCTGTTAGTGTAGAAAAGTGTCTAAGGAGGATGAACCAAGGTAGATGGAAGCACTACCTCGACAGATTTCTAGCCAAGAAATCTAGATCTGGGTTGTAGCGGTGAAGGAGGATTGGAGAGGTGTGATTCCACAGTTGACCAGAGGATTTTCGGGACGGAAATCAGGACTCAGAGGGAGTCTAGAGAAGAGGATCACAGATGGTAGTGAACGATTGAGGGGTCAAGATAGATTGGACGGATCTTTGAAATTCTGCCATCTGGAAGGCCAAGACCCTGGAAATCTTGGATAAACATCGCATCAAGGACTATGCCTTGAAAATCGTAGTTGTCCCGGTTTACCCTAATTAAAATGTTATTATGAGGAGTTCGAGGTGAAGGTGAAATGTATGATCCTGGACAGCATCAAAGATCATGTCATACCACATATTGTTGAGAATAACACCGCAACGGAGATGTGGCAAACCCTGACCACCTTATACCAGGGCTCTTCCTTGAAGCGAAAGATGTTATTGGAAAATCAGTTGAGGTCATATCATATATAGAAAGGAGAGGAGATAGATCCATTCCTTCTCAGGTTGCAAGGAATTCGCAATCAGCTTACTTCCGTGGGGTCTACACTAGATCCAAAGTTCATGGTCAAGACTTCCCTAAATGTAGTCTCTGAAGAGTGGGAGATGTTTCTTGACGGAATTTTGGGCAGAGTGACTCTACCCAATTGGGAAGAGATATGGGAAGCTCTTCGACAGGAAGATATCAGGAGATTGACCAAGTCGGGGAGTAGTGTTAAGGGAGTTTGAATCAAGAAAGAGGAGGAGGAGGATGCAGCTCTAGCATCTGCGAGATAGTGGGGGGTTTAGAATAGGAAGAAGAAAGATATCTCCAAGGTCAAGTGCTTCAACTGTGGCAAGTAGGGACACTATGCATCTCAGTTCTATAGGAAGAAAGGAAAGGGAGAAGCTTCTGACTCAAAGGCTGCTCCAGCAAAGGCGGAGAAGGATGTCGAGGCTGATGATGATTGTGCTATGAGTACTTTTGCACCTCTAGAGAAGAGGTGGAGATACATAGAGTTGTAGTTCGAAATAACTATAGAGGGGCAAGATCCTTGAGGTGCCCAAACTCTTGGATCACATACGGCTATGGGAGCCCTTAACAACAGTAGCATGATGACAGGTGTCAGGTGGAGCAAGGTGTCATGAAGCAACAGTGGAAGTGCTAGAGTGCAAAAGTCTGTAGCAGCACAATGGAGGTTGTAGTAGTGCGAGAGGCATAGAAGAGGTTGCAGTAGCGCAGTGGTAGCAGATGTAGCATAGGATAGTAGCAGAGGAATCACGAGGCTTCCAAACTGACCAAGATTTCATTTTTTGGGTGAAGTCAGTTACTTACTTCTCGGTAACTGAGTTGCAGTGTAGCAGTTAGCAGTGGCAGTGCTATGGGCAACATGATGCAGCATGTTGAGAGGGAGATGCAGTGTAGATGTAGCAGTGGCAGTGGTAGTGTCATGGGCAGCAGTACAGGAAGCATCAACATAAAGGACCGATGAGGAGGATCAGCATGATGCTTCTATGGTGAAGCATTGCTAGAGCATGTTCCTCGCTAAGAGGAAGTGTTGATTTTTGGTAGAATCTGATGTGATCTAGACACGAAATTTTGTGGAGAGGCTAAGGCACATGATCTCTCAAAGACCCAGAAATATTTTGGAGAAATTCCACCCAGATGAAGATATATTAAAATAATTAATATTTTAATGGGTCCCTAAGTCTAAACTTAGGAAAATAAAAATATTAATGTGTATTAATATAAAATGGGTGAGAAATTTCTAAGTGATGAGGATCAAGCCATTTCTAATCTTAGCCATTGATTAGCGACTTAATATTGGCCGTTGAATCAGAAACAGAAAAAAGTATAAGGGAAGGCTTGAGGGTCAGATGAAGATACACCAAGAGAGACCAAGAATTCGATTTTCTGGGGTGAGGTTTGCTGAGAAATCAAGTTAGTGATCAGTTGTAGTGAGGGGCAGTTCAGCAAGGGATTTCAATCTAAGGCTGAATAACACATATCAGAGAGGCAGCAAGTGTTGGAAGAGACAGTGCAGAGCCTAGTAGGGTTGACGCAGAGGCTAAGGAGGCTAGCAGAGAGGATGCAAAGGGCCATAGAGGCCGATGCATAAGCCGTAGAGGCTGACGTAGAGGATGCAAAGGGCTTTAGAGGTAGCACTAGGATATTTTGTAGGGAAGAATAGGAGCTGATCATCAAATCCTGAGTCAAAGAGGGTGACAATTCCAGAGAGGGTGACGCAGTTCCAGAACAGTGTTTGGAGCAACTTCCATTGTCCAGCACAAGGAATGGCCAGAGTCACTGTGGGATTGATCATCCGGTTGTTGATTTTTTGGAATATCTATCTTCGGAGAGAGGTACTACTAAGGATATTCTCTGAAGGGTCAGTCATTTCTAGCACCCTAGTTGTATTCACGAATTTGCTTAGTAATATAAACCCTCTATATGTTGTATCAATTTTCCCGCATTGGGTTTTTCCAAGGAAGATTTCCCTAAAATAATAATGTCCCTTATGTGATTGTCTCAGTTTATTTTAGTGTATGATCTGTATATTTGTGAAGGATGCATTTTTGTTTACTTAGATATTTATGCGATTAAATAACTTGTTAATGTAAATAACAAGTAGGAGATAGTAAACCAAAAATTGCAGTAGGGGTTTTTGATGTGTTAGATTCTGAAATTTTAACATCCTCATCCTGAAAATTGCGCAGAAATGTCCAGAAGTTCTCCAGGACACCCTGTCTTTTCTTCCTCCAAGGAATTGCGTAGTTTTTCCTATTTGGGTTTCACCTTGCAGTTGTCACTGATATCCCTGATTGTGCAATTTTTCCGCCTAGTGACCTCTATGTAGTTTTTCCCAATAGTACTCTAGAGCCCTTCACCCCGACCTAAGCTTTTCTCTATGCAGTTTCAGTGCCTTGTCCTCCCTCTCGGTCACCTGGAGCTGAAACCAAAAATAATGCATCACGCTAGAATAGGAGATTTTTGGATTTGCTGTATTCCCGTCATGAATAAATTGTAGGAACAAGTACAATGATGGAACATGGCACGATGACGAATGGGATGAAGAGGGAACGCATGCTAGAATACTTGCTCACAGTTGAATGAACGTACAAAGCACATCGAGTAGCAACCAAAAGGGATACATGCACTAAACCATCAAGCAAAAACCAAGACCAACGAAGACCTCGCAACACTTTTCCATGTGAAGGTCAAGACACAACACACCAAGAGCACATCCATCACTCAACATCATAGCAGCTTGACATGGACACCATAGTCAGCCAGTACATGTTAGTAGTGTCATGTCGAGTTGTGTCATGAGTTGTCAAAGCCACATCACTACTATGGGTCATGCTTGTTGTAATCAAATGTAATGTAATGTGAAATTCCAAGAGACACACCTATAAAGTTGAAGAGTCGCGTCAATTGAAAATTCATAGGAAGTTGAACAATCATGAGGGAAGTCCAAGAGTCACAAGGGTCAAGCATCACCTTTGGCTATCTATACCCCTTCGTTGTATGGGCAAAGGAATTTTCACCTTGGCAGAAACCACGCAGTCATACTGAGTCAGGCCTCCTGCTAGCCTGCCTTGCTCTACTCCTGAAAATTGTGCAGTTCTAACTAGTACAGTTTCTGCTACCCTGATCTACACTGTTTCTGGAAACTGGGAAATTCTGCCTATCTCACAATATCTCTCAGAAAAGTGCAGTTATGACCAGTCACTCCCCGCATGCCGACATGCCCTGCTCTAGAAAATTGTGCAAAATTTCCTACCATTGCCCCCTACTTCCCCTCTCTCTCTCCCTCTGATAGCAGATCCCCAGATGGACCCTAAGTGACCCACTTAGTCCTCATCCTGAAAAATTGTGCAAAAGTGTCCAGCAGTTCCCCCAAACACCATGCCTTGTCTTCCTCCCACGAATTATGCATTTTTTCCCAGCTGGGTTCCACCTTGCAGGTGTCACTGTTGCCCCTGATTTTTCATTTTTTCCTCCCAATGACCTCTACGCAGTTTTTCCCGATAGTAGTGTGGAGCCCTTCACCTCATACTCAGTTGTGCTCCACGTAGTTTCAGTGTCTTTTCCTCCCTCCTAGTCAGATGGATCCAAAACCGAAAACAATGCATTTTGCTAGACTAGGATATTTCTGGATTTCATGGCGTCCCGTCTTGAGTGAATTGCAGGAACAGGTACATTGATGGAACATGGCACAACGATGAACAGGATGAAGAAGGATCGCATGCTAGAAGACTTTCTCGCAGCTGACTGAACCTACAAAGCACATCGAGCAGCAAGTGAAAGGGATACATGCATTGAACCATCAAGCAAAGACCAAGACCATCGAAGACCCTGCAATACTTTTCCATGCGGAGGTGAAGACACAACAAACCGAGAGCACATCCATCACTCAGCAACATAGCAGCTTGACATGGACACCACTGTCAACCAGTACATGTCAGTAGTGTCCTGTCGAGTTGTGTCATGAGTTGTCTCGGACACATCACTACTATGGGCCATACTTGTTGTAATCAAATGTAATGTAATCTAAAAGTCCAAGAGACGTGCATGAAGTTAAAGAGTCACATCAATTGAAAAGTCATAGGAAGTTGAGCATCGGATGTGCTCTAGCTCTGAAATTTTGTGGAGGGTAGACCACATGATATCTCCAGAACCCATAAATAGTTTGGAGAAATTCCACCCAGATGCGGAGTTATTAAACTAATTAATATTTTTAATGGGTTCCTAAGTCTAAACTTAGGAAAATAAAAATATTAATGTGTATTAATAACAATATAGGTGAGAATGTTCTAAGTGACAAGGATCAAGCCAGTTCTAATCTTAGTTGTTGATTAGAGATTAGATCACGATCGTTGATTCATCAACAGGAAAATTATAAGAGGAGGCTTGAGGGTTATTTGGAGACACACCAAGAGATCAAAGCATTCGATTTTTTTGGGGCGTGGTTTGTTAATAAAGTCGATCTAAGCGATCTGAGTTGCAATGAGGGGCATTTTGGCAAGGGAACTTCAATCCGAGGCTGAAGAATACATAGTAGAGAGGCATAGCAGCATCAAGAGTATAATTTTTAACCCCGTACAGAAATTTCATGCATATGAATTCTAAAACATAGAAAATAAACAATGTGATAGCATAACACATAAAACGCATATACACAGATATTTTCCACTGGATTCCAAAACCGAGACTACCAGATTGATTTTTCATTATGTCCCTTTCAATGTTACAACATATATATATATATATATATATATACATGCCAAAGCATCCAATACCATGGACCGAAAACCATTGCGCCCAAAACCATGTGCTAAAACCATGCACAAAACCATAGGTAGGTTCGCCCCACCTAATATAGGGTCCCAAAATATTTTCCCAAGGACGCTGCACCGGACCCCGTAGAGGGGGATACCTGCCCCCCTCAAACCCCTTGTGACCCCCCCACTACGCAATCGACGCAACGAAGGGGGGTCTCCGCCCCCCCTCTAACCCCCTGGTTAACTAGGTAGGCTAGTCATGGAAAGAATATAACACAATCCAACATTCTCCCACTTGTTGTTTTCTTTCCACATGACGCCACAAGAGAGCTTAGTCATTTATTCAGCCCAGCAATGCCCATTGTTTCTTTGCACCAAGAGAACTTCTCAGAGCTCACAGATTTTGTCAATGCATCTGCAATATTCTTCAAAATGTCCATATTTACCAGCAACACCTTTTTGTATTATATCATATCCCTCACAAAGTGATATTGAACATGTTAGTGTCGGTCTTGAAAGCCCTCCATCAGCGATCAAAGCTCTTTGCATTTGCATTCGTAGGTGTCTCATCAGTGTCAAATTTTGCATCCCATTAGGCATGCCATAACCCTGATGGAAGAGCTGGTCTATTTATACCCCTCTTGGCTTTGCTGGATCAGGTCATATCAGTCATTAAGCTTTTTCAAGATTGTCTTGTTTGGTCTTGAGGTCAAAGTCCTAGGTCTAGGGTTTTGGTCATTTATCTCTGCAAGGTCATGTCTTTGAAAAATCCATGAGTACTCAGCAAGCCAGAGGGAGGATTGTAAACATGTTTCTTCGATATTTTTATCTTGTACAGTGAACTTTCACCCTGGATTTAAAAACTCTGTTTTTAAGCCAAGGTCATTTTCCAAGTTTTAGTAAATAAGTGATGAAATTTCAAAAGTCTTCAGCAGAAAAAATGCAACCCTGGTCCCCTTGCCAAGATCCCTCAGATGATCTACCTGCAAAAGAATCAAGTCAAAGCACTCAATGAGTCAAATTCAGGATAAAGGAAACCAAAAAACAAAACAAAAAAATCAGTGTTATAAAAGTGTCAAAGATAAACTTTAGAAAGTGGGTTTATGAATGAAATTTTTTCAAATGAAACTTATAAAAGCCCAAATTCCCTCCTTTCACTCTCATTATGCATCCTAACGCTTGCAAGAGAGGTTTGAGAGAGTGATTGAGAGAAAGGAGCAAAGGCAGAGCGATTTCGGGCAGCAGAGAGGGGCGCAACCCGTCGAGCCAGGTGCGCGACCAGTTGGGTGCGCGCGACCCGTCAGAGGGTCTCCCACAGTTCAGAAAAACAACGGGCGTGACCCGTCAGAGGGGCGCGACCCGTTGGGCGTGGTGCGCGACCCGTTGAACTGTCTTGCTGCAAACTTCAAACAAATTGCCCAATCTTCCTCCAAGTCATCAAATTTGTTCGAGGTAGTCTCTTTACACATCATTTTTGTGGTTGGTGATGAATGTAAGCCCTCATGCTTGTATTTTAACCTCAAATCATGCAAGTGAAAAGACATTATATGGCTGCAATGTTAATGAGAAAACTGTGCTAGGGTTTGTGTTGTTTCAAGCTATTTTTCCCTTTGGTTTGTTTCCCTCCTTTCCCTTTCACTCACACTTATATGTTCATCTCTTTTCCCATATTATTTTACAAATGAAATGCAAATCTTTCCCATCCCTAATCACTAAAAATGAAAACCCTACCCCTCTCCCATAGCATCAAAAAAAAAAAACAAAATTCAAAACCCTAGTTCTCCTCCACCATATGCATGTGTAAATAACAAAAAATGTTGGTAAATATGTCAGCATTTTTTGTGCATAGTTTCCCTATTTCCCCTATTAATACATGTATGCATATTCCCATGTTCACTTTCATACATGTTTTTTCCCATATGCAATGATCTTTGCAAATGATTTCCCAATTATAAATATGTATTCCTATATGCATAATGATTTGCAACATTTCCCTTAAAAATTCCCTGTTATATTTATATATTCCCATTCCTTGTTAAAAGGTCCCTCCCCTAACATTTCCCTCATGTCTTTTTCCCCTTGAAATAGCTTAGAGTTTAGCACTTTTTGCAGGCAGAGACAGCAGTTTAGTTTGTCCACTTTGCTCCTAAACCATGTCAGAAACCGAAACTGATGAGCAAAGTGATGACCATTCATCATCTACAGAGGTTGAGGTACAGAGGAGGCCTCGTAAGGGGGGTAAGGGTGGACATCATAAGTGAGAGGAGCCCACCTCTTTGGCAGAATTGCAGGCTTGTCCTATGGCAGTTACTTGTTTTCAGTACATGTCTTGTTATCAGTTTTGTGAGAGGATCTCTCGGATTCAACATCACAGAGAGTTGGCCCGCCTCTTTGTTTTATATTTGCATGATGGACATGTCAATCTAGCAGGGGTAGATTTTACATTGACACCCGAGGTGATCTCACATGCTACAGGGATACCGAATGTTGGTGAGGTGTGGCCTAAGCGCAAGTTGCTAGATACTGTTCACTTTGAGCCCTATGTCCGGCCACCATTCATGAGACATTTGGCGGGTGTTTTTCCATTCAGATTTCTCTGGAGCGAGTATGCTCCCATCATGAGGCTTATTATGCACTATTTTACCTGTGAGGGCAGATTTTCACAAGTGTACTCATATCACATTTGCCTCTTGATGCACTTCACCCGAGTGAGGATGATGAACATCCCGGTCTTCTTCTTTCAAAACATTCAGAGGATGGTGCCCATGTTGCAGAAGAAGACCCCGGCCCAGCAGTACAGGAGCTTATGTCATTATGGTTTGATTCAGCTCATAGTCTTGGATCAGTTGACTCAGCAGGGCATCTCATGGGAGGAGTTCATTTCCTGTGAGTTTTTCACAGCACCACCCCAACCACATCCAGAGGTAATTCAGGAGGAGGGAGGACCATCTCAGCAGCCTGATATTCCGGTCACTCGACATGTTAGTTCCTCACCTCAACTCACTTATCAGAGAGGCCAGAGGGTCTTATTTGCAGCAGCCAGGCGAGTACTATCTCCACAGCAGGTGGAAGGGGTCTCGCCTTCATCATCAGCACAGCGAGTGTTATCTCCACATCAGGTGGAAGGGGCCTCGCTTTCTTCACCAGCACAGGTACCACAGAGGGGCAAACAGCCCATGATTCATGAGGGTCCATCAGGAGTTCCCGATATTGAGCTTGTTGATCTAGAGGCCAGTTCTCCTAGCCAAGAGGCAAAGGAGATCATTCAGCATCTCAGAGCTGAAAATGATGCCTTGCAGAGGAGATTAGAGGGGGCACAATGGACCATCACATACCTTGAGCAGCGCAACAAACAGTTGGAAGATGAGCAGGCACTTGATGAGTTATGGAGGATTCGTAGTGACCGAGTCTTGAACCGAAGAAGACCCGGTGATCCCTTGCCCGCTGACCGAGAGTCTATGCTCATCCAGGAGAACGCACACTTGGAGAGGCTGTTGGCTAAGGCCAACCAAGAGAAAAAGCTGTTGAGGAATATGAAAAATCATTATTGGGCAAGGATGCATGTATGCAAAGCCAAAATGAAAGTGTTTCAAAGGAGGTTGACAGAGGCTCAAAAATGGAGAAAGAAGCCAAATCCCCTCCGTATCTTGGTTGAGGCTTCACTCAAGGATCATGGCACTCATTAGCCTAGCCACAGCTCAAATCCCAAAAAATTCTGAAAATTTTGGGTAATTTTGGCAATTTTTGGAAATTTACAGGTTTTGGCTGCTCAACGGGTCTCACCCCCCGCGCGACCCTTCATCAGGGCAACTTCTTTTTGCAAAAACTCAGCATTTCTGGATTTTTCATGCAAAGTTACATATGCCTGTGGATGGACTTGAGTTTTTATGGAGTTTTGGGCCTCCAAAAGGTCAAAATACATGCAAAATCTGACTTTCTGCCCCTTTTTTGAGTTGCAGAAACCAGTCTTGGGAGAATGAAGTTTTGACAGGGAAAATGACCTCCAAATTCAAAAATTCTAGTTGGGTTGGAAAGTAGACTCACAGACCTTTCCAACAAGCACACTTTTTCTCAATTTGGCCACCTGCAAGTGCCTCAAACATAGCTCCAAAGGGGCGCGACCTGTCAGGCAGGGGGGCGCGACCCGTCAGGGAGTTTTTGCCAGAATTGACTTGTTCAGCCCAGAAAACGCAGTTTTGACCCAGTTTGACTTTTTGGGGTGGAAGATGATTATCTTTGATGTAATTATTGCAACTTTATGATACTTTTACTCTTATGTACCTCTTCTAGAAGATTCATTCATGAAAAGGGTGAAAATTAAATGAATGAATTGGTTTCCAAGTTTATAGAGGCAAGTTGTTTTGACTGCCTAGTTTGTAGTGCTTAGTCTAGAAGTGGTTCAAACAGCTCCTAGGATAGTGAGCTCGACCCATGGAGGCAGGGAAAGAGGTTGGATCATCTACATTACGTACTTTCTTGCTCATTTTCATGGTTGGACTCTTGAGGGAAAAGCTATCATTGTATTATTCACTGTATCTCTGCAATTTTTGGCTAAGGAAGACCAGGGTTTTGCAGTCCTCTTTGGGATTCTTGTGGACTCATGTGTTGATGGTGTGTTTCTCAATGTTCTTGTAAGCTTTGTTATGTGATGCATTTCCTTTCTTTATTTCTGCACATTAAACAAATGAAGTGTTAAAGTAAGAATTCATGCTTGCCATGCTCTGCTTTTAAATTTGTTTAATTTCAATGTTTTCTACTGTCTAAAGAGAATTCAAAGTCATTGTTTGCTCTCTTTAGCTCTCCTTCTTTCTTTCCTGACCATCCACTTCAGTTAAAGGCATCAACACTGTCTCCTACCTCGCCCCAAGGAACCCCCTGCAGAAACTGTGTCCAATCCCCGCACCCAAAATTGCCCTCTCCTCAAATTGCCACCAAAAACCCAAAAAACCCCAAATCAACCTTTTTTATCAGTTTACTAGCCTAATATCAGTGTTACCTTATTGGTCATCCCATCTATTGAAGATTTTACTGAGATAGACCGGAGAGAGCCTTCTCCTGCCCCGTAGGGCTAGCTACGAGGCTAAATGGTTTGATGTAGCCTTGAGGTTTACCTTTCTTAGCATTAGGTGAAATTTCAAGCGCTAACATAACATCAATGTGCTTTGTATTTGAATGGTAAGCAGGGTTCTTTGCCAATAAAATTGCACTTTGGCTGTCACAGTCTATCCTTATATCTCCCTATACTAACCCCATACTTGAACACAATCTCTGCAACCAAACTGCTTCCTTTCTTGCATGAGTGGCTGCCATGTATTCTGCCTCTATAGTTGATAATGCCACTACAGATTGTTTCTTACTCCTCCAACTAATTGCACCTCCAAATAGGTTAAACACATACCCACTTATAGATCTTCTCTGATCCATATCTCCAGCCCAGTCTGCATCAAAAAAGCCACGAATATCCAAAACTCTGTCCAATCTTGGTCTTCCTTCGTAGCACAAACCATAATCACTGGTGCCATGCAAATACCTGAAAACCCGCTTCACTATTGTCCAATGCTCCTTTCCTAGTTTTGACATAAACCTACTCAATACTCCCACTACATGTGCAATGTCTGGTCTAGTACAGACCATATACATCAGGCTATCGACTGCACTTGCATATGGAACACGGGACATGTCCTCTTCCTCTTCTTATGTCTTAGGACACTGTCCTACATATTAAACCTTTGCAGTATTGTCTCAACATACTTCCTCTGGTTTAACCAGAGCTTCCTCTTTGCCCGATCTCTTTTAGTTTCCATGCCCAAAATATAGTTTTCAGCACCAAGATCTTTCATGTTGAATTTGGAGGACAATTGGGTCTTCAAATCCTGGATAATTTCTTTGTCATTTCCAACCCACAACATATCATCCACATACAAGACCAGATAAATAACACAGTCACCAATTAATTTAAAATACACACAGTGATTTGTTTTGCTTCTGGTGAAGCCAAGTCCCCGTATAAATGTATCAATTTTTTATACCACATCCTTGGTGATTGTTTTAACCCATACAAAGACTTCTTTAACTTGCATACAAGTTCTTTCTTACCCTTCATCGCAAAGCCTTCAGGTTTCTTCATGTAGATCTCCTCTTCCAGATCCCCGTGAAGAAATGTTGTATTCACATCCATCTGTTCTACCTCAAAATCAAAAGCAACAACAACAGATAAAAGTAATCTAATAAAAGCTACCTTGGCAACAAGAGAAAAAATATCACCAAAATCAATTCCCGACACCTAGGAATAACCTTTTGCTACCAACCGAGCTTTGTATTATCCACCTTTCCTTCTGCATTTGTCTTCTTCTTGAACACCCATTTGTTGCCAAGGGGTTTCCTTCCAGCCGGCAACTCCACCAAATCCCAAGCCTCATTTTTGTGCAAAGATGCTATTTCATCAACCATGCCCTCTTTCCAGAGTTTTCCATCCTCTGAATCTATTGCTTCCTTCACAGTTTTGGGATCATCATCAGTAATAAATCATGAAAAATTTGAACAGAAAGCAGATGGACTATACCTTTCTAGTTGCCTTCTTTCTCGAACTGATATTCTCACAACCAGAGTTTGTGGCTCTTCATCTTCTAATTCCTCTTCTGTTGTAGAGTTTGATTCTTCCTCCTTTAACTCAAACTCTATCTTCTCAGGGTCCTTTGATGGGACTTCATGTTTAATAACATTTTTCACCTCTCTGAACACCACATCTCGATTGTACACAACCTTCCTTGCTACTGGGTTCCAAAGCTTATAACCCTTTAAACCATTCTTATACCCAATAAAGATGCACTTTTCAAATTTACTATCCAACTTTGTTCTTTTCTCCTTAGGAACATGTACATATGCATCACATCCAAATACCCTCAAATGTGAAAGAGAGGGTTTCTTACCAGTCCATACCTCTTGTGTAGTCTTATCCTCCAATGTTGATGAAGGTGATCTGTTGACCAGGTAACATGTTGTCTCCACCACCTCTGCCCAGAATTCATGTCCTAACCCGACACCATTGAGCATGATTCTTGCCCTTTCCATCAATGTCTTGTTCATTTTTCTACAACTCCATTTTTCTCAGGTGTGTATGGAGTAGTCTTCTGTCATGTTGTACCACACTTATTACATAATTCTTCAAATTCCTTGCTGCAAAACACTCCACCTTTATCTATCCTCAGCACCTTTATCTTCTTCTCTGTCTGGTTTTCCACCAGAGCCTTATATTCTTTAAATCTTTCAAAGACTTCAAATTTATTCTTAAGGAAATATATCCATGTATTCCTTGAGAATTCATATATAAATGATACATAGTACACATACTTACCCAGTGATGGAACCTTCATAGGTCCAAACACATCATTGTGCACAAGCTCGAACATTTGTTTCACCCTCTTACCACCAAAGGGGAAACTCACCCAATTCTGCTTCCCATATACACAATTTTCATAGAAATCAAAATCCAGAGAGCTATTAGTCATACCTTCTACCATACCTTTACCATGAAGTATCCAAAGGCCCTTCTCTCCAATATGTCCAAGCCTTTGATGCCATAGCATGGTCTTTTCTCTAGAGACCACTAGATTTTCTACTCCACTTTCAGGAACCATAGAACTGTTGCACCCATCAATAACAGTGCTACCTTGCATCTTGTACAGAGTTACAATCCGAACTCCCTGCATTAATACCAGTGCTCCCTGAACCATCTTGCAAGTATCTTTCTCGAACATTATTTTTACACCTGCGTCATCTATCTTGCTTACAGAAATCAAATTTCTGGCCAATGCAAGAATATGCAGAACACCCGGAAGTGTTCTAACCCTTCCACCTTGCAACTTCAACTTTACTTTTCCGTGACCAATGATTCTAGCCTTTCTATCATCCCCTAACAAGACATCACCACCATCGTATTTCTCATACTCGCAGAACCACTCTCTATGGGGAGTGAAGTGAAAGGATGCACCTAAGTCAATCAACCATGCCTCATGATCTACATGTGTACCTGAAGAAGTCAAGTACACATCCCCACCTTCATCTGAGGTGGTTTTCACCTCTGTAGAAGGAGCGTCATCAAATCCCTTTCCTTTGTTAGGAACTTTATATTTACAGTCCCTTTTGTAGTGCCCTTCCTTTCCGCATTTCCAGCACACCACCTTTACAGGTTTTCCTAGAGATTTAGATCTCCCACTCGATGACTTATTTTTGTTTTTATTCTGGGACCGTCCTCATACAAAAAAGGCATCACCATTCTGGCTCTCTATATTTTTCCATCTCATCTCCTCTGTCAGCAAGGATGAAACTATTTCATCAAACTACAAGGCAGTTGCATTGCTACCTATTGCAATAACTAGACTATCCCATGAATCTGGTAGAGAACACAACAAACTGATGCACTTATCTTCATCTAAAATTTTAATATCAATAGATAATAACTGACTTACCACAGTATTAAATGTGTTCATATGCTCTGTCACTGAGTCTCCATCTTTCATCCTCAAGTTATACAGCTTTTTCTGTAGGAACAGTTTATTGACCAGAGAATTAGATTGGTACAAAGTCCCTAACTTGTCCCACAAGGCCTTCGTCGTAACTTCCCCTATTACATTCAACAATACTGAATCTGAGACACACAATTGTATTTTTCTCTTTGCCTTCCAATCCAACTTCTTCCATTCTTCATCAAACATTCCCGTTGGTTTAGTACTCAGATCTACCGTGATCCACTGATCTTTGTCCACCAACAGATCCTCCATCTTGAGTTTCCACAACTCAAAACTCTGACCATTAAATTTCTCGATCTCTATCTTTCCACTACTCGCCATCTTCTTTCACCACCAGAATCGATCCCGCAGATCTCCCACTAAACACGGTCTACCACAGGCCAAAGCGAAACCCTTCAGCAACAAAGGCGTCCCCTTGAAGCCAAAATAGCTACGATACCAAATGTAGGTTTTAACCTTGTACAAAAATTACCTGCATACGAATTCTAAAACACAAAAAATAAACAATGTGATAGCATAACACATAAAACACATATACATAGATATTTTCCCCTAGATCCAAAAATTGGGACTACCAGATCGATTTTTCATTATGTTCCTTTCAATGTTACGATACAGATATATATACATGCCGAAGCATCCAATACCATGGACCGAAAACCATTGTGCCCAAAACCATGTTCTAAAACCATGCACAAAACCATAGGTAGGTTCGCCCCACCTAATATAGGGTCCCAAAAAAAATTCCCCGGGCCGCTGCCCCAGACCCTGTAGAGGGGGCTACCCACCCCCCGCTGCGCAATCAGTGCAACGAAGGGGGGGATTTTCCCCCCCTCTATCCCCCCGGTTAACTAGGTCAGCGAGTCATGGAAAGAATATAGCACAACCCAACAGAGAGAGACAGCGTAGCCCTAGAGAGGGTGTCGCAAAGGTCATAGGGGCTGACACAAGTGACACAGAAGTCATAGGGGCTAGTGCATGTCCTTATAGGTAGCACTGGGGAGATTTTGTGGGGTTTGATCATCCAGTTACTGAATTTTCCATAATATTTGTCTCCGTATAGAGGTACTTCTACCAAGATTTTTCTTTGTTTGGTGAGCCATACCTGGAACCCTAGTTGTAGTCAATAATCTGCTTAATAATACAAACCCTCTATATGATGCACCAGTTTTCCCAAATTGGATTTTCCCAAGGATGATTATCCAAAAATAACGGTGTCCCTTGTGTGATTGTCTTGGTGGATTTCAGTTCATGATTTGTATGTATGTGTAGGCTGCAATAGTGTTTTACATCAATATTTATGTAATTAAATAACTTGTTAACGCAAATAACAAGTAGGAGATGTTAAACTAGTAATTGCAATAGGGGTTTCTGATATGTAGATTCAGAAATTTTCACAATGGATACCACAGTCAGCCAGTACATGTCAGTAGTTTCCTATCGATTTGTGCCATAAGTTGTATCGGACACATCACTACTATCGGTCATACTTGTTGCAATCAAATGTAATATAATGTGAAAGTCCAAGAGACACACATAGGAAGTTGAAGAGTCATGTCAATTGAAAATTTGTAGGAATTTGAATGATCATGAGGGAAGTCCAAGATTCACAAGGGTCAAGCATCACCCTTGGCTATATATACCCCCTCTTTGTATGAGCAAGGGACTTTTCACTTTGGCTCCTCCCACATAGCCTTGAGAGTATGTAGTCTATTCTTTGAGGAGCAAGAAGTGGCTCCAATGTCCCACTACCGAGGCTAGTGATGTATGGTGTACAAATGTGTCTTGGAAATTTTTCTTAATTCAAAAGCCTGTCTCAGGCCAGCACGTTCTCACACATTTTTTGTATCCATTTGTAAGACTATTCTTTAAACTTTTGTAATGCATGTTTTCTTAACCTGTACCAAGATATTTGAACTACTTCGGTTATTTTAGTATTTACATTGTTGAAGATGTGTTGTATTGTTTATCACTGTTGTCTCCTATGTGTGGACTACTCTACAGGACATTAGACAGACCGTTCTTGTTTTCCTTGGTTATAATGACTATAACCCCTGTGTGGACTACTCCACTAGATAATGCACGTGTTTTCCCTCGCACTTTGGTTTTAACGACTATCGCATTCATTGTGGACTATTCCACTGGATGTTGGATATATCCTTGTTGTTTCTGCATGTGTCTCTCTCGGGGTGGTACTACTACCTCTCATCTAGAGGCTCACTTTTACCCTCTCCCTTACAGTAAGAGAACCTAAACAAAAAGTTACATTACGCACTCACCATGTATACTCACCTCACTTTCTTGAAGTTACAAGAATAACGTTCTCATGTGTTGAACAACAAGAGCTAAGGAAAATCTCTAAGATAATGGCAAGCCGGCCATCGTATCGGATGGGACTCCTACACCAAACAGTGTGAGGTCTAGTTGGGACTTCATAGCGGGGAGATCCCCTGAATGTTGGTGGGTCCAGCACCGTCAACATTTCTGGTGCTAGAAGGAGGGACGCCAGTAGTTTATGGTTGAATGTCCTCTCAACCCCACTTATTTATCATCTGGTCAAGGTAGTAACACGAAATCCCTCTCTCCCACGCACAACTCTAAAGTTAGTTACTCCTCACCTCCCAATCCCGAACAAGAAATTTCATATCATCACATCCATGTTGTATGTCCCATCATCCGTCCATTTTCTAAAGTTGTTGGATTGATTCCAGGAGTACACACTCTTCCCTCTTCACACAGGAAGCAAAAGACTACACCGACAGGAGTGGTAGTCTCATATGTTGAAGAAGTAACCCTTGACACTCTTGAAGAGCTGGTAGGAGTTGTTGAGAATGAATAGGAACCTCCTATTTTCCTAGAAGGAGAAGAAGATAACAACTTACTCTTGGATTCAAGTTCTGGCGAAGGTAGTGGAGGGGAAGGTAGCAGAGGATGCAGAGGCAGAGACGAACCAACAAATTCAGAGGTTGAACCGTTGGATTCAAAAGAAGAGGAGGAGGATGAAGAAGAGGAAAATATGGTTGATCAAAATATGGAATGGATGACACAGGGCCCACTGGCACTCTCAGGTGTCTTGCACAAAATGCCAAGACATGCATAGAAAGTGTTAACAAAGTATGACCCTAACATAGCATTGAAGGCAGAAGACCATCTCGACATGTTCTACCTACATCTGCAGACACTTGACGTACATTATGACGATGTTGCATGTACATTGTTTCTATGTACCTTGGATGGAAGAGCAACTTTATGGTACATAGCCTTCCTTTCAACTCCATTCAGAATTGGGGGGTGTTCAAGAGAATTTTTCCGAGCACAAAACCCCCGCCATGTTGTTAAAAGAGTTGGGTAGTCTCAAGATGGAGCAAAAAGAAAAAGTGAAATATTTTAACCAGAGGTTTAACCGTATCTTGAACAAGTTCATTGCAGACACCAAACCTCATGACTCCATCACAGTTGGCTACTACACATCTACACTGCCAACTAACATTGTGCAATTCGTCAAGCGAGCTGCGAAACCAACACTTTTGGAAAATTTCCAAGAGGCAATTGATGTGGAGAAAGACTTGTGCACTATTGGAGTCATTGTAGATGACGAACTAACTAAGGACTCCACAAACATGGGTAAGAGGTCTCAAGCTACTGTGAGTCAAACGAAAAGGAAGCAAGTGAAATCAAAAACCTTATTTGTCTCGTCAATTCCTTGACAACCGAAGTTTCTGAACTCAAGCAACGGACAAGCGAGACAACCGTGAACAGTAGGCCTCCCAGATTTGTGCAGAAGAAGAACTCAGCTTCGAGCAGCAGCAGTCACCTAGCCAAAACTGCGCAGAGCTCTAACCTTGTGTTCAACATGGATTCAATTATGACAGATCATTATTGCAAGTTCCATCATGAACGACATTTAGAGAGGACTTGCGAAGGATGGAACCAAGGAATGAGTGCCCTGGCTACACAATTGACTAACCAATTTATGGCTGGTGAGCAGGCTGAGCCGGAGGTTGAAAACAAAGAGGAAGTTGTTGCATCTGATGAAGATCCAAGTGTTGGGCATGTAATGAACATGTATCAATGTCTTAATATTTCCCAAAAGACAACCACCGAGAAAAATCCTTTGAGTGACCATCTAGCCCCAAAGAATAACAATCGATATAGTTTGAGGACTAAATGGGCCCCCACTGTTTTTGAGATACCGAGAGAAAAAGTAATACAACATCTGCTCAGAAAAATGGACCCAACGGTCATCTCGATACAAAAAAAACAAGGCAAGTCTGGGAAGACAACTACAGCTAAAAGTACATCCATGAATAGTAAAGACAAAAGCAGCCCACCAGAAAACACAAACACAAGTCTACCCCCGGACAACTCGGTGAGTCCTCCCACTCTGGATTACAATATTGTTGAAGATATGAAAAAGACCCATGCGAACATCTCTCTTTATGAGTTAACCAAGCTCATGGGTCAGCGGGATATTCTTTTGCGTGCACTAGGGAAAACCTCCATAGACAGTGTTGTCTCTTTTGCAAGGGACCAAGCAAGTCTCCTAACACACTCCTATCTGTGCTCAACGTGCTTTGCATGGAGGAAGTGAAATCGCATTGCCTACCATTTTTGTTATCATTTGAAATGTTCAAATTCAATGCCCACAACTATTTGGTTTATTCTAGCGCGTTGGTCAATGTCATGCCACTCTCCATCGCTAAAAAAATCAATGCACAATGGATCAGTACAACTGCGCAGATCATCCAACTTGGCCGAACATGTGTACCAACCATTGGTGAACTTTGGGACGTGATCATCCAATTATCATCTAACGGACGAGTTCATCAGTGCATTAACATTGTGATTATGGACATCCCAGAAGTGTATGGCTTATTTCTCAGCAGAGACTGGTCCAACAATTTGCAAGGATACTTTGCTATGGACTAGTCACATTTATGGCTTCCATACAAGGGCAGAAACAACCAGATTTGGGTGTTGTCGGAGAGATATATGAAACATAATGTTACTCCCTTGAATGGTCAAAATGAACCATTGGCTTTTGCAGAACTTATGTTCATAAATTGCTTTATGGAAAAGCAATCGGTGTGTTATATTGCACAGTCAAACCCCACCCCTTCAGACACACAGTTGGGTCTTCTTCCTTGCCCAACTGACGGAAATGAAACTTGTATAGTACATTGTAACAGTAGTAGCAGTAGTGTTAGCAATACTAGCACGGCAAGCGGTCCTTGTACAGATGACATGTGGACCTTGTATTTCGACGGATCCAAAACATAGGATGGCTCTAGAGTCGGGTGTGTTTTGATAGACCCAAGGCAAAGGAAACACTTAGTCTTAAGTCGCTTGGAGTTCGAGTGCACGAACAATACTACCAAAAATGAAGCACTTATTTTGGGTTTACAAAAATCCATCAGCCTCAACGTTGTTGTGCTGAAAGTGGTAGGTGATTCAGAGATCGTGGTATGTCAGGTACATAACACCATACATTGTGTTTCACCTCGTCTTAAGAGTTACCAACAAGAGGTATGGCAACTTATCTCTAACTTCCAAGATTTCAATATCATCTCTGTACCAAGAATGTGTAATGCAGCTGCAAATGCTTTGGAAAATGCAGCTGCTAGGATGACACCACTTAGGGATAGATTTTCTGTTGAAATTTTGTATAAGCCATCTATCCATAACAACATCACTAATTTATGTGTTTTTGACGATGATGAATAGATATTTCACTTCATGGCCAATGTTGACATCTTCAAGGATGTAGCGATAGATGAAGGTGAGCACGAGCAGTCTCTGCAAGACGCAGCTCATGCAAGTAAAGGAAACCTCATCCCCAAGGGTGTGGTTTCACTAAAGCTATATGACTTGTAGAACTGCTTCCAAGGACCCAGGAACACTAAAACCCACAATTCCACACTGATGCACGATAGATTAATCTGGGAATAGAAAAAGATATGAAGTTTGTGAATCTCGGTACGTGTCGCACACCGAAAGAGTGGCAAGCCTTTGTTTGCCTATTCATACATTAACCATGATGTATTCACGTGGACATATGATGACTTGAAGACATATGACATGTGAATAATCCAACACATCATCCCAATCAAAGAAGGGGCCAAATTGTTTCAGCAAAAGCTCAAGAATGTACATATGTAGTTGGAGCCCCTCATTCAAAAAGAGTTAACTAAGTTGTTGTATTATAGGATCATTTACAAGGGCTGTCATTCCACGTGGGCTTCGAACTTAGTTCCTGTCAAAGAGAATTCCAGGGAGATCCGCTTGTGTGTTGATTTTCAAAAACTGAATCGTGCCTCGGACAAAGACAAAGACCCTGTGTCATCTATGGAACACATCTTGCAGATAGTATCTGGAGCATAAATGTTTTCTCTGCTAGACAGTTTTTGGGGATATAACCAGGTTCTAGTAGGAGAACCTGACAAACTGAAAAAAAAAAAACTTTCCGTACCAAGTGGGGTATTTTTTCTTATCGAAGAATTCCATTTGGGCTAATAAACACAGGCACAAATTTTTAGCACGCAATGGACATCACCTTTTGTGGGCTCATCAAACAGAACGTGGTGGTCTACCTTGATGACGTAACATTTTTTTTAGAGAAAATGGTCAGACCACCTGCGACATCTCAAGAAGATATTTGAGTGATTTCGCAAGTACAGGATATCCTTGAATCCCAAGAACAGCGTCTTTGCAGTGTCTGAAGGGAACCCCCTTGGGAACATCATCGCCAAGAGTGGGATCAAGGTAGATCCGAACAACCATCACGCACATTCCTCATCCCCTCAACAAGATGTTAGGATATTCTGACACATAGTAAATAGTTAAGTATAACTTGGTCTAGTGTAGAGTTAGGTAAAGTGTGTTTCCTTACTATGTACTTTTGTAACTTACAATCTGACGGTCATGATATGTTCTTGACATTAAGTGATCTGACCGTTCATTATCTCCTCGGTATTATCGACACTTGATATGTGGCTTAACACCTGATTGGTCCTTGATCTCTATTTAAACAGAATGGAGGGTCATTTGTAGGGTGACTGTTCATGAGAGAAGCTTATGTAAATTTTCTTTCTTTTATTAATAAATTGCCTGAAGTGGTCACATTGGCTCAAACCGTGAACTGTTTCCCTCTTTGAGGGTTTTAACCACGTCAAGAATACTGGTGTATTGATCTGTGATATGTTTGTAAGTGGTGTCCTTTGGTGTTCTATCTAAGGAACTTACCCTGTAAATTCCTACATGGTATCAAAGACAAGTTGAGGGCCGCATCCGTTGGAGATCCAAATCGGAAGCCAGTACAACTGCATCTGATTTTTGTTTCCTATATCTATTGTTTCTAACTGCTTTCGAGCCGAGAGGACTACTCTATTATGTTAGGAGCATCTATTCTGGTGAGGAACCCATTTCGTTTCACGCGAAAAGGTTTCTGGTAACCCTACCTACATCATTTTTAAGATTTGGAGGTATATAGTCTTTATTTGCAGTTTTAGTTACTTATCTCTCAGTTTATTTCGGTTTATTTATCTCTCAGTTTATTTCGGTTTATTTATCTCTTAGTTTTTTATTACCAGATGTATACCTTTCATTTCTGCGTATGCTCTTTGCCTCATGACTCTGTGCGATCTAGGAAAATCAGAAATAGAAAGGAAGGATTTTTCTCATGCGTATGCTCTTTTCCACCGTGCCTTAGTGTGATCTCGGAAAATCAAAAATGTTGAGGAAAATATTTAGTTTCCGACGAAAGCTAACTTCAAGCCACAAGGTTCGTTTTTTTTGTATGTCGGTGTTGGGTTGTGTGGTTTTTGTTTTGTAGGCAAAAAGGGCTTTTTCAAGTAAGCACACACCCCAAAGCTTTAGTGACTAAAAAAGAAAAGAAAAAAGAAACCTTTCTCTTTTCCAAAAATTACTAACCTTTTAAACTAGCTCACTTGGTCCAAAGTTACTTTATGAGAATAAAGGTATTGCGTTCAAGTCTTTCTTTTTGTTGAGTTACTTTTTCAAAAAGCACATGTAGCTTATGTTTTAAAGTTATTTTATGTAAAAGTGTTCTCACCCATTATAAAAATGAGTCACTTATAATTCTAACATCTTTTTATATTTGATTTAAGTTGCAATTTATTGGGTAGCTCATAAAGTACCATTGTAAAGTGACTTTCACTATTTATAAAAGTGGGTCACAGAAAAAAAAATTAAATTAAATTAAATTAAATTAAAGTGAGCTAATTAGATTAAGTTTCGAAAGGAGGGGTGGGATTGTTTTAAAAAATCTAACATTATCATTCACTTTTTCACATTCACGCACTTCGTCGGCATATTCAACAACTTTATTTAAAAAGCCATAACTTATTCATCCGAAAGCTATTTTTAGAGCCATTTTTTTAAGCGACCTAATTTTTCGAGATATTTCCATTGGAACACTTAGTTTCAGCATCTACAGCTTTAGTTTCTGTTAAAATGGAAAGTCCATGCCAAATTATTATTGACAGCACCAACTACTTCCAATGGTGGTCCTACATTGTGGATTTACTTAGAGGTAAAGGTCTTTACAGAATAGCCTTAGGCCAAGAAACTAAACCTAAAGATCAAGATAAGGCAACGAAATACGAAAATATGCAATATCAAGCACGTGGGTTGATAGGGATGTCTATTTCTCCAGGCCTTAAATTACATATCGCAGAACTTGATACCCCTAATGAAGCACTCAAATAACTCACTAAAGTTTTTGGAATTAAAAATGAAATTAGAGTCAATCAACTCGAAAATGAATTGCTTATGTTGGACCCCAATAATTTTTCTTTCATTGAAGATTTTTTGTCCAAGTTCAAGACCCTTATAATTCTCTTGGAAGGTGCTAAGGTTAAGAAAGAAGATGGTAGCCTTATCTATTCAATTCTTACTAAGTTGGGACCATCCTACTCTTTGTTTGTTTCCACCTTCCATTCTACTAGAGAAGCCTTTATTTCTCAAGGATAAGACTACAAGTCCCCCTCTTTTGATGCCTTTTGTGATTCTTTAATAAGAGAACAAGAAAAACTCTTACATCTTGGTCTTCTTAATCTTCAAAACTCTTCTAAGAAAGCCTTAGCTGCCTAGCAACAACCAAATTCAAAGAATCCTAAGAAGCAGTATCCTAAAAGGAATAGTCCTAATTGCTTAGGAAGGGTCCTAAGTAATTTTAGTCTCAAAATGAAAAATCAATTCAACAAAATGATAAGGAAAATAAAAACAAATGGAAGAAGACTGATAGGCATTGCAACTTTTGTAATCGAGATGGCCACTTAGAATATAAATGATTTAAGAAGATGGAAGCCTTGGAAGCAGCAATGAAGAAATATAATATCCATTTGGAGCACTCTTCAACTTCAACTTCATCTTCAGGAACAGCACTTTCTACATGTGGTTGTCAAGCATCTTTGTCTGGTTATGGACTAAATGTATCTTCTTCTTCTCATTCTCATGAGTGACTCATTGCTTTTGGAGCTTCTTATCACATGGCCAAAAACAAAGCCATGTTTTCTTCTTTAAATGATTGTAACACCAAAAATATATATGTTGGTGATGATGGATCTCTTAGTGTTGTAGGGACTGGAACTTTTCATCTAGACATTGGTAAATTTAATGATGTATTATGTGTTCCAACCTTATCTTGCAACATTCTATCTATATATCAGATAACTCATTCAAGTGAAGATAAAACCATTGAATTTTCACCTCATGGTGTTGTAATTAAGGACCTAAGAGATCCTAGACAGATTTTAGCTATTGGCATTGTTGATGATTCTACAAGGTTGTATGATTTTAACAACTTTGGGTCATCAACTCTTCCCTCGGTATTTGTTTCTCATAATGATGAAGTGAGCAAGCTTTGGCATGAGCGATTTGGTCACTTAAACTATCGCTCCCTTCAAAATCTATGTAAAGAAAATATGGTGACAGGTCTTCCTATGGTATCTTACAGAGATGGTGTTTATTCTGTATGTGTACTCGGAAAACATCATTGGGATAGTTTTGAAAAACGTGCCTCTTGGCATGCCTTAGCCCCTTTACAGCTTGTGCATAGTGATTTATGTGGTCCACTTCCAGTTGTTTCATTCTCTGGCTACAAGTATTTCTTAACTTCCATTCATGATTTCTCCAGACGCACTTGGGTATACTTCTTAAAACTCAAGAGTGAAGTATTTAACATGTTCTTGGCCTTTAAGGCCTTTGTTGAGAAACAATCTGGACATCAAATTCTTAAGCTAAGATCTAATAATGGCAGAGAATATGTTAACAAAAAATTCATCAACTTTTGCACTGAGCATGGAATTAAATGCAACATAATGTTCCATATACTCCATAACACAATGGTGTAGCTGAAAGGAAGAATCATGCCTTAAAGGAAATGGCTAATTTTATGCTCCAATCTAAAGGACTTAATCTTAATTTTTGGGCAGAAGCAATTAATTGTGAAAATTACATAGTAAATCACACTCCTACTAGGGTTTTAAAGAATATCACTCCAGAAGAAGCATGGAGCTCAATTAAACCATATGTAAATCACTTTCGTGTTTTTGGAAGTGAAGCATGGGCCCATATTCTAGATGAGAAACATAAATCCTTAGAACCTAAGAGTGAAAAATGTATTTTTGTTGGATATTCTAAAGATGTCAAAGGATATAGTATTATTCCACTTAAGTCCAAAAATGTTATCATTAGAAGAGATGTAAAGTTTGCTGAAAATATATCGGCCTACGAGCCTAGTTCGGCGAATGTGCCACCTCTCTCTATCCCTTCTACTTCTGAAAATAGTTCTTCTTCAGATGATGACAGCGAGGATGACAATTCTCCCCCACCTTCTCAGGATCCTCCTTTAGCTCCTCAGCTTCAAAAATGGGTCCGTGCTACTCAGGATGTAGCAGGTGCTCTTGCAGGTGATCCTACAAATCAACAATGTACACATTCTCAGTTCGATAGAGCTTCTTCTTTACTGGCTCAAGCTTTAGAGAATTATGATCCTGACACCTTTGAAAAAGCTTCAGGCCATCCAAATTGGGACGCAGCTATGAATGAAGAATATCATTCATTATTGGCAAATGATACATGGGATCTTGTTCCTCTTCCAAAGGGATGAAAACTTGTTAGATGCAAATGGGTTTGCAGAACCAAGTTTGGACCAAATGGAAAAATTGATAAACATAAAGCTTATCTTGTTGCCAAGGGTTTTTCATAAGTTGAAGGCATTGACTATACTGAAACTATCTCCCCTATTTCCAAAATAAACTCTATCTGCATTTTTCTTTCCCTTGCTGCCTCTTTCAAAGGGGAAGTCCATCAGATGGACGTTAAATCTACCTTCTTGCATGGGGACTTGCATGAAGAAATCTATATGGACCAACCTCCTCGCTTTATAAAAATAGACTCCAGCCTTGTATGTCGGCTTAAGAAATCCCTTTATGGTCTCAAGTAAGCCCCTCGGGCTTGGTATGCCAAAATAGATAGCTTTCTTTTAGATATTGGTTTTTTTAGGTGTCATTCTGACAATACACTCTACACCAAGAAAGTGGGTAAGTCTCTTATCATTCTTGTTCTTTATGTTTATGATCTTATCCTTACTAGTAGTGATCCGAACCTTATAAACCATGTGAAGTCCAACCTTAAAAAGAAGTTTGAAATGATAGACTTAGGACACTTGCATTATTTTCTTGGTCTTTATGTCTTGCAATCCAAGGAAGGTATTTCCCTTTCCCATTCCAAGTATGTGTGTGATCTTCTACGCCACTCTCACATGGAAGACTGTAAGCCAACCCCTTCTCCCTTTCAATCTAGATCCAAACTTTTAGTCACTTATACTTCCCCTGAAGTTGATGCTACCTCATACCGTCAGCTTGTAGGAAAACGTTTGTATCTGACCCATACCCATCCTGACCTTTCCTTTGATGTTGGTCTTATTTCTCGGTTTATTTAAAACCACATGAAATTCATTGGAAAGTATCTAAAAGAATACTTTTGTTATGTTTGAGGTATAGTTCAGTTTGGGATTCATTACAGTGCAGAAGCATCTCCTCTATTGGTTGGTTTCATTGATTTCGATTGGGTTGGTGACCCTGATGATCAGAAGTCTACTACAGGTTATGTCTTCACTCTTGGTTCTAGACCTATTACATGGGCTTGCAAGAAACAAAGTGTCGTTTCTCTTTCTTCAGCAGAAGCAGAGTATCATGGCGTCGTAGAAGCTGGTAAGGAAGCCCTGTGGCTTCGTTAGATCCTGTTAGAGTTTGGCTTTTAGCAACAGCATCTGACTACACTTTGGTGTGATAATCAAAGTACCATTCAACTATGAAAAGATCCAGTGCAACATCAGCGCAAAAAACACATTAAACTACACATGCCCTTCATTAGAAATCTCATTCATGACCATGTTCTTGAAGTGCAATATTGTTCAACCGATGATCAAGTTGCAGATATCTTTACAAAGGTTCTCACAAAGGCAAAGTTTACTAAACTTTGATTTATGGTTGGAGTTCAAGAAGTTGTCACTAATGGGGGATAGGCTCTAATGCCTCCTTCCTTCTCCTATTGTGTCATATTTGTACATCCTTCAATCCTATCCCAAGTTTTTATTAAGGGGTATGTTAGGATATTCCGACACATAGGAAATAGTTAAGTGTAACTTGGTCTAGTGTAGAGTTAGGTAAAGTGTGTTTCTTTACTATGTACTTTTGTAACTTACAATCCGACAGTCACGATATGTTCTAGACATTAGGTGAACCGACGGTTCATTCTCTCATCGGTATTATTGACACTTGATCCGTGGCTTAACACCCGATTGGTCCATGATCTCTATTTAAAGAGCATGGAGGGTCATTTGTAGGGTGACCGTTCATGAGAGAAGCTTATGTAAATTTTCTTTCTTTTATTAATAAATTTCTCGAAGTGGCCGCATTGGCTCAGGCCGTGGACTGTTTCCCTCTTTGATGTTTTTATCCACATCAATAATAATGGTGTATTCATCTGTGATCTGTTTGTGAGCGGTGTCCTTTGGTGTTCTATCTGAGGAACTTACCTTGTGAATTCCTACACAAGAAAGCCACGTAGTCCTTCTTGGGGAAGATCAACTTCCTCCAGAATTTCATCTCACATTATGCACAGATTGTCAAACCCATACAATATATGATCAAGAAGGATGCAGTTAACATTTGGGGGAAGAAGGAAAAGGACGCGTTCGCCATATTAAGCAGGAAATAGCAGAAGCACCTACACTATACAGCCGAGATTGCAACAAAGATTTCTTGCTTTACACATTCGTTTCTGACACTTCACTTGTTGTACTGATCACTTAGAAGGATGAGCTGAACAACGAACGTCCCATCTCCTTCATGAGCACGAACTTGCAAGGACCCGAGCTTAACTATCCTGTTGTGGACAAACAAGCATACATCGTATACAAGGCGGTGAAACACTTCAAATCCTACCAGCTAAAAAATCATTACATAGTCTTTGTGTTGCATCCAACAATTAGATCGTTTCTTGTTCAGCAATATCTGGGTGAAAGACGTGCGAATTGGATGAAAAAACTACAAGAGTATGATCTTGACATCAACCCAGCTCACACCATCAAGGGTCATGGTCTCTACAAGCTAGCAGCGGAAATAGTGCATGCGCAAGAGGAAGAAGAAGAGATCGTCGGTTGGGAGCAAGAAATTGACATGTACAATGTAGAGCAAGCACCCCCCACTTCGCACGGTAACTCTTGGTACGAAGAAGTGTTTTAGTACCTTCAGCACGGCACCATGCCCTCTCACTTCTCTATTTGGTAGAAGAGGGAACTCCGACTGAAAGCCTTATCTTACTAGTTCGTGCATGGAGTGCTTTACAGAAAGCACCACAATGGCATTTTGCTCAGATGCTTGGAAGCATAGTATTCAAAGGGAGTATTATGTGATCTGCATGATGGACCAGTTGGGTGTCACTTCGCGGGAAACACAACAGCGCATAAAGTCATGAGATTCAGTTTCTATTGGCCCACATCATACAAAGATACACACGCTTATACCCGCAAGTGCTCGATTTGTCAGCAATGCACCAGTAGAACTCAAGGGTCGGTAGCCCCACTGTAGTCTGTTACAGGGGATGAACCATTCCAACAATGGGGCTCGAACATCGTTGGGGAAATTTTCCCACATTCATCAAAGCAAAACCACTACATCCTGAATGCTACAGATTAACTGACGTGCTGGATAGAAGAAGTTCCGCTCAAAAACGTGAATGACCATGAAGACATCAGCTTCATTCAGCAGCACATCATTTGGAGGTTTGGAATTCTTGTATCACTTGTTTTTTACAATGCAACTTACTTTTCTTCGTTGAAAATTTATAATTTTCATTGCAACATGGTATTTTTCTTAAGAATTTAGCTAACTACTACCCATAGGGAAATGGTCTTGCCGAATCTACAAACAAAAATCTTATTTGCATCATAAAAACACCATTTACTCTGAACAACGAAACTGGCATTCAGCTCTGGTGAATTCTCTTTGGGCTGACCAAGTTACACCAAAACCCTCTCTAAACACATCTCCATACTTCCTCATATACAGAAAATAATCCATCCTCCCACCAAATATCTACTTGCCTGCTCTCCAATTACCCCAAGAATACCAAGGTAAGCCATGTATATTGGTTCTATGTAGGATGGACACATTACAAAAGTTACAAGGATAACAGATGAAAGAAAAAGAAAATTTTACACTCCACCAGAACCATATCAAGAGATAGTTTGATAGAAAGTCTATAGGTATCACCAACTTCAGTGTTGGTGACTTGGTCTTGAAGTGGGACAAACCCCAAGAGGACAAAGGCAAACATACGAAGTTTCAGTCCCTATGGATTGGTCCTTTCACAGATCACGGAAAAATTTGCCAACACATGTATCGTTTACAATCACTTGACAAGAGGATTGACAACCTTCCTATCAATGGCCAAGATTTAAAATGTTCTTTTCAATGATCTAGTGTCGCGCCCCGCACTTTGTACATCGAATGTTTTTTTCTTGTTTTGTTGTTTTTCTTTGTTGTTTTTTATTTTTTCTTTAGTTTGTTTTGATATCTTGTCATTTCGTTTTTAAGTGTCATCCTACACTATGTTCTGGCTTTTGAAAAAGTATGTGGCTGAAGTTCAGGAGCCTTTTGACACTGCAGCGCTTGGCCAGTCTTGTGTCCGTCTTCTCTGTTCTTGATTGTAACTTTTGGACGATGAAGTATCGATAGAAAATACAATCCATATGTAAGGGAATCTCTGGTCAAACCATGAACCTATGTCCAAACTTGGAAACCCCATGCGTGTACTCAACATTCTGCTCTGTGTGTTCAAGCTCATCTAACTAGTAGAAAGAGAGAAGGTGAAAATCTAAACGAGCAAACCTAAATCAGAGGTATTACATGCTTCTCTGAAGGAACAAACTCTTCTGCTCTCAAAAAGTCGAGATCCCTCTTCCGCCTCAAAATTAAATAAGTGCTTATGCACAGTACTCTTTCAAAAAAAAATACAAATGCAAAAGAAGAGAAAGGCTTCCTACGCAGAGAGGTGAAGAAGGAAACTCCACCGGGGTACTGACTAGGCTCGTTGGCAGTGGAGCAATGCTTGTTTTCCTGTGTGACTCCGCCTGGGTACTGTCTAGGCCTGCTGGCAGCGGAGCAATGCCAAAGATGAAAACTTATACTCTGAAAATCTTAAGCTCATGAGCCAAACCACCCTTCCCAATTTTAAAACATTGTGATCTGGTTGAATCTTTTGTTTTGTTTGATTGAGTTGGTACAAGGTAAACCATGTTTTTCCATGGGGTAAGTGCGGAAGCTGAAGTAACCTGCACAACGAATCAATGCTCCTTGAAAGCCCAAAGCCCTGTGCTGAACATGAACCAAAACAAAGAAGTTGGTATTCAAACAGTGTGTCACCGGGCGTCGTAGCAGCTACTACGCCCTCCAAAATTTTGGCCTACATCCAAATTTCGGAGCCTTCTTTGGTTTTTCCACTGATGGTTGCAAACACTCAAGCTCATTCCATGAGCTCTTATAGAGTCTTTACACCATTTTTCTTATCCAACCAACAGTCGTCTTTTGGCATGTTGATTTATTTGTCATGCTTGCGGTCTTGTTCTGGTAATTTTGAAGGTTGGTCTTTGTGTACATGAGTTGTCTTCGCTCTGTGAACATTGATCGTACTCACACACAAAGTTGTAAGCATTGTCGCACAAGTGTTGTCATGGTCGTTCGAAGGTCTATCTCAAGTGTCACACTTGTCGCTTTTGACCTTAAGACAGTTTCACTAATTGTTCAATCACATTGTCATGTCTACACAAGTTCACTTTCTCTCGCACTTAGCCATTTTTCCTGAAAATCTATCAACCGAAAAAACCCCTTCAACCGGTCCCCGACTGAGCTACACTGCATAGTCTCAGCTCTCAGTGACCCTGCTCTGCTACCCAAAACTGCGCAGTGCTTGAGGCTATCCTCTAAGGAAGCTTCACTACGCAATCCTGGAAGTGAGCAGGTGGTCTGTCTCCCAGAATTGCGTAGAAATTGTCTCCAAGCTTGATCCAATCTACGCTTTTCGCATGATCATTTATCAAGCCTCCCTTTGGCCACCAGAAATCCACATTGCACTGTGACCTGAGGCTGAACTACTCCCCAGAATTTCACACACATGCCCAGCTGCATGCCCTGCACTGCCTACAGAAACTGCACAGTCATAATGAGTCAATCCTCTTGCTGACCTGCTCTGCTCTGCTCCTAAAAATTATGCAATTCTAATTGGTGCACTTTATACTACCCCGCTTTGCACTATTTCCAAAAACTGCACAGTGTTACCTGTCCTGCACTATCTCTCAAAAATATGCAGTTATGACTAGTCGCTCCCCGCAGCCCGACATGCCCTGCTCTATAAAATTGCGTAGAATTTCCTGCCAATGCCCCCTACTGCCCCGCTTTGTCTCCCTCTGAGAAATCATGAAGATCCCCAGCTAGACCCTGATTGACCCTCTCAGTCCTCATCCTGGAAATTGCGCAGAACTGTCCAATAGTTCCCTCGAACACCCTACCTTTTCTTCCTCCCAGGAATTGCATAGTTTTTCCCAGCTAGGTTCCACCTTGCAGTGGTCACTGATGTCCCTGATTATGCAATTTTGTCGCCCAGTGACCTCTGCACAATTTTTCCCGAAAGTACTCTGGAGCCCTTCACCCCAGCCTAAGTTGTTCTCTGCACAGTTTTAGTGTCTTGTCCTCCCTCTCGGTCACCTAGAGCCGAAACCAAAAACAATGCATCATGCTAGACTAGGATATTTTTGGATTTGATGTCATCCCGTCATGACTAGATTGTAGGAACAAGTACATTGATGGAACATGGTACGATGATGAATGCGATGAAGAAGGAGCACATGCTAGAAGACCTTCTCATAGTTGAATGAACGTACAAAGCACATCGAGCAGCAAGCAAAAGGGATACATGCACTGAACCATCAAGCAAAGACAAAGACCATCGAAGACCCCGCAACACTTTTCCATGTGAAGGTCAAGACACAACACACCGAGAACGCATCCAGCACTCAGCAGCATAGCAGCTTGACATGGACACCACAGTCAGCTAGTAAATGTCAGTAGTGTCCTGTCGAGTTGTGTCATGAGTTGTCTGGGCCACATCACTACTATGGTCCATACTTGTTGTAATCAAATGTAATGTAATGTGAAATTCCAAGAGACACACATATGAAGTTGAAAAGTCACGTCAGTTGAAAATTCATAGGAAGTTGAACGGTCATGAGGGAAGCCCATGAGTCACAAGGGTCAAGCATCACCCTTGGCTATATATACCCCCTCATTGTATGAGAAAAGGGCTTTCACCATGGCTCCTCCCACATAGCCTTGAGAGTCTGTAGTCTATTCTTTGAGGAGTGAGGAGTGGATCCAATGTCCCACTACTGGGGCTAGTGATGTATGGTGTACAAATGTGTCTTGGAACTTTTTCTTAATTCAGAAGCATGTCTCAAGCCAACATGATTTCACACATGTTTTGTATCTCTTTTTAAGGTTATTCTTTAAACGTTTGTAATGCATGTTTTCTTAACCTATGCTAATATATTTGAACTACTTCAGTTATTTTAATACTTACATTGTTGAATATGTGTTGTATTATTTATCATTGTTGTCTCATCTGTGTGGACTACTATGCAGGACATTAGATAGATCATTCTTGTTTTCCTTGGTTATAATGACCATCACCCGCATGTGGACTACTCTATTGGACGGTGTACGTGTTCTCCCTCACACCTTGGTTTTAACGACTGTTGCATCCATTGTGGAATATTTCACTGGATGCTGGACAAACTCTTGTTGTTTACACGTGTGTCTCTCCTTAGGTGGTACTACTACCTCTCATCTAGAGGCCCACTTTTACCCTCTCCCTTATAGTAAGAGAACCCAGACACAAAGTTACATTACGCACTCACCAGGCATACTCACCTCGCTTTCTTGAAGTTACAAGCATAACACTTTCATGTGTTGAACAACAAGAGCTAAGGAAAATCTCTAATATAATAGTAATCGGGCCATCGTACCAGATGGGACTCCTACACCAAACAGTGTGAGGTCTAGTTGGAAATTCATACCGGGGAGATCCCCTTAATGTTGGCAGGTCAATCACCGTCAAAAAATCATCATCCATGAACTGAAATAATCTACCACAATGGAAGATTTACTTAAAACAAATTCAAATAAATATTAAAATTGATACATAGGTTAGATCCAAGATTACAGTCAACTCGATCTTGTTTATGGTGACTTGACATGTATAGATGTGTGGCTCTTCTCCCTCATTCAATCAAATCCTAAAGCAAGCAAGAATAGAAGATATTGGAACATGTGGAGAAGATGGAGAAGGTTCATATCTCATGAAGCTTAGATTTGATTGATGGAAGAAAGCATGTTTTCCTATCTATCTTTGGATTAATAGTTTTTTAAAGAGATTTTTAATATATCTTTGGAAAATTTCTAGAGCTACTCTTGGGTGATAATTCGGCCTTTGTCCTAGCCCCACGGGGGTAGGCGAGTTGGTAATCACAATGCGGTGAAGTTCGTTAGAAGGCGGGTGCAGTTCCCAGCGGTTATAGTGGTAGCGGTCAGAATCGACCCCGTGTTACGTGAGTTGCGAGGCTGCTCCAGTTGTCGATTCCTCTGTGTAAAAAAAAAAAAAAAAAAAAAAAAAAAAAAAAAAAACCCTTCTCCTTAAGACTCATTTTTATTAGAAAATGATAAAGTGGCAGCTTATTAAAAATGTTCTTTATCCTTGATACTTGCTTGTGAATCTTAATTATCTTCTTTACGTTCTTTAGCTAGATCTATTCATCAAACAATATCAAGAAATAACAACAACAAAAGAGGACATAGATATAGCCTCTTAGCCAGGGAAAACCCCTCCAAGGGGAAAACTCTTAAACTCTTATCTTCTTATAATCTACTTCAAATGAGATAAAAAACACCCAATCCCTAGACCAAGTCCTTCTCCCAGTACTAATTCAACCCTTCTTCAAGTCCTTCCTTGAATCTACACCAAATTTCTACAACTGCAACTTCAACCTGCCAGCTACAATACTGCTACTCGATCTGCAACTTCAACCCTACAATTTCAGTCTTACAGCTCCTGAGAAAACCCTAGATCAGCCTCCCGCTGGGACCTTCCAAGGGCAAGATATCTCTTCCTAAGGTCAGCGAGGTTTCAACAGAGTTTCCTTCCTCCCAGCTACAAGATGTTGCACTTTGTCCTACCGCAACTCGACCTAGAAACTTGGGCCTCTTTTTGCATCCCAGAAACCCTATAATTTCACACGTGTGAGAGAGATAGAACCCAAAAAACAATAAATTTTGTCCTTCTTCCTTCTCCTTAACTTTGGCTCTCCTTCTTGTAGCTACCTAGATATAGATCGAACAATTTTCTTGTATATTGAACTCTTGAGTGAGTGTGTCTCAAATGAGATCAAATTGCTCCTTTATATAGCCTTCTCAAGGGGTCGAATTCCCTCCCTTATGCCAAATTGATTATCCAAATCCTACTTGTACTCTTGGAGATTCCAAGACTTTCTAGACTCAAAAATAATTCTTTTTACAATTATAAATTTCCCAGAATGGTCTTATAAAAATGAAATTGACTCTGTTGACTCATGACAATAAATATTAAAACTTAAAAAACCCTAGAAGCACAAAGAACTTGCTTTTACCTAGAATACCATCAATAGTGAGTATGAAACCCATGCTTTAATAATAATAATTGTCTTTACTCTTTTCTTGTTTGTTACATAGGATACATATTGAAATGAGTACAACAATTATGAAGACTAAAACTAGTTACATTTCTCAACACTCCCTCTTAACTAGGGAGGTATTCATAATTGTATAACTAGTACAACATCATATGTCAAACTGAAAATTTCTCACAAGAGGAGTCGAATTGATAAGCCATACTGTAAGCATCATCAACATGACCAACATTGTCCCTAAAGCCTAACTGGACAAGCTCTACTTTAATCAAGAGCATTATGCTAGGAGGCTTTATGTGTGATATCACACTACCTCTACAAGGCACATACCCCATCCGAATGTCTACAATACATGTCCTTTTAGGACTATTCTTATCTTGGATCTCCAATCTTAATTCCTTGAATAATATTGGTCATCTTCGACCACGCTTCTCTTGGATACCTGTCACATCCTCAAAGAGTGTCAATCTCTTTCTTTTCTTGGATTTTATATCCTAAAGGAAACCATATATTCTTATCCAATCCTCCATAATTCTCTCTTCATCACATGAAGAGGAGAAGGCACATGTGATGTCCAACATCACTCCCTCTCAACCAGAGAGGACATCCATATTCTCCTTTAATTTTGAGAATAGAACCTTGCTCCTATACAAGGAGACTTCTTTACTTCCTCTCAAAATCAAAGGAGATATAGACTTTCTTTCTATTTTGGAAGTCACCATCACAAGCCTTATATCTTATCTTCATAAGAGTATCAACTACCAATTCTTCATAGTCGCCTTGGCTCCCTCTTTCCTCTACATCATCGAGTTTTCTTTCTTTCAATGTATCATGGAACCACCTTCTCTCTTCAATCTTGTGACAAGTTCCAGGACAATCTTCTTGCTCATCACTTTCTTCTTTGATATGAAGGAACTACATTGAGCCTTCCCAAACTTCAAGTTGATCATAGCTTCTTCTTGAAATTCATCTTCCTATGACCTCTAGGTTATATTTTCGCACTACTACCTTTCAATCTCTATATGTCCATATCTTGACTCCACAGTTTCCAAGTACCAGATATCGAGCTTCCTTCAATATCTTTCATCCATACAATTGAGATTTCCTCAACTGCCATCATAAATCTCTGCAACACTCTACGAGGTAGCATAATAATATGTTAACCACATAACCAATAACAATGAAAATCAGACTTACCTCATCATGATGACTTTCCCATAAACATTGTCATCAACCATCTCCACATGCAACTACTAGGTAGCATAATAATATGTTAACCACATAACCAATAACAATGAAAATCAGACTTACCTCATCATGATGACTTTCCCATCAACATCGCCATCAACCATCTCCACTTGCAACTTCCTTCATGCATCAGAGTACTCAAGGATCAAACTTGATTACCAAGTTACAATTTTTCTTTGGGAGACTATACTAGATGTTAATAATTATCTTACATATTCTAAACAAAGTCTTAAATTCTGTATACATCCTTAAGTAATTCAAATCAAACATCTTTCTCCAGTATCATATATTCATATACTCAAGCATATTTTATGACCAACCTTATTTCCACAAGATTCTACACATGAATCTTATCCAAATTTTTATATATAGCATGCATTATTATGCTTCCATCCAATCATCCAGTTATTCATATAGCTCACAAATGGCTTGTGTCCTAACCCAGTGCACTCCTTCATGCCTTTACTAGTATTGACGCCACATCACATGGAGTGCATACTAACATTGTCATAGTGCTTTTCCCAAGAACCTTCCATAGGGATTGGTTCTTCCAGGATCACGATGATCCACCTAAGTAAGATGACTACCTCTAACATAATGTCAGATAATACATGGATGAACATTATGAAAAAATGGTCTATCTATCAATTTATCTAGATGATCTCTACAAAGCAAGTTAATCATGTAAATTATATACATGTTACTTTCATCTACTTCTTTCTATGATGTTATGCAAAACATGTTATTCTAAAAGAAAGATTAATATTCATAGAGAACCTGACAATCAGTGAACCTTCTTTACTAGTAAGGATCCTTCACTTCTTCCTTCTTTGCCTTCTTCTCAGGTTCTCCCATGACTTCAGCTACATGAGATTCACTCATTTCCTTTCTCTTATTATTATGCTTGTTTGGATAATCCCTCTTAAAGTGTCAAAATTCATTGCATCCAAAACATTGCACTTTGGACATGTCTTTCTTCTTGGACTTACAAAAATTTCCTTTCTTCAGCATCTTGACTTGGGCTAGAAAGGCTTGAGATTTCTCATCATATCCAATATCATCCTTGATCTTGATCCTTGATTCTTCCAATATGTACTACGCCCACAACTCATCAAAGGGATTTGAATCCTTCTTGAAGTAGATGCTTGTTGCAAGGCTGCTTCATTCTAGTGGAAATGCATTCAGTACAAATATGGTTACTTCAAAATCAATGATTGATTCCCCAAGTCCTTGCAGATGGTATCTTAATTGAGATACTCTCATGAGGAAGGATGCCACATCCTCATCCTTTGATTTCTTCATTTTGTACAAGTTGTTCCTTAGCGAAATCTTTTAACATGTTGTACTTACTGAATACAAATTCACTAGCTTGTCATACATGGCCTTGGAAGTCTTCAGATTTGCAAAAAATGGAACAAGAGAATCCTTAATTAATTCAACTATGATACTTTGAGCTCTTACTTCCCCTTTCTTGTACTTTTCTAGTTCTTGTGTCTTATCTTTCTTAGGTTCAGTAATTTCTCTAGTAACATATCCCATTAATTCTTATTTGAGTGTCAAGTCAATTATTTTCTTCCATGCTAGATAGTTCAAAGCCCAAACGAGCTTATTTCTCTCCTTGCAGAAAGAACTTGTATGACTTGAATATTCAGACGTAGTGTAATAATATGTTACATACTTGATATTATGATTCTCCTTGATGATTTTTTCAACCTTCTTGATTCTTTCAAGACCTTTCGAGAGTTTTTGGCAATGTCCTTGAAAGATGTTCCCTAGGATTCCTCCGCCAACAACTTCCAATATTGATGCCTTGCAAATGGACTTCCTTTTTGCGAGATCAACACCCTCCTTGCAAGAATGATATATTCTTGATCCTCTTCAATGTAGAAACCCTGGATTAGAAGGGTCTTTTACCAACGAGTCTTTAACTAGATCCCTTCAAGAGACAATTTTCTTTGTAGTCTTCTTCTTTCAGGCTTTGAGAGCTTGCTATCTTTTGATCAACAATTCTTTCTAGTGTCATTCCAGTTTCTTTCGTTGTTCACCTTAGCTCTAATACCACGTTACAAAATGATAAAGTGGCAGCTTATTAAACTTATTTTCTTTATCCTTGATACTTGCTTGTGAATCTTAATTATCTTCTTTATGTTATTTAGTTAGATCTATTCATCAAACAATATCAAGAAACAACAACAACAAAAGAGGACAGAGATATAAGCTCTCATCCAGGGGAAAACCAAGAAACTCTTCTTTTCTTAGAATATACTTCAAATGAGATACAAAAACCCAATCCCTAGACCAATTCCTTCTGCCAGTACCAAGTTATTCATTCTTCAAGTCCTTCCTTGAATCTACACACTACAACTTTGACCTCCCAGCTACAATATTGTCACTCGATCTGCAACTTTGACACTGAACTTTTGGTCTTGCAGTGCATGAGGAAATCCTAGATACCCTCCCGTTGGGACCTTCCAAGAGCAAGACAACTCTTCCTAAGGTCGGCAAGGTTTTGATATAGTTTCCTTCCTCCCAGCTACAAGATGTTGCACTTTGTCCTACTGTTACTTGGTCATGTAACTTCAACCTTTTCAACAATCCAAAAACCCTAGAATTTTGCACAGGTGAGAGGGATCGAGCCCAAAAACCAAGAAATGTTATCCTTCTTCCTTCTCCTTGAGTTTCATTATCCTTCTTGCAGCTACCCATCTCTAGAGCGAACTATTTTCTTGTATATCGAACATGTGAGTGAGTGTGTCTCCAATGAGGTCAAACTGCTCCTTTATATAGAGTTCTCAAGGGCTTGAATTCCCTCCCTTAGGCCGACTTGTACTCTTGTAGATTCCAGGACTTTCTAGACTCAAAAATATTTTTTTTGCAATTACAAAGATCCCGAAAGGGTCTTATAAACATGATGTCGACTCTAGTGACTCATGACAATAAATTATAAGACCTAACAAACCCTAGAAGCACGAAGAACATGATTTTACCTATAATACCATCAATAATGAGCATGAAACCCATGCTTTCATAATAATAATTTTCTTTCTTAATTTCTTTTGTCTTACATAGGATACATATTGAAATGAGTACAACAATAATGAATATCAAAACTAGTTATGTTTCTCAACACTTTTGACATGTGGAAACCAGTTATTAGCCTTAAACTTCAGCCTTGCGATTAGGGAGACTACGGCACTGCGAAAAACATACATCAACCCTGAGGAAGCACCAACATCAACCTATCATATGTGACAAAAATTCAGCCTCTTTGTGGAAGAATGCATGTCTATTGACTCGACCTCTCATTTGTGACAAAAATTCAGCCTCTCTGTGGAAGAATGTAGGTTTGTTGACTCGACCTCATCTATGAGGAAATTTGGACCTTTTGGACAGAACTTCGAGGAGAAGAATTGATTCAATATTGGCATTGCTTTTGAGATTTAATTTTAGAATAGACTTGGAGTAGTCTTGTTGGACAAACTAGTGATCACTTTAGAGCACACTTATTGAAGCATTTTTTAGTAGACCATTGAGGACTTTCTTGAAGTAGTCCCTTTGCATCTTTTAGAGAAAATTTCAGAATTGGTTTTTGAGTTGAGTTTTAACTTTGAAGACCTTTTGAAGTTGCTTCCAAGACCATCTTTGGAGCTAAGTTGAGACCATATTTGGATCATCATTGTTGAAGTAGCTTCTGGATACCCCTAAAGTAGCCCTGAAGACACCTATTGAGGCAGCTTTTGGAGACCCCTGAAGCAGACCTGAAGAAACATGTTGAAGTAGTTTTTAGAGACCTCTTATGCAAACTTGAAGACACTTGTTAGAGCACATTTTGAATACCCTTTTGGAGCAGCCATTGGAGACGGTGTTTTGGAAGTATCTTGATAAAATTTTGAAAGAATAGCCTAAGAGAATTGGTGTCCTCATAACTAGGTTGGTGCCTAGATTAGCCTCAGAGAATTGGTGTCCTCATAACCAGGTTGGTGCCTATATTAGCCTGAGAGGAATTTTTTCCTCATTAATACTAGGATTTGTGTTTAATAATTGGAGTCCATGTTCAACATTGGAGCCATGAAGAAAGATTTTGTTGTACGAGTGGGAGTTTGAATTTTGTAACATAGGATTGGATTCCTCACTATTTTCAATCATAAAGTTATTTTTTGTTCTACTTCTATTTTGGCTTAATTTGAAAAAATCTTAGCTGGCATAATATAAAAATTAAGAGAAATATTGATTAACCCCCCCCCCCCACAATGTTTCCAACATTAAGTTTTTTCTTGCTCTTTCTTGGTTCCTTTCAATTTGCCTCATTCGTTTGCGCCTTTATGGGGGATGTTTATTGGAAAGCCTATCTTTCCTTTAAGTGTTATGCCCCATTAGCGCATGCACTCTCACCGAGGGTTTGAAGGTCGAGGCCCAAAGGGTAGACCTTGAGCTCAAATAGAAGCGTAGAAAGCTATGGCTATTTTCCATTCCTCCACTCCTCCAAATTTCCAAGACGAAATATGTTAGTTAGAAGCCTTTACCACTAATGATCACCCTTCCACTCTAACTTTGAATCTCATACTAAATTATCTACTTGGGTTCTATACCCTAGACATACTAGGGGAAGAAGGAGCCAATATCTCAATTCCATCACCCTCTGTTGGCAAATGAAGGAACTCTCGAGTAAGGTCCTCAAAGAAAAGTACAAGGACTGTAATGAAAATATAGCATGCCTTAATGAAATCCAATGAGTCCAATGCCACTAGAGCTATTGATTAGTTACCCTTGACACTCACTTTGGCTTACATATAAGGACATCTACAATGAAACCTCAAGCCTCCAACTCCAGCAAGCACAAACACCCAAGATCTCACTATGAGGACACCAACACTGATAGTTATATTTTTGGATGCTTTTAGATGATAAATAGTAGATCTCACTATCAGTAGGTCTTGTTTCCCTTGTGGAAAACGACAATAGTGTCCAATTCTAACTGAGAGCTCTGACTTTGTATGAAAGTTATTTTGTGGCAAAAGAAATTTTAAGTAACAATATATATAATCACTGAAATTATTTCTAACAAATAATATATGTGTGTGTGTACAAATAATCCTAAAATTATTTATAACAAAAAATATTGTATATATATGTGTGTGTGTGTGTGTGTGTGTATAATTTGTTAGTGATAGTTTTAGTGATTAAGACTCGAAAATGTTATCCACCTAGATTTTAATTTTGTTAACCTTGTTTGTATGGTTTGAGAGCTTCTTAGAGACCTGGGGAATTTTCCTTGACAACATCATTATATGATCTTTGATAACATTGATGATTATATGTATATCTTATTTTTAGTAGGTTTTATGGTTAAAAACTATGTATTTCTTAAATTAAATTTAATTAAATTAAAATCTTAAAATTAAATTATTATTATTATAGTAGAAAACTTCAATACACATTTATGTAGTGTATTTATATAAATAGTATTTAATGATAATTAATCAAATTAATGTTAACTAATCCTTCGAAGTTGTGTTTGTAAAATAGTAATTAGTTGTTAGTTTTTACTTTCCGTTAATAAGCTACCGTGACAGTTTCATCTCTAACCTACCTTACATTTGTATAAATGAAGTTCTCATCATTAATGCAATCAATTTTATACTGTGGAGTTTATTCACAGGCCTGTCTACAGTGGTACCAGAGCTCTAGCTAAGTTGTTTATAAACTCCATGCCTACCAAGTTTATTTTTAAGGAGGCATTATTCGAATTTTATGGAGGGAAGAATATACAAGTTTCATAAAATGCGTTTTGAGGAAAGGTGCGATAAAGAATTTGGGAGAGTTGGAAACCAAGTTAAAAGCAACCAAGGTAAATGTGATTACATACCAATAACAATGAATAAATAACATTTAATATTAGCTTTGAAACATTTTTCGCAAGTGAATTATTAATTATTTTTAGTGGAATATTGTTTTCCATATTTGGCGTTTGAATTTAATCCACAAATTACTGGAAAGTAGAGAATGCTTCAAGGTTCATGAAAGTGAAAGTAAAAAATATAAGAGATTTTAAAAAAAATTACAAGGATTTGTAAAAATTAAATGAATATGAAAATATTTTCCAGAATATGAGACCATAAATAAGGTGAATACATTTCCTATATATTTTATATTACTTCCAGAAACAACATCTTGGTGTGGAAGTAGGTAGAGATAGAAAGGTGAAAGTGAACAAAGAAAGAAGGTGAAAGTGAACAGAAAAAGTGATCTGAACTTAAACAAAAACACAACAAATTACAGATATAACCACAAATATAGAAATATGCTTACAAACATAATGGAAACAAACTAGCTCGGGCGATGGTAGCTTATCTCTAAGAAGAGATGTGGCGGCTACATGCCTCTGAACTATGTTACAATGAGACTCAAAGGCTTATTTATTATAGAGAAACAACAAAAAACCCTAAACATCCAAAAGCATAACCCTAGGAGATGAAGCGCCAAAATTGCGGGCCCCATTTGGGTAAATTGGTACATCAACTTCCCGAAGGTCGTAACTTCGGCATACAATCTCCAATTAGCTATCATAATACCTCATTTCAAAGGTATCTAAGAGGAGGTCGCAAAAAAATAGCCATTTTTCTTTGGGACGTTTTTATCTTTCCAATTTCCCTAAAAACATTGTTTAGGGCCTCAAAACGGCTCTAGAAATTCAGGACACAAAAAATTGCCAAGAATAGTAAATTGTGCTACAATTGAGGAAACTGATAAACTCAAAGAGACACTGTTGGGGGTCCCAGTGGAATACGCGAGTGGCCACCAATATCCACCTGGATCAGTCCTCCCCCCTTAGGAAGCAATGCTCCCCATTGTGTTGAGTACCTCCATGAGATGGGGAAACTTCTGTTGAACTTGGTCCCTGGTGAGCCACTTGTCTTAGTGCAGGAGTTGGCTAGCTTTGACATCCGATATAGTTGGATACCGCTGTTGGCGAGTGTTCTTGATCTGTGTGTCCATGATCCTATCAGTTGTGGCATGTTCCATGTAGTATGGGTTTAGCTATGTTGGTGTGAGTTGTTCTACAATGTCGGATATGTCTAACAATGGTGGAAAGCATGGTCGAAGGCGATCTACATTGAACATTGGGTGCAGACCAAGGAATGTTTGAATGTTGAGCTCGAAAGAATTGTCCCCTACAGCCTTGGTGATGGTGTATGGCCCATATCAGAGCAGGCGAAGCTAGCGGTGGGGTCCAGCGAGGCGCTCCTTCTACAAATGTAGCTAAACTTTGTCGTCCACCTCGAACTTGTATGGCACCTAATGTTGACCATGGTGCTGCATGTACTTAGCATTATCTTTGTCCAATATATCATGGACCTACTGGCAGATGTGTTGAATGTGCTCAATGAATTTTTGTTGTAGCGGCAACAACCACCCTCCAAAATTTTTCCTTAGCTTCATTTTGGAGCCTCCCTTCCAACGTTCACAACAACTTTCCTTGCTTCATCAAGTTCACAAGCTTCAGTGTTTTGCTTGCATAAAGGCAACCTGTTGATCACAGCTTGATGCACTACTCTCACAAGTTGTTCACCCAGACTTGGTCCAACTACAGGTTGAGTAGCTTCCCCAAGAAAATTGTGCATTTCTGGAGGGAAACTAGCCTTCCCACCAAAAAGTGTGCAATCCTGTTGGGCTTCAAGATTGCGCAATTCTTCCAGTCAACACTCCCAGTGGGAACTCTGCAATTTTCCCTAACATTGCTGCTCAACCTAGAATTTGTGCAAATCTGGGCGACAGACAGTTTCTCTACCCAGAAATTGTGCAAAACTCCTAGGCAGCCAACCTAGCTCCTGGCCAGAAATGCGCATTTCCTTCCAACAGTGGAGCAGTCTCTTGCATGTGCAGCTGAGTTGACTGGTTCCCTCCAGGACCAAGCAAAACTGACTTGTATGAATGGGCTGCTTCTCCCAAGGCAGCATGCAAAGGTATCCCTTGTTTCGGGGATCTATTTTTAGCAGTTGGAGGTTAAATGCAAGGATCAATTCAGAAACCTCCCACCAAGTGTCACTTTCCCTTTATTTGTGGCATGTGCATCACAACCTCAATGTTATCAAAACTCATCAACCGGATGCTGCAGATATCATTCCTCACATTAACCTCACAAATCTGACATCCCACATCACATCTAGGAGCAGTTGGCACATTCAACTCAGTTTTTTTGGGGTAAGCCCACTTCCCATGCCTTGTTTTGCATTTATGTCGCTTTTTGTGTTTTCACTTGTATGAGTATTGTGTGTTTGATTTCATTGAATTCTTGTTGTCATTTACATGTATATTAGCTTTTCCTAGCGCCATTCCATTTTTCGTCAACATCTCACTATTGTCACATGCATGAAATTGTTTTTCGCGAACAGTCGTTGATTCAGTGACTCGCCTCACCCACATGTATGTTGTTCCATTTTCTGAATCTGTCATTCACCATTTGCATGCATGATAATTCACTTATTCTTACACTCAATATCATCATGCATTCGCACTCACATTCACTTTCAATTTCCTATCGACGAGTCTAGCCAACCTCGGCCCGGACTCTGTCTTACCAAGAGCCTCACCAAGACAGCATTGCGTAATCCTTGGAGGGAAGGCTCTACATTCCTCTCCAGAAATGCACATTTCTACCAACAGTTGTTCCCCAGGCCTGATTTGCGCAATCCTGAGGGATAGTGACTGCTAGCCAAGAAAATTGTGCAATGCAGTCACTAAGCCTGCAGCCATTGCCAGCTAAGATTGTGCATTGCGTAATTCCAACAGTCAGCATCCAGACTAGACTATGCATTGCACAGTTCCAGCAGTCAGTCAGTCTCCCAGCAGCCTAGACTGTGCCTTGTGAAGTCTTGGCAATCAGTCTCCTGACCTTCGGGCTGAAATTGCGCAACCTTCATGATCAGTCGCACAGGTATGTTGCAAGTCAGTTCTCAAATTCATCTTAGTTTTTGACTGAAAAATTTCTTTCCATGAATGTTTCCATGCCTCCAAGTATTGTAGGTGTTCATCTGCCTCTCAGCAGTGTAGGTACAATGGTTTCCAAGAGAGCAGAGTCGAAGACACCATTTAGAGCACACCTGGAGTTGCAGTCGATCAAATGTCTATGAGCTTGCCCACTCACGAAGATATCAAGCTGTCACAGCGAGGAGCATCATGAATAGTAGTTGAAGGAAGCATACCAAATGTAGTGAATGCGGCGAACGCAACGAATGCATTGAATGAAAGAAATGCGATGAATGCAAGAGGAAGGTTGTTGACAACACAGAGTCGGAACAAAGTTGTGAGCTCAAGCAGATCCACTAGTGATGAAATAAACTTTGGAGACTCAGGGTATGATGTGACGACACGACATGAAGATCACGTGAAGACAAAGAATGGAACAAAGAAGGAGTTACATGTGCTGAATCAGCAACTCAAGGAAGAACATGAAGTTTCACAGACAAAAGAATGAGTTTCACAAAGAATAGGAACAGCAGTGGGTGCAACATGCACTCATGGATAAAACTGCACCAATACAATTTAAAGATCCATCCCAGCAGCTCACACGGAACAGACATGGTGAGCAGTGTTATTGATTGCATTCAATGGATTCAGTGGCATGCATGTCATTTTGCACACGCATGCAATCTAACCCATTCAACACACTCACCAAGGCGAAGACAAGAAGCAAGTCCAACTGGAGTTGAACATGCACTTCGGAAATTTGATGCGCATGACCACCAACACACACTTGAAGATCAGCATAGACACTATGCATCAGTGTGTTTTCGGTTCAGCTGCACCCAAGAATACCATGTGCATGTTAGCAGACGAATTGGATGAAGGGACCAAACCAATGCACTGGTTGCAACGGAAGCAAGAGTTCGCTTCAGCAAGATGTCACCATGAGGTGCATGCACACCATCACAGTCGACCAATCTTGGCATCAGCTCACCACCTTCACCATCACAAGCACGTCAAATAGTTGGTCTCATCACAGTGGATCGAGTGTCAGTGATGTCTTGCATGGCTTTCTCAAGCCATGCTGTCTCACATGAGTACATGTGCATTGTAATGTTGAGTCATGTCAAGTGTAAGTCAAGTGTCAATAGTTGGATGTAACAGTCATAGAGTAGGTGAAGAGTCATGAGGGTAGTTGAACTGTTACAAAGGGGAATGTCAAGGGTCACCCCACCCTTTTCTATAAATAGTCCCTCATAACTCATTGTATAGGATTTTGGTCAGCAAAGCTTCTGATAAGACTATCTTGGAAAGAGCTTGGACAGTATTGTAACGCGCCTTGGCTTCTCCACTGCATGGAGTTGGTTCAGCACTATGGAGGAGCAGGCGGATGTGGCTGTAACGTTCCACTGTTGGGGCTAGCAAGTTTACATGGATGTACTGTATGATTGGAACTTACACTTATTTATATAATAAGAGCCAACACGTTTTCACACATATATTGTATCTGTTGTAAGACTGATCTTTGACACTTGTAATTCATGTTGCTTTAACATGCATTCTACATATGAACTGATTCATTTGTTGTAATGCATAATCTATTAATGGAAATGTGTTGCATATGCTGTTGATGTTTTCCCGTCTTTGTTGACTGCTCTGTCAAACATCAAACATACCTTTCACATGAACCTTGTTGTAACAATCATTGCACTCGTTCAAACTGATCTGTGAGTGTTGTACATGTTATCTTACCTTATATGTTGTGACTGCCACATCCGAGTGGACTGCTTCACCGAAAGCTGTGTATGTCATGTGTGTTGTGTGTTCCTAACCGAGTTGGGACTGATCACTTTCAACTTGGAACTCACCTTCACCCTCATCTCAACCCACCTGTGTTAGAACCTCTCATATACCTTCCTTGACTCACTGCAACAGTCACACCCTTGCAACTGACAAAGTTATCTTACTTGCCTCTTTGCGACATCGCGTTCAAGGCATTGCTTTATGACCCACCATTGGGACTCCTACACCAAACGGTCTGAGGTCTAATTGGGACTTCTTACCGGGGAGATCCCCTTACATGTTGGCAGGTCTAACACCGTCAACATTTTTGCGCAAGAACAAGGGCCAGATGACAAGTTAAGTCCTCACATCTATTTTGAATATCTACACATCCATCATGACCAAGTACCAGGTTTGCTCTTCCGGAATGTATGTCTTATGGAAACAATTTCATCATCCTGAAAAAGCTCTCGGATAACTTATCTCATAAAACATTTGATGGTGGAGGCTACGTAGCCTTGGTAAGGCACGTGGTCGGCGTTGTAGGCTCATGCGAAAGACATGGATTCTTTGAAGAATACATGAGTTGCACATTGTTCATCTACACTCTTCGAGGACAACCAATGCACTGGTGTGCCATGCTACCCGAAAAATCTATTCATTTTCTTGCTCATTTGGTCGCAAAGATGGGTCGTGATTTCAGTCACTTCGATCGCCAAGCACTCAAAAAAGAAATTATGAAATTACAAAAAGCATCTTATGAATCCATTGAACATTTTTACACATGTTTTTGTAATCTTGAATACTGATTCCTGAAAGATGATATTGATTGGGAATTTCTTGATGGAAGATTTGAGTATCTTCTTCATATATATGAACCCTGCTCAGCACACCTCGGTGATGGAGCTGCGCAATCACAGGTAGGCATAATCATTGTCACAAGTGATTGTTTGCCTTCACCTCATCAAACAGCTCCACCATTGCAGAGTAATGTGGGAGATCATGCACACACCTCGGTTGAACTTTCACATCCTCCCACCCCACCTGCTCTTGATATTTGTGCAGATTTGGCTTGCAAGCATGCTAGTTGTCACATGGACCCATTCCCTCGACCTTCGTCCTCACGTTCTGTTGATCCTCTAGATTGTACTCTCTTGTGTTCTTCCATTCCGAACTCCTCACCTGTTGTGAACGAGGATCAAGTTGTCGATAGAGTTGGTGTTATGCAGCCAACCAGCGCCATCATTCATGATGAGTGTGTGCGGGAATCTAAAGAAGAGCACGCGGTGAAGGGTGACTCCCTTCTGGCTGCGCCTCATCCACTTCATCCCGACATCCCTTGTGATTATGCCACTGCTGATTTTCCTTGTGAAAACTCATTTACGGATGCTTGTACATCTGATCATTCACTGGACACCTCGAATGTCAGTCTGTCATTACAGTGCGGAGAGGACACATCATCCTTGGAAAATCAGTTCAATATGTCATTTATCATTCTTGAAAACACAGAGGGTGAACATCTTTGCTTCTCATCTACCCCTCTTCTCGATTCATCAAATCACGAGGATGCTGACAAACATCTTGAATTTTATGATCTTGGTTGTCATGATCTACTCACTTCCTCATCCGATCACAATGTTGATTCAACCATTGCTAATCTATCGAAGCCATGATCTATCTATCCATGAGGTCAAAACCCCCTAAACTGTCGAGGCACTTCAACTCGAGCTGATGGTTATGTCAGGCCCTCGTTGTTCTGAGGTTGGTCTCACTTCTGGTCAGAAAATTTTTGAAACACTCAATGATCTGAAAATGGAATGTACTTATTTAAGGGTGCAAGGTATCCATTTCCCATAATTTCAAACCTGAGCTATACACTCCAAGTGACCTCTGAAAATGTGAAAACTTCTTATTTCTTATACAAAGATAGACTGTAGGGGCATTCACCGGACATGTCACCTCTAAAGAGAGGATGAGTTCCAGAGGCTACCTGGCCCTCTACAGGCTCTGCCTAAAGAAATAACGAAGTAAACACTTAGAAGTCTTTGATATACACATACTTGAAGTTTGATGTCTTGCGGAATAAGACAAATAACTTTTTGCAGCTGAATAGGTGATTATGTGTGTATACAAGTTATGTATATTTGTTGTTTAACACTTTATATCAGCTTTGTTTAGCATATCATCTTCAGCAAATAAAGACATCAAAATGATAAAGCAGTTCACCCCCTCTGGGCTACATCTGCTGGACGAAACCTCTCAAACTAGGCTTGTCCTCTTGTATTAAAAATGATACACAGGCTAATACAAGAATATGAGTGTCTCAAAAGACAAATCTGACTGTAAATACAGAATCAGAAGATAGGAATTAGCTAAACATGCTCTTTCCCAAACACTAAACAGTGAAATTGTACCTTCTACAGTACTTTCCCCAATTGGCCCTAGTGGCCCTTTAAACTTGCATGGAGAATTTCGAGGTGAAGATGACCTCAATTAGTTCTGAAACCTCTTCCATTAGACTCAGAAGGTCGAAAATAGCAGACTTAGGCTTTTGAATCACCAAAAATGGATGAACATAGCCCCCAAACAGCTCAAGCACTGAAATGGCCCTGGTGGCACTGAAAGCTTCCCTGAAGCTAAACAGTGAGAAGAATTCCTCAACAGGAAAAAAAAAGCTATAGAAATGGATTCAGAATGCTTAAAAACTTCAGGAATGACCTTCGTTCCACATTCAATGGCTGCACAATTCCCAATGCAGCTCCCAAACTGATTTGGCCCTAGTGGCTCCTGGAACTTCAACGAAGGTAAAACACCTTCAAATGACCTCAAATGGCTGTGAAACCTGTGCCAATGGCTTCAGAAGGTCGAAGAGACCCAAAATCAAAAAAAAATTCGTCCAAAAAGGACTTTCCTAGCCAAAGTTATGGCCATTTACTCCCCAATGCCAGTTGCCCTTGAAAAGCTCCAGTTAAAACTGGCTGACTGCCAGATAACCCCGCTAAATATGGGGCCGCCGCCAAATTTGGCGCCACCGCCAACAGATCCGCTAAATCTGCCATAACCGCTGGCTAACTTCACGCATGTGACCAAAAATTCGGAACGGCGGTTTGTAGTTGGATTTCGTGCCGGGCGGTGGGGGTTTAGGCCCACGGTTTTGGGCACGTAGTCATATGTATGGGGGCTGGCCGTTAGGGGCTGGCCCCCTTCTTTTCCCGCCCAAACGGAAATTCAAACTCTTTCACCATGTGATTCCACATTCATTTTAAATGTGACCATTGTGGTGCATTGGTAAAGCGTTGCATTCTCCCGTGGGAGGTCGTGGGTTCAAACCACACTTCGACCAAAATTTTAACGTATGACATCCACCCATCCACTGACATCATCCAGGCCACGTGGCGGCCTCCTAGCCTGCCACATGGCAGCCTGCCATTTGCTGCCCAAAAGTAATATTCTGTGGAATATTTTTTTTTGAAAAAATTCAAAAATTAAGAGTCATTGGGCGATTTTGTTTTTGGCATAACTTTCTCATACGGCGACCGTTTTTCGAACCGTTTGCAGTGCCGGAATCAGGAGGATGAGCTCTATCTTATCATTCAAGCTCAAACTAGTTCTGATCACTTTAATGTTTGACCATTTTACGACACTTGGTCCTGAGCTCCTGATCACTCAAGGCTCCTCATCACTCTCTGCTTTGCATAGAATATCAACCAAACACCCGGATTTCGGTTCCTCCACTTGAACTACACAATATCATCACTCATGCATTGGTGGAATCTTACACAACAAACACACATGCATAACACAAGTGGTCTACCTTTCTCACGTTTTCTTGCATGTCACAATCAAGAGAATGCATACACTCAACATCTGCATGTGGTGTAGTGCAACATCATGGCAGCACCACAGAATGCATGTCATGCACTTTCACTCATCTTTGTTTTGTGGTCACTTGTAAGCTCGGAGTGTGTTTGTCTACACTATTATATCTTTCTTGTTTGTTGGTTCGCATAGCTTTCTTGTTTGTTGGTTCACACAGATTTCTTGTTCGCGAACCATGCCTTCACCAACATGGGTCAAGCAATGCATCGGTGGCTGCACTGGAAATATCACTTCACGTGAGATGACCCATGCACTGTTAGCTTAGGAGTAGGAGTAGTGTTTTCTTTTGAGTTGTTTGCTTGCATGCTTGTTTGCTTACTTGCTTTGTTTGTTTGTTTTTCTGCTTGTTTGCTTTGATTTCGCTTTTGCTTCTGCTTTCGCTTTGCTTTGTTGTTTGTTAGTTCTCTTGTTTCGTTTCATAGGATAGTTTCGCATGAAACCATGTATGACTCTTGAAGAAAACTGGGTAAAGTACAAGAGGCCTTGTGCTGCTATCACTACTTGGTTATCTGTCATCCTGCCTCTGTATGAAGAACTTGTTACTTTCAATCCATGATATGTCGATGGAAAATACATATTGTTCGAAGTGAACCTTGGTGAAAACACAACGCTTGTGCGCTAACTAGTGTCACCTACTCTAGTCGGTTGTTTTTGGGTTAACCCTTGTCAGCTCAGTCAAGTAGAGTAAGGTGAGGGGGGAAACCTTAACAGGCACGTCAGAGGTATAATAAACTACTTCTCTGTAGGAACAACCTCTTCTGCTCTCAATAAGTCGGGATCCCTCTTCTGCCTATGAAATGAATAAGTGCTATGCACAGTTAAAAAATGAAAAAATATAAGTGAAAAAATTAAAAATTAAAATGAAAAAGGCGAAAGAAGAGAAAGGCTTCCTACACAGGGAGGTGATGCAAGTAACTCCGTCGGGGTACTAACCAGGCTCGCTGGCAGTGGAGCCATGCTTGTGTTCCTATGTGACTCTGTCGAGGTACTGTCCAAGCCTGCTGGCAACGGAGCAACACCAGAGATGAAACTAAGACTCTGACGACTATACTATTTGTGCATCAATATACCCCTCAACCCCAATCGAAACAATTGTGTTGCCTTGGCTTGGAATGTGTGTCAATCAACCAAGATTTTGGTAGATGCTACATCTTATAATCAAGCTAGTGTGGAAACCAAGAGGAGCTGAGAACTAAACAATAATTCCGGAGGTGTTAAACTTTCTTTTCACGAATAAGGTCAATTCAGAGAGCTAGAGTTCTACCAGTGTGTTGCCAAGTGTTGTAGCGGCTACAACCACCCTCCAAAATTTTTCCTTAGATTCGTTTTGGAGCCTTCCTTCCAACCTTCACAACAGCTTTCCTTGCTTCATCAAATTCACAAGCTTCACTATTTTGCTTAGACAAAGGCATCCTATCGATCACAGCTTGATGCACTCCTCTCACAAATTGCTCACCCGAACTTGGTCCAGCTGTAGGTTGAGCAACTTCCCTAAGAAAATTGCGCATTTCTGGAAGGCAACCATCCTTCCCTCCAGAAATTGCGCAATCCTGTCTGGAAGTCTGTTGGGTTCCAAGATTGCACAATTCTTCCATTCAAAACTCCCAGCAGGAATTGGGAAATTTTCCCCAGTAGGGTTTCTCAGCCCAGAATTTGCGCAAATCTGGGCAGTAGTCAACTGCTCTGCCTAGAAATTGTGCAAACCTCCTGGGTAGTCAGCCTAGCTCCCAGCAAGAAATGTACATTTCCTTCTAGCAATCGAGTAGTCCCTTGCATGTGCAGCTGAGTTCATCAGTTCCCTCCGAAACCGAGCAAAACTGACTTGCATGCATGGGCTACTTCTCCCAAGGCAGCATGCAAAGGCATCCCTTGTTTCAGGGATCCATTTTTAGCAGTTGGAGGTTACATGCAAGGATCAATTCGGAAACCTCCTACCAAGTGTCGCTTTCCCGAGATTTGTGGCATGCACGTCACAACCTCGATGTTATCAAAACTCATCAATCGGACGCTGCAGAGCTCATTCCTCACATGAACCTTGCAACTCTAACATCCCATATCACATCTAGGAGTAGTCGGCACATTTAGTGCAATTGTTTTGGGGTAAGCCCGCTTCCCATGCCTTTTGTTGCATTTTTGTCGCTTTTTGTGTTTTCGCTTGTATGAGTACTGTGCACTTGATTTCTTTGAACGCTTGTTGTTGTTTACATGTATATTAGCTTGTCCTAGCACCGTTTCAGTTTTTGTCAACATCTCATTGTTATCGCATACATGAAACTGTTTTTCACGAACGATCGTCGATTCGGCGACTCGCCTCACCCACATACATGTTGTTCCATTTTCTAAATCTGTCATTCACCATTTGCATGCATGATCATTCACTTATGCTTACACTTAGTATCAACATGCATTCACACTCACAGTCACTTTCAGTTGCCCATCGACAAGTCTGGCCAACCTCGGCCCGGACTCTACCTCACCAAGACAGCATTGTGCAATCCTGAGAGGGAAGGAAGAACGTCAAGCTGCACAGACAAACGAATGAGTTGCAGCAGGAATAGTAACAACAGTGGGTGCAACATGTACTTGCGGATGAAACTGTGTCCGTACAAGTTAAATATCCATCCCAGCAGCTGACACGGAGCAGACATGGTGAGCAGTGTTGTTGATCGCATGCAAGGGATTCAGCAACATGCATGTCATTGTGTGTATGCATGCAATCCAACCCATTCAACACACTCACCAAGGCGAAGACAAGAAGCAAGTCCAACTGGAGTTGAACATGTACTTCGGCAAGTTGACGTGCATGACCACCAGCACACACTTGAAGATCAGCACATACACTATGCATCAGTGTGTTGTCGGTTTAGCCGCACCTAAGAAGACCATGTGCATGTTAGAAGACGAATTGGATGAAGGGGCCGAACCAATGCACCGATTGCAACAGAGGCAAGAGTTCGCTTCAGCAAGAAGTCACCATGAGGTGCATGCACACCATCACGAACGACCAAGATTGGCATCAAATCACCACCTTCACCATCACAAGCATGTCAAAGAGTTGGTCTCATCACAGCGGACCGAGTGTCAGTGATGTCTTGCATGGCTTGCTCAAGCCATGTTGTCTCACATGAGTACATGTGCATTGTAATGTTGAGTCATGTCAAGTGTAATTCAAGTGTCAATAGTTGGATGTAACAGTCATAGAGTAGGTGAGGAGTCATGAGGGTAGTTGAACTATTACAAAGGGGAATGTCAAGGGTCACCCCACCCTTTTCTATAAATAGTCCCTCATAAATCATTGTATAGGCTTTTGTTCAGCCAAGCTTCTGATAATACTATCTTGGAAAGAGCTTGGACAGTATTGTAACGCACCTTGGCTTCTCCACTGCACAGATTTGGTTCATCTCTTTGGAGGAGCAGGCAGATGTGGTTGTAACTTTCCACTATTGGGGCTAGCAGGTTTACATGGATGTACTGTATGATTGCAACTTACACTTATTTATATAATAGAGCCAACATGTTTTCACACATGTATTGTATCTATTGTAAGATTGGTCTTTAACACTTCTAATTCATGTTGCTTTAACTTGTGTTCTACATCTGAACTGATTCATTTGTTATAATGCATAATCTATTAATGGAAATGTGTTGCATATGTTGTTAATGATGTCCCATCCGTCTCGACTGCTCTGTCGGACATCAGACAGACCTTTCACATTAACCTTGTTGTAACAACTGTTGGACTCGTTCGGACTGATCCATGAGTGTTGTACATGTTATCTTACCTTGTATGTTGTGACTACCGCATCCGAGTGGACTGCTCCACCAGAAGTTGTGTATGTCTTGTGTGTTGTGGATTCCTAGCCGAGTTCGGACTGGTCCCTTTCAACCTAGAACTCACCTTCACCCTCATCTAAACCCACCTATGTTAGAACCTCTCATGCACCTTCCTTAATTCACTGCAGCAGTCACACCCTTGCTACTGACAGAGTTATATTACTTTCCTCTGTGCGACATCGCAGTCAAGGCATTGCTTTACAACCCACTGTTGGGACTCCTACACCAAACGGTCTGAGGTCTAATTGGGACTTCTTATTGGGTATATCCCCTTACATGTTGGCAGGTCCAACACCGTCAACAATTTTGGCTTCGAACTAGACATAAGTTGAATATGCCTGACTAGCTACAAATGGTATGGCCACATCAATGGGACATAATAGATGAAATCTCAGCCCTACCTGAAAGGGGTTGTGGCCCATTGAGTTATGGAGAGCTCTGTTATAGATTTGTTGGGCATAGGGGAGGCTTTCATCCCACGTGTGTGGATTCTTTGAATTGTACATGCACAGAATGTGTACGATCATCCTGTTCACGACTTCTATTTGGCCATCTTAGAGAATCTGTCAACGACCACGAAAACGCAGTCATTGTCATGCTTAGAAAAATGAAAGTCTGACATGTATTCCATGGAGATAGATTGCCAAAGTCAACTATTAGTAGGAAGAGGAGTATAAAGGCCTTGTTTCTTGATGGTTGGTTTGACAATGGCATAGGCAGTGCAAGATTTAATGTACCTCCCAACATCTTGATGAAGGTTCAGAAAATAAAAATACTTATGCAGTGCTGCCACTATTTTCTCTACTCTGAAATGTCCAACGACCCAACTGTAGTGCGGCTCCCAAATAATCTTGGCACGCTCGCTTGAAGGAACACAAATGTGTCTGAGGTGGCATAACAGTGCATCCTGGAGGTGAAAATTTGGAACTTTCTTACCTTTCAAAAGTGTCTGGTATGTGTTGCCAAATTTTGAATCTCTCTCATTAAGATGTGACCACCCCGAAGTCTCCTACCCGCAGGAGTCGATCACAATGATTAGCGCCATGACTAGTGGTCGATTGAGGTAGTCTATAACATTATTGGTGTTGCTCTTCTTGTACTTAATGTTCAAATGGAATTGTTGCAAGTATGTGGACCATTTTTTATGGTGATTGTTTTACAACTTCCCTTGTGTCTATATGAACTGTAGGTCTTGGTGGTCTGTGTGGATGATCGTTTTCTTCCCCATAATGTAATGCTTCCATTGGAGACATGCCTGCATGATGGAATACATTTCTTTATTGTAAGTGAGATACTTTCGGACTGTGTCTGAAAGTGTCTCGCTGTGGTAAGCCACTGGATGAACCTATTGAGTAAGAACTGCACCAACAACATAGTCGGAGGTGTCTATATCAATCTCAAATCGTTGTTGCAGATTTGTTCATGTGAACACTGGTGCAGAGCAGAGGCAATGCTTCAAATCGAAAAATGTCTTTTGTTAGGTTTCGGACCAAAAAAAGTTTACTTTCGCTCTGCCCTTGGTGACGTGACTTAAAGGCTAAGTGATATGAGAGAGCCCCAACACAAATTTGCAGTAAAAATTGGCAAGACCTAGAAAGCTACGGAGCTCTGTTAGAGTGGTTGGGGATGGCTAATACCAAATGACTTGTATATTGGTTGGGTCCACATGCACACCTTGCTCATCAATGATGTACCCCAGATATTGAACCTAGGTCATGCCAAAAGCACATTTCTCTAAATTGGTACACAACTTGTGTTGTCGCAAGGTTTGAAGGACTTATCGAATATGGTTTGGGTGCTCTCCCCAACTTTGGCTAAAGATCAAGATGTCATCTAAATACAACACCATAAATGCATTGTTGAAGGGTCACAAGATGTCGTCCATCAATCTCATGAAGGTTGCGGGGCATTCGTCAACCCGAAAGGAATGACCAACCATTCTAAAAGGCCCTCCTTAGATTTGAAGGCAATCTTCCACACATCAGAGGATTCAATAGGCACTTGGTGATAACTAGACTTCAATTCAATCTTGTTGAAATATTTTCCCCCTTGAGCTCATCCAGAAGGTCATCAATCCATGGGATTGTGTACCTATTGAAGACAATGATCTTGTTCAACGCCCAATAGTCAATACAAAGTCTCCAGGGCCCGTCCTTCTTTTGTACTAATATAATCGGGCTCCCAGGGGTGATGAGCTTGGCCTGATGTGCCCTTTCTGCAACGGCTCCTAAATCTACCTCTTGATCTCATCGTTCTCCATAACATATCATTGATAGATTGGTCCATTGCGTAGCGGCGCGCCTTAGGTCAGATCGATGGAGTGCTTGACCTAATAGTGTAGAGGTGCCCTTGTAGGTGAGGCGGAAATGTCCTTGTACTCCTCCACGACCTTTTCCATCTATTGCAGTTGTGCGAAGGAGCCCTGTTTGGAAGTCGTGGCCACAACCTTCTCCTTTCCTTGAAGACAAATCATAAGGAAAACAAATTTCTTGGTCTGGGAAATGATCTTACTGCATTCCTTTGTGGTGATCAAAGAGATGGCGGTAAGTGGGGCTACCTTTGGTATCATGTACAACTTATTACCCAAAGTAATAATCACAGAGTGACGTCTCAACTCATATACAACATGTCGCTTCCACAAGTATGGTTTTCCTAATAATACATCACAAACTTCAAGAGGAGAAACATCACACAGTACCTCCTCCGTGAAGGGCTTGATGTTGTAGGGAAGGCGACATTGTTGGCTGACATGGAGATCTCACCCTTGGTGAAGCCACCCGATGGTGTACGGTTGCGGATGTGTTGTCATCAATAGGCCTAACTGCTTCACGACCTCTACTAAAATGAGGTTCTTTTGGCTCCCATTTTGGACAATGAACTATAGAGGAGAACCTTTCATCCATATATGTAAGTGGAAGAGGCGTTCCCCCTCCTCTGGATCTTCTAGATCTTGGTGGTGGTCACCGTGGCACTGGGCTCCACGTCAATGATTTGCTTCCATTTGTCATTCTCCTTGTCAGTTTTTGACTCAGATTCGGAACATGTGTCTGATTCAGAAGCCTTCAGCTCGGCCACCAGTGACTTCTTTGCCCGACACTCACTTGTGCTGTGAGTGGAGTTGTTATGGAACTCACACCATTTTCTTGTGTCCTTCTTTGTCTTCATGGTGTTGTCCTTTGCTTGTGGCTTTGGCGGGTTGTCCTGGGTCACCCTGCCTTGGCTTTGGCCTTTTCTATGTGGTTTGGGGGTGCCTTTTCCTTGCTTTGGATTCACAAATCCAAAGTCTTACTTCTTTTGTTTAAACTTTTGCTCAATCTTGATAGCGTATCGGTATGTCATGTCAAGCGAAGAGATGTCCAGGAACTCCATCTCGTCCTGGATGTACTTGTGTAGACAGTCAGGGTATTTGAGTACCAACTGCAATTCAAAATCCTTGATACCCAACTCCGTGCAGAGGGTATGCAAAACATTTGTGAACTCCGACACATCTTGGTCCCTTACCTCCCATAGCATGGTCCACTTTATGTATTTATCTTCATAGCTACCATTAGGGTAACATTGTTCCTTAATGGCATCTCGAAAAGAATCCCAAGTGGGTGTGGATGAAAACAGTGAGGATTTCCTCTCGTCCTTTTGTTCACAGTATATTTACCACCAGTCCTTGACGTGTGGGGCGGCATTGAGAAGTGAAAAAGTAAATTTTTCCCAACTGGAAAAGTCATGAACTGGAAAATATCCTTCTAACAAATTCAACCATTTACTACGGCGTCTGCATCTATCTAGCCCTAAAATATGGGAATATTGAAGTTAACTTGTACCTTAAAAGGAGTGTCGCCTCTAGAGTGGTTGTTGGATGAAGATGTGTCACCTATGGGTAGTCATAGAAGGATCTGGGCAAAGTTATCCATCATCGTGTTTCTCAGTCGCTCGAGGGCTTCCTTGAGCAATATTTTGAAAAGATCTCCTGCCCCCTCGTATTTCTTTTATTTCGCCATGAAAGGTCATCAGGGTTTGCGAGGTTGGTCTTGCAAAGGTTCAACCAGATTAAGCCCTAACTCCTTATACCCTGACCTCGTTGAGGACATGTAAAGAAAAATAGAGGAAGAGTAGACTGCTCTGATACCACTGATATGAAGTTAAATAGGAACGCAACAAATTACAGATATAGCTATAAATACAAAAATGCAATAGAAATAATACTTCATTTCATTAATATCAGAATACTAAAATATGCTTACAAACAGAATGGAAATAAAATAGCTCTAGCGATGGTAGTTTATCTCTGAGAAGAGATGTGGCAGCTACATGCCTCTGAACTATGTTACAATGAGGCTCAAAGGCATATTTTTTATTGAGAATCAATGGAAAACACTAAACATCCAAAAACCTAACCCTAGGAGATGAAGCGCCAAAACAGTGGGCCCCGTTCGAGTAAATTGGTACATCAACTTCCCGGAGTTGTAACTTTGGCATACGATCTCTATTTGGCTATCAAAATACCTCGTTTCAAAGATCTCGAAGAAGAGGCCGAAAAAAAACTTTCTACCTAGTTTTGGCCTTTTTTGATCTCTCTGTTTTCCCTAAAAACGTCGTTTAGGGCCTTAAAACGACTCCAGAAGTTCAGGACCCGAAAAACGGCCAAAAATAGTAAATTGCACTACAATTAAGGAAACTGAAACATTGAAAGAGACAGTGTTGGGGGTCTCGTGGAATAGGTGGGTGGCCACCAATATCCACTTGGATCAATCCTCCCCTTTAAGAAGCAATGGTTCCCCTTGTCTTGAGTGTCTCCATGAGATGGGGAAACTTCTGCTGAACTTGGTCCCTAGTGAACCACTTTACTTGGTGCAGGAGTTGGTCAGCTTTGATAACTTGATACAGTTGGATCTTCTACTAGTGAGTGTTCTTGATCTATGTCCATGATCCGATCAGTTGTGGCCTCTTCCATGCAGTCTAGGTTTAGCTCTGTTGGCGTGAGTTGTTCTACAATGTTGGATGTGTCCAACAATGGTGGAAAGTATGGCCGAAGGCGGTTTACATTGAACATTGGGTGCAAACCAAGGAACGATGGAATGCTGAACTTGGAGGCATTGTCCCCTATAGCCTCAGTGATGGTGTATGGCCCATATCAGAGCGAGTGAAGCTTACTGTGGGGTCTAGCGAGGCGATTCTTCTGCAAATATAGCAAAATTTTGTGGCCCACCTAGAACTTGTGTGGCACCCAATGTTGATCATGGCGCTGCTTGTACTTAGCATTAGCTTTGTCTAATATATCATGGACCAGTTGGCGAATGTGTTGAATGAGCTCAATCAAGTTGTTAGCCCTGTCAGCTTTGGACTGGACATCAGCTGAATCTGCCTAAGTAGCTGCAAACGATATGGCCACATCAATGGGACATAATGGCTCAAATCCCAACCCTACCTAAAAGGGGTTGTGGCCCGTTGAGCTATGGAGAGCTCTTTTGTAGTTATGTTCGACATAGGGGAGGATTTCATTCCATGCGCGTGGATGTTTTGAGTTATACATGCGCAGAATGTGTACGATCATCATGTTGATGACTTCTTTTTGGCCATTAGTTTGGGAATGGAAAGTTGTGGACTTAGTGAGTTTCGTATCCAGCATCGACTAGAGACTTGACCAAAATGAACTTTGGAATCTGTTGTCCTAATTAGAGCATAGACTGTGGGATCCCAATGTGTACCCACACTCGCTCAAAGAAGAGCTTAGCAGTGGCCTCTATTGTGATACTCTTCTTGCAAGCCACCATAATGGCCATCTTAGAGAATCTATCGGCGACCACGAAAACGCAGTCATTGTCATGCTTAGTAGAAGGAAGGCTGGACATGTAATCCATGGAGATGGATTCCCAAGGTCGAGTAGGAGTAGGCATAGGAGTATATAGGCCTTGCTTCTTGACGGTTGGTTTGGCAATGGCCTAGGCAGTGCAAAATTTAATGTCCTCCCAACATCCTGACAAAGGTTCGGCCAATAAAAATAATTTTGCAATACTGCCATTGTTTTCTCTACTCCGAAATGTCCAGCGGCCCGACTGTAGTGTGCCTCCCAAATCACCTTGGCACGCTCGCTTGAAGGAACACAGATGAGTCCCATGTGGCATAACAGTGCATCATGGAGTTGAAAATTTGGAACCTTCTTAATTTCCAGGAGTGTCTGGTATGTGCTACCAAATTCTGGATCGTTCTCATAAAGATGCGGCCACCCGAAGCCGCGTGCCCACAAGAGTCGATCACAGTGATCAGTGCCATGATTGATGGTCGACTGAGACAATCTGCAACATTATTGGTGCTTCCCTTCTTGTACTTAATGTTCAAATGGAATTGTTGGAGGTATGTAGACCATTTCTGATGGCGATCATTCTGCAATTTCCCTTCTGTCTGTATGAGCTACAAGGGTCGATGGTCTGTGTGGATGATCGTTTCCTTCCCCATAATCTAATGATTACATTGACGACAGGCATGCACAATAGAATACATTTCGTTGTCGTAAGGGGGATACTTTCGAACTGTGTCTAAAAGTGTCTCACCATGGTAAGCCACTTGATGCCACTGCTGAGTAATAACTGCACCAATGGCATAGTCAGAGGTGTCTGTCTCAATCTCAAATGGTTGATGTAGGTTTGGTAATGTGAGCACTAGTGCAGAGCAGATGCGATGTTTCAACTTGGAAAACACCTTATGTTGGGTTTTGGACCAAAAAAACTTTGCTTTCACTCTAACGTGACTTAAGGGCCAAGTGATATGAGAGAACACCAACACGAACCTACAGTATAAATTATCAAGACCCAGAAAGTTGTGGAGCTCTATTAAAGTGGTTGGGGATGGTCAATCCTGAATGATGTATATCTTCATGGGTCCACATGCACACCCTACTCATCAATGATGTACCCCATATATTGAACCTAGGTCATGCCAAAAGTGCATTTTTCCAAATTAGCACGCAACTTGTGTTGTCGTAGGTTTTTAAGGACCTGTCGAATATGGTGGAGATGCTCTTCCCAACTCTGGCTGAAGATCAAGATGTCATATAAATACACCACCATGAATGCATTGGTGAAGGGTCTCAAGATGTCTTCCATCAATCTCATGAAGGTTTTGGGATTATTTGTTAACCCGAAAGGCATGACCAACCATTTGAAAAGGCCTTCCTTGGATTTGAAAACAGTCTTCCACACATTGGAGGGTTCAATAGGCACCTGGTGATAACCGCACTTCAAGTCAATCTTGCTGAAATATTTGACCCCCTTGAGCTGGTCCAGAGGGTCATCAATTCATGGGTTCGGGGGCCTATTCCGGATAGTGATCTTGTTCAACGCTTAATAGTCAATACAGAGTCTTCAGGTCACGTTCTTCTTCTATACCAATATAATTGGGCTCCCACATGGTGATGAGCTTGGCCTTATGTGCCCTTTCTGCAATAGCTCCTAAATCTGCCTCTTGATCTCATCGTTATCTATAATAGAGCGTTGATAAATCGGCCCATTGGGTAGTAGCATGCCCATGGTCAAATCAATGGAGTGCTTGACCTAACAGTGCAGAGGTACCCATATAGGTGAGGCGAAAATGTCCATGTACTCCTCCACGACCTTGTCCATTTGTTTCTGCTGTGCGGAGGAGACCTATCTAGAAGTTGTGGCCACAACCTTCTTCTTGCCCTGAGGTCGAATCATAAGAAAAACAAATTTCCTGGTATGGGAAATGATCTTACTGCATTGCTTTGCAGTGATGAAAGAGATGGCGATAGGCGGGGATACCTCTGGTATCGTGTACAACTTATTTCCCAAAGTAATAATCGCAGAGCGAGGTCTAGACTCATAGACAACATGCCACTTCCATAAGTATGGTTGTCCTAATAATACATCACAAAATTCCAGAGGAGCAACATCACACAGTACCTCATTCGTGAAGGGCTTGATGTTGTAGGGAAGGTGGCATTGTTGGCTAGCGCAGAGATCTCGTCCTTGGTGAAGCCACCCGATGGTGTACGGCTACGGATGTGTGGTCATCGGTGGGCCCAACCACTTCATGACCACTGCTGAAATGAGGTTCTTTTGGCTCCCATTGTCAACAATGAACTGTAGCAGAGAACCTTTCACCCACATCTGTGAGAGGAAGAGGCGTTCCCCCTCCTCTAGATCTTCAGGCTCATCCTTCTAGATCTTAGTGGTGGCCATAGTGGCACTGGGCTCCACATCAATGATCTGCTTCCTTTTGTCATTCCCCTTGTCAGGTTCTGACTCAGAGTCGAAACATGCGTCTTATTCGGAAGCCTTCAGCTTGGCCACCAGCAACTCCTTGGCCCGACCCTCACTTGTGTTGTGAGTGGATCTCTTATGGAACTTACACCATTTTCCCGTGTCCTTATTTATCTTCGTGGCGTTGTTCTTTGCTTGCAGCTTCAGTGGGTTGTCCTGGGTCGCTTCACCTTTGTTCTGTGGTTTGGGGGTGCATTTTCCTTGTTCTTAATTCGCAGATCCAAAGTCTCACTTCTTCTATTTAAACTTCTGCTCAATCTTGATAGCATATCGGGATGTCATGTCGAGCGAGTAGATGTCCAAGAACTTCATCTCGCCCTGGATATACTTGTGTAAACAACTGCGGTTCCTAAGTACCAGATGCTGCTCAGAATCCTTGATACCCAACTTTGTCCAGAGGGTATGGAAAACATTTGTGAACTCCGACACATCTAGGTCCCTTCCTTGTCGTAGCATGGTCCACTTTATGTATTTATCTTCATAGCTCCCAACAAGGTAATATTGTTCCTTGATGGCGTCTCGGAAAGAATCCCAAGTGGGTGCAGCAAAAACAGTGAGGATTCCCTCTCATCCTTTTGTTCATAGTAGGTTTCCCGTCAGTGCTTGACGTGTGGAGTGGTTTTGAGAATTGCAAAAGTAATATTTTCCCAATTGGAAAAGTCATGAACTAAAAAATATTCTTCCAACAGATTCAACCATTTACTATGCTTTTTGCATCTATCTGGCCCTCAAATATGGAATATTGAAGTTAACTTGTACCTTAAAAGCAGTGGCACCTCCAGAGTGGCTGTTGGATGAAGATGTTTTGCTTATGGGTAGTTGTTGAAAGATCTGGGCAAAGTTATCCATTATCGTGTTTCTCTGTCGCTCAAGGGCTTACTCGAGCAATATTTTGAAAGGATCTCTTGTCCCCTCGTCTTTCTTTTCTTCTGCCATGGGAGGTTGTTGGGGTTTGCGAGGCTGGTCTTGCAAAGGTTCAACCAGATCGATCCATAACTCCTTATACCCTAACCTCGTTGGGGACATGCAAAGAAAAATAGAGAAAGCGCAGATCGCTCTGATACCACTGATCTGAACTTAAACATGAACACAACAAATTACAGATATAACCATAAATATAGAAATGCAACAGAAATAACACTTCATTTCATTAATATCATAATACTGAAATATGCGTACAAATAGAAAGGAAATAAATTAGCTCGGATGATGGTAGCTTATCTCTGAGAAGAGATGTGGCAGCTACATGCCTCTGAACTGTGTTAAAATGAGGTTGAAAGGCCTATTTATTATTGAAAAACAATGTAAAACCCTAAACATCCAAAAACCTAACCCTAAGAGATGAAATACCAAAACTGTGGGCTCCGTTTGGGAAAATTGGTACATGAATTTCTCGCGGTGGTAACTTTGGCATACAATCTTCATTTGGCTGTCATAATACCTCCTTTCGAAGATCTTGAAGAGGAGTCTAAAAGTAAATCAACAAATTAGATTGGGACTTTTTCAGTCTCTCTCTTTTCCCTAAAAATGCCATTTAGGGTCTCAAAAAGGCTCTAGAAATTCAGGACCTGAAAAAACTACCAAAAATAGTAAATCGTGCTACAATTAAGGAAACTGAAAAACTAAAAGAGACAATGTTGGGAGTCCAAGTGGAATAGGTGAGTGGCCACCAATATCCACCTAGATGAGAAAGAATCAGAGCCCGAAAGGTGAAAGTGAACAGAGAAAGGAATAAAGAAACGTGAAAGCTAATAGGAGAAAAAGTTGGTGAGTATGAAGTGAATGGAAACTATATCAAATTGAGATTAAAGAAAATATTTCTCATTTCTTTTATCAATTATATTTAAGAAGAAAAAAAAGGTTAAAGAAAAGTGAAATGAGAAAGTAAAAGTAAAAGTAATGGTTGAACCTAACTCTCTACTAGGTTATTTTTAAAGTTCACCAACAAACCATTAAGCCAAATCTTTGTTTAAATTAAAAGGAGAAAGAGATTTATGTTTTTCTTTTTTAAAGAATATTGTACATAATTCATATTTGCAAAAGAATTTGTTTGGTTACAAGTAATCATGACCTCATTGATATCAAGAGTTGGAGTTGTGCTTAGCGGAAAGGAGAATTACCAAGAATAGATTAGGAAACTAAAAAATGCACTTATTTTTAATGATTGGGGGAAGGAGTTTGTCGGTGAAAGAAAGACAAAGATGAAAAGGAAATTGCACTTGAGCCACCTGATGACGAGAAGCAGCGTGTAATTTGGGAGACAAAAGACAAGAAAGCATATGCATTAATCACTGCATCAATGACAGAGGAGGTAAGCAGATATGTTGTTTCTTGTGATACTGCATTTGAAGCATTACATAAGTTGAACTTTATGATTCACATTCAAAACTTGAAATTATTTAGTTGTTGTTAAGATTGTTTTATTTGGAGATGAAAGAAAATGATCCTTTGAAGATGGTCTTTGAAATAAAAGTTATTTTTCATAACATAAAAGCGAATTGTGTTGAAGTAGATTTGCAACTTACTGCTTTTATTAAGATCTCCACCCTGTCTATTCACATGACTTGGAATCTCTCCAAGCTAGTGGACAATTGAAAGATATTACATTTGATAAATTAGTGAAAAAAATTATTGAGAGAGAAAAGACCTTTAGGAAGAAAGAGCCTCCACAAAATTCTAACATAGAAACTTTGTGCCTTGCACAAAAAGATCATAAGTAATGTTTCTGCAGGATCAGAAATTGTTCTTGAAGAGCCTATTCTTGAGCATGTTTTTCAAGATGAGCAACCATCACAACCACTTCAACAACCTCTACGAAGATCCACACATGTTTGGAAATTTCCAAGAAAATATGATGACTTTGAAACAGGGATTTCTTCTAAAGGTTATTCAATCATTCACCAATTCCTGACTGTGGATTCAATCCTCTACAATTAGTGAACCAAGTTGTTTTGAAGAAGTTGTTAATTGTGATGAATGGAAGGATGCAATGAAAAAGTAATATGATACACTTATTAAGAATGGAACTTGGAGGTTAGTGGATCCCCCTGTTGGTGTCAAACCTATTGATAGCAAATGGGTGTATAAGATCAAGTACAAGGCAAATGGTTAGCTTGATAAATACAAGGCAAGGCTTGTAGAAAAAGGCTACACTCATAAGGAAGGTGTTGACTACACAGAGAAATTTGCTCCTATAGAAAAATGGGGCACAATTAGAGCTATGTTTTCTCTTGCAGCTCAAAATAGCCTGAAGATACACCATATGTACGTTAAAACAACTTTTTTGAATGGCGATTTAAAGGATAGTATTTATATGTTTCAGCCTAAAGGTTTTGTTGTTAAAGTTAAAGAGCAAAATGTATGTAAGTTGGTAAAAGTGTTGTATGGACTGAAACAGGGATCTCGTGCATGGTATGAAAAACTAATTGAATATCTTCTCAAGTTGAATTATAAGTTATTTGATCTGGATGATGCAACGCTTTTTGTTAAGAAATTTGGAAAGTCGATTGTATATTTGGTTGTATATGTAGATGATTTGATGATTACAAGAAATAATGATGACTATATAGCATTTGTTAAAAGAGAGTTAATGAAAATTTGACATGATAGATTTGGGTTTATTGCATTATTATTTAGGGATTGAAGTTTATCAGAAACCCAAATATATTTTTATTTCTCAGAAAAAAGTATATTGTACAACTATTGGACAGATTTGGGATGCAGGATTGTAACCTTGTTGCTACTCCTATGGAGCAAAATTCGAAGCTTACTGCCACTGAAGGAAGTATGTTTGAGGATCCAACAAAGTACACACAACTTGTTGGAAGTTTGAATCTTCTAACTACTACTCGACCTAGCATAGCTTTTGTTGTAGGGATACTTTCCAGGTTCATGCATCAACCATGTGAAGGTCATTGGAATGCAGCGAATCGAGTGCTCAAGTACTTGAAAGGCACTCAAACATATGGCATCAAATATTCCAAAGTTACTGTTGGACACCTAATCCTCTAAGGGTTGGTGTGGAAGTTGAATAGTCTAAGGAAGTCCAAGAGACCTTGGAATACGAAACCAAAGGTCATGTGAATGTACTATAAATGTATATCATTTGTTAATAATAGATATACTCTCATGCTTATCTTTAATATTCTGTTGCTTCCATGTGTGTGTCTAACATGGTATCAGAGTGGGCGTACTCCTGCCCTGCTCCAATCTGAGCCACTTATGTTGTGGCCTCTCTGTGTATGTCAGTTCTGCATTCCTGCGGATAGAACTCCCATTATTGTGTGCATGCCTATTTCATACTGCACATTGTCCGGCTAACCTCTCTCAGCTAGATTTGTGTTGGGTTCTCTATCCACTCCCTCAAATAGCAAAAATGCACCCACCTAGACTCTGCGCTTGAGTACTTTGCCAACGGTGTACCTCTCTTAAGAATTTGATAGCCGTTCTGCAGGTTTTCCCCTCTAGCAACCGTTTCCCCTCTCTGGTAATTCCTGCAGACCTTCGGTTGGTTATGCGAGGCAACTGCTCCACAAGCGCAATTGAGGTATCACTCCCACACCTGCATGCATGTTGCCTACCGATATACCTCTCTTGCTTTCATAGTGTTAAACACAGGTGCGATGAATGAAATTCTCTTATGACTTTGTATTGGCGTTTTGGACCCTAATCGGGTATTTTTCTCTGTTCATACATTTTATTTATAAATCGCAGTGAATTAATGTTAAGCGTTAACACTGAGTTTAAGCACTAAACCTTTCCTTAAGCGCCTTTATCAAAAGTATGAATTAAGCACGTGGGTGGTATTGATAAGTGGGAAGCGGTATCTCGCGCACCCCAAATGTTGTAAATGGTATTCCTAAAATTCACGCAATTAACCTTAACGGGTGACACGTAGCACAGGAAAACCACTTTTCTCACACGCTCTCGACCTAATATTGGTCGTGCAAGATTTCACGCGAGATTGCACGACAGTCGTTTGATTGGACGGGTCACATCGACGGTGGAGATCGTTCGGGTTAGTTGGTGAGCGGACGACGCAATATCTGTTGGATCTGGAGATCGAGATCAAAACAATTGAATACCGTAAGGCGAGAACAAATACACAGGCAGAAAGTCGAATAGGCTATTACACAGTAAGAAACAAAAGAACGTAACAGTGCACAGTAACCGTTGGATCAGTCGGGTCAATGGATAGGGTTAATGCAAGATGAGCGACAGAGATCTTATCGCATGAGATTAAGTTAAGAAATGGACGGATCACATCAAGGCACGTGTCGACAGACGGGTGGAAAATGTGCATAATAATGGAGCGGTCTTTGTAGGCGGTAAGCAATATCTTGCACGCCCTAAAAGTTGTAAATGGTATTCTACAATTTCATGCGATTAACCTAAGGGGTTGACACGTAGCACAAGATGGAAAGAGAAAACCACTTTTCTTGCGCGCTCTTGACCTAGTATCGGTCATGCAAGATCTCACGCGAGATTACACGATCACCGTTAGATTGAGGTAGGAGTAATAAACAATGGAGATTGGCCAAGCAAGTTGGCACGAGTTATTGCATGATAACCGTCGGATTAAGGAATGAGATCGACAATGAAGATTTAATGCGCTAAGGAGAGCATCGATATATGTGCAAAGGTTTGTGGAATGGAAGAAAGGTAAGGTTTAAGTGTGGTTTATTGAATATTTCTATTATATGGGAATTATAATAGAAATAAGCAGGATTAGTGTATTATGGTTTAAGTTGAATTATAACCAAAGTCTAAAATCCATGGTATGGTTAATATGCGCGGGTAATAAGAATTAACCAAACATTGTGAAGGATTTATAAGGTTCCGCTCAAAGGTTTATAAAGGTCCAGACTTTGGATAGTTAAATCAAACGTTTCTGATAGAGTTTATTGAAGGAGCATTAAACCTTGACTTATGAAGGTTTTACTAAGTATGGAATTTTAAAATTCCTGGGACTTGTATATGACATGCATTTTATATCCATACTGTGGGTATGTGCGGCTTAGGCTGCATCATTGTCAAAAGTTGCATTGTATGGTGATTTGTCTCTAGTTGAAAGCATTCTCTGTTGTGGAAAGCATCCGAGTGTCATTTTGGATATGGGTATTATAATCGTGGCGAATAGTAATGACAAACTGTTTTACAACTATTGATTTTGAATCCACATATCTGTAGAATTATTATATAATTTTTCTACAAATCAGTCAACTCTGATACCATGTAGAAATTTCCCACCTGTAGATCAACCTGGTAATGCAATGTACTAAAGCAAAACACTTGACTTACTTCTACAAACAATTTAGTGGAAGCTTAATCAACCATGAGCAACATCAATAAGAACACATATAACTGATAATAAGGAATCAATCACACATAACATAGAAGAATTTACCTAGGGAAAGCACCTGCCTAAAACCCCATCTCTGTATTATCATACAAGTGGAAATATAGTCTGGATTACACAAAGCCTTAGCTTGGAAGCTATCCAACTCTCAATACAATCCCTCTGCTGCTCATAAACAGTCAAAGGCTTCTCACAAACCTTCTCCTCTGCCCTCCAAGCCTCCTATTTCTATGCACAGTTTTTCCTGGGTCCTCCAGCTGCAACCTGTGTGATTTTCACCTCACACACAACACTAACCTCTGAAATAACTACACAAACCTGAAGGAGATAAATCCTCATCATGGATAAGCTTCCTTTATAGGAAAAATATTCATCCAACTGATAGTACATTGTCCCTTCTCTGATCTCAACTGGGTCTCAGTTTGAACTGACATGCATGAGTTATTTAAGCTATAATATTCAGTTATCTGAAAATACCAGTTGTTACATGCATGCAAGCTTTAACAAACTGAATCTCATTAATTTAACAACTTGTTAAATTAATCTAACTGGACTTGACTCAGTTAACTGAGCCAACTAATTACAACTCATAATTACAACTCATCCTTATCTCTTTAACTGATGGATAAATTCATCAATTAATAGATAAACTGTTGCATGTCCTCACATAGACTTCAAGTTTGTTTTTCCTTAACTAATTAACTCATGGAGATTAATTAATTAATATTTTAAATTGTTGTTAAGACCAAATTCATTTTTACTTCCTATAGTTATACCAGGGTCTGCTAAAAATAGGAAGGGACCCATAAATGCTATTTTTAGAAGATTCTATTTTTAGCAGTTTCACCTCTCACCCAAGGTGGCCAAAATGCTCATTGGCCAAACTGGTATTTTTAGACATGCTATTTTTAGTAGATCTATTTTTAGCACTTTCTAAATTTAGCATTTCTTGTTGCACGCTTTTCAACACTCCCTCTCAACAAGAAAGGCTTCCTCTCGAACCCGATCCTGTAACTCTGGAATGTTCTGCATGCAACACATCCACTAGGTCCACTTGCTCCAACAACTCTTGGAACAAAAAACACCCCCAACTGACCACTCTGTTGGGCTAGAAACATACTCTGATGTTGAAACTCTACCTGTTGCTGACAAGTGCTCCCTCTCTAACATTTGCGCTACTGCAACATCTCCATGCATCTCGCACCATTGCACACCTCTCTGTGCCACCTCGCACTATGCAAAACACTTGTGCCTCTCGCATTGTTGCAGCCTGCCTGCTATGCATTGTCCTGGGATTCCTACACTGTAGCTGTCTCTGCCACTCCATCCTCATCTATCTCTACTCAATCAATCAGTTCCTGCTACTCCATATCGAGGCTCTCGTAGCAAGGTCTCATCCAAGAGGTTGGGTACCTCAAGGATCCTGCCCTTCCTCCATGGGACGATCACTCCACATCGACGCCCCACCTCCTACCTGGAGGTATGGCTGAATGTGATCCCTCTGCCCACCTAGATCGAAGTTTCCCCCTACTGGAGGTCACTGCATGAGTAGATGTCTCTACTCGACCTCCTCTTAGCTTCCCCTGTTGTGGCTGCTCCACAACCTCCTGAAGCTACTGCACCAATCGTGGCTCCTCCACAATTGTCTGAGACTTCTTCTGGCGCTGCATGTTGAGAGGTAATATACTCTCCCTCTCAACCACCAAGTCTCTAACCTTTGCCTTGCTCCTCAAGGCTTTGCATGCATCTTGTACTTCAAGTGCATACAGGTTCTTGGTTAGCACACCAATCTATTTCTACTTTCCCGCCGTCACGAAATTTTCTAGAAAAATAGCTGATTTTAAATCAGCAATATCTCCCTCATCCGAACTCTGATTCAACCATTTTTTTTATTATTTTGGGTAATTTTCCGTAAAGAATCCAAATCTGCTATTTATTTCGGAAAATTTTGTACAGAAAGTTTTAGATCTGCTCTACAAACTCTCGGCCCAAAACTCAAAACTTTGAAATCTCCTCTCAGTATATTGTTCTCTCCTTGATCACCTGTGCTCCGATACCATGTAGAATTATTGTAGAATTTTTCTACAAATTAGTCAACTCTGATACCATGTAGAAATTTCCCACCTGTAAATCAACCTGGTAATGCAATGTACTAAAGCAAAACACTTGATCTACTTCTACAAACAATTTAGCGGAAGCTTAATCAACCATGAGGAACATCAAAAAGAACACATATAACTGATAAGAATGAATCAATCACACACAACACAGAAGAATTTACCCGAGGAAAGCACCTACCTAAAACCCCATCTTTGTATTATCATACAAGTGGAAATATAGTCCAGATTACACAAAGTCTTAGCTCGGAAGCTATCCAACTCTCAGTGCAATCTCTCTGCTACTCATAGACAGTCAAAGGCTTATCACAAACCTTCTCCTCTACCCTCCAAGCCTCCTATTTCTATGCATAGCTTTTCCTGGGTCCTCCAGCTGCAACCTGTGTGATTCTCACCTCACACACAACACTAACCTCTGAAATAACTACACAACCCTGAAGCAAATAAATCATCATCATTGGTAAACTTCCTTTATAGGAAAAATATTTATCCAACTGATAGTACATTGTCCCTTCTCTGATCTCAACTGGGTCTTTGTCTGAACTGACATGCATGAGTTATTTAAACTATAATATTCAGTTATCTGAAAATACCAATTGTTACATGCATGCAAGCATTAATACACTGAATCTCATTAATTTAACAGCTTGTTAAATTAATCTAACTGGACTTGACTCAGTAAACTGAGCCAACTAATTATAACTCATAATTACAACTCATTCTTATCTCTTTAACTGATGGATAAATTCATCAATTAATAGATAAATTGTTACATGTCCTCACATAGACTTCAAATTTGTTTTTCCTTAACTAATTAACCCATGGAGATTAATTAATTAATATTTTAAATTGTTGTTAAGACCAAATTCGTTTTTACTTCCTATAGTTAGACCAGGGACTGCTAAAAATAGGAAGGGACCCAGAAATGCTATTTTTGGAAGATTCTATTTTTAGTAGTTTCACCTCTCACCCAAGGTGGCCAAAATGCTCATTGGCAAAACTGCTATTTTTAGACATGCTATTTTTATCAGATCTATTTATAGCACTTTCTAAATTTAGCATTTCTTATTGCACACTTTTCAACAATATCTTCACGCCCATGGCCTCTAAACAGGATCACCATCGCCAGCACTTGTGTAGGAAGCCACCACCAAGCTAAGGAGGAGTACCTCTATCTTGAAAATTGAAATCCTGACCGTTGTTGATCTTTCCAAGAGCTTTTGTAACAAAGAATATTGTCAACGAGGCTACCGGTATATGAAAGCTTCCTATGTTTTTGCGCATGTGGGAAGCTTGCTCCATTAATGAATGGTCGACGAGATTCATTGATGTTGAAAATGCAACAAGATGATGGAGCTTAGTGAAAAGAAGTCACCTTCACTAAGTGGGCCTGCAGGCTATTTTTGGCGCAAAGTCTATTTTTAGACTATGTCTATTTTTAGACATATGGATCATGGTCTATGGGTTGCAGGATGCTATTTGTGGATGATTGGTCATGTTGGTAAAAAATAGACGGACTTCTATTTTTAGACATATGGGCGGAGTCTATTTTTAGACTGCCAGTCTAAATATAGAACAGTCGAATATTATTAGCTCTTAATAATATTTGGACTATAAACATTATCTTATCCTCTTGGAGCACTTCAGTTCGAGCTACGGATGTGACACATGCAGCTGCCAGAAGGAAATACGCTTTTCTTATGGGTCAGTTGAGCTTTTTCATGATGGACTTCAGTTAGAACTCAAGTGGTTGATTTTGATGGAGTTGATTGAGGAGCTGATGGAGTTGTGTTCAGTTTGAGTTGGTTAAACTAGTTGTATTTAGTCTAACTGCAGAATACACTAGTGATAAGTGATGTGAATTAATTGTTAATTAATTCACTAATTATTAACTCATAAAGCAACTAAAGAATACATCAGTTAACTCAGTGCATGGACAGTTCAGTGGAGACAAGTGTTAGAGGTGAGTGAAAGGGCAAGACAGCTGTCAGTTGTGACTATAGTTGTGCATGAGATTTGCACAATCAATGGATTGAGTATTGCCAATGAGGATTGTGTGGTTCAGCCAAGGGAAATACGAGTTTGGATCAGCCATTCTCATCTATTCTCATGTAGGATTGCGCAGTGGAGGCAGGCAAGCAGCGAAGGAGATTTGAACCTATGATTGATTCAGATCTGAGCTAGTTTGTGTGTAACAAGTGGAGATAGTACTGAGTACTTGCAAGGAGTATTGTACTATGTATTGTTACATGTTCTCAATCAATATAATATACAGATAGTTGGGGGTTTTCAGTTGCATGCTTTCCCCAGTACATACTGTGTTAATGTGCGCATGCGATTGATGTTTCATTGTTTTTAATTCTGCAAAATTGATGATCAACGTAGAGGAGGTTATGTATTATGCATGCATTCTGCAATAGTGTATAATCAGGATAATCTCTATGAATAAGTGTCATATTATTCAAATTTTCTACAATGTATCGGAGCAGAGTTGATCATCAGATCTATTATTCAGAAAGTGATTACATTTTATTTCTTCGGGCAGAGTCTGTAATCGGGCCAGGTAGCCTCTGGATTCATCCTTCTTTTGGAAGGTGAGATATCCGGTAAAAGCCCATACAGTCAATCTTTGTACGAGAAATACTTTGTTCTCATGAATTCTAGATCAGAAGCAGTTGAGTTTTGAGCTGGTGGAATTCGAATTTGCAGCAGTGTTTTCTTGGTGTCAAAGTTGAAATGTCTTTCAACGGATTGCAATTGGAGTATGCTCTTGAAGGCAGTTCAAATTATATTGCATGGAAAGATAGGATGGAGGTGGTGTTAGATAACAATGGGTTGAAGGATTTCATAAATGTTGAGGTCCCAAAGCCTACTGATGCTGCTCACGTTGAGGTTTGGAAAAAGAAGACAGCAAAGTGTCGAAGGATTCTGTTGGAGGGCGTGAAGGATCACATTGTATCCAGCCTGCATGGAAAGGCTTCTCCATACTTGATGTGGAAAGTGTTGACAGCTCTATTCCAAAGCAAGCGCGACCAGAGGAAGTTGGCGCTCAAGGATAAACTCAGAAACATTAAGTGTGAGAATGGAGACAGTATGCCCAAGTATCTCACGAAGTTCACCCAATGCCGCGATGAGCTGGGAAGTGTGGGGGTGACTGTCGATGATGAGGACTTGGTGAGCTTGGCTCTCCTTGGTCTTCCGAAGAGTTGGCATTCCTATCAGGACTCTGTCAATGGTCGGGAGAAATTGCCAGGATGGGAGAGACTTTGGTCTGATCTTGTGCAAGAGGAGATCAAGTGGAATACCAGGGATGGATCTTCATCAAAGGCATCTGATGAAGAAGATTGTGCTTTGGCTGCCAAAGCAAAGAAGGGAAAGGAGAAAGATTCTTTTTCCGAATCCAGTTCTTCCAATGATGGGAAGAAGGTTGACAAATCGAAAGTGCGATGCTTTCGTTGTCATGAGGTGGGCCATTATGCCACAAATTGTCCACGGAGGAAATCCAAGAAGGGATCCGGGGAAGGAGCTGAAGGTGAGGCACTTGCTTCACAGTTTGAGTTGGATTTCACACTCTTCGCATGCATGGTTTCATCCATGGTGGGAAGTGGTTGGGTTCTTGACAGTGGAGATTCTTTCCACATCACTGGTGACAAGAGTTTGTTCAATACTTTGGAGGAGAAAGATCTCCACATACTCATAGCAATGGGTAATGATGAGAAGTATAGTGTCTCAGGTGTAGGCACTGTTATTTTTCAGAGGGAGCATGGAGCTCGCCTTACCTTGACCGATGTCAAGTATGTACCAGAACTGAAGAGAAACTTGGTGTCGATCGCGATGTTGGAAGACAGAGGCTATGATGTAGTCTTCAATAAGGGAAAGGTTTTCCTTGGACACATCATCACTAGACAGGTGAAGCAGATTGGTTCACGGGTCAAGAACCTGTATGCTCTTGAGGTTCAAGATGCATGCAAAGCCTTGAGCAGCAAGGCAACTGATGGAGACTTGGTGGTTGAGAGGGAGCGTATATTACCTCTCAACATGCAAAGCCAAAAGAAGTCTCAGACGTTTGTGGAGGAGCCACGATTGGTGCAGCAGCTTCAGGAGGTTGTGGAGCAGCCACAACAGGGGAAGCTGAGAGGAGATCAAGTATAGGCATCTACTCATGCAGAGACCTCCAGTAGGGGGAAACTTCGAGCTAGGTGGGCTAAAGGATCACATGCAACCATACCTCTAGGTAGGAGGTGGGGCGATATAGAGTGATCGTCCCAAGGAGGAGGGGCAGGATCCTTGAGGTACCCAACCTCTTGGATGAGACCTTACTACAAGATCCCCGATGTGGAGTAGCAGGAACTGACTGATTGGGTAGAGACAGATACGGATGGAGCAGCAGAGAGAGCGACAATGTAGGGAATCCCAGGACAGCACATAGCTAGCAGGCTGCAGCAATGCGAGAGGCACAAGTGTTTTGCACAGTGCTAGGTGGCACAGAGGTGTGCAATGGTGTGAGATGCATGGAGATGTTGCAGTAGCGCAGATGTCAAAGAGGGAGCACTTGTCAGCAGCAGGTAGAGCTTCAGCATCAGAGTATGTTCCTGGCCCAACATAGTGGTCAGTTGGGAGTGTTTTTGTTCTAAGTGTTGTTGGAGCAAGTGGACCGGGAAAATGTGTTGCGTGCAGAACATTCCAGAGTTGCAGGATAGGGGTTGCAGATAATCCATATCTTGTTGAGAGGGAGTGTTGAAAATGCAACAAGATGATGGAGCTTAGTGAAAAGAAGTCGCCTTCACTAAGTGGGCCCGTAGGCTATTTTTGGCGCAAAGTCTATTTTTAGACATATGGATCATGGTCTATGAGTTGCAGGATGCTATTTGTGGATGATTGATCATGTTGGTAAAAAATAGATGGACTTTTATTTTTAGACATATGGGCGGAGTCTATTTTTAGACTGTCGGTCTAAATATAGAACAGTCAAATATTATTAGCTCTTAATAATATTTGGACTATAAACATTATCTTATCCTCTTGGAGCACTTCAATTCGAGCTACGGATGTGGCACATGCAGCTGCCAAAAGGAAATACGCTTTTCTTATGGGTTAGTTGAGCTAGCGCATGATGGACTTCAGTTAGAACTCAAGTGGTTGAGTTTGGTGGAGTTGATTGAGGAGTTGATGGAGTTGTGTTCAGTTTGACTTGGTTAAACTAGTTGTATTTAGTCTAACTGCAGAATACACTAGTGATGAGTGATGTGAATTAATTTCTATTAACATTATTAATATTGGTTTACTAACATTATTAACATTTATTTATATTAATTAGCTTAATATATTAATTAATTCATATAGCAATTAATTGATATATTAATTGTTATTAATATTAATTACGGTTAATTAATTATTAAATGATCATTAACATTAATATTTATTAACATTATTAATTAAGTATTATTAATATTTTAACCCTATTAATATCTATTAACATTATTAAATATTGATTTATTAACATTTATTAATATGAATTAGTTTAATATATTAATTAATTTATATAGAAATTAATTAATAAAAAAAAAAATTATTATTATTATTAATATATTTCTAAATAAAATTTAAATAATTTTAAATATTAATACAATACACTAATTTAATCATTAAGGTTATGAATTAATATATTAACTCTTCGATAAATATTAATATATAAAACTCAACAGTAAAAATAAAAATAAAAGTAATTTATTAAAAATTAAATTAATAAATAAATAAATATTCCAGTCGACATTGTGCTGATCCTTAAAAATTTATCCTCATTATTATTTATTTCCTTCTAAGCAGCTCTTCTTTTATCATCATTCATAGGTCATGATGATGGATCCCAGTTGGGATTTGAAACGTTGACATAAAAATGGTTCAGACTGTGTGTTCTCCGGTAACTAAGTCACAAAAAAAAATTAATTCACTAATTATTAACTCATAAAGCAACTAAAGAATACATCAGTTAACTCAGTACATGGACAGTTCAGTGGAGATAAGTGTTAGAGGTGAGTGAAAGGGCAAGACAGCTGTCAGTTGTGACTATAGTTGTGCATGAGATTTGCACAATCAATGGATTGAGTATTGCCAATGAGGATTGCGTGGTTCAGCCAAGGGAAATACGAGTTTGGATCAGCCATTCTCATCTATTCTCATGTAGGATTGCGCAGTGGAGGCAGGCAAGCAGTGAAGGAGATTTGAACCTATGATTGATTCAGATCTGAGCTAGTTTATGTGTAACAAGTGGAGATAGTACTGAGTACTTGCAAGGAGTATTGTACTATGTATTGTTACATGTTCTCAATCAATATAATATACAAATAGTTGGGGGTTTTCAGTTGCATGCTTTCCCCAGTACATACTGTGTTAATGTGCGCATGCGATTGATGTTTCATTGTTTTTAATTCTGCAAAATTGATGATCAACGTAGAGGAGGTTATGTATTATGCATGCATTCTGCAATAGTGTATAATCAGGATAATCTCTATGAATAAGTGTCATATTATTCAAATTTTCTACAATTGAATTCAAAACTATTTAAATTGTTGAATTTGGTCTTATAAATTGCAACCTAAGATATTAAATGTAAGCTGCAACGAGCTTGGCTTGGTTTTGATGCACTGAATACATTTGACTGTACCAAGAATTGTGGCAAGTTTTAGAGTGATCGTTGGTTATATTGCCAAATTTGAGTGTATTTTGGCCATTGTGCAAAATTATCTTTCTGCATTTTGTTCAACAAGGTATCTTTGGTTATTGTTGCAACCATTTTAGCCATATAATTCGAGAGACTTATCTGATTTGTTCAATGAAAATGACCAGAATTAATGCAATATTGGAGTTCTTGAAAACTCTGATACTATCTACTTCTAATGACACATTCCAAATCAGCAAAGGCTCTCTCTCAAAAATTCAAACTTGTCTACAATATGCACAAGAACAAATTGCTTTTTTGCAGCTTGAATCTCAACTACAGCAAGAAGAATTACAACAGTGGAGTCATCATTCTGAACCTGTTTATGTTCAAAAGATTGAAACAGACTCCCATAAACAACAAGACAATAATGTTACAGTTGATTCAGATCCAGTTCCCAATAAAGAAACAGAGTCACATGCAAATGCAAAAGTTCAGTTTGCACTTCCCAAGCCCATCATCAGACCTTGGGAAGAGCTTGTCAACAACAAGCACAGAACAGGTCTTGGATATGATAAGGAGGTTTCTTTTTATATTCCAGATTACACAAAGCCCATTCAGTTTCAGAGTGCTGGATTCCTTCATGACAATTCACCTTCAACTATTCCAGATTATGCTCCTCTTTCACAGCAACAACAACAAATTGTGAAATGCCAACACTGTGACCAAGTTGGCCATGTGAAAGATCATTGTTTTGATCTTCACCCATGTAAGCATTGTCATAAAACCAGTTATTCTTCAAACGGATACTTCAGAAACAAACCTCCTGCAAGAACAAAGATTCATCTTGGATGGATCGCTTCTTGGCAATGGGCTTCAATAGCCAAGAATATATTTCTCTCATACAACAGGATTTATTCTCGAATATTGAAAAATCTTGCAGTTGAGATCACTTCATCTTCCCACCTTGTCTCTGACAGGGGGGAAAGTGATGGTCATCTACAAGCTTCAAAGCCACATCAAGTGAGCCTGAGCCACAACCTGCCATACCAGATTCAAAGTTGTAGCCAGAGACAAATATGCCCTTGAGCATGCCTTCAATCAGTGATACCTCTTCAAAGAATTAGGGACACTTCCTCTAGCAGAAGACTTCAGCGTCTTGCCAGTTTTGGAAGAGTTCCAGGAATTGCATTGAGCATTCCAGAGTTGTTGGTCATCCTTAAACCATCACAGGTTGAGACCTCCCCTTTCAGCTTGAAGTTATCCCTTTTATGTGGGGTGAGACCTCCCTTTCATGGTTGAAGGTTTCCCTCTTCAAAACATCAGGAGCACTTCCTCTAGCATGAAGAGTTCTGGGAACTGCACTAAGCGTTCCAATGTTGGTGGTCATCCTTAAACCACCTCCCTTATACCAACATTTCAGAGAGCACATTCAGCGTAGTGCTACCATGCATTTTTGCACATTTTGTATTACAACTCTCTTCTTGGACTCATACATAACCCTTCAGATTAAGAGGGGAATGTTGGACACCTAATCCTCTAAGGGTTGGTGTGGAAGCTGAATAGTCTAAGGAAGTCCAAGAGACCTTGGAATACGAAACCAAAGATCATGTGAATGTACTATAAATGTATATCATTTGTTAATAATAGATATACTCTCATGCTTATCTTTAATATTTTGTTGCTGCCATGTATGTGTCTAACAGTGACAGATTTCCATCTAACCGGCTATTCAGATTCTGATTTTGATGAAGATAAGGGGAATGAGGTCTCTGCTTCTGACTATTTGATGAATCTTGGATCAACAGCCATCAATTGGAGATCACACAAGCAATTTGTTCTTGTTGATTCTACCACTGAAGCCGAATATGTTGCAGCAGTTCAAGCTACAAAAGGAATCATTTGGTTTCACAAAATACTTGAAGACCTACAGGACAAACAAAAGGCTTCAACTCCACTACTTATTGACAACTCTTCTGCAATTCAGTTGGCCAAGAATCTCAAGTTTCATGACCGAAGCAAACATATTAACGCCAAATATCAGTGATTCAACATTTTGTAGAGGCCAAAGTTATTCATCTGACACATTGTCCTACTTCAGAGCAAATCGCAGATATCTTTACCAAAACACTTGAATGTGAAAAGTTCAAAATGTTACTTGGCATGTCAAATGTCCCTTCAAACTAAAGGGGAAATGTTAATTAATCCTTCAGGATTATGTTTATAAAATAGTAATTAGCAGTTAGTTTTTACTTTTCGTCTGAGTCACAGGACACGTCCTCCAAAGTCCCGTGTCCTGTATTTTACATGTCGGACACGAAAACGGCCCTAAAACGTGTCGAAAACGTTTTTCATCATGTCCTATAAAATGTAAAACGTATTCGCCGGTTTTCATTGTGTCCTGTGTCTGGAAAACGCGTATTCCGTTGATAGAAAACGTTGCCTGCATAAGCTGCATTTTTTTTTTGAAAGAAACAAATAATTTTTGAGTGGGGCAGCTTAATGATCAAGTCTAGGCCCTAGTATTTATATGCTATTCATAGTAATGTTAAATTCTTAAAGTAAAAGTGACATTCTCCTTAATCTTCATTTTCATCCTTTTACTTAAATTTTTAACATTACCATGAAATGACTCAGGATGTTTGAGAGTGGTTTCGGCCTCATTGGATTTCATATGGAGAAAGTAGAATTTTAGATTTCATTCAAAATGCAGCAGACTTATCAATTTTTCAGGATTTCAGGATTGTGAGATTGTAATGTTTCCAGGTGACACCACCTGCGCGGGCTACCCCTGCCACCAATAGAGGATGTGGTCTACCTCCTATAGCTCCTACTTCTAGTTCTTCAGCTTCTAGAGCATAGCAAACTCCACTCCCAACTCCACCAGCACCAGCGTCTACATCTAGAGGGAAAGGGAACGCTGTGGCATTTTCTCGCAAGAGGGGCAGAGGAAATTAATAGGATTAAACTTTAGTTATTTTCTTATGTGCTTGTAAGTTGTACATGAACATGAACATTGAATATTCAAGAATCAAGACCAAGCATATCACATTCTAATTTCTAAATAGTAAATTTTGATTCTATTTATTTTTTTTAAGTGAACTATGAATTTTGAGAAATAATTATATTTTAATTTGATTAGATAAGCTGCAACCTGCAATTTAATATGGATAAAAAACTATATTTCGGTGTGTGTATATATATATATATTATTAAATATATATAAAACGTGTCCCCCGTGTCCTGTTTCCAGGTCGTTGCATTTCATATTGAATACTCGTATTTACGTGTCCTCCATGTCTCGTGTCCTCGTGTGATGTGACTTAGCTTTTCGTTAATAAATTATCGAGACAGTTTTATTTCGAACCTACCTTACATTTGTATAAATGAAGTTCTCATCATGAATGCAATCAATTTTCCATTATGAAGTTTATTCGCAAGCCTCTCTACAATCAATTTATTAAATGAAGTAAAAAAAATAAATAAATCTTAGAACTCCATACACATGGACAATTTTAAAAAAATTCTTGCCCAAACTAAAAGCTAAAAGAAATAACCAATATATCTACTTATAATATGGGATTGCACATTCTATTAATGCATTCCGCAATTTGAAGCAACCACTCGAACTCTGAAAATGCACTGAAAGTTCTCCCCCTTAAAATCTGCAATTGCAGTGGAATTACCTTGATTTTCTTGCAGATTGTTTACAACCAAAAATTTCTATGACCATCATCTTAATCTTGATTTAAAATAAGAGTATTCATGCCAAAAACACTAAGGCCGTCCTGCTTTCCCTTCAAAGCAACTTGACATGTCATCGCAAATCAATTCAGTTTACATTTAAAAACCTTTATCTTAATATGATTGCTAAATTCACTTTTAGTCAACCTGTTCTATATTACAGAGTAGAGTGTTCCTGCTCCTGGTTTAAAAGAAAATTTCTGCAATGTGTGAATGTTGAACACAGATGATTTAACTATATAGAGTTGAATGATTTCTCTGGATCATTTTCGTCAGTTATATTTCTAAAATCGAACTTTTTGGGAACAGATGTGTTTGCTTTATATGCTGAATTGGAAAAAAAAAAACAAAACAAAAACAAAAAATCCGGAAAACAGGATTTAAGTCGAGCCTTTTTTAATTTTCAATTTTATCTTTCATGAAACTTGTTTATTGTTTTCAAAGGAATAATCATCTCTTTGATCAGGATCACCATGCAACTCCAGCTTCTAAACATTTTTGTCAACCAAAAATAAATGAAATGTCAGTAAAATCAACTTATTTCAATAAAGTCTTCTAACAAAATTAAATCAGAAGAGGAGATGGCATTTTGTGTGTCAAAATGATATTTCTAAGTTAGACTGATCATACCATCAAGTGTCAATGTGAATGTAAAAAAATCAACCATATAAATTTGAAAAGAAAACAACTTATTTCATCAAAATTTTCATTTATAATAGATGATATATCACACCTTATAAACACAGGTAATATTTTCATAGATTAAAATAATATTATGCAACCCATGAGCGGTAGATCAATTGATTTGTATGGAATCGAATCCTCACCAAGTAATAACTTCAAATCTGATGGGGAAAAGTTGAGAATGAAAACTCCTTTTGAAAAAGATTTATAATATTTTCAGGAAAGATATAATGGACTGTCAAGCTTCTCTTCTCAGAAATGTCAAATGCCAAATCTACATGTGACAAACCCAGCCAAGAATAAATATGTAAACTTGTTAAACATAAAAGAAATTCTTAAGTTTGTTAAACGTTAAAGAAATTCTTAAGTTGGATATTTCAACTAAAAAAGTAAAATAAAAAATCATTATGTTGCATGAGCAAACCCTAGTTGGTAAGTTTACAGGCCTTTAACCCAGCCCACTAGCTGTCCAGGCTTGGGGATCAGATAATTGGGGTTTCTCAATTATTATATGTTCTATTGTGGTAAAGGGTTTTTCCTGTTTATTTCTGAAAGTTCAGAAGTAAGAGACCAAACTTTTAGATCATGCCCATACTTGGTCATGGTGTATGGGCATGTGGGGGTTTGTTTCTTCGCATTGATCCTTAGATTTTGACTTAAATATGGAGATCACACCTGCTCCTGTATAGGTCAGGCTTCTGCATATCCCTGTTACTGTTCCTTTCTGAGATAAAGCCACTCCAAAAATTATTGGTAACTAGCTGGATTTATTCACTAGGTAGATATCAAATGAAGGATGTATATGCATGCCAAAATATGTATGGAAGTGTCTCTCATATGTGATTCAGCTTGACTTGGAAGGTTGGGATTTTCTTCCACGTCTAAGCTATGAACAGATTTATTTTAAGTGTAAGTTTTGTTATGAGCATGAACACAATACAAATCCTAAGTTCCTTTGAAGCAGGCTCATTCCTTTCAGAGCAGTCAAGAACAAGAAACGTTCCAAACTGTGACTAAGAAGCTCAAGAGCCCAAGCGACACCAACCAGAGAAGCCAGGCTCATCTAATCCAAGCTGCAACAGATATGAATTTCTTGCAGAACAAGAGGAATAAAAGCAGGAAAGTCCAGAGGCCCACTCTGAATCATAAGAAAAAGAGCAAAAGGAAGTAGTAAATTTTTCTCTTCCCACCATGGATGAGCCTTTGTATGGGGATTCTGCCCCCATTCAGGAAGAAATTTTAGGTAAAAGTGAGGCTGCCACAGATAAAAATCCAGAGGGCGGTGAAGTGAAGTCCCTTGATTACCCCAGCTCTCCCTCTTTTGCAGAAAATTTGGAAAAAGCCACTCCCCTCCTTTAATAAGAGGAATAAAATCAATTTGACGTAGGATTGTTCTTGATCTGAAAAGAATATTCACAGGGGTTAATGAAATATGCATTATGCTGTATTTTAATGTTAATGAAATATGCATTATGCTGTATTTTAATGTTAATGAAATATGCATTATGCTGTAATTTAATGCTCAACTCCTCTTCTGTTATAACAATCACTCTTTAGTGACATTTCTCGCACAATATACCTTTGCAGATCGAAGAATTTAGCAGCGTTCAGCGCCGAAGGATCCCTGTTTTTACACCACCAATGCTATTTAAAGTCAAAAGAAAGTACAAAAATATTTGAAGAACAATAGCCTACCGCTGGAAGATTTCTTAGAAGAACGACCGTATGAAAAAAACAGATTTCATGAAAAATCAACCGATGGAATATCTCTTCCATGTGTTTGAAGTTTGAACATAAGCCTACCTTAGTATATACATGGATGAATAAAATCCAATCAATACAGTTTAGTCACTCCCTCACACACGATTCTTCTCTTCTCAGGAACCTTTAACCATTCTCACAGATGGCACTGCTTCTTTTCTGGTTTATTTTTCTTGTATTTTCCACCGTTCAGTTATCAGATCGATCACGTCGGCAATACTTCCGATCAAGAGGCTCTGCTTGAATTTATATGTGCAATCACACATGATTCATCCCAATCATTACCCACTTCTTGGAAACCAAATGTTTCATTCTAAGAGTGGTGTTATAATTCATCCCAATCATTACCCACTACTTGGAAACCTAATGTTTCATTCTAAAAGTGGTGTTAGATGCAAAATATCTATTGTTCCTACGATACTCGACCTTACCAATAACAGTTTTCATGGTCACATTCCCTATCAACAGGGAGGTCTGTTGAGTTTGAACGGGGTATTTCTTTATAGAATAATCCCCTCTAAATCCAATAACCTCCAAACTCTTTTGGTTGAATTCGATATATAACCTCTGCATCTTTTGAAGGATATTAACTGAAGAAGGGATTGTAAAACTATGGTCATGTAATTTTTCTTTTTTTATAAAACAGACTTCCCAGTCGATAGAGAATGTGACCTTGAAAATTGTTAATGGTTGAGTATCGTAAGGAATAAATTTCTGATAAAAGAGATTGTACCTTGTAATCTCATACTTGAAACATGGGGAGAAACCACTCTCCCTGCGTCTAGAGCATATAAAACCTATCCACCGGCAGATTGAAACATTCGGTTCCAAGTAGCGGATAATGTTGGGGATGAATCATATGTGGTTCCAGACATAAATCCAACCAGAGTATCTTTATTGCCGATCTGAGAATCCTGACGAACGATCTGAAAATGTACAATGAAAAACACAAAAGAAATGAACGAGAAGATCAATTGGTTGAGTCTCCATCCTTTTTGTCGGTACGAAAAAAGCTAGATTACTATTCATTTCAAAAAGAGATAACAGTAATCATCTGGTGGATAGTCATAATCACCTTTGCTTTCGTACTTGAAAAATAAACGTCGTGAACCACAAAAAGAAAAATGAAATGGAGAACATAAATCCAACCATGTTCCCGATTAGAAGTATTGCCGATGATCTGATAATTGATCGGTGGATCGTTAAGGGTTTGTTCAGCCTGACAGGTAGGGATATGTTCAAACTTCATACACATGGACGAAATATTCCGTCGGTTGATTTTTCATAAAATCTGATCTTTTCGTACCAACATTAATTAATGAATTCTTTAAGGAATATTCTGGTTGTGGCTACTTTTCTTCAAAGATTACTGCACATATTTTATTTGACTTTAAATAGCATTGATAGTGTAGAAAAGGAGATCTTTCGGCGCCGAACGCTGTCAATTTCTCTGGATCTGCAAAGTATACCACGGGTAAAATGTGAGAAAAGAGTAACTATTATGACCAAACAGAACTTACAGTAAACAAATACTATGTCAGCTTTATAAATTAGTAATTGTTTTTAAGGGAAATGAAATGATATTTTAATGTGCCTTGATTAAAGATTAAAAATTGTTTATGGTATTAAAAATAATAAAATAAAATAAAGTAATTTACAAAAGGGCATCATGTATCATGTCAATGAGATTTGAACTTGATGAGGAAGTTATCATTAACTCACTCAACCTACATTCAATTGATTAATGATATGATATAATATATTTTAATGATGTTCGTGAGACCCAAATTTCACACCAAATAAGATATCACAATATGAAGTTTCCCTCTAAAACAGCCCTTTTACCATGAATCTTGATAAAAAAATTTGGAAGGAATAGAGGATTTAGGAAGACCATGCAAATTGGGTCAATAAAATTCGGAGGACAACTTCAAATAGCTAGAAAAAACGGACCAAAAAGAGATCAAACAAAGATTGACCAAGGGAGGTTGAAGACGCTTTTGATTTTCAAAAACTCACTGGCTTGCCGATGTCCAATGGAGTGGGGTTTGGTTGGGGTGAACAGTGTTGGTTCCCACAAAACACCTTCAAAAAATAATATTAAACATTATTTTAATTAAAAATTTGTTTATTAATTAATGATAATTTTTTAGTCAAAACTAGTTGTTATATTTTAACAACTATAAAACAAAAATCCTAAGGCGGAACCCTAGCAATGGCGGAACCCTAGCAATTTTTCTGCGCTGCTGAACCAAACCCCATGGCGGTTTACAGACAGCCCCCGGGTCTCTTGTAATGCCGGGCTGACTGCGGCACTGTTGTTTTTGTTATTGCGTGGATTATTTTATTCCGCGGTCCCCCCTGGGCACCCACCTCTGAGCCCACTGCCGCTCTGACTACCCTGATCCCGGTGCTACCGGACCTCTGCTCGAACACCGCTCGCGACGCATATCCGACAGTTTAACATGGGTGACGAGGAATTGGTAGATTACGAGGCGGACCCTAGGCCGCATCAAGAAATATGGGCACACACCAGCAGGCCTCATATGACTCCGCGTAACGTTGCTTTGGGTTTTTCGACAGGTGCCCCAAATCTGCATCCACACTTGTCTTCTACTGATAAAAACAAAGGACCGGCTATCTCATCAGTGGAATCCCCGCCCATTGCATGCCCTCCTCTCTCCCCGGCCACTGCTCAGTTACTAGGCTCTTGTTTCCTGGGATCCCCTTTGCTTGACGTCTCCTTACAGGAACTCAATCGGCCTGCGCTCCATCCTCCCCCTCCGCCTCCCCCCCCTTCAAGCTCCCACTCCCCCTCCGTATCATTTATGCCTCAATCCCTCCAGCAGCCCTTCATCCCCCCTGTATCCGGCTTCCCGGGTTCTGGTTTTCCCTCCCCTCGATCTCCATTTCCCTCTGGTTGTTTCACCACTCCACTCCCGGTTCGTTCAGCTGCATCAGCACAGCACAGCACATCTGATCCGTGCCGAAACCTGCTGAAGGGAATTCCTTTTGGGAGGCGCTCCGAGAAGGTGACCAAGGGACGCTGCCTCCGCTCCATTGATCCTGACTACAATATCAACTTGGGACCTGAAGATCCTATTCCGGACGTGATGGATGCGGCTCGAAAAGTGTTAGTGGGCAGAGTCAGAGGACGAACTTATTCTGCGGAGAGGCTCAAACTTTGGGTAAACGAGATTTGGGGATCACTTTTCAAAGAACTCCCAGAGGTAATGGTGCTTACAAGGGGCTGGTTTGCCCTACACTTTCAGAGACCCGAATACACTCAGTGGGTACTTACCCAATATTGGCATATTGAGCTCGCGCCGGTGCTTCTTAAAAGGTGGGATCCCCTGTTTGATCCAGAGCGCGAACATCTTGGCGAAGGCCCCATATGGGTTCGGCTTCCAGGATTACCTTGGCAATACTGGAATCAATTCACCTTCAAAAAGATTGGGGACACTCTAGGTACCTATCTGGAGCATGATAGATCATTTGAAAAGACGGGCATCAGGACTATGGCAAGAATTCTGGTTAATATGGATATCAGACCTGGGCTGGTGGAAAAGATCACCCTGCATCACAATCATGTCTCACGCAAACAACCCCTTGATTATGAAGGAGTGCCTTATCGGTGCAGGAGATGCCACAAAGTAGGGCACCTCTTCAAGGACTGCCCATTGCTTGCGAAGGGGATTTCGAAGGACTCCAAGGGACCTCGCCAACAGAACACGGTGAATCAAAATGAAGGAGAGCACCAGCCATCGGAAGATGTGCAGCCTCAGCAGGAGATCCCCTCCACGAAGAAGGGGGATAGCACAACAAAAACTGCTCGCAGCAAGGACCTGGTTGCACCTGGACCGCCGCGGACCCGTTCTCGGACTGCCGGGAAGAATACAAATCCGGCTGCGACTGTACCTACTCGTCCGGGTAATGATTCCGTCCCCTCTCTCTCACAATCTTGCTCTAATGATATGATATCTAATATTCACTCTTTTATACAAACTTCCCGCTCTGAATCTGCTCCCATTCCCTCCATTATTTGCACTATTGCCCCTCCTCCGCCATCCATTTCTACTACCCCTCCCATGTCCAACCAGATCCTGGGGGTCGTGGACCATTCTTCTTCACCGGAGCTATCCGGATCACACCACTATCACCTGCGATCTGGGGCTAGGCCTCGAATACTAGGTCTGGGTTCTTCCCCGGGTCGACACCAAAAACAGAAACGGGGCAGACCTTCTCATATCTCATCGGCTAAGTTAAACGCTGTGGCGGACGTTGCTTTGGGGAGACAATCTACTATTGAAAGGGCGCTTAGAGCTATCGAGCCCATGCACTGTGGTGAATCATGATCTGGCTCTCCTTCAATTGCAGGGGACTTGCCAACCCCAAAAAACGACTGGCTCTGAAAAGACTTCTTCATGTATCAAGATGTGATATTATCTTTCTGCAAGAAACTCTATGCACAGCTGAGATGGCGGTGAACTGTCTGCAAGGTTTTCTTCCGGGTGGACTCTGCATGGACTGGACGCATGTGGGCGATCAGGTGGCTTACTCATCGGTATCAACCCAAGGAAGTGTAAGTCAATCTCCACCTGGGGGGGCAGAGGGTTCCTGGGAATGGATATCATGGCTGGGGATCTGGGCTTCCCGATAAGATTTATTAACATATATGGTCCCAACCAGCATCGTCTCCCCTTCTGGCAAGACTTTCTATCTGGTAACCATATAACTCAGCATACAGTGATTGGAGGGGATTTCAACTTCTCTCTAGGAGTTGGCGAATCTTGGGGTCATAATGCCCAGTGGGATTCCATTGCGGATCAAATGAATTTACTGCTGGACTCTCATCACCTGGTGGACATCCCCATGAATAAGAAACTTCCTACTTGGCACAATCAACGCACAGGGGAGGCTGCACTGGGGAGGCGATTAGATAGATTCATGATGCACCAGGATCTAATTCAGATTTGTCCACTATACAGACAATGGGTTGGCATAGGGGGTCTATCTGACCATCTTCCAATTTTTTTACAGATTAGTGATAATAAACCCAAGCCGAGATCCCCTTTCAAATTTTTCGCTGGCTTTCTCAAGGATCCGGATTATAATCATATGGTCACGAACTTCTGGGTTGCTCAGCCCCCTCTGCGGACTCATCGCAAGGCCTATGATTTATGTGTTAGGCTTAATAAACTCAAAGTTCTTACTGAAGATTGGGCGACTGCCAAGAGGAAAAGAGATGAACAGATTTTGACGGATACTGAAACTCAGATAGCCTCATTAACTGATGATAAAGGAACGGGTTACCTCACTGATGAATCCAAAGCCTTGCTCAACCGTCTGTATGGACAAAAAGCAAAAATCCTACTTGAAAAGGAGGAGCAATGGAGGCTTAAAAGTAGAGCCATTTGGCTCAAAGCGGGGGACTGCAACACAAAATACTTTCACAACTTAGCCAACGGCAGGAAGGCTTCGAACACCATTTGGAGACTTCCTAGTGAGCCAGATGGTTGGGCAACCACTCACCAGCAATTGGCTAGTCTTGGGGTGTCCCATTTCAAGGGTCTCTTTACAGCTCCACCAGAAATCAATCTTCCAGATATTATTAGAACTGCTGAAAAACTCCCTCGGTTGGTTGGCCAGGAGGATCTGGAAGACCTTACAGCTCCTATCACATCTCTGGAGCTTGAGAATACTCTTAAATGGTTCAAGAAAGAGAAGAGTCCGGGACCAGATGGATGGCCGGTGGAATTCTATCTGGCGTTTTATGAACAGATGGGTGAGGATATTTTAGCTGTTGTTGAGGAAAGCCGGCTCTCGGGGCACATCCACCCACCTATGAATCAGACCTATATTGCCTTGATCCCCAAAGCTGATGAACCCTCTTCTTTCAATGACTTCCGGCCCATCTCCCTCTGCAATTGCCTATACAAAATCATAGCCAAGATAATTGCCAATCGTATTAAGCCGATTCTTTCCTCCCACATATCTGCTGAACAATTTGCTTTCCTTCGGAATCGCCATATTTATGAGGCTATTGGTACTGCCCAGGAAACCCTACATTCCATCAAGCTGAAGAATCTGAAAAGTGTATCTTTAAAAATTGATCTTACTAAGGCTTTCGACAAGGTGAATTGGCTTTATCTTAAGATGACACTTATACACCTGGGCTTCCCCATGCCTTTCATTAACTGGATCATGGGATGTGTTACATCTGTCTCGTTTGCCATTCTCATCAATGGCGCAGCATCAGATCGTTTTTACATTAACAGGGGTATCAGGCAAGGATGCCCTCTCTCTCCACTACTCTTTCTCATTGTAATGGAAGGGTTGAGCAGGCTGATTGCGGATGCCAAAAGGAATGGGGAGATAAGCGGCCTCAAAATTACCGATCAGCTCTCCATCACACACCTATTGTTCGTGGATGATATTCTCATATTCCTTAATGGCAGCGTTAGAGATAGCACGGCCCTTAACCGGATCCTTCAACTCTTCTGCAAAGCCACGGGTATGGAAATAAACAGGGACAAATCTACCAGATCAGTGACGAGATGCACACAACAAGAATCTCTATTGGCTGTTCAGTTCTTTCCCTTCCAGGAAAACAATCTTCTGGATGGTATCAAATACTTGGGATTCAGATTAAGGCCGGATGGATACAATTCTGGACACTGGGGGTGGCTCATCAACAAAATAGAACAGAGGATAACTTGTTGGCACCACCGCCTACTTTCAAAAGCGGGCAGATTACAACTGATCAAATCTGTTCTCGAGGCCACACCGGTATATTGGATGTCCCTTACCTGGGTTCCGAAAGGCATCTTACAGAAAATTCAACAGATTTGTAGCAGGTTCCTGTGGAATGGGAATAAAAAGGGTAAGATCTTTGCTTGGACTAAATGGTCCCTGGTATCCATGCCCAAGCACTGGGGAGGATGGGGACTTAAATCCCTTCCCGCTTTTGCACTTGCCCTAACAGCAAAGCAGGGATGGTCTCTTCTCAAGATGGATAGCTTATGGGCAGAAGTCATACACAAAAAATACATTTGGCCCACAAACATACTTGACTGGATTCGTAGACCTTCTTGGCAACTTCAAGGTGTGTCGGCCATCTGGAAAGCCACCCTAAAAGCTCTGCCCCTCATCAAGGAAAACCTGCTCTGGAAGATTGGCAATGGTACCCAGGTTCGAATTGGGCTGGACCCATGGCCTGGGTCTGGAAACGCTCACCTCCTCCCGGCAGACATGATCCAACATCTTAATTATATGGGTATCAAATACTTAGATCAGGTCGGAGACCCCATCCGATCAACTATCTTCTCTCAAGCTTGGAGATCGGACCATCAGTGGCAATTAACAGATGAATGGGTGGAATTATGGCAGCGATACTTACAGGCTCTCTCTGAATCTCATATTAAGTTACATGAGCATGATGATGAACTTATATGGGCACCTGCAAAATCAGGTTTATATTCTCCCAAGTTGGGATACTTAAAACTCATCGAGGACAAGAAGCCTGACTTGATAAAAAGTTGGTGGTCGAATATTTGGCAGCTTCAAGCTCAGCCCAGAGCCAGGCTCTTAATGTGGAACATACTGGCGAATAAATTACCAACGGGAGAAAATCTAAAAAGGCGTTCATTCGCTGGCCCTACCAGGTGTGTCCTCTGCAACAAGGCGGAGGAATCTACCTACCATTTATTTCTCTCTTGCGAAATCACCAGGGAAATCTGGCAGCAGGTCAAACTCATTCTTAACATCACTACCGACTGGCTCGCAGATGACATCTCTTCGGCCTGGGATCTCTGGTGGTCAGCCGTATCCTCGGAGAAAGCAAGGAATCTGCCTTTGATTGTGGCCATGTACATCTGGTATAAGCGTAATGATATTATCTTTGCGGCAGGCAGGGAGAACTGGCAGCACCTTCCGCCATCCATTTGTTCGGCCTTCACTGAAATCCCTTTTGACATCAAAGCTAATACCCCCAGGCAGATCACCTCCGAAATTATCAACAGAAACATGCCGTGGGCATACTTTGATGGTGCCGCATCTGCACATGGGTGCGGCGGGGGCATTCTTTTCCACATTACAGAATCTCATTATTTTCATCTGAAACTGGGTCTTGGTCTGGGGACCAACAATCATGCCGAACTCATCACTTTGAGACATCTTCTCTATTTCGCTCTTTCTAAAAATTGCAGACAAATACAAATTTTTGGTGATTCTAAGATTGTAATTGATTGGGCAAACAATATTTCCCATTGTCACACATACTCTTTGAGACATATCTTGGAAGAAATTGTTTTTTTCAAAACATTTTTTGACCAGATCACTGTTTCACATATCTACAGGGAAAGAAATTCAACTGCTGACCGGCTCTCGAAAGAAGCGGCGGCTCGGCCTCTAGGCGATTGGATGATCGAGGAACACAGTCCAGAAGGGATGCACGTCTTCTACCATCGACCGTACATAGATGGACTGTTACAAGGGGGAATCCTCCCCAACTGAAATTTTGAAATTTTGATTTTTCTAGCCCATGCTCTGTATATATTGGACTGACTCTTTACAGACATATTATGTATTTATTTCGAACAGAGGACATACCTCTTTTTACTTTTTGCATACTTCAGAACAACATGTATATCTGAAAACTTTTTGTAAATGGATACAGCCCCATCGTATCCACAGTGACACATATGGGACAGATCTTATGGAACTACTGAATGGTGGTAATACCACTTTATTAGCATATGCCTTCGGCATCTACAGCATGTAATCTCTATTATACCTCTTAATAGAAATTATGAACTCTATTTTCCCCGGAAAAAAAAACTATAAAACAGTGTTTTCATCTATTTAATCTAATGCCATAATCTGGTTTTTCATATTTTCCTGAAGATAAACCATACTAAATAATTCAAAACCGTCAACTAAATTTCTTTTATGTGATTTTTACCAAAAATCTCTCAATATTTATAATATAAATCACAAAAAACCTTAATTCAAATATTAAACATTATTAATAAAATTAGGAATTTTTTCAAATTTAATATAAATTATATTAATAAAACATTTCATTCTGTATATATAAGCGAGAATAGTATTGAACAATAATCATAGAAAGGTGCAGAGTTTATAATTGTTAACAATAATGAGGATCACGAAGGGCATCCAAAGTGAGGAGAGTGAGCTGTGAACCGGTTATTGCCTGGAGCGGCAGAATCCACCAAGAATGAAAATTGCAAAAGGCCCTACTTTACAAAAGATGACAGTACAACCATTCATACATGCATCCAACCAGGTAAGGGCAAGTCCCACTCCACAATCCCAACCTAGCCATAAAACGCGGGCACTTACAACCGCAGATACATCATCAAGACTTTAAAGAGTGGTACAATTACTAAATACCGAGCTCTGGATTTATTGATCAATTCAAAATTCTTCCAGTAATTTTGGTCTTTTCACAAATAGTACTTGCAGGAATTTCAGAACAAACAGCTCAGTGTTGGCTGTTGAATGGATGAAGAAAATATTGTCTTTTCAAGTTTAGTGTTCACGGTTGAATGGATGCAAATTTTTTGTCTTTTCGCGTTGAGTGTTCACAGTTGAAAGGGGAGTTGTATTTAAAGAGATTTTTTGGAAGCTTTTCCAGCGCGTTTTTCTCGTCAAAATCTGACAGCAATTTATTGAAATCGCAAGTTTGATAGCTAATTTCTGCACAATCAAAGCGTCCCAGGAGTTTTTCAGGGCGCTGAATCCAAATATGCAGTTAAAAAACCATTTTAAATAATACAAATCAAGATTTAAACTCAATTTTTTCCGCCGGATTCCGTTACCGGAATCTCCAAAAAATCGCACTAAAGACAACTCCGTTGAAAGGATGTAAATTTTTTTGTCTTTTCACAAATAGTACTTACCGGTTGAATCGTTTTACAGAAATTTCACAAAAAACTGTTCAGTGTTCACTGTTGAATGGATGCAAGCTCGGATCCCATCAGCTCTCTCTCGAATTTCTTAATGGATGGAGCAGTGGCTTTCATGGTGCCATCGTATACATACGGAGTGCCTCCTACCCAAGTCACGTTATTTCTCATCGATGGCTTCACAAATTCCCTTCACGGGTCTCCGTTGGTAGTGATGGTGTTATAATGGTAATATCTTATTTTTCTCTCCGTTGTGTTTTCCCTTATCACATTCTTAAACATGTGAACTCCAGTGGCGTACACCTTTATAGCCTGCACTGCATACTTGTGATCTCTCCTTGTGCCTCTCTTCCCATTCCTGAATAACAGTTTCTCAAATCCCCATTCCCTGCCACATCGAATTTTCAAATCCAAAAAACATAATCTAATCTTTACTTAGAATTAATTGAAACTTTAATGGGTTTTACTTGGAATAAGGACTGTTGGCCGAGATGCTGTGCAGTTTATTCTGCGAGCAGAGCTTGTTGGACATGGAATTTTTCTCAATGGTGAACTAGGTATAGCTAGAGAATTCCTTCAACACATATTGCAATGTTTTCTTCCCAGGGATATACAAATACACATCTACGTCGAAGAAAAATGTCCACCTTGCCATGAATTTGTACCTATGCAAACAATTGTTTATAATGATGAATTGATTGTGATAATACCCATCAAACTATTCACGCTCAGTTATACCCTGCAATGTCGCACGACCAACTTGAATCCATGGCTCCAACACCTTTCTAACATGGGGATGAACTCCACCTGCATCGTGCAAAACAAAGTGTGATCTAGGCCCAAAGAATATGGCATGATAAGCTATCCACTCTCTCATTCTCTAAGGACTCAAGTCATCATACAGAGAAGAAACACAGTGGAGATAATCATAGGGAGGAACTGGCTATAAACAGAGCCATCATAGGTACCTTTTTCTTCCTTGAGAACAACGATCCTCTCTGGTTTCTCAAACTCATCGCCATGGATTGCATGAAGAATGAGCTCTCCACCATCGCCATCGGTGCCACATTATAAGAAAACATGCAATTGACAACCACTACTATGTGGTGGCAATCCCAAGGAGGGACACGTAGCAACGACCGTTTAACTCTTGTCGTTTTTCAAATAAAAAATAGCAGGGTTTTGGTGTGAGGTTTTAATGCAATTTATGTTTTCGACCTACCCTTTGTACTGGCCTTGGGTTTGCAAACGCGGTCATTTCACACCTGCCGAGGGAAATTTGGAGTTCATTCTTGTATTTGTCGTGGTCTGGTTCGGCTCTATGGGTGCGTTGTGCCTTCGCTTGTTTCTTGTGGTGGTTTGTTGGCATTGTACCTTCGCTTGTTCTGTGTGGTGGTTTGTTAGCGTTGTGCCTTTGCTTGCTCCTTGTGGTGGTTTATTTTGCTGGTTCTTGGAGGTTTCAAATCGACTTTCAACCTGTAAGTTGTTTCATCTCTGTTACCTGGCTCATGCTTTGTCTCTACTCTACTCGTGATGATTTTTTTTCTTGGTGTTGGTTCTGGTGATGATTTGGCTCTGTGTAACCACAGGTTCTTTGCTTGCTACTACAGTGGACGACTCAGCGAACTCGATTTCAGGTAATTTTTTGTTCCAATTTCATTTCCGCATTTCGTTTTTATGTCTCTAACCCTCTGGCTTCTTGGTGAGCAGGTAAATCTCTCCTATGGCATTCCTGTTGGGAGAAACCCTCTAACGAGAGACTCGGTTCTCGTCCTCTGGCGCGGAGTCAGGCCTTCCCCAGGTAAATCCCCACTCCTTTCTTGGTTTATATGCTCATTGTACTATTGGTTTCATTGGCCCTACCAGTTTCTTAATTGTTGCCTTGCTTTTGTGGTGGTGTGCAGGTCGTTCCTAGGGAACGCTGCTCCACGGCCTCGTCCTTAGGAGTCTTCGCAAGCTTGGAGAAAAACTGGGTTGGGTCCTTCCGCGGCAATATCTTTCCTTTACTTGCTCTGTCCTTAATTGGGTATAACCCTTGGGGTTTCGCTTTCTTCGTGTATTTGTATAGTTTCGTGGGTTTTCATGCCCTCGTTGTTTGTCTAGTCTGGGCCTGCAATTCATGGTTTTCGGTTTTCATGGGTTTTGGAACCCTCTACATTTTTTGGGTCATATAATTATATAATGAACTGTTAAATTGGAAATGAAATGAATGCACGGGTGTGCTTGAATGCTAAATGTAAATGTACCTGGTTTTTTTTGTTGAAAAAAAAAATGTATTGTCTTTGTTGGCTTTGCCTTTCTCTGGTTCCTGGTCTGAGATGCATTCAGTCACAAGATTTTTGTCAATGTCATTTGGCTTCTTAATGAATTATTTCACTATTTCTCTTTCAACACAATGTGTGAAACATTAATGCACAGGAAAAGAAAAACTATCTTGCTTCCTTAATGACAGGTTCTAGATTCATTTGCTTTCATAGATATTCAAGAAAATTGTAAATTACAAATTCTATGTCCTCTCTTCTCTCTGGATGGCAGCCCTTTCCATCAGGCTTTGGTCTTTCTTTTTCAATACCTTACTAGCAATTTCTTACAGTTGAGGAACTATTCCTCAGTTACCTTTCAGTGATCTAACAGTTTTTTTAAACATGCTCTTAACTAATCCTACCTTTACTTGCTTGCTTAATTTTTTTAAAGAACAATGGTTATGTCAGCCTTAATTTAAATAAAACAAAAATAAAACAGAATTCAAAATGTTTTCCTTTCTTTCCAGCGAAAATAAAAAAACCATTTCCCAGTTGTCGCCTTTTAGTCGGATGCTCCTGCATCAGGCTCCCAGGGTAAATTAAACTCATGGCTCCTGTCCATGAGCTCTTCAATAGAGTACCCAGTGCTTTGAATCTAGCCAGCATCTAACCAAGAACTATCTTCAATAGGATGGCCCTTCCACTTGACTAGGTACTGCAAATATTATTTTCTTCGAGTCCGTCTGGCCACCTGGGTGTCTAGGATCTGTTCAATCTCTAAAGGCTTTGTTGGGGGCATCTGTTTAATCCACGAGTCGTTCTCATTCTGGGTGTCCCATGTTCGTCTTTCCGAACTGTCTTCTTCATTTGCCGCAATGTATGGGTACAGATCTGCCACATTAAAAATGGGTGAGATTCCTATACCTGGAGGTAACTGCAACTCATAAGCGTTCGCAGAAAACTTTCGAAGAATCCTGCAAGGCCCAATTTTCTTCCATTTTAACTTGTTGTATTCGCCTTTAGGAAACCTCTCCTTGCGTAGGTGTGCTAATACCAGGTCCCCTACGTTGAATTGTACCTCCCGCCTTTTCAAATCTGCTTTCTATTTGTATCTTTGGCTATTGTCTTGTAATTTTAATTTCACCTGTTCATGAAGATCGCTGATTGCCTTTGCGAAATCTTCACCATCAGCACTCCTGTGCTCCAACTGACCCAAATCCCGCAACTCATGTACTCCACGTGGGTGCATTCCGTATAGGATCTGGAAAGGACTACTGCCCGTGCTTCTGTTGGGCGAATCGTTATAAGCAAATTCCGCTTGTGCAAGTACACGATCCCACTGTCAAGAATTTTCTCCAACCAAACTCCTTAATAGATTTCCCAGACTTCGGTTCACCACTTTGGTTTGGCCGTTGGTCTGTGGATGATACGCTAAGCTAAAGTTCAGTTTGGTGTCTAATTTTTTCCACAAGGTCCACCAAAAATGACTTGTAAACTTTATGTCTCGGTCCAAAATAATAGACTTCGGCAAGCCATGTAATCTGACTATCTCTGTGAAGAACAAATGTGCTACATGTGTGGCATCACTGGTTTTCCTGCACGGAATGAAATGTGCCATTTTGGTGAAATGATCCACCATCACCATGATGGAATTGAATCCTCGTTGTGTCTTCGGCAGACCTAAGACAAAGTCTAAACTGACTGAGTCCCATGGTCTGTTCGGAATAGGTAAGGGCGTATACAACCCTATGTTCTGGCTATGTCCCTTTGCAAGCTGACACACTTTGCATCTAGTCACAAACCTCTGTACATCTCTACGCATCTTCGGCCAATAGTAAAAGTGGCTCAACTAATCCAAGGTCTTGTCTATGCCAAAATGCACGGCTAAACCTCCATTATGTTTTTCCTAGATTAAGTTCTCTCTCATAGAACATTCTGGGATACACCAATGCCCTCCTTTGAACATCAACCCTTCCTGCATATTATAGTCCAGCCATGAACTGTTATCTCTCAACAATGGATTTTGGCAAGCTTCATAGGCTTCCTTAAAATCTACATCGGTTTCATACAAGTCCTTAAAATGTTCGAATCCTAACACTTGTATCGTACTTTCCTATAGGATCAAATTCCTCCTGCTTAATGCATCTGCCACTTTTTTGGCTTGTCCATTGATGTTTTTCAACACAAATGTAAAACTCTACAGGTACTCCACCCACTTCACATGTTTATGGTTCAGTGTATGCTGTTGCATAATACACTGTAATGCAGAATTGTCTGAAAATAAGACAAATTCATTAGCCAACAGGTAATGTCTCCAATGCTTTAGCGCTTGAACCACTGCATAAAATTGTTTGTCATAAGATGTGTACTTCTGCCTACTTTCATTTAATTTCTCATTGAAATAGGCTACTGGCTTGTCTTCTTGGCTGAGTACTGCACCAATGGTTGTTCCACTGGCATCACAGCGAACTTGAAAAAGTTTGTTAAAGTCTGGTAATATTAAAATTGGTTTTTCAGTGATCTTCCTTTTGAGCAGCTGAAAACTCTTCTCTGCCGATTCTATCCAATGAAAAGGCTAATTTGCCTTCTTAATGGTGTCCACCATGGGTGCACAAATCCCACTAAAATTTTTAATAAACTTTCGATAAAAACTCGCCAATCCATGAAAACTCCATACCTCAAACAAACTCTTGGGAGACACCCAGCTAACTATGGTTGTAACCTTTTCTAGATCCATTTTTAGTTCATTCTCGAAAATCACAAATCCCAAATAAATTAATTCTTTCTTGAAAAAAAACCATTTCTTCAAATTTATCAGTGATCTATTTTGCTGCAATTTTTCTAAAACATACCTCACATGTCAAAAATGCTCTTCCTTCGTCTTGCTGAATATAAGTATATCATCCAGATATACAATCACAAATTTACCAATGAATTCCTTCAGCATCTCGTTCATCAAACGCATGAACGTGCTGGGGGCATTGCTCAATCCAAATGGCATAACCAGCCATTCATATAAGCCTTCATTAGTCTTGAAAGTTGTCTTCCACTCGTCACCTTCTCGAATCCTGATTTGGTGGTAGCCGCTTTTCAGGTCTATCTTTGAAAAGTACGCTGCTCCACTCAAACAATCCATCATATCATCCATCTGAGGTAAAGGAAACCTGTACCTGATAGTGATCTTGTTAATTGCCCGAGAATCAGTTGTTAGGCCCCTATACTACTAGTGTAACCCCTTATTGTTATTAGTATAACCCACTTATTATATTTATGTACCCATGTAGTGCCCATATTGTTACTAATGTGCCCCATAGAAGCCCACTGTTGTTATTATTGTGCCCTTACATTATTATTGTTATGTCGGCTCTGATTATGTTATGACCCCTTAGACTCCTATATATAGAAAGGAGGTATTTTCATTTGTATCATCAAAGAATTGTTCATTTATGTAATGTAAAGGAGGTTGCCCTCTCGAAGAGGCTGAATTCTAAGGCGTTGATCTATCTTTTCTATCTTTTCTTGAGCTGGTTTCATAACATTTGATATCGGAGCTTTGGATTCTAGGGTTTCGCTGCTCCAAACAGGTCATCGTGGAATTTTCGCTATAACTTTTTTCTGTGGTGTTTCAGAAGACGCAAAAAAAACCCATTTGAGAAGAAATCGTGTTGAAACTTGGGTCCGAATTTCAGAGCTTTTCGCGCGATATTTGCGGAGATATGATCTGAGGAAGTTGGTCTTTTTGCAGACTCCTGAATTACATTCAAAACAGGTGACCTGGGCAAAAATCGTCATAACTTTATCTCTAGGGATCAGATTGAAATTTCGTAAGAAGGCACAGAAAGAGGACGGACTATAGTTTCTTGTATGCATTTTTCAGATCCAAAGGTTGAAACAGTGACTCGTGGCACGTCGTACAAGTTCGCTCTACTGAACTAGTCTATAATCAGGTCATCTTGGGAGATTGTGCATAACTCTTTCTTGGAGAATCCAATTTGGATCAGACTGGTGGCATTGGAAAGAGGACGCAGAGGGCTACTACAGGTCACAATTTTAGAACTTAAAGATCCGAAAGCACAGAGTTACAGTCGTTTCAAGGTCGAGCTCCTAAAATCAAGAAAAAGCAAGATGAGGAAGTTTGATGGCAAGGATCCGGTAAATTGGATATTTCAGATGGAGCAATATTTTGATCTACATGGTGTACAACTGTTACAAAAGGTATGTATTGCATCTTCATATTTAGAACCAGATCAATTTTTATGGTACAAAGGGCTTTGTTCTCGTAAACAACTTGTTACGTGGTCAATTTTCACGGAGGAAATGATAGCACATTATGAGGATACAAAGAGCAACACCTTCTTTCGAGCAACACCACAACAATTGGAAAGAGTAAAAGGGCTTTGTGACATAGTGGAAAGCAAAATTATGGAAACCAGGAAGCATACCCCTCACAACTATAAAGATGGAAGTGTTGTTTCTCCTAGCCTTCCACAACCTACAAGGGTTACACCACAACAATTGGAAGAAAAAAGAGAAAAAGGGCTTTGTTACAATTGTGATAGCAAATGCACTAAAGGTCATAAGTGTGCTGAGAAGAAATTATTTTACATAGAATATAAAGAGGAGGAAGAAAAGGATCAAGAAAAAACAAAAGAAGAATATATACGCCAGGACCCCACCCCAGAGAAAGAAGAAATGAATCAGACCATATCTTGTAAAGCATTGGCAAGAATTACCACTCCTCAAACTCTCAAGATAGAAGGACATATCAAGAAGAAAAAGGTGCAAGAAGTGAAAGATCACATCGAGAAAGAAGAAATGAATCCAACCATATCTTGTAATTCATTGTTCGAAATTACCACTCCTCAAACTATCAAAATAGAAGGACATATAAAGAAGAAAAATGTTCAAGAAGTGAAAGATCACATCGAGCATAGAGAAATGAATCCGACCATATCTTGTAAAGGATTGGAAGAAATTACCACTCCTCAAACTCTAGAGATAGAAGGACATATCAAGAAGAAAAAGGTTCAAGCAGTGAAAGATCACATCGAGCATCAACAACAAGTTCTCCAACTTTTAAAGGATAACGCCACTTCGGTGCAAAATCAAATGAAACAACAGGTAGATCAACATCGTAGTGAAAAATGTTTTGATGTAGGTGATTGGGTATTTTTACTTCTACATCTCAAGCAATCTATTTATGAGAAGGAAATGTTGGCAATACTACATGCACTTAAAAAATGGCGACCTTACCGAATGGGAAGACTCTTCAAGGATGAGGATGTGGAAGCATTGTTTTGTGCTATTTATATTATCCAACCAGATTGGATAAACGAAGCAAGGGATGAATGGAAGAAGGACGAAGAAGTATGGCCACTTATTCAAAAGTTGCAAAAGATCCAAATTCAAACAATATTGCCAGAAATTAAAGAGGAAGGAAAAATCATTTTGGAACCTGGAGCAGTCACAGAAACAAGAACCCGACAGCTAGGAAATCGATCAATTTTAGAGTATCTCATCAAGTGGAAGAACTTACCCGCTGAATATTCCACATGGGAGGACAAGAATTTTATACAGAAGCATCAAGAACTACTCAAGCGTTGAGGACAACGCTTTTTGAAAGAGAGGGGCATGTTAGGCCCCTTATTGTTATTAGTATAACCCACTTATTATATTGATGTACCCATGTAGTGCCCATATTGTTACTAATGTGCCCCAGAAGCCCACTGTTGTTATTATTGTGCCCTTACATTATTATTGTTATGTCGGCTCTGATTATGTTATGACCCCTTAGACTCCTATATATAGAAAGGAGGTATTTTCATTTGTATCATTCAAGAATTGTTCATTTATGTAATGTAAAGGAGGTTGCCCCCTCGAAGAGGCTGAATTCTAAGGTGTTGATCTATCTTTTATATCTTTTCTTGAGCTGGTTTCATAACATCAGTGCACATCCGCCATCCACCTCCTTTCTTGGGAGTTAAAACAGTCGGAACCACACAAGGGCTTAGACTTTCCCGAATCATTCCTTTATCCAACAACTACTACACTTGCATCCTGATTTCTTCATTGTCCTTAGACTCATCCGGTAAGCAGCTTTGTTTGGAAAACTGACTCCTGGAATGAAATCAATATGGTGACTAATGCTCCGCTTTGGTGGTAATTTGTCTGGTAGATCGTCTACCAGAATAACACTAAATTCCTGTAGCATGTCCTGTATTTCTTTAGGTAAGTCAATGATTTCAGTATAGATCAATACTGGTTTTGGCCTTCACACAACTGCATATTTTACCTCATCATCATCCATCTGTCACAGAAACTCTTTTCCACCTAACAATAATGCTTTTGTTCCACTGGTCTTGGCAGAATCCTCTTCCTTCATGGGCACTAGCGTATGCTTTATCTCATCTTTAACAAACTTGTAACAATTTGTTTCCCTGTCATGGATGACTTTCCTATCATATTGCCAAGGTCTGCCTAGCAGAATATGGCACATGTCCATAGGCATGATATCGCAAGTCACCTTGTCCTTGTACTTGCCAATATGAAACTCTACTTTGCACTGCTCATCGACCAGCAGTTGGTGACCTTTCTGCAACCAAGACACCCTATATGGAGTTGGGTGCTTCAACTTCTTCAAACCCAATTTCCCCACCATTTCAGTAGCTACCAAATTATCAGTACTTCCACTATCTATGATTAATTTGCAGCATTTCCCATGCGACTTGCACACAGTTCGGAACAATGCTTTCCTCTGTGTCTGATCAGCTACTTCCTTAGCTGGTTTCAATAATACCTTGTTCAACACCAAGGCTTCCCCGGTTTCAGGCATATTTTCCACCTCCTGTGGCGGTGCCTCTGCTTCATCGGGCTGAGCAACATATGCTCCCCTCTGTCCAGTTTGTTCATTTTCAGGACATTCAAAGGACCTGTGTCCCCACTTGTGACACTTGTAACACTGATAGGCATTTCCTCTGCCTCTTCCATTACTCTTACTCGCTGGTATGACCTTCCTCCTCTGGTGTTACCTTCCCTTTCAGTTTGTCCCAAAGTCTTCGAACTGCTGCCCTCTTCATTGCTGTTGGCAGTTCTACCTCTGCCAAAGGACTGTCCCCTACCTCTGCCAGAACCACGTCCTCTTCTGGCATTCTGTTTCCTGGCAATCTTTTCCTCCGCCTTCAAAGCACTCTGATAGGCTTCCTCTATGGTCTTAGGGGAAAGAATACTAATTTCGTCTAGGATCTCCATCCGTAGACCATTTACAAACCTCGTTGTTTTTTCAGGGGTATCTTCAACATAACCAGCTCTCAGGTTTACTTTATAAAATTCTTCAGTATATTCCTTTACGGTCATCATTCTTTGCCTCAAGTTCTGTACTTGTCTATAAAGGGCAATTTGGTAATATTTAGGCAGAAATTTGCTCTTCATCCTAGCAATCATCCTATCCCATTTTTTAATTAATGGTTTGTTTAATCTTCTCCTTTCTGCCTGCACACTATCCCACCACAGTGCTACATGTCCCTTCAACTTGGTGACAACAAACCTAATCTTCTTGTCTTCGTTGATTTCTTCATATTCAAAATATTTATCTAGCTCACTTATCCAGTCTAACAATGCCTCTGTGGACAAACTGCCATCATAATTAGAAAGCTCTGGTCTTGGCTTGCTACTAGCCAACAAAATTGACCTCAATAGTTTAATCTCTGGTCCCTCTTCATCTGACCCATCCATCATGGTTGTGTTTTCCTCCTCACTGTCATCCCCACCTTCTGGATCTCTACGCCTTCCTGCTTCCACTACTGCCAAACGTGCAGTTAAAGTCCTAATCTCTTCTCGTAACCCTTCATCTGCTACTCTTCTGATGGCTCTACCTCAACCCCTTCTTCCTACCTCCATCTTTACTGAGAGAAAGGAACTAACCTGCTCTGATACCAAAAATTGGTGGCAATCCCGAGGAGGGACACGTAGCAACGACCGTTTAACTCTTGTCGTTTTTCAAATAAACAATAGCAAGGTTTTGGTGTGAGGTTTTAATGCAATTTATGTTTTTGGCCTGCCCTTTGTACTGGCCTTGGGTTTGCAAATGCAGTCATTTCAAACCTGTCGAAGGAAATTTGGAGTTTATTCTTGTATTTGTCGTGGTCTAGTTCAGCTCTGTGGGTGCGTTGTGCCTTCGCTTGTTTCTTGTGGTGGTTTGTTAGCGTTGTGCCTTCGCTTGTTCCGTGTGGTGGTTTGTTAGCGTTGTGCCTTCACTTGTTCCTTGTGGTGGTTTATTTTGCTGGTTCTTGGAGGTTTCAAGTCGAATTTCAACCTATAAGTTGTTTCATCTCTGTTACCCGGCTCATGCTTTGTCTCTACTCTACTCGTGATGATTTTTTCTTGGTGTTGGTTCTGGTGATGATTTGGCTCTGTGTAACCACAGGTTCTTTCCTTGCTACTGCGGTGGATGGCTCAGCGAACTCGATTTCAGGTAATTTCTTGTTCCAATTTCATTTCTGCATTTCATTTTTATGTCTCTAACCCTCTAGCTCCTTGGTGAGTAGGTAAATCTCTCCTATGGCATTCCTGTTGGGAGAAACCCTCTAGCGAGAGACTCAGTTCTCATCCTCTAGCGTAGAGTCAGGCCTTCTCCAGGTAAATCCCTGCTCCTTTCTTGGTTTATCTACTCACTGTACTGTTGGTTTCGTTGGCCCTACCGGTTTCTTAACTGTTGCCTTGTTTTTGTGGTGGTGTGCAGGTCGTTCCTGGGGAACGCTGCTCCACGGCCTCGTCCTTGGGAGCCTTCACAAGCTTGGAGAAAAACTTGGTAGGGTCCTTTTGTGGCTATATCTTTCCTTTACTTGCTTTGTCCTTAGTTGGGTATAACCCTTGGGGTTTCGCTTTCTCCATGTATTTGTATAGTTTCGTGGGTTTTCATATCCTCGTTGTTTAACTTGTCTGGGCCTGCAATTCGTAGTTTTCTGTCTTCGTGGGTTTCAGAACCCTCTACGGTTTTTGGGTCATATAATTGTCTAATGCACTGTTAAATTGGAAATGAAATGAATGCATAGGTGTGCTTGAATGTTGAATGTAAATGTACCTGATTTTTTTGTTGAGGAAAAAAAAAGTGTTGTCTTTGCTGGGTTTGCCTTTGTCTGGTTCCTAGTCTGAGATGCCTTCAGTCACAAGATTTTTGTTGATGTCATTCGGCTTCTTAATGAATTATTTCACTATTTTGCTTTCAACACAATGTCTGAAGCATTAATGCATAGGAAAAGAAAAATTGTCTTGCTTCCTTAATGACATGTTCTAGATTTATTTGCTTTCATAGATATTCAAGAAAATTGTAAATTACAAATTCCATGTCCTCTCTTCTCTCTGGATTGTAGCCCTTTCCATGAGGCTCTGGTCTTTCTTTTTCAATGCCTTACTAGTGGTTTCTTATGGTTGAGGAACTGTTCCTCAGTTATCTAACAGTTTCTTTAAACATGCTCTTAACTAATCCTATCTTTACTTGCTTGCTTAATTTTTTTAAAGAACAATGGCTGGGTCAGCCTTAATTTAAATAAAACAAAAATATAACAGAATTCAAAATGTTTTTCTTTCTTTCCAGCGAAAATAAAAAAACCATTTCCCAGTTTTCGCCTTTTCAGTCGGATGCTCCTGCATCACTATGTAAACTCGGCCATATCCCCAATCTGAGAGCATTTTTTCGACCTTGCCCTTTATTAATCTTCCAGAAGGCAAATTCCTAGTGATCCACTGACATTCAAATTGTGGCTTTCCATAAACATGGAGAGGCTTGCAAGCAAGCCCAATTACAACGAACATGGTTGGACCTCCTCTGTAAACCCCCATTTGGATAAACAAGTATGTGACATTGCTATATGGATGAAACACCCTCTTGTTCGAATCTTCTTTCACATGAATTATCTCATCGCCTCTGTTGTCGATGTTCATTGCCATGTTGCCATTATGCATTGCCTTGCTCGTCACCTCCAGCTTTGTTCTTCTGATTTCAATACTATATGCAACAGGGTATATGTACCAGGGTTCGAATCTGCCTAGAGAAATGCAACAGCTTTTCCCAACTACGGTGACTTTCCACTTCCATGTGTCAAATTTTGATGGGACAGAGAAAGAAGAAAATGCAAGGGAGATTGGCTGGGTGAACAGTGTTTGCTCACCCAATTTTATAGAGGGACACTTTAGTTACTTTCCACTTCCACTTGTCAAATTTTGATGGGACAGAGGAAGAAGAAAATGCATGGGAGATTGGTTGGGTGAACAGTGTTTGCTCACCCAATTTTATAGAGGGACATATTAGTCGTAACTAGTAAATATCTAAAATTATGGAAACCAATCCAAAATAAACAACAAGCCTAATTAACTTATTTTTAATTACCAATTTTTTAAATAAAATATTTATTATTCAATATAAATATGAATAATAATTAGTGCTGGAAATAATAATAATTATGTTGGTAGGCATATTCAGATTAAACATTGATAAATTAACCTTTATTTTAATCCAAAATTTTATATTAAAAATCATAAACTAAGATGTTATATCTAAATTAACTTTTATTTTAATCCAAAATTTTATATTAAAAATCATAAACTAAGGGTGTTATATATAAATATGAATAATAATTAGTGTGAAGTCAAGAGAAGAGAAGGCGCGGAGCAGACTGAAACCCTAGTCATGGCGGAACCCTAGGTCACCAGGGAAACCTAGACCTGTTACCCGCGGCAATGGATATGGTTTTCGTTGGAGGTTTTACCACGCGGGTCTGACCGTGGATTATGAATACAATATTTGTTTTGACCTCATGAACAACAGGCTTGTCGATTACTGTCTTTTGTTTATTGGAATATTGTCTGTCGTTTTAGCGAACTCCGTTTTCTCACTAGTCTACCTTCCCCTAGATATACGGAGGTCAGTAACTGTCAGTTAACAATGGTTGAAGAAGACCTCGTGGACTACGAGGAGGACCCGATGCCAGAACAGGAGATTTGGGCTCATCAAGTTGGCCCCAACATGGGCCCCTGGTAGAAAAAATCATCTCGGACGACAGCTACACTACAGTCGTCGCAACACTCGCCCTCCACCGGAAAACGGTACCCCACTATTGTCCACGTTGAAGACATCCCTGGTTTAGAATGCCCTCCACTCTCTCTGGCCACACTGAATCTGCTCGGCACTAGTCTTCAGGCCTCGCCCACTTTTGACTCTCCCCAGACTCATCTTCCGCACCATTCTATGCCTCTGAATCCACCTTCCTACTCCTTCGCACCGGCTGGCCCTTCAAACCCCCGCACCCTGCTCAATCCTTCGTACACCCGGGCTCGTGTAGTTACAACCCTCACTCTCCGATAAGATCAGGGTGCTTCAGTTCACCCATTCCAAACCCTAGACCTGCATTATCTGCCCAGCAAGGCTCTTCGGAAGCGTGTAGGAGTTTACTTAGAGAACATCCCACGGGCCGTCGCACGGACAAGCCCAAAAAGGGCAGGTGCCTCAAAGCGGTGGACACTGACATAAATTTGACCTTTGGAGAAGACGTTCCTATGGCTGACGCTATGGATACAGCGAGGAAGGTTCTTGTTGGACGTGTTCAAGGCAGGAACTATTCGGTGGAGCGTCTGAGTCAATGGACCATGGAGATTTGGGGTTCTCTGTTGAAAGAACTTCCAGTGATTAGGGTTTTGGCCAGAGGTTGGTTTGCCCTCCGCTTTCATAGGGAGGAGTATACGGACTGGATACTATCGCGCTACTGGCATATAGAGCTTGCTCCTGTACTGCTGAAGAGATGGGATCCTCTATTCGACCTGGAGCGCAAACAGTTGGGAGCAGGACCAATTTGGGTCAGACTTCCTGGTTTTCCTATGCAATTCTGGACTCCTCAGGTTTTCAAATGAATTGGTGACACATTGGGGACTTACCTTGAGCACGATCAGTCCTATGAAAAGACTGGAATTATGACTATGGCAAGGATTTTGGTCCACCTTGACACTAGGGAGGGACTTGAAGAAAAAATCACTCTTCACAGGAGACATTTCTCGCGTAGACAGCTCCTGGACTATGAAGGAGTCCCATTTCGATGTAGGAGGTGCCACAAAGTGGGTCACCTATACAAGGATTGTCCACTACTTTCATCAGTGACTACAGAGACCTCTCGGGGGACTAAACATCATATCTCAAAGGAGCCGAATAAGGGAGACCAGCAACAAGGACAGGCACCACCTGAGGCTGCGGTTGAAGCTACACAAAAGGCAAAAAATCGGCGAAAGACTCCGACCTCTCCTCCTCGGACTCATTCCAAATCTGCTACGGAAGTGACTCCTCTTCTAGGTAATGAATCTATTCCCATAACCTCTATATTTTTATCAGATGTTATGTTTACTTCTTTGCTTTCACCATTGACACCCCCTTCCACCTCTCTCTGTTCTATCCCCACCATCCCTTGCTCCATTTTGCCCCCTCCCCCCACTTTCTCTACTACACCTACCTCCCTCCGGGGTTTTTCCACTCCTCCCTCTCATACATCCTCCCCATCAGGGTCGGGATCTCATCCCTACAATCTCAGATCCAGATCTCGACATTTATCTCCTCATTATGGTTTGGGCCACTCCCCCGAAAGGACCAAAAAGAAACCCACCAGAGGGTGCCCATCCAAGATCAAAACAGCCATCAAGACGGCGGTGGCTGATGTAGCAAGGGGTCGTCAATCCACCATCGAAAGGGCACTTAGAGCAATTGAGCCCTCTATCCCTGTTTCCCCATGATCTGGCTCTCTTACAACTGCAGGGGATTAGCCAACCCTAAAAAGAGATTGGCTCTAAAACGTCTGTTACACTGTTCCAATTGTGACATCCTCTTCCTTCAGGAAACCCTTGGCTCATCTGACATCATAACCAGATCCCTTCACTCTATCCTCCCGGGCTGAGTTTTTCAGGGTTTGGATGCTTTTGGCAGATCCAGGGGTCTCGCTATAGGAATAAACCCTAAATCTGTTAAGCACATTTCTTTCTGGGGTGCTATGGGCTTCATTGGTATGGATATATTTGCGAGTGAGATGGGGATCCAGTTAAAAGTCATAAACATATATGCCCCTAACCAGAACAGATTGGAGTTTTGGCACAACTTGTTGGATCATAATCTTGTCTCGGGCACCACCATTATTGGAGGTGATTTAAATTTTTCATTGGGTATGGAGGAATCATGGGGTCATCACTCACATATCGACCCTATATCGGACCAGATGAGCACTCTACTGGATACTTTTAAACTTGTTGATGTTCCCATGAACAAGAAAATGCCCACATGGCATAACAGGAGAATGGGTGAGGCTGCCCTGGGTCAGAGACTGGATCGCTTTTTGATTCATGAAGATCTTCTCCGTACCCTACCCTTATACAGGCAATGGGTTGGTACTGGAGGTATATCTGATCACCTCCCCATATATCTACAAATCTCTGGTCCCTCCAAAAAGCCTCGTGCCCCCTTCAAATTCTTTACTGGATTCCTAAAAGACCCAGAATTCATCAATCTGGTAACAGAATTTTGGTGTGCACAACCCCCTCTCAGGGAGTAGAGAATGGCAGCAGATTTCTGTGGTCGACTTAAGAAACTCAGGACTATCACAGAGGAATGGTCAAGGCAGAAAAAATTGAGAGATGAACAGACCCTAAAGGACATTGAATTACAAATAGTCTAGCTCACAGATGAAATGGGGCTTGCGTACTTAACAGATGACACAAAACTCCATCTGATGAATCTAGAGAATCAAAAGGCAAAGATTCTTCTTGAAAAGGAAGAACTGTGGAGACTGAAAAGTAGGGCAATATGGCTACAAGCTGGAGATGGAAATACTAAGTTTTTCCACAATTTTGCCAATGGCAGGAAGGCCTCTAACACCATTTGGCAGCTGCCTTGTGAACAAGATGGATGGGCCTCTACCCACCCACAATTAGCCAGGTTGGGGAATACTCACTTCAAAAATCAATTCACTTCTTCAGCAGCCATCACCCTCCCAGACATCATTAACCTGGCTGGACACTTCCCTAAGTTTGTGGATCCGGATGAAGTGGATGACTTGATACAACCTGTCACTATGGAGGAATTGGAGGGAACACTTAAATGGTTCAAGAAGGACAAGAGCCCTGGTCCGGATGGCTGGCCGGTTGAATTCTACACTGCTTTTCTGGAGCTTCTGGGACAGGACCTGCTGGTGGTCATTGAAGAAAGTAGAATTACTAGGCACATCCACCCTCCCCTAAACTTCACCTACTTGGCTTTGATCCCTAAAACTGACTCACCAGTCTCTTTTAATGACTTCCGCCCTATATCTCTTTGCAACTGCCTGTATAAAATTATCTCCAAAATTATAGCCAACCGCATAAAACCCATTTTATCTAACCATATCTCTAAGGAGCAATTTGCTTTCCTCCACCATAGACACATTCAAGATGCTATTGGCTCAGCCCAGGAAGCCCTACACTCCATTAAGCTCAAAAATCTCAAGGGACTTACTCTCAAAATTGATCTATCAAAGGCTTTCGACAAAGTGAGTTGGCTATATATCAAGATGATTATCACACATTTGGGTTTTCCCCCAACTATCAACAACTGGATCATGGGTTGCATCTCCTCTGTATCGTTTGCCATTCTCATCAATGGGTCAGCCACTACATCCTTTAATATTGACAGAGGGATAAGGCAAGGCTGCCCATTATCACCATTACTATTCCTCTTAGTTATGGAAGGATTGAGCCGGCTAATTGATTCAGAAAAAAGAAGAGGGGGTCTCAGAGGGCTAAAAATTATGGATCATTTCAATCTGACACACCTTCTATTTGTAGATGACATTCTAATATTCTTGAGTGGTAGTGTTCTAGACACCACATCAATGTATGAGATCCTAAACCTTTTCTGCAGAGCAATGGGAATGGAAATTAACCGAGATAAATCCACCATCTCTCTATCTGATTGTACACAACAGGAATCACAGCTCTCCATACAAAAATTTCCATTTCAAGCTACTGAGCTGATGGAAGGACTCAAATATCTAGGCTTCAGGCTAAAACCAGATGGATACAAAATCGCTGATTGGACCTAGCTTATCAGAAAAGTGGAGAAAAGAATAAACTCTTGGTGTCACAGGTTCCTCTCTAGGGCAAGAAGATTAATTCTTATCAAATCAGTCCTTGAAGCCACCCCGGTCTACTGGATGTCATTGGCCTGGATTCCAAGAGGGGTTCTTCACAGAATTCAACAAATCTGTTGCAAATTTATTTGGAATGGAAGAAAGGAGGGAAGACCATTTGCCTGGGTTAAATGGAACAGAATTGCCACTCCAAAAAAATGGGGAGGTTGGGGCCTTAAACTTCTTCCTGCTTTTGCACAAGCCTTAGCTGCTAAACAGAGCTGGTTATTACTAAAGCAAAAAAGTCTCTGGACTGAGGTTATCCTACATAAATATATCTGGCCATCAACTATTATAGACTAGATTAGAAGTCCATCATGGAACAGAAAAGGAATTTCGGTGATATGGAGGGCCATACTTAATACTCTTCCCATTATCAAGGATGGATTGTTATGGAAAATTGGAAATGGAGCCTCAGTTCGCATTGGAATTGATCCCTGGATAGGAAGTGGAAACTCTCATCAGCTCCCAAATGGGCTGATAAATCACTTAAACAGCAGAGGCATTATGTATATTGAACAGATAGGAGATCAACAGAATTCCACTTTTCTTACACAAGCTTGGCAGACTGGACAGAACTGGAACATCCCAAATGAATGGAACAGAACATGGAAAAACTACATTCAGGCACTCACAGAATCACATGTTAGACTAAAGAATGAAGCGGATGATCTCATATGGGCACACTCAAAATCCGGACATTACTCATCAAAGCAGGGCTATGACACCATTATTGCAGATAAAAAATCGGAGGCCTTAAGGAGTTGGTGGGTATCTATTTAGAAATTAAAAGCTCCACTGCGCACCAGACTGTTGATGTGGAATATATTAGAAAATAAGATCCCCACTGGATCCTATTTAAAAAAGAGGGCTTTTTTGGGACCTACCTGGTGTGTCCTCTGCCACCAAGAGGAGGAAACGACCCAGCATCTTTTTCTCTCATGTCCGACCACCAGGAACATTTGGATACAAGTCCTACAAACTCTAAATCTGAATATGAGTTGGCAGGGTGTAGATATCATAACAGCATGGGACAACTGGTGGGGTACTGCTGTGGAAAAAACAAGAAACCTTCCCCTTCTGGTTTCATGGCACATCTGGCTCAAGCGAAACATCAAAATATTTGAAGACAAGCCGGTTAACTGGAACCTACTCCCTCCGAAAATCTGTGCAGCTTTTGAAGAGCTACCAAATGATGAGAGCCAAAAGAGACCTAGAAATATTAGACAGGAACAGATAAACAAATCTATACCTTGGGCCTATTTTGATGGTGCTGCCCAGCAGCATGGCTGTGGGGGAGGCATATGTTTTTACCTTACAGAAACACACTACTTCCTGATTAGCATGGGATTGGGACAGGGCACAAATAATCATGCTGAACTGATATCTCTTCGCCACCTGATATACTTTTCCATTCTGAGACAATGCAGAAACATCCAAATTTTTTGGGATTCAAAGATTGTGACTGATTGGTTTAACAACACAGCATTTGTAACGCATACTATTTGAGATCTATTATGGAAGAAATTGCTTTTTTCAAAACATTCTTTGATCAGATTTCCTGCTCTCATATTTACAGGGAACGAAATAAAACTGCAAACGGACTATCGAAAGAAGCGACACATCGTCCTCTAGGAGAGTGGATGATCGTTGAGCATACTCCTGTAGAAACCTGTCACTACTTCCATAGGCCATACATCGATGAGAGATTACAGAGGGGCAACAACCCCTAATTATTAGCATTTTGTTGTTTTGAAATTTTGATACTGCTTATTTACTTCGTATTTAAGAGCAAATGATTGTAAATATGGACAGCACATTCACACCCACGAGGGTGAATTTTTTATCTTTTTATTGTGGTCTTTGGACCTACCCAGTACTCCCTTTGGGGGCTCATTGTAAATATTTAGTTTATAACAGTGGACAGACAGCCACGATACAACATATGCCATTGGGCATCTACAGCATGTAATTTCACCAATGAAATTATGAATTTTCTTCCAGGGAAAAAAAAGAATAATAATTAGTGTTGGAAATAATAATAATTATGTTGGTAGGCATCTTCAGATTAAACATGGATAAATTAATGTTTATTTTAATCTAAATTTTATATTTAAAATCATAAACGAAGGACGTTATATATTTAATGGGTAGAATTCTAAATATTAAATGAACCAAGGACTAAGATTTAACATAATGTCATAAATGAAAAATGTTAGTATAAGAAAGAAATAAATAAAATTATTTTAACGTCCACGAAGTTAAAAATAGTCTATGGGACACATTGCTTCTTCATCTGATTGATGTATTCAGCGCTTTCCCTGTGAAACCTCACAATAAGCCTTACAATAAACGCTCCCAACTTCTCGACAAACCCCTTGCTAAATAAGTTATCCCAAAAACTAACTGCCAAAATATCTACATAACTTTCTCTATTGTCTTTGAAGGTCTCACATTCTAAAATGAAATGCTTTTTTGTTTCCACTTTTATGGAAGAATAAAAAATACATACTCTTTCCTCCCACACTTCTTTTGGCAATGAAATGTTTTTTTGTTTCCACATTTATGGAAGAACAAAAAATGCATACTCTTTCCTCTCACACTTCTTTTGGCCTTTTCCAGAGCCCTATTTCTTTTTTCCCCTGGGAAAAATCGTAATTTCATTAGTAAAAGGAAATTATATTTTGCAGATGCATAAATGCATATTCAGATCATTTTCAAGAAACCTGTTCATCAACAACAATAGTGATCAAAAAATTGTTGCCTTGATCCACACGGGGAGGCAACAATATATATAGAGCTGTAAAAACTACAGGATATAAAAAAACTGTGAAGTTCTTCATGCAATAAATATATACACAAAATGATAATGTTCATATGCCATCAGAAAATTAATCTATTAGATCCATAAACGGCCAGTGATAATATTGGCCGTGTTCTCCATCATGCAATTCTCGGATCATCCAGATGCCCGACTCCCCGATCGCAGCTTATTTGGATAGGCTTTCAGCAACCCCGTTCTACTCCCCGGAGAAGGAGATTCACTAGAGGTCACCCAAGCTCATGCTGGAGGCGGGGGAGGAGGCCGGTGGGGAGGTCTGCCACGCTTCTTCAGAGTGGTCAGAGCAGGGTCCGTAGCCTTACCTGTTGAGGTCTTCTACGTCTCGGCCATCCCTTTTGTAGGCTCTGAATTCTTAGGCTGCTCCTCCTGAATTGGGGGATCCTATGCCACAGGTTCCTGTATCGGGGTCTTTTTGAATCCCTTGTCGTTAAGTGGATAGTCTTTAAACAAGTGACCCACCTTATGGCATCATCTGCACCCAAAAGGAACACCCTCATAGTCCAGTATCTGCTTTCTTGTAGCATTCCGCCATTGTATGTTAATGTATTCCAGAGGGCCATCTGAGAGATCCAGGTGCACCAGTATCCTGGCAAAAGCCATGCGCCCCGTACTCTAAAAATAATTATCATATGTAAGGTAGTTGCCAATGGCATTCCCAATCCGCTTGAACACATCCTCCGTCCAAAAATGGAAAGTAACCCTGGAAGGTGTACCCATATGGGTCCAGCATCGATCCTCTCCTGCTCCGAGTCAAACATAGGCGTCCATCTTTTGAGTAGAATTGGTGCTTGATCAATGTGCCAGGCTATTGAAAGTACCCAGTTGGTGTGAGCAAGACAGCTGAACCAGAGGGCAAGCCAACCTTTAACAAAAGTATGGACCTTTGGGGGATCTTTCAGGTGATTTCCCCAGACCTCCATTGTCCATTGTTGAAGCTTTTCCACACTGTAATGTCTGCCATGAACCCGCCCAACAAACACTTTCTCTGCGGTCTCCATGGATTCCAGTAACTGGGTGTCCTCGGTGAGTTTTAGGAACACCTCACAGTTCCGGAGCTTCAAGCACCTCTTCTTCTTAGGAACTCCGAAGGTTTTTGTAGTCGTTTTCTCTGGTGCCTTGACCGGTTGTGTAGTCGACGATGTAGGGGACGCCCTAGTTCCTGCCGCAGCCGCTGATGGGATGGAAGCAAAAAAACCGAGGATGGGACCAATTCCGATGAAGTTTCCCAGAGGGGGTGCCTCAGAGGTAGGGGGAGCAGCTGAAGCGAGTTCCTGTGCAGTAGAGACCAAAGGGTGGTCGGCCGAGGGTTTACTGGAGGCGGATGAAGGAGGGTTTGTAACCGATGCCGCTTCTAGGGTTTTTTCGTTAGGGTTAGGCAAAGAATCCACAAAAGCCAGAGTGTGTGGAGAGAGTGGCTGAGAGATGAGATCCGGATGCGAAGGGGCATCCTCAGGTAGCGTCACAGAGGATATGCGAGAGTGGAAGAAAGGCGGGAGGGCATCGACTTCATCGGAGAGCTTGCTTTCAAAGGTGTAGTAGCCCGCCATTGTGGTCTTGGGGGTTGTCCAGATGGGAACATCCTCCGAAGGATCAGCGGAATAATCAACCAATTCTTCCATAACTGTCTAGACTGCCCACTGACAGCTGCCTTCACTTTGATGCTAATAGAAAATGGAGGTAAGTCGGTGTGGTGAGGGTAGGTTGAAGAGAAAACTAACCGCATGGAGCTAGCAAATCCGGTAAAGAGCTCGTTCCAGTTATGGGTAGTGGGGAAACGGGGGTGGAAACGACGTTAGGAAAAATTACGGGGGCAATCGATGTCGTACCACAGATGCAGAGGTCTGTATACGATCTCTGCAGAGTAACCCTAACCCCGTCGCCATCTCTATTGTAATTCCCCTCAGTTAGCTACACTTAGAATGGGGGGAACAACTTTAATCTCATCACCCAGAGCCCTATTTCACAACGAAGTTGATGAGAATTAGTTTGTAACTGAGCAATAAGAATTTTGGCTCTCCAACCAATATTGACCTCTATGTACTCTTTTTGTTGATGATTATGAGTGGGATTAAACACTTCAATATAGTACTTTTTATTTCTCCCTAGCTCCTTATCTCAAATACGCTTGTGGAACTTATCCATAACAAAAGTATTTATCTCTTTACTGTTTATGGGACATGTGTTCAAGCAAATACCTCATTTACTAAACCATTTTTTATTTTGTTGCATCAAAGTCTTCTTTATTTTGCACAATATGTCATTAAAGACAACCTTAGGCCGTTTGCCCTCTTCCATTTGCTCATTTTTTTAAATACTTTATGACCCACACTATAGCAATTTGCTTCAATAGGAGCAGCCCATTTTTCACTTAACAAAATAGCATAAGGAACTGTACTTTAAATTTTGAATTTATATTTAACAGAGTTGTCTTTAGTGTGATTTTTTGGACTTTCTGATGCCGGAATCCGGTGGAAAATTTTGAGATGAAATCTTGATTTGTGTTATTTAAACTAGTTGTTCACTGTATATATGGATTCAACACCCTGGAAAACCCCTAGGGCACTTTGATTGCACAGGATTACCCATCAAGCTTGTGATTTCAATAAATTCCTGTCGGATTTTAGAGAAATTTGACTGAAAAACCCATTGTAAAAGCTTCCAAAAAATCACACTAAAAACAACTCCATATTTAACGGATAGAATTTTAAATATTAAATAAACCAACCACTGAAGTTCATGTTAATGATAGAACTCAATTATTAGTTTGAAATGTAAAAAAAATGTGGTACTTACAATAATCTCTCCATGTAATGATATTATTTTTGCTTAAATCTCAAATCTGAAATTATCAATTCTAGCAACAAACTTTTAAATTTTAAGAATGCATATAAGTTTTAATGATGGACTTCCATTATTGGTCAATATTGTACACCTAATTTTATTTTTGCATAACTCTCAAATCCAAAATTACCAATCCTAACAAGAAACTTTTAAATTTTAAAAATGCATACAAGTTATAAAATGTGTATGTTCAAGAGAAAACATGTAAGTGTCCATGTAACATGCACATATTATGAATAAAAAAATCCCAAATTCATATCATTATTTTCCCTTTGTCCAATACTCATGGTAGCATAAAAGATATCCATGTTACAATTTGTTACCATAAAAGATATCCATATTACAATATCTACATTAGAGTACTTAAGAGTTAGTCAATTGATTATTCAAACATCTATCTTTCGATAAGGCTCTTTAGATTCTAATGAAAAGTTATTTAATTTAAAAGTGCCATCTTTATTAAATAAATAAGGTTTATTGAGTATACAAAAAGTTATGGGGGTATCTTGGTGGCGTGGGAAATTAATTGGTGTGCTTTAGGTTTTAAGGTTTTTTTGATCTTGTGTTAAGCCATTTTTTTGTACTTTATTTATCTATTTTTATTAGCTAATACCATTTTCGAGCTTACCTGGAAGTTGAGTGTTAAGTTTTTTCTAATTTTGTCTTAATTCCTTTTGACTTGCCTCATTGGCATGACCCTTTACTGGGGTGTGTTTCATTAGGCCTATTTTTCCTTTAAGAGTTATGCCCCATTAATGTATGCACTCTCGTCGAGTGTTTAGAGGCCAAGGGGTTCAGAGAAGATCTCGAATTCAAACACAAGTTCTGATAGATGTAACTATTTTCTATTCTTCCACTCTTCTAGAAATCCAAGAGGAAAAGTGTAAGTTAGAAGCCTTAACCACTAATGATCACCAAGTTTACTCTAACTATAAAATCCAAACTAAAGTAGCTAGTTGGATTCTAGACCCTAGACATACCATGGGAGGATGGAGTCAATATCTCAATTCCATCAGCCTCTATTGACAAATGAAGGTGCTTTTAAGACAGGCTCCTCAAAGAAAAGTACAAGGATCGCTATGAAATTATAGCATACCTTAACGAAATCCAACTAGTCCAATGCCACCAACACCCTTGCTTAGTTAGCCTTGATGCTCACTTGGCTTACATAGAAGGACATCTACAATGTGGGCTCAATCCTCTAACTCCCACAGGCACAAGCACCCAAGATTTGGCCCCGATCACATCTGCTAATAATTTATGTTAACCCAACCTTTTGGATTATGTTTTTTTACTTTTAGTAAATTAGTTTCTTTAGTAGATGTATAGCCAACTACAATTGACAATTGATATTTTATATATCTATCCTAGTGCATGTCAAAAAGCCAGTGATATTTTTGGATAGATTTGAATGATAAACAATAGAAATCACAGTGAGGTCTTGTTTCCTTGCGGCAGACCACAACAATGTCCATCCCTAATAATGAACTCTAATTTTATCTAGAAGTTATTTTAAGGCAATGGAAATTTTAACAAACAAAAAATTATTATTATTATTATATTCAAAATAATTTGTTAGAGATAGTTTCAATGATTAGACTCATGTCCATCTCAATTTTAATTTTTGTTAACCTTGTTGCACTAAGAGGGGCAGTGGTGTAAATGTTTATGTATGCCAGTTCAATTGAAAAATAATAAAACATTAAAAGTAATAAAGAGCTCAATATGGAGGAGATGTTGTAATGCCATAAATGTTGGTTCAATTAATAATAAAAAGTTTAAAGTCATAAAAATAATAAAATTCAATTTGTTATATTGTAATTTTTTTAAATCAATAAAATTACAAACATTTTTTTAGAAAAACAAAAAATGCATCATATGCATATCACATTAAAATATATAACATATAATAGCGATAAATAATGATTATGTAACCACAATCACATAAAAACTTAATACTTACAATAAACTACCAATATAACAATATTCTTAATCATGGATATTCACCCCAACTTTACCATGGATATTATTAAATTGTAAATAAGTTTTGTTACAATACCACTGGCCAATACCATGGCTTCTCAATATGCCCAAAAACCATAAATCACTTCACAATTAACATATATTATAAATAATTTATTCTAATTTAATTTTATAACATTTTTTAATTAAATCTAAAAGCAAAAAAATTATAATTACTTTTGAGATATCTCTTAAAGCTCTATCCTTACTACTGCTAAAAATATTTAGTGGATATTATTTAGATATTAAATTAAGGTTTAAATAAAATTAAATATGAGAATACTTGTATAGAGATGTGAAAGTTATATAATATAAATAATATTATTAAGGATCGACAGCAATCTCCCCGATGGGGGTGATAGACCCGAAATCAAGGGGGTCTTGGGATCCCCAACCCCAGCCAACTCTAATCGATGTGAAGGTTAATGCGAGCAGGTGTGGGGCGCTCTGCCCGAAAAAGGAGGATTCTGGAGAAGGAAGGTGTATATAATTTGTTTTGGAGAGGGATGGTTAGTGTTTGGTTGTGGCGGGCGATGAGAAGGAACATTGAGCAAGGTGGTGATTGTTGTGCTTACTGTTAAAGCCTAATGTGAAAGCCGAAAGGTCGGGGTGGTGAGGAGTTAATTGTTGAAGTCGACCCCTGTGTATGGTTCTGTGCTCAAACTTCATCTGGGATCCAAATGTGTCAGGGTCAAGGTAGTTTGCTTCCGTGGACATCTGCTTCCTCGTTGGGTTGTTGCTCCTTCATCCGCCAACTTCCTTCCTTCTGTGTTGGTGGCAATCTCTGGGCAAGCAAGTTTGGGTAATGCTTTGTTTCTTAGGTCAGTTAACCGTTCTCAGAGATCTCAGGACTAGGATTTATACCAGTGGTCCTGCGGGATGTTGGGGGTGGGAATTAACTGTTGATACCTACATGGTGTCTCGGGTCTCTACGGGGAGAAGTCTGAACTTCTAGGTTCGGAATTATGGTCAATTGTGCCCTTCTCTCTCGTCTGAGGTCCCAACTTGTCTTGGGTCAGAGGTGGGGCGGGGACTTGGGTGGAAGAGAAATTTTGTCTTTGTGTTTCATGAGAGCTTAGTATTCAAGCTAGGAGGTCTCCACTGGCTTGGGAGATCCCCATTATTAGGCTATGGTCATTACATTGTTAAGTCTTGGGGGTTATGTTCACTCTCTAGGTTGAATTATCTCCATCGTGTTGGGGGGCTCGTGTGAAAATTCCTAGACTCAAAGGAACCCCTACTGCAGCAAATCTGAATCTACTTCACCTACTTGATTTTTACATACATTAATCAAGTTATTCTTCTGAATATTGAAGAAAATTACTTCTGCAACCTACACTAATTAAATATTTGATCTCATGAAACAAAAAACAGAGTAAAGAACAAGATACATAGGAAAACTTATTTTTGGACACAATAGTCCCCGGAAAAACCCAATGCGGGAAAATCGGTGTAGCAGTTCTGAGGGTTTATTATAATGTAGAAGAAATATCTGAATACAAATCTAGGATGCTCTTCTAGCAATCCTTTACAGAGAAAATACTGGCAAAAAATTTGAGTGAGTTTTACCTTACTTCACCCAGCAGAATTCCGGTTGATCTGGCACAAGACTGTCTAACCCTGGTTATTTTTGTGTTGGTTCTATGTCAGCCCTACTAATGAAAATAGAAATTAACTCAGACAAATATATAAATCACACATAAAAACCAGACACAAAATATTGGCGGAAAAAGGCTGAAGCCTCATGCTTCTCTCTCACTTTCATACATTAAAATAATTGAATATAGTGTTACAAATAAATAGATGAGAGACAGTGTTCTCAAGATAGTGCGTGCTATCTTAGACACTTTTGGTTGAGATAATTTCTCACCAGACACACACCAATATAGGAGTTACCTAAGCTAACTCCTATCTTAGAGGAACAACCCAAGAGTTAGGCACAAATTCCTAACTTGGAATATTTAATTAATTTATTTATTTTTGGATTTATTATTGTTTTTATGAGAGAGGCTAACATTCCCCCCTTCAATGATAAATCCAAAATAAGAATGAGGAACCATCTTCCAAGTTCTCATGTTGATCCCCAAAAACATTGCTTGAAAAAACCGCCAAATCTGGATGTTGAAGAAACTGCAATATGAAGAGACTGAGTCAGCTGCATGATTGATTCATCTCGGAAGGATGCTTGACAACTCCATCATGTGCCAAGCTGCAAAAGGATCCAACTGTCCTTTGCTTGAAAACAACATCCGGTGTCCACTGACACAATTTGATGAACGCCCACTGGCGTATTTGCTGATGATGATCGCCCACTGGCTGAAGATGTCGAAAAACAACTCAATGTTGCTTTTGCTATGATGAAAGCTGCTCACTGCTGCTTTGGCTGTTGATCGCCCACTGGCGAATTTGCTGATGCTCACTGCTGATGACAAATGCCCACTGGCTGATGAAGATGCCCACTGGCTACTTCGCTGATGTTGTCAAGACTTTCAGTCTAATAACCAATTGTCAATTTCATTGACATTTTCCCCCCTTTGTCAGCTGAAAGGAGAGACAATCTTCTCCAAAATATATTTGAACTCCCCCCCTTCAGGTGTAGGAGAGTTTCACTGTTGTACTCCCTCGTTCAACTGCATGAGAGTACCATCATCGGTTCACTACTGGCTGCACTATGTGTGATTGTAGTCGGTTGTAGAACTGAGATAACCGTTTGACTATGGATGACCATTCCCAAGGATTGATCCATTTATAATGTATCTTCAATCTGCCTGATTTTTGTTGGTTGCGACATTTTTCTGAGGAATGATTGGGCTTGCCACAATGGCAACAAGGATGGAGATCAAAACACTGATCGTCCATATGACCGGTTCTTTGACAATGAGAAAATTTCGGTTGGTCATTAAGTTCAGGTTGCGTGCAATTCTGGTTGTCTGCAATTTTCTCAGAACCTACTGAGGTGAGTTGTTCAAGAAAACCTGCACTCACAAACTTAATTTGCTTGGAATAATCTGGGATATGTAAGTTGGTGTCATCAGTGACATATCCTAAGCCTCGTCGATTCTTGTTATTTTGAATCTCTTCCCAGGGCTTGATGATGGGTTTGGAAGAAATTTGAATTTGATCATGAACAACTTCGACACTTGAAGTTTTTTGGATGAGTGATTTGGAATCAACATCTTTATCTTCATCTGTATGGTTGAATGACCTAGAAGAAGCACTCTTTTGTTGCAGCTCATCTCTTTGTAGTTGCGACTCTAGTTGAAGAAACTCAATGGTTTCATGTGTTTGTTGTAGATGCCGTGAAAGATCAGCAAGAGTTTCTTTACTGATGTGCACCATGTCTTCATCACTAGAGATGATCAAACTATGAAGAATGTTTAACCACTGAATATGTTGCGCCCTCTGAACTTGCTCACTTGAAGTCAGGTTCTCTTGTCGTAGATGTCGTGCTTTGAACTGTTTCACTTGATTTTGTTACTTGAATGACATGCTCGCTTGCTATGGGACTTGAATGGCACGCTCACTTGATTTGTTGCTTATTGTACTTGCTGAGAACACTTGCTAGAGTTGTAGAACTTTCTTGCTTAAACTCTGGAATTCACGCTCGCTTGATGACGATTGTGTTTGTGTGAATGCTCACTTGCCTTACTTGATGACTTCACGCTCACTTGAAGGAATAGCTACGCTCGCTTGATGTCGATCTCAACTTGCTTGATTAGTGTTAGAGTTGAACTTGTTTGGTTGCTTTGATGGTTGCTGCAATGAACTTCACTCTGGGTCGCTTGAAGGTTTGAACTTTGTACTGTTGTGATGCAAATTGCTTGAATGAATACTCACGCTTACTTGCAGGAGATGTAAACTTGTTGCTTGTTTGCTTTAGAGTTAAAATTCGTGCATTCACGTGATTCTTCTTAAAGGAAGGGTGTCGAACACTGTCGAAAATGCACCCAAAAAGTGCTTAATGATTTTAATGACTCACATAAAACAAGAAATTCACTTTGACTCAATTCAAGACTTGGGTGTCGGTTTCAACCGAGAATGCACCCTTACAATTCAATGTGATTTGAGTTTGATTACAAGTTCAATAATGTTGATGTAGACTGTGCTCTGAAACGTTGAAGTTTACAGATTCATTAACCTGATTGTAGTGATGTAGACATTGCTTTAAAATGCTGGAGTCTGCAGATTCATGAACTTGATTGTATTGGTAGAATGCCGATGTTGAAAACTTTGATTATTTGTTGTAGTGACGCAAATGCATGTGTTGAGCTTAATTATCCTTCCTTGCAACTATTTTGTTACAAGTGTTGTGCTTGCTTGCATTGAACTTTATGTGTGTTAAATGAGATCATTTATGTGTCAAAACTAGACACAAATCAAAAAGCAACAACATGAAGCATGCACAATTATCAACACACTCTTCGTGTACCTAAGATCCCCTTATTCAATTTCGGGCGGATCTAGGACACAATCACCACAAAAAGTTATATCTTTATTAAACTTTGGAGTACATAATTGCTCAGCTTCACAATATCTTCATGAAATCAAAGTTCTAAAACTTTTTGAAAGAAAAATGTCTTCAGAAAATTGATTCAACCTTCTAGAAATAAAAATATTCACTTATCTCTCCAAATACACAAATAAATTTACCTTATCCCTCCATTACAAAAGCTTCATTATCACACATATGTGATTTCCAATATAAAAATCCCCACTTCACACTTATTACTCCCAAAAATAAAAAATAATTTATCACATGTTGAAATATCACTCAACCATATTCCACTCTTTATCTCTCCTAAAAGTTATTACCCCCCACTCACTTATCACTCCCAAAAAGTATATGCTACATACATTATCCTTTTATTAACTTTACGCCCACATTTAAAAACCTTTACAAAACAATTTAATAAAACTTTCAAATCACTTTATAAAAGTGATTTATAAAAAGTAACCTGAAAATTTCATTTAGGCTATTTGAAAAGTAAGTAAAAGGAATTAATCATTTTGTTGACCAGTGAGTGGAAAGACAATTTTGTTGGCTCCTCGGCCGCTTTACAAAGTCGACTCTTCCTTTTCCGCTAGTTCCTCCAGGATGTTGCCTCCTTTTCCAGCAACCAAATCTCTATTTTGCAGACAGGTTGTATGCAAATCGTTGGTGGTTCGGTGGAGATCCGCCTTGGGTGGTTTTCGTTCAACATAGCTCCTCAACGATCCTTCCACGCAAGCTTCTCCCTCAACGTTGGTCCGTGCTTATTTATTTTTCTACAATGGTGACCCCGACTTTCAAGATTTGTAGGGACTCGCAACATCTGGAAGCAGCAGTTTTCCATGCAACAGAAGCACCCTGTGATATGAAAGAAGTCAATGGCTTGGAACAAGAAAACGATGTGCCGATATTTGATTGCAGTCCTTCATCTAGAAAATGAGCCACTGTGTTGCATGTATCTTCATTCAATCTGAGCCAGAGTGAAGATAGCAATATTTTAGTTGAAATCTTCAAGTCCCAATTTCATTATATGCTTAAACCTGGATGAAGTTCCACGCGTGGTACTGAAGTCCATACACAAGATCAGTGCCTTGAATTTGCAGTTTATCGTTTCTGAATACTTCCAATCTGAATTTTAGAATGAATGATGGCTCGAGCTGAAACTTTATATACAATCTGGCACCGTCAAACCGACATAAATCGTCTTATTTGAGAAACGAAGCGAAACCACTAACATCAGGAAGCAAATTGATCGGCGAAAACCTCAAAATGGCAATCGCAGGTTGAAGAAAGGGATAAACTCGTTGTTGCGTCCATAAAACCGAAAATTGCCGGCAAGTTCTGACTCTTATTGATGAAACTCTGCTATTCTACTCTGAGAAACGAACGAAGAAAGTATCAAAAGTAAAGGGGTAAAAGCAATCCAGTCCAACCAAGCTGTGACGCACTGGTAAGAATCATTAACACACAGTTTATACCTGCGTTACAGTCCAGAACTAACGCAGCTTGGAATCGATGACTGTCATTGTACTTTTCAGCCTCAGGAAATCGGTCCACTACTTCAACGCTGATTCGGTTCTTGCTGACCGTTGCAGAATCGACTTTATCAATTACTGCTTCAATAACCCAGCTCCAACTTTATTCATCAGCATCTGCCTCTGCACAACACGATGTCACAGTTTGTCTCTGCGCCAATACACAGTTTCTCAATCCCAAAGTGAAAAAACTGTGTGCTCTGATACCACATAATGAAAATAGAAATTAACTCAGACAAATATATAAATCACACATAAAAACCAGACACAAAATATTGGCGGAAAAAGGCTGAAGCCTCATGCTTCTCTCTCACTTTCATACATTAAAATAATTGAATATAGTGTTACAAATAAATAGATGAGAGACAGTGTTCTCAAGATAGTGCGTGATATCTTAGACACTTTTGGTTGAGATAATTTCTCCTTTGGTTGAGATAATTTCTCACCAGACACACACCAATATAGGAGTTACCTAAACTAACTCCTATCTTAGAGGAACAACCCAAGAGTTAGGCACAAATTCCTAACTTGTAATATTTAATTAATTAATTTATTTTTGGATTTATTATTGTTTTTATGAGAGAGGCTAACACCTACGTCACCTTCTCTGCCCTCTGTGTCATCTCTCCCGATAGTTCCGACAGTTCCTAGTAGTTTCGGCAATTCCCGACAGTTCCAGCAGTTCCCGCAATTCTAAATTATGTGTGATAGGCAGCTTTTCTACGTCATCTCTCCTGGTTGTTCCGACAGTATCGGCTGTTCCGGTAGTTGCTAACAGTTTCGGCTGTTCCAGCGGTTCTGGATTCTGCGTGACAGGGAGATTTTCTGTGTCAGCTCTCCCGGTTATTGCGTTGCCTCTCTGCAAGATCTCTCCACCTCTCTATCGGTATTCTCTGAAAATTCCTCTTGAATTCTCACTGCCCCTCAGCTGCAAGATCTCCCCAATCAATTTTCCTCTTGAGAACTCACCTCAGAAAATCGATTTCTTCAATCTCTCTGTGTGTGTTTCCAAATGAACCCCAAGCCTCCATTTTATATTTTTCTTGTTGAGTCTTCAATGGCCGAGATTAAGTCTCTAATCAACGGCTAAGATTAAAACATGACTTGATCCGCCTTCTAGATCATTCTCACCCATATTTTGGTTAATACCCATTAATATTTGAATTTCCCTAAGTTTAGACTTAGGAATTCCGTCAAAAATATTAATTATTTTAATAAAATACAATCCGAGTGGAATTTCACCAAACAGTTTATGGGTTCTTTAAAACTCATGTGCCTTAGCCTCTCCACCAATTATCAAAGCTAGATAACTTTCGATGCTACCAAAAACTAACAACTCGGAGGACTCTGGTCCTAGCATGGTGGAGTTGAAAACTCAATCCTCGACTGTGGTGTTGTCTCATGGTGGATCATTTGGATAGTGTTGTGTTGTGGTAATTTGGAGTAGCGGTTGGACTAGGTTCTTAGTTTACCTGGGTTTCTTCTTGTGCTTGCAGTTATGTTGCGACAAAGAGGCAGACCCTGTAGAGGAGGGGAGGAGAGGGGCGTGGGATATCGTGTCATATAAATTTCAGAGGGGGTGGTGCCTCATCCTCCAACAAGGATCATTCAACCAGTTTAGATAAAGAAGAGGAGCTAAAGCAGAACCTCACGTCGTCTCTTGGTCGTGTTGTTGAAGCTGCCTCCTTGGAATCGATTGTTGTGCAACTATGAGGGATCTAGGCCATCTTGGATATCCTTCGTGACCATTGATTCGAGGATTGAAATGAAAATGTGACTTATTGGAATGATATTCAGTTCACTCAAGAGGAAGTCCTAGAACAATTTGAGAAAGTCCACAAAAGCCAGCGACGAACAAATGAACTTTTGTCAGAGATAGAAGCTCAACTGGAGCACATTGAATATCATCAACATGAACAATAGGGGCAACCACCCTGATATGAATGTGACAGGATGTGTTCTTATTTTGTCAATTTTTTGGCTTGTATGGTTGCATATCCCTCCGGAAATAAGGTGACAATTGATAATTTTTTTGCTTCATATTCTAGCTCTCCTCGCCAACAAATCTGGTTGGAATGGCAAGGCGAGCTAATGAAAATCTAAATGTACTTGTTTTCTTCATAGTAATATAAATTCAGTGTTTTGATCGACAAAAAAAAAAATCAACATCGATCTATGTTAACTAAGGATCTACCAAGCAAAGAGGGGAATCAAATCCCTCCTCAAGTTCTCAAGTTTTGCACTCAAAAAGAAGTTTGCATCTTGTGAGATTTGATCCCTCTGGCGCTTGGTAGATCCAGAGTTAAATGGATCTATTTGGGTAAACTATGACCTTAAAATTAAATTATTATTATTACAATGGAACTCCCATATGCACTTATAGATGGTATTTAATGATAGTATTTTTTTACACAGTGGGAAAATGATGCAGGAGCATTCAGCTCAACAATTTTATTATACTCTAGTTAACTTAGGAGATCTTGTGTTTCGAGGAAGTTGGATTCCTATGTATGTAATTATTAATGTTTTGAGTGGTTGGAATAGGAATTAATTAGATATTGTGAAGATATTTGTAAATGCTCTCGAATGTAGGAGAACATGAGTGATGATGAGTAATTAGTGGGGATTAAAAGAGTTGGAAATCAATTGTAAATCTTAGACTAGAAAGTGGTTCATGATTCGTGGAACTAGAGAGAATTCTTAGGGATTAATGGAGTCAAAAGTGGACTTAGAGGATATTCAGGATTTAGTTCAACAAATTAAGGATCTGAACCAAAATTGGTTAAATATAACCTTTTGTATAAATGTAAGCTTAAAAGGCATAGATTTAGCATCCAGTGAGGGAGTCAATAGTCAGTCAGAGTCAGTGAGTTAGTCAATCAGTTAAGCCTACGGGCAGGGAAGGAAAGGTCACTGATATTGAAAATCAGGTCGAGAAAGAAATTCTTGTGTAAATGTTTGTTTATTAATATAGATGACTCGATTTTTGAGTTTGTGTGTGTATTGAGTAATTGAATTATAGATTGTGTGTGGAGTAGAATAAATCTGTGTAACATAGGTTTGCAGGTGTGCAGAACCAAAGACAAAGTGCAGAGAAGTGTGTTACATGGTTGTGCACAGATAGTATAGGAGAGAACCTTCACAGTGAAAGAATCACTGTAAGTTTCCTAAGGATTTACAAAGGAAGCGTAAATGTGAGGAGTGAAATAATGGCACTGAATATCAGGATCAGAACAAGTGAAGATCTTAAGGCGGGAACAAATACACAAGCGGAAAGCCGAATAGGCTGTTACACAGTAAGAAACAAAAGAACGTAACAATGTACAGGAACCGTTGGATCAGTCAGATCAACGGACGAGGTTGTGTGTGATAGACAGCTAAGATTAAGTCGTGCAAATAAAGTCAAGAAGATGAATGGCGGAGATTAACACCACGTGTTAGCAGAAGGACGGAGCGGTCTTCGCAAGGGGTAAGCAGTTTCTCGCGCACCCTAAAGGTGGTAAGCAATCTTTCTAAATTCTACGTGATTACCTTTAGCGGCTGACACGTAGCACATGGTGGAAAGAGAAAACCACTTTTCTCACGCGCTCTCAATCTGATATCGGTCGTGCTTAATTTCACATGAGATTGCGCGATAGTCGTTGGATCGAGTGGGATTGATCAATGGTGGAGATTGTTCGGGCTAGTTGACAAGAGGACGACGCAATAGCCGTTGGATCGGATGAGGCAGATCAACGGTGGAGGTTGGCCAAGCTAGTTGGCAATCGGGTGATGCGATAACCATCGGATTGAGGAATGAGATCGACAACGGAGATGTTATGCGCCAAGGAGAGCATCGATATATGTGCAAAGGTTTGAATAATAGCAGAAAAGGTAAGGCTTTAAGTGTGGGTTATGAAATATTTCTATTATATAGAAATTATAATAGAAATAAGCAGGGTTAATGTTTTATGGTAAAGTTTGATAGCTTCCGCTTAAGCATTTAAATTTAGTGAGTTAAACCTTGGGTTATGGAAGGTTTCCCTAAGTAAGGAACTTTGGAATTCCTGGGACACACATAGTGTGACATGCAATTTTATTTGCATACTGTGGGTATATGCGGCTTAGGCTGCATCATTATGGTATTTGTGGCTTAGGCTGGCATCAGAAAACCTATCATAACTAAGTTGAACTGATTTGTCACAGAATTGATTTATCACACGAGGAGCGAGGACAGTCATCATTTGCGGCTATCACCATTATTAAAAAAAAAATGTTTCTTTACCTCAGAAAAAATAAGCTCTTAACCAAACAAAAACAGTTTTAAAGCATACTCTAAATTCATTTAATAATAATAAATATTTCTTAATTTAATATATATATATATAAAATTCTAGAAAAAATCTTACCAAAAACCACAAGTGAAAAGAAATAACCAATATATCTATTTTCAGAATGAGATTGCATATTTTATTAATGAATTCAGCAATTTGAAGCAACCACTTGAACGCTGCAATTGCAGTGGAGGTTCTCTCACCTAAAATCTGCAGTTGCAGTGGAATTACCTTTGATTTCTTGCAGATTATTTGCAACCGAAAATCCTATGACCATCATCTTATATTAATTTAAAATAACAGTATTCATGCCCAAAACACTGAGGCCGTCTTGCGTTCCCGTCAAAGCGACATGACATGTCATCGCAGATCAATTCAATTTACATGTGTAAACCTTTATCTTAATTTAATATGATTGCTACATTCACTTTTAGTCAACCTGTTCTATATTACAGAGCAAAGTGTTCTTGCTCCAGGTTTAAAAGAAAATTTCTGCAATGTATGAATGTTGGACAGAGATGCTTTAACTATATAGAGTTGAATGATTTATCTTGATCATTTTCGTCAGTTATATTTCTAAAATCGAATTTTTGTGGAAAAGATAAGTTTATATGCTGAATTTGAAAAAGAAAATCCAGAAAACAGGATTTAAGTTGAGCTTTTTTTCATTCATCTAAAACTTGTTTGTTGTTTTCAAAGGCATACTCATCTCTTTGATCAGGTTAAGTTTCAATTTTTTCATTCATCTAAAACTTGTTTGTTGTTTTCAAAGGCACACTCATCTCTTTGATCAGGTTCACTATGCAACTCCACCTTCTAGACTTGTTTTTGTCAGATTCAAAAAAAAAAGTCAGGAAAATCAACTGTATCTCAACAAAGTCTTCTAACCAAATTAAAATTAATCAGAAGAAAGGACAGTATTTTGCTAGTGTCAATACGATATTTGTAAGTAGACTGGATCATAGCATCAGGTGTCAATATGGATGTGAAAAAAACAACCATAAAAATTTAAAAAGAAAACAACTTGTTTCATCAAATATTTCATGTATTACAGATCATATATCACATACTTTGCAAAAATAGGTAACATTTTTATATATATAAATAATTTTGTGCCACCTATAAGAGCTATATTATGTATTACAGATCATATATCACATACTTCGCCAATATAGGTAATATTTTTATATATATAAATAATTTTGTTCATCTTATAAGAGCTAGATTAATTAATTTGTGTAAAGTTAACCTCTACTAGATTATAGATTCAAATCGTTTTTATATTTCAACTAAAAAAATAAAATAAAAAATCATTATGTTATATGAATAAATTTTATTTGGCAAGTTTATAAGTGTAAATTGTTTTTAAGTTAGTTATTTCAATTCAAAAATAAACTAGTAATTGCACCAGATGTTGTAAAGGAAATCCAGTAAGGCATAAATTGAGAAAAATTGTATAGCATAAATTCAAGAAGAATCGTTACATATAGAAAATCACTGAATATAAAAATTAGTAAACAAAATGTCATTCAAAGCTAGAAAATAAAAAGAAATCACTTACATTAATGCGAAATGCCTACTGTATAAATTCAACAAGAATCGTAACATATAGAAAATCACTGAATATAAAAAATAGTAAACAAAATGTCATTATTCAAAGCTAGAAGATAAAGAGAAATCACTTACTTTAATGCGAAATGCCTAAAAACCTTCAATTGTCTAACATGGTGCAGAGGAATCATGACATATATTACTGTATAAATTCAACAAAAATCGTAACATATAGAAAATCACTAAATATAAAAAATAGTAAACAAAATGTCGTTCAAAGATATAAGATAAAGAAAAATCACGCGAAATGCCTAAAACTCTTCAATTGTTTAACATGGTGCACACTGATATACAGTAGCAGCTGGGAGACCTGTTCTCACAAAGAGAGATTTAAATAAAACATATAAACCTCTTGTGATTGCTGATAAAACAAAATTAAAAAAACACAAATTAAATACAAAAATTCAATAAATATAAATAATCATTACCAGTAAAAGATTTTTTAGTATAAAAACCTTGGTAATTTTTACCCATAAAAGCAGCTTTTTAAATATAAAAATCTTGGAAATTTTCTTTAAAAAGTTTGAACACAGGAAAGTTTTTTAATATAAAAGTCTTCGAAATTTCCTTTAAAAGTTTTGTGAAGATCTTTTTATAAGTAAAAACTTAAAAATCCGTGGAAGAAATGCACATTTTGCTCACCGAACCGACGTAGCCACAAAACCAAATTTGGGTTAGGTGTTAAGCCGAGGCATTCTTAACCTCTTACAACTCATTGGCTAGATAGGCCAGACTTCTGTGAGCCTCACTCAAAATAAAATATTCCAAATTGTTAGGCTGGTTAATGCAATTGCTGGTGATTAAAAAAAAAGGTAGTGCAAACCAAAGAACAATCGTTGAAACACTGGTCAAGATTGAATAATTATTTTTATTATTTCAGCCTCTGTATTTAATTTTGGTTGTTAAATAAAATAACTGCCATCATCTGTGAAATGAGAGCCTAACATAATATTAAATACAGAAAAGTCCCCTCTCCCTCTCACAATAATGAGATAAACTATATGCAAAGTGAGATTTGTTGCCCTCTTAAAATCTTCCATAGAGTTCCAAGAACAAGCCCACAAAGAAAAGTATATCTTTGATCCCGAGTAATGATCACAGATAAATGCTTATAACTGGCAGCAGCACCACATACAACTCACAATAACATGTCGTAAACGGAACAGCAAACAAACAAACAATATGCTATTGGGTTTGTGGAAAAATCTGAAAGCCCAAACGCAGAAAACATGGTGCTATCCCATGACAAAAATAAGGATCAAAACTTGTTTATACAACGTCTGTCGAAACTAAAAAAATCCACGTTCTTGACACTGTTCCTTTCTCAACTTCCGTGAGAATAGCTGGCAAGCATCCATGCTTAGATCTACTGCTGCTGCCAAAGCCACAAAGACAGCAACGCCTTGCATACAAGTAACATGTTTCATGGCTATTTGTACGACGGACTTGATGCATTGACGTTCTCCCTGAACAGTAGAACTCGTCACAAAGCCTCTATAAAAAATCTCCACTGCTGTGAGAACTTGCAACAGGAGAATTGAGGAATGAACACCCTGACCGTCCATTACTCATGTCAATCAGAAACTTCCCTCCCTTTTGGGCACTGATCACTGATTCTACAAACAATATCCCTCAAGCCAACCAATCCACAGCCCTCGGCCACAAGCTCAAATCTGTAGCCTAAACCATCACTTCGGCCACGTTTTCTCCAAGCTCCAGTCGAGCCCGTGGCGTCTAACTGCCTTTTGCCATATTCCCTGCTATAAGGATAAGCGAAGCTCCAGGGTTTGAGCGGTTAACCCTATCTGTAACAACTGAAGGAACAAAAGGAGTTACCATTGATGCAACTGCAACAGGAGACCTAGAAAGATCATGTATCATAACCAACCATCCTTTCCGTTCCCTTGCAACCCTCTCCCGACTGCTACTGCCGGAGCTTAACCAGTCCCTATTACTTGAGTCACATTACATCGATTTGCAACAGATAAAAAGGAGTAATCAGAATCAAAAGAAATCAACAAATACAAAAATCTTTAAACCCCTGCTAATAAAATATAACAAGAACATGCAACCATCCATAGAGACACGTACATACAAAAACCAAAAACAGACAAGAAACCCCTTCATACTATCCAAAACGTGATAATTTTTTTCATGAAAACCTGCAAACTCCTGACATGCTTCAGACCAGTCAGCCTCCAACCCGGTTCAGCCATATCTTTCATGGGTCCAGGCCTGAGATCAGGTTCAACAGAACTTTCCCGAAACAGAAGATACTAAAGCTCAGTAAATTGGCCTCATTGTCACTAACCTTCTGGGCGTGGCTCAGGCTTCTAAGGTGTACCTCGTATGTATCTATGAGCAGAATGCCTCTGAGTTAAGCCATCAAGAAATTAAGAAACCGTTCAGCAAGGAGCAGTGTTTTGATTTATTTTTTGAACGTTTTGATTACTTTTTTGAACATGCCCACTATGTGTTTTAACTATTAGTTTTTTCTTAATTATTAAATGGCTTAAAAATCATCAATAGTCTCACATTCTCTTTGACAATAACTATTAATCTAATAGCTTAAAAATCATCAATCGCTCTAACATTTTATTTGATGAAGCGGATTGGTACACTGTAATAGTTGATAAAGTTGTTCTCAAAGAGAATGCCTGGCCGCGCAATTTAAAAAAAAATTAAAAAATATCATCTAAAAAACAAAATCATCTTAAATGGAAATATTTCAACTAAAAAAGTAAAATAAAAAATCATTATGATGCATGAACAAACCCTATCGGCAAGTTTACAGGGGCAGATCCTTCTTAAGTTGGATATTTCAACAAAAAAAAACAAAAACAAAAAAAAATCATCATTATACTACGGGAACAAAAATTTCACTTAAAAGAGTAAGATAAAAACTCATTATGCTACATGAAAGAAACCCAACCCTATTCGGCAAGTTTACAGGCATTTCACTCAACCCACTAGCTGTCCAGGCTTGGGTTTCAGATAATTGGGGTTGCTCAATTATTATGTTCTATTGTGATAGAGGGTTTTTCCTGTTTATTTTTGAGAGACCAAACTTTAGATCATGCCCATACTTCGTCATGGTGTATGGGCATGTGGGGTTTGTTTCTTCCCGTTGGTCTTTAGATTTTGACTTGGAGATCACAGATGCTCCTGTATAGGTCAGGCTTCTGCATATCCCTGTTACTCTTCCTTTCTGAGATAAAGCCACTCTCGAAAATATTGGTAACTAGCTGGTTTCATTTTACTAGGTAGATATCAAATGAACGGTGTATATGTATGCCAAAATATGTATGAAAGTAAACTCTCAAAATTATTGGTAACTAGCTGGCTTCATTCACTAGGTAGATATGAAATGAAGGATGTATATGTATGCCAAAATATGTATGGAAGCGAACTTAGAAAAGGGTCTCCCATATGTGATTCAGCTTGACTTGGAAGGTTGGAATTTTCTTCAACCTCTATACTATGAACAGATTTCTTTTTAAGTGTAAGTTTGTTAGGAGCGTGAACACTTTGCAAAGAGCTACCTAAACCATTACAAATCCTAAGTTCCTTTGAAGCGGGCTCGTTCCTTTCAGAGAAGTAAAGAACAAGAAACGTTGCAAACTGTGACTAAGAAGCTCTAGAAACATCAGCCCAAGAGACACCAAACGCAGAAGCCAGGCTCATCTAATCCAAGCTGCAACAGAAATGAATTTCTTGCAGAAAAAGAAGAATAAAAAGCAGGAAAGTCCAAAGGCCGACTCTGAATCAAAAGAAAAAGAGCAAAAGGAAGTAGTAAATTTTGCTCTTCCGTCCATGGATAAGCCTTTGTATGGGGATTCTGCCCCCACTCAGGAGGAAATTTCTGCAGACGAAAATCCAGAGGACGGTGAAGTGAAGTCCCTTGATTTCCCCAGCTCTCCCTCTATTGCAGAAATTTTGAAAAAAAGCCCCTCCCCTCCTTTAATAAGAGGAATAAAATCAATTTGAGATAGGATTGTACTTGATCTGAAAAGACTATTCACAGAGGTTAATGAAATATGCATTTTGCTGTATTTTAAGGTTAATGAAATATTCATTATGCTGTAATTTAATGGTAAACTCCTCTTCTGTTATAGCAATCACTCTTTAGTGACATTACTCGCATAATATTTTTTCCAAACCAGAAAAACGCTTCAGATTAAAAAGATAATAAGAAGAAGGTACAATAAAACAGGGGATGTAGATCTTGCTTGTTCGCCATCTGGGATGAAGCAAATCAGTTTCCTATTCTTCATTGACTATGCTCTTAAATTTATAAGCATAGTAAGAGAAGTCTTATTACAGGTTCTGAATCACAAAAAGACGAAACAAAGTGCAAAAATAGGTACAATAAAATAGACAGGATTAGATCAGAATGTGTCCCGATCGCTGAAACCTGCCAAAGGCAAAGTATTGGAAGAAAATCTTGTCAGGATCTGAGCTGCAGCCTTGAGGTGCGATCTTTGCAGATCGGAGAAATTAACAGCGTTCAGCACCGAAGGATCCCTGTTCTTACACTATTAATGCCATTTAAAGTCAATAGAAAGTACAGAAATATTCAAAGAAAAGTAGCCTACCGCTGGAACATTTCTTAACGATTGTATGTACCTTTGCAGATCGGAGAAATTAACAGCGTTCAGCGCCGAAGGATCCCTGTTTTTACACTATCAATGCTATTTAAAGTCAAAAGAAAGTACAGAAATATCTGAAGAAAAGTAACCTACCGCTGGAACATTTCTTAACAACGACTGTATGAAAATATCAGATGTCATGGAAAATCAACCGATGGAACATTTTTTTCCATATGTTTGAGGTTTGAACGTAAGCCTACCTTGGAATCTACACGGATGAATAAACTCCAACCAATATAGTTTAGTCACTCACTCATACTCGATTCTTCTCAGACTTCATAAACCTTAACTATTTTCATAGATGAGTAGATTGAGATTTGTCATATTCCTTCTCCGTTCTGTTGCATTATGGCAATTGCTTCTTTTCTGGATTTAGTTCAATTTTTTTTGTATTTTCCACCGTTCAATTATCAAATCGTTGGCATCCTCATCTCAGCAATACTTCCGATCAAGAGGCTCTGGTTGGATTTATGGGTGCAATCACACATGATTCATCCCAATAATAACCCACTACTTAGAAACCTAATGTGGCGTTCTAAGAGTGGTGATATATGCAAAATCTCTCGTTTCTACAATACTCGACCTTACCAATAACAGTTTCCATGGTCACATTCCCTATCAACAGGGAGAAGGTCATTTGCGCTTTGAACGGGGAATTGTAAAACTATTGTTATGTAACTTCTTTTCTTTTGGAACAGACTCCCCAACTGATAGGAAATGTGACCATGAAAACTGTTAATGGACAAGTGTTGTAAGAAGAGGAATTTCGGTGACGAGAGATTGTACCTTGTAATCCCATACTTGAAACAGTAGGAGAAACCACTCTCCCTGCGTCGAGAGCATATAAAACCTGTCCACTCGCAGATCGAAACATTCGGTTCCAAGTAGTGGCTAATGATCGCATGATCATGTGGTTTTGGACATAAATCCGACCAGAGTATCTTGATGAAGTAATGCCTATGTGAAAATTCTGACGATCTGAAAATTGAATGATGGACAGAAGAAATGAAATAGAAGTGTAGAAGGTTGGTTCAATTCGTTGAGTAGTATTTTCATATGAGAATTCTGATATCTGAAAATTGAAGTCGAACTACAGAAATGAAATAAAAGTTAGGGTTAGCTGATTTGGTTGACTCTTATCTTTTAATTACCTTTCTTTCATAAAAAAACGTTTCTATTAAAGAAGATTGTTACATATTCCTATTAGAAAACCATGTTGCATACAACTGTTATCATGATCTGAAAATTCAATGATGTATTAAAGAAATGAAATAAAAGTTAGGGTTAGCCGACTTGGTTGACTCTTAGAGAAAAAAAAAAAAACAAACAAACAAACACAAAACAATTTTCTATTAAAAAAGTTAGGTACATATTCATGCATATAATATATATTTCTAAAAAAATATATAATATTAAAGAAATGAAATAAAAGTTAGGGTTAGCCGACTCGGTTGACTCTTCAGTTTTTAATCATTTTTTTCTTTCAGAAAAGAAAAAAAAAACAAACAATTTTCTATTAAAAAATATTATATATTCATATTATATGATATATAATATATATTCCTAAAAAAAACCCATATAATATACCAAAATATTACATATTCATGCATATAATATATATTCCAAAAAAACACATATAATATACAAGTGTTACCAAAATATTAGACACAGTTCTCTTAAGAAAAACCAAAACAAGTCTTCCACCTAAGGACTGAAAAAACCAAAATAAACCAAGCATAGAAGCTCTTAAAACAACCCTTCAAGACTGATCAACAATAACCACCGTAGGCCCACATAAATAAAGCCCTCGAGGGGCGCATAAAAAATAATTACTATGAAAAAATCACATCAACGGGCATAAAAAAATAAATAAATGAAATAGGAGTTATGAATTATATAATAAAAATAAAAATAAATAATGAAATAGAAAACGCAAATCTAACCTATTTTTGATTAAAAATATTGTCGATTTGATATATAATATGTTTTAAACGATTTTTGTTTGGTTAAAAGCTCGTTTTTCGTAAGGAAACATGTTAACGATTTACACGTAAGGAAACATGTTAATGGCCCAAAGAAACATGTTAACGGCCCAAGACTCAAAAACCTCTAACAGGAGTGAAAGCCCACGCCCCAAATGCATCAAGCAAGAGCGAAAGCTTGCTAATTTTGACAACTAATTATTATATTATCAATTTTCCCCATATTGATTTGACAAATAAATTATTATAAATTTGATTTGACAACTAAATTATTATAAAATTTTCCCACCTATAAAATATATATATATATATATATACGAATATATATATATATATATATATATAGCTAATATAAAAATACCAATGAAATGGTGCAAAGTAAAAGAGGAATGAAAAAATAAGAAAAGGGGCATAACAATAATGCACCGGAACACACTGAAGCAATATAACAGATCCAAATCCAATCATCTAAGAGGATAGTTAAAGGTTTATGAGATAATGTTGAGTAATGTTGAGTGAAACATGATCAACTTCCATTTAGGCAATTGCTATGGTGCCGCTCATAAGATACCTAAAAAGAATTGAACCAATGAGAGTAGGTAGATGGCTTAATGTTATCTTCAATGAAGGCATCAGTGAAAGAAAGAAAATATGGATTAAACAAAACTACACATGGATGCAAAAATGGAATATCTACCTCAATCCCTATCCCGCAAAAAGCAAGGAGCTAAATGATTTTGTTATGGAGAAGTTTCGTAAAAAGGTATGGGGAAAAGAGTTGGGTAGAAAGAAGAAATATTACATTGAGGAATTCAACCCTACTTGTGATTTACAACAAAAAGAATTCATTGGAGCTAGCATTTCGTTGAGGGCAAAGGTTCTTATTGCTCAATTAAGGACTAACTCACATCAACTTCGATGTGAAACAGGATGGTGGAAAAGGCCTAAAGAAGCTTGGGAAGAACAAGTGTGTACATTTTGCACGTATGGGCTGTGGAATCGAAAAGCATTTCATTTTGGAATGTGATGCATTCAAAGACATCAGAGAAAGTTATGAGAACATGTTAGCATCAGTTTCTTCGCATTGTCTTTTTAGCGAGGGGATTGTTGGAAGGTTGGATCAGCTCACCATCAATTTCTTGACATTGTCTTTTTAGCGAGGGGATTGTTGGAAAATTGAGTCAGCTCATCATCAATTTAAGTCGAAAAAAAAAAAAAAAACAAAACAAAAAAAACAAAAAAAAAACAAAAACAAAAAAAAACAAAAAAAAAAAACAAAAAAAAAAGAAAAAATCAAAACAAAACAAAAAAACACAACTGAAATACAAAAAGCAAAATACAAAAAACTAATAATCTCATAAACTAATTTTAATCTCGTAAAAAAATATCATTTCACTTCATTACATTAACGTTGAGAAAAGAAAAATCGAGTGAGTGACTAAACCCTACCAAAGTTGGTGTTTATTCATCCCCTGGATACCAAGCTAGGGGTATGTTAACTTCATACATGTGGAAGAAATATTCGGTCGGTTGATCTTTTCATGAAATTCGATCTCCTCGTACCAATAATCTTTAAGAAATATTCCGGCTGTCGGCTACTTTTCTTCAAATATTCCTGGACACCCTTTCTTTGACTTTAAATATCATTGATAGTGTAAAATCGGAGATCCTTTCTTCGAATATTCCTGGATATCGGCGCGGAATGCTGTTAATTTCTCTGGATTGCAAAGTAATACTATGGGTAAAATGTGACTAAATAGCCATGAGGAGGAGTTGTACCAAGTAAATATTTAACATATAAATTAAATAAATAGTTAATAATTAGTAATTATATGGACGGTAGCCTAAAAAAGAGTAGCATTAAAGAAAGAAGTAAATTTTTTTATGTAAATTTGTTTTTTTGCTGACATTTTTTAATCATATATTATGTTTTAGAGAGATTCCAATCAAGTTAATATTTCAAAATATGTTCAAAATGAAGGTAATGTAGAGCACTTTAATTTGGAAAGATTTATGAAAATGCTCTTCATTAAGATTTACAAGTAAATGATTTAAATCAAACATTTCATACCACAAGTAATGGCATGTCACCTTTAATTCGCAATGTAATGGACAATAGTTTTTGTTAGAAGAGATTCAAACTAATGTATGTGCATTTTGAGTCATTTCTATGTCAATCCCAGCATGTTGTCACAATTCTATTTTTGTGATCAAGAGTATAGAATTTTTAGGGTGTTGTTCTATGTGCATTAAAATACATGTGAAGTCCAACACTATGTATGGGGTTTCATTTTGAAGATTTGTTTGTCCAAAGTAAGGAAGATTTCAAAGATTTTCTAAAAAGACTAGGTTGTTGCACTTTCCAATGGTCATGTCTTTGTTGAATTATTAATTTTTTAAATATATTATAAACTCTACATTAATATAAAATAAATCATACAACTAGATTGAATTTGTGCCATGATCTTTAAATTGGATCCACCTGTTTGTCATACCTTTTCAACATTATTTTACACATTTAGGACTTAAAAATCATTCTTTTTACAATTTGAGACTTGAAAGCCACTTTAATGTTATATTGAAGTTCAGATATTGTTTTTCTATCAGATTCAATTACGTAGCCAAAGCACACTCATAAATTCCTGAGTTCCAGTACCATGTATTTAATAAACTTGTTTAACACATCATATCCACATTATTTAGTTAGACAAATTTTGAAAATTAAATTGAATGTATGATCTAATATTTACCATCAACATTTCAAAATATTGATCATTTATATGTGTTTTTTAGTGTTTCAGATGATCTTCTTGATCTCTTTTAATCAAGTCTGTCATATAATATAATAATATAACATTTTTCATTTAAAGACCTCTATGTTGCTAAGAAACTTTAAGTCACCTAAACACACTATAAGTTCACATCAACACATTTGTTGATTATAGAGGGTGTCCTTTTGTTGCCCTTGACATTTAATTGAAAAACTTCAGTTTTGATATCACCTATGCTTGTTACATGATATTGATTTTGGGACTTTTTAACAATTAGATGAGGTGATTAAAGTTGAGAACTATTCAGCCACTCACTTGAAGTTTTTGTCCACAAGTCCTTGAGGAGTCTAGGAGCCTCAATGCACAAGTCCTTTAGGAGTTTAGGAGACTCCTTGAGGAAATTCTTCGAACCTCACTTCACTCTATGATTAGTATAAAATGAATTGATTCCTTTCATAGAAAATATTGTTTTAATATCCAAGTGGGATGTAAAAATGAATTTGATTCATTTCAAGGAAAATATTGTCAAATGGTATCCAAGCATGATGTAAAAATGAATCTGATTGATTTGAAAGAAAAAATGGTAAATTTAGTATCCAAATAGGATGTAAATAATGATGATTCTTTACTTAATATACAAGCATAAAGTGTCATTATTTTCTAGTTATGCTATTGCTTTCTTGATGTGTTGATTCCATCTTGGGCCTACTATGGAATTTGGAGCTTAAACTGTAATGAATTTTGATATTTTATTAGGCCTTTGCCTAAATTTGACAGTTAAGGAAATGTGAAGTTTATCCAAATTTGACAGTAAGAAGTATGAAGTTTGTTATTTGTAGACTATGGTAGGTTTGGTTATGGTTTTATTTTGTGTTCAGTCATCCTCAGCCCTTGCTACCATTAATCTAGTTGACTCTGGAATGTATGCACTTTTGATACATCTTAAATTATTCCCTTGGTGGTCAATATTCCAAACATAATTAAAATGGAAACAAACTAAATTGTAAAGCCTTTACTACATGATCATAACAGAAGCATTACAAAAATTGAAACATAATATTTATATAAATCACTAAACCCGAATGAAATGACACATCTAAAGTGTAAAAACACATGGATGACCTACTCATAGTAATAAGCATGATAAGAAAGTATTCACCATTCATTCGCCTAGATGTTCACATAACCAGTTTAAAGAAGACATAGATACAACATTCCCAAAGTATTTAATGTGCAAGAAGTTGGGAAAGGGAATAAAAACGAAGAAGGGGAAGTCAAATTCACTTTGTCAATAGGGGCAGAACCTTCCATTTCATCCTCAGATCATAGTCGACCTTCATCTTCAACTATGAAATTTAAAGTAGGGAGCTCCCGTAATGCCTCCCCACCATGGCGTAGTGATGACAAGGATGGTCATTACATGTTTGAACTTGGAGAGAATTTGACGCCTCAATGTCATAACATATATTTTACCTCACTGTTATTTATTTGATTTTCGATGGTTTTTTCCTAAATGTTAATATGGGATCTCAGCAAGCATTTTTAGGTTTACTGTTTGATACCACAACCTAGTTTACAAATAATCCCTTTCCTTATGTATTCTTCTCATATGTCTTCTGCTCTATGCTCTACAGATAAAATACTCAGTAAAATGGGGCAAGGTAAGGATCTAGGAGAACTTCTTTGTTTTCTTCTCGCATAAGATTTCAGTGGTTTGCAAACAATTTGACTCAATCGCACTAGGGATTTTACATCAGTCGATGGTTTCTGGGACCGATCATGACTTTTACGTTGACAAAGCGAACCCAAACAAGGTAAAGATCGATTCCCATAGCTCTAGGATTCTGATTCCTTGAAATGGTTTTTTCTCTCATTGACTCAAATCCCTAGGATTCTGGACTTTGTTTCACTAATTTGTTCAACACCAACAAACTCGTCATGTTTGACACTCTGCTTGCCTTAGTAATTTCCTCGCGTCAGCGGAAGAAGTTGTCAGTATCTTTCATTTTGCAATTGATGGCCCTACACACATCCACTCATTTATACAAACCCCTCTAACTATGTTTATTATTATGAAACCATAAATCTATATGTACAAGAAAATTGAAAAAATCTCACAACAATCTGAAGGGCAGGAGGAATCTTTGTGCTCTGAGTGTTATAGCATAGATCTATGAGGAAAAGGGCTATAATGGATTCTGAAAACTAAAACCAACCTGAATATGAGAAGGGGGTACATCCCACGATGATGTTAGCTTCTTGTGCTTCCTCGGATTTTCATCAAGCAGACATAAAGGATGATGATATTTTGCAACACAAGCCATGGCAGTCATGGGTATCCAGAAACTTTTAGCCGCGCAAGGAGGAGGTGGCTCGCTCGGTTTTAGAGGGTTTGTAGATTTGAGGAGAAGAAGATAGGGTTAAAAGAGGCTAAAATACTAACTACCTTTGAGCGCAATACTACCGATGATCCAATAGATGAAAAATATTCCATCGTCTAACGATTAATACAAGGATGCACAATGGCACACAGTGACACGGGAGAGTTCTTCTCAAATGGAACACCTTACGGCGTAAATATATGATGTGAGTTCTTCTCAATGGGAACACCTTACGATGTAAATATATGATGCAAAAATTGAATGAATAGTATATCACAATTCTTATTATTGTAATACCAATTTTGGGTTTTGTGATATTGAGAAAGGTTCATTTTTTAGGTTTGTCAATAAATTTAATTAAAAATATACAGCGTATTGGTTATCCTAATAGTGGTTTTAATCCTAAGTAGAAAGTGTGTTTTTTTTCTTTTCTAAATATGACTAATTCTATTAATGTAACAAAAAATATTACATGGGGGCACCGGCCTCTGCAGAACCTGTCTCAGATTTTACCATGTTTTAACAGACAATAACTGAAAATGACTGCCTTCATTAGGGAAACCAGTCCAAAACTCGAGAAGTGTGTTGCCCACACAGGGGAACCAACTTGTAGTAGCATTGTGGGATAGTTTTTTGAACAAAACAACAAAATTGACAACAATTACAACAACAAACATCATAAAAGACCCTAAGTTGGTGACCAAGTGCTCAAAGAAACCTCAAATGAACCTTGGCCTGCTAGGTGTCATTAGGCGGCATAGATTCCTCCACAATTAGACACTTATAAGCCTCTAAGTCATCTTCGTTGTGTTGTTGCTCGCTCGTCATTGCTTCTATATTCGTATTTCCACTTGGAGTATTATGTCCCGGAGCTGCATCCGTTCGGTTCAAAGCTTCACCATGTGTTCTACAAGTCCCAGAGCTGCTACTAGGATTTTTCCGTCTGTTGGTGTCGGTCCTTTCCTGAACAATGTGAGCTGGGACAATAGAGCTCTGTGGCTTTTATGTGAAAGCAACAGAAATGGTAGCAATAATGCACGGGCGCTCCAGCGTGCAACGAAACTGGAACTGGGTAGAATGGCAGGGTTGCATCGTCGGGACAGAGGCATCAGGAGGTTGATGAGCGTCTGCAGCATGCCTAGAGCCAGTCGTTTGAGCACACCCCCTACCACTGCGGGTGGTGGGATACCAATCTGTGAAGTGAGCCTCTGTCGAGGGAGAGGAGGAATCTGAAGGAATAGAATCAGGGAGGGACAGCGAGGGAGGGCAGGTTGCTCTACCTCTGTGGCTGCCCCTTCTACATCGCATCATGTGCCACAAACGAGGCATATTTGCCTGGCTGGAGTTGGTTCGACGGGTGCTAGGAGGAGTAGGACGAGGGATAGAATGGCCAGTGGGAGCAGGAGAATGGGGAATTCGAAGTTCAGAAGCAGAATTCAGGGCTGAAGCAGCAGTTCTAAAGCAGCAAAGCAGACTATGCGAGAAGTGGGCACCTTCAACCATTTCAATACAGCAGAGGATCTAGCACCTTCTCCCCGTTTTCGTGCACGAGCTTGGCTCTGCAGCAGCGGGGAGGCAGTTACAGTTCAAAGGAGGCATAACAGGGGGAAGGCAGTCCGAAATCGCCATCTTATGGATCAAAGTGAGGTTTCCTTGGCTTTCACACAGCATTAAAATGCCATTAATTATGGCAGTGGGCTTCTGGCCGGAAGCATGGGTGGCCATGTGGCTGCGCCACTTGCCAGCCCAAATTTGTTGCGTTGTACCAGTTCGATTAATCACCCGCATTCGGAAAAGTAGAAAGTATGTTATAAAAGAGAAATACAATTGTTTAATGTCAAATATGTAAAAATTTTGATGGACAAATTGTAAATCCTAACCCTTATTGAAAGAATTTTGAGTAATCTCCACCAAATCAAATATTTTTTGGAATTACCCCAATCGAGGTGCGAGCCGGTGGTTGGGCAGTCGAACAGAGGACTAATGGACTGTACCCTCGAGTACAGTACCATCACCCCCCAAACGCTCGAGGCGATGGGTGAGGTGGCCCCTTGCATCATGGCATGCAATGAATATGCGAAAGGTGGTAGTGGGAGTTATGATAATGGTGGCCTTAACAACAACGAAGGGAGGAAGTTGGGTGTTGTTGTTTGGATTGCTCATGGATGGGGAGACTAGTGTAACAGACGGGTTCTGCGATGCCATGCACAGCAACAAGTATATCGACTGTTTGCAAAAGTTAACGGATGCATGCGGAGCTGCAAGGAGATAAGTAGACACCTCAGCATGCGGGAGAAGGTCGACAATTATGGGTAGGAAGTCTGGCAAGGGAGCGGTGTTGGCTATGATAGGAAGATAGGCGATGGTGGCATCATGGGGCTCAAGGATGAGTGGATGATTAGGTTGGGTTCTCTGTTTTCATCTTGGGTAGAGGGGAAAGGGTATGCTTGCCTTGGTCCGCTGAGTGATGGAAAGTGGCAGTGCTCACCAACCTATAACTTGGGAGCGGAAGCTAACCTACTTGAGGCTGAGAGGAGGTGTTTGAGGCAAAAGGTAACCATTGGGGCTAGTAATGGGTCGGACCCCTCCGGGGAATTGACCTACGACCATGAAGGGCCCGACACTGCAATCGATGGGGGAGGGGAGGAAGAAGGCAGGTTGGCGAGCTGTAATATTACCACCTGTGTGCAAGGCTACTATTATATTATGTTAAATTGTCACTGGATAACGACTTGTTGAAATGAACAGGGTTGGGATAGCGAAACCATGGCTCATCCTACGAAAACTCGTGACCGTGGAAGGCGGGCCCAAGTGACCAGGAGGGACATGGACACGGGCACATCCAAGGTCCGCAGAGGTAGGAAACCTATGGAAATATTAATCAGTGAGGCGACAGAGGCATACCGAGAAGGCACCAATGAGGGAATTCGCAAAATACTAAAGGAATGGGAAGAAGAAGTTAAACAAGAGAGCGAGACAGACACAGAAATGGAGGATTGGAGAACCCTTGTCCCGGACTTGGAAACACAAGGGGCAGAATCACTCAATTCAAGCAGACCCTATACCTGTACAGGTTGATGAAAAACCTGTTGGGTAAGGCTATGGAGTAGATTTGGTGGGCATGGTTGTTAATGTCTAAGGCATGCTGAATTAGAAGCAGGAATTCCAGAAGGTGCAGTGTGAACTGCACAAGCAGGATGTTAGACTTGGCAGAATTGAGAGGCATTTGTCTTGTATCTTGGAACAGACCGAGATGATGGGAACGAATGCCAAAGATCCGGCGCCTGTGAAATCAGTATGCTGAACAACATGACTAGAAAATTTCTTTTGATGGTTTTGTTTACATATGCTAATAGCTTATACATTTCCTTATGCAAATATATATGTAGGTAGATATCTAGAGTATGGACATGAATCTTAGACTTATATAGCTTGGATATAAAGACTAAAACTCTTTTGTTATTGGATGGCATACAATGCAGATAGGTGGCCAACAGACTTGGTTTCCCACTGGGCAAGTTGAGGCCACCTAGCCAATCTATGTGGTGTAAATTTGCTTTATAAACTAATGAAAAGGAGGATCTAAAAAAAGGAGAAGAAGAAGACTAAGAAAGAAAGAAAAAAGATATTAGATTGTAATGTAAAAATATTTAGAAAAATCATCTAAATTTGTGACATTATCAAGAAAAAAAATAATTGATATGCATTTCAGTTGGGTCTTAATGCAGAGTTGGCTAGCCAATGGGTCCATACCACATCGGCTATGAGGAACAGTGGTATATTTAGGACAGAGGCCGAGGATATGCTAATATGGAAGGGGATTGGAGATAGATCGACTATATATGTTAAGCATATCTACCTTCAGCTCCAACTCACGGGACATAATCAACTGATTAACATATTCCCATCCTCTTTATGGAAAACAGGTTGCTCTCTCAAGATCATAATTTTTGCTTGGCTAGTCTTCCACAACAAAAATCTTACATGGGATAATCTCCAAAAAAGGAACTGGAGTGGGCCAGCCATATGTCCTTTGTGTAGATCAAACACAGAAAGCAACTTTCATATTTTTCTAAGCTGCCCCTAATCACAATTGATATGGCAGAATTTCGCTGACCACTTCGGCTTCAGCAGGATAGTTTTCCCATCCATTATGGAAGCTTTTGAATGGTGGGGCAATATGAAAATTGACTGGAGACCCATTCCTTTGCTGTCATTATGGGCCATATGGAAATGGCGGAATAGGGCTCTATTTCTTGCAAACTTGGACAAGTATTCCTTTATCCTCGAATCCATTCTCACACAATATAATACACTACTTTTCTCCAAAAAGACTCTAAGAATGGGTGGTAAGAAGACACACTCTATGGAACCCTCTGGTGTCCCATGGGCCTATTTTGATGGGGCTGCTCAACATGGATGATGTGCCTATGGGGTTTATATTATTCCTGCGGAGGGTCAGCATATTGAAATAGATTGGAATGGAGGTAATGGGACGAATAACAAAGCTGAGGTTATGGCACTGGCAAGTCTGCTCAAAATCTGTGACTTTCTCAACATCCAAAATATGCATATTTATGGGGATTCAAAGGTGATAATTTATCATGTACAATATATACACGTCATAAAAAACCTCAATCTTTTGGGATGGCTGAACATGATAGAATCCATAAGGAAATTCAGGAAGGATTATTCTATAGATCACATTGACAGGGAAAAAAACAATGTGGCTGATGCGCTATCTAAAAAGGGGCTTGCCTCTCAATATGATGTCTGGATGATGAGTATAATTGTGGAAAACAAATCTCACCATATTCAGGAGTTTAATATGCCGGGTACATAACTCTCTCACTCCTTGGCACCAATCTGGTACGTACCAGGACCCCTTTTCCTATGATTTTGTTTTTTTTGGTTGGTTCTCCATCTTTACGGTCTGGTTTATCTACTAATACTTCTTACAGCCTACATATGGCATTGAATTTTTGATGAGGATCTGTGGTTGGGGGCTATGTTAATGCCACCCACTAATATTTTTCTAAGTCAAAAATCTGCAAATCTATGTGAATATCAAAATAGGGATATGATGTACTGTTATTTTCTCATAATGAATAAATAGATATACAACATTTTTCGTGCTGAAAAATCACAAAGAATTTGAAAGGTCCTTCATTAATTGTTGATTCACGGTGAATAATTAAAAGGCAATTTTACATTAAACTAATATAAATTAGAAAGTCCTTTATTACTAATTTCAAAATTTAAATAAAAAAATTAAAATGTAAAAAATTATAAAATGGCTCAATGATCATGTTGAACTTGATCCTAAATTTTTATTCTAAGTCATTTTATTGAGTGGAATATCTAACCGTTTACATTTTTCTAATTCTTTATTCTAAATCATTTTTTTTATTCATAACATTCTTATTTTCGTCTTTGCAAGTGAACAAATTTTTTGTTCATTTTATTTATTACCCTTGTTGCTAGGTATAGATATTGTATTGAGTTTGTCTTAAAATTTATACTAAATGTTATCCAAATTTTTTATAATTTTTCCATAATTTTATTTTATATATTAAAATTTAATATTTTTAATAATATTTTAAATTATTTTTCTACCATTTAATTACCCATCAAATTTAACATTATTGTTCAATAAATTAAAATTACAAAATTAATTTTTTTATTGTAAGCAAAACTTCGGCAAAAATCACATGAGGAAAGACCTTTGTCGACACGTTTCGAACCAACCAGTGTGGTTCATCGTAAAATAATAATTTTTTTATTATTATTTTAATTTTATTTATTTGAAACTCAATTAATAACCCTCTTATTATGTAATCAGGATTATGCACTATCACACAAGATCTACAAATACATTGGTTAAAGTGACACAAATGTTAACTGTTGTCGTTCAATAGCAGAGTTGCTCTACCAAACATCAATAATGAAACTTGCGAAGGTGTTAAAAAGTCAATTGTGACACAATATAACATCTTTTAAAAATATAATTTGGTTCATCTAATTTTATGTGAAGATAAAATATTTATATCGATTTTAATTTCCGTATACCCATCTATGTCAAATTTTTCATCACTGTTTTATAAACCAAAAATGTTATATTTTTTTTTTCCAAAGGAAAAAGCGAAACTTTTTATTAAGATTTATAAAAAGTTTACATTGTAAATGCTGAGCATCACTGATCCGTCAGAGGGAATACCGAGAACTGTTTTACAAACAAAAACACGCTGACTTGAACCTCAGCTGTTCTAAGTATGCTGCTGATTCTAAACTGAAACCTCTGAAAAGAGGTGCCATTCAAATACTGCAAAGGCATGGGACTGTTTGCACAAAAATTATAACAGAAAAAATAAACGCAGCATGCCTGGCCTCCTCAGCATAGAGGAAAACGGCCCGACACCTGGTATGGAGGAATTAAATGCAGTCCTACCAAAAGCTGTTTTGATTATATGGAGACGCCGAGTAATGAAACAAAAACAGCTCGAGATTCAGGGAGGCTGATGGTATGGCGGCTGAAACGATCTTCTAGTTTGACCTGGTTCTTCTTCTACGATCACCCAACTGCCCAAATCCTGTTGTAGTCCATCTTTAGACAGTTGGTCTGCTGATTCATTTCTTTCCCTGAAGATGTGGCGAAGAGAGAAGCTGTTAAAATATGATTTTAATCTCTGAACTTCTCCCAAGATTTGTTTTAGAAGTTGGTTCCTGCACGTACTTTGTCCATTTACCCATCTGATCACTATTTGGGAGTCTCCAAAAATTTGAATTGAGAGGATGCGCCTTTGAATGAGCCAACAGATGAGGAGTTTCAAGGCCATGAGTTCAGCATAGTTGTTTGAGCCAGCTCCAAGTCCCACCGAAGCTTTTAGAACAGATAAAGGGGATTCATTGATGACTAAACCCGCTCCGGCTTTATTATTCTAAGATGCGCCATCGAAGAAGGCCCAGGGGATTCCTTCTATGATCTGCGTTTCTGGAATGATTCTTTGGGCCAGGGCTTCCTTAGGCTCGGGGATACTAGAGTAGATGGCAGTACTCTGGCTTGCGGTGATTGATATAGGAGTATCCTTATCCTGGAAGGTACTTCTGTTCCTACTTATCCAAATACCCCAACTGATGATGAGGGGGAGGTTGCGCAGGTTCCCATTGGGATGGGAGTCCCACCATTTTTGCCAAGCATCTTGCACAGTGTGTCCGTCCCATTCTAACTTTTTGTTCATGAGGTTCCCTACCTCACCCCAGATTTTAATGGCTTCTGAACATTTTAAAAAGAGGTGGTTTATTGTCTCAGCTTCTGATTTACACAGTGAGCACCTCCCAGGCCCGGACATGAATCTTGTCTGCAAGTAGTCCCAAGTTGGAATTCTGCTTTTAAGAATACACCAGAACAGGATTTTTGACTTTGGGGGGCTCTTAAGTTTCCATAGATGTTTTGACCACCACTCAGGATTCTCCCATCCTTTTCTTGACATAAGGAAACTATACCCACTCTTTGGAGCATATTCCCCAGTGTCTGCATGGGTCCAAATTAACTCATCCTGTCTATCATTCAACCGAACATTTGTTCTAGAGAGATCTTGTGTGAAGGTACTCCATTCGATCCACCATCTTTGCTCCAAATCCAACTCTTCACCATTCTTCCACGCTTGACCCCAGAAGGATGAAGATCCCAGATTTGCCACTTGACTAAGATAGAGAAACCCTTTATCCTCTAACTGCTGAATCAGATCAGGGTTAAGGGCAAACCTTTCTGAACAGCCAACCCAAGGGTCCTTCCCTATCTTAACCTTTTCTCCATTCCCGATTTTCCAAGCTAGGCCTTGTTCAATTACTTTAAAAGACTCCAGAGTAGCTTTCCAAATTACCGACACATTCTTATGGCTCTTGACTGGGTTCCTGATCCAGACTTCCAAAGGAATAGGGTCTATATATTTCCTTTTAACTGTTCTGGTCCAGAGGTTTTCCATTTTAATGAGGCGCCACCCTGATTTTGCCGACAAAGAAAGTCTGAAATCGGGTAAATTTTTTATCCCCCAGCCGCCCCAGTCCTTTGGTCTCGCCACTTTCTCCCATGCAACCCATGGGAGAACCGAGGATTCTTTGGATCCTGCCCACAAGAATCTGCTACAGATCCTTCGAATTTTCTCCAGCACACCTTTTGGGACCCAAGTTAAAGCTGCCCAATATACTGGAATGGCTAGTAACACTGATTTGATCAGGGTCAATCTCCCTGCTCTGGAGAGCCATTTGAAGCTCCAGTGTCTGATTCTGGCTTCAATTTTTGCAATTAGCCAAGACCAGTCCTCCTTCCTATAGTTGTTTGGCTTCAGCCAGAAGCCCAGGTACTTGAATGGGGATGCCATATGGCACATTTCAAATGGAAAGTACAAGCTGAAATGTTCCTTTTCCTGTCTACTTAGCCCTTCCATGATGATTTGTGATTTCCTGGGGTTTATCTGCATTCCGGTAGCTTTCAAAAAGAGGTCAAAGATATTTTTAAGCTCCTTTAAATCAATTGTGGTTCCACTAGTAAAAACCAGAATATCGTCTACAAAGAGAAGATGGGATATGAAAAGGTTTACTGCTACCTCAATACCTTTTATCTTACCTTCCCTTCTGCTTTTGTGAATCAGCTGGCTTAGACCTTCAGCTACCAAAAGGAACAGCAGAGGGGATAAGGGGCAGCCTTGCCTCAGTCCTTTTTGTCCTTTGAAGAAAGGGGTAGCAGCGCCATTTATGAGTAATGCATAACTGACATCCGTGATGCACCCCATAACCCATCTGAAGAAATCCACTTTGAATCCTAGGTGCGTTAGGAGCAAGCGAATATAAGACCAGTTTATCCGGTCATAGGCCTTAGATAAATCAATTTTTATTACAGCTCCCTTCTTGTTTTTCATCTTTACACTATGAAGGACCTCCTGCGCCACTCCTATTGCTTCATGAATTTGTCTCCCATTCAGGAACCCAAATTGTTCAGGAGATATATGCCTTGATAGAATTGGTTTGATCCTGAGAGCTATCACTTTTGCAATAATTTTATAAATACTGTTACAAAGGGAGATTGGTCTGAAGTCCTCAAAAGATTCCGGAGCTTCCTTTTTTGGAATGAGAGCAATAAAAGTTGTATTAAAAGGACTATAAATTTCTCCCTTTTGTCTTGATTCCTCCACAACATCTGTTATTTCGTCTCCTATCTGCTCAAAGAAGTGTAAGAAAATATCTATCGTCCAACCGTCCGGCCCCGGGCTTTTTTCTTTTGCCATGGATTTTATGACACTTTCCACTTCTTCCTTCGTTACCGGCTCCATTAGAGAATCTGCATCTTCCTCCTCCACATAGCTGTGAAAACATTGCGCTGTTTGGATGACTTCTGTTATGGTGATCTCTCCATTATCTTTAAATAAAGATTGGAAGTGGTTTACCCCGAGGGATGATAGCGCTTCAAAAGTCTTAGCCTCCCTACCATCTTCCGACTTTAAATGCCAGATGGTGTTTGCACTCTTCCTTCCTTTTGCATAATTATGGAAAAAACTGGTGTTATCATCCCCTGCTTTGAGCCAGGTTGCCCTGCTCTTGAGCCTCCATTCTTCCTCTCTTGCCAGCAGAATTTGATTCTTTTGCTTTTCCAGTGCAACAATTTTCTCCTTTGATTCCTGGGTCGCATATCCATCTGCCTCTATGCATTCGAGAGATTGGAGTTCCTCTGATATCTTAGATAGGTCTTCGTTCTGCTTAAGTTTCCTATCCTTAGCCCACGAAATAGTTGCCTTTTTCAGTGTTTTAAGGTTTTCCATAAGAAGAAAACCTTTATTCTCTTGAGATCCTCTGGCTGTATGTGTCCATGTTTCTTGGAACAGATTAGTGTAGGATTCTTCTTGAATCCAAGTGGCATTGAATTTGAATGGAGCTGGAGGTTTTGAGGGGCCTTTGGATAGCTCAAGATAAATCGGAAAACGATCCGAAGGGCCCCCTTCTTCTACCCATTGCCTGAATAAAGGAATTGCATCTGATAAAGCCTCATTTATTAGGAAACGATCTAATCTCTTCGCCACTCTGGCAGCGCCTACTCTTCTGTTCCTCCATGTTGGTTTCAACTTGATGAGATTTGCTTCAATAAGATTATTTGAGGCTAAAAGATCCGTAAAAAATTCTGATTGCGGATCCTCTCTTGCAGCAGGGCCCCAAGTTTCCGCTCTTCCGAGAGAGAAATTTAGATCTCCTCCCATCACCAGGAGGTTATTCTTCATAAACGATGATCCCATCAACTTGTTCCAGAAAGGGATCCTTCCTTGGCACGGCCCATAAATATTGATGATTGTTAAAGGAGATTCAAATTCAGTGGTCTGGCATTCTATCCCCAACACCTGCTTCATTCCCCACCTGTTCCATATCCTAATTTTAGTTTCTCTGATTCCCACAGCCAAGCCTCCAGAGTGGCTGTCGGAGTCCATTGCTATAAAGGACCATCCAGGAAGGAGAGCATTAAGCATTGATTCCATGTCTTCCCCTTTCCCCAAAGTCTCCTGAAGAAGGAGAACATCAGCTTTGGAGTTCAACACTAGCTCCCTAAGGGCCAGTTTTTTGGGTTTACTGGCTAAACCCCTACAGTTCCAGGATGTAATGATCATTTAGAAACAGGTGTGGGGCTTTGCACTGCTCTAAGTGCCCCAGTTATGGAGAGTTGTTTCCCGTCTGCCACATCAAAGATAGCCTGGACTTTGGCTTCAGAGAGCTTAGATTTCCTACCCCTTTTTTTCCTTGGCAGGCTCTGAGATGAGGCTGGGTCAATGCCCCCTACGGCAATCGAGGATACAGGCTTGCTTACTAGGGAGCGGAGGTTGTAGGGGCATAGGGGTTGCTGATCCGGGGCAGAAGAGGTAAAGGCACACCCTTCACAATTCGGATCCAGGGAGGGGATGGCTGCCGATAAGTTTTTAATTGAGTTTTCCAGATTCCCTTCTTCCAACGTAACAGTTTTAGCATTTTGATCAGTGGGTGAATCATCAGATGAACATTTAACCATACATTTGTCTTTATTTTCAACAAAAGGAAGAGGAGAATCTGGATTTATACCCTTTTGTTCCTCTGCAGGCCTTGGGTCTGCAGTTGATGGTGCACCTTCAGCAGCCTTCATAGCTACCTCTGGTTCCGGGTCGGCGAGAAAACTTTCCTTTGGTGGTGCCTGTGTTCCAGCTTCCTGACCTTGGCTCCCCTGTAGCATGTCTTTATCCATATGTTCATCCTCCTGCACTACTGGGAACTCCTTGTTTGGCTGGAAATGAGGGCGGCTGAAGGTCCTTTCCGCCCACTCCCTAGTTCTCTGAAACCTTCTCCTGCTTCTTCCTAGAGGGCATTCCTTTGCCAAGTGCCCATACACATGGCATCTATGACAACGAAACGGCAGATATTCATAGTCCAAGATTTGATCAAAAACATAGTCCTTGTACTGGAGGATGATTTTCTCTGCCAATCCTCCACTTGGCTTAAGGTTAACCAGGATCCGAGCCATTGCCCTGTTGTGGGTTTCCAGGAAAGACATATCAGCCTCCAAATAAGTTCCTAGCCGGTTCCCGATCGCCTTGAACACTGATTCGACCCATAGAAACGATGGCAGCCCTGGTGCTCTTACCCATACCGGGAAGACATCAGCCTTTTCATGGTCTGCATCAAACATGGGGCTCCAGTTTTTGAAAAGTACCGGAATGTTTTCAATCGACCAATATCTCTTCAAAACCCAATCTGCTGCCTCTTTATTATCGAACCTGACTGAGAACCATCCTTTAGCCAAAGTCATAACCTTAAAGTTTCTAGTTGAATCCGAATGCCAGTTCAGCTTCCCCCAGGCATGAATGAACTCGGAAGAGAATTTCTTCCCTCTAGCTCTGCCTACCAGGGTACATTCAGCAACCTCCAAAACTTCTTCAATCTGGATGTCCATCCCAAGCACCAGATTCCCTTCTACCCCTTGGGATTTGATCAATCTCTGCTTTTTCCTCTGCCCTTCTGAAACTTTGGTTCCTCTAGATGTATTCCTTCGGGCTTTGTCTGTCTGCAATCCTTTATGAAGATCTGAACCAGCGATCAGAGGAGAGATATCGGGCTCCGGTCTAATCTCCTTCTCAATCGGAGAATATGGGGGTTCTGTCATAGGGGGATTAAATACCTGAGACCCATGAGCAGATCGCCTTTCATCCTCCCTTAACCCTTGGGTTCCTTCGAGGCTCTGAGCCGGTCTCTCAGTCTCTTTAGGGCTGTTCCTGCTATATGTTATTAAAACACTTGAGATAGGTGCTGTGATTCCGACATCTCCAGTCAGCCTTTGCCCTAGCTTTGAGCCTAGTGTTTCGAAATCTTCCAGACCACCGTTAAGAAACGACCCTATGAACCCCGGCTTCCCTTTATTTCCGAAATGAGAAAAGGATGAGCTTGTCTGTTGTAAACCCTGAGACGATCTTGTCAATCGATGCTGCAACTTTCCATCATGGGGCTCTGCTGCCGTCGCAGGCTTTTCTTTGGACTCGATTGGGAAGATTTGAGTGGTTCTAACAGGGTCCGAAACAAACGGAGAAGGAGCTGGTTTTTCCACCGTTCCAAAGTAACGGACGATGTTCTCAGAGGTAGGGTCCTTTCCCCAGACGGAGAGAATATCTTCCAGAGCTGGGTTCAGGTCAATACCCTCCTCCGGATTAACCATGGTTCCTGTGCTGATCACGGTTTATTGTCGACTTGTCGAGTGCTGAGAAATCGCTGATATTGTCGACAGGTCAATACCCCCACCTGCCGACTACTGCCTACCTTACGTCTGAACAGGTTCAGTCTGCTACTGACTACGCCCCGTCCGAAACGATGAAGGACCCTAACCTCGGCCCTGCGGGCCTAGGGCTGGCCCCTGTTGCCGTCGAAAACTCCTGCTGCGCTCCTCCTCCATTCTTCTCTCACCATGCAACCTCCTTCCAACCAAAAATGTTATATATATATATATATATATATATATTTATTGAATTACATACATTTTAGATATCTTTAATAAAAATATTATATCATTTAAATAAACGTTACACCCAACTTGATAATGATAATATATCTTCATTTAATTTTTTTTTTAAATATTTATAATATTTTTTTTTTAATAAATGAAGCTCTAATCTTTCACATAGTTTCAATAATAATAAAGTTCCATCAATAAAATATCTCATGTCAAGAGGCTCAATTGTGGCCGTGAACATTTCTATTAAACATGTATAAATATTTTACATTATATTATCCTCGAGGAATTAAAGTCGATGATATTTATTGCACATGTGTCTGCCATTCCAATTTCTAAACATCACAAATTAGTGGGTTGGCTCATGGTTATTCTTAAAATCTAGAGACGATAAGTTCATATATAATTAATTTAGAGAAAAGTTTTTTAATTAATCACATCGTAAAGATTGGATCTATATTTTGAATTAATTAATGTAGTTCAATTAATCTTCTGAGAGAATAAATAGCATGGATGCATCATTATTCAGCCATTTAAAATTAATGGTTGGTGAAATAAAATTATTTAGTTAAAAATATTATTTTAAAAAATATTTTTAAATTTAAATATTTATTATTGATTTAATTAATAATTTAAAAAATAAAATAAAATAACAAAAATATATTTGTTAATAATTTCACATATATATTAATATTTTATTCACTTTTAAAAATGATTCACTTACCATTTATATATTTTATTCACTTTTAAATATAGGCTTCTCTCCAAGCTTTTTGAGCATAGGAATAAAATCCTAAATCAAACTAAATAATTTGTTTCTTTAGGTCCAAAATACCAAAATTTGGTTTCAGTAGATGTTAACCACCACCATCATCATCATCATACTATTATTTTATTTAAATTATTTTTAACATTTTATTTATATTAATATGATGTTGTATGATTTAGTTTTTTATTCATTTTTTTAAAGAAAACCTTGTTGAGAAATTCAATGGATGCTTCTCCATTTATGGATAGTTTCTAAACAAATTTATTAATGTAGATGAATCCATTTAGCCAAAAAAATTACAATTTTTTTATGGTTTAACATTACAAATTGTTTTTTTCCTTCATAATATGTAAATTTAATTATTTTAAATGCAATTGGTTCAACTATTTTTTTCAAATTATTTCATTTTTATAGAGAGTACTTCACCATGTTTTAATGATGTGTACATTGTACTTTGATGTCAACCAATCAAAAGTAAGAAAAATCATGATTTGGCGTTCTAATGGTTCACCCCTATTACAAATTAATTAATTAAGGCAATATGGCCATGCCTTCAAATCTATATGCCCCAACTTCCTTAACAATGATCATTGTCATCTGATGCAAGGCTAGAAAAGTTGGGATTTGGTGTCGTAGAGTTACAGATACAAATATATTTGTGATGTTTATGTTTAGCATATTCAAATGTATTTCTGCAATTGTAATATTGTATAAAAATAGAAATTGATGGAAGGTAGTATATATATATTTTTTGTTTGCAATTTTAGTTGGTATAATTCCATGCAAGATAACATTGAAACTTTTATGTTTAAGTAGTAATCTTATCCACCTCACAAGTTTATCTTTTTGTTATTGTTGGCTACTCTTTAGTTACTCTAAACATGATTGTTGTACTATAATTTTCGAAATAATGAATAATATTTTTTTCACCTTTCAAAGTTCAATAATTAAACTAAGCAGTACGGAATGCTAGTTCTACAGCCTTGTATTTAAAACGAATAAGTTTTCATTGTATATACCATATGGTTTGTGATACTATTCATTACATTTTCGGTACGGATCATCTTAGCATCCATCTACTTATGGCCCATCCCAATAATAGTTATAATTTTAGACACTAAACTTGCATGGTATAAGATTGCTTAATTTGTATATAGTTATTTAATCATTAAATGAAAATGGAAATATTTGTAGTTTGATGTGTGAATGTTAAATTTTAGGATTTCTATTTATTTTACATAATAGGTAAGGACATAAACACTCATATAAAAGTGTAAATGTTATATAATTTTTTTATTATGATTTTTTTAGTTATTAAAGGCTTGTTTTTTTTTGTTACTAGAGGTGTGAGCAATTAGGTAGATTTTATACTTGTGTGACATATGGTTGATTCTGATTGCTACCATTATAACCTCTAGTTGACATTTAGTTGATGGTTAGTTACTAGATATGTTAGCATCTAAGTAGATTTCATACTCGTGCAACATAGCGTAGATTCTCATCACTCAGTATAACCTCTAGTTGATAGTGAGATGGAGGAGATATTGATAAGGTTTCCAACCAATAACTATTATGTGAAGAGAGCCTTAACAATGCACAGATTCACCAACTATTTTATGCTCAGTAAGCTTATCATACATAATGTTACCAATAACACTAAGTTGCTCCTCATTTACATGAACAAAATAAATACCTTAATTGAATTAAATAAAACCTATGTAATTGATTCTACGTAATTTTTCCTATTAATTACTATATTTTAGTATATGTGCATTCTCATGAATCCACTAAGTATATGAAATGACTAATAATTTTTTTCATAATTTTTATAGTGTATTATATACCAAAAACTGCATTGGAGTGTAGCATGTCATAATCAATTTTACTATATAAAATTAATATTATTGATTTGTAAATGATTATGTCAAAGACACTATATAGTCGTGCCTAAAAGCCATCTCTAGCCTAGTTGTAACGTCATGTTATGTAAACTTTTTGACTTGAACAAATTACATAACAATAAAAATATAAATAAAATATAAAAATAAAATTATTTATTAAAACATTTTGTCTACATCAAATTACATTAAAAAATGATATAAAATAAAATAAAATAAATAATTATAATTATCAAATACTAATAATTAAACTAGCCTAGATCCATTTTAATTCTAGATCTACCAAGTGCCAATAGGAATCCAATGTTTTGAGATGCAAACCTCTTTTAGATTGAAAAGAGATTTGATTCCTCTCAGCGCTTGTAGATTTGGAGTTAAGATGGATCTAACCCGATTAAGTATGAAGGAGATGCTCTCTTATAATATTATGTTTAAAAATAATAAAATAATATTTATATTAACGAATTTGAAATATATTAATAATAGAAAAAAGCAATGTCAATTGTAAATCAAATACTACAATTTCCACATTATTTTTAGGTCAACTTTATATAAAGAGATAAAGTAATTGAAAGGTAAAAGTTAAGTTAACTTACTTTTTAACATGATAAAGATATTTAATTTCTCCACTACTTAATATGGAGTTTATAGATGACAAGTAAATGTGATTCATTTTATATTCGGTTGAGATGTAATATATTAGTAACAAAAAGAAAAAACAATGTAAGCCAAACATAAAATACTTCAATTTCGACCTCCAAACATGAAGGGGCATGTATTAATATTTTAATATGGAAAATGTGATGCTTAAATAAAACATTTCACTGCCAAATATATATATCTATTATATAAGATAATTGAAAATGAAAAAAATCTTATAATTGGAACATTTTTAATCTATTGCTTGAAATTACTGTAAGATCCATTTTAACTGTAAATCTACCAAGAGCCAAGAAATATCAAATCTCTTGAGGCACAAAACTTTTTTCAAATTATACACTAAAAAAATATTTGCATCTTGAAAAAAATATTCCCTCTAAACATTTGATAAATTCAAAATTAGAACAAATTTATATTAATAAATATATTAGAAATAACACATAAAACATAAATACTATTATAAATTATGAAAAATTAATCCACAAGGAGAGAAAACTTATGTTCTCTTATATAACTAAGTAGAAAGGGGGAGTGGAGGTGTGTACAAGTTCGCAGGATGACAGTTTGTCAGGGGGAGTTACCCTTTGCCATTGATGACAAAGGGGGAGAGAAGGCAGTAGAAAGAGGTGTCATGATCGCAAGGGGAGTACTTGTGTTGCCATCAATGCCAAAGGGGGAGATTGTTCACCAGTGGTGGTCATTGATGTCAACCCAAGCAGCGCCAGGGGCTACCCTGACCTTGCATGGGAATTTTGACTTGACAACTTACTCTATTATGAGTCAAGGATCTTTTATATGGATTCTACCCATTGATATGTTTCTGTTGATATATGGCACGCCAAGTAATTCTTCACAGTTTGAGAGATATTCGTGTTTGAAGTTAGTAGCCCTAGTTAGGGGGCTAAAACCCTATGGGGTTGTGGCATGGTACTCATAATTGGTTGTGGTCATTGAATAGTCAATAGTTAATAAATAAAAAAATCTCCTAAAATCCCTCCAAGATTCACTTGTTGAGGACCCTCTCAACTCAAAACATTGATATAAATAGTGACCCTCATATCCTCCTATAGTAGGGATTTTTTGGCTTCAAACAGGTCATTGTGGAATTTTCGCTACAACTTTCTTTTTTTTGCGAAGCTTCAAAAGCTAAAATTAAAACCCATTTGAGCTGAAATTTTAATGAATCTTGTGACCGAATTTTAGATCTTGTTTCTCTATATTTTCGGAGATATGATCTGAGGAAGTTAGGGTTTTTGTAGGCTCCTGAATTCCATGTCAAATAGGTGACATTGGGAAAATCATCATAACTTTCTCTTTGAGCATTGGATTCAAATTTCATAAATAGTGACGGAAAAAGGACAGACTTTTTTTTATTAGGTATTGTTTTCAGGGCCAAAGGTAACAACAGTGACATGTGGCAATTCGTACAAGTTCACTCTATTGAACCAATCTATAATCAGATCATCATGGGAGATTGGGCATAAATTTTTCTTGAAGAATCCAATATTGATCAGACCTATGGGGTTGGAAAGAGGACTCATAGGGATACCACAGGACGAAATTTCAGACCCTAGAGAACCAAAATTACATAGATACAACAGATTCAATATCAAGCTCCTAGAAGGAAAAAAAAAATCATGCATTCAAGGATCATTGCAGTGAGTACCACACATCAACAGTCAAGGGTAAGTCTCCTACAGCAACGTATGTATGATTAGTGTTTACATTTGAATTTTGAGTATCATTTCTAAAATATGTTTTTGTAGGACAACATAAGTATATACAGTGTCTCAGCTATATCTCTGTCTCTGTATGTCACAGTTAGTTTTGTGGATGTCCTATTCTTGATACTACACATTTGATGCTATATATTCTTGATGCTACACCAAGTTTGCTAAATCTATATGATGTTGTAAGTTCATGTTACTTGTTGTTGTACCTAGAACTTGGTCCATCACAAGTCTAGGGTCTGTCATCAGTTTTTATTGTATATATCTTTAGGTCGGTTTTGGATATAGTCTTGCATAGAGTCCAGGTCTATATCAAGAGTGGTAGTCTTTGTCTACTGCTGCAACAAGTCAACAACAAAAGTGACAAGCACACTTCAGGTACGCATTGTAATTTTTATTTTTATTTATTCATTATTATGCACTTACATGTGTTTTGCAGGCAGAGGTAAGTTGAAGGGTATTTTGTTTTGTTTTGGGATTGGTTTCGCTGAGAAAATTTTGCATGTAGGTAGAAGAAGATCCAATTACAACATCAAGCAATAATTCAAGAGCAGAAGTATCAAATCAAAGGAAGCATTGTAACAGGACATCCTTGAAGACATGACAGCCTTACATATATTGTGAATTATTGTTAAGGCTAAGAGTCATCATTGTAAAGCTGTAAAAGATTCATTTATAAAAGAGTCTTCATTGTAAAATTGTAAAAGAGTCATTCTACCTAGAGTCGAAGAGGCCGTGTTGGGAGGTATAGGAGTCATTGTTGGAATGCTGGCATGGTTGGGATGCAGGTCATCGAGTGATTGGGTATTTGTTCAAGTACACGAAAATAATTGTACATCTTATTATATCATTGATTGTTGTCCCTGGTTTGGGAATCCACAGCCTTGTCTTATTTCAGTCATTATAGGGTGGTAGGGAGGTGTTAAGCAAGTGTATGAAGTTGCCTATAGGTTGGGGCCTGTGAACACTTCAGGGTGGTAGGGTGGTGCTAGGAAGAGTTGTGGCTTGCTAGGGTGTTGGGGCATCCATTCAGTTGATTACTGAAGAAAACAGGGGGTTGGGGCATCCTTCCAGTGGGATCTGGAGAAGAATGTTTTTCTATAATTCTAGGAAGTTGTTGTTTTCATTTTAGTTGCGGCTGAAGATTTAAGAATTTATTTGAAAAGCGTTCGGTGGTTTTTGACCGGAGGGGTTTTCCACCTAAAATTATTGTGCCTACCGCATTATTTTATTTACTGTTATTACTGCATAAACATTAATAATAATTGAAGATTAAATCATGCTCTTAAAAGATTTAAAAGTGATAATTGCTAAGGAATAATGATTCAACCCCCTCTGAGTATTTCCAACACAAAGTTCCCAAATATCAATCTATAAATTACCACATGATCACGGTTCTACGTTGTTTTTTCTTATTCAATTCACTTTAGATCACCATTATGGACCAAATCAACTATTTTGCCTCTCAAAATGTTATTTCATGGACCTCTCAAGTAGGTGAAGCTATGTTTATTTTCTAATTTCTAACCAATAATTCATTCAATACTAGAACAAATGTACTTGGAAAAGTTCTTGTCTCTTTTTGTTGCTCTCATATGCCCTTCCTTATTTGTCAAATTTTCCAAAGATAGAAAAAGGCCTTTATTTGGGGAGAACATATTCATGACACATTCTAAAACATATCCCATATTCTCATTATACCTTTTTCATTTCTTGGGAGTTTCCCTTGTGAGAAATGGTGATATAAATGGTTTTCTCACATAGATAGTTGTTGCTAAAGGAAATATGTTTAGAGGGTACTTTTTGCATGTAATTTGCATATTTATGAGGCCAAATCAAGAAAAATAGATATATGGGTTTGTGCCCAATATTTCCATTCAAGTAACCATGTTTGCAATTTTTTTAGAAAATGCACATGGAAGGTTGTGTAGACATGTGTTTAGGCCATATTTCAAACTTTTTTTCATTGTGTAGAAGTAAGCCAAAAGTCAATTATCTTGTACATCGAACCTTTTTTTGATCAAAAAGTTCGGTCCCTATAATATTAGTGTAGCCCCATATTTATTTTTTTTCTAAATTATGCTAAATTCTATTACTGAAACATAATGTTACACTGAGGCTTTGGCCTTTGCATGTCTGTGCCTTAGTTTAAGGCATATATCAGTAAAAACATATTGTGACTGCCCATAATGGGAAACCAGTCTAGTTCAAAAATGAAATTGTAAATATTATCTCGCTGCCCCTGTAGGGGAAACCAGCAATTAATCACAGTATCTAACCCATTTTTCAGAAAGCGAGGAAAGACATCAAAGAAACCAAATGACAACAAGTTTTTCAAAAAAGCCCTGAAAAAACCAGATAAAATAATTCCCGGAACCTAAAATTTGAAGACACATGGCATGTTGAGTAGTCGGTTGAGTGTCATGCTGGCAAGTCAAGTGTCATGTTGCGGTGACAGGTGTTCCTCAACAATGGGGCACCCGTAAGCATACATGTCATCTTCTTCCTGCGGCTTTACTCCCGTGTCATCATCCGCCTGATGGTCATGGTCCTTCTCCTCCACCGTTATCTTGTCCGGAGGAGTGTCCTGCTTCGCCCCTGTGTAGTGAGATCTTCTCTCAACCCGGTCTGGCTCCTCATTGGTATGGCATCCACCTCTGGTAGTTGGCTCCTCCCTGGTATGGCGTCCACCTCCGATAGTTGGCTCCTCGTGGAAGGTAATGGAGATGGTGGCGGTTATGATGGGTTGAATCAGGGAGCAACGGTAAGTGAACTGGGCTGAGCGGCTTGGCTGAGCGGCAGGGCTGCTGGGGAAATCAGAGGGCGAAGAGTCAGAATGCATCAGTTGGAGATAGAGAGCTCGTGAGTTTCCTCTGCCGCTGCGAGTATTTTGATATCGGCTTGTGGTCAGATGAGCCGAGGGGGAAGAGGTGTATGAGGCAGGAGATAGTGGAGAGCGAGGCAATCTGCCTATGCTGCTCCCCCTTCTGTTTCGTATTATGTGGCGTGTCCTAGGCATTTTGACACCGGGGGGAGGAGAATGTCTGTTGGGAGAAGGCTCAGAGTGATGAAAAGGCTCAGCAGATTTAGAGGTTGGGTCAAAGAAAGGAATAACAGCTGACACGGGGTGGAGAATGAAATTGTAGACCAAGCTCTGTGTAAAATGATTATCCGGGCAATTTCAATGCAGCATAGAATGTTGCAGCGCCTGCCCGTGGCAGTGCGAGAGCTCGATTCCGTTGCGGCCAGTGGGTAATGGCATTGCAGAGGCGAGGGATTAGAGACAAGGGAAATGGAGTGAAAATTATCTGAGGTCGCCATTAATCCAAGCCGAGGCGGGTAGACGTAGTTAGGTTGATTGCAGTGTCGACTTAATTGCCATTTATGGGCGCTGTTAATTTGGTTTATGAGATGGTGTGCAGGATTACGGAGGGCCATGTGGCCAGGCCACTTACCATCCCAATTTGTCGCCAACACATTATCCATGATGTACACCTGCATCCGGGACATGTAGCCCCCATATTATTGTTATGTAGGCCCTAATTATATTGTGACACTTTAGACTCCTATATATACCAAGGAGGTCTTGTCATTTTCATCATCCAAGAACTTTTCATTTATGTGATGTAAAAGGAGGTTTCCCCTTGAAGAATCTTATTTTCAAGTCATTGATTTATCTTTTCTTCTGTTTTTTGATTCGGTTATATAATATTTGGTTTCACGGTTGAATCCTAGGGTTTTGCTTCTTCGAACAAGTCATCTTGGAATTTCCACTATAACTATTTTTCTGAGAGGCTTCAAGAGGCTAAGCTTTTGACAACGTGGAGACAAATTCTTGATAAACATCACGTAAAATTTTAGAACTTGGTTCACTATAATTTTGGAGATATGGTCCATGGAAGTTATTGTTTTTGCATTCTCCATAATTATGTCTCAAATAGGGTTTTTGAGGAAAATTTTCATGGGCTGTAGTTTCTCATGTATCATTTTCAAGGCCAAAGATCAAAACAGTGACATGTGAAAAACCGTACAAGTTAGCTCTGCTAAACGAGTCCTATATCAAGTCATCTTGGGAAAATTGGCATAATTTTATCTTGAAGAATCCAATCTTGGTCTAACTTGTGGGGTTGTAAAGAATACATAGAGGGCTACCATAGAGAAAAATTTCATACTTTGGAGAGACGAAATTGCAGAGTTACAACAGTTGCAAAGTCAACCTTATCAACAAGCTCAAAATCAAGTTCTAAAAGGTATGTATTTCTAAATTTGCATAATTTTTATTTGAAAAATTAGCTTTAAGTGATTCAAAGTGAATAGTGAAGCATAGATATCATTAATTGGTTCTAAAATGTCTCCCAAACAAACAAAAAAGTCTACACCTGTTAAGCCATCAGAAAGCTCTACTATGACACATGAAGAAGAAAAAATGCAACATGATATATGAAAATTGCAGGAAAAAAAAAAAAAAAAAAATCTCTCACAAAGAGAAACCAAAAATGAATTGGCAGTGATTAATGTTAAGATGGATGGTTTAGAAGAAAAAATAAAAGGGGACATGGAAGTTTTAAAAGTAGACATTGAAGTTTTGAATGAAGGTTTGACAAAATTGTTGCAAGAAATGCTTTCTATTGGTGACAAGGTAGTCCATGGAACTCATGATGAAAAAAAATGTGAATCATGATTTTAGAGACTTTAACTCAGGGCTCAAGATCAACCATATTCCAAATATTGATATGAGTAAGTTTGATGGTAAGGATTCGATAACATAGATAATACAGAGGGAGCAATTCTTTGATCTACATGATGTGCCACACACACAAAAGGAACACATTGCATCTTTATATTTAGTACCCAATCAATGTGTGTGGTATCAATGGATTTTTTCTCGTAAACCAATTGTCACTTTGACAATTTTTACAGAGGAATTGATAGCACATTATGAGGATGCAAAGAGCACTCCCTTCTTTAGCCAAATGATAAATCTCAAACAAAAGGGTTCAATGGTGGAGCACTTTGAAGACTTACAAAGATTGAATATCAAGGTAACTGATATTTTAGAGGAGCATTTGATTGATGTCTTCATGGGGATTTTAAAGGATAATATCCAACATGAGGTTCTCCTTTGGAACCTAATTCATTGGAAAATGCATTCAGGGTGGCAAGAAAAGTAGAAAGAAAAATTGTGGCAATAAGGAGGTCTACCACTCACAGTTATAAAGATGGAAGTGTTGTTGCTCCTAGCCTCCCACAACCTACAAGGTTGACATTGCAATGACTAGAGGAAAAAAGAGAAAAAGGGATTTGTTACAATTGTTAAAGAAAATACACTAAAGGTCATAAGTGTGCTGAGAAGAAATTATTTTACATATATTGTGAAAATGATGAAGAAAAGGAACAAGAAATATAAAAAGAATAGTATATACACCAAGAACCAACCCTAGAGAAAGAAGAAATGAATCCAAAAATATCTTATAATGCATTGGCAGGGATTACCACTCCTCAAACTCTTAAGATAAAAGGATATATAAAGAAGAAAAGGTAATAATGTTTATTGATTCAGGTAGTACCCATAATTTTATTCATTATAAGATATCCAAGGAGTTGAATTGCTTTCTATATCCAGCACCAAGGTGTTAAGTGATGGTTTCAAATAGAGGAACTATACATTTCTTAGGTAAGTGCCATAATATCAAGCTAACGATGGGGGAATATATAAAAAATAGTTCAATGCTTTCCATTCCAATGGGTGGTGTTGATGTTGTATTAGAAGTCCAATGGTTACGATCTTTGGGGATGATAATTTTTAATTTTTAATAATTTTTTTTGGGAAGGAAACGAAATTGAATTAAGGAGTATCACAAGGAAACTAGGGAAGATAATCAACTCTAATGGCATGACAAGGATTTTGAAGAAAGGAAAACGAGGTGTAATTGAAAAATTATTCTCACTCTATGTTCAAACATTGAAATCATCAATTTCTCCATATCTCCAAAGAGTTATGGACTATCATTCCCATATATTTGAGACTCCCAAAGGTATCCAACCTATTCATGATCATGATAATGTTATTCACTTGATTCCAGGAATTGTTCCACCAAACATAAGACCTTACATATAACCCTATGCCCAAAAGAGTGTGTTAACGCTCAAATTTGCCCCAGGCTGAGGAAGGCAAAACTCAAGGCAACATCAAACCACGCTCAGCCTCGTAGCTAGCCCTACGAGGACAGAGAGGGCTCTCTCCGGGCCAATCTCAGAAAAATATAATCAATGAGGCTCGAGATGACTGAAATTGTAACTAATCTTAGGCTAGGTATTAAGTGCAGAAGTTTAAAGGTGAGTTTTTGGGGTTTTTGTTGAATCAAAGGGAAAGGCAATTTTGGGTGCGGGGATGAGACACAGTTTCTGTAGAGGTCTGATTGGAGCGAGGTAGGCAATTGCTTGATGCCTTAAAAGCTAATGAGGTGAGTAGATCAGACAAGTGAGGAGCTAAGGAGAGCAAGAAAACCTCAAGAGTTCTTCTTAAATAGATGAAAACATAGGATATCAAACAAATTTAAAGGCAGAGCATTACAGAGTATGAATTCTACCTTAACACTTCATTTGTTCAATTGCGGAAGATGAGAGAGGGAAAATGATACACATAACAAACTTACAAGTACTGAAAGAAGCACACCATCAAGACATAAAGCCACAAGAATTCCAAACAGTGCTGCAAAACCCTGGTCTTTCCTTTGCCAAAATGCTGAAGTAAAATGTACAATAAAGTCTCAAAGCCTCTTCCCAAAGAGTCCAACCCTGAAAATGACTAAGAAAATAAATAATATAGGCAAGCTAACTCATTCCCTTGCCTCTAGGGGTCGAGCTCATCATCCTAGGAGCTGTTTCAACCAATTATAAACAAAGCACTACAATCTAGGCAGTCAAAACAACTTGCCTCTATAAGGTAGGAAACTGATTCATTCATTTAATTTTCACTTTTTAGTGAATGATTCTTCTAGAACAAGTAATAAAGTGTCAAAATTACATCATGTTTCATTAATTACATCAAGAGGAGTGAAAAATAACATCGCAAGTCAAAACTGGTCAAACTGGCTTCATTTCCTGAGCTGAAGATGAAAATTGTGCCAAAAAGAAAACCCTGATGCGCCGCGCGCCTGAGCCCTATGCGCCGCCCGCCTTTCCACTTGCTTTTGGGGCACTTCCCGACATCCAAATTGAGCTCAGGTTGGCTTTTTGGAAAGCCCTGGATGTCTACTTTCCAACCAAAGTAAAATTTTCCAATTTGGTGTCCATTTGCCCCTCCAAAAGTTCATTCTCCCAAGACTGCTTCCTGTGTGTTCAAAAAGGGGCAGTGAGGTCATTTTTTGCATGTTTTTTGGGCTTTTGGGGACCCAAACCTTGATGAAATGCCTTGGCAATAGCTGAGCATGTATATTTCATCATGAAAAATCCAAAAATGCAAACCATTTGTGATTTGGACCTCCCAATCTTATGGGTCGCGCGCTGCGCGCTACGCGTTGAGCCAAAAAACCTGTTTTTAGAGCCAAAAATTCAAAATTGACAAAATTTTCTCCAAATTCCTTGAAATTTGGGCTGGGGGTCCCCAATCAAGTACCATGCTCAGCCAAAGAGGCTTCGGCCAAAATCCGAAGACGATCAAGCTCCTTTTGTCATTTTTTCTTCTTGACCGCTTTCTTCAATTTTGCCTTAAGACTCCTAATTCGTGCCTTGCAAACTAGGTTCGGGACCTTGTAATGCATAGCCATGTGTTTCAATAATGCATTGTCTCTATTGGCCTTTTTCAACCGTTCCTCCAAGTAGATGTTGACCCTTTCGAGATTAGCCTCTCGATCCTCATTTACCTGTTGCTCTAGAGAGGCGAACTCAATTTCTCTATGTTGGGTAGCTTGGCGATTCTCACGGATGTTCTGTAGCTCTATGATCACGTGCTGGTCCTCAAGCTGTTTATTCCGCTGCTCTAGATACCTGATATATTGGGTCTTCTCTGATTCTGAAGCTGTCTCATCATCATGAATAGTAACAAAACCTGATGGCTCACCTGAAGGCCTCTCCTCATGCTTGGGCTTCTTGCCCTTATCCTGTACATGCGGTGCTGCTGTCGAAAGCGAGGCCCCTTCCACACGAGGTGGAGATAACACTTGCTGTGCTGATGAAGTAAACGAGACCCCTTCCACCCTGGGTGGAGATAGTACTCGTCGTGTAGATGCAAATAATGCCCTGTGACCTCGCTGGTATGTCACATATGGAGGAGCACTTATATACTCAGTCTCGAGAATGCCTAGCTGGTGTGAAGGTGCTCCCTCATCATGAACTATCTCGGGAGGTGGCTGTATTGCTGCAAAGTAATCACGGGAGATGAAATCTTCCCAAGTAATGCCCTGTTGTGCCAACTGATGCATCACTGCGATTTTAAACAATGCATAATGATAGATGCTCTTATGCTGATGTGCTGGGCTCTTCCTTTGTACTAAAGGCACCATCCTCTCTATGTTGCGACGCATGAAAAACGGAATGTTCATCATACGTACCCTTGTGAAATGCATCAACAAACGAACATGGTACGCATATAGACGTGAGAATCTGCCCTCGCAACTGAAATATCGGATGATGAGTTTCATCAATGGTGCATACTCATCCCTTAGGAATTTGAAAGGAAAAACTGCACTCAAATGTCTTATATACCCGGGCTTGATATATGGCTCATAGTAGAATCTGTCTAACTGCTGGCGTTTACTCCATTCCTCCCCTACATTTGGTATCCCAGTGGCCTGAGCAATAGTCTCGGGTGACAAGGTGAAATTCACTCCGGCAAGGTTTACATGACCATCCTGCAAATGTAGAACAAATAAACGGACTAGTTCCCGATGATGTTGGATTCGTGAGATCAGCTCACAGTATTCAAAACATGATTGATACCGAAAACAATCCATTGCAAGTGGACAAGCTTGCAATTGAGCCAAAGAAGTAGGCTCCTCCTTGACATGCTGACCACTTTTGCCACCTTTGTGATACCTCCTTGGCACATTTACCTCCGGTGTAGAATCACTATCATAATCCTGCTCATAAGCTGACTCGGTCTCTGACATGTCTTTGAGAACAAGATAGTTGGAATATATATGTTGATGTATAAACTGTGTGTACAATTGCTTGTAAACTGTTTTTTTGCTCTAAGAATGTTGTGACCAAGGGGACACAAATGCACAAGGGAATATTAGGACAGGGGAAGCATTAGGGAATTAGGAATTTGGAAATAAAAACAAGGGACTTAGAAAAGGGAAGGGAAATGATAAGGATAATGTGTTTTGTAATAGAGGTGAGGGACTAGGATTTTGAGGGATTATAGTCTAGGATGAAGGAGGGAATTAATGGGGAGAATAAGGGTGAATTTGGGAATGGGAAATAAAGGGAAAGGGAGAAATAATGACAACCTTGGTTACATTCTGTTTTTGAAACCCTTACAGCAATTTTTACACTAAACCCTATAGCAATTTCATTGACAAGGAGGGCTCTTCACTTGGATTTCAAAGGCAAACATATCATGTAACATTACATTTATCTTTCAAAAACCAAGCACAAGTGATATATGTGAGCCTACCTACAATTTTGTGCGGAGAGGAGGCGAGTTCATGCACTTCTAACCAAATTTCGGGCTTAAAACCCCAGTGCGCCGCACGCCTTACCCAACGTGTCGCGCGCCTCTGATGCGCCGCACGCGTGTATTTTTGTACTGCAATTTCTTGCCTGATGCATCACGCGCCTAATCCAACGCGTCGCGTGCCCCTAAAACTGCTCCAACTTCCTTACAAATTCACAACTTCGCTTTGGAACGATGCTCTTCACTCTTGGCATGCAAAATGAGTTGAAAATGTCATGAAATATCTTTATAAAGACTCCCTTTTGATTTTTGCTTGGTCCATGACCCATTTTGTAATGTTTTGTCGTTGACACTTTTTCAGGATTAATAGACTTCTGACCTTTTTGGTTTCCTCCTTAAATTTGATTGAAATGATGATTTTCTTTGCAATTTTTTGCAGGGATAGCTGTGATATGCTTTGGCAAAGGAGACCAAGGCTGCACTTGGACGTTTCAAGAACTGAAATTTTTGAAGATTTTTACAAAAATGAGATGACGACTTATCTTCAAAACAGAGTTTTGAAGAAAAGTCCTAATTTATCTGTATAATGATAAAAATTATTGAAGTAACCACCTATCGAGGACATCCCTCTGGCCTGCTGGTCTTCTTAGACTTTGCAAAACAAGACTGACTCAAACCCAAGACCTAATGACCAAGAACCATTGTTATGACCCAAAAATTTGAAACAGGACTGTACATGACCTTTGAAGACTTGTTTTTATGAATAGACCTGAACCAGCAGTGCCAAGCAAGAGGGGAATGAGTAACACAACCATTCCGTCAGAGTTATGGCATGCCTAACGAAATGCAATTAATCAAAACTGATGGGACACCTAAACATGAAATGCAAAAAATAGCTTTGATCTCTGATGGAGGGATAACTAGACCGACTCTAACATTGGCTCCAATGGGGATGGTAGCTCCTTGGAGATGCCAAGAACCGCAGATCTCTGCAAGAGCTAGACAATGCTTTCATCCATTGGGCGATGGAGTCATTATTCCAACACAAAATTTTGAGAATTGAACGGAAAAAAAACAAAAACCAGTTTGACCAAAACAGACTCAAAACTAAAAGACTGATACAACTGACTTGACAAACTTAAACCAACTAACCTCTATTTTCATAATTATAGCCTTCACTGTGGGCCCCAGACTGAAGATGAGAAGTTAGTATACATGTGCAATAAAACAGAAGTAAAACAATATGTACAATGATGATGAAATGAGTAGAAAATACTCAGAAGTAGTATCTCTTTAACAACCGACCATTAATCGGCCCTCTAGGACATTCATCTCCATTCATTTCTTTGAGAAGGAAAGAGTTTTGGCCACGATATGCTGCAATCTTATAAGGACCCTTCCATAAGTTGTCAAATTTGCCGTGTTTTCCTTTGTCTTCATTCAGGGCATCCCATCTTAGGACTACCTCATCTAGCTGAAAAGTGTCTGCTTTTGCCTTCCTATCATAAATCTTTTTGATGCGCTCCTGCAATTTGAAAGTATTTTGCAATACCTCCTCCCATGTCTGCTGCAAATGTATCATTTGATTAATCCTCCTTTGCATGGGATCTTTGTCACTACCAGCTTCCTGAAGCAATTTGACTACTGGGACAGCAAGCGATGTAGGAAAAACCGTGTCTGTGTCGTATACCAACTCGAAAGGAGACATGCCAATAGACTTTTTCTGACTCACCCTATCAGCCCACAAAGCATTCACCAATTTCTTGTGCCAGTTCTTTTTATTAATTTCCAGCAATTTCTTTATGATATTAACCAAAGATTTATTAGATGATTCGGCCAATCCATTGCCTTGAGGATGATATGCAGTTGAGTGTCCTAGGCTGATATTGTATTTATAGCAAAATTCCACCATTCTCTTTGATTTGAATGCTGCTGCATTATCTGTGATTAGCTTACTAGGACATCCAAAATGTGACAAAATATTGGTTTCAAGAAAAGAAATGATTACCGCATCTGTGGCCTGTCGAGTAGCAATAGCTTCAATCCATTTTGTAAAATAGTCCGTGGCAGTCAATATCCATCTATGTTGTCCTGATGAGGCCGGATGAATTTCCCCGATGAAATCCAATCCCCACTGCTGAAAAGGCGCACTAACTTCAACAGGTTTGAGAGGCAAGGGCTGTAGTTTCCGCTTTCCTTCAAAAATTTGGCATTCATGACAATTTTTAACAGCCTTAAACACATCTGAAAACAACGAAGGCCAATAATATCCCGCCCTTAGAATCTTATTTGCTGTGGTTTTCCAAAACAAATGGCCCCTGCAATCTCCTTAATGAAAGTCCTTCACAACTCTTTGAGCTTCCTCCTCTACCAAACAATTCAATAACATTCCACCAGGGTCTTTCCAATATAATGCAGAATTTGGCAGCTTTCAATTTCAACGTTCTACTCTTGTTTCTAGGCATTTCGGGAGGTGAAGACAAATTCTGAAGTACATATAAAATATCAGCATACCAAGGAGAAGAAAGAAACATATTAGATACCTGAACTGGCATACTCTCTTCATCTTCATCGGTCATGGCCGCAATCAAATTTATGTCTAGAACTTGCAGATTTGTTTCAGCCATTAGTTTTGCAAGTCCTTGTCCTTTGATCAACTTGGTTGGTTTAATCTCCACATCATATTCTAACAATGCAGCAATCCACTTACCTCGTCTTCCCTCTGGGTCTGTTTGTACCAAAACGTCTTTAATTGTTGCACTAGGAACATATGCTATTATGTGGGAATGCAGTATATATACATGGAAGTATTTCAAAGCTTTTACAAGCGCAAGTGCTTGTTTCTCAATGATATTGTATTTCAATGCTCCCTCTCTTATAATCCGACTGAAAAATGCAATGGGTCTTTCAACTCCTTCTCTTTTTTGCATTAATACGGCTGCCAATGTGTGCTCAGAAGCAAATGAAAACAAAATGAAGTCTTGTGTGTAGTCTGGGCTGATCAAAGTAGGGGCTGAAGAAAGAGCTAATTTTATCAAATTGAATGATTTTACCGCCTCCTCGGTCCACTTTACCTGACTGTCCTTTTTCAGCATATTCGTGATTTCTTTAAGATGCTCAGCTAGATTTGGAATGAAGCAACGCAGAAAATTAAGTTTACCATTGAATGATTGTATTTCTTTCTTGTTCCGGCGCTTTTCAAGCTGCTGAATGGCTTCAACACGTGCGGGGTCCACACAGATGCCGTCTTTTGATATGATGTGGCCCAAGAGCTTGCCTTCACTCATGGCGAAAAGGCTCTTTTTTGGATTCAGCGAAATGCCATATTTTCTGCACTTTTGAAAAACAACTTTCAGATGATATAAATGTTCCTCGTCAGTCTTTGAAAATACAGTTAAATCATCAAGGTAAACAACCAAAAATACATCTTTTCGTTAGTGAAGGCCATGTCCATTACGCGCTAAAACGTAGCACCTGCATTTTTTAAACCAAAAGGCATTTTGGCATAATGGAAGGTTCCCCACGGAGTGGTGAAGGCTGTTTTGTCTCGATCATCTTCATGGACCAAAATTTGATTATATCTAGAATACCCGTCGAGTAATGACATCCTTGATGCTCCAACTACTCGTTGCAATATATGATCCATCTTTGGCAATGGATAGTTATCTTTTAAGGACACCTTATTCAAATTTCTGAAGTCAATACATAAACGGATCTCACCTGTTTTCTTTCTTACAGGCACCAAATTTGATATCCAATCAGAAAATCTGATAGGCACAATGATTCCTGACTTATATAACCTATTCACCTCTTTTTCAATCGATGGTAGCAGCTTAGGATTGATCCTCCTCAACTTTTGCCGAAATGGCTTCTGATTTGGTTTGATTGGAATAGTATGCTGAATGATATTAGTATCATATGTTTTCAGATCGGAATAATCCCATGCAAAAACATTTACAAATGAAGACCACAATCTGATATACTCTTCCTTTACCTTTGGTGTCAATGATTTGGATAACTTTACCGTCTTAGGGTCCTGAGCCGTTCCAATATTTACCTCTTCAACTCCTTTTTCTGTTCGCTGCAATGTTAGTTTTCGGGCCACATCGTCTTGATCAAAAAGCTCCTCTAAAGGTATCAAACCTTTAGGAATCACATTATCTTTGAGCTGTAATACTTCCATCTGATTTATTTGCAACTCATTGCTACCATCATCATTTTCTGCATCCATTAAAACATTTTCGAACTCACCTTTATTTTGCAGAAAATCATTGATCTCCTCATCATTTTGGAAAACTTGCTAATGTCTTTGATTATCCGGGACAGTGGGACGGTGCTTCACATGGATTTCAAATTTATTACTTGAGTTCATAGGAATTTTCAGATTGCTGGCCGCCTTAGCAAGTGCATCTGCAATGCTATTTTGAACACGAGGCACACACGTCAATGTATAATCTGAAAATACTTTCAATATATCTAAAACAGCATTCTGGTATGCCCGCATCTGAGGGTGTTTTGTTTGATATTCGCCTTTAACTTGCTTGATCACTAATTCAGAGTCTCTGTACACGGCAATCCTCTTAGCATTTAGCTTTCTTAAAATTTTCAGGCCAGCAATCAAAGCTTCATATTCAGCTTCATTATTTGAACAATCAAAAGCAAGTTTATAAGAACATACCCGGACATTACTTGGTACTTTGTCTGAGACAGAAAAAGGACTACGTACCCAAATTCCAATCCCAGCACCATCATTACCTACTGCTCCATCAAAATCCATGGTCCATAAACCATCTTCCTCTTCTGCCAAGTGCTGAAAGGTTGTCTGTTGTGATTTTTCTGTTTGTTGTCCATTACTTCCAGCTAATTGCTCGGTGATGCTCTGCTGTTCCTGACGTTCTTTCCTTAGGACTTCTCTGAAATTCTCTGCTATTTCTGGGATATCATTTATTACAACTAACTGACTATCAATATCATTTAAACTATCTGAATACAAAACAAAAGATTCAAGATCTGTATGTAAATAACTGATAGGATGATTGATTGGTTTCTCCTTGCTGGTAATCATATATTTCATTTTCTGTTCCCGGTACAACTTTCTCATTTGGCCAAACACGGGAATCGTTGCATAAGAGAAATCAAGCTGAATTGTTCCTTGCAATTTGGCCCCCCAAGATCGAGAAAGGAGCATACCAAAGCGAGGAGGAATGTCGGCCACAACAACGTCCATCAAGACATTCTTTGCAGGGATCTGATCCAAACTCACAACCAAATCTTTGATTAACCTAATACATCTCACCCGGCTGGAATCAAAAGAGTAGAGATCATGATATTTCCTAGTGATATCCAAACCCAACTTTTCCATGATGGCCTTTGGCATAAGATTGTGGGAAGCGCCAGTGTCAAACATAGCATTATGCAATACAAACTCATGCAGCCTTAAACTTATATAAAAAGGAGGTACTTCTAACTCACCACTTAATGCTGGTCCAAATATCAATTCCGGCTGATCATCCTCAACACTGACCATATCAGATATTGGGTCAAAATTCAGAATTCTGGAGACTTGTCCTCTATAGTTGTTGTTCTTCATGAGCTCAGTTAATGGAATAGACACCTTCAATTTAGAAATTTCATTCTCCAAATTAAACGAAGAAGTCTTGTCCACTTCTTTGGCTGGAACATCTTTCTTTTCAGGTTTATCCTTTGGTATGCTGATCTGATTTACCCTTTCATCTGCTAGGATCTCATTTGCTGGAATGGGCTTGCTGGTCATAGGGTCAGCACTCTCTTTACCTTTCTTTGATGCAGTTGATGTTTCCTCTTTAGATGCTGGAACTTCTTTTCTCTTTTGGATGGAATTTATGGGAACATTTCTGCCTCTTATTGATAATTGGCGCTGCTGAGCAGACAATGCATTCATATAACCTCTCTGATACTCATCTGACTCTTCCTCCAAAGCGATCTCATTTGCTAAGATAAAATCTGCATCATTTTGAACTGCTGATCTTGCTGTCTTTTCATCATCTTCAGTGATAAATGTGGGCATGTCGTCAAGAGTAAAAAAATGATTTTCTTCTCCAATTACCTAATCATCATCATCTGACTCAGGACCAACAAAATTCTACTGGAGAGGTGTCTTCACTTGCTGCTGTTGTGATGGTGTATCTTGTGTTCGCTGTTCACGTTGTTTGATCCTAAATTGTGGATGTTGCTGACCACGAAAATTAGGATTCCGAATCTGCGTTTCGGGCTTGTCGATAGCTAACCTTTCAATCATTTTTTCTACCTTGCGAAGAACTTGGTCTGATGTAGAAGCTTCTTCCTTTATAGTAACCTTCCTTTCAGCTTTCATTCTAGCTCTCTTATCATTCAAATTTGCTTCAACACTGACTGCAATTTTCTACATCTCTTCTAAGGTGGCCGGATCTCTCTCCCTTAGTTGGTATGCCATGTCTGGATCAAAACCATCGGGGAACTTGAGCAGCGCTGATTTTCTGGTTGGTTTTAAATCATCCGGAATTGCATTGTATACTGCATTAAATCTGATACAATAGTCTTGAACGGACTCTCCAACATTCCTTTTAAGCTTAGTATATTCGGCATTGATTTGCAGCGGATCTTTCTTCACTTCCCAGCGTTCTAGAAATTGTCTTTTGAGATCATCTAATGTAGGAATACTTCTGGCTGGCAGATTTCTAAACCACTTCCTTACCTCTCCACCAAAAGTCTGCACGAATAACCTCATAGTCACATTTTCTTCATCGATTTCATGAAGATCAAAGAAATCCGCCATCTTATCCACATGCTGTTGAGCTGTGATATTCTAAGGTGTGCCATCAAACAAAGGAATTTTACTTTTATAATCTGCAGGCATGTCATTCAAAACTTGAGGCAAAGCGAGGGGTGCAAACCGAGCTGCCATTGCTTTTGGAGGATTTGGTCTAGGGGTAGTTGGAGGAGTAGGTGTAGCTGTAGTATGTGAGGTATGTAGGGGTGTATGTGGAGGAAAAACCACGTGGGATGAAGAAGGGGAAATGACTGTAGATTCGGGATATGTAATTATGGGAGAAATGGAGATGAAAGGGGGTTCGGTCTGCTCGTGCAAAGCAGAAGCCGTGATAGTATATCCAATGTTGGCAGATGCAGCTTCTAGAAAATCAACCAGATTTGCAGCTTGAATATCTGTCTGAAGTTGTCGTAGGATAAAATTTTCAACCACTTTATTGTTTCTCTCGATTTCAAGGGCAACAGCAAAATCAGGATAGGAAACTAGAGAATCAAGTGCACTTTCAGATTTAGTTTTAAACAACGATAGTTCAAACCTCTCGTCAAAATCAATTTCTTCAAAATACTTAAAGATAGCCGGACATGAATGAGATTTAAATATGAGACTAGGATCTGAAGCCAGCTTGTTATTTTCAAAATATCAAGGAACAAAACAACTGGTCAGCCTGTGAAAACTCTCAACTTATCATCCAAAAGCTCAGAGTTTACAAATGTACTGGGGTGCTTCAAATGTCACGGTCACAAGCTAAACCGGAGATTGACTGAAGTAGCTTTGATCTACTTGCGCTAATGCAAAGCAAAAGCGTTTCGAAGGCTACCTGGCTAATCTTCAGGCTCCGTCTGTAGCTTATGAGAGAAATGACATCAACGGGCAAACCATTCTAATCGTCCCTAGTATGGTCGCCACTATGTTAACGCTCGAATATTCCCCAGGCTGAGGAAGGCAAAACTCAAGGCAACATCAAACCACGCTCAGCCTCGTAGCTAGCCCTACGAGGACAGGAGAGGGCTCTCTCCGGGCCAATCTCGGAAAAATATAATCAATGAGGCTCGAGACGACTGAAATTGTAACTAATCTTAGGCTAGGTATTAAGTGTAGAAGTTTAAAGGTGAGTTTTTGGGGTTTTTGTTGAATCAAAGGGAAAGGCAATTTTGGGTGCGGGGATGAGACACAGTTTCTGCGGAGGTCTGATTGGAGCGAGGTAGGCAATTGCTTGATGCCTTAAAAGCTAATGAGGTGAGTAGATCAGACAGGTGAGGAGCTAAGGAGAGCAAGAAAACCTCAAGAGTTCTCCTTAAACAGATGAAAACATAGGATATCAAACAAATTTAAAGGCAGAGCATTACAGATTATGAATTCTACCTTAACACTTCATTTGTTCAATTGCAGAATATGAGAGAGGGAAAATGATACACATAACAAACTTACAAGTACTGAAAGAAGCACACCATCAAGACATAAAGCCACAAGAATTCCAAACAGTGCTGCAAAACCCTGGTCTTTCCTTTGCCAAAATGCTGAAGTAAAATGTACAATAAAGTCTCAAAGCCTCTTCCCAAAGAGTCCAACCCTGAAAATGACTAAGAAAATACATAATATAGGCAAGCTAACTCATTCCCTTGCCTCTAGGGGTCGAGCTCATCATCCTAGGAGCTGTTTCAACCAATTCTAAACAAAGCACTACAATCTAGGCAGTCAAAACAACTTGCCTCTATAAGGTAGGAAACTGATTCATTCATTTAATTTTCACTTTTTAGTGAATGAATCTTCTAGAACAAGTAATAAAGTGTCAAAATTACATCATGTTTCATTAATTACATCAAGAGGAGTGAAAAATAACATCACAAGTCAAAACTGGTCAAACTGGCTTCGTTTCCTGAGCTGAAGATGAAAATTGTGCCAAAAAGAAAACCCTGATGCGCCGCGCGCTTGAGCCCTATGCGCCGCCCGCCTTTCCACCTGCTTTTGGGGCACTTCTCGGCATCCAAATTGAGCTCAGTTTGGCTTGTTGGAAAGCCCTGGATGTCTACTTTCCAACCCAAGTGAAATTTTCCAATTTGGTGTCCATTTGCCCCTCCAAAAGTTCATTCTCCCAAGACTGCTTCCTGTGTGTTCAAAAAGGGGCAGTGAGGTCATTTTTTGCATGTTTTTTGGGCTTTTGGGGACCCAAACCTTGATGAAATGCCTTGGCAATAGCTGAGCATGTATATTTCATCATGAAAAATCAAAAAATGCAAACCATTTGTGATTTGGACCTCCCAATCTTATGGGTCGCGCGCTGCGCGCTACGCGTTGAGCCAAAAAACCTGTTTTTAGAGCCAAAAATTCAAAATTGACAAAATTTTCTCCAAATTCCTTGAAATTTGGGCTGGGAGTCCCCAATCAAGTACCATGCTCAGCCAAATAGGCTTTGGCCAAAATCCAAAGACGATCAAGCTCCTTTTGTCTTTTTTGCTTCTTGACTGCTTTCTTCAATTTTGCCTTAAGACTCCTAATTCGCGCCTTGCAAACTAGGTTCGGGACCTTGTAATGCATAGCCATGTGTTTCAATAATGCATTGTCTCTATTGGCCTTTTTCAGCCGTTCCTCCAAGTAGATGTTGACCCTCTCGAGATTAGCCTCTCGATCCTCATTTACCTGTTGCTCTAGAGAGGTGAACTCAATTTCTCTATGTTGGGCAGCTTGGCGATTCTCATGGATGTTCTGTAGCTCTATGATCACGTGCTGGTCCTCAAGCTATTTGTTCCGCTGCTCTAGATACCTGATATATTGGGTCTTATCTGATTCTGAAGTTGTCTCATCATCATGAATAGTAACAAAACCTGATGGCTCACCTGAAGGCCTCTCCTCATGCTTGGGCTTCTTGCCCTTATCCTGTACTTGCGGTGCTGCTGTCGAAAGCGAGGCCCCTTCCACACGAGGTGGAGATAACACTCACTGTGCTGATGAAGTCAACAAGACCCCTTCCACCCCGGGTGGAGATAGTACTCGTCGTGTAAATGCAAATAATGCCATGTGACCTCGCTGGTATGTCACATATGGATGAGCACTTATATACTCAGTCTCGGGAATGCCTGGCTGGTGTGAAGGTGCTCCCTCATCATGAACTATCTCGGGAGGTGGCTGTAATGCTGCAAAGTAATCACAGGAGATGAAATTTTCCCAAGTAATTCCCTGCTGTGCCAACTAATGCATCACTACGATTTTAATCAATGCATAATGATAGATGCTCTTATGTTGATGTGTTGGGCTCTTCCTTTGTACTAAAGGCACCATCCTCTCTATGTTGCGACACATGAAGAACGGAATGTTCATCATACGTACCCTTGTGAAATGCATCAACAAACGTACATGGTGTGCATATAGACGTGAGAATCTGCCCTCGCAACTGAAATATCGGATAATGAGTTTCATCAATGGTGCATACTCATCCCTTAGGAATCTGAAAGGAAAAACTGCACTCAAATGTCTTATATACCCGGGCTTGATATATGGCTCATAGTAGAATCTGTCTAACTGCTGGCATTTACTCCATTCCTCCCCTACATTTGGTATCCCAGTGGCCTGAGCAATAGTTCCGGGTGACAAGGTGAAATTCACTCCGGCAAGGTTTACATGACCATCCTGCAAATGTAGGACAAATAAACGGACTAGTTCCCGATGATGCTGGATTCGTGAGATCAGCTCATAGTATTCAAAACATGATTGATACCGAAAACAATCCATTGCAAGTGGACAAGCTTGCAATTGAGCCAAATAAGTAGGCTCCTCCCTGACATGCTGACCACTTTTGCCACCTTTGTGATACCTCCTTGGCACATTTACCTCCAGTGTAGAATCACTATCATAATCCTGCTCATAAGCTGACTCGGTCTCTGACATGTCTTTGAAAACAAGATAGCTGGAATATATATGCTGATGTATAAACTGTGTGTACAATTGCTTGTAAACTGTTCTTTTGCTCTAAGAATGTTGTGACCAAGGGGACACAAATGCACAAGGGAATATTAGGACAGGGGAAGCATTAGGGAATTAGGAATTTGGAAATAAAAACAAGGGACTTATAAAAGGGAAGGGAAATGATAAGGATAATGTGTTTTGTAATAGAGGTGAGGGACTAGGATTTTGAGGGATTATAGTGTAGGATGAAGGAGGGAATTAATGGGGAGAATAAGGGTGAATTTGGGAATGGGAAATAAAGGGAAAGGGAGAAATGATGACAACCTTGGTTACATTCTGTTTTTGAAACCCTTACAGCGATTTTTACACTAAACCCTACAGCAATTTCATTGACAAGGAGGGCTCTCCACTTGGATTTCAAAGGCAAACATATCATGTAACATTACATTTATCTTTCAAAAACCAAGCACAAGTGATAGATGTGAGCCTACCTGCAATTTTGTGCGGAGAGGAGGCGAGTTCATGCACTTCTAACCAAATTTCAAGCTTAAAACCCCAGTGCGCTGCGCGCCTTACCCAACTCGTCGCGCGCCTCTGATGCGCCGCGCGCGTGTATTTTTGCACAGCAATTTCTTGCCTGATGCGTCGCGCGCCCCTGAAACTGCTCCAACTTCCTTACAAATTCACAACTTCGCTTTGGAACGATGCTCTTCACTCTTGGCATGCAAAATGAGTTGAAAATGTCATGAGATATCTTTATAAAGACTCCCTTTTGATTTTTTCTTGGTCCATGACCCATTTTGTAATGTTTTGTCGTTGACACTTTTTCAGGATTAATAGACTTCTGACCTTTTTGGTTTCCTCCTTAAATTTGATTGAAATGATGATTTTCTTTGCAATTTTTTGCAGGGATAGCTGTGATATGCTTTGGCAAAGGAGACCAAGGCTGCGCTTGGACGTTTCAAGAACTGAAATTTTTGAATATTTTTACAAAAATGAGATGACGACTTATCTTCAAAACAAAGTTTTGAAGAAAAGTCCTAATTTATCTGTATAATGATAAAAATTATTGAAGTAACCACCTATCGAGGACATCCCTCTGGCCTGCTGGTCTTCTTAGACTTTGCAAAACAAGACTGACTCAAACCCAAGACCTAATGACCAAGAACCATTGTTATGACCCAAAAATTTGAAACAAGACTATATATGACCTTTGAAGACTTGTTTTTATGAATATACCTGAACCAGCAGTGCCAAGCAAGAGGGGAATGAGTAACACAACCATTCCGTCAGAGTTATGGCATGCCTAACGAAATGCAACTAATCGAAACAGATGGGACACCTAAACATGAAATGCAAAAAAGAGCTTTGATCTCTGACAGAGGGATAACTAGACCAACTCTAACAGAGTGAAATTAAACATATGGTTGCAAAAATGCTAGATGAAGGTATAATTCAATGTAGCCAAAGTTCTTTCTTTTCTCCTGTAGTATTGGGGCACAAGAAGGATGGATCATGGCGCATGTTTCCATATTATAGAGAGTTCAATAAGCGTGACTATTAAATATAAATTTCCCATTCATGTCATCGATGAATTGTTGGATGAATTACATGGAGCAATTTATTTCACCAAGTTGGATCATTGTGCCAGATATCATCAAATTAGAATGAAGGCATAAGACATTCCAAAAACAACATTCAGAACTCATGAAGGTCATTTTGAACTTTTAATCATGCCTTTTTACCTTACTAATGCACCTTCCACATTTCAAGGTTTGATGAATTCCACTTTCAAACCATTTCTTAGAAAATTTGTGTTAGTATTTTATCATGATATACTAATCTACAACAAGCCTTGGAAAGATCATGTTCAACATGTTGATAGGGTGTTTAAACTATTGGAGGAGAAACATTTGTATGCAAAACTCTCCAAATGTTTCTTTGGGGTACAAGAGGTGGAATATTTGGTTCATATTGTATCTCATGAGGGTGTTAAGGTAGACCCTAAAACAATTAAATCCATCAAGGAATGGAAAATCCCCACAACCCTAAAGCCTCTTCGAGGATTTCTCAGGTTGAAAAGGTATTATCACAAGTTTTTTAAGGATTATGGGAAAATAATAGCACCTCTAACAACATTACTGAATAAATATGCATTTTTTTGGACTCAAGAAACAACTAAGGCCTTTGAACATCTTAAAGAGGCAATGTGCCAAGCACTAGTCTTAACTACACCAAACTTCATAGCAACCTTTATTTTGGAATGTGATGCCTCAGAAAATGGAATTGGTGTTGTTTTAATGCAAGAAGGAAGACCCATTGCTTTTGAAAGTCATCCAATCAAGGGAAAGTATTTACAAAAACCTATTGATGAGAAGGAAATGTTGGAAATACTACATGCCCTTAAGAAATGGCGCCCTTACTTAATGGGAGGACACTTAAAGGTAAAAATAGATCATGATAGTCTTAAATACTTTTTGGAACAAATATTATCTTCATAATAGTAGCAAAAATGGGTCACAAAGATGTTTGGTTATGCCTTTGAAATCATCTACAAAAAGAGAAGCAAAATGCTGTTGTAGATGCACTCTCAGGAAGGGATGAGGATTTGGAAGAATTGCTTTGTGGCACTTCAATTATCCATCCTGATTGGATAACTGAAGCAAGGGATGAATGGAAGAATGATGAAGAGGTGTGGACACTCATTTAAAAGTTACAACAATATCCCAATACGTTTGTTACATTTATCCAGAAAAATGATTCATTATGGTACAAAGATTGCTTATACCTATGTAATAACTCCTAACTCCAATAAAAGATTCCTTTGGAATTGCACACCTCTCCTTTAGGAGGGAACTCGACATTTAAAAAAACTTACCATAGGGTCAAGAAGGAAATTTTTTAGAATGGCCTTAAATCTAATATTCAAAAGTTTGTGGCAGAATGTTTAGTTTGACAACAAAATAAAGATGCGACAATTAAAACCCCAGGTCTGTTACAAACTTTATCCATTCTAAGTCAACATTGGGAGGAGGTTTCAATGAATTTTATCACAGGTTTACCCAAGTCTGAAGTAAATACTGTCATCATGGTGGTAGTTATTAGACTTGCCAAGTATGCACACTTTTGTGCACCATATCATCCTTTCAAAGCCAGTACAGTTGCTACTACATTTATGGAAATAGTTCAAAAGCTACATGGAAACCCAAAGATTATTGTAAGTGACATAGATCCCATTGTCACTGGAAATTTTTGGACATAATTATTTTCTTGTATTGGTACTCAATTAGTTCATAACTCATCTTACCATCCTCAATCTGAAGGGAAAGCTGAGATAATGAAAAAATGTTTGGAAGGATATCTTTGTTTCTTTGTATCTAATAAAAAACACAATGGTTCAAGTGGTTACCTCTAGCATAATGGTGGTATAACACTTCCTTCCATACCATAATAAAAATTACCACAATTATGGCACTTTATGGATATCATCCATCATCTAGCACATCGTCTTTAAGAGAAAATTCTAAGGTTCAAACAGTGGAAGATCACATCTAGCAATCAACAAAAAGTTCTCTAACTCTTAAAGGATAACACAATTATAGCAAAAAATCTAATGAAACAAGAAGCAAATCAAAATCGCAGTGAAAGAAGTTTTGACTTAGGTGATTGGATATTTTTACAGCAAAAAATATATAAACAAATGTCCCTCAAGCAGTCTAAGAATGATAATAAATTATCACCCAAGTACTATAGTCCTTACAAGGTGTTGTAAAAGATTGGGATTATGGCATACAAGTTTTAGTTGCCTGCATATTCGTGAGTACACCCAATTTTCCATGTTTCATGCTTAAATAAGGTTATAGGTGAAAATATTTTAGTTCAAACATTATTTCCAAAATTTGACGAGGAAGGAAAAATCATATTGGAGCCTGAAGTAGTCATGGAAACATGAACCTGACAGCTACAAAATTGATCAATTTAGAGTATCTCATTAAGTTGAAGAACTTACTCACTGAAGTTTCCACATGGGAGGATGAATATTTTGTACATAAGCATCCATAACTACTCAAGCGTTGAGGACAACACTTTTTTGAAGGAGAGGGGCATGTTAGGTCCCTATTATACTAGTGTAGCCCCTATATTGTTATTGTTGTGACCCATATAAGCCCACTATTGTTATTTTCGTGCCCCATATAAGCCCACTATTGTTATTGTTGTGCCTCATATAAGCCCACTATTGTTATTGTGTGCCCTTACATTATTATTGTTGTGTAGGCCCTGCTTATATTGTGACCCTTTAGACCCCTATATATACCAAGGAGGTATTTTCGTTTATATCATCCAAGAATTGTTCATTTATGTGATGTAAAAGGAGGTTGCCCCCTTTAAGAGGCTTATTTTCAAGTTGTTGATCTATATTTTCTTCTGTTTTGTGATTTGCTTACATAACACAAAATGAAAAAACAAAAGTTCATTAAGGTGGTAAATGAGGAAACACTCCTTATTCCATTAGAAGCACTCAATTTTGCCTTAAAATGAGTTGGAGCATGCATTTTTGCCCAAAGGTTTGTAAAAGAAAGAAAAAAAGGTCAAATTTGCCAACTTGACATATTTTGTACAAGTAAATGAAAAAGAGATGACAAATTATAAAGCTTAGGTTTTGTTAACAATGTGATAATATTTAGCTATCATATCTTACTTTATAAAAAGGAGATGTCTACAAGACTACTTAGGCGTTTGCGACATTGTTTTTGAAAAAACAAATTGAAAAAAGTTAGTTTCCTATAACTTAAAATCCATCAATTGGGTTTCTCTAACTTTTTTATGAGCAGGGGTATTATGATTAAATCAATATGCTTACCAAAAATCATTGACAACTAGACTGGTATTTGTGAGATATTGGTTCTTTTGCAGGCCTAGGTTGTCATCTAGAGATTTGGTTGAAATATACATTGTTGGGCTATGAATGAATGCACGTGAGCTTATTTTTAAAGTTTATTGGATAAGCATAGTATTATCTTTTTCAGCAAGAATGAGAATAAAATGTAACTATTGTCACACAAGAACCAACACTTACAAATTTGTGGTTGTCACACTAGAACCAACCACAAGATGCTCAATTGAAATTCAAGTCCAAGAAGTGTTTTCACACAAAAACCAAAACTTATCAAAATTATGGTTGCCACATAAGAACAAGCTAGAAGCCCCGGATGCGGGTGTCACCAGGCATGGCGTGCCACATGCTCAGCATGTGCCGCCACGTGAAGAGCGAAGGGAGTTAATGTCCAGGGCCGCCGAAACGTTAAGAAGGGGGAGGCGCGGCAGAGATCTTTATGGCGACGCTGGGAACGATGGAGAGCCCGCAGCGGGAATTCAATGCCTGCAAATCCCAAGAGAATGAATGCAAGGTTAAATGGGAAATAATGTTGCTGCTCAGGGCTCAAAGAGCCAAGCCAGCAACACAAAGTTCTGAGGGCAGAAGGAACGCATCTGAGGCAGGAGGTGAAGGCGTTCACCTGAGCGACGTTTGCTTCTTGCTGGCTCATCCTGTGTGTGGTACCTGGGCAATTGAACTCGGCTTTGTTTGGAGTTGGGGACGGCACTCAGGCAGCAGAAAGAGTTGGGATTTCAAACCCACAAGTTCGTTCTTGGAGCAATTTGAAGGAATCGTGGAAATCATGGCGCGACTGCGGGAGAGACAGCCGAGCAGGAGGGGACCTGGACGCGGGACATCTTCTCGCACCCCTGCAGAAGATGAACAGCATCACTGCTGTTGCTTCTACTGCTACAGGAGGGCGGGAGCCTTACCAGTTCCGGCCAATCAGTTCTTGGAGGTGGGCAGCTCCAGTGAAGGTGAGCCCGTGCTTCCAGCTTTCGGCTCAGTTGTTTTCACATTGGGCAGCTCGCAGGGAAACACATGCATCAATGCGCATATATCAGTCCTCTTTACGAAGGTTCCGGAGGAGAACGACAAGGGAAAGCAACCGGTTTCGGCTGAGATGCCTCCTGAAGGCAATAGCGAGGATAGTCCAGTGTTGCAGCCTCCAATTGAAAAGGGCAATCCAGGGAAGGAGCCGCAGCAAGCCCCTCCTCAGCCTCCAGAGCAGATTCCGCCGGCCACTGAGAAGGATCCCTGGGCAATGTGGGCTGGTGTTCCTGAAGGCCAAGGATGGTGCTATATCATTGAGGAAGAGCCTAAAGACTAATCCTCAGAGGCACTCTCTGGTTTACTTCTCTCGCTATGTTTATATGCTTTTAGTTCTTTTTCATACTCTATGTCTATCTGTTATGTGTCATGGCAAGGTCCACTATGAGTCTTTTTGCTGGACGCCCCTGCACGGGCTGCTAAACTACTGTCTAAGTTCAAGTCTGTGTCAGATGTTTTGGTTTATCATGGAGATGATGCCCCTGCGTGGGCAAATTCTGTGTCAAGCAAGGTCTTCCAAGGTGCCACAGTTGGCCCTGGACAAACTGTTTTTCTGCATGTAATGTTACCTGTATATAATATAATCGATTAGCTAGTTTTACTGAGAAAAAAAAAAGAACAAGCTAGAAGAAACTCAGCTGACATTCAAATACTTTTCAGAGAAGGAAGACCCCATCACATAGTTGAAGAAAATTAGATGCAAGATTGCATGAGGACATGCAACATCCTTAAATAAGGAGAATGTTTAGTCATGAAAATGACCATCTTTTCACATCATTTTCACCATCTTTTCATAACCTTGTTGAAAATGGCAACAAGAAATGCTAAAAATAGAAGTGCTAAAAATAGCAGTTTGGGTACAAGTGCTGGATTGAGCAACATGGAATGAAAAATGGAAGTGTTAAAAATAGCATTCTATTTTTAGCAGTTCGGGATGGATTCCTATTTTTAGTCAGTCCCTAGACTAAAATAGGAAGTAAAATTCGAATTTGAACTTAACAGCAGTTTGAAAATAAATTAAGTAATTCACCATGAGTTAATTAGTTGTGAAAAATCAAACATGAAGTCTATGTGAGGACATGCAACAATTTATCTATTAATTGAGGAATTTATCCATCGGTTAAAGAGATAAGGATGAGTTCTAATCTGAGTAGTAATTAGTTGGCCCAGTTAATTGAGTCAAGTCTAGTTATAATTGATTTAAATAGTTTGTTTAAATTAAGTAAGTTCAGTTAGGTAATGCATGATTGCATATAACTGTTGCACTTCAAATAACTGAAAATTCTCTCATGAATAACTCATGCATGTCAGTTCAAACAGAGACCCAGTTGAGATCAGAGAAGGGACAGTGTAATATCAGTTGGATGAATATTTTTCCTATAAAGGAAGCTCATCCATGATGAGGATTTATCTCCTTCAAGATTGCGTAGTTGGATCAGAGGTTAGTGAGTGTGTGAAGAGGCCAATTCACACAAGTGGTTGCACTGGACCCCAATCAAAATTGTGCAAAGAAATAGGAGGCTTGGGGGGCAGACCAAAGGTTAGATAGAGGCCTTTGACTGTCTATGAGTAGCAGAGGTATTACAGAGAGAGCAGGATAGCTTTTGAGCTGATTCTTTTTGTAATACTAGCTATATTTCCACTTGTATAATAATACAGAGTTGGGGTTTTAGGTTGAGTCTTTCCTCGGGCTATATCTTCTCTGTTATGTGTGATTGATTCCTTCTTATCAGTTATATGTGTTCTTATTGATGTTGCTCATGTTCAATTAAGCTTCCACTAAATTGGTTGTAGAAGTAGATCAAGGATTTTGCTTTAGTCTATTGCATTATCTTTTTTTCCTCTGGAAAAATCCGTAATTTTTCATTAGATTGGAAAAATTACATATTGTAGATGCTTTACGCATATGTTGTTTGCCATTATGGACTATGATCATAAGAGAAAACATATAAGAAACTATGTGTATCTATAGCCAGATATACCTCGAAGGGAAATCTGCTATAGTTCGTTGTAAATACTATCAACTGTGACTATACATTGTGCCTCACAAGGCTCTCATGCTTTGTTCTGTACATTTCAAAAATATCATTTGTATTGTTCAGATACATAACAAAAAACAAAAAAGCACCCTGTTCGGTGACCAGGGTCTCGCTGATATATTTGATCTATGTATGGCCGGTGATAATACTGGTATTCATTTTTCCCTCGCAGCTCGGTAATCTCCCACACACCCCTGTGCATCAGCGCGACCTCCTTGGATAATTTGTCAGCATGGCTGTTATGCTCCCTGTAGATATGAGAGCAAGAGATATTGTTAAATGCTGCTTTGAATATAAACACTTCATGTAGAATGATGTTGAGTGTGTGTATGTGACAATCAGATATGCCATTGAACCAATTTATAATTATTTTTTAATCCCCGAAGATGTTTATGTTGGTACAATGGTGACCCAGTGTGAAGTGTAGTAAGTGGCGCAATGTTATGAGTTCAGCATAGTTATTAGTTCCGGCACCCAAGCCCAATTTGACTTTATAGTAATGCTGTGCATTGATGTATAAAATGAAGCCTCCACCGCATCCATGTTGATTTGCAGCCCCGTCAAAGAAGGCCCATGGTGTGTTTGTGTCAATACACGGAGGTGGGTGTGATCGGCGCTCTTTGGGTGGTGGGGGATCTGGAAGCTCCCTAAATGCTAATATAATCCCTGCCTCAATCTGTGGCCAATGAACAGGTCTATTGTCAAAGATGTGGCGATTACGAGCTTTCCATATGTGCCAATTGACGAGTATCGGAAGGTTAATGATATTTGATCCTTTGTGTCTATGAGCCCATTCTTCCCATGCGGAGTTCAGGTCATCTCCCTCCTAATGCTCGTTGTATGTAATCAAATTTGATAGAGAGATCCACAGGTCTAGAATAACACTGCATCGCAGAAAGAGGTGCTCGGTGGATTCTGATGCTCCTTTACACAGTATGCACTAGGTTGGCCCTTGGAAAACTCTATGTGAGAGCTGCTCCCCTGTGGGTACCTTGTTCCTCAGCATGCACCAAAAGAATAGCTTGGTTCTTGGCGACGCCGTGAGCTTCCAAATGCTTCTCCACCAAGAAGGGATGATATCCGATTTTTTATGTAAATTTAGAACGGTGTATCCGACCTTTGGGGAGTATTTACCATTCTCAGCCTGGCTCCATATTAGTTCGTTCGGACCCTCCTTGATTCTGATATGGGATTCAATTAAAGCTTATCTGAATTCCTACCACTCCTGATGCCATCTTTGTGGAAGGTCCATCTGTTGCACCGACCTCCATGCCTGATTGAAAATACTTGAGTTCTGCTGGTCAACAATATGTGCAAAAAACTTTGATCTCTCGAGAGTGAAGATATGTGGTGAGGTCTTGAGAGAGGATATGCCTACCGCCACTGCCGATCCAAGGATCTAGTCCTATTCGAGCCAGGGATCCATCATTGATCCTCCACACCAGGTTGTCTCTGATTAGTGGTAATGAGTGAAGCAACGCCTTCCATACAGATGAGATGCATGTTCTTTGCCAGCTAGGAAGCCTGACCCATTCCAACAAATCCTGGGACCAGATATATTTATGATAAGATAGGCGAGACCATAGGTTCTGACTAGTCAGCAAGGACCAACCCATTTTTTCCGCTAGGGCTTGTGCAAATAGAGGAAGATCTTTTAGACCCCATCCCCCCCATCGCTTAGGTAGTGCAATCTTTTTCCAGCCGATCCAAGCGAAAATGTGTTTGTCTTGATTCCCAGCCCAGAGGTATCTGTTGCACATTTTCTGAAGTCGAGCTAGAATATGTCTGGGAATCCACGCAAGAGCCATCCAGAAGACTGGAGTGGCTTCCAGGACTGTTTTGATAAGCACTAACCAACCTGCCCTGGATAGGTATCTGTGACTCCAACGGATGAGCCTTTTCTCCAATTTTGTAACAAGCCAGAGCCAATCTGCTATCCTTTGACACGTGGGCTTTAACCAGTAACCCAGATATTTTAGTCCTCTGTCCATTGGATGGATGCTATAAGGGAATACCTGATGAGCATACTGTGATTCATGAACTGTAGTGCGGGCGAAAGTGATAGTGGATTTTTGCTGGTTTACAAGCATGCCAGTAGCCATCGAGAAAAGATGAAGGATTCGGGAGAAAGCCTGGGAGTCTCTGATGCTGCCATCCAGCATGATAAGAACATCGTCCACAAATAACAGATGTGTGAGGTAACAGTCATCAGTGATCTTGAGGCCACTGAGGGATCCGTCTCTCTTAGCTGTCATAATTAATCTACTTAACCCTTCCATGACAATAAGAAATAAGAGAGGGGATAGGGGGCAGCCCTGTCTGAGACCCCTTTCAGAGTGAAAGAAATGGGAAGCCGATCCATTGATGAGGACACTGAAAGTAGGGGTGGTGACGCATGCCATGATCCAGTTGATGAGATTAAGTGGGAAACCCAGGTGAATGAGGAGCATTTTGATATAAAGCCAGCTGACCCGGTCAAATGCTTTTGACAGGTCGATCTTGAGGATGATGCTTTTGAGATGTTTGGACCAAATGGAGTGGAGGGCTTCTTGAGCGGAACCTATAGCTTCATGGATCTGTCGATCTTCAAGAAAGGCAAATTGTTGGGGAGCAATATGTTTAGAAAGGATGGGTCTGAGGAGATTTGCAATAATCTTGGAGATGATCTTGTATAGGTAGTTGCACAGAGATATGGGGCGATAGTCATCAAAGGAGGATGGGGTGTCAAACTTAGGAATGAGGGCAATAAAAGTAGAGTTAATAGCATGATATAGACAACCAGATGATCTTCTCTCCTCCACCACCCTCAGCAGGTCTTGTCCCAATAGATCATAGAAATCAAGATAGAATTCGATAGTCCAACCATCCGGGCTTGGGCTTTTATCTTTCTTGAACCATTTTAATGTGATTTCCAATTCCCCTGAGGTGACAGGTGCAATGAGATCATCTGTATCCTCCTCATTTACAAATCAAGGGAAATGATTTGCCACATTTATGATCTCAGTCAGATTTGTGCCTGGTGGGCTCCTGTAAATGCTCCTGAAGTGAGATGTACCGAGCTGGGAGAGCTTGTTGAAGGAGTCTGCATTACCTCCCTTTGCATAATTTTGAAAAAATTTGGTGTTTTCATCGCCAGCTTTAAGCCAAATGGCTCTGCTTCTCAATCTTTGTGATTCTTCCCTTAATTTGAGAATATGAGCGTTTTGGTTCTCCAACTCGATCAAGCGAGCCTTTTCTTCTCCTGTGATGGACCCCAAATTCGGCTCATCCAATAAGGAGCACAGTTCAGCTTCAATGAGGTTGAGCTGAGCGTTTTCCTTGCTAAGCTTATCCTTTGCCCAATTGATAGCCTGATGCTTCAGCATGGAGAGGATTTTGCAGAAACCTTTTGCCAGGGATGCCTCTCTATTGATGGGGTTTGCAACCCAGAAGTCAGTAACCAATTTTATGAAGTCCGGGTCCTGCAACCATGTGTGATTGAATTTGAAGGGGGCTTTCGGCTTCTGGTTAGGGCCAAGAATTTCTAGATAAATAACCGACCCATTGCTTGTAATGATGAAGTTGTTGAAAGAGTGGACCCTTCATCAAGAATCTGTCAAGTCTACGGGCCAATTCCGCTGCACCCACTCTCCTGTTCCTCCAGGTGGGCAGAGGCTTTTGCATGGGTACATCCATAAAATTGGTCTGTTCCAAGATGTTTGTCATATACTCAATAATGGCATCTACCTGAGCCGAAGATCCCCAGGATTCATTGAAGCCCAAAGAAAAATTTAAATCCCCACCCAAAATGATGTGGTCAGGGGTCAGTAAAGAGAGGTTTAGGAGGTGAGACCAAAAAGATTCTCTCTAGTGGCAGGGGCCATAAACATTCACAATACGGAGGGTTTTACCGAGTTCTACAGAGAAAACATCGATAACCATAAAGCCAGTTCCCCCCTAGGATGTATCCACCATGATAGTTCTTGGGTTGTAACCGATAGCCAGACCCCCGAATCTCCCAACAGCATCAAGAGCCATAAACTTCCATCTTGGGGCCAGAGCTTGCAGAGAGTGGGTGATGTTCTCAGCCTGTCCTAGGGTCTCTTGAAGCAAAATAATATCAGTCGGCTCAACCTCAAAAAGTCTCCGTAAGGCTAGTTTCTTGGGGGCACTAGCCATGCCCCTGCAGTTGAAAGATAAGCATTTCATGGGGGAACGCTTCTCGGGGTATAATTTGCTCTAAGGACCCCATCAAGAGTGGATTGACGACCGGAGGCGACCTCCACCCCAGCACGCAAAATAGCTTTAGATAGATCAGTCTTTCTACCTCTGGTGGTCATAGGTCCAGGGCCCGGAGAAGCTAACCCTAACCCGGCCTGATGGCTTGGCGTATCCATGGAATGGGAACGAGGGTGAAGAAAATATGGGTGGGAGGTAGATGTCCCAGAGGAAGTCGGCGAGGTGGAGGATGATGAGGGGGGAAAAAGAGATGGAGCAGTAGCGACGATGGGGGGGGGTCGACATATTACAATGAGCCATAGAGATCTGAGCAGATGATACAACCATAGATGAAGAGTTATCAAGAACTATGGAGGAAGGGTTAAGAGAGATACCCGAGGCATGTACGGCTTCTGCTGCAGCACGAGCTCTGGTCATCGGCGGAGAGAATGTGCCGAGTCCCATCGTCCCAGACTTTTGTGGAGTAGCTTGGGCGGCGGGTGAAGACCCCGGAGGTGGATGAGAAATAACCGGAGAAGCTCCTCTGGATGGAATAGGAGTAGCCTTGGGGGAGTCCTCTGGTTTTTTGTTGAGCGGGCACTCTTTGTAGAGGTGTCCCACCTGATGACACCATCTGCATCGAAACAGGATGCCTTCATAATCCAAAATCTGAATCCTGCAGTATTTCCCCCACTGAAGTGTAATCTTCTCCTCCAGTCCTTCACGGGTGTCCAAGTGTACCAGCACACGAGCAAGGGTTCGATTCTTCGATTCCACGAAGGTTCGATCGTGATCTAAGTAAGTGCCAAGAGCATTTCCAATTCTTATGAGAACATCCTCACTCCAGTACTGTAGAGGTAGCCCTGGCAGTCTAACCCACAAGGGTCCTGCCCCAATCTGTTCGCGCTCCGGGTCGAAGAGGGGGCTCCACCTCTTGAGAAGAACCGGAGCCATCTCAATATGCCAGTACTTTGCCAGTACCAGATCCGTGTAGACTTCCTTTGCAAAATGGAGAGAGAACCATCCTCGGGGCAAGACATGAACATCCGGTAATTCTTTCAGTAGGGCACCCCAAATTTCCTTGACCCATTGCGTCAACCTGTTGGCAGAGTAAGCACGACCTCGCACATGTCCGACCAAGACCGTGCGTGCCATGACCGCAGCTTCCCCTATGGCCGAGGTCTCGCCAAACCTGATGGTAATATCTTTAGCAGTCGCCTTAATGCACTTTGTTTTCCTCTTCTTGGTACGGGGGGCCGAAGGGTGGTCAACAAAGGGATTTTGGACACCCTCAGGAGAGATGTTCTTGACAGGTTTAATGTTTACCGCCGGGGTTTCGAAACATCCAGATGGTCGCAGCCCAGGCACAGGGGGGATATTAGGTCCAGCCACGGGAGCATTAACCGGGGGCGTCGGGAGAACAGTGGAGAGGGGCGGATGAGGATCAAACGAGAGCGAATGAGGCATGTAGGTGGATAGGATATGCAGAGTACCCAGAGATAGGGGAGGAGCTTCAAGACCCGGAGAGTCCACAGGGGGCGGCTCAGAGGAAGAGGGGGCAGCGTTATAACCGGGCAAAGTAACCACAGGCGAGACAACATGTGAGGTAAGGTCCGATATCGGAAAAGGATCAGAAACTGACCTAGAGAAATTAGGGTTACCGAAAATTACCCGATCCGGGAACGGCTCCGTGGAGTAATCCACAAGATCTGTCTCCATATTCCCCTCCATTCAGCTAGCAGTCAGTATCGGATGGCGACGGGTGTGTATACGGTTAAACGGCACCGGCAAGAGGCAGTGAAACGGTTACAGTACAGGCTACAGCCTGCAAGATTATGCAGTAAACCCTATGCATTTACCCTAATCTGGCGCGCTCCATCTCGTTCCTTTCCTCTCGTGTATTAGGGTACCATGTCGCTTGATGACAATGCTATATGGGCATATCAGTCTATTGCATTATCAGGTGATCTACATTGGGAATTTCTACATGGTATCAGAGCACAAGTGATCAAGGAAAAACAATATACAAGAAGGGAGAAGTTGAAGTTTGTGATTCCTGAATATAGAAATTGAGTTCTTATCGCATCTCTATTTCACCTATGGTGTTTTATGGTTTGAGACTTGAATATGCCCTTGATGGCAGTTCGAATTATATAGCATGGAAGGATTGCATGGAAGCAGTACTAGAGGATAACGGTCTAAAGGACTTCATTGATCAAGAAGTCCTCAAGCAAACTGGTGCTGCTGAATTGGCTCAATGGAAGAAATGTGTGGCTAGAGCAAGGAGAATCCTTCTGTAGGGACTTCGAGATCACATATTCTTGAGTCTCCATGGGAAGGAGACACCATTTTCAATGTGGAAAACATTGAAAGATCTATATCATAATAGCAGTGATTAGAGGAAGTTGGGACTGAAAGGCAAGCTTCGGAAGATCAAGTGTGAAAACGGCGACACGATCTCTACGTATCTGAACAAGCTCACCACATGCAGGGATGAGCTTGGAAGTGTAGGGATCGCGACAGCTGATGATAACATGGTGAGTCTTACACTCATCGGTCTTCCTAAGAGTTGGCATAGCTACCAGAACTCGGTTAATGGAAGAGAGAAACTGCCAGATTGAGAATGAATTTGGTCGGATTTGATGCAGGAGGAGATACAAAGAAGCACCAGAGATGGTTCTTCATCCATGGAGGATGAAGAAAATTGTGCCTTAGCGAGTAAGGCGAAGAAGCAAAAGGAGAAGGTTTCTCATTCTGAATCCAGTTCTTCCCATGGTGGGAAGAAGTTTGACAAATTGAAACTGTGATGTTTTCGTTGTGATGAGGTGGACCATTTTGCTACAAACTGTCCACTGAGGAAATACAAGAAGGGATCCATGGAAGGATCAGAAGGTGAGGCACTAGCCTCACAGTTTGAGTTGGATTTCACACTGTTCACATGCATGGTTTCATCCATGGTGGGAAGTGGTTGGTTTCTTGAAAGTGGAACTTCTTTCCACATGACCAGCGACAAGAAATTGTTCAGTACATTGGAGGAGAAAGATCTCCAGATACTCATAGAGATGGGTAATGATGAAAAGTATAGTGTATCAGGTGTAGGCAAGGTTATTTTTTAGAGGGAGCATGGAGCTTGCCTTACCTTGACCGATGTCAAGTATGTGCCAGGAGCGAAGAGAAACTTGGTGTCGATTGTGATGCTGGAAGATAGAGGCTATAATGTAGTCTTCAATAAGGGAAAAGTTTTCCTTAGACACATCATCACTAGACAGGTGAAGCAGATCAGTTCATGGGTCAAGAACCTATATGCTCTTGAGGTTCACGATGCATGTAAAGCCTTTAGGAGCAAGGAAACTGATGGAGACTTGGTGGTTGAGAGGGAGAGTACATTACCTCTCAACATGCAGCGCCAGAAGAAGTCTCAGATGATTGTGGAGGAGCCACAATTGGTGAAGCAACTTTAGGAGGTTGTGGAGCAGCCACAATTAGAGAAGTTGAGAGGAGATCGAGTAGAGACTCCTACTCATGCAGAGACCTCCAGTAGGGGGCAACTTCGAGCCAAGTGGGCAGAGGGATCACATGCAGCCATACCTCCAGTTAGGAGGTGGGGTGATGTGGAGTGATCGTCGTAAGGAGGAGGGGCAGGATCCTTGAGGTACCCAACTACTTTGATTCGACTTTGCTACAGGAGCCCTGATGAGGAGTAGCAGGACTGATTGATTGGGTAGAGACAGATGCAGATGGAGCGATAGAGAGAGCTACAGTGCAGGAGTCCCAGGACTGTGTAGAGCTAGCAGGTTGCAATAATGCGAGAGACATAGGAGTGTTGCACTAGTGCAGGATGGCACAGAGAGGTGTGTAGTGGTACAAGATGTATGGAGTGTTGCAGCAGCTCAAAGGTCAGAGAGGGAGCACTTGTCAACAGCAGGTAGAGTTTCAGCGTCAGAGTATGTTTCTAGCCCAATAGAGAGGTCAGTGGGGAGTTTTTTTTGTTTTGAGAGTTGCTGGAGCAACCACACTTGGTAGAAGTGTTGCATGCAGAACATTCCAAAGGTACAGGATTGGGTTCAAGTTGAATCCTTTCTTGTTGAGAGGGAGTGTTGAAAATGGCAACAAGAAATGCTAAAAATAGCACTGCTATAAATAGCAGTTTGGGTACCAGTGCTGGATTGAGCAACAGGGAATGAAAAATGGAAGTGCTAAAAATAATAGCATTCTATTTTTAGCAGTTTGGGATGGATTCCTATTTTTAGTTAGTCCCTAGACTAAAAGAGGAAGTAAAATTTGAATTTGAACTTAACAGCTGTTTGAAAATAAATTAATTAATTCACCATGAGTTAATTAGTTGTGAAAAATCAGACATGAAGTCTATGTGAGGACATGCAACAGTTTATCTATTAATTGAGGAATTTATCCATCAGTTAAAGAGATAAGGATGAGTTCTAATTTGAGTAGTAATTAGTTGGCTTAGTTAATTGAGTCAAATCCAGTTATAATTGATTTAAATAGTTTGTTTAAATTAAGTAAGTTCAGTTAGTTAATGCATGCTTGCATATAACTGCTGCACTTCAGATAACTGAAGATTCTCTCATGAATAACCCATGCATGCCAGTTCAGACAGAGACCCAATTGAGATCAGAGAAGGGACAGTGTACTATTAGTTGGATGAATATTTGTCCTATAAAGGAAGCTCATCCATGATGAGGATTTATCTCCTTCAGGACTGCGTAGTTGGATCAGAGGTTAGTGAGTGTGTGAAGAGGCCAATTCACACAAGTGGTTGCACTGGACCCCAATCAAAATTGCGCAAAAAAATAGGAGGCTTGGAGGGCAGACCAGAGGTTAGATAGAGGCCTTTGATTATCTATGAGCAGCAGAGGTATTACAAAGAGAGCAAGATAGCTTTTGAGCTGATTCTTTTTGTAATACTGGCTATATTTCCACTTGTATGATAACACAGAGTTTGGGTTTTAGGTTGATGCTTTCCCCAGGTTATATCTTCTATGTTATGTGTGATTGATTCCTTCTTATCAGTTATATGTGTTCTTATTGATGTTGCTCATGTTCGATTAAGATTCCGCTAAATTAGTTGTAGAAGTAGATCAAGTATTTTGATTTAGTCTATTGCATTATCAGGTGATCTAAAGTGGGAATTTCTACAAACCTTTGCCTTGAAATTCATCCTTTTTTCCTTTCCATAACCTTGTTTTGCTCCATTTGTATGTTTATATGTGGGATTAGGCTCCATATTTTCCAATGCATTTATTTTAGTATTTTGAGCGAGTTTATAATTAAATACTAGAAAAATAGCATGCTTTCACTTATATTTGAAACTTGGGTGAGTTTGGTGATGGTTGTAGTCATATTTGAAAATTCCAACAATGCATTTTTTTATCATTAAGGTCCAAATTCGAATTTCCTTTTCAACCTTTATAAATTAGATGAGGATTTGGAAGGATTGCTCAAGAATCTTGGATGGAGAAGAACCATGGAAGATTTATTATCAGATATTTTGGAGATATTCATGACAAGATACTTAGAAACATTTAAATATATTTACTTATCAATTATTAGCAAATGGTTGTAACCACATGAGAGATATGTGTATCTGAATTTATTATTGTTTATCATGGTTTCAAAGCATGATTTTGTATAAATAAAAGTTCCTTCTCCATTCCAAAGGGAGGACTCTTGGAGCATATGTCCAATTTATGATGGAATATAAAAAACTTCTTAATATTTCCTTTCACATAGATTGTCATTCTCTAGTTTTAGATGTAGAATGTTTTGATTTAGTTTATGATGTTATAGAATAGTTTGCTACTTTGTTCTTGGGAGAATTGAGCTCACTCCAAATAGATCATGGTGGCATTTTATTTTATTTTATATTATGTTATTTATTTCATGCAATCTCATTTCTTGTACATAGTTTCTTTGCAAATACAGTTATAAATCATTTTGTTTATACCCTAATTGTTGTATTTTCCTTTGTTCATAAACTCTTTAGTTAAGTTACAATCTTGTTACTTCTTTATCATATTCTAGATGCTATAGTGTTCACAAACAAATTAAGTTTCTTTCCATAAATTAGTAAATGTCTTGAGAAACAAGCTTAGTGATGGGTTCAGTAAAAGATTAAGAGTGTCCATCCATTTGAAAAGGGCCCCAATGCATGCAAAATCCACCAAACAAGACTTACTGAAGCATTCTTTCCATTTCTGAATATGTATTTTTATTTTGATATTTGAAATCAATGGTCATAGATAAGCACAAGACTTAGGAGTCAACCATTGTAGGCCTTTGAATCCAAATGAACTACAACTTTTGGAACGCTACTACATGCTTAATCTTCAAAAATATATTAAGTAAGTTGTGTGCTTTGTTTTTATTTTCAAAAAGTGTGCAAGAATTTCTTGTCCAACCAATAACCTACATCAATGAATGAAGCACCATTGTGCAAGCCTTCCACTTTCATCATTGAAAGGCATGCTGCACCTCACAACCTGATATTTTGTCATTGTAAGCTTAAGTAGTCTAAGTTGGTAGTATTAGTTCTTTTTTTGTATTATAATTATTTTTTATTAATGAAGTGCGGTGTGCTTCATTTTATAAAATAGGTCTTATAAAGTGGGATAAGCATTAAGTATTTTAGATAGATCTTACTACAAACAATCTAATTCTACACATACAATGTTTACATTTCACAAGTTTACAAACTCCGGATTGATAATAAGTAATACACAATTTATGCAAATAAATTTTCTGGCAAAGGAATTGATTGACAAAGGAATTTTGTGTCGCAATATTTCTTTGTGAATACTTTTATTTATTTTCTTTAAATTCTATTCTTATTTCTTATAAATCACTTTGTTTATACACTAATTGTTGCATTTTCCTTCGTTCATAAACTCTTTATTTAAGTTACAACCTTGTCACTTCTTTAACATAGCCTAAATTCTATAGTGTTCACGATCAAATTAAATTTTATTTCCATAGATTAATAAATGTCTTTAGAAACAATCTTATTAATGGGTTGGGTAAAAAACTAGTAGTGTCCATCCATTTGGAAAAGGCCCTAATGTATGTAAAATCCACCAAATAGTGGAAATTGTAACCAGGTTCAATCTTCATAATTATTGTACTTGGATTAATATGTAAAAACAAAAACAAAAATTATATTATTTTTATTATCAAGCATGTTCTACATGCTTTTTTTTTTTACCAAAAGAAAAAGTCAAGGGCATGTTCTTTGTGACCCTATAAAAAGAAGAAAAGTTCGAATTTTGTAAATGTCATTTGTTCCTCCAAGTTGCCAAGTCAACCCTTCAGGATGAAAATTCGGCTGGCTCGAGAGTAGTGTCTTTTCGCATGTGGAAACAACTATATATTGGAACATTCTCCATCATTTTGGCAACAATTCAGTGATTTTCTAAGGAAGAGTAGTCTGAGTTCTAAGGCACACATTTCCGAGATCTTAAGCACACATAGTCAAGTTCTAAGGCACACATATCTGAGTTTTAAGGCATGTATATCTGAAACTTTGAGGCACGCATATTTGAAGTTTTGAGGCACATACATCCGATATTCTTGAGGCACATGAACAAGAATTGTGTGGCATATTAGCGAGATTTTGCGTCATTTTTCATGCGAATACTTTGTGGCATTATCTATGTCGTTATTAGGTTGAAATAATGGATGAAATTCAGGGTTCTATTGTGGACAAATATTTGGCTTTTTATGGACAATTTTGTGGACTCTCGAATGGAAAAATCCATGGCATCTAGTGGGCATATTTGTAGCAGACTTCATGTGAATTGTTGCTTGGTGGAGGGTTGACTTGGCACTTGGAGCACTGGTTTGTTTTGACTTATATTTCTCTTCTTGATGAATAAGCTATAAGGAAAGGATTTTATGGATCTTTCCCTAGCTTGGAGCCTAATATCTTGTGTATCTTGTCTTTTGTGCACTGTGATTTCCATTTTATCGTATTTGAATGGTAATTTCTTGATGAATAATAAATTAAAACCTAAATAAGAACACTAAACGACTTCATAAGTAATTATCATGTCAATAAATTCTCCCTTGCATTGGAATTTCAACAAGGTATGAGAGCTAAGGTGAAGGAAGAAAGCATATCCAAGGAGCAACAAGAAGTATATTCAAGGAAGGAGTTTCTTTTTCTCTCTCTTGATGAGGTATACTTCATCTTGTACTAGGTTTGTTGTATACATTCGAGTTCATTGGAGCCTTAACCAAAGTCTATGACACTTGATCAAGTATGTAGCATGGTCCTAACTTTGTGATCTTGTTCTAAGTCTGTGATATTAATTTAAAATATATAGCATCCATTCTAGGAGTTCCGAAAATTATATTTCGTGATCTGAATTATTATCATTATATTAGTCTAAGATCTATTCTTTGTTTGGATTTGGAGCTCAAGAAAAGGTGTATTTAGTCTTGTTTCTTATTGTATGGTAAGAATATCATTTTCTCCTTGCAAGAACCTTGTAGAGAAGCACCTAGTCACCTCTAAATAAGACTATAATTGGAGCAGATCAACACATTTTTTTAAGACATCCAAGCTCACTATGCCATCCAAACTTACTATAGCATCATGCCTCTATATTCCAAAGATGACACCTAGATCCGAACTATACAAAACATCTGAGATTTATATGATGATGAACTTCTCCTTAAAAGAATTTGAGTTCTTATGCATGACACTATCCTCTATAATGATATGCAAGCTCTATGGAACTTTAATCTATGAAATATGCAAAGGAAAGAGTTCACATGCAAAGGCAAGAAGCATGTCATCTCTATGACAAATTCAAGATAGACATCCAAAAACCTCCTAACTATTGAAGCAAGTTTCATCTCTTGTAATTATGTGAAAGAAGCTATATATAGTACAATCACATTTATCAATCTGAAATAAGACTACCTTTGGAGATTGAAAGACTAGGCTATTTGTTCAAGGAATTTGGGAGGTTAATCAAAATTAAAAAGGTATGATGGAGGAAGAAAACTAAATCGGAAACAACATCTTTGTGGAATCTCTGAATATGTCAAGGTTAAGATTGTAATTAGTTCAAGATCGTATCTCCATTAAATTTTATGGTCACATTCCTCCATATGGCACAAATCCATGAAGGTTACACTCTATAGTAAGTTGACCTATATCAATGAATAGGGTCGAACCCCCATGAAAAAACATTAACTAATATTTGAAGTTCACAATAGAGTGACAACCAATACAAATTAGAAGATCCATTGTCGAGGGAAGGATTGAAGGATGAAGTAAAATAGACCATGGTCTGAAGTTTTTAGACCATTATATTTACCTTGCTCTAGTAGCCCTAAGTTTGCATCCCTAGAGCAAAGAGTACTATAGTTGAATATATATGTGCGGATATTTTGAACTTCCCACAAAGACATAATTGCAAACCTTTTTTGAAAGGAATTATCATTGATAGAATTGAAGAATCAACTTGAATTATCATGGTTTGAAGTCCAAATTCATTGTGAGCATATCTCTTTATAAGCAACCCAAAGAAATATCTGATCCAGGTGGATAATGGTGGCCACCTGCCTATCCCACTTAGACCCCCAACACTGTCTCTTTCAATTTTTCAGTTTCCTTAATTGTAGCACAGTTTTCTATTTTTGGCAGTTTTTCTGGTCTTGAACTTTCGAAGCCGTTTTCAGGCCCTAAATAGCATTTTTAGGGAAAACGGAGAGACTAGAAATGTACCAAATTGGCCTACCCATTTGTTTGTAGCCTTCTCTTCAAGGTCTTCGAAATGAAGTATTATGATAGGCAAACGGAGATCATATGCCAAAGTTACAACCCTGGGAAGTTGATGTACCAATTTACCCAAACAGGGCCCACAGTTTTGGCGCTTCATCTCCTAGGGTTAGGTTTTTGGATGTTTAGGGTTTTCCATTGTTTCTCAATAATAAATAGACCTTTGAGCCTCATTGTAACACAGTTCGGAGGCATGTAGCCGCCACATACCTTCTCAGAGATAAGCTACCATCGCTCGAGCTAGTCTTATTTCCATTCTGTTTGTAAGCATATTTCAGTATTTGATATTAATGAAATTAAATGTTATTTCTACTGTATATTTGTATTTATGGTTATATCTGTAATTTATTACGTTCCTGTTTAAATTTGGATTAGTGGTATCAGAGTGGTATGCTCTTTCTCTATTTTTATTTGCATGTCCCCAACGAGGTTGAGATATAAGGAGTTAGGGCTTGAATTATTCAAACCTTTGCAAGACCAGCCTCGCAAATCCCGATGGCCTCCCTTGGAAAATGAAAAGAAAGACGAGGGTGTTATCACTCAGGTTGTTCCCAAAAGTTGTAAGAAAGGGAATACGGCCGAGGTAACCACAGACCAATCTTTTAGATACAGAATCTAGCCAATCTGTATCCAGAGAGGGCTCTCTCTTTATGATTTAGCTTTGTTTTTAAGGTATTAGGCTAGTTATGAAGTACAAGGGTTTTATTTTGAGTTTGGGTGGTGAGATTCAATAGAACAATGAGGTAAAACAGAAATGTTCAGTCCATTGGGCATGATGGAGTCAAAGAAGATGGTTTCCTGGATTTGGTTTCTTAACAGAGGATAGCATCACAGAGCAAGGTAGTCAAACAGGGAACAAATTAAAGAGCTAAAAACAGATGGAATGGGCTCAAATGGGTGAAGGGTAGTTAAGAATCCTTCAACATATTGAAAGAGGGAAAATGGATGCTTACCGAAAAAGAGCAGTTAAGAATTCTTTATCAAATAATCAACATGAGAGAATCAGGGAACAGGAGCAATTAAGAATTCACTGTTTATACTAATTTTGAAGAAAACACAGAGAATAATAAAGACTGAAAACAGAGTGCAGTTAAGCAAATTCTGAATTAACCTTTTTCTTTACCATTCAAATTATGAAACACAGGTGATATAAAAACTCAGAAAACTATAAAACGTAAGATATAGGGGACTTATTGATCCAGAGTTTGATTCAAGAATTCTGTGACAAGTCCTCTGCGTCAATTCTTCATCCATTAGGCCAAACAACAGTTTGTTTCCAACAACCTTTTTATTCCAAATTTCAATATTACAACAGAGTCTAAGAAGTCCACACACACCCAACCTCTTCAAAACTCTGATGAAGGGGGTATTTATACAACAAAATATGTACAAAAGTATCTCATTACAACTGAGAGATAATGTCTAGAATTTAACCTAAAGTAATTTACAAGCAAAGTAGAAACAACTAACTTATGTTGTGCTGGAGGCAGGCTTTTAGGGTTTAGCTTGCAGCTATCCTGTAGTAGCTCTGGGTATCTGCCTGTCTTAACTGCGCTTTTTAAATTCTAATCTGCTTCATTTTGTCGGATCCGATACTCTTTAATTCTGATTTGATTTGCCTTTAATTCTGCATTGATACTCTTTATGGCTGATCTGATATTTCAGTGACTTTGATCTGATACTCTTTAATGCTCCTCTGATACTCTTTGACTTGTTTTCATCCTCTTTAATGTTGAACCGACCTTGCTCACCGCTGTCTGGCAAAATAGAACTGCAACGTGTCTTCTAAGTGCCTTTCCTCTGGTAAATCATGTCTCTGACGGTCCACTGGATAGGGCAGCAAGTATCCTTATTTCTTTCTTCTGTAAGCTCGGAAGTTCCTCAGTGCTAGTTCAATTGTGTTAAAAGAGGAAGAAATTGTACTGGGCATGTTGAATAGCAGGCTGCGGAGCTTGCGTTGTAGCTTTTCTGATGAAGAGGCGGTCGGAAAACTGGAGTTGAGTTGGTCGTTTGTTGTGCCCGGAACACAGTTTTGCAGCGAAAAATATCAAAAAATGACTTTCTTACCATTTACTTGACAAAAAGAATTTTGGCGGGAAAATTTGATTTGAGGACGGATGACATCAGCATGACGTCAGTGGGGGGTATGGAACAGATGACGTGGCAAGTGACGTCAGAGGGGACAAGAGATCCTATGAAAATCTTGCTTGAAGAAACCCTCGAGCGACAAAGGAATGCGATGATCGACAATTTTGTTCAAATCCTTCAGTGGTTACCCAAGGGCAACGCATCTACTTCCGGTAGCTACTCTAGAAGCGCCACACCCTTTAAAGTACAAGTTAACTTTAACATTCCCATATTTGAGGGTCATATAGATGTAGATGTTGTAGATAAATGGTTAAATTTGCTAGAAGGATGTTTTTCCATTCATGATTTTTCCAGCAAGGAAAATATCACTTTTGCACTTCTCAAAGCAGCCCCCCACATCAAGGACTAGTGGGAAACCTACTGTGAGCAGAAGGATGAAAGTACGAACTCACTGTTTTTAGCTGCACCCACTTGGAACTCGTTCTGTGATGCCATCAAGAAGTAGTACTACCATGCCGGGAGCTATGAGGATAAATACATGAAGTTAGGTATCAAGGATTCTGAGAACCATTTGGTTATCAAGTACCGTGGCTACCTACATAGATACATCCAGGACGATATGGAGTTCCTGAACATCTCCTCACTCGACACGACATACCAATACGCCGTCAAGATTGAGCAAAAGTTTAGACAGAAGAAGTAAGACTTTGGATTTGCAAATCCGAAGCATGGGAAAGGTACCCCCAAACCACAGAACAAAGAACAAAGCCAAGACGGGGCAGCCCAGGACAACCCTCCAAAGCCGTAAGCAAAGAACAACACCGCTAAGCTGAAGAAGGACACAGGAAAGTGGTGTGAGTTCCATAAGAGCTCCACTCACAACACAAGTGAGTGTCGGGCCAAGCAGTCACAGGTGGTCGAGCTAAAGGCTTCGGAATCAGATGCATGTTCCGACTCTGAGTCAGAACTTGATAAGGGGAATGACAAAGGGACGCAGATTATCGATGCAGATCCCAATGCCCTATTGCCACCATGAAGATCCAAAAGGAGGAACTTGAAGATCCAGAGAAGGAGAAGCGCCTCTTCCACTCCTAGATGTGGGTAAAGGGTTCCCCACCACAGTTCATTGTCGACATCGAGAGCCAAAGGAACCTCATTTCAGCAGAGGTCGTGAAGCGGCTAGGATTACCGACCACAACACATCCACAACCATACAAAATCGAGTGGCTTCACCAAGGACGAGATCTTCGCGTGAGCCAATAGTGCCGCCTTCCATACAACATCAAGCCCTTCACGGATGAGGTATTATGTGACATTGCTCCCCTTGATGTTTGTGATGTATTATTAGGCCAACCATACTTATGGAAGCGACATTCTGCGTATGAGTCAAGGCCTCGTGATGTTATTGTTACTTTTGGAAATAAGTTGTAAAGGATACCAGAGGTAGCACCGACTACTGCCATCTCTTTGGTTACTGCAAAACAATGCAGTAAGCTCATTTCCAAAACCAGGAAATTTATTTTCCTGATGATACACCCTCAGGGAAAGAATAAGAACCTCCAGACATAGCCCCTTCGCACGATAACAACAGATGGACAAGGCCGTGGAGGAGTACAAGGACATCTTCACCTCCCCCGCAGGGGTGCCTTTGCACTGTCAGGTCAAGCACTCCATTGATCTGATCCCAGGTGCGTCACTGCCCAATGGACCAATCTATCAGAGCTCCATTCTCGAGAATGACGAAATCAAGACGCAGATTCAGGAGCTCCTGCAAAATGGTCACATTCGACCGAGTTCATCACCCTATGGGAGCCCGATTGTGTTGGTACAAAAGAATGATGGGACTTGGAGACTTTGTATTGACTATTGGGCACTGAACAAGATCACTATCTAGAATAGGTACCTGATCCCACATATTGATGATCTTATAGACCAACTGAAGGGAGGAAAATATTTCAGGAAAATCGACTTAAAGTCAAGATAACACCAGGTACCAATCAAACCCTCCGATGTGTGGAAGACTGCCTTCAAAGCCAAGGAGAGCCTTTTTGAATGGTTGGTTATACCTTTCGAGTTGACGAATGCTACTGAAACTTTCATGAGGTTGATGGATAACATCTTGTGGCCATTCACCAACTCATTTGTAGTGGTGTACTTGGATGACATCCCAATCTTCAGCCAGAGTTGGGAAGAGCACCTCCACCAATCCGACAGGTTCTCCAAACACTACATCAACACAAGTTATGTGCCAATTTGGAGAAATTCACTTTTGGCATGACCCAGGTTCAGTATTTGGGATACATTATTGATGAACGGGGGGTGCATGTGGATCCATCCAAGATCCAAGTCATCCGGGATTGGCCAGCCCAACCACTTTAACAGAGCTCCGCAGCTTTCTGGGTCTTGCCAATATCTACCGCAGGTTCGTGTTGGGATTCTCTCATATCACTTGGACCTTGAGTCAAATCACCAAGGGAGGAGTGAAAGCAAATTTCTTTTGGTCTGAATCTCAATATAAGGCATTCATAGAGTTGAAACATCACCTCTGCTCTACACCAGTGCTCACATTACCAGACTTGCAACAACCATTTGAGATCGAGACAGATGCCTCTAACTATGCTCTTAATGCAGTCCTTACTCAACAGGGGCATCCAGTGGCATATCAAAGTGAGACACTTTCAGACACAGTCCGGAAGTATCCCACTTAAGACAAAGAGATGTATTCCATTATGCAGGCCAGCTGATAATGGAAGCATTACATTTTGGGGAAGGAAACGATCATCCACACAGACCACCAGCCCCTGCAATTCATACAGACGCAAGGGAAGTTGCAGAATGATCGCCATTAGAAGTGGTCCACATACTTGCAACAATTCCATTTGAATATCAAGTATAAGAAGAGCAACACCAATAATGTTGCAGATTGCCTCAGCCGACCACCAATCATAGCGTTAACCACAATGCTCAACTCTTGTGGGCACGAGACTTCTGATTGGCCACTTCTCTACAAAAGCGACCCAAAATTTGGCCACACATAACCGACGCTCTTGGAGGGTCAGCAAGTTCTAGATTTTCACCTCCATGATGCCCTATTATGCCACCTAGGACACCTTTATGTTCCTTCAAGTGAGCGTGCCAAGATGATTTGGGAAGCACACTACAATTGAGTCGCTGGGCATTTCTGGGTCGAGAAAACGGTGGCAGTACATAAAAGTATTTCTATTGGCCGAATCTTCGACGGGATGTTGGGAAGTACATCAGATCCTGCACTACCTGTGCCATTCCCAAATCGACCATTAAGAAGCAAATCCTTTATAATTTGTTGTCTACCCCTAGTCGAACTTGGGAATCCATCTCCGTGGATTACATGTTGGGCCTTCCTTCTACTAAGCATGGCAACGACTGTATTTTTGTAGTCATCGACCGATTCTCGAAGATGGCCATTATGGCGGCCTGCAAGAAGAATATCATAGCAGAAGCCACTACTAAACTCTTCTTTGAACGAGTGTGGGTACACTTTGAGATCCCACACTCTATCATCTCAAATCGGGACAGTAGTTTCCTCAGTACATTTTGGTCTAGTCTCTGGTTGATGCTGGACACCAAGCTCGCTAAGTCCACAGCTTTCCATCCCCAAATTGATGCCTAGACAAAGGTCGTCAATAGGATGATCGTACACATTCTGCACATGTACAACTCAAAGCATCCACGCACATGGGATGAGAGCTTCCCCTATGTCCAGCAAAGTTATAACTGGGCTCTCCACGGCTCGACTGGCCACATCCCTTTTCAAGTGGGCTTGGGATTCCAGCCACTATGTCCCATTGATTTGGCCATGCCATTTACAGCTACTCATGCAGATTCGACTCATGTCCAGTCTGAATCCGATAAGGCAAACAGCTTCATTGAGCACATCTAACATATCCACCAGCAGGTCCACGACATTCTGGAGAAATCAAATGCCAAGTACAAGCAACAACATGATCAACATCGAGTGCCACACAAGTTTCAGGTGGGTGACAAAGTCTGGTTGCATTTGCAAAAGGAACACCTTACCAGAGCCTATCAAAAACTCAGACCACTTTGATATGGTCCTTACACCATTACCAAGGCGATGGGAGACAATGCATTTTAGCTCAGAATTCCCCCATTCCTTGCCCGCACCCATTGTTCATTGTGGACTGCCTTCGACCATACTTCCCACCATTGTTAGACACAGACCACTCCGATATGGTCCTTACACCATTACCAAGGCGGTGGGAGACAATGCATTTGAGCTCAAAATTCCCCCATTCCTTGCCCTGCACCCATTGTTCAATGTGGACTGCCTTCGACCATACTTCCCACCATTGTTAGACACATCAGACATTGCAAAACAGCCCACACCTACAGAGTTAAATCCAGATTGCATGGAACAAGCCACAACTGATTGAATCATGGACACGCAGATCAAGAACACTGATAGCAAAGGATCCAACTATATCGAGTTGTCAAAGCAGGTGAACTCCTTCACCAGGGCAAGTGGCTCACCAGGTACCAAGTTCAGCAAAAGTTTTCTCATCTCATGGAGGAACTCAACGCAATGGGGACCATTGCTTCCTAAGGGGGGAGGAATGATCCAGGCGGATATTGGTGGCCACCTACCTATTCCACTTGGACCCCCAACACCGCCTCTTTCATTTTTTCGGCTTCCTTAATTATAGCGCAGTTTATTATTTTTGGCAATTTTTCGAGTCCTGAACTTCCAAAGCCGTTTTGAGGCCCTAAACGACGTTTTTAGGGAAAACGTAGAGACCATAAATGTCCCAAATTGACCTACTTTAGAGTTTCTAGTGTTCTCTTCGAAATCTTTGAAACAAGGTTTTTTTATAAACAAATGGAGATCGTATGCCAAAGCTACGACCCCACGAAGTTGATGTACCAATTTACCCAAATGTGGTCCACAGTTTTGGCGCTTCATCTCCTAGGGTTAGGTTTTTGGATGTGTAGGGTTTTCCATTGTTTCTCAATAATAAATAGGCCTTTGAGCCTCATTGTAACACAATTCAAAGGCATGTAGCTGCCACATCTCTTCTCAGAGATAAGATACCATCACCCGAGCTAGTCTTATTTCCATTCTGTTTGTAAGCATATTTCAGTATTTGATATTAATGAAATGAAGTGTTATCTCTACTGCATCTTTGTATTTATGGTTTATTGCGTTCTTGTTTAAATCTAGATCAATATCCATGGTTAGCATCCTAGTTCGATGATTGAAGGTTTGAGGTACCTCTATTGAATGGAAAATGATACATGTCAACCGAAGAAAAGTACGAGATCTCGAGATAGGTAAGAATGAAATATGTACGTATAGTTCTATGATCTATGTCAATTATAATGTTCAAATAATGATCTCTTGAAATATAGTCATGCATCATATAAAGGTTCTGCATAGATACATTAGAAATCATGACTTAATTTATATGGTAGCATTCATATTATTTTCTTGCATATGAAGACTAGGATTTTAAATGAAATGATCTCAATCTCATAGAAAGCTTAAATATAACATCTCTAGGGTTTTGCAACTAACTCTCTAGTATGCTTGTAGAATTTTCATTTCTTAAAATGTAAAATCTTGAAGACATTGGAGAATTTAGGGTTTGCAAACCCTAGCAAAGGTTTGGGTTAGAAAACCCTAGGAACAAAAAAACCTTAACTAATCATTTATGTTGTAAAAAGAAAACCTGGTTTTTGAGAATGGTAGGAATGACATCATTGATGAAAAGGTCCAAGATTAAGAGGGAGTTATCTGTTCTTAGAGATATAAGTGTTTTACACCTCCTTTCTTTATTTATTGGCTCCATAAGGTGTTTGATGAACTACTTGATGACATGTTAGATTCAAAGTTTCATGTAAATTTTCAAAGAACTAGGATGGTCAAAGTGCTTTATGATTTGTGACATGATTTAGAATGAAGTCGCGAAGTAGCAAGATGTCTCCATTAACGAAGTAGATAGTCGATGTATTGACGGTGTTCCTTTATATAAGAAAGGATGGGTATTCTTGACACAATCTTAGGCTTCTGGATGTCTTCCCCCTAGTTGAGAGGGAGTGAGTATCTCCTCCTTGGTTGAGAGCAAGTGAGGGTGGACATTGTATTCTGCATTTGTCATGTATTATGGCTAGGATTACTAGCCACAAGCCTAGTAAAGAAACTGGTATGGAGAATGGTGGACTAGATAATCATCCGGGACCAATATTCTTTGAGGATTTTTACTTTGACCAGGACTAAACGCCGTAAGTCAAGTACAATAATCTAAGATAAGAATAGTGTTGAGGATCGACATTTCTTAGTGTCAAGTATTGTGACAGTGGAATAGGAAATGGTCCTATAAGTACACACTTGGTGAACACCTAGGTGGGGCATGTGTCTGAGAGGTAGTGGTATCCAAATTTATGTCTCGCAGCATTTTGATTTGATCTAGTGGAGAGATATAGCATGTTAGTCAAGGCCTTGCTATTTTAACAATGTTAGCATTGATGATGTAAATCGTCGTTGATGCTTATCAATTCAGATCCTTTCTTATAGAATTTATCAACCTGAGAATGCCTTGATAAGCCATTATGACTACTTCCCTAGTTAAGAGGGAGTGTTTAAAATGTATCTAGGTTCGATCTTCATAATCATTGTACTTGGATTAATATGTATTTCATGTAAAAAAAGCAAGAAATATTATTCTTTTTATTATCAAGCATGTTCTACATGCTTTATCTTTTGTTCAAAAGAAAAAGTCAAGGGCATGTTATTCGTGACCCTACAAAAAGAAGAACAAATTGAATTTTGTAAATGTTATTTGCTCCTCTAAGTTGCCAAGTCAGCCCTTCAGGATGACAAGTCGGTTTTCTCAAGAGTCATGTCTTTTTGCATGTGGAAACAACTATATATTGGCACCTATCCTCCATCATTTTTAGCAACAATTCAGTGATCTTATAAGGTAGGGAATTCTGAGTTATGAGGCACACATATCTAAATTTATAAGGCACATACATCCAAGATTACTAAGGCACGTGAACCAGATTTTGGTGGTATGTGAGCGATATTATGAGGCACTATTCATGCAAAGACTTTAAGGAATTATCTCTATGGTTATTAGGCCAAAATAAGGGATGAACTTCAGGCTTCTATTGCGGGAATTTTTTTGGCTTTTTATGGACTCTCTAGTGGACAAAATCATGGCATCTAGTGGGCATACTTGTAGCAAACTTCATGCTAACTATTGCTTGGTGGGGGGGCTGACTTGCACTTGGATCATTGGTTTTATTTGACTTGGATTTCTCTTATTGATGAAGAAGCTGAAAGGAAAGGATTTGATGCCCCTTGTGGATTTTTCCTTGTCTTAGAGCCTAATCACTTGTTTCTCTTGTCTTTTGTGCACTATGGTTTATATTTTCTTGTATTTGAATGGTAAATACTTGATGAATAATAAAGAAAAACCTAAAGAACAATACTAAACAACTTCACAAGTAATTATCATGTTAAGAAATTCCCCCTTGCAATGGAATTTCAACACAAACTAGACTTACTTAACTGTTATTTCCATTTTTGAATGTGTCTTTTTATTTTAGTACTTGTAATCAACCATGATAGATAAAAATACTTAGTAGTAAACCATTTTAGGCCTTTGAATATAAAGGAACTATAATTTTTGGGACACTAATGAATGCTTAATCTTCCAAAATATTTTAAGTAAGTTGTGTGCCTTGTTTTTACTTTCAATAAGTGTGTTAGAATTTCTTATCCAACCAATAACCGACATCAGTGAACGAAGCACCATTGTTTCAACCTTCCACTTTCACTATTGAAAGACATACTTCACCTAACAACCTAATATTTTGTTGTTGGAAGCTCAAGTAGTCTAGGTTGGTAAGATCAGTTCCTTTTTGTCTTAAAATTGCTTTTGATTAATGAAGTGTGGTGGGTTTGATTTTATGCAATTGATTTCATAAAGTAGGATAAGCATTAAGTATTTTAGATAGATCTTTAAAAACAATCTAAGTTTTCACATGCAATTTTTTCATTTCACAAGTCTATGAACTTTGGATTGATAATAAGTGTTACAAAATTTATGCAAATAAATTGGTTGACAGAGGAATTGGTCCCCGCAAAACTCAATCATGAATGCATTGGACAGGCTAAAATGGATCAAATCATGGACACTAAGATGAAGGATAGTTGCCATAAGAACATACACTCTATCATATTGTCAAAGTAGGGCAACTTCTTCACCAAGAAAAGTGACCTACCAAGGGCCAAATTTAGCAGAAGTTTCTCCATTCAATGAGGGAACTGGATGTAATGGAGACCATTTATTCATAAGAGGGGAGAATTCATTTAAGGGGATAGTAGTGGCCATACACCTCTTCCACTGACCCAATGATTCTCTATCTTCTTGGCAATTTTCCTATTGGTTTTTTAGATCCCAAACTATTGAGGCCATTTTGAAGCCCTAATCGATGTTTTTTAGCTATTTGGGTGGCTAGTGGTTGCCATGGCATGATTTATCCATGGAAAAAAGTTGTATTCCTTAAATTTTTCTTTCCAGTATCTTTTATGCACCCTAAATGAATATTATATGCAAAATTTGTCCCCTCGGGAAGTTGATTTTCCAATTAACCACCTTAGGGCTAGAAAACCTTTTGGTGCCTCATCTTCTAGGGTTTGATTTTTGGACCTTAAGGGTTCTTTGTTTATGTTAAAATGACATTATTCCAACCTCTTGTAATAGATTTTTGTGAATGCATGTACCTTCCATCTTGTTGGAAAATGTAACTAGGTTTGGTCTTCATTAAATATATTTGAGTCATAATGTAATGTACTTTTCAAAAGAATAAAGAAAAGAATAACTATTATTATTATTATTATGAATTGTTATAGCATGGGTTTCATGCTTGGGTCATCATGTTTTAGGTCAGAGTCCCCATTGAGGACTTATATGATTTATTATGATTTAATAGAGTCATTATACTTTTAAAGAGACCCTTCTTAGGCTTTTGAATCATGTAAAAAGGTTAAGTATTGAGTCAAATATGAATTTTGTTGCCTCCACACCAAGTCGGCCTTAAGATGATCAAGTTGGCATCAAAGAAGGCTATTCGACCTCACCAAAGGACTATAAATGAAGCAATTTGAATTCCATTTTAAAGCACACTCACAACAAGCTAGTTCGATATCTCTTGAAGCTCAAAAAAAGTGCGAAGTGGAGGAAAGAAGGAAAAAGGAGTGTGATTTTGGTCTAAGAGAAGGAAGGAAGGAAAATCAAAATTTTGGTCTATCTATCTCTCTCTCTCATGCCCTGATTTGGAAGATCAAAGTTCTCTAGTTAATGTCATAGCCTGTTTCTGCATGTTGTCATTGTTATAGGTCGAAGTTGTTGGTGCTGGAAACTACTACCTCAAGAAGTTGTATTGGGCCAAGATCAAAGTCTTTCAGTGAATATCGAAGTCTCCAAAGCTAGGTTGAAATTGTTGGGTCGAAGAAGGTGGTTCTACTGCTTCCAAGTCAAGTAGAAAGAGGAAGAAGGTTGACTTGGTGTGGAGGAAAGTTTGTGCCAAGGTCTAGAGTCTTCGAATATCTTAGAAAAAAACTATTGAAGCAAGAATTACTGACTGGGATTTTCCCTGGTTGTGAACCTACATCAAGTGTCCAATGATTTATGTGTTATTGCTTTGGTAATTACTTGATGAACGAAAAGAAGGAATATATGAAGAAACATAATAAGAAATCAAGAACATCATAAGTAATTATCTAGTATAAGAAAATATTTCTGCCTTTCTGATTTTCTAACACATCTCTCTCACTTCAAAGATAATTGCCACCATCGTCGCCAGTTTATGTTCTATCATTTTATTTTTCAATAAAAGGTGGGATTTCACTACATTACTATGATATTTGTTTTATTTCTTTGTGTGTGTTCCATTTCCTTTCTTGCCTTCCATTTTATTCATTGTACAACCTAGATTGATTATAATAGTTTACTTTTTGCACTTGGATTAATCACATACTACATGTTGCAACTTGTATTTTCCATCACTAGTCCCATTGATTATAGTCATGGATGCAGGACTATAATTTGGACGGGTATCCTATTCCAAATATTATGAGGTATATTTGGGACTTAATACTAAGGATTATCCCTATTTGATGAAGGGACCTTTGCCTATGTAAATAGAAATTGGTAATAGAAGGAGGGCTCGAGTTTTATGGCTACTGGAATTACTTAATCTTCACATGGTCAAACCTTTGAACTTTCAACTCATGAAACTCAACCATGTATTTTACATAACATAGGTCATAATCCCGAGCTATAAACTACTTTCCAAGACATTCCCAATTTTGAAGCTCCTCATTCACCGGTTGAGATATTGTATATTATCCATAAACTTGAGATTATCACTTTATGACATCCTGATTTAATATTTAATCAACAAAATGGTAAGCTACCCATAATACCTTTTTTTTCCCTTGGTAAGACCCAACCCACAGAAGTTCCATCCAAACTCCTAAATAAGCTCTTATTAATTGCATAGAGGACCTTATTGAGCTTACCATACAAGAGATCCTGTAATAATTTTACCAAATTTCACCATCGCCTCCAAAGTCACCTCATTCTTGACCTTCTAACCATGTGTTGGAAATAATATCCAGTGATATCTTAAATCAATTAATAGCTAATCAAATGGGCAACAACCAACCTCACTTACCCAAATTGATGTCTTAAGGATCTCTTAACTTGGGAGGATAATTGCAAGACTTACCTAAACACCGCGAGATCATTTTACCTAAGTTTAACCTAGGAAATTCATGTGTTCCCAAAGATCGTATAAAACCTTGTTATGAGGCTAATGAATGTTTAACATGAAGATGTGGTTTGTAGATTGTTCCCCCACACCTTCAGAAACAACGCTTCTACCTAGTATTACAGTTTACTAGAAGGATCCATATGAGGTTGGGATGATTTTGAGAGGGAATTTATATTAAACTAAGTTATGAGAATTCTCCTGTTACTATTTTGAAAGAGTTGATATCCATTAACTCGAAGAAGAAAAAATAAATCAAAGACTTAAATCAATGATTCAACGCCAATTTGATTAAGTTCCCCTTTAACACCAATCCAACCAAAGTAGCTAGCAATAGTTCCACTAATTAGACATAAATATTAACATTTGGACTTTGGTTTTTGATGGCCCGAAGCCCTGAAAAGAAATTGAGGTAGGATGGATTTTAATATAACTACTTAAGAATAAGACTCTAATCTCCTATAAATTAGAGTTTGAATGCACCATCAGCACTGTTAAATATGAGAACTTGGTTCAAGGTTTGAAGAAAGCTATTAACTTCAAGGTAAAATGTTTGAAAAAATTGGTGATACATAAATCATTGTCAGATAGGTAAAGAACTCTATATATTGTTTGTCCATGCATCTAAAAGGTTACTAATAAGAGGCATGGAATTTAATTAATAAGTTTGAAGCATTTAACATTACTTCTATTCCTCCCTAACAAAACACTATTGCAGACAATTTCCTAATACAACTTCAATATTTTCCCAATTAAATAAAGAATTTTTTGTTGAAATTTTTCAAGCCTTTTATACCAAATAACATCACAAACTTAAGGGTGTTCAAAGACAATGACTATATTACATAATTCTTCATCAATGCTGCCACCTTCAGGGATTTTTCCGTTATTGAAGAGAAACGTGAAAAGGTTGTACATAAGCATAGGCGTGACTAAGATAACTTCAAAGGTAACCCAATACCAAGAGGAGTGTTAACTTTGGAAAAGTTATTCAATCTACAATCAAAATTTTAATTAGTTGTCAACGTAAAGACAAATAATTCTTCCATGACTCATGCATTAATCAAATTAGGCACCCAACATAATCTTAAATTCACTAATCAGGGAACATCTTGCATTGAAATCAAGAATCAAATCTTCATCCAAATGTTTACAAAGTACATATGTATTTGCTTGGACTTATGAAGATCTCAAAACATATGACACCAATATTATACAACATTTTGGGGTACATTGTAGTCAGTAGCTCATCAAGAACTCATAAGTACCTACACTCTAACCATCATTAGACACTCTCCCACACATTATTGGGGCCACATATGACCAATTTTCACTCATTACTATACATTCCCTATCATTTGGTGCATTTTCTATTTTTAGGGTTTTTTATTTTTATTTTGAGTAGGTCTATTTTGAGGAAAGGGTGCCACCTACGATGACATGTGGTGTTGACTAGATACTAGTTCGAGGATTACATGGTTGTTTCCACTCCATAAATTCATACTACCTCATGCATAGGCATTCCTAAAGTGAGTACACACTTCATCCCTACTTTGTGGCAATTAACTGCAATTTTTCTCTCTCCTCCACTTACTAGTTGACTTTTAGTCTTATTTTGGATTTTAACTAAGTTTAACTTGTTACTAATTTGCATGTGAGAGTTATTAATTAGTTCTAATTGATTTCTAACTCCACTTACTTATAATACACTACATTTTGGGATATTTTACTAATTTTGAGTCTCTCATTCTAATTTTGACTTATTTGCCAACTAGGGAAGGTTCTTTCGAGGTAAATTGAGTGCACACACATGGAACCCCAACTTAATTCAAATAGGTTGGCCTCCTAGAGAGTCGATGTATTGTGTTCATTTTCACAATAATACATCATCGGATCTTATGACTAATATGAATGTGTCCTTGGTTCGTTAGTCAATTTCTCAACAGTTTTATGCTCTCTTCTTTCTTATTTTCCAAATAACTAGTTTGGTATTTTTTCACACTTAGATCCTTTGATTGTGCTTAAAATCAAACATGTTATCAGACCATAAGTGAGTTTGTGAAAAATTTGAACATCTTGTTGTAGATTTTACAAGAATAAAACAACCTGTAGAGAATGGACAAGTTCATAATGATCCTCATTCCTGTCAATTACTTTGATTGGAAGCCAAAGATTCTTCTATCGTTGTGTAGTAAGGGATTATGTAGGATTACAATGGGTACTAAAATTGAGCTTAAATTAGCCATTGAGAAATAAATATATTTGAACATGATGAATGAAGCGTATGGGATTTTTTTTTTCTATCTCCCCTGATCTAGTCTTTCATGTTGCATCACACTCAACACCTAAGGAAGTTTGGACAAAACTAGAGGATTGTTTTGCAAGGAAGATGAGTTGAGAGGACATCATCTAGATAATGAGTTGATTTCTCTAGATCGTAACCATTTCGAGACCCTACAAGACTTGTTCTTAATATTCAAGACTCAAATGAAACAGGTAAAATCTTGTGGGATAGATAGGAAGGAGGAACAACTATCCTTTATATAATTTCTAAACTATGTCCTCAATATTATATCTTTGTATCTTCTTTCCATACTACTAAAATCTTCATGGGAAAGTGTTGAAAAATGCAACAAAAAAATCTTAATTTTATTTTACCTTGATCAAATTGAGAAAATTCGAATTTCCACATCAACAAACAATTAGAATGCAGTTAACTTGTGTGACATGGATCATGTCATCAAATTTACTTAGTTTTCTGAGTTGGAGTAGTTAGAGTTCAATTAAGCATGTTTGATTTCTATTTTTTAGCAATCAAGGTCAATTATTTCAAGTTGTTTTTAGTTAAACTAGTTCCAACTTGATGCAGGAGCAATCAGCTCAACAATATCATTATATTTTAGTAAGACATAGGGGGTCTTGTGTTTCCAAGGAAGTTGGTTTCCTAAATGTGAATTAATGTAATTATTTAGGCTTTTGAGTGATTTTAATGAGAATAGTAATTAATTGAATATTGTGAGACATATTTGTAAATATTCTCGAATGTAGGAGAATATGAGAGATTTAGGGTAGTTGAGAGATTGAGGGAATTGAGAATTAATTGTAAAACTCATATTAGGAGTTAGTTCATGATTTTGGGGATTGAAGAGGATCCTTAGAGATGAGGAAGAGATTTTAAAATTCTGTTGAGGAGTTTATGGATCTAAACTAGGAATTGGTTTTAAAATCCTTTGTATAAATGTAAGCCTAAAAGGCATAATCAGAGGTTAGATAATCAAGATAGTTAAAGAGCAGAGGTGTGGCTATAAGCCTATGGGAAGATTGTAAATAGAGGCCATTGACATTAGAAGATCAGGCCTGAGAGAGAAATTGGGTAAATGTCTACTTATGTATACAGAGGGTGATTCAAAACTGTATAAATGTGTGATGCGAGTATTGGATGATGAGTTACATGTGAATCAGTGATTTTGTACAATATATGTATGCAGGCAGAGTTCTGCATAATACACATAGAGAAGAATGATTCGAAGAATAATAATGGATCTTTGAAACCATTCAAAGGATCAACGTAATACTCTGGAATGACAGTGATCAAAGGAGCATGTAGAATTAATCTCAGAAGGGAGTCACGCAACGGAACATTGGAAGGACGAAGAACCATTGAAATAACTAAAACCAAATGAGAAACGTTGGAGAAATGGCATAAAACCCAATTGGAAAGAAGAATGAAAGAATGAAGTTTAATGCACATGCACTGTTGGATCTACCAGATCAACGGATGGGATCAAATCGCATGGAAGGATCGTTGTTAAAATCCCGCATCGCAACATTTAAATGGTAAGGAATTAATCTTGGCCCACAAGGATTTGCGACATGTGACATCATTGTGAACCGTTGGATCGTATTCCCTTATCAACGATGGAGGAGCTTTAATAAATCTCGCATCGTAATGTTTCATTGATGAGTGAACTAACCTTGACCACAAGTGATTGTGATATGTGATTGCGATGTCCGATGCGATCGGAGATTTGATCGCATCGCAAATATCCATGGGAGATAGACCTTAGCCCTTAACCAATGTGACATGCGATATGTGATGGAGCGAGCCGATAAGTATTGTGATATGCGATATAGGAGCGGACCCGATAAAGTATAGGCGTGGTTAATTGTATTTGGAATCCGGTTATGTTAATCGCATATCGGATGCGAAGGAGGAATGTGTTAGTGTGACCCGCGGAGAATTGCGATTGTGATAGTGATAAGGCATGCATTGATAAATGTGTAAAGACTGTGGAAAAGCAAAAAAGGTATGTTTTATATGAACTTCTGTTATAAAGGGTTTATAATAGAAATAGCGTCGATAGATGATTTGTGGGTTAAGCCTGTGAATAACCAAAGCATAAAGGTTTTGTGGGGTTTGGTTATATATATGCGCGGTACATTAAAGTTTAATGAAGTTGGATATATGTGTGGGCATAAGATTAAGAAGGTTTATGAGGGTGAGTTATAAAGTTCCAATATATAGGATTAATGAAGGGCATACTATGTTTAGTTAATAAATCATTCTATAGAGATTTATTAAAGGGGCCTTAACCATTAAGGATTGAAGATTTGACTCGGCAGAGAGTTAAAATTCTTGGGGCAAAACAGATATGTGCATTTTACATGCATACTGTGGGTATACGCGGGTTTTCCTGCGTCACAACTGTTGGAGGAACAAGTGGAAGGTCACTTATGCAGTGGGACTTTAGTTTAACTCAATGATCATCTAGCTAACTGATCAATCAGCCAAAAATAGCTAGTGCATGTAGAGAATTCGTGTCCCCCAACTATGGTGGAGATTCCAAGGCAGTGTAACATCAGTTGTAGACTAGTCTTTAGTGTACAAGTGTTGTATGCAGTGAGATGATCAACCCTGGGAATTGTGCAATAAATTTGAGGAATTTCCTAAATAATAGTGGCCTAATTTATCAAAGAATTGCGCAAGGAAATAGGGGCTCAAGTAGAGGCCAAAATTAACTATTTCTGGGTTAGAGCTTCTCAGTGAGCAAAGGGATAGGTTATTCACTTGCAGGTTGTGCTTAGTTGAGCAAAGCAATTGTAATACATCTCTATTCATCAGATTAATGCAAGCAGACATAGGGGTTTTTAGCAGATTGCTTTCCCCTGGAAAAATATTGTGTGCATGTGTGTTGTGAATGTCGAGCATTGTTTATATATCCATGTATTGCATCTGTGCTCAAGCTTAGGTGGTACTCGCATAATTCATTTGCATTATTCACAAGATCAAAGGATTGTGCTGCATGCACATTATAGTCGAGAAGGGTTGTGAAAGGATCATAATAGTGCTACATGCACAATATAGTCGAGACGGATTATGGGAGGACTGGAATAGTGTTATGCACACAATCTAGAGGGATTAAGTTGGAGTGCAATTAGATTACGCAGCGAAACTATGTGGTAGAGCCGAAGGAAGAGTCAAACATAGAGCCGAGAGGATCCAATACTTAACATAATTGGCATTGATAGAGAATCTATCAAGTCACGGTGCCAGAACCAATAGCAAATGGCACCAAGGAGACCGAGTGAAAGAACCGAGCCACATCATCTCAGAGACCATAGCCCAAAGAATTTTCCCCAAGTCTCAACGACTGGGATCTGTGAACTGACAGTGTCAAGATACCACTGTAACATCCCTGGTGAAAATTTCATGTAATAAAGGTTAATAAAGGAAAAATAAGACCACGGTTAAGGGACACTTATTCCACACTAAAAGATTGGGAAAATATATCCTAGTGGGCATCACTGGATGTGTGTTTTGGCTAAGGAAAATTGGCAAAGGCTAAGGCAAAGGCATTAAAAGGAAAAAATGAATTTTTGGCACATTTATTTGTGAAAATAAAGGAAATTAGGAGAAAAGTAAGGTGAAAGGTCACAAGTTGCATGTGAGGAGGAATTTGAAGGAAAATAATGGAAAATGAAGAAAATAGAGGCCCCATTCATAAAAAGGCTTTTAAGGATCATTTGGTAACATTTTGTCAGTTCAATTTTGGAGCTCTCTCATTATTCTCTCTCTCTCTCTCACTCTTGGTCACATAAAGTTTTCTTGGAGCACTCTAGTTGGAGCAAAGGAAAGGGAAAGAAAGGAAAGGAAAGGAAAAGAAAGCAAGGATCAAGGAAAGGAGATCAGGACTCAAGCAGCTTCAGTAGGAACGCTTGCAGATAACCTTTTGCATGTGTGATTTCCTAGCTGGTTTGGACATGCATGGCTTTGCATGTTGGTGTATGGTCCTCTTGTTGTCGATGGCATGGTTTTTCCAAGTTATGACATGTGGATATCATCCTAGCCCAGCATTTTTCCGAATGCCATGGTATGTTGGGATGTTATTTCGGTTTTTAAGCTTTGGAATTTCCAGATAGATTTCAAAATCCGGGGTAGAGGTGGTATCAAGGTTCATTCCCAAAGGCATAGGAATCCCTTGACCTATTTTGGTGGGATATATGATAAAGCCTGAGGGAGTAGTCTCAGTTTAGGGCCTAGTGATTCAAGTTTGGATTGCGGTAAAGCCTAAGAGACAAGGAGATGTAAAATTCCTCAAGGATAATGATGGATTCCAAATGGAATTCCAAGTTTTGTTCGGTTGTGATCGAAGCACCGATTTTGGTGTGATCACGGTTTGATGAGGGTGGAGGTGGTTTAACCTTTAGATTCCCCTGGTTGTTCTCGGATTGGTTGTTCTATGAGGTTCCACATTCATGCTTGGAATATGACGTGAGGGTGATTGGCTGAACGAGAGATTTGGTTCAACCATGTATATGGTTGGGTGGTACGTGGAAGTCCCAAACCTTGTGGGATTTTCCTATGATTAGTAAAAGCTAAGTTCTCTTACTTTTGCACTGATTTATATGTGGATTTAATGGATGTCATATCTATGATAGTTATATGGCTTTATGCTGGTTATAAGCATGCTTGAATGACTAGTTTATGTCATGGTTATTTCATATATTTACTTGTAACTGTTAAATGGATGGATGCGAGACCTAATTGATGATGTAGTAGTTCAATGGAGAAGGAGGTGATCCTTCTCATTATGTTTCATAAGTTGTTTCAGTCATTTATGATCTGTCTTGTATCCTAGACCTGTAGGTTATATTGATGCCAAGTGTTTGACAGAATGTCAGTCCTAGTTGGGGATGCTCAAGCCTAGTCCTGAGGGTGATTTTTTATTGATCAACATTTTTATCATGTTTTTAATGAATTCTGGAAGTTACAACAAGTTCTGGGCAGAGGCCAGGATTATGGGTTAGAAAAGTGGCTTAAATCCCTGGGTCACTGGCACAGAAATAGCAAGTTTGGTCCATAGTCATTGGCAGGTAGGCCTGTGAGAGCAACTTTGGGTTTTTGGTCGCTACCTTTCCCATAACATGAGATCGACTATGGTCTAAGAGCTGCAAAAAAGAAATGGGACCCAAGGATATGCTGTCTAAGTGGCTGACTTGTCTCCTGAGGGTTTTTTTGATGATGTTGAATGATTGTATGTGATGTTTCGTTGATTCCACCTCCTTAAGGTGACATAGGAGGTCAAATCTGATCATAGTAGCATCTCTCCTCATGTTTACCCCGGTTGGCATGGTTACTTTGGGTAGACCTGGGAGCGGGTGTTACGGATTGGTATTAGAGCATGTTTTCACTCTCTTTGGGTCATATATGGTGATACAGATATGGGTGATTGTGTTGTTCATGCATGCATGTCAGTTGTTTGTGTGGCTCTTACACTTGTGTTCCATGTGCTTGTTGCACTGCATCATATTCATCATGGTAGTAGTAAGGTTATCACGAGGAACTTGATGTTGGTTTTATGGAATGCATCGTCATGAGTATATGACTAGTTGTACAATTATATGCAACTTGATTAGATCCTTGTACGTTGGGTTGCATTCTTGGTTAATTGATTGCATGCATTAGTCTTGCAGGTTGATTACAAGAATTGATCGCTTATGCTTGACTACATGTGGTTGTGCATATGTGTAGTTGATTAGGCATTGCTTATGCAGGTGGATAGTTGCATGAGGCAATTTGTAGACTGGATTAATGGTTGTTGTCATGCATGAGGTCATAGCATGCATTATTGATATGGCCTTGCATTGATGACTGGACCCTAGTTAGTATGATGGTTATGCGTTGATGCACTTAATGATATATGTCTATATGTTATTATGGTTACGTTATACATGCATCACACTGATTTGATGATCTTGCAGACCAAGTATCCTCCCCGAGTTATGCTAAGGTACGTTGATTTATGGTGATTTGGTTTAGCTAATATAGTATGCCTTACATGAAAGAGATCAGATGGCTAGCAAGGTGGTAGACTACATAGAATCTCCCTATGAATTAGATGGGCAGCGTGGTGTGGGGAACTCTTCTGACTTGGCAGACACATTGAGAAGCCTGAAGGAAGAAATAAGGAGTTGCAAAGCAGACAATGACAAAATCATGTAGGCACAAGAGAAACAAGCAGAGGTGAATGTGATATTACTTCAGAGTTTGTCAGATTTGCAGTGACAGGGACCTCTTCAGATCAGCCATGGACATGAGGACAAAACTAATGGGGCATATGGCAACAAGTCTCATAGTAGACATAGGTCAAATAGATCTGACACTATCAGAGATGGCAGGATGTTGGACACTCCGGATAGGAGGGGTGACAGACATAAGTATTACTCTAGTTCTGGTTCTAATAGGCATCATGATCGTCATCATTATCATCTGTATAGGAGGAATGATAGGGGATACTTTCTGGATGAGTTTAAGAAGGAAAATCGAGCTACCTTTGATGGAGAGATGAAGAAATCACAAGATTTGGAGGCTTGGTTGCTTGGCATGAGGAAATTCTTTAGTGATCAGGAGCTCAGGACCAAGTGTCGTAAAATGGTCAAAAATAAAAGTGCTCAAAACTGGTTCAAATCTAAATGAGCGGATAGAGCTCGTCCTCCTGATTCTGGTGCCACAAACGGTTCGAAAAACGGTCGCCGTATGAGAAAGTTATGCCAAAAACAAAATTGCCCAATAACCCTCAATTTTTGAATATTTTTCAAAAAAAAATATTAAAAAAGGAATATTCCGCAAAATATTCTTTGGAATATTCCATCTAGGCAGCCAATCACAGGCCAACATGTGGCAGGCTCGGAAGCCACCACGTGGCCTAGGATGACGTCAGCAAGTGTATGTGCATATGTTTAAAATTTTGGTCGAATTGTGAATCGAACCCACGACCACTCAAACAACATTACAACGCCTTACCAATGCACCAAGCAGATAGGACTTGTTATGTGCACAGCATAAACCTATTTTAAAGTTTGATTTTGTGTTGGGCGGGGCCTGAAGGGGGCCAGCCCCCATACACGTGACCTCCCACCCGGAACCATGGGCTCCGTTCAAACCGCCGGCACGAACTCTAACGCAAACCACCAGCCGAGATTCCCGGTCACATGGCGGAGTTAAACTGCAGTTAGCCGGCGGTTATGGAAGATTTAGCGGATCTGTTGGCGGTGGCGCCAAATTTGGAAGCCGCCCCATATTTAGCGGGGTTATCTGGCAGTCAGCCAGTTTTAACTGGAGCTTTTCAAGGGCAACTGGCAGTTGGGAGTAAATGGCCATAACTTTGGCTAGGAAAGTCCTTTTTGGATGAATTTTTTTTTTTATTTTGGGTATCTTCGACCTTCTGAAGCCATTGGAATAGGTTTCACAGCCATCTGAGGTCATTTGCAGGTGTTTTAGCTTCGTGTAAGTTCCAGGAGCCACCAGGGCCAAATCAGTTTGTGAGCTGCATTGGGAATTGTGCAGCCATTGAATGTGGAACGAAGGTCATTCCTGAAGGTTTTCAGCATTCTGAATATATTTCTATAGCTCGTTTTGTCTGTTGAGGCATTCTTCTCACTGTTTAGCTTCAGGGAAGCTTTCAGGGCCACTAGGGCCATTTCAGTGCTTGAGCTGTTTAGGGGCTATGTTCATCCATTTTTGGTGATTCAAAAGCCTATGTCTACTATTTTCGACCTTCTGAGTCTAATGGCAGAGGTTTCAGAACCAATTGAGGTCATCTTCACCTCTAAATTCTCCATGCAAGTTTAAAGGGCCACCAGGGCCAATTGGGAAAAGTACTATATAAGGTACAATTTCACTGTTTACTGTTTGGGAAAGAGCATGTTTAGCTAATTACTATATTCTGATTCTATATTTACAGTCAGATCTGTCTTTCGAGACACTCATATTCTTGTATTAGCCTTTGTAGCATTTTTAATACAAGAGGACAAGCCTAGTTTGAGAGGCTTGGTCCAATAGATGTAGCCCAGAAGGGGTGAACTGCTTTATCATTTTGATGTCTTTATTTGCTGAAGATGATATGCTAAACAAAACTGATATAAAGTGTTAAACAAAAAATATACATAACTTGCATACACACATAATCACCTATTCAGTTGCAGAAAGTTATCTGTCTTTTTCCGCAAGACATCAAACTTCAAGTATGTGTATGTCAAAGACTTCTAAGTGTTTACTTCGTTATTTCTTTAGGAAGAGCCTGTAGAGGGCCAGGTAGCCTCTGGAACTCATCCTCTCTTTAGAGGTGACATGTCCGGTGAATGCCCCTACAGTCTATCTCTGTATAAGAAATAAGAAGTTTTCACATTTTGAGAGGTCACTTGGAGTGTATAGCTCACATTTGAAATTATGGGAAATGGATACCTTGCACCCTTAAACAAGTACATTCCATTTTCAGATCAGATGGTATCAGAGCACCAGGTTTGCTTGATTGACATCACTAGCTTGATTGTGTAGCTTGAAAGGTGTCTTAAGCAGTGTTGAAGATTGACTGCTTTATTATTCTGCAAACTACTTGTTGTTTGAGTTTATTGAAGCTCTTTTGTTCATTTTTATAATGACAACTTCCATAAGTGAGTTCTCAAAATCGTCCTCATTCACAAGATTCTTTGATGAAGGCTTGAAGCAAGAATTTTTCATCATGATGAATATGGTGAGAGAAATTTATGAGGATGAAAGAAAGAGCTCTAGACTTCAAGAGCAGTTGAATTCCAGGAGGGAAGAGAAGCAATTGCTTTCTAATCAATTGCAGGAAATGGAAGGCAAACTTCATATTGCAAACATGAATCTGGAAAGGATGCATGAATTGGAGACACAACTCCTTGTTGCTAAAGAAGCCTTAGCCAAGTATCAGCTTGAAGAAGAGGTAAACAATTCTAGTTTGTCTTCAAATTCTTATAAGAATGTTTATGTTGGTTCTTTTGAGAAACATACCAGAGGCATAGGGTCCAAGTTGATGTCCAAAATGGGATATGAAGGAAAAGGATTGGGCAAACATGCACAGGGTATAGTCGAGCCAATAATGGTTGAGGTAAGGCCTAAGAATTTGGGTCTTGGCTATGGACAATCTTATGGAGAGAGTTCCAAAGTAGCCATGAAGGCAATTGAAACAGTTCCTAGAAGGAGTTTCATTTCAGGTTCTTTATCTCAAGGTTGTAAAGGTTGTATCCTTGAGGAATGCAATATCTTGAAACATGCTTTGCAGGAAGAAGGTGTGCATAAGCATGCACTTGAACAAGAGAATTGTGAAAGCTCTAAAACCATTGAAGGGACTGATGGTGTTCCAAAAGGAGCTTCTTCTTCATTTGATTCACCTCCTCATGAAGGTAATGAAGGTGAAAGAGAAAGGTATAAATCTGATTTCAATCATATTTCCTTTGATCATGTAAAGCATGGAAAATTTCCACACAAGCATTGGAAAAGAATTGCATGTTCTTTTTGTGATTTGGTTAACCATAGTGTTTCTAGATGTTGGAAAAGAATGGCAACATACAGGAAACTTTTGAAGGAAAGGAGACAAGAAGCCAAAGTTCCATTGAACAATGCAAATCATGCTGTCAAGAAGATGAACATGTGCCACTTATTGCCATAAGCATGGACATACTGCTGAAAGGTGTTGGACTCTGAATCCAACAATGCGCCCACAAAAATTGAAGAAATTGGAGAAAGAGTATGGCAAGAATGGAAAGGAAGTTTCCATCATTGATATGTGTCAGGATGATACACATGTTGATATCGATGTGCAGTTAAAGGAAGCGCCTTTGAAATGGATTGGTAAGAAATGGTTAGAATTCTTATCCAATTAAAGTTGCATGTCTTTTTATTGAATGCATTTCTTTGTTAAGGGAATGCAAGTTGCAGGATGGAAAGCTGAGTATGAGACTCACTCTATCGCAACGAAAGTTATATTCATTTCAGCTTTGAAAGTACATGTACATGTGATCGAGGATATTGTGCTTATGATTGTACTTAAGAGAAAGTTGAAGGATAAACTGCATGCATAAGAATGATATGCATGAGCACAGAGATCATGATGATTTCCTTGTATTTTAAACATGTATGTGTGATTAACTTGAAGGGTTGATTACTTTGTTTTTAACCATGCATGTAATGTAATATTGACTTGGAAAAAGTTAATTTGATCTCCAAGATTGTAAAGAGGAGAAATGATGAAGTGTTTCATCTTTGTAAAAGTCTTCTCATTTGGGAGGCAACTCTTCTTCTGGAGCGGAGGTGCCATGGATGGGCATCGTGACAGTTGGCAAGCCCACATGTTTAGAGGAAGATCTCAGCTCATAGATCAGGAAGTTTCATTGCTGGTTCTTGCAATTTCAAATTTGTCTGGCGAAAGAACTTGGTCGGGATTCGACAAGTACTTGGCTTATGTAGCAAAAAGTCGCCATGACGACAGTTGGCAAGGCAGGACATTTTGGGCATCAATATGCTCTTTTGGCTGAACGGAAGAGGATATTTCTGTTCCTCAAGTGTTGTACAGTTCAATTCAGAGATTCAGTAAGCTTTTGGGGACCAAAAGCCCTCTCATTTGGGAGGTGTGATCAAGAGCTTAGGACCAAGTGTCGTAAAATGGTCAAAAATGAAAGTTCTCAAAACTAGTTCAAACCTAAACAAACAGATAGAGCTCATCCTCCTGATTTCGGCACCGCAAACGGTTCGAAAAACGGTCGCCGTATGGGAAAGTTATGCCAAAAACAAAATTGCCCAATAACCCTCAATTTTTGAATATTTTTCAAAAAAAAATATTAAAAAAGGAATATTCCGCAGAATATTCTTTGGAATATTCCATCTGGGCAGCCAATCACAGGCCGCCACATGGCAGGCCTCTGGGCCTGCCATGTGGCCCAAGATGACGTCAGCAAGGGTATGTGCATATGTTTAAAATTTTGGTCGAATTGTGAATCGAACCCACGACCACTCAAACAACATTACAGCGCCTTACCAATGCACCAAGCGAATAGGACTTGTTATGTGGGTGGCATAAACCTATTTTAAAGTTTGATTTTGTGTTGGGCAGGGCCCGAAGGGGGCCAGCCCCCATACACGTGACCTCCCACCCGAAACCATGGGCTCCGTTCAAACCGCCGGCACGAACTCCAACGCAAACCACCAGCCGAGATTCCCGGTCACATGGCGGAGTTAAACTGCAGTTAGCCGGCGGTTATGGCAGATTTAGCGGATCTGTTGGCGGTGGCTCCAAATTTGGCAGCTGCCCCATATTTAGCGGGGTTATCTGGCAGTCAGCCAGTTTTAACTGGGGCTTTTCAAGGGCAACTGGAAGTTGGGAGTAAATGGGCATAACTTTGGCTAGGAAAGTCCTTTTTGGACGATTTTTTATTTTATTTTAGGTATCTTCGACCTGCTGAAGCCATTGGCACAGGTTTCACAGCCATCTGAGGTCATTTGCTAGTGTTTTAGCTTCGTGGAATTTCCAGGAGCCACTAGGGCCAAATCAGTTTGTGAGCTGCATTGGGAATTGTGCAGCCATTGAATGTGGAACGAAGGTCATTCCTGAAGGTTTTCAACATTCTGAATATATTTCTACAGCTCATTTTTTCTGTTGAGGCATTCTTCTCACTGTTTAGCTTCAGGGAAGCTTTCAGGGCCACTAGGGCCATTTCAGTGCTTGAGCTGTTTGGGGGCTATGTTCATCCATTTTTGGTGATTCAAAAGCCTATGTCTACTATTTTCGACCTTCTGAGTCTAATGGCAGAGGTTTCAGAACCAATTGAGGTCATCTTCACCTCGAAATTCTCCATGCAAGTTTAAAAGGCCACCAGGGCCAATTGGCGAAAGTACTGTATAAGGTACAATTTCACTGTTTAGTGTTTGGGAAAGAGCATGTTTAGCTACTTCCTATCTTCTGATTCTGTATTTACAGTCAGATCTGTCTTTAGAGACACTCATATTCTTGTATTAGCCTTTGTAGCATTTTTAATACAAGAGGACAAACCTAGTTTGAGAGGCTTGGTCCAGCAGATGTAGCCCAGAAGGGGTGAACTGCTTTATCATTTTGATGTCTTTATTTGCTGAAGATGATATGCTAAACAAAACTGATATAAAGTGTTAAACAGCAAATATACATAACTTGCATACACACATAATCACCTATTCAGCTGCAGAAAGTTATTTGTCTTATTCCGCAAGACATCAAACTTCAAGTATGTGTATTTCAAAGACTTCTAAGTGTTTACTTCGTTATTTCTTTAGGCAGAGCCTGTAGAGAGCCAGGTAGCCTCTGGAACTCATCCTCTCTTTAGAGGTGACATGTCCGGTGAATGCCCCTACAGTCTATCTCTGTATAAGAAATAGAAATTTTCACATTTTGAGAGGTCACTTGGAGTGTATAGCTCACATTTGAAATTATGGGAAATGGATACCTTGCACCCTTAAACAAGTACAGTCCATTTTCAGATCATTTAGATTGCACGATTACTCAGAAAAAATGAAAGCAAGGATAGCCCTTTTCAGTCTCAAAGGTAAAGCGGATATTTGGTGGGAAGATGTGAAGAATGTCAAGGACATACATGAGGATGATTTCACTTGGCATGCATTTGGAAGGCTCTTTAAGAAGAAGTACTTGTCTGAGAGGTATTATGATGACAGAGCTAATGAGTTTTATGAGTTGCAGATGGGTTCTATGATAGATGAGGAGTATACTAGTAGATTTATGGAGTTGTTGAGATATGTTCATTACCTCTAAGAGAAGAAGGCCAAGGTTCAGAGATTCATCAATGGATTGCCAGTTACATACAGAGACCAGATTGATTTCGATGAGCCTAGATCATTAGAGGAGACAATCCAAAAGTTGAAGCTTTGTTATGAGCACTCAAAGTGAAAAGTTGATTCGAAACTGACTTGAAGAGAAATGACAAAGCTAAAGGAAAATGACCACCAAAGCGAGGAAGACCTCAAGATGCAAGTGAGAAAGATGTAGTTCCTTACAAGAGATTCAATACAGGTGAAAAGGGACATGGAGAGCAACAGACTAGAGGGGGTGGTAGGGAACCGTTGCAGTGTTGGATATGTGGTAAGGATCATCATAAGAGGGATCATCCGCAGTATTAGAGTGGTGGTAGACCTTAGATCTACAGTGCTCAGGAGGTGCATATAGTTGGTGATGTTGGTCATATCATTACTCAAACTTATGTAACTATGGAAAATAGGTAGGAATATCATCAGGCATCGATCATTGAGATGGACGGTAAGATTTGTGATCAAGTTGTTCCTATTTTGATTGATCCTAGATCTAACTATAGTTATATTAATCCTGACCTGGTGGATAAGAGTGGTCTGAGAAAAGAAGTGCATGCAAAATCTTGGTTGGTACAATTGGCTACAAGTACAAAGAAGCGAGTTCACCATTGGGTAAGATCTTGTGCATTTGAGTCAAATGGTATGCCTACAACAACACATTTGAATGTATTACCATTGGGATCGTATAGTATGCTTTTGGGTATGGATTGGTTATACCTTCATAGAGCCAAAGTGGATTGCTTCGACAAGGCCATTGAGTGTGTGGATGATAGCGAGGAAAAGAGGACCTTGCAGGGAAATAAGAAGCATACATCAGTGAGGATGGTTACCGTTATGTAGGCTAAGTGTAGTTGCATAAAAGGTTGTGTGATGTTTGCAGTACACATTTCTAGTGACAAGGGTAAGGATGTTGAGGATGTAGAGGTGTTAAGAAAGTACCAATTTTTGTAGTAGTTTCAGGATGTATTCCTTAATGACATTACAGAGTTACCACATCACAAAGAGGTAGACTTTTCTATTGAGTTAGTGCCAGGGGCAGCTCCAGCGTCGAAAGCACCTTACAGGATGAGCATACCTGAGTTGGTAGAGTTGAAGTTGCAGATAAAGGAAATGTTGGGAAAATGATACATCAGACCTAGTGTATCACCTTGGGGCGCACTAGTGTTGTTCGTAAAGAATAAAGATGGTACTCTCAGATTGTGCATTGATTACAGGCAACTTAATAATAACGATCAAGAACATGTACCCTTTGCTGAGGATTGATGATTTGTTTGATCAGCTAAAGGGAGCAGTAATGTTCTCTAAGACAGACTTGAGATCGGGATACCATCAGGTACACATCATGGAAGAGGATATCTTCAATACTGTGTTCAGGACGAGGTATGGGCATTATGAGTTTGTTGTTGTTCCATTCAATTTGACTAATTCTCTAGCTACGTTCATGTGCTTGATGAATAATGTGTTGCGTCCTTATTTGGACAAGTTTGTTATTGTATTCATTGATGACATACTGGTATATTCTAAGAATGAGGAAGAACATGTTGAACATTTAGCAACAGTGTTGAGATTGCTAAGAGAGCATCGATTGTATGCTAAGCTTAGCAAGTGCAGCTTATTTCAGACTAAGGTTCACTACTTGGGATGTGTTGTCTCCAAGGAAGGCATAGCAGTAGATTTAGAAAAGATAAGGGTCATCATGGAATGGGCAACTCATAAGAATGTAGATGAGGTGACATCATTCATGGGATTGGCAGGTTACTACAGAAGGTTCATTAGGAACTTTTCACGCATTGCATATCCCATCACATCATTACAACAGAAAGGTAAGAAGTTTGAATGGATGACGGAATGTGAAGATAGTTTTGAGCGGCTTAAGAAGTTGTTGACGCATGCACCCGTGCTAAATATTGTAGATCCGGAAAAGGAGTTTGTAGGGTCTACAGATGCTTGCAAGAGGGGATTTGGTGGAGTTCTCATGCGAGAAGGATAGGTATTGTGCTATGGGTCACAGAAACTGAATGAGCACGAGCAGAACTATCCAATGCATGAGCTTGAGCTAGTAGCGATTATACATGCATTGAATATGTGGAGACATTATCTTCTGGACAAGAAGTTTACATTGATGAGCGATCACAGTGGGTTGAGGTATTTGTTTGACCCAATGAATCTAAATGCCAGGCAAGCTAGATGGTTTTCTACTCTTAGTGCATTTGTCTTATAGATCAGATACATCAAAAGGAAGGAGAACCAGGTTGCAGACGCTCTTAGTAGGAAGGTACAGGTAAATCATACAACACCTATAAACTCTTACGAGACAGAGTTACATGATAGGATCTTGCCAACAGGACAACGGGATGACAAATACATGGAGATCATGCATAGTTTACAAAAGAGTGCATGCACAATTACAATTTTAGGTGCAGGTGCAGGTTTAGGGGATCAGGATTCAGACTATCATCTCACAACAAATGGCTTGGTGAGGTTTCAAGACAGGATCTATATGCGGAATTGCAGTGAGCTCAAAAAGCTTATCTTGAGGGAGTTCATGTGAAACCATATTCATGTCATCCAGGATATCAAGAGACATTAACGATGGTGAAGAAGTTTTACTATTTGCCAAATCTGAAGAAGAAAGTGGCCAAGTTCATGGCTAGATGTTTAGACTGTCAGCAGGAAAAGGCGAAATGCAAGCATCCAGGTGGTATACTACAGCCTATTGTGATTTCATAATGGAAATGGGAGGTCATTTCCATGGATTTCATTACAAGTTTTCCGAGGACAATGAGGCAGCATGATTCTATTATGGTTGTGGTCGACAGGTTGAGCAAGGTAGATCACTTCATTCCAATGAAGAATACATATTTAGCCAGCGAGGTAACATAGATGTTCCTCAGGGAGAGAGTAAGATTGCACGGTGTTCCAAAGAATATTGTGTTGGACAGGGATGCAAAGTTCACTTCCAAGTTTTGGAAGGAGCTATTTGTAGGCTTGAGTACATAATTGGCCTTCAGTACAACTTATCATCCGCAGACAGAAAGGGTCAATAGGATCTTGGAAGATATGTTGAGGATGTACGTGATGCACCAACAACGAAAATGGGAGGAGTATCTTCCATTGGTTGAGTTCACATACAATAATGGTTATCAGGTGTCCTTGAGGATGAGTCCTTTCGAGGAATTGTATGGATGGAGTTGTAACACTCCCATCAGCTGGAGTGATCTAATGAAAATGGTACTTATGGACCGAACATGTTGACAGACATGGAGATAGAAATGCAGGTTATAAAGTAGAATCTAAAGGCAACACGGGATAGACAGAAGAGTTATGCAGATCAACACATGGTGTTCAAAGAGTTTTAGGTTGGGGAGCATGTGTATTGTGCATCAAGCCCAAGAAATTCTCCTTGATGATTGGTTCATGTGCCAAGTTGGCACCACGGTATTGCAAGCCTTTCGAGATCCTTGAGAGGATTGGACTAGTGGCATATCGACTTGCACTGCCTCCAACAGTGAAATTCCATGATGTTTTCCACATTTCATTGTTTAAGAAGTACATAAAGGATGTTGATCATGTTATTGATTGGTTTGTATTGCAGGTGGAGCACGAAGGAGAGTTCTAGCCGAAGCCTCAGTGCATATTGCAACAGAAGCATCTCATGCTCACGAACAAAGCCATAGAGCAAGTTAAAGTGCAGTGGAAGCACTTTGGGACTAATGAAGTTACATGGGAGATGGCAGATCAAATGCGAGCCCTATATCCTTCATTGTTTGCCGATCGAGGCAAAGCAGTTTTGGTTTGATGTTGGTTTATGTTTGGCATATGTTTTGCTAATGTTTTGATATTTGTATATGCATATATACATGGAAGTAAGTACCACCATGAGCTAAGTTATAAAGCTCCAACAAGTGATATGGTTATTATCTTGTCATGTTGTCATGATGTTTTTCTTTTGAGTAAGTTCTTCATTGTAAATACTGCAACGAGCTAACCTATAAAGTTCCATAGGCAGTATGTTTGCTTTTCAGTGGTCTTGCTAAGGTCTTGGTGTGGTTTAACACAGAGGAGGATTTTCCCCAAGGGGGAGGGTTCTATAACAACCCTGGTGAAAAGTTCATGTAATAAAGGTTAATAAAGGCAAAATAAGACCGTGGTTAAGGGACACTTATTCCAAGCTAAATGATTGGGCAAATATATCCTAGTGGGCATCACTAGATGTGTGTTTTGGCTAAGGAAAATTGGCAAAGGCTAAGGCAAAGGTATTAAAAGGCAAAAAAATGTTTTTGGCACATTTATTTATGAAAATATAGGAAATTAGGAGAAAAGTAAGGTGAAAGGTCACAAGTTGCATGTGAGGAGGAAAATGAAGGAAAATAATGGAAAATGAAGAAAATAGAGGCCTCGTTCATAAAAAGGCTTCTGAGGATCAGTTGGCAACCTTTTGTCAATACAAGTTTGGAGCTCTCTCATTATTCTCTCTCTCTCTCTCACTCTTGGTCACCTAAAGTTTTCTTGGAGCACTCTAGTTAGGAGCAAAGGAAAGGGAAAGCAAGGAAAGGAAAGGAAAAGCAAGCAAGGATCAAGGAAAGGAAATCAGGACTCAAGTAGCTTGAACAAGAATACTTGTAGCTAACCTTTTGCATGTGTGATTTCCTAGCTGGTTTGGACATGCATGGCTTTGAATGTTGGTGTATGGTTTTCTTACTTTCGGTGGCATGGTTTTTCCAGGTTATGACAGTGGATTTTAGCCTAGCCTAGCCTTTTGTCGGATGCCATGGTATGTTGGGATGTTATTTCGGTTTTTGAGCTTTGGAATTTCCCGATAGATTTCAGAATCCAGGGTAGAGGTGGTATCAACGTTCATTCCCAAAGGCCTAAGAATCCCTTGACCTGTTTTGGCAGGATACACGATAAAGATTGAGGGAGGAGTCTCGGTTTAGGGCCTAGTGATCCGAGTTTGGATTGCGGTAAAGCTTGAGAGACAAGGAGATGGAAAATTCCTCAAGGATAGTGATGGATTCCAGATGGAATTCCAAGCTCTATTCGATTGTGATCAGAGCACCGGTTTGGTGTAATCACGGTTTGATGAGGGTGGAGGTGGTTTAACCTCTGGATTCCCCTGGTTGTTCTCGGATTGGTTGATCTATGAGATCCCACATTCATGCTTGGAATATGGCACGGGGGTGACTGGCTAAAAGAGAGACTTGGTTCAACCATGTCTACGGTCGGGTGGTACGTGGAAGTCCCGAACCTGGTCAGATTTGCCTGTGATTAATAAAAGCTAAGTTCTCTTACCTTTGCACTGATTTATATGTTGATTTTAATGGTTGTCATATCTATGATATTTATATGGTTTTATGTTGCTTATAAGCATGGTTGAATGACTGGTTTATGTCATGGTTATTTCATATATTTACTCATAACTGTTAAATGGATGGATGCAAGACCTAATTGATGATGTGATAGTTCAATGGAGAAGGAGGTGATCCTTATGGTTATGTTTCATAAGTTGTTTCAGTCGTTTATGCTCTATCTTGTATCCTAGACCTGTAGGTTGCATTAATGCCAAGTGTTTGAAAGAATGTCAGTCCCGGTTGGGGATGCTCAGGCCTAGTCTTGAGGGTGATTTTTGATTGTTAAACATTGTTATCATGTTTTTAATGAATTTTAGAATTTACAACAAGTTATGGGCAAAGGTTAGGATTCTAGGCTAGAAAAGTGGCTTAAATCCCGAGGTCAATGGAAAAAAACTAGCAATTTTGGTCCACAGTCGCTAGCAGGCAGGCTTGTGAGAGTGACTTTGGATTTCTAGTCACTCCTTTGCCCATAGCATGAGAGTGACTATGGCCTAAGAGTTCCATAATAACAGTGGGACCCAAGAACAAGTTGTCTGAGTGGCTGACTTGTCTCCTGAGGGTTTTGTTGATGATGTTGAATGATTGTATATGATGTTCCACGATTCCACTTCCTTAAGGTAACATAGGAGGTCGAATCTGATCATGGTAACATCTCTCCTCATGTTGACCCCGGTTGGCAAGGTTACTTTGGGTAGAACAGGGAGGGGGTGATACAACGACACTTGACATAAGTAGAGACAAAGAAGGGAGCATTGACCGATTAGGCGTCAGTTGGACGTGGCAAGCTAAGTGGTATATTATAAGGCTCCAAGCCTTCGAGCGTATGACTCTACGCGAGTCCTAGCTCTACGTGAGCCTTCATATAAGTTTAAAGCACAAAGGAGTGGCAGGAGACCATCCAGTGGGCTTACCCCAACGTCCTTTCAAAACATTTCAAACCTTGCGTCGAGCTGATGAGAGCGGGCTGAAAGACTTAACGTTAGAAGTGGAAAGGAGAAGCACACACGAGTAATGTCGGCTCAACTAAGCGTCAGGTTGATGTGGCATGGGCGACCTGCCCTTGGGGTTTGAATACCCGACGGGCTTCATAGATTGAGTATTGTTGCAATTCCAATTGGAACAGAGCAGGTGGATCCTACTCGATCGATGCCTAACATGACCATATAAAAATGGAGCACCAAGGTTATGCGTCGGGCTGAAAAGGTCGAGACACATTGGATTCAACTCTTGGTCATAGCGCTTGATTCATGAGGGGAAGAAAGAATAAGGAGCTTGGCTCTAGGGGCTATCGGAAGGGATTTGACCATGAAGGGAAGCCAAGGTACACACAGAGAAGGAAAGGCTACGAAGGGATTAATGTTGGAGCATTGTGGTATTTGGGACAATGTCGTAAAGACCAGTCCAACAATGAAATAGGGCCATGAAGGTCCTATTCTAGAGAAGAAATGGCACGGCAGCCTTTTAAACTCCTACTGTGAATTTTATAAAGGGATTTATATCCTGAGGGACAGAAGAAGCACCATTTTAGACAGAAGATGGGCTCTAGTGGGTTTTGAGAAAACCTTCTTTCAGATATGAGGTGGGGTTTGCATCATTAGGCCAACCAAATTATTTTGGAAGGCAACTAAGCATGTTTTACGACACCTCAAAGGCACTACTTAGTTTGGACTATGATACAGACAGATAGAGGGAGTGAAGTTGTGTGGCTTCACAGATGCAAATTGGGCAAGGAGTTCATCTACCAAAAGAGTACATCAGGTGGAATTTTCAATGTTGGGTCCACAACGTTTTCATGGTACAACAAGAAGCAAATATTTGTGGTACTCAGCTCAACATAAGAAGAATACATGGCTGCAAGTTAAGCACTACGTGAGGCAATTTGGGTGATAAAGGTATTTGTAGGACTATTTGGACAAACGATGGATCCAACTGTGATCTACTGTGATAATCAGAGTTGCATCAACCTCTCTGAGACTCATGTATTTCATGATCGATCCAAGCATATAGATATATGGTATCACCATTTGCGGGACTGTGTGCAGAGGCAAATAATGTTGCTAAAATACATTCCAACAGAGGAACGAGATGTTGGCATTTTGACAAAGGCCTTGTCAAGAGGGAAGTTCGAGTTCCACAGGTGCAGGAAAAGGGTGTTGATAATCCTTTTATTTCTGAGAGGGAGTGTTGCAAAATGCAGCAAGAAATTCTCAATTTGATTTTGCCTTGATTAAATTGAGAAAATTCAAATTTTCATATCAACAGATAACTTGGATAGAGTTAACTTGTGTGACATGGATCATGTCACCCATTTTACTCAGTAAATTCGAGTTGGAGGAGTAAGAGTTCAGTTAAGCATGTGTGATTGCTAATTTGTAGCAATCAAGGTTAGTTATTTCAATTTGTTTTAAGTTAAACTAGCTCCAATTGTTGGAGGAACTAGTGGAAGGTTAATTGTGCAGTGGGACTTTATTCTAACCCAGTGATCATCCAGTTAATTGATAAATTATCCCAAAATAGCTAGTGCATGCAGAGAACTCGAGTTCCCCTGCTGTGGTGGAGATTCCAAGGCAGTGTAACATCAGTTGTAGACTTGTCTTAAGTGTACATGTGTTTCATACAGTCAGATGATCAACCTTGGGAATTGCGCAATCAATTTGAGGAATTCCCTAAATAATAGGGGCCTAATTTCGCAAGGATTGCACAAGGAAATAGGGGCTCAAGTAGAGGAAGAAATTGACTAAGTCTGGGTTAGAGCTTCTCAGTTGAAGACGTAATTGTAACACATCTTTATTCATCAGATTAATGCAAGAAGACATATGGGTTTTTAGTAGATTGCTTTCCTCTAGAAAAATAATGTGTGCATGTGTATTATTTCTCATTGCATATTTGTGATTGATGTTCTAAATTGTGAATTGAATCCCATAGAAAAATAGAGTAGGTTTGCGTCTTGTGATTTTGATTAAAACTTCGTGAGGAGCTACAAATCTATACCATAATTTCTATAGAAAGAATTGAAAGATGCCATATTTGGATGATTTCATTGAGTCCTTGACAAATGAGTAAAATAAGCTCACACACATTGAGACTCTTAAGTCTTCCACACCCTATGCACTTACAATGAAGGATGATAACAAGGAAGGAAATAAAAAACAAGGGATCTTGATCATATAGATTGAGAAATCTCTAAATCTAGTAAGGAAAATAAGATTCTCAAGGGATAAAAATCTAAGAAAGAGAGAATAAAGTGAAACTATTGCAATAAGGGGTTCTATCCAAAGAGTTCTTGTATGGTGAAGGCAATTGATCGAATGGCACAAGTACTCCAACAACATAATTTAAATAATTACAAGATGAAAATTGAAGACAAGCTTCCAAAGGATCAATATATGGGTCATGTCTTCATTTCTGTTGCTCCACAATCTAATCAATTTATTTTGGACTCAAGTTTCTCTGAGTATGTGGCTGCTTCAAATTATTCTTATTTGGTACATTGTGCTAGTGTTACTACAATGACTTCTCCAACACCTTTGTTTTAGGGCTTTAAGATGATTTTTCTTACTCTTTAGATCAAAATTTAGGATATGATTTAGAAGTCCATCAACAACCCATTAAAGATCCACATCACATGCTACAGAGGAAACAACATACTCTACAATTAGTTGGTCAGTTAGTGGGTGGAAATGCTAAGTCACAAGGAATTAGATTTCAATTTTTTAGTGGTCCACAATCTCTCATTGCTAATGTTGGCAAGTACACGGATCAATAAAAAACAAAATGATTCTCATAAGATGGTATTATATACATCTCATGATAGATTTGTGATGGGGTTGGTCAACAATACCATCCTTCTTCATAGCAATTGCATGTTTGGCATAATATGCATTATATTTTAAGGGGGGGGGGGTTCTTCCCACCAGGTTTTCCCTCTTTACCTCACTCTTCTCATACTGTATCTTGCATAAGTTGTTTCATGAATACATAATATTGATGCAAATTTTTGGACTCATTGATTGTTTTTTAGTTGTTGTAAATGAGAACCTAACATGGGTGAGAATTATCGAGACTTATTCACTAGCATACACCTAGTTTGGGCTTCAGGGGGGGTGTTTAGGTACATTGCACTCAATAGTTCATCAAGACCTACAATCTAACCATCATTAAGCCCTCTCCCATACATTACTAGGGCCATGTTTGACCACTTATCATTCATTATTAGAAATTCCTTATCACATGTCACATTTTCTATTTTTAGGGTTTTCTTTTTTTAATAGGTCTATTTGTAGTGGAGGTGCCACTTAGAATGACATCTGGCATTAGCTGGACACTAGATGGAGGATGACATGACTATTTCCAATCAATGAATTCAAACTACCTCATGCACAGGCCTTCGTAGAGTGAGTACACACTTCTCCCCACTTTGTAGTTGTTAACCACCATTCTTTTCTTTCCTCCACTTGTTAGTTGACTTTTAGTCCTATTTTGGAATTTAAATGAGTTTAACTTGTTAGTATTTTGCACAAGAGAGTTATTAATCAACTCTAACTGTTTTCTAACTCCACTTACTTCCAATTCGCTCCATTTTAGGATATTTTGCTAATTTTGGGTCTTGTAATCTAATTTTGACTTATTTACTAACCAGGGAAAGTTCTTTTAAGTTAATTTGAGTGCATGCACATGGAGGCCCAACCTAATTTGTATTGCTTGACTTCCTGGAGAGTGTATTATCGTTTTGATATTCAACAATAATACATCATCATATCATATTTGTTTTTATATTTTGGATCACGCTGCAACCATGAATGGTAAAGATTGTCCTGCAACGTTTGTCTGCGTGCTCAGAAAGGGCTACACTATCCATACTACAGTGGGCGATCTAGAGTACAAGGCAAAGGTGAAGCATCTCCTGGACATTTCAGGAGGTGGGGAGAAGCTTAGGTTCTTCAAAGCAGATCTAATCGAAGAAGGAAGTTTCGACACTGCCATCAACGGCCATGTGGCCAGTCCTACCGACTTCATCCCCGAAGATCCCGAGCTTCACTCACATTGGGAAGGAGGAACGAGGATGGCTTGTGGAGCTAGGGTTTATAAGAGCTCTGAACCTGAGCTAGGCATCGACACACTGGTCGATCTCGACATAGTAACCCGTGGCAACCTTGCATGCGGCCAGAGCCTGGTTCTGTACATTCTAGTGGCTGGAATAGGAGCGTATATTTGGGCCTCTTCCAGGAAACACATGAAAGGCCACTCTGAACCCCCAAAAGAACTCAAGAAAGGCGGAAGGAATGGATTAGCAAATGATGGATCGTTTTGGGCGTGCTCTGAACCAGAAGAAACCCTTCCAGTGACCCATGAGCCTCTCTTCGAGGGTTTAAGGGTTTGGTTTTCCTCAGCAGAGATGGCGGAAAAGGCACACGACGATTACGCAAAATAGGCAATTAGCAGGTTGCACCGTGAGCCAGAGCATGAACCCTTAGAGGCAGAAAGATACCCACAGGGGACATGGACGACCTATCCCTTTTTGAAATAAGGCATTCCTCATAGATCTAAACGGGGGATCTCTAAATTGGGTAGCAAGATGATAGATCGATCCATGTACTGGTCAGATCCAGTTAATCACAACTACATTCTCCCTGTCCTCTATCGGCCAGACATATCTACAACAAATGTCTTCTCTCTAGTGGACTGGGCACAACAGAAGAGTGCTTGGGATTTTTGCCTGGGTACTTTGACTACAGAACTATTAACACTACGCCCTAAGGAACCCCTTCTATGTAAAAGAGAGCCAGTTTGGTTGCCAACCCGTGAACATGATCACAATGAACATAAGAGTCGCACAGACACATCACAGGGATCGGCAGAGCCTTTCTTAGGAGGCCACATGGAATACGCAGGCAGGCATTGGACAAAGGGCAATGCCAGGTATGCTACTGAGGCAGAGGCAGATTCGATAGAGATCTTCATCAAAACGTTGGAAGGTAGTCATCTCTAATGGACGCTCTGGAAAGGGATGAGGATCCAAGACTTAAAACAAGAAATACAACTTTACCACGGGATACCAGCAAGAAATCAAAATCTGATATATTCAGGACACAGTCTATAGGACAATCACACGCTACTGGATTATGGCATTGTAAGAGATTCGACTATCATAATCAAACTGCGGCTGTGGGGTGGATGTTCTGGAACCAACACAAAAAACACAGGCTCTTTTAAAGATGCAATCAAAGGAAAGGAAAAAGCACAAACCAAACCAACAACGATGGCCGAGTTGCCAGGGCCTTATATCGTGGAACAAAAACCTGAAAATCCTGTTCTCACAGTCTCCTCAATGCCTGAGGTAAATACTCTATATTCAGATCTCTATAAAAATGCAGTGATATGTAGATTTAATGGCTTTTGGCCAAAATCCGATGTTCTGCACCAATGGATACATGATGCATGGTCACCAAATTTTGAAATCTATCTATGTCCCAAGGGGTTTTTCATAGTCAGATTCAACACAGCACAAGAATGGGAACATATCATCAATAAGGGACCATGGTTTTGGGGCAATGCTGGGTTCTTCATGACCCCGTGGTTCCTAGATTTTGATGCCAAGACTATGGTGGTATCAAAAATACTAGTTTGGGTCAGGTTGCATAACCTCCCATTACACTTCTGGCATCATAATGTATTAATTGCCATTGGGAACTCCATGGGAAAATTCCTAAATATTGATGGGGACAGACTTACAAGGGGAATATTCACTTTTTCCAGGATATGTGTTGAAATAGATCTCAGCCAAGGGTTACCAGACAACATCACATTGAATTTCAACAACTCACTGTGGACTCAACCATTAGACTACGAAAACACAACGTTTTGATGTCATGGATGTTTACAAACAGATCACCTACATAGCGCTTGCCCACTGGTCAAAAAAGACCCCAAATGGAATAAGAAGCAACAGAAAAAGCCAAAAGGATGGCAGTACACAGACCCCCTAGAAGAAGAAGCAGAAATAGCAGAACCAACAGAAAACAAAGCAAAATCGGATGCTCAAAAGGGCCAAAACAACACACAAAAGGAGGATCCTGACAATCCCCCTCAACAACAAGAGACCCAAATGGAATTAAGTGGAAGCAAATGAGCACACAGATCAGAAGGCTCGGACTCAGACAAAGAATACCCCACAAATTCCAATGAAAAATAGTTGGCCATTGTAACATCCACTCCCAACACTGGAGGTTGGAGAAAAGTGGAAAAGAAGAAAGGCAGAAAAGAATAGGCTCAACGGTAATTTTTTTATTTTTTTTGTATCCTGTAAAATAGGAACAACTCATATGCATATGCAATTTAGCATCTACAACATGTAATTTTGTCTTATCAATAAAATTACGATATTTCCAACGGGAAAAAAATACATCATCATATTTTATGAGGGATTCAAACCATCTCCTTGGTTCATTAGTCATTTTCTTAACAATTTTATTATCTCTTCTTTCTTGTTTTGCAAGTAGTTAATCTTTACACTTAGATCTTGTGATTATGCTTAAAATCCAACACAATAAGACACGCCACTCAAGGAAGGTATGAAGCATTTTCAATGAAATTTGCATAAATCTCATCCAACATTGGAATTGTTAATACAAAAGGAATTGAATAAGTTTATGGACACCAAGATCATATTCAAAGTGAGCCTTTCAACAAGGATGGAAAGTCTGGTGCCCGTGAGAAACAATTAAGGGGAAATCAAACTCTATGTAGATTTCCAAAATATGAACTAGGTGTTTAATAAAGGAAACTACCCTATTCCTTCATTGGAACAAATCCTCCAACTCATCTTCGGCTTTGAGATGTTTTCTCACTAGACATGTTCTTCGACTATAATAAGGTTTTAGTACCCAAATTTGGTCAATTGAAGACTACCTCCAAGATGGGGGGGGGGGATTTGCTTATGGTATAATTCCTTTCGAACTGATATATGTGGGTGTGGCACTATAATATGCTATGGACATAACATTTTAAAGGACTAATTGGTCAAAACATCATGGTCTACCTTGATGACATCATGATTTATTCTAAGAATTGTGAAGCAAATCTTCTAGAGATGCATAAAATATGGTATATCCCTAAAGCAAAGAAAACGTGTCTTCATTATTTCAGAAGGGGAAGCTACTTAGACATGCCATCTCTAAATAAATGATTTATGTGGACCTAGAAAGAACAAAAGCTATCATGCAGATCCCTTTTCCCTATTATAAGAAGTCCAAGCGATATTTCTTTAAAAAGATAAATTTTCTATGGAGATTCGTGGTTGACTTTGTTGAAATAGTGAAATTTGTTCAATAAATGACCAAGATGGATGCTTAGTTTAAATGGGCCTTCATTGAGAAAGAAGCTTCAAACAATGGGAAGGTTACCATGGTTACATATCCAACATTACACTGTCCCGAATTTTGTAAGGACTTATCATTGTACACTTTTGCTTTTATTCATTCCCTTTTAGCAATTCTCACCTAGGAAGATGAGCAAGAGAATGAGTGCGTAATTTCATTCATTATCACTAGTTTATAAGGGCCCAAGTTGAATTATCTAGTGATTGATAAATTGGCCTTTATTATTTACAAGGCAATAAAAAAATTCATACCTTATATCTTGAAGAACCACACCAAGATAATAGTGCCTCAGAGTAAGGCCATTATTTGTACAAAAAGAACATGGCAAGTGGAGAGGGAATTAGATAAATTTCATCCATGAATACAACCTAGAGTTCAAATACTGTCATTAGAGGTCAAGGCTTATGGAGACCAGTAGCTAAAGCTTTAGATGCTGTTTATTTGTTAGAACAAAGTTGGGATAGTGAGTTGTCCCTTTACATGTAGGAAGTTCTCCATGTGCTTGCCTATATTGATTCCTAGTACGCTGATCTCAAGTAATATCTTCAATATGCGACCTCCCTAAGTACCTCACCAAGTCACCTAGACTTGGCTAAAGAGGGCCTTTTTCTCATGTATTGGTTAATTTATGCCACTTTATGCTTTCAAAGTGGCCTTAGGTACTCATGCAAATCTTTATTAATGATTGTACTTGTTTCTTCAATCCCATTAACCTATCTTTTTGGTCATCCTTGCACATTTATATAGTTACCTTATCTTGTCAGTGTGTTGATAATCAAGGTTTCGTCCACCCTCCACATGTCAATGATAATCATTAAAATTTATATTGTTAGTTCGTTGCTCTGATGGCTAATGTCTCCTAACCTCATTAAAAAATATAAGTAACAAATTAGCATTATTTATTATATTTTTCCCTATATCCTTATGGCCCATAAATAAAAACACAAAATTCTTATGGCTCACTTGATTATATTCATATATGTTTTAGCTACTAATACAAATTCCATACTTTAGTCTCAACTTAAATCCATAATGAGCCTAAAGAATTTAAGAATTTTAAACATTCATTTGAATGAACTCACATAATCACCATATTCGATAGAATGATACTAATATTTATGAGTTTTTTTTCTTCCCTTTTTAACTCCACACACAAAATTTCGAAATGTTCAAAAACCATTTATAACTCAAAATATTATTCTATTTCTTAAACATTTTAACAAATTCATGCTTCTAACTATCAAACTCAAAATAATAATAAAAAACTAAATTTAAAAACATTAAAAAGTAATAATTTAACATAAAACTTTAAACTCATTCTAAGTAATCTAATTAATCAATATGAACTTATATCAACATAAGAGTTTATTACTTTCAATTAAATTTTAATTATGTAAATACATAAATTCATTAAATCAAAATCCAAGTAAATTATTGCCTAACTTCCCCATTATAGTTTAGATCTATCTTAACTTGGATCTACCAAGGAGGGATCAAATCTCTCTGCATCTTAAAATATTTCTATCTAGGCTAGTTTTATAGGCTACATTAGAGAAAAATATGATGGAAAAAAACGTGAGCCGATTTTTGTTGTTGTTGTTGTTGGAAAAATCACAACTTTTTATTAATGTATAAAAAGTTACATTGTACTGTCCAACATAAAAACAAAATCTAGATCAAAAGAGTATATGTTATTCATGCTTTCTTATCCATCTCTTTAAGTCTCCTTTCTAAAGTCATTTGTAATATAAAAGAACCTTAAGGTTAATTGTCATATCAACTATCTGGTCGGTACAAAAATAGACCATTATTGTTACATCAGGTAAAACTAGCCACTATTTTGCGACAAACAGATTGTTCAGTAAAAAAATAAAAATAAAAATAAAAATAAAACTTGTGCTGACAACTTTGTAAAATAAACAGGTTCCTAGACTTAAAGATAAAAAATCGGCTGGTGTTGGTAACTGTGGATTGTTCCATCTAGAGATTCACTGACCTGCCAAGAGCCTGGATCCTGCCTAGTGCCATCCTTAGAGAGTTGATTTGCCACTGCATTCCACTCCCTGTAAGATGACAAGAAACAAAATGAAAAAATGATTTTAAATGTGGAACCTCTTTCAGAATGGGTAGCATGGTTATGACATCTCTTAACCACATTGAATCAGTTTGTTACATTTAGAGAGTCTCCAAATATTTGTAAAGATAAAACTCCCAGCTCTAGTGCCCAACAAAGGAGAAGTGTTAATGAGAAAAGCTCAACGTAATTATTCGTGCCCAATCCCATATTAATACTAGACTTTAGGAGTTTAAATGCAAGAACAATCCTCCTCCACACTTGCCCTATTCATCACAAGCCCCATTGAAGTATGCCCATGGAATTTCTTGATTGATTTTCTCTTCTATCACTTCCCTAATGGTCATGGTTGCTCTTCTGAAAGATGTAAGGGAGATTATTGCTTCAAATTTGAATGCAATTATTTCAGGTGTAGATGAGATCTCTCTAAATATCTCTTTGTTCCATGCAAGCCAGATACCCCAATAATAAAGTGACGATATTATCCTGTGCCTCTTCCCACCAACGATGCCAAGCTTCTTCAAGGGATTGACCTCTCTAGTACAGGGTGTAGCTAACTCCTTGCTTGATAAGATCTAAGGTCCTAACAACAAAAGGACAATCTAAGAACAAGTGCTTAGTTGATTCTTCAGCATTCTTACACAAACTACACCATCTCGGTCCTTCCTTTCGACTTTTTTGTAAATTATCCCATGTCGATATTTTGTTCCTAAGAGCACACCATAAGAAGAGTTTGGATTTAGCAAGGTAGTTCAATTTCCATAATTTATACCACCACCACTCGTGTTATACCCGAATACGAGATTCCATCTGAAATATATAGCCAAATTTTGGGCCGTATAGGAATGATGGTGTATGTATCTATCTTAAAGAGTCCTCTCGCTCAATGATTCTAACATGAGATCTTTTTAACGCAAGAGTGTATTCCTGCCATAATTCAACCTCTTCATTGCCTAACTAGAGTTGCTCAACACTCATCCAACCCCGTGACCATATAGTAGATCTTTTGTCATCTACAATCTAGTGCAGAAACACTTTCCCTTGTGCATTTAATATGTTTACCAGATCCAAGGGGAGCGAGAAATTTTCCGTTCGACAAGGAAAATTTGAGGGGCTAATATTCCATGTTTTTTCCAAAAAAAAAAAGATTCACCAATTTCCATTTTTCTAAAAATGAATTTGCCCAATTTTTATAGTGTAAAATTATTTTACCTTGAAAATCGCCAATATTTATTTATTTATTTATTTTTTTTTTTTCAGAAGGAAAAAAAGCACTATATTATATTGAGGCAATATATACAAGATGTTATGATGGATCTCATAGGAAGATCACTTGTGCATTCCGCATGATATTATATATTGTATAATATAAAATAATTAGAAATCTAAACAATTTTACAAAATTATTATCAAACATTTTAAAATTTGGATATTAGGGACTAGTAAGATTCACCAAGGTTGCTAAATTTTAAGATAAACTTCCATCCCTAAAAATTTCCCAAATTTCTGGACCTCCTACCGAGGGATCCAATCCAATTTTAAACCTTTACCCATTTCCCACATGCCATGCTAACCCAACACCTACCATATTAAAGGATTCTTTTATTCCCTGTAAGTCAAAATGTTTACATAAAGGTAAATTGACTATTTTATTTTAATTAATAATTTTATTTTATTTTATATACCATGGAAAAAAATCATAAGTTATAGAAACGGTGAGTGAAAATGTTTCATAAAGATAAAATGACTATTTTTATTTATTTTTTATTTTTGTTAAGCTTGGTAGGACTCTCTCATTTTCGATTTTACATGTCCATTATGGGTAGTACAAGATTCGAACCCAAGATCTCCGGTTTGGTGAGACTTCATTGCACGACCATCGCCATTTGAGCTACCCGAGGCTGACAAAAATGACTATTTTATTTTAATTATATATATATATATATATTTATTTAATTTAATTTATTTTTTATATTATTAGTCAAATATTTGACTAATAATTATAATCCTTAGTTTTTGAATTTAATTTTATTTATTTTTAATGTAATTAGTCTAAATCAAATATTAAATTTTTAAATTTAATTTTATTTATTTTCAGTATAATTTATTTAAATCAAAATCAAAATTTTATTTATTTTCTCCCCTCCCCTCCCTTACTACCTTACTACATTCGATACCCAATCGATCAAAATATTTAACATCTTCCCTTCCCTATTAGATTCGAGGCCCAATTAAACTAGTTTAATTTGTGATGAACACCAACATTATTTTCTTTTTTCACTATCTCTGAACATGTGGATATAGACCATATTTCCAGTTTGACACCTTTGGGAACGATTACTAGGTTAATAACCTTCATCTGTAATCTGTGTATGGTCTATGTTGGATCTAATGACGTGTTTACTCATAATTCAAATTCACGGAAATTGGGAGTATGGAATGATGTATTTGTCGACACCATAAAAATCCAATCACAAGTATAACCATCAGCGTGTAAATTTACAAGATAAACATATTTTCGCTCGCTGGAGGCGAACGTTTCATCCATCCAGATTCTCGCCTCCTGTCATGGCTACTGTGGCATTGGGCTCGGGGGTTCTTTTCCATTCAGCATGGAATTTGAAGTTAAAGCGCTCTTCAAACTCTCCGGCGCCCCTCAGGCTTAGAACCTCAAGCTGTTTTAAGAAGAAGAGTATTGCAGAGTTGAAGAGGGGCTTAACCACGGTCAAGGCTTCTCATATCGCACAGGCCGAATGTACCCAAGCCTTAGCTCAAGTTCCTTCCAACACTTGTATTACTGCTACTATCCTTAAGGCCTCATTAGGCTCAGGCAAGGTACCCACTAAATTATATTGCTAATTTTGAAATTTTTGGGCAATGTTTTTCTGTTCAGGTTTGTATGATAGTCTAATTATAATGTGTTTTATACTTGTTCTCACATTGAATTGAATTACTAAACTTGAATATCAGTTTTACAATTCGCTCTCCGTTGGGTATATAGTACACCAAATTTCACTGTCCTTAAGGATATCTAGTCTGCCAAAATTTACTCAAGACTTGCACTAGGCCTTATCCCCCAGATTGTCTGCATTCACACGGCAGTAAGTTCTTTGAAAGGATTGAATATCCGTCTATGTTAATAAAGCTCACTTAATTTATCAGTTGACCAAGAACCACTTGAATGAATTAGTTAACCCGAATCAAGATGATTTGCCTTATATCTAGTTATGGATGATGCGAGTCTATTTATTAGGTTTGGTGTTTAAGAAATACAGCTTTGCCTGTCATGGGAGATTAATAAAGATGGCTTAAACTTTGTTGAGTCTTATATTCTGTTCTTTAAGATTTGTGCCAACAAAAGCGAAATGCATTGCTACAGATTGGGTGGCGGTGGGGTGACCAATCGACTATTTGGTAACTATCCATTGAATCCAGACAGTGCATCGAGTGCATTGATTATGCACTCAAGCTAAACCCCTGTAAACTTGCAGGTGATATGCACTCACATGCACCGGGAAGTTGCAAAGCCCGAGATAATGCATATCTCAAGTTCACACATATGTCTGACGCACCAAATATTGGAACCAGAGATATGCAATTTTGAGATTAGATGGGTTTGGGTTCGTTTACTTGAATCTAAGTCACTATTAAGACTGCCAACTGAAGTAAATGTTGTTTCCATGGCATTTCTTATTACAAATAAATTAAAATAACCATTGGAACAGTGGGAAAACTGCTATTATGTATCCCCGTTTGTTGTGCTTACAGATTTGTTAAAACTCCAAAGTAAATTGAAATAGTAAAGAAACATTTAAACGGGCATGGAAAGTTTCTGTTGTTGAGAAAAGACATGTCTGTCTTGTTAAAGATAGGGCAAGTGCATAAACAAGATGAGTAAGAGCCATTGATCATACATGTTAACAAATATCTAAAGATTACATAGAGTACTTTCGTAACAACCATCACTTCGGTCATGTAATCCCACCTACACAATTATATAGAATGCATATCCAAATCAAACATTTAAAATTGTATTGATAACGCTAAACCACTTGAATGCACACAACTATCCTTCTGATACTCCACAAGCAGCCTCTTCCAACGTATGTTGGAAGATTTCCCAACTTTGGATAATCTTGTTGTGTATCATTCTCTTCGTTTTTTGAGAAAGGTTTATTATCTTTGCCATTACTAAAAAACAACTATCCAAGAAGAACTGAACCCCCATATAGTTCCATTTTGATGCTTGGAGGCTACTGGGGACACTTCTAGTCACCTTTCTAGTTATGTTTTGTTGGTTACATCCACACATTCTCAACTGTTTCCTAGAATTACTCTCCACTATCAACATAAATAACACAATTTCCTTCATCACTTGTTCGAGTAAATAGGGTATTCCATATAGGATGTGTTGGTATATTCACCAATACTGAGAGAGGGGGAGAGGGTGAATAAGTTGGGCACTTTTTAACAATTTTAATCATATCATGTAAACAGTTAACAACACCATTCAACAATGCATACCATCATAGACAATAGACAAGAAGGAGGCTCTGATCGCCCGGTTGTATCAACTCCAAGTGAAAAGATGCTCCAACACCCTAGTTTTACCAGCCTCAATTGGAAGGATGCTCCAACACCCTGCTAGCATCCATCTGCTGCCCTTGCACCACCTTGACACCCTGAAGTTTTCTCTGGTTCCAACCTGAAGGAGACTTCACTGTCCGCCTTGCACCACCCTGCCACCCTTAAGATTAAAGAAGATAGATTACACTGAATATGCTACTCAACCACTGCACTTGATATTATGATCACTATCCAACCACTGCTGTCAATAACACTGCTGCACTGCCTCTGCTTCTGTCCAATTGTTGTAACAATGGCATTATTAGGCCCTTTGCAATGTGTTGACCCTAGCAATGTATTTTGACAACTTCATTGACAAAATGGCATGCTTAATGCATCAATTGCATTATGATTATACAAATCTATTGCTGTTCAACGTGTATATCCACTGGAAAACGCTAACCACATAGAGATAGATTTACAACAAGTCTCTGAGATGAAATCACTGTACCAATAACATCATGTAAGCAAGACAATCTGGTTACCAAACTAAACCAAAACCCAGTCGACAAGGAGAAATATGTTTTTGAAGTCAAACCCACACATGTGCAATTTGTTGAGAAATCTAGGGCATCAAGATTAGATGATTTATCTTCTTATGATAACTACTTGTGAATGCTTTTTACTTCTTTAGATTAGGATATTCTCTCTACTTAGATTATTATTGTATTCTTCATCAAACAACTACCAACGCATAAACAATAAAGAGACAAGAGACACAGAATGTAGGCGATCAGCCAGGGCCAAAGCCTCTCCCACTTGAGAGGGAAACCCAAACAAATTCTTCTTCTTATAGAGACATGAATTGACAAATACTAAGACCAAGACCCTTGACCTATTCACCTCTCCAAGACCAAGACCAAGCCACAAGGCTTCTTAGCTTGACCTTTCCTTCCTTGAGTCAACGATTGTCAATTGCTTGCTTCTTCCTTCTTCCTTGGCAACCCTTCAGATCTCGGCTTCTTGAATCAGACTGCAACTTTTCGGCCCTACTTTAGAAGCCCTAAATTCGGTCCTTGAGAAACCTTAACCTTCAATCTTCTTTGCTTGAGAGGGAGACTAACATTCCTCAACTCAGCTTGAGGGTTTACTTCTCGTTCTCCTTAATTTGGCTTCTAGGACAACAGTGATACCTTTGACCCTTTTTCTGCAGCATATGATCCTCCTTTCCTTCGCATGTGTGGAGATATCAGCCCTAAAACAGACCCAAACAACTTCGCTCTTCCCTTCCTTCTCTTCGCTGGTTAAGGTTCCTTTCCTAGTGATTTTTGCACTTTTTATTGCAGGCTGATCTTGATCGAAATTCTGTCTTCCAAATGGAGGGTTTCTTAATGACTCATTTACATATGTAACATGCCCAACAAGGGTCTTCAAACTTGACATTGACTCAATGAACTTTATGACTTGATGACTAACCCTAAAGGCTCACAACCTAAAGGCTCACAAAGGGAGCCTTAACTAAAAATAAAATTCCTTGCTCATGAAACCCATGAGACAAGCATTACAAAAATAATTTTATTTTCTTCTTTACATCAATTACATAAAAACATAATTACACACATCATTATGAAGACGGAACCTAGTTGCACTTTTCAACACTCCCTCTTAACTAGGGAGGTATTCATAATCCATACAAGGTACTTGACATTCTGAATCTGAAGAATTATCATAAGAAGAGTCGGATTGGTAACCCATCTGTATAGCATCATATCAACCAACATCGTCACATAGCAAGGCCTTGACTAACAACTCTATCTTTTTACAAGATCAGAGCTCAATGCTGGCGAGACCAATGATGTATAGACACCCTCATCATTGTCTCTCTTGGAACATACCCCACTCGGGTTCTCTCAGAGTATGTTCCACTAGGACTATTCTTATCTTGGATTCCCAGTCCTCAAAGAATATCGGCCCTCTACAACTACGCTTATCTTGGATGCCCTAACTCATCCTCAAAAAGCATCAGATGCTAGATGTTTACCCAATCCTCCATTCTGTCTACCCAAGTGAAGACAAGAATGATGTGTCTATCTCTCCCGCTCAACTTAAGGAGGACATACCTATTCCAATGAATGAATGTACTCATTCCTACGGAAGGAAAAAGTTGCAGCAAGATCCCAGTACGTCTGATACATTTATCTGGAAAAATGACTCATTATGGTACAAAAATCACTTATATCTATGTAAGAATTCCCAACTCAAACAAAAGATTCTTTTGGAATTGCACACCTCTCCTTTAGAAGGGCACTCAGGATTTCTAAAAACTTACCATAGGGTCAAGACTCAAGAAGGAATTTTTTTGGGATGGCCTTAAATCTGATATTCAGAAGTTTGTGGTAGAATGTTTGGTTTGCCAACAAAATAAAGTTGAGACAATTAAGATCCCAAGTCTATTACAACCTTTAGCCATTCCAAGTCAGTGTTGGGAGGAGTTCTCAATGGATTTTATCACAGGTTTACCCAAGTCCGAAGGAAAGAGTGTCATCATGGTGGTAGTTGATAGACTTATGAAGTATGCACACTTTTGTGCATTATCTCATCCTTTTAAAGCTAATATAATTGCTATTGCATTTATGGAAACAATTCAAAGGCTAGATGGAAACCCAAAGATTATAGTAAGTCACATAGGTCCCATTTTTACTGAAAATTTTTGAACAAAATTATTTTCTTATCTTTGTGCTCAATTATCTCATAGCTCATCTAATCATCCTCAATTTGACGAACAAACTGAGATAGTGAATAAATGTTTGGAAGGATATCTTTGTTGCTTTGTATCTAATAAACAAACACAGTGGGTCAAGTGGTTACCTCTGGTTGAATGGTGGTATAACACTTCCTTCCATACTGCAGCAAAAATGATCCCATTTATGGCACTTTATCGATATCATCTACCGTCCATCACATCATCTTTAAGAGAAAATTCTAAGGTTCAATCAGTGGAAGATCACATTGAGCATCAACAACAAGTTCTCCAACTCTTAAAGGATAATCTCACTTTGGCGCAAAATCGAATGAAACAATAGGCAGATTAACATCGCAGGTGAAATAAGTTTTGACGTAGGCAACTGGGTATTTTTACAGCTACAACCATACAAACAAATGTCCTCAAGTAAGCTAAGAAGGATGATAAATTATCACCCAAGTACTATGGTCCTTACAAGGTGTTGCAAAAGATTGGTACCATGGCATACAAATTGGAGCTGCATGCATCTTCTCAAGTACACCTAGTTTTCCATGTTTCCTTCTTAAAGAAGGTTATCGGTGACAAGCTCCCAGTTCAAACAATATTGTCAAAACTTGACGAGGAAGGAAAAATCATATTGGAGCCTAAAGCAGTCATGGAAACAAGAACTTGACGACTACGGAATCGATCAATTTCAGAGCATCTCATTAATTGGAAGAACTTACCTACTGAAGATTCTACATGGGAGGATGAAAATTTTATACAGAAGCATCCAAAACTAGTCAAATGTTGGGGACAATGTTTTTTTGAATTAGAGGGGCATGTTAGGTCCCTATAATACTAGTGTAGCCCCCTTATTGTCATTGTTGTTTCGATGTAGCCCCCATATTGTTATTGTTGTGCCCCATAGAATCCCACTATTGTTATTGTTGTGCCCTTGCATTATTATTGTTATATAGGCTCTGATTATATTATGACCCTTTAGACTCCTATATATACCAAGGAGGTCTTGTCATTTGTATTATCAAAGAATTGTTCATTTATGTAATATAAAGGAGGTTGCCCCCTTGAAGAGGCCAATTTTCAAGTTGTTGATCTATCTTTTTTTTTTCTGTTTTGTGATCTGGTTGCATGACAAAGGGCACATAATGGTTTCCTTAGGTGGCGGGGAAAGGTGGCACATTGAGCTATTTGGTCGCTGGAAGGGGTTGCTGGCTGTCGACTGAAGACAATCTAGGAGAAAAATTTCTGCTACTGGTGTCACCCACTGGTGGTGGGTAACAGGGCCTCTTTCATCTGTAAAATCTGGATTAGTGTTTTCTGTATCCAAATAGTCTTCTCCTATAGCATGGGTCATTCTTTTAAGTCTGCTTGTAGAGCGTACCCATCTTGCTATCTATTTGTATTAGATTGTAAATCTGTCCATGTTGTCTTCAGTCATTGGAACAATACAAAAGTAGGCATGTTATAAGATTTTTGCAATCATATTATATATGACTATTAATGTATTCTTTAAAGCCAACTGTGAAATAGTTAAAAGGACTTCAAATTTCAGACCTAAGTGACAACTTGTAACCCTCCAAATTTCTCTTTTCCAATAGGGTGAAGACTTAATGCAGCTTTAGACACAACACCCATTGTTGTGGCAATGCTATCTTCTTCAACCTCTGTGCACCATGGTGTTAGTTTTTGTAGCATCGAATGTGTTCTAGCCTTGAAATTTTGTGGAGAGGCTAGAATACATGAGATCTCCAAAACCTAGAAATCGTTTCAGGAAATTCCGCCTAGAAATGACTTATTCAGATTATTAACCAATTTTTTAATGTTTCCTAAGTCTAAACTTAGGAATATGGTTAATGAATCAAAATTAATTAAGTCAAGGAGTGAATGATCGAGAAACTCACACAGATCGACTTCAAGTCAATCCTAGCTATCAATTAAGATTTAATCTTGGCCATGTTGAAGAATGTAACTAGGTCCAGTCTTCATAAATGTATTTGAGTCATTATGTAATGTACTTGTCAAAAGAATAAAGAGATAATTTCTATTATTGTATCAATGACTTATTAAAGCATGGGTGTCATGCTTGGGTCATCATTATATTAGTCAAAGTCCCCATTGTGGACTCCTAGGATTAATATTGAGTTAATAGAGTCATTGTACAATTAAAGAGACCCTTCTTGGACCTTGGAATCATGTAAAAAGGTTTATTATTGAGTAAAATATGATTTGTGTAACCTTCACACCAAGTCGGCCCAAAGGAGATCAAGTCAGCCTAAGGGACACCAATTCGACCTCACCTGGAGCCTATAAATAGAAGGAGATTGAATTCATTTGGAGCATCTTATCTCAAGCAAGTTTGATATCTCTAATAAAGATGGAAAAAGTGTGAAGTGGGTCAAAAGAAGTGCGAACTGGGTCAAGGTCAAAGAGAAAAGGAAAATCGAAGTTTTGGTGGTACTTTCTCTCTCTATTTCGTGCCCTAGTTTGGGAGATCAAAGTCTTTCAAGTGTTGTTGCCTAATGCCGTAAGTTGCTACATAGTCGAAGTTGCTGGGGTGGAAGTGCTGCTGCAAAGGGATCGAAGATCTGGAAGGGCTGACTTGGTGTGGAGGGAAGGTTTGGTCTATGTCTAGGATGAAGAGCATCAAAGAAAACTATTGAAGGAGGAGAACTTTTTGACTGAGTTTTCTCCTCGAGGGGGGTTTTGCCCTGGTGTTTGTTGAAGAATCTAAGGCAATTAGATATAGTAGGATTCTTCTAGATTTGATAACAATTTGTGAAGCTCTTTTACAATTTATCTTGTTAGCTTAATCTTCTTCTCTTCTTATTAAAGCATGTGTGTTTACTTCATCAAACTGCTACCAAAAACATAAGAACTAGAACACAAGATGTTGGCTCTCTGCCAGGGCAAAACCTCTCTCTCTTAGAGAGGAAAACCCTTTTGTAAATTTCTCTTATTGAAGCTTCAATTGATCAATGCCAAACCGTAGACCCTTGACAAGAATATCCTCTAAGCACAAGTCAAGTCCTTCCTCCTTGCTGCACTTCGTTCCCCAGCACTTCGTCCTCCTTCTTTCGGCACTTTGTTCTTCTTACCACTGTTGATAGTCCATGTTGCACTTGCTCTAGAAGAGATACTTATCCTTGATCTTTAGTGATACCCTTTACTTGTGATGATCCCTTCCTTCCTCTTGACCAACCGAGCTCCTTCTTCAAGGTGTAGTTGCAGACTTGATATGACTGTCCTGCAGCCCTAAATTCTCGCACGTGTGGGAGGTCTCCTTGAGTATTTGGTTCCTTTCTACTTCGATTGAGAGAATCTCTTCTTCGCTCTAGTGGGAGGCCTTATAGGCCTAAGTTTCAAGCCCAAATAATGAGAAGTATGAGACTGTTATGTTGCTGCTGTTATGACCGCAGAGATGCCTCCTTTTCTCGCACGTGTGACTGTGTTTTACCCTAGAAACAATCCTCCAACCTTTAGTGATGACTTCTCCTTCTTTGTTGCACTAGAGGCTCCTTATACTCGTCCTTTTTCACCCTTTTCTCGGTCTTCCTTGCTCGCTGATTTCAGAGGTAGATTGCTTGTCGTTTGAGGGAGTGGACAACCTCTATATATAGAGGACTGTCCCTCCTTTAGGCCAACTTGAGGCTGACATGATGACTGTAGGCCGACTTGAGTTTCCTTCATCATTTTTGCTCCTTTGATGATGTCGTTGCATGGAGAGGACTTGTCTTTGATTGGAGGGATATTCTTTAACTCTTATACAAATATGTTCATGGTGTAACATGCCCTTAAGGGTCTTCAAACTTTCTTTTGACTCCTTGACTTACCTGTAGCACTTTAACATGTGCTAGATCTATTTCAATGAGTAAGATACTCATTGATAAATATAACAAAAATAATATTTCTTTTCTTGAATAAATACAAATATCAAAAGTACATTTATGAAGACCAAACCTAGTTACACTTTCTTCAACACTCCCTCTTAACTAGGGAGGTATTCATAAATCATTACAAGGTGTTTGGCTATTTTTTAATCTTGAAGAATTCACATAAGAGAAACCGGATTGGCAATCCATTTGTTATAGCATCATAGTAACTGACATTGTTCATCACAAGGCCTTGACTAACAACTCTATCTCTCATAAGATCAGAGCACAATGTTGGTGAGAGCAATGGCTTATAGACACCTTAGTCACTCTCTCTCAAGGTACATACCCACTCGGTTGTTCACTGAGTATGACCTTCTAGGACTATTCTTGTGTTGGGTTCCCAACCCTCAAAGAATATTGGTCCTCTTGCCTATGTCTTGGATGCCCTACACGTCCTCAAAGAGCATCAGATGCCAGATGATTACCCAATCCTCCCATTCTTTCTTCCCAAGTGAAGACAAGAATGTTGTGTCTATCTCTTCCTCTTAATTGAGGAGGACATGCCCAAGTTTCGTCTGACAAGGAACTTGCCCAAGCTCCTTTGTAGTTGGGAACTTGTTATAACTCCCTCTTAGCTAGGGACTTGTCCATTCATCAACAACTTCTTCTTTGTGGGTCCTTCAACTGCTTGATCTCCTTCTTTCCTTTGATGTCATGAAGTCTTTGTTTGAACTTCTTCTTGGTAGGACATCGACCATCGATCACTTTCCTTCCTGATTTGTCATGTCATTGCTCCCTTCGTGGAAAGTGGGCTTCTTGATATATATCAGGTTCTCTTGTCATCTGGCTACTCCTTTGTCATCTTGTCAATGCTTTAGAATGCTTTTCACATGGATGCTTAGTTGTACTTGCTTGTTCCCATACTTTGATTTAGTAGCACTTCACGATTTCATCCTGATATTGCTTCAACATCAAATGGTGCTTTTGCGGGATGGCTTCTTCATCATGACATCTTTGTAGAGCTGAATTAGTTATTTGCACCTTACTATCTCCAAGGCCTTCATAGGTGTCATGGGTCCTTTGATTTATTTTCTTCCTTTTTCAGAGTTGTCATGCCTTCTTTCGGGAGATGTCTTTAATGGATCTTATCAGATAGTGATTCTTTGTGACCATGGTGTTCTTCATATGCTTGATCTCTTTCTTCATTAGCTTCTTCTCGGATGATTAGTCAACCACCTTATACTCCTTATGGGAGAACTTCTTTATGTTGACCTTCATTTCATTGTAGTACATGCCTTCAAGCATGTCATTGGTGAAAGAGATCCTTTTACACTTGATCATGTCATAGAACTATTCCCATGACTCAATAATATATATATATATATGATGACATGACTTAATCTTTGATGCATACATACCTCATCTTGATTCTTCTTTGATCATCTTGGCTTCTTTTGATTGTCCTTGGTGTGGCCCTTCTTGCTTCATATTTTCTTGTATGCATATCATTGTTTTTTGAATCCCATGAATGGGACTCCCAATGAGACATCTTCTCTTGTTTATGAATCTTCTTTTGAAGATTCTATCAGAGGATCTTAAAGATCCTTACCCTGCAAATTTTTCTTCCTTTTGATGATAGAGGCATTCTAAGATTTTAATCATGATCAATTATTCTTTCATTGTGGACGAGGTCCTATAATAGGTATGCTCCTTCTAGATGAATATCTTGAGCTATATTCTAGAAGATATCTTTAACCATGCATTTTATTCTATTTCTACATGCTCCTATACTACTCAAAACTTTGAAAGAAGACTTTAAGTAAAGAGTTTGACTTAGTCATAGTAGAGCTCTGGAGGATCTTCCTTCTTCTACTTCTTGTCTTCTTCTTTCACTTCTTGAGTTACATGAGATTCTTCCCTTTTTCTTTTGTTGTTGTTGTCCTTCTTAAGTTTAAGACAATCCCTTTTGTAGTGTCCATATTCTTGGCATCCAAAGCATTGGATTTTGGACATATCTCTATTGCTTGTTCTTCATGGACCAAACTTGCCAATTTTTCCCTCTCTTGGCCATAGCAACAAATGTTTGCTCCTTTGATCCCACATCATCCTTTGCTTTGAGTCTAGTTTACTCTATCTTGCATAGAGACCATAGTTCACTTAGTGGGGTAGCTTCCTTCTTGACATATATGCTTGATGTGAAGTTGCCCCAATTCTCAGGTAGAACATTGAGTATTGCAGTTGTCATTTCTCTGTTAGACACGACTTCTCCCAGCTCTTGAAGTTGATCCTCATCTTAAAGATCTTCATGAAGTAGGGAGCTATTCCTTCCTTTGATATCGTCATCTTGTAGAAATCATTTCGTAGAGATATCACTTCTCGAGCTGTGCTTACTGAGAACAACTCTATTAGCATGTCATAGTTTTCTTTTGATGTTTCAAATTTTGAGACATAAGGAATGAGAGAGTCCTTGATGGATTCTATTAGAATCCTTTGAGCTCTTGTCTCATCCTTATTGTACTTGGCTAAGGCTTGAGTTTGTTCCTTCACGGGAATAGTGATATTCCCTTTGATGTGATCTAGAAGTTCATTCTCTTTGAGAAGTAAATTAGTCCTCTTTTTCCATGCAAGGAAGTTATTGGTCCCAACCAATTTGTTGCTTTCCTTGCAAAAAGACATTGATGTATATTCAAAAGGGGACATATACTTACTTGATAGAGTTTGAGATGTAGTGGACTTGCTTTCTTCTTGAAGACTTGATGGCTTGCCTTCCTTCGATCTTGATGTTCTTCAAGTTGCTTTCTCCAAATGGACTTGCTTGATGATGAGATTTGCTTGATGACTTGTAGCTTGATGTAGGTCCCTCTTTGATTTGTTCTTCTTGTAGGTGCCTTTATATAAGGCTTTTCTTCTTGTTTTGTAGTCTTCCTTGATGAATAGTAGATAGTAGACCTTCTTGTCCTTGATGTGATTGAGACTTCTTGGCTTGATGCTTCAACCTTGTAGATGTTCTTGAGATGTCCTTCTTAGATGAGTCACCTTATGAGTGTTCTTGAGATGCCCTTTCCTTGATGTGTCACCTTAGCTCTGATACCATGTTGAAGAATCTAAGGCAATTAGATATAGTAGGATTCTTCTAGACTTGATAACAATTTGTGAAGCTCTTTTACAATTTATCTTGTTAGCTTAATCTTCTTCTCTTTTTATTAAAGCATGTGTGTTTACTTCATCAAACTGCTACCAAAAACATAAGAACAAGAACACAAGATGTTGGCTCTTTGCCAGGGCAAAACCTCTCTCTCTTAGAGAGGAAAACCCTTTCGTAAATTTCTCTTATTGAAGCTTCTATTGATCAATGCCAAACCCTAGACCCTTGACAAGAATATCCTCCAAGCACAAGTCAAGTCCTTCCTCCTTCCTGCACTTCGTTCCCCGACACTTCGTCCTCCTTCTTTCGGCACTTCGTTCTTCTTACAACTGTTGATAGTCCTTGTTGCACTTGCTCTAGAAGAGACACTTATCCTTGATATTTAGTGAGACCCTTTACTTGTGATGATCCCTTCCTTCCTCTTGACCAACCAAGCTCCTTCTTCAAGGTGTCGTTGTAGACTTGATATGATTGCCCTGCAGCCCTAAATTCTCACACGTGTGGGAGGTTTCCTTGAGTATTTGGTTCCTTTCTTCTTCGATTGAGGGAGTCTCTTCCTTGCTCTAGTGGGAGGCCTTATAGGCCTAAGTTTGAAGCCCAAACAATGAGAAGTATGACACTGTTACATTGCTACTGTTATGACCACAGATATGCCTCCTTTTCTCGCACGTGTGACTATGTTTTACCCGAGAAAAAGTCCTCCAACCTTCAGTGATGATTTCTCCTTCTTCGCTGCACTAGAGGCTCCTTATACTCGTCCTTTTTCACCCTTTTCTTGGTCTTCCTTGCTCGCTGATTTCAGAGGTGGATTTCTTGTCGTTTGAGGGAGTGGACAACCTCTATAGATAGAGGACTGTCCCTCCTTTAGGCCGACATGAGGCTGACATGATGACTGTAGGCCGACTTGAGTTTCCTTCATCATTTTTGCTCCTTTGATGATGTCGTTGCATGGAGAGGACTTGTCTTTGCTTGGAGGGATATTCTTTGACTCTTATGTTGGAAATAATACTGAGAGGGGGGGTGAATCAGTATTATCAGATTAATCAAACTTTTCAAATGCCCAAAACATATACGCTACTTCAGTTAAGTGAACCAGCGTGTACACGCTACTGTGACGAAGTAAAACAGCGTATAAGCAGAAAACTCACAATTTAGTTGGCTTATTCTTCAATTAAGTGCATCAGGACATTATTCATCATATTAACAGTAAACATGTGCAGTATAACAGAACAGATAAAAAGCCACACACATGAACATCAAGATATAAGGTGGAAACCCAATGTGGGTGAAAACCACCTGCTGCAAGTTGTCTCTATCTTTCTTAATATGAAACTTCAGTTTACAATCTTTTGTACTGGTGCAGCCTTATACCAGTACGCAGGCTACAACCTGCAGAAGGCTTCAACCTTCTCTCGTTCTCCAAACTTCCTTGGAAGGGAGCTCCAACCCCCTTTTGCTTTTGTACTAGCCAAGATACTAGTACGTAGGTGCTGACCTACAATCTTCCTTCTTCCAGGTATCACTTTTCATACATTTTCAGACTTGGATATTCCTGAAGCACAACATTACAATCTGAAGACCACAATTCATTCAATTTTCACAACAGATCATTGAAGCATAAAACAACCAACTTTGAATCACTGAACCACTGAACCCTGTCAATCACCAGTTACCAGAACACAGAGCAGACTACAGAACTCTGTAATAACAGTCAGATCCCACTGTAAACCCAAATCAAGCTTCAAAAGATATACGCTATTTTAATGAGCAGAAACCGCGTATACACGCGCTTTTACCGAAGCCAACCTGCGTACAGATCTAAAAATAAACTTTCTCAACTTGCAGCTGTACCAGATATTAGTTAGACTCAGAACGTAACATTGCGACAATATGCAGATCTAGAAATACGCATAATCAACCATAACATGATAGTGCATTTCAAACCATTTGATCCCGATCTCTCCTTAGATCTAGTTCTCCATCAACCGATGAGATCTCTCCTTAGCTCAGATCAACCAACTCAGAACCTGCATATCAGATCTCTTTCTCTCTTAGATATTCATGCCTTGTCGAAAGATGATGTTTGCCTAATGATCTTCTTCTCCTTATATAGCCTTAGGCCTTTCTCAATACCAAGAGCCAAAACCATAGTAACACAATACCATCAACTTTAAAACTAGGGATCGACACGCCCGTCGAGACATAATGGTCCGAAATCATAGGCACAACTTCCAAGGTCTAACCACCATGAACCAAAGGAACCTTTCCACATACACGCGCTTTTTCTGAATCGAACTTGCGTGTACACGCGACTTGGGCTTAACGAAACAGCGTGTATGAGCTTTCTTGCCATGCTGTACTGAGATCTGTCTTCTGATTAAGTTGCCATCACCTGTACTAACCTTTGAGCACCTGTACCATCCACTGAGTGAGTTGCCATCAAGGACAACACTTGAACCATAATGCCAACAATCTCCCCCTTTGGACTTGATGGCAACCACCACACCAAGTCACTCTCCCCCTTTGACATCAAGGGCAAAGGGAGGACCAAGATATTCTCTTCCTTGGTAATCCTTCTGCTGTCCATACTGCTGTCCATACTCCCCCTGAGTACATGCTGAAATCTCCAAGTGTGCTCCCCCTTTGTGAATGCCAAAGAGTACCAATCTATCCATCCTGCTCACCAAGTGCTGTTCATGCTCCCCTTGACTGTAGGCAAGATCTGCAAAAGATGTTCTTCAAGAAGAACATGACTCTATACATCATAAAAGACCTTCCTATAACCAAAGACTCATACATACATCCATTTCTCAACTAAGTGAGGATATACAAAAAAATGACTCATCCACCCAACCAAGTGGGGATACATCAATATTGACTCATCCACCTAACCATGATAATACATGAACATTTCATCATTCATCCCAGGCATAGTGGGGAAACCAACAAAGGTCGTTACATGACCTTGACACCATAAAAGAGACAAGAGAGATACATGACATAGAGACAACAGATCTAGACCAAGACTTAGGAAAGACACCAGCAGCATCTGATAAACATCTTGTTAGATCAGCAACGAGAATTTCTTTCTGAGCTCCTTCTTAAACCAATCAACCAAAACATCTGAATGCCAACAATGCTTTATGAGACTTTTGAGCTGCTCCCCCTGAACCTGTGCCTGTTGCACTCCCTGAAACTGTGCCTGAATACTTCTGACATTCCTATTGCTGTTCAGAACTTCAGAGTTTTCCTTTGCTGTTCAGAACTTCATATACGCGTTTTATCCTGTATAAAGCAGCGTATGTACGCGGATATTCTTTCTGCAACAAGCGTCCAGCATACACGCGACTTACTCAACATAAATCCGCGTGTATACGCTCATATCCCTTCCGTAACCTGCGTATACCAACTTTTCTGTAGAACAAACAAATTTCAACAACAGGATGAAGCATCAACTACTCCCAGCTTTTGTCTGAGATATTCAAAAGTTTCCCTGGGCAGTGGTTTTGTGAGAATATCAGCAACTTGCTCCTTAGAGGGAACATACTCCAATTTGACCTTCTGCTCAAGCACTTGTTCCCGAAGAAAATGGTACTTGATTGGTATGTGCTTGGTCTTTGAGTGCATGACTGGATTCTTTGAAATGCTGATTGCACTTGTATTATCACATAAGATAGAGACAGGTGGAGTGCAAGTGATTTGAAAGTCCTGCAAGGTCTGCATCATCCAAAGAAGTTGTGTGCAACAAGATGCTGCAGCCACATATTCTGCTTCAGCTGTAGATAAGGCAATCGAACTTTGCTTCTTGCTGAACCAAGACACTAATCTGGAACCCATGAAGAAAGCACCTCCACTTGTGCTTTTCCTATCATCCACACTTCCAGCCCAATCTGCATCTGTGTAAGCATGAAGAGTGAGATCTGTATTTCTAGGATACCATAAGCCATAGTTTTGGGTCCCTTGAAGATATTTGAAGATTCTTTTGACTGCCTGAAGATGGGTTTCCTTTGGGTTGGCTTGAAATCTTCCAACCATCCCTACTGCATGAGTAATATCTGGTCGAGTACCTGCCAAATAAAGCAAACTCCCAATCATGGATCTATAAGTGGGTTGGTGAACTGCTGCTGATTCATCATTTGCACTGAGGCTGCATCCTGTAACCATGGGTGTACATACTGGTTTTGACTCTTCCATGCCATACTTCTTCAAGATCTGCTTGAGGTATTTGGTTTGAGACAAGAAGATACCTCCTTCATTTTGTTGGATTTGCAATCCAAGAAAATATGTCAATTCTCCAAGAAGTGACATTTCGAACTCTTTCTGCATAACCAAGGCAAAGTTTTGACTCATAGTTTCTTCATTGCTGCCAAAAATAATATCATCTACATAAACAACAAGAATTAGCAATTTGTTATTTTCAACTTTTATATAGAGATTGCTATCTGCTGATCCTTTTGAAAAGCCTTGTTGGTGAAGATATTTGTCCAACCGATAGTACCAAGCCCTTGGGGCTTGTTTGAGCCCATAGAGAGCCTTTTTCAATCTGCATACAAGGTTTGGATCATTCCCAAGAATGAACCCATCTGGCTGCTCAATATATACTTCTTCTTCTAAGTCTCCATTCAGGAAGGCTGATTTCACGTCCATTTGAAATACCTTGAAGTTTTGAAAGCTTGAGAGAGCAAGGAACATTCGGATGGCCTCTAGTCTTGCCACAGGAGCAAAGGTCTCTTCAAAATCTATTCCTTCTTGCTGTGCATACCCTTTACAAACAAGTCTGGCCTTGTTTCTAATTACTTCTCCATTTTCATTTAACTTATTCTTGAAGACCCATTTTGTTCCTATTACATTCTTATCTTTTGGTCTAGGAACCAATTCCCAAGTGTTGTTCCTTTCGATTTGCTCAAGTTCTTCATCCATTGCTTTGACCCAACATTCATCTTTGCATGCTTCTTTCACATTTTGTGGTTCAATGGAGGAGAGTAGAGCCAAGTAGCTTGAAGCTTCTGCAAGTGTCCTTCTTGTTTGTACTCCTGCTTCTTTCTGCCCCACAATCTGAGTTTCTGGATGATTCTTTTGGACATATCTGGATGGAGTCTTCTCTTCTATTCTTGTCTGCTCCTCTGGTTCTTCTTGAGATTCTTCTTCTTCTTGAGGTTCTTCTTCTTCATCATTTCGCCTTTGAGAGTAACCTTCATCTTCTTCATGATGAACTTGCCTAGGAATATATCCCTTCTCATCAACCACTATATCAATACTGTCAACAATTCTGCCAAGTCTTTTATTGTAGCACTTGTATGCTTTGCTATGTGGAGAATAACCAAGAAGAATGCCCTCATCTGCTCTAGGTTCAAGTTTGCCAAGTTGCTCATCAGTGTTCTTAATATAACATTTGCTCCCAAAGATTTTGAAATGCTTCACGGAAGGAGTTTTACCACTCCAAAGCTCATGAGGTGTTTGAGTGCTGTTTACTCGGACATTTGTTTTGTTAAGAATGATAACAGCAGCATGTGCGGCTTCTCCCCAGAAGGTTGCAGGAGTACCTGATTCATCGAGCATAGCACGAGCCATTTGTTGGATAGTTCTGTTCATTCTTTCCACAACCCCATTTTGCTGAGGAGTTCTAGCTGTAGAGAATTCTCTTCTTATCCCATGTTCATCGCAGAAATCAAAAAATTCATTTGATGTGAACTCCCCACCTCTGTCAGATCTGAGGCACTTGATTTTGTGTCCTGATTCATTTTCGGCCAATGCTTTGAAGGATTTGAATTTTTCGAATGCTTCATCTTTGTGCTTCATAAGCCCTAACCAAACAAACCTTGAGAAATCATCAATGAATAATATCAGATATTCTTCTCCTCGAGGTGACCTTTTCCTAAATGGACCACATACATCTGTATGGACTAGCTCAAGAGGCAAGCTAGCTGACCCTTCCTTCTCTGGAAAGTTAGTTCTGGTCTGCTTTCCAAACTGACAAGATTTGCATATGGTGTTGTCTGGAATTTTGATATCTGGAAGATCGCGAACTGCCTGATATTTGCATGCTTTCCTTATTTGTGAGAAGCTTAGATGTCCCAACCTTCGATGCCATAACCAGTGCTCTTCATCCTTGCTAAGATAGCATTGTTGTTGTTCTTCTTCAAATATGTACAGATTATTTGGAGTTCTTTTGCCTTTGAGAACTGTTTTACCTGTATCAAGATCACGAACAAGACATCCATTCGATCTGAAAATAACCTCTGTTTTTTGATCACACATCTGGCTGACACTTAGAAGATTATGTTTCAATCCATCAACATACAAAACATTTCCAGCCTTGACCTTTTCTTTTAAAGGAGCAATACCTTTTCCTTTTATAGTAGCAGGAGTATCATTTCCAAAAGAGACTTTCTTTCCCTTTTCTAAAGTAGAATAAGATTCAAGTTTTTCTTTATCACCTGTCATATGTTTCGAACATCCACTGTCAATGTACCATAGATTTTCCTGTCCTTCTGCATAAAATGCTATCCCACATCTTTCTGTTTGAGGTTCCTTTATTCTCCATGTTTTGGTGCTTGTGGCTTGTTCCTTTTTCTCCTGAAACCTGCTCCTGCATTCAGAGTCTTTATGACCAAAATTATTGCAAATAGAACATTCAACTTCATTTTCAAGCACCGAAAAGTTGTTATAGGTCCTTTTTGTAATCCCTGTCATACTTCTTTGTTTTTGAGCTTCCCTAGTCATGATTGTTTTATATGCAACACATTGAGCTGCTCTGTGACCAAAGTTGTGGCAAGAAAAGCATTGTCCATTGAAGAAGCTTCTGCGGTTATTGAATCTACCAGCCAACTGATTGTAATTTCTATTTTCATCTATTCTTGAGCCAAACTGAGAAGATTTTACCTGTGGTTGGTTGTAGCTTTTGTTCATCCTTAAGGAGGATTGTCCCTGATAGTTTCTGTTTGTAACTCGTCCCTGCTTTACCTGATTATCTTCATTGTTCTTCCGCTCATTTCCTCTTGCTGCATCAAGATAACTTTTTGAGGTGGATGCTTGAGAGGTTTCTCCATTATAGCCCAAACCTGTTTTGTTTAGAGGAGACCGCTGCACACTAATAATCTCATCCAAGGTTTCAGATCCTTTGACAAATTTAAGATTAATAGTTTTTGTTTTCTCAATTTCTTTTCTGAGACCAACAATTTCACCTTCTAGTTTTTCAAGATGTTTTTCCTTTTCATCAATTTGAAATTGCAAAGTATCAATAATCACATTCCTTTCTTCTATGCTTCTCTTGAGTCTAGTGATTTCATTATAGAGATTATCCACATCTATAGCATCCTCATAATCATCATCTTCAAATGCCATTAACAGCTTATATTTATTACCTTGTTCATCTTCATCACTGTTTGATAAGCCATCACTATCTTCATGGGTGTAGTAGCTTTTCCTATTTGCACTTTGTTTCTTGTTCCATCTAGCAGGTTCTTTTCCTTTATCCTTATAAGGACATTTTGCAGCATAATGACCTACTTTCCCACAAGCAAAACATTTGAAAGGTAGCTTACCTCTGAACCTTCCAGAACCCCTTTGAAGATTTCTGACAAAATTTGATTCTTCTTCCTCTTCTTCTGGAACATGGCTTGCTTCATAGTAATCTTCTTTTCCTGATGCCTTAAAAGCAGCTTCCCTTCTGTCAGATGGACCTCCCTTTCTCATTTCATAAGCGGTTAGAATTCCATGTAGCTGAGACATAGTGAGAACACGGAGATTTTCTTTTTCTTCTATTGCAGATACTTTAGATTCAAACTTGGGGGATAAAGATCTTAGAACCTTTTGAACTACTATAGTTTCTCTTATTTCTTCACCCAAGTTTTTCATACAATTAACAATCTCATCTACCCGGAGAAAATAATTAGCCACACTTTCATCATTATACATCCTGAGAGTCTCATATTGAATCCTGAGTGTTTGAAGTTTAGCTTCCTTTACCTGTTCATCTCCTTCATAGCTAGTGATCATTTTGTCCCATATTTCTTTTGCTGATTTGAAGTGCATGACCTTCATGAATTCTGTTTGAGATATACTTCCTAATAGGGTAGCGACTGCTTTTGCATTTGTTTCATATGCCTTTTTTTCATCTGGATCTGTAGGAGTAGCTGAAGGAAAAGCATAGCCTTTTTCTACAATGTCCCAAACTTCTGTACCAAGAGATTGAAGATATGCAGTAACTCTTACCTTCCAATAATTGAAATTTGTTCCATCAAAAACCGGTGGCCTGATTGATGCTTCTTTCTCGTAGTTGCTCATGATGAATGATCTTCCTTCAAGCGATCAAGCTTCTCTGAAGGACCTGCTCTGATACCAATTGTTGGAAATAATACTGAGAGGGGGGGTGAATCAGTATTATCAGATTAATCAAACTTTTCAAATGCCCAAAACATATACGCTACTTCAGTTAAGTGAACCAGCGTGTACACGCTACTGTGACGAAGTAAAACAGCGTATAAGCAGAAAACTCACAATTTAGTTGGCTTATTCTTCAATTAAGTGCATCAGGACATTATTCATCATATTAACAGTAAACATGTGCAGTATAACAGAACAGATAAAAAGCCACACACATGAACATCAAGATATAAGGTGGAAACCCAATGTGGGTGAAAACCACCTGCTGCAAGTTGTCTCTATCTTTCTTAATATGAAACTTCAGTTTACAATCTTTTGTACTGGTGCAGCCTTATACCAGTACGCAGGCTACAACCTGCAGAAGGCTTCAACCTTCTCTCGTTCTCCAAACTTCCTTGGAAGGGAGCTCCAACCCCCTTTTGCTTTTGTACTAGCCAAGATACTAGTACGTAGGTGCTGACCTACAATCTTCCTTCTTCCAGGTATCACTTTTCATACATTTTCAGACTTGGATATTCCTGAAGCACAACATTACAATCTGAAGACCACAATTCATTCAATTTTCACAACAGATCATTGAAGCATAAAACAACCAACTTTGAATCACTGAACCACTGAACCCTGTCAATCACCAGTTACCAGAACACAGAGCAGACTACAGAACTCTGTAATAACAGTCAGATCCCACTGTAAACCCAAATCAAGCTTCAAAAGATATACGCTATTTTAATGAGCAGAAACCGCGTATACACGCGCTTTTACCGAAGCCAACCTGCGTACAGATCTAAAAATAAACTTTCTCAACTTGCAGCTGTACCAGATATTAGTTAGACTCAGAACGTAACATTGCGACAATATGCAGATCTAGAAATACGCATAATCAACCATAACATGATAGTGCATTTCAAACCATTTGATCCCGATCTCTCCTTAGATCTAGTTCTCCATCAACCGATGAGATCTCTCCTTAGCTCAGATCAACCAACTCAGAACCTGCATATCAGATCTCTTTCTCTCTTAGATATTCATGCCTTGTCGAAAGATGATGTTTGCCTAATGATCTTCTTCTCCTTATATAGCCTTAGGCCTTTCTCAATACCAAGAGCCAAAACCATAGTAACACAATACCATCAACTTTAAAACTAGGGATCGACACGCCCGTCGAGACATAATGGTCCGAAATCATAGGCACAACTTCCAAGGTCTAACCACCATGAACCAAAGGAACCTTTCCACATACACGCGCTTTTTCTGAATCGAACTTGCGTGTACACGCGACTTGGGCTTAACGAAACAGCGTGTATGAGCTTTCTTGCCATGCTGTACTGAGATCTGTCTTCTGATTAAGTTGCCATCACCTGTACTAACCTTTGAGCACCTGTACCATCCACTGAGTGAGTTGCCATCAAGGACAACACTTGAACCATAATGCCAACATCTTATACAAATAAGTACATGGTGTAACATGCCCTTAAATGTCTTCAAACTTTCTTTTGACTCTTTGACTTACCTATAGCAATTTAGCATGTGCTAGACCTATTTCAATGAGTAAGAAACTCATTGATAAATATAACAAAAATAATATTTCTTTTCTTGAATAAATACAAATATTAAAAGTACATTTATGAAGACCGAACTTAGTTACACTTTCTTCAACAGTGTTGTCACTCACTGTAGAATTTGTTTTCAGCTAACCAAAGTACAAAAGAATAGAAGAATTTGCAGCCATTTCCCAAGCCATAGAAGCCCTCAAAGCTAAATCAGACCCCCTCCAAAGGATAGTGCTCAAAATTAGCTTTCCAACGATATATGGAACTCTTCAAATGGACTCTGGAATCAAAAGTTAGAGCATATTGAAGTTACCCTTGAAAAACCTGAAGACAAGGAGAAAATGCCTAAGCGTAAAATCCCGGGTCTTGACATGTTGGCGATCTCGCAAATCGGTGATCCCGGCATGTCGGAAGTCCCAACATATCGACGATCCCGACATATGAGAAGTTTGGCATATTGGCTATCCCAACATATCGTCGATCCCGCATATCGGAGGTCCAAGGCATCAAAGCATCAAGAGATTGGCGCATCGCAATCGGTGATCGAACAAGTGACAACCTTTTAAAGTTGCGATATCACATAAAGTTTTGATTGCGATTAAAATCACCAAGGTTTGTGCCTTTAGTGTTAAAGCGTCGAGGAGGGCCTAATGCAAATTAACAAAGGATTTCCTCGCAAAACCAGAGCAGGACCGGGCCTTTTCTCTCTCCTCCAACGGGACGTGTGGCAACGTAAGATTGGCTCTAATACATGACACATGGTGGCACATGATTGGTTCCGATAAGGGACATGGGGCAGCTGACGTCAGCATGACGTGTCAGTACAACGATCACGTGGCATGCAACATTTTGAGGGTCATAAGGGTCCAAAATAGGACATGTGTTGCCACTCACAAGGTCACACGTGGCAGAGAATGACATCACATCGGTGATTGACAATCGGAGGATGAGCATTGTCACAACTCCATAGTAAAACCTCTGATTGCGATTTGCTAATAAAGGGGCTCTGATATCAGTGCTGGCCTGCGGTCATATAAAGAGCCAAAGGACCAATGGCTAAGTGCGGAAGGTGATCGACGAAACCTGATATCACATCACTCCAAGTTAAATCCCTGATTTGAAAACGATTATTGAGGAGCTCCAATATTTGGGCTAGCGCACGGTCAAGAAGGACTTCATGAACCAGGGGTGAGAATAGTTTACAAAGGAATGACAACCCCAGTAGGAGTTTAAAGGCCTTAACACCTTAAGGATAAGCTCTTGGTCATGGCCCCCGGTCATATGATGAGAACTGCAATAAGGCGCTAAACCAAAGGGGGCCAAGGGACATCAAAGCTCACTATTTTGTAATGTTTTAAGACTAAAAGTCCCGATGCAGTGATGTTCCGATAGTATGGTACAAAGCTTTGAAGGCGTATGGGTCGGCAGCTGAGGCATTGAATGAAGGCATGGAGTAGTGGGAAATCGATATGGGCTGATCCTGTGGAAGCCTCTGTAACAAAAAACCTAGAACAACAATAGCCACAGGAATGAATTTGACTGCTTCGCTTGTACGACTTCAGAGAGTAAATGGAGATATGGGACTTGGAAGGACTTAATGGCTTAGCATGAAGCTCTACTCAGTCATATTATGAAGGACTGCCAGGACAATCTCCGCTTCTACTCTGTGACAAGCAAACACAGTTGATCGCTACCAACTCTAGAGAGTGGTGAAGTCAGGCAGTTAAGGCGAAAGCGACAAGAACCGACTGAGCAACTAGAGGGACACATTGTGGCAGAGACGTGGCCTGATCAAGGACCTTCATAGGAACGATAGAAGGATATTTTCCCCAGTCATCTTTCAATTTTGCTTATTTCTGTTTATTTTGTAATTTCTATGTATTTTCAAGAAAGGAATAAAATCCTTGGTAATCATTTTAGGCAGTAGAGCTATTGCACGCCGAGACAGCTAGTCTATCGGACAACTGGCCCTTGGTTGAGATATTTTGTAACTGATTCAAAGCTCCCCCTCTCCTTATAAATAGGGAGAAGAAACACTTAATAGAGGTTCCGAAATTTTGCACCTGCAATGGTCCAAATTCTGCGATTCCACCTTTGTTCTAATTTCCTGTTCATGAGGGACTTGAGCAATGTATGGCTAAATATAATGGATTGGTATATTGGACTCATTTTGAGGATTAATGAAACTCTTTGGTGATTCCAATCATGGTTGTAAGCAATATGTTTTCCCCTCTGTAAATCTCATTTCATGTATGTTTCTCTTCTACTGAAATTGTGTAATGAAGCTGTCGGTCTCATTCTCTCATGGTTATATGCACGCTGCGAAGTAGTAACAATACCTGTTTCATTTAAAGATTTATTTATGTACCTTTAAGAGCACAGATTTACATATGCTGATTAGTGATAAGTATATCCATGAGCTATAGGACATGAAACCTTAATTCGCACTCCACAATTCCTATCATTCCATCTCTTCTGCTGGAACATTGCTGCTTAGGATTCTGTCTTGTTTACGACTCTATGCATCTATTTCCCTCCTTTCTCTCCTCCTCTTCACCTTTACTACAAATTCAATATTAAGCTGCTCATCGTTGTGTTTCGGCCATCAGAACAAGATATTCCTCCTTGAGATCAACCCAATTCACCCCTTGTATTTGGATCCATGTATTTGTTTGAGTTCACCTTGATGAAGGACTATTGAACCGAGCCTCCCTTTATTATCTTTCAAAACTACGTGACAATTGGAGTGCAACAGAATCCTAAATGCACTTCTCTCTTTAAGATGTCCTAGGCATTGGTCTACAATCAACCCAAAGGCTGTGTCTAGGAAGCTTTCTATATCTCCTGAAGCACTTGTGCTACAGGTGCTAGAAAAAGTGGCAACATATTTCTGGTGCTGTTGCCAGGGAACATATTAGAATATTTTTCCCTAGGTACAAGAAATCTTTACATTCCCTCTGTCAGGTGAGCAAGGGAAATGTGGGTTGAAGATCTCTCACCTTGGCGACTCCATTGTATGAATTTCAATCTTATGGTAAACATCTTGGCGACTCCACTGTCTGAATTTCAACCTCCTTCGATTTATGATTCATACGATTCAGAGGAGGATGAGGTGGTTATGAATGTTCAAATGGAGTTGTTTACCAACAAGTGGGGAGAAGGCTTCCAACAACAATTTTTTCAAGAAGAGCCTGAAGTTGAAGGACCAAGCAATGTCTGTGATTACTTGTTGCAGAAAGGTTCTTGCCAGGAATTCTCAGTGGACCCTCCAATCTGTGACGCTTACAGTTCAGAAACTGAAGACTCTATTACAGATTTCCAAGAGGGTCGGTCTGTTGACAAATGGGTAGAAAAAGATTAGTGACAAGTTTTTCTTGAAAAATCTAAAGCTTAGGAGTTGAGGAACATTTGTGGCTACCCTGACCAATAAGATATTGGTCAGTAGACTTTTCATGAAAATAAGGCAGTTGCAAATTTTTCTTGTTAGTTTTATGACCTTGTAGCTGATTACATGACCACATTCTTAGGTCAGCAACAGAGGTTGTTTCTGGAGTATGCATCAAGTTTTTTGTTTGAAGATTTTTCATGGTGCATGCTTATTTTAATTTTTAAATTTCAGCAACAGGGAGGCATTAGGTCCAGCACCCAAATGCTGACCTGGTTCCATTGGAGGGTTGAACTCACTTAGGTGAATTGATGCCCTATGCATAATTAGGAGTTGTATATAAATAAGCTCCCTAACTGGGCATTTAATTTCCAGTTGTTAGAGTTTATATTTCAACATTTCAGTTTGATGAGGAAAGGACTCCTTGCAAACAAAGTTCCATGGAGATTTTCTAGCTGTATAAGTGCATTATAATTTTTGACTCCATACCCAATGGTGAAGGCTACTGGTCTGCAAGTTCTCAGCACCTTTTTAGTAAGGCGTTGTCCCCAGTTAGAGCCAATGTCGTACTCACTACAAAGTTTGTTTTCAGCTACCCAAAGTACAAAAGAATAGAAGAGTTTGCAGCCATATCCCAAGCCATAGAAGCCCTCAAAGCTAAATCGAACCCCCTCCAATGGATAGTGCTCGAAATTAGCTTTCCAACGGTATACGGAACTCCTCAAATGGACTCCCGAATCAAAAGTTAGAGCAGATTGAAGATGCCCTTGAAAAACCATAAGACAAGGAGAAAATGCCTAAGGGTAAAATCCCGGGGCCCGACATATCTTTGATCTCGCAAATTGGCGATCTTGGCATATCGGAAGTCCTGACATATTGGCGATCCCAGATATTGGAGGCCCAAGGCATCGGAGCATCAATAGATCGACGCATCACAATCGACGATCGAACAAGTGACAACCTTTTAAAGTTGTGATATCGCATAAAGTTCCGATTGCGATTAAAATCTCAGAGGTTTGTGCCTTTAGTGTTAAAGCGCTGAGGAGGGCCTAATGCAAATTAACAAAGGATTTCTTCGCAAACCAGGGCAGGACCGGGCCTTTTCTCTCTTCTCCAATGGGATGCGTGGCAACGTAAGATAGGCTTTGATACATGACACATGATTGGTTCCAATAAGAGACATGGGGTAGCGGATGTGAGCATGACGTGGCAGTACAATGGACACGTGGCATGTAGATTTAGCATTTTTAGGGTCATAAGGGGCCAAAACAAGGCGACATGGGGTGACACATGGCAGAGGATGATGTCACATCGACGAACAGATGATGAGCATTGTGGCAACTCCATAGTAAAACCTCTCATTGCGATCTGCCGATAAAGGCGCTCCGATACTGGCGTTGGCCCGCGGTCATGTAAAGAGCCAAAGAACCAAGGGCTATGTGCGGAAGGTGATCGACGATCTATGAAAACCCGATATTGCATCACTCCAAGTTAAATCTCCGATTTGAAAATGCCAACTGAGGAGCTCCGATACGTGGGCTAGCGCACGGTCAAGAAGGACTTCATGAACCAGGGGCGAAGAATAGTTTACAAAGGAAAGATAGGCCTGATAGGAGTTTAAAGGCCTTAAGGCTAAGCTCCTGGACATGGCCCCCAGTCATATGATGAGAACTGCAATAAGGCGCTAAACCAAAGGGGGCCAAGGAACATTAGAGTGTTGAAGAAAGTGTAACTAGGTTCGGTCTTCATAATGACATGGTCTTTGTAAAAGATGAAATAAAAGAAATAAAATTATTTTTGTATGCCTTGCTGCATGGGTTTCATGAGCAAGAGGTTTATTTGTTAGTGGCTCCCATTGAGAGCCTTAGGATTTATTTTAAGTCAAAGAGTCAATGTCATGTATGAATATTCTCTTCTTGAACCTATGTTTAAATTTATACAAGTCTATAAAAATGTCAAGAAGCCCTCCAAAGACAAGCACAATCCCTCTGGAAGAAGTCGACCTCCAAAAATAGCTAAAGAAGTCATGTCGGTTCACCTATAGAGACACACCTGTTCAACATGTCATGTCGGCTCAAATGTAGAGACATACCACTATATATATGCAGCTAGGGTCACCACAGAAAGGACAAGAACTTGGATCCTCTGTAACTTTTGGATGGGCACAGTAGAGTACATATTCTTTGTTACCTCTATAACTTCATGGGTAATTACAGTGTGTAATTACAGTCTTGGTGCAGGGAAGAACACTGTCACAGTCTTGGTGGATATCACAAAAAAGAGCTCGGACTTGTCTCCTAGCTATCTTGGCATATCTATGATGAAAAGGATCTCGGTGTTCTCACAACGATGCTTGGATTTGTCTTCTTACAGTCTTGACATACTTGTGATAAGGAGGATCTCAATTATCTCATAATGACACATTCTGTCTCAGCATATAGTCTAGAAGCAGTCATAATCTCGGCATAGATGTAATTATGATCTCAGTATAGATACAGTCATGACCTTGATGGAGAAGATCATTATTTCGGTGAATCTAACGGAAACTCTTATGTGTGTGTGTATATATATATATATATATCTAAGATCTTGTTGTTATGGTGAAGATCTAGATGAGGGTGCAATAGTAATGATCTCAGTGGTGCAGTAGTGATGATCTCGGTGTTGCAACAATGATGACTTCAATAGCAATGATGATGATCTCAACAATGAAAAAGAAGAGGATTGGTGTCTTGGTCTTGGACTGGCTGTTAGGTCAAGGGTCTTGGTCTTGGTATTCGTCAGTTGGAATCTCTATAAGAAGAATTTGTGCGGGTTTTCCTCTCAAAGAGATAGGTTTTGGCCTTGGCAAAAACCCAACATCTTGTGTTCTTGTCTCCTTTGTTTTGGTAACTATTTGATGAATTGAGAAGACACACTCTAATAATAACAAGCAAAGATTGTGCTAATAAGAAAAGTTAAAAACACCTCACAAATAGTTATTGTTACTAGAAGAATCTTATTAACCTACATTGCTCTAGATTATTCAACATGGAATCAGAGCTAAGGTGTTGAAGTCAAGGGAAGGGCAACAAAAAGAGACATTCAAGGATCAGTCTTCAAGAAGGGCATCAAAGCAAGTTGAAGGACTTTGTGTTTCAAAACCTACATCAAAGATTGAAGGATCAGTCTACAACAAGGCAATTTAGTCCTACAGCGAGACTAATTTGGATCCTTATCTGAAGTTTTCGAATAATTTCATAGTCTCATACTACCCACAGTCTCGAAGCTATGCTATTAACATCTCGGTGCCACAATATGATTAAGTAATCTCAGTCAAAAGAAGAGAACACAGTTCTTCGTTACCTCTCACAGTCTCGGTGCTAATTCAGTCGCTATATTCAATCTTGAAATAACCATGGTGCTAGCCACAAATTTACAATCTCTGTCATACCATAGTGATCTCAACAACTTATACTCTAGAGCAGTTTCGGTGCTTGATGCTAGACAGTGCAAGAAGGTCTCAAAGATCTTTAAAAAGGGATTTCAGTTCATGCTAAGCAACTCTAGCAAGGATATACAATAAAATCACATCAACTCGAAGATCACCCGAAGGAAGCATCAGTGCATCTTCAACGTGATCAAGCTAAAGATTTTATCTTCACATGTCAAGTAAGTATTTTTCATTAATCAATTTGGTAAAATGACTTCATGATTGCAAGGAGATCTGATGGGTCATTATGTTGAAGTTTCTAAGTTTACTTAATTTAGAAACCCTTCATGCACTTCTTCTGATTTATTCCTACCTACTTGTTAATTTTTCTTTAACAAGTTATTTACAAAGTAAATACTGAAAATAAACATCAGTGCATGCTCAACATATTACAGATCAACAACTAAAAGAAACAAGAACAAACACACCATATGACACCATTATTTTTGGACCAATGTCCCCGGAAAAACCCAATGTGGGAAAACCGGTGCAACTATCTGAGGGTTTTCTTATTAAGCAATATCAGAGTACAATCTGGGTGTCGTAATTGGCCTACCCAATAGAGAATTTCCTTATTAGCTATACCTCACAGTTTGAGAGAAATCTCCTGGCTGAAACCCCAGAAAACCCTTCCGGCAGCTCCTCAGCACAAAACTGCTCCTGCAACCCCAGTGTCTACCCAATCTGGACTGCCTCAGCCTTTCTTGGCCTACATCAGCCCCAGGAGGCCCTGCGTCAGCTCTGGAAGCCTTTGCGTCAGCTCTGGGAGCCTTTGCGTCAGCTACGCTGGCCCTTCTGGTGCTCTGCGTAACACTTGGCTGCCTCTACGTGGCCCTGTGTGAGCCCTTGCTAGTTCTGTGTCACCCTCCTTGGCTGCTGCGCTGCTCTCCTGGCACAATTTCTGCCTTCTCTGTTCCTCTGTACTCAATCCCCCTCAGCTGCTCTCTCGATCACTGATTCTATCTCTCTTAGCAAACCTCGCTCTAGAGAATAGAATGACTGATCATCTGTGTGCTCTCCAAGTGACCCTCAAGCCTCCTCTTATACTTTTCCTGTTGACATCTCAATGGTCGAGATTAAATCCCTAATCAATGGCTAAGATTAGATCTAGCTTGATCCATGTCTTTTGGACCACTCTAACATAGATTCATATTCATACACATTAATATTTTTTTCCTTAAGTTTAGACTTAGGGACTCCATTAAAAATATTAATTATTTTAATATCTCCTGGTCTGTTTAGAATCTGCCCAAACCCTTTCTAGGAATTGGAGATCTCATGTGCCACAACCTCTCCACCAAATTTCGTGGCTAGAGCACATCTGATGCTACCCCAAATCAACACTCCCTCTTAGCGAGGACTGTGCTCTAGCAATACTCCTTACTAAGTACTACTCTGATCATCCGGCATTGGTACTTGTGCTGATGCTAGGCCTCCCTGCCCAACATCCTCTGCACTGTTGTCTCATGTACTGCTGCCCATGGTTCTGCCACTGCCACTGCTGCATCTGTATGATAGCTCCCTCTGCATCCATGCTGCTGCTGGTCCTTTCTCCCAGCACTGCATCCGCACTGCACCTCCTCTCATCATGTTGCATCGTGCCGTCCACTGCTACACTGCTACTCAGTTACTGAGAAGTAAGTAATTGATCTCCCAACTGACCTCCCTGTTGGGTTAGAGACACCCACTGATGCTAAAGCTCCCTTTGCCACTGACAAGTGCTCCCTCTCTGACCTCTGCGTTGCTGCAACAACTCTCCTGCATCTTGCACCGTTGCACGCCTCTCTGTGCTGTCTTGCACTGGTGCAACACTCCTGTGCCTCTCGCACTGCTGCATCGTGCTAGCTCTGAGCTGTCTCGGGACTCCTGCACTGTAGCTCTCTCTGCTGCTCCATCCACATCCGTCTCTACCCACATCAGCCAGTCCTGCTACTCCTCTTCGGAGCTCCTGTAGCAAGGTCTAATCCAAGAGGTTGGGTGCCTCGAGGATCCTGCCCCTTATCACCTGTAGTCCGCCTGACTACAGCTCGATGTCTCCCCACTTCCGCTCAAGTGGTGCGTGTGCACTCATGGCCCAATCATCGTCTGTCAAAACTTCCTTCTTTGCCCCTGCTAGCGCTGCCTTAGTCTCGAAAGACTCTCCCTTACTCTTCTTCCTTGGGCACTGGGTCGCATAAGGACCCATCTCCCCACAGTGGAAGCACTTGATCTTGGAGAGATCTTTCTTCTTCCGCTTCTCCTGCTTTCCCTTAGATGCTAGGGCCATATCCTCCTCCTTCTGCTTGGCCTTGATCCCTTTGCTGTTGCTACCTGTCTTTGACTGCCGTTTGATCTCTACCTAGGGAAGAGTTGCCCACCTCTCGTCCCAAGGTAGGAGAGTCCCTCTGCCCAAGATGCTTTGGACAAACACTTCCCACTCTTCTGAGACAGCATTCAGGGTTGTCCTCACCATAAGCTCCTGATCTGGTGTCGCTCCTATAGCAGTCAACTGATCTCGGATCTCATTCAGTCCTCCGAGGAAGGAGTCAATTGTTTGACCCTTCTTCATCTGATACGACCTCATCTGGTTCTCGAGCAACATTCTTCTCTACACAGAAGTATGCTGGTACAGGTTCTTGAGAGCCTCCCACATCTCAACTGTCGTTTCCTTCTCGGCTATATGCGGTACCACATGATCCTTGACCCTGTTAAGGATAATGCACTTGGCCCTTGCCATCGCCTCCTTGTACTTGTCATTATCATTGGGGTCGATTGGGATAGATATAACCTTCAAGGCGAAGTTCTTGACACGATTGTTGTCAAGCACTGATAAGATTTTGGCCTTCCAGACTGCGAAGTTCGATGCTCCGTCTAGTCTATCTTGGTCTCTTACCCCGTGTAGTGCCATGACGCTCCTCTACTTCCCTCTTGGAAGTTCTCTGTTCGACTCCTCTGAGTCTCTACTTCCCTCTAAGTCCTGATTTTCCTCTTGGAAATCCTTCTGCCGCTTGTCAAGATGCCCCCTACTCTGATTGTCTTGTTCAACTGCACTGTTGATCTAGGTTCCTCGGCTAGAAACCCTCGGTAACACCTCCTTTGGCCCTGCTTTTTCAGGTACTGTTTTGTCTACTGTACCTCACCAGCTCCACTCTGCAATATTCTTGCAGCCTTCTAGACTCCAGCAACTACTTCTCTGTGAATTGCGTCAGGCCCTCTCTGCCCCACGCTGGCTCTGTGTCACCCCAGATGGGTCTGCGTCAGCCCTCTGGCCCTCTGCGTTAGCAACGCTGGCCTCTCTGAGGCTCTGCGCAGTTCCCAGCTTCTTCTGTGTGGCTCTAGCTCGCTCTGCGTCACACTTCCTTGGCTTTTGTGCTGCTAGAAACAACTTCTGTCACCTAGGGACAACTGTTTTCAGCTGCTATTGCTCCGCTCAGTTGATGTCTCTTAGTGCTCTTGTGATCTGCAATCACGCTCTGGTACCATGTTGAAGTTTCTAAGTTTACTTAATTTAGAAACCCTTCATGCACTTCTTCTCCTTTATTCCTACCTACTTGTTAATTTTTCTTTAAAAAGTTATTTACAAAGTAAACACTGAAAATAAACACTAGTGCATGCTCAACATATTACAGATCAGCAACTAAAAGAAAGAAGAACAAACACATCACATGACACCATTATTGTTGGACCAATGTCCCCGGAAAAACCCAATGTGGGAAAACCGGTGCAACTATCTGAGGGTTTTCTTATTAAGCAATTCTAATGCCCCACTTAAATCTTATCCTACAAATTTTGTTAATATTTACATTATCTGAAAATATTGAGAAATATTGGTCTAATATAAATTTATGATTTCCATTATTCAGATTCCCCACTTACCTTCTCAAATTGAATATTATGTAGGATATGGTCTCCTTCCATTATTTCAAAATATATGTATTCATTTCACATTCCCCAATGTACCCTCACATTTACTTGGGAGAAGACATAGTCCTCTCCATCTTATCATCAATATATATTTATTCATTTCACATTCCCCAATGTACCCTCACATTTACTAAGGAGAAGACATGGTCCTCTCCATGTAAGTACATTTCACATTCCCCAATGTACCCTCACATTTACTTGGGAGAAGACATAGTCCTCTCCATCTTATCATCAATATATATTTATTCATTTCACATTCCCCAATGTACCCTCACATTTACTAAGGAGAAGACATGGTCCTCTCCATGTAATTACACTTCACATTCCCAAATGTACTTTTCAGATTTACTTGGGAGAAGACATGATCCTTTCCCATTAAATTCTCAATTTTATATTCATGTCACAATTCCAAATGTACTCCTAGCTTACTTGGGAGAAGAGAAGTCAACTAAGGATGGATGAGAAGTTAATGACATTAATGAGAGGTGGTTGAGGAAAGAGGGTATAAAAAGGGAAGGGGGAAGGAAGAAAAGGGGGGTGGGAGTCTTGCTTAGGATTGTGGGGGTTGGTTATGATTGGTTGGCCTTGTTATAATTTTGGGAGACCTTGGAAACCTGTGGAGGTTTATTGGGTTTGAGAGGAGGAAAGTATCATTATTTAGTTTTGCACATCTTCTTGAGGACACACTATATCTGGTTGGACTTGGGCACGGAGGGCTAGGGAACCTGTGGAGGTTTCCTGGGCTAGGAATTTATTTCCTAGTTGGCTGGGAGGTAAATCCGGTTGGGTCGGTGATAAGGAGCGTTCAGCTGGAGCTATAAGACAAAGGTATCATCATCAACCACCGGAACAGGTATTTTTCCATGGACTACCCTTGTTAAGTTGATATCAATGGAATGTTCACCTTAATTTATGTTGCTTATGATAAGATGATAAGATGTTAAATGTTTAAAGCTATGTAAGAAGGTTAGTAAGCTCATTTATTTACTTTTAAATCAGCAGGAAAATAGATCTGTTAGTGTATAATAGATTGAGGCTCTAATAATAGGAATCGGGCCCTTACAGCAATATCAGAGTACAATCTGGGTGCTATAACTTGCCTACCCAACAAAGAATTTCCTTAGCAGCTATACCTCATAGTTTGAGAGAAATCTCCTGGCTAAAACCCCGAAAAACCCTTTTGACAACTCCTCAGCACAAAACTGCTCTTGCAACCCCAGCATCTGCCCAATCTGGAATGCATCAGCCCTTCTCTGTCTCACGCTGGCCCTGCGTCAGCCTTTCTTGGCCTGCGTTAGCCCCAGGAGGCCCTGCGTCAGCTCTGGGAGCCTCTGCGTTAGCTACGCTGGCCCTTCTGGTGCTCTGCGCAGCACTTGGCTGCCTCTGCGTGGCCCTGTGTGAGCTCTTGTTGGCTCTGTGTCACCCTCCTTGGCTGCTGTGCTGCTCTCCCAACACAATCTCTGCCTTCTCTGTTCTTCTGTACTCAATGCCCCTCAGCTGCTTTCCCGATCACTGATTCTATCTCTCTTAGCAAACCCCGCTCTAGAGAATAGAATGACTGATCATCTGGTGTGCTCTCCAAGTGACCCTCAAGCCTCCTCTTCTACTTTTCCTGTTGACATCTCAACGCCCGAGATTAAGTCCCTAATCAACGACTAAGACCCCTTAGCTGCTCTCCCGATCACTGATTCTATCTCTCTTAGCAAACCCCGCTCTAGAGAATAGAATCACTGATCATCTGGTGTGCTCTCCAAGTGACCCTCAAGCCTCCTCTTATGCTTTTTGTTGTTGACATCTCAACGGCCGAGATTAAGTCCCTAATCAACGACTAAGATTAGATGTGGCTTGATCCATGTCTTTTGTACCACTCTAACACAGATTCATATTAATACACATTAATATTTTATTTTCCCTAAGTAGGACCCCATTAAAAATATTAATTATTTTAATATCCTCTGATCTATTTAGAATCTGCCCAAACCCTTTCCGAGTTTTGGAGATCTCTTGTGCCCCAACCTTTCCACCAAATTTCATGGCTAGAGCGCATCTGATGCTACCCCAATTCAACACTTTAAAGGTCCTTGCATGGAATAAGGAGGATTTTCATAATCCTCATAGATAAGAGAAGTCAGTGTACATATTAACGAAAAAGGTCTCCTTTGAATTCATGGGAGGGAACACTTAAGGTCCTCCCATCCCTATGTAGTAGGAAAGGATACATAAAAGAGATATACGAAATACTAAAAGATATATTCTCTGAATAATGCAGTAAAGAAGGTCATATCTCTTAAGACTTGATCTACACAAAATTGAAGGTATCAAAAAATGAAGGAATATCTTCATGAGATCTCAATTGGGAGATCTGAGAGAGATGATAAGAAGATAATCATCATTGTTCTAACTGATAAGCAAGGTAACAAATGTTCATGAACAAGAAGGTTACCTCATTCGACAATTTGTGGTCTCTATGCTAGATAGAAAAAGACAAGTTGCGGGCAAAAGTATTGAAGGTTAAAGGGCTCAAACATTTGCAGAAAGGAAAGGGAAGTTTAGTCCTCAAACAAGACAGAACACTGCTATGGAAAGATTATGAAAGAAAGCTCATATCGGCAGAAAGATGGAGGACGCTGAAGAAAAGGGCCCAAGAAAGAGAGAGTAACAGATCTACTATGATTCAGATGGTATTCCTCACAAAAGGGTCTTATCATAAGCTCCTAAATATTTTGTTATAGATATGACCATGATAATAAGATGTATCGTGGCATCATGGAAGCATTAGAAACAAGAGCTCGTGACATCACCATGGGAATCATGAAGGACAAAATCCATGGCAGACAAACATGAAGGATATAGCTCTTGGGAACCTCAGTGGACATTGAAGGAAAGGATGAAGCCATCTAGGACAAGGCTCATCATACATCAAGTCAAAAAGGAAACATCTGCTAGATGGGGATATATAAGATCCTCAAGATTCTATGATAGAATCCTCATCAGAGGGTTCACTAATCTAGAGACAAGCAAGTGTTTCATAAAAAAACTCCAACTTGTGGAGTTCATGGGATGATGACATGAGAGATGAAGCAGATCAAGGGATTGAAGATATTTTCAATCAAGAAAGCTGCTGGAAGAAGCCTAGATTACCTAAAGGTAAAAATGAGGTATGTATGCTTGTGTTTAATATTATAATGTCATGTCACATGGTTGCGGATAACATGGATCATTACTTCTATCTTGAGAAGCACAATCAAGGGAAAAGGATCTCCTCCTCTGAAAGGATGCAGGAAGGCATAAGTCACACTAGATGAAATCAACATAATATGTCCTCATATGAAGTATGAGGTAGTTGACTACAATTAAGAAACTCTGATTGAAAGCTCCTGGAAATGGAATGTGTGAGGAAGGAAGGGATCGTGAGATATGCAACCATGATGAAGGCAATCAACATCCAAAAGACCAAGAAGACTTGACTAGGAAATATCCCGGAAAAGATATGAAGACTCTAATGAAAGTCTGAAAAAGATAGAGACCCTTGACAATGAATATCTTTGGGAGACGTGTCAACATGTATGCAGGATGTTGATATCTACAAGAAGATGTCATGATGAAGAGCCATCTTGTAAGGTGCTATTTGATTTAATTTTATGTCTTGATTTCTTGAATAATATCTGGATGAGTTCATGCAGGGCTATTGGAACAAGAGTTTAAGTACAAGTACAACTAGCATTCATGTGATGGATGGAAATTCCTGAAAGAAACATGACGAGGAAGAAGTAGCCATATGACGAAGGTTCCAGATATGTATCAAGAAGGCCACTTTCCATGAAGAAAGGAATGACATGACGAACCAAGAAGGAAAGTGATGGATGGCTAATGCCCTACAAGGAAGAAGCTCAACTGAGTTTCATGACATCAAGGAAGAAATTGATCAAGCAGTTGAAGGACCCATGTAGAAGAAGTTGCTGATGAAAAGGAGAGTCCCTAGTTAAGAGGGAGCTCTGACAAGTCCCTAATTGAGCGGGAGCTTGGGCAAGTTCTTGGTCAGAGGGAACTTGGGTAATTTCCTTTACAAGAATGGGCATATCTTCCCTAGTTGAGAGGGAGAGATAGACACAACATTCTTGTCTTCATTTGGGAAGAAAGAATAGAGGATTGGGTAATCATCTGGCATCCGATGCTCTTTGAAGATGTGTAGGGCATCCAAGATAAGAGTAGGCAAGAGGATCAATATTCTTTGAGGGCTGGGAACACAAGATAAGAATAGTCCTAGAAGGTCATACTTAGTGAACACTCGGGTGGGTATGTACCTTGAGAGACAACGATGAAGGTGTCTATAGTCATTGGTCTCGCCAACATTGTGCTCTGATTTGATGAGAGATAGAGCTGTTAGTCAAGGCCTTGCTGTGTAAACAATGTTGGTTGCTATGATGCTATACAGATGGGTTACCAATCTGATTCTTCTTATGAGAAATTATTCAGATTGAGAATGACCAAGTACCATTATGAATATCTCCCTAGTTAAGAGGGAGTGTTGAAGAAAGTGTAACTAGGTTTGGTCTTCATAATGACATGATCTTTGTAAAAGATGAAATAAAAGAAATAAAATTATTTTTGTATGCCTTGATGCATGGGTTTCATGAGCAAGAGGTTTATTTGTTAGTGGCTCCCATTGAGAGCCTTAGGATTTATCGTAAGTCAAAGAGTCATTGTCATGTATGAAGATGCTCTTCTTGAGCCTATGTTTAAATGTATACAAGTCTATAAAAATGTCGAGAAGCCTTCCAAAGACAAGCACAATCCCTCTAGAAGAAGTCGACCTCCAAAAATAGCTAAAGAAGTCATGTCGGCTCAAATGTAGAGACAGACCACTATATATATGCGGCTAGGGTCATCACAGAAAGGACAAGAAGTCGAATCCTCTGTAACTTTCAGATGGGCAAAGTAGAGTATAAAATCTCGGGTACCTCTGTAACTTCGTGGGTAATTACAATGAGTAATTACAGTTTCGGTGCATGGAAGATCTCAGTGCACGGAAGAACACTGTCACAGTCTCAGTGGATATCACAGAGAAGAGCTCGGACCTGTCTCCTAGCAGTCTTGGCATATCTATGATGAAAAGGATCTCGATGTTCTCACAGTGAGGCTCGGATCTGTCTCCTTACAGTCTTGACATACTTGTGATAAGGAGGATCTTAGTTATCTCATAATGACACATTCTGTCTCGAGTCTCTCGACATATAGTCCAGAAGCAGTCATAATCTCAGCATAGATGTAATTATGATCTTAGTAGAGATACAATCATGACCTTGATGGAGAAGATCATTATGTCAGTGAATCTAAGTGCAACTCTCATATATGTATATATATATATATCTCAGATCTCAGTGTTATGGTGAATATCTTGGTGACGGTGCAACAATAATGATCTCAGTGGTGCAGTAGTGATGATCTCGGTGTTGCAGCAGTGATGACTTCAGTAGCAATGATGATGATCTTAGCAATGACAAATAAGAGGATTGGTGTCTTGGTCTTGGAGTGGCTATTAGGTCAAGGGTCTTGGTCTTGGTATTCGTCAATTGGAATCTTTATAAGAAGAATTTATGCGGGTTTTCCTCTCAAAGAGAGAGGTTTTGGCCCTAGAAGAAAGCCAACATCTTGTGTTCTTGTCTCTTTTGTTTTGGTAACTATTTGATGAATTGAGAAGACACACTCTAATAATAACAAGCGCAGATTGTGATAAAAATAAAAGTTAAAAGCACCTCACAAATAGTTATCATGACTAGAAGAATCTTATTAACCTACATTACCCTAGATTCTTCAACATGGAGCTCATTGTTCTGTAATGTTATAAGACTAAAAGTCCCGGTGTAGTGATGTTCCGATAGTATGGTACAAAGATTTGAAGGCGTATGGGTCGACAACTGAGGCATTGAATGAAGGCATGGAGCAGTGGGAAATCGATATGGGCTGATCCTGTGGAAGCCTCTGTAACAAGAAACCCAGGACAACAATAGCCACAAGAATGAATTTGACTGCTTTGCTTGCACGACTTCAGAGAGTAAATGGAGATATGGGACTCAAAAAGACTTAATGGCTCAGCATGGAGCTCCACTCAGTCATACTATGAAGGACTACTAGGACAATCTTCGCTTCTGCTTTGTGACAAACAAACACAGTTGATTGCTACCAACTCTAGAGAGTGGTGGAGTCAAGCAGTTAAAGCGAAAGCGATGGGAGCTAGCCGAGCAGCTAGAGGGACACATTGTGGCAGAGACGTGGCCTGATCATCTTTAAATTTTGAATATTTCTGTTTATTTTGTAATTTCTGTGTATTTTCAAGAAAGTAATCAAATCCTCGGTAATCATTTTAGGCAGCAAAGCTATTGCACCCCGAGATAGCTAGTCTATCGGACAAGTGGCCCTTGGTTGAGATATTTTGTAACTAATTCAAAGCTCCCCCTCTACTTATAAATAGGGGGAAGAAACAATTAATAGAGGTTCTAGAATTCTGCACCCGCAGTGGTCCAAGTTCTGTGATTCCACTTTTGTTCTAATTGCCTGTTCATGAGGGACTCGAGCAATGTATGGCTAAATGTAATGCACTGGTATATTGGACTCATTTTGAGGATTAATGAAACTCTTTGGTGATTCCAATCATGGTTTTAAGGAATATATTTTCCCCTCTGTAAATCTCATTTCATGTATGTTTCTTTTCTACTAAAATTGTGTAATGAAGCTGTCGGTCTCATTCTTTCATGGTTATATGCATGCTGCTAAGTAGTAACAGTACCTGTGTTATTTAAAGATTTACTTATGTACCTTTAAGAGCACAAATTTACATATGTTGATTAGTGATAAGTGTATCCATGAGCTATAGAACATGAAACCTTAATTCGCGCTCTGCAATTCCTGTCATTCCATCTCTTCTGCCTTCCATTCTTTTGCTGAAACATCGCTGCTTAGGATCTTGTCTTGTTTACAACCCTTTGCATCTATTTCCCTCCTTTCTCTCCTCCTCTTCACCTTTACTACAACTTCAATATTAAGCTACTGATTGTTGTGTGTTGGCCATTAGAACAAGACATTCCTCCTTGAGATCAACCCGATTCACCCCCTGTATTTGGATCCATGTATCTGCTTGAGTTCACCTTGATGAAAGATGATTGAATCATGCCCCCCTTTATTATCTTCCAAAACTACATGACAATTGGAGTGCAACATATTTCCTCAGATAATACTAAATGCACTTCTCTCTTTAAGATGTCATAGGCAGGCACTGGTCTACAATAACCTAGAGGCTGTCTCTAGGAAGCTTTCTATATCTCCTGAAGCACTTGTGCTACAGGTGCTAGAAAAAGCAACAACACTTGGCATAGTACCTACATCTCATGTCTTGTGTTTTTGTGATCTTCATAGACACATAATATGGTAATTGCTTGATGAAAGATAAGATAATAAAGAAGTAAAAGAAGCCAACATATCTCACAAGTAATTAACAAGAAAGATAAATCAAACCCTAATCTACTTGCATTGATTTCTCAACAGGTTGTTGGTGCTCCAATAGAGGATTATAACAAGAAGTCGATGGACACTTGGAGAGTACACTTGAGCAACAGTTCCTTTTGTAGATTGAGCTAGCAGTAGTAGAGTTCGAGCCAGAGAGGGAAGCAGTGTTAGTGAGGGGCAGGGACAGTGATCCAGAGGAAGATTTCCAGATTCAGAGAGGCAGTAGTAAGAGGTTGAGTTATTCCCAGTTCAGGAACGCACGAAAGCAAAAACGCGTGAGTATAGGAATGTGAGTGCAGGAACGCGAGTGCAGGCAACACGAGTGCAGGAAGTGCGAGTGACGGGGTTGCTTAGGGAATATCTCTGCCAGATTTTCTTGTTGTTTGAATTGCCAGTTGGGCATCCATAGATGTACTCAGATTTGCTGCATAATAAAATAAAACCCTCATTGCTGCACTGGTTTTCCTAAGTTGGGTTTTTACGGGGATATTTGTCCAAAAATAACTGTGTAAATTTATGTGTGCGCTAGCATTTCTTCCAACGTTTATTCTTTCGCAGTTTTATTCGTGTAGGTTACAGTGTGAGTTATTCAGTGTTTGCTGTAGGAAACAATAAATAAATTGTTAATCAAAATAACAATTAGGAGGATAATTTCTAGTTGTTGCAAAAGGATTCGGGTTTCTGAATTTTCACACATGGCATATACTTCTAGTGCTTCATATATCATGTTTAGGGCTTCCTTCATGTACCTAGGGTTTCATCACTATATATATTCTTCACCTTGGACTTGCTTCAACAATGCTAGATATTACTTGAACAATGCTAGGGCTCCTTCTTTGTACACCTAGGGTTTCAAGATTAGGGCTCCTTCGATATATGTTCTTCATCAATTAGGCTAGGTAGGCCATCATATTCAAATATTCAAGTTTAGGGCTTGCATCAACAACTCTAGAGCTAGGGCATCTTCTAGAACTAGGGCATCATGTACATAGGGCTTGCTTCAACAATGTTGGACATCATTTTGACATCAATGACAACGTTGTCCAACAACTCTTGCATGTCCCAACCTCGCCGGGCAATGAGTTACCTCATCATTTAGGAGTAATACAACTGCTTTACATCATACACAACAAGCTCTATCCATTTGAACTATAAGCAGTAACACAAAAATATCAAAGGAAAATTAAAAGGCACACGAGGGGTGGAAAAACACAGGCCCAGTTGGTAACTCATGTATCCACGATTGTTCCCTTCTTATATCTATACACTTAGGATGAGGATCCCCATCATGGTGGTCCCTTTGACCATGGCACTTGGCCATGAATTCTTATCCTTTCTGTTCCATCATTATTATTCACTAATGCCTATTGATTGAAGGGTGGACTTAGGAAATGTTACTTCCCCTTAGGGTTGGTTGGAAACATCTAATAGGGTGGTCCTTTAGCCACTCCTACCTGGGGAAGTCTTCTCCTTTCCGTTCCATCATTATTATTCGCTAACACCTATCGATTGAAGGGTGGACTGAGGAAATGTTTCTTCCCCATAGGGTTGGTTGGAAACATCTAATAGGGTGGTCCTTTAGCTGCTCCTACCTGGGGAGGATACACCTTTGTGAGTTCAAGAACCTGAATTTAGAAGGGAAGCCTTGTATGAAGTATTAAATAACCCTTACATTCAAGCTTGGTCCACTTAGATGCAAAAATGACTATTGTAGCTAATGATTTGTTGCTTGCTAGACTTTGTGATGTGATTATTAGGTGGTTCCACAACCATGACCTGGGCACCTTAACTGGGCCCCAAGCCTCCAAAGAAGCATATTGACGCCCATAGGTGGAGCGATGAGAGCCGTGGGCTTCCAAATAATAACAAAGCATCACACACACCCTTGGGCACCTCCAACACCCACAACATTTCGACACTTTTCCCTACATTTGATGACTTTTTGGGATGATGCACCTGGACTCAGTAGGCCCCCAACTGACTTAACACTTCATGAGGGATGACAGCTGATCCAGGGCCCAGATGAGGATGGTCTCACCCCTTGAGACATGGGAGGGCTAGCACCACCTTGGAAGCCCTCAATGTTGGAGCAAAGATTGACACTATGGCCATTTGGAGACCCATGAGACCAACTTTTGTTGCCCCAAGATGGATTTTGGGGTTCGCAAAGGGATATTGACAGAGATCTAAGGGCCAAACCTTAGAGGATGATTTTAGAAGGCTTCTACACCTTGCTTGGCACAAAGAAGCCTCAACGCATGCCTCAAAGCCCTACACATGGATGGCGTCAACATTTTGGCTCACATGTGTGGGCATTTCACTTGATTTATGTTTTGGCTAGTGGGTTGGCTTGTAACCTAATTCATCATTGTAATTTTACTTGAGATATAGGGGCCTTTAGGCTAAATAGATATTGTTCCTCATCATGTAAATAGAGGAGAGGATAATTTTGTTTCTCATCATCACTTGGACTTGTGAATTCGACCTCTTGTTCTAATGGGAAAAATGTGATGTATGGAGTGAAATTTGTCTTTAGCATTTGTTCTTGTCTTTTGAGAAGTCACTTTGGATTGATAATTGGATTGTACATGCATATTGTCGTGTAAGTACCTTGTTTATGCAAATTTATGATTTCATGTCTAATGTATGGAATAAATGGGTGATCTAGGTTAAATTTGTGCCCTAATTTTGTTGAATAACAATTGAATAGAAACTATGTCATAATATTGCATGCATTATTCAGAATATGGTATGTGAATGAAAATCCCCTTCGTGATCTCATGTTAGCTCTCCCAAGTGAATTTTGGTCCCTCACAAAGGTGATAGTTAGGGCTTTGATGCTAGGGCATTAAAATATCCTTACTCCTTTGCATGATCAAATCGATTTCAAGAAACCATAGACTCCATTAACCATTGGACTAGGCATTGGCCATATTTGTTGGTGATCAATTGAACTTTTTATCCATAAATTTCATCTTTTCTCCTTTCTCTCCTAATTCGACCCTCTTAAGGCCAAGCGATCAAGTAGGGCTTAGAGTGAATTGGCTAGGAGGAGGAATTTTGGAGTTTGGAGAGTCTAAATATTGGGAGCATTGTGATTGCCACAAAATCACTCCCTTTCGGTAGGCATTCACTTCAATTTCATCCATAATTTCTCTTGCCCTAGTTGTTTGCCCTAGGGCAAACCCTAGTTTTGTTCTATCTTCAACATGGGGATTACTTGAGGGTTTCATGCTTGTTGGAATACATTGTTGTAAACCCTTTCTCTTTGCCTTGACCTTAGGTTATACTAACTATCAACCTACCAACCAAACCCTAGGTGTTGGATTGCCCTAATTAGGCTTCTTCATGGAAAGCGAATTGCCTCCTCTTCATAGTTGGAGCCTTGTACTTGAAATTGTGTCTTTCCCTTGGAAGCCCTCTGTGTCACCTTATACCCTAAACCTAGAATACATATTAGGTGACCTGTATATAATACGGAGACACCTCCCATTAGTGAAAGTCCATAAAGAGTGGGGGGGTTTTGCTGCGGTGACAGTGGGTCATCACCCCATTTTTGTCACTAGGTCTAGTCTTTTCCTTGTAGGGTATCCCTTTCCAAGGCTTGCTAGATTTTGCAGGAATAAAACTCACACAAAATTAGATTAAAATTAGATAAACGTGAATTGCATATTACTCACAAGATGTACATATTAATACAATTCATTGACCCTTGGTTTCATATTCCAAGAGATATGTTGGACTTCTCATTACTATTGGCGTTCAATTGAGGCTTTTCACCTTCCTCTCAAGTGAATAAGCCAAGTTCACATAACCCCAAAGGGTTATGTTTCCAACAGTTATTAACCTAGTTAATGGCGGTAAAATTCATAATGTACTACCTATATGAGGCCATAGATACGAGGACAAGGATGATTGGGGATGTGAAGAACATTGATTGATCATAGAACCATATGCTTCAATGTCCCATTCATGTAGCAGGGTTTTATTACATCCCTGATGAAACTATAACTTAAGTCTTATTTGTTATAGATGTTCATGGGAGAAATTATGGTGGAAAGGCACCACTTTTATAGAGATTTTCCATTCCAGTGGTTAGCTAGACCTTTAATGCTTCATATGACGAGCACAAATGGAGTGTATTAAAAATACACACAAAGAAGCACTATATATTTTAATATTGGTGCTTTAAGGATATGGTCTGTGTCTGCTACAATATTTGGTGTTGAATGAAGCAGCTTGAGAAAATATTTGGATTTCATTTCCTCAACTACCATTGGCACCATGTCTTAAAGGTTAGTGGAGGCCGAGAGACCTGTTATGGATGTGTTACCGAAATGGTTAGTTGAGGGTGGGTAAGAGCAGGTGGTGGGGGAGGTTGTCCTAGAGCAGTCAGAGGAGCAAGAGCTGACTAAGGAGAGTTCGGTGCCAGTGTCAATACCTACATAGATGGAGACATCCATCAATAGACTTTGACTCTGGCCGTTGGACCTTTCTCTTCTAGAAGGTAACATATTTTTTGCTCATAAAAGGAGCATGAGGAATTGATAGTAGATTAAGCTTTGTAGATGAATCATGGAGTCTGGACAATTATTGACAACTAACATGTGTTAAATCATTTGGCATCAATCTTACATGTCAATCTTCCTTTCATATTTATGTGGCACTATGATTATTTGATGTTGTTGTTAGTTTAAATTTGAGAAAATGAAAAAAATTGAATGTATTTTGTATTTTTCAAGTTTGTCAATAAATTGCTGATATTTTCAGTAGCACGAGTTTATGAGCCCCTTCAATAGATTTCCACTAATGATAGTTGCAACACTGCCTTTTATTACCTGGCAAGACATCCTAATTTTTTTCAGTTAGAAGCACTGAAATAATGTGATTGCAGGTTGGTGAAGAAGATATTGATGGATCCTTAGTTACTTCCAAAATGACTGAAGCTGAAGATGTTGTGAGGTCTAGTAATAGCTGTCTATGCTGTAGAGGAGGAGATCTTGTGAAAATGCTTCCAGAGTTGGTGAGAACAGAGGTGGTGAAATCTGATCATATAATTATTGAAACAACAGGTGTGATGGTAAAATAGTAAATTTGATATTTTTTCCCTCATACTAATGTTTTTTTTCAGAGCAATGGTTTAGTGTTGCAAATTCTCTATTTTCAAATATCATTTTGATCACGAAGGAGAAAAGTGTGTTGGAAATTTCTGCATTTTGAATAGCTTTCGAGTATTGCAGAGCAAAAAAGTTCACTTGGGAAGTGCTTAGCACAATATTGTTTTTAGACTCTAAAATAAATATAAAATTAATCGCTTCATTGAGCTCTACAATTATAATTTAAGATGGAAAGCACATTATGCCTGAATTTGTACCGATGGTTTTACTACCTTTTTAGAGTGATGCAAAGAAGGCTGTAAGGTTCTAAATATAATCCTACACATTACACCGAACATTCTAAATTCAGGAGATTATATTGGGTGCGTCATTTTGTAAGAACTACATAAAAGCATTAGCCTTTCTGTTGCAGCGCCTTTTGGTTTGATCATCTTTTCTGATTTGCATGTGTGGGAAATTGGAATCATAAATTAATTCCTGTGGGTGATGTATTCTTCTGTACCTTCATATTACTCACATTATGTGGATTAAACCACCTGTAAGCTCTGTAAATATAGGAATGGACTCCACATCTAAAAAGCGCAAGGGCGAACTGTAACCAGACCTCATCCACATCCTTATGATTGCTTCAGCTTACATTGGAATGATAGGATAGTTATATTTTTACCTAGTGTCAATTAAAAGTTCCATTCTTAAACAACGTTAAAAGCCAGATCTACCCTTAAATAAGTTATATTTAGAACAAGTTATCATCCCTATGCATAATGCATTATGTGCATATAACAGGAATATACGTATAAAACCATGACAATGTTAGATTTTGTAGCATCGGCCAGGTGTTCTAGTCTCGATTTGTGTCAAAGAGATTAAGGAACACAAGATCTCCAAAACTCAAAAGGTTTTGTGAGATAAGCTTGTGAAACGCCTTAATTAAATTAATTAGCCACCATTTAAAATTTTCCTATGTTTAACTTAGGAAAATTGGTTAATTAATGAGAATTAATTAAGGAAGACCGAGAATGCTCTAGAGATTCACATGGATCAAGTCTAAGATGATCTTAGCCATTGATGATGATTTAATCATGGTCGTTGAAACTCCGACAAGAGATTATAAGAGCAAGTCGATGGGATAGAGAGAGACAAAAGAGGGGAGTGAGTTCCTTGGCAGATCGAGCTATCCAATTGCAGAGATGTGAAAATTTTATCACTGCAACAACTGATTTATTTTACCACTTATTTCCTGATAAGTTATTTATGAAAATCCTTCAGTAAACGTTAAAATAAATTCTGCTGCGGATATCACATCATAATACAGAAACAAACACATGCACAAGAATTAACACATCGACACAAATATTTTGGACAATCAGTCCTCCGAAAAACCCAATTTGGGAAAATTGGTGCAGCAAGGGAGGATTTTATTATTCAGCAATTCTTCAGTACAACTGGGTGCCAAATTGGCTTACCCAACAAAGAGAAAATTCTTCAGCACTTCCCCCAGTCTCAGCGTCAGCCTGGGTGACTTCTGCGTAGCTCCAGTGACTGCGCAGTTTGCAGCCTCTGCGTCTGCCTCTCCAACCCCTGTGTTGTTCCCTTGGTGTTGTTCTCGACTCTTTGTTTTGTACTCGTTGTCTCCTGCTGCTCTCCAGACCACTAGTTCAAATTTCTCAGCTAAACCCGCTCCAGAAATCGAACTGACTGGTTTCCCTCAGTGTGTTCTCCAATTGACCCTCAAGCCTCTTCTTATACTTTTCCTGTTGGTCCTTCAACGGCCGAGATTAAATCTCTAATCAACGGCTAAGATTATATTTGGCTTGATCCATGACTTTTGGAACCTTCTAACCCAGTTTTATATTAATACCCATTAATATTCTATTTCCTAAGTTTAGACTTAGGAACTCCATTACAAATATTAATTATTTTAATATCTCCCAAATCGGTTAGAATCTGCCCAAACCCATTTCTTGGTCTTGGAGATCTGATGTGCTTTAGTCTCTCCACCAGTTTTCATGGCTAGAGCATATCCGATGCTACCCCAAATCAACAAGAGATTCAACAAGGAAGTGAGTTTGAGCCAGAGAAGGAGAGCATAAGTGATTGAGGGAGTAACAGAGAGAATTCTAGAGGAATTTCCCAATAGTTTTCCAATGCCAGAGAGGCAGGAAGAGGGAAGTCAAAATTATATTGCAGAGAGGCCGAATAGCCAGGGCAAGCAACTAGAAACCCCTGTGCGAGTTCTAGAAAGGTAGTCATTTCAGTTGCTGGAGATTAGAAGATCACGTAGAAGGTAAAACGAGTCATTTCTAGAGGCAAAGGGAGGCTCGACGGTTCAGTTGGAGTCGAGTTGCTGGTAGCATGAATTTCCCAGACCAGTATGCGAGTTCCAAGTAGGTCGTGTTGCCTGGGAAAGAGAACGAGCAAACCAGAGGGAGGCTGAGTTTATCGAGGGAGGATTTTTCTCCATATTATTTTTGCCAATTATTCGTTGGGGGTTAGCTAGTTGGACATCCAGATATTGTACTTAGATTTTTACTGCTACATAATAGTAAAATAAACCATCATCCATTGCACTGGTTTTTCCTTCGAGTTTTTTTTTGTTTTTTTTGTTTTCTTGTTTTTTGTTGTTTGTTTTTTTTTGAGACATTAGTCCAAAAATATTGGTGTCTATTTTATTGTGTTTGTGCATTATTTTCTCAACTTCCAGTTTATTTTCCGCAACGTATTTTATTTTTAGCGAAGATTGCAATTGTGAGTTTATCGATATTTGCTGTAATAACAAATTGAAAAACAGGTAGGAGATAAATTTTTAGTAATTGCAATCAAGGAATTTTTATAGACAAAATAATATAAAACCAATTGGAATTGCTCTTGATACCCACTTGCAAGGAAAATGAAAGGTTTTTTTAGCTTGGAGATGTCTTATTTACATTCTTAGATGTATTTCATTTGATGCACTCTTCTAGATCAATCACTGTGTTACCCATTTACATGCATGGGCAACCATAGGAGAAATTTTCTCCTACGATGCAAATTTCTAGTCATCATCTTCACATGTTTTTTGCTTCTCCAAAGATAGCAACCCCTTAGATTTCTCTTACTCATTATTTGCTCAACTCACTCACCTTATCAACGTACTCATTTGATGATGGCAGTTCAACACACATTGGCCATCGTTTCATACAAAGTGTTTACTTTTAATGTATTAAGCATTTAAGTAAGGATCATTGGTTGAGGTTAGAATCCAGATAATGAATCATGATGCTCGAAAGTTATACTTGTTGCCTTGTTTCACCTTGGTGGTTGTTACCCCTATTTCCAGTGGATTTACCTATAGTTAAATTCTTCACTTTCATAGGGTTTATGTTTTAAATAACACTTGGAACTATTTTTTGTTGCTTCTTGGGAATTGTTAGTTCACCGTTGCAGACCAAACTTGGCATGTGGATCAACCAACAACCTAGGCCCTTTTTCCAGGGATGTTTTGTAGCTACAACAAAGGCACATCATTGAAGGTAAAAATGTCTACTTTGTTGAATTTTGGTTGTTGCGGTCGGTATTCATTCGTTGTATTTGCCACAAAATTTGACTCCCAAGTTAAAGAGGGAAAATACGAATTTTGTATTTCAAAAGTTTGCCTCCAAAAAGATCAAGTCAACCTTGCCAGAGACACACCAATTCGACCCACTCATCCTCTATATATTGCCATTCGACCTCACAAATTGGAGCATCAATTCAGATCACACAACTTTTATCTTTTCCTCACACATGCAAGAAAGAGAGAGAGAAATCTGAGGAAAAGAGGTTGAGTTCTTCAAGATGATTTTTTCTGTGGTAGATCATATCATTGACCAGCTTTGACCTCACACTTCTGGGCATCAGGTTGAGTTTCTGGGCAGGAGGCCGAATTTTTGGGTAGGAGCATGAGGCTGAAGTTCGACCTATCGTGGCAGTTTGACCGCAAGTTTACTAGGTCAGATTTATGGTTAGTTTGACTTTGTTTTGACTGGAATATCAAATTGTATCTCTTGTTGAACTGGATAATTTCTCTGAGAAAAAGTTGTTAGGTTTTTCCTTGGGTAAAATTTTGTCTCTTGTGTTTCGCTGTCTCTTCATGATCCTATTTTCATTATTGGTTTTACTGTTGAAAATTTTCTATGTATAATTGCTTAATGATGTATGTGACATAAATGAATTAATGAAGAAATCATTGGAAGTAATTATCAGAGCTATGGTGAAAACGCAGCCTTGACGAAGTCAACTTGTTTCAAGCTATTCCACTAGGGTTTGTTCTCTCATTAGCACTTCTCATGAAATCGTGTTTGAGATTGAATGCCTTAGATTAGGGTCAAATAGCCTCAACCCTAGTCACAGATCAAATTGCTTCAACCCTTGGAGCAGGAGGGCAGAATGGCCTTAGCCCCATATTATGAAGACTAAGGGACCTCAGAGGATTATCAAAGGAAGTCCTTGGCCTTAGGAGCTGAGCAATCTAGGTTGCAGACCAAGAGGCCTCAAACACTTGACATACAAGTCATCTTCCATACAGAGATACAAATTGGGACCTCTTCATAAGTCTTTGAATTATGTTACAAAGATAAGCTTAAAATTCTTCCACAAAATCCGCTCTTCATTACAGAGAATATGCTCCTTAGGGATTTAGAAATTGACACAGACTTACCACAAAGATAACTCACTCTTGTGTCCCGCTCGAGGTCATGTTTCTTAGTCTTCTTCCAAATATGAAGCCTTCTTTACATCAACAAAACAAGTCTTTGATCCTTCTACCGAGATTTGATTAGATGTCTTAGGATTCATTTTCTGATTTGAGATTAGATTCATCTTCTTTCTGTACAAGGTCAAAAAATTCTGATTCTCTTCATGACCTGGATAGACATTGTTTAGGACACTAATTAAATCATACTTGGAAGCACCTTCAAGACTGCTCTTCAATCATAGCTCTGATACCATGTTGAATTTCTAGTAGCTAGGTAGACTAGAACTATTTTCTATATGATAACTACTTCCAATGATATATTTTTAACTTCTTAGAGCATTTCAATCATCAAGCAGTTGTACTTAGAAAATTTCAACCATTAACTTCAGTAGAGCAGTAAAGATCATAATGAAAAGTTGTGAGACAAGAGACACCAAAATTTCTTGGGACAATACCCCACAGGGGGAAAACCGGTAAGCTTTCCTTATGAGAGAATGTCCAATTCAATCCAATTTGTACATTAGTCAAAATAACATTATCTTTGACAAGATTACATAGAAAAATACCAACCACCAAAAGCCAATCCTTCAATATGCCAAGACAAACTTCCTCAAATTTGGTCTTCAAGAGTCAACTTAAGGTCTCCAAGACGAGATCTTCCTCAGCCTCAAAATTTTGGATCACTGTAGAATTATAACATCAGATTTTTGCATACTTTTAGGGATGATGATCCTCGAACTTCGTATGATGATGAGCCACAAAATTTCGTACAGATCCACAAACTTCGCATGAGTATAGACCATAGACTTCACATGAGTATAGACTACAAAACTTTGTAGAGATCCACAAACTTTGCATGAGTATAGACCACAAACTTTGCATGAGTAAGACCACAAAATTTCGTATAGATCCACAAACTTCGCATGAGTTTAGACCATAGACTTCACTAGTATAGATCACAAAACTTCATATGATTTGTGAAATTTTTTAATCTATTGCAACAATTGGAAATTATTCTTCTAATTGATTAAAATTAAGTGCAACTTATTTGCTACGACAAATAACAAATAAAACCACACCTGCAATATTCAACATAAAAACACTGCGGAAAATAGAATGCTGGAAAGTGAGAAATATAGAGCACACGCACAAAAATTATGACACCATTATTTTTGGACAATTCTCCTCGGAAAAACCCAATGTGGGAAAACCATTGCAGTAGATGAGGGTTTTATTATTATGCAGTAGTGAATAATCCGAGTACAATCTATGGATGCCCAACTGGCTATCCAATCAACAAATATTTGACAAAAGTAATTAGAGAGAAAATTCTCTCTCCACAAGCAATCCCAACCTCTAACTGTGAAAATTTCTGAATCTAACAAACCAGAAATCCTACTGCGGTAAACTGATTTGCATTACCTACTTGTGTTCTTCATTTAAACAGTTATTTTCAGAATTATTCAGAAAATATTAATGCAGATACACTGCAGCCTACACCAATATACAGATAAAGCACTGAAAGATAAATGAGACAATCACACAAAGGACATGCTTATTTTTGGACTAACGTCCCTAGAAAAAACCAATGCGGGAAAACTGGTGCAACAACTTTGATGGTTTTCTATTATTAAGCAGTGGTTTTGAATACAAATGCTGGTTGCCCTCCCGGAAAACCAGTGATAGAGAAATACAATGGCGGAAAATCTGAGTGAGTTTTACCTCACTTCACCCAGTAGATTCTGGCTGATCCGACAGCAAAACTGGCTGTCCCCAGCTACAACTGCACTGCCCCTTCACAGTAACTGCATGGGCTTGCGTGGAGCTCTCTGAGGCTCTGTGTCAGCTCTTTTGCCCACTGCGTCAGCTTTCCCGGCTGTTCCGGCAGTTCTGAACAATTCCGACTCTTTGCATGGAAGGCAACTCTCTTCCTCTGCGCGACCCTTCTGGCTCCGCGTCAAGGCTGCGTGGGCCCAGACTGGCCCAACGTCAGCTCTCCTAGCTACTGCACTGCCTCCACAAGCTTCTTTCCGCCTCTCTGTCAGTGTTCCCAAACTATCCCTGCCCCTCAGCTACAAGATCTCCCTAATCGATTTTTCTCTTGAGAACTTCTCACCTCAGAAAATCGATTTCCTCAATCTTTGTGTGTATGTTCTCCAACTGACCCCAAGCCTCCATTTATACTTTTCTTGTTCAAAAATCAACGGTCGTGATCAAATCTCTAAACAACGACTAAGATTAAATTAGACTTGATCCTCATCTCTTACAAGCTTCTCACTCGTATTTTCATTAATACCCATTAATATTTTAATTTTCCTAAATTTAGACTTAGGAACCCCATTAAAAATATTAGTTATTTTAATAAAATACAATCCGGGTGGAATATCACCAAACGGTTTCTAGGTCTTGGAGATCACATGTGTTCTAGCCCCTCCACAAAATTTTGGAGATCCGATGCTACCCAAAAATCAACACTAGCTCCCTCTGAAAACTGGCCTCCAACCCTTGTGCAAGCCCTTTTGCGCAGGCCTCCACAGGTGTGGCTAGAATCAACCATAAATCAAGCCGCCTTTGCCTGTCTCTGCTGCTGGAAGTGACTCTCTGACCCTTTTGAAATTTTTCTTGGCCTCTCGACGCTGAATTGGCCTCCCTCTTAGCTAAATCAAATTGCCTTCTAAAGCTACTGCGTGTTGAGAAATCTAGAGGCAGCTAGATCAGGTGATTTCTCTTACTTTGATAATTGCTTGTGATATATTTTTACATTACTTAATTAACTTATTCTTTCACTGGATTATTATTAGTGTTCTTTATCATCAAACAACTACCAAATGATAAAATCAATGAGACCATAGGACACAAGATGTAGGCAATCAGCTAGGGCCAAAACCTCTCCAATTGAGAGGAAAACCCACAAGAATTATGTGAAAATTTCATCTCTCACGACGACTGGAAATTATTTTTCTAGTTGTTAATTTGTTTAACAATTTATTTGTAGTTTGCTACGACAAACACCAAATAATTCACACTGTGATTTTCACAAATAAACTGTGGAAGAAAATAGCGCTGAAAACTGAGAAAATTCTAACACATTCACAATAAAAATGACACAATTATTTTTGGACAAATGTCCCTAGAAAAACCCAACTTGGGAAAATTGGTGCAATAGATGAGGGTTTTATTGTTATGTAACAGTGAAATTTGAGTGCAGTCTATGGATGCCCAACTGATAATCCAAACAACAAGAAAATATGGCCAAAATTAATCCAAACAACAAGAAAATATGGCCAAAATTATGTATGGGAATCATCCTTCCACAAGCAACCTCGGCACAAGTTTCTTTCAAAAAACTCGTCCTCTTGGACCCTCGTGTCAGGTTCTGCGTAGTGCTTGCATAGGCCCTATGACGTCTAGCCTTCGAACTGCCTCTAATGAAGTCGTTTTGCTTGTCTCTGCTGAGGAAATCGCCTCTCTGACACTCTAGAACCTCTGTTCGACCTTTGTAACTGAAAATGATTTTTCCTCTAGCCAGATCGAGTTGCTCTTCTAAAGCAACTGCACAGTCCTCTACGCCGCCTCACTAGGAATAACTCGGCCTCCTTGCTGCTGCCTCTTTGTAGTATACCTAGGGGGTATATTATGGGGTATGGGGTACAAAGGGAGGTACCCAAGGGAATTATGTAATAATGTGATGGACCATAGTTAATAAATAAAGTGGTTAACCCGCATCATGTAACGGACCACATGTAGTTAGGAATAATGTGATAAGCCCATTGTATTAGATATATGGTATTTAAAGACCCATGGTATTGTATATATGAAGCCTATATAGAGGTTAGAGACTCCCCGTTGAGAGATGTCAAGGATTATTGTATTGGCAAGCATATGGCTTGTGGAGTGTTCTCCTTCCTTAATGCGTGATTGTATGGTGTTACCCTACCTTAAGGGTTTTGATTAATAAAGAGGAATTTCTATACTCAGATTTCAATTGGTGGTTCTCACTTGATTAGTTAGTGAGGTGCCTTCCTAGTGAAGAAATTGAAAAAATCATTTTGGAAAAATGGGGAAGGATTATTGTATTGGCAAGCATATGGCTTGTCGAGTGTTCTCATTCTTTAAAGAGTGATTGTATGGTGTTACCCTACCTCAAGGGATTGATATTAATAAAGATCTAAAGTTTATCTATTTCTCTCGTTATTTCTGGGCATATTTCTATTTTCATATATTTGCAGGTCAGATCTACTACAACTGGTATCACAACACTTTTTTAGGCAAAGCGTAGAGATTTTTTTTTTAGGAATTTTTGGGGCGGCGAGTTTGCAAATCATATCTGAAACCTCTAGTGCAAAATTTGCAGATCTGGATTCTTTGCGAAAAATACCCAATTTAAAAAAAAACGGCCGAATCGGAGTTTGGATGAGGAAGATATCAATGATTTAAAAATCAGCTGTGTCGTAGAAATTTTTTTGACGACAATTCGTGGACGGCGGATCTCCAGTCAATTTTTGCAGTTTTTGTGGGGGATTTTGAGAAAATAATTGCAGATTTGAGATCCGTTTGAAAAATTATCCGATTTAAAAAAAAATCGGCCGAATCGGAGTTCGAATGAATGAGATATTGCTGATTTAAAATCCTTTTTTTTAAATTTTAAATTTTTTTTTTTTTTTTCAGATATTGCGGGACAGTTGCAGAGCAAATATGAATTTCCAGAGTGCTTAGATAGAGATTTCTATCACATGGGTAGATGTGGAATGGTCATTCCATTTCCAAAAACAGGTTATAATAAGGATTATGAGCCATATTGATCGAGTTGTGTCCATTTTAAATTTTCGCCAATGTAAGTGATTTTTTCAAAACCCTCTTCATGGCTTTTAGCAAGGATTTTTTTTTTTACAGGGAAAGATAGTGGTCCTATTATTGATGAATTCATAAAAGATCTTAAGAAAACCTCTACGAAACATTGGAAAGGTTTAGTATGGTTTTTTTTGAAAGATGAGGCTGCCATGTGGTGGAGCTCACTTGACAGCAAGAAGTTGTGCAAATTTTCGGATGAAGAATTTGAAAAACTCCTTTTGGACAAATGGTGTCATGCTACACAACAAGAGAATGAAACACGAAAAGGGTTAGCTTCTGATGATATCTCTTTATTACAGGTTCATGGGTGTATTCAGAAAGAGAAGATAATTGTGTTTGTCAATCTTAATAGTGAGCATAATTTTATTAATATTCATTTGGTTAAAATATTGCAAGTCCCAGCCAAAGAAATGGAGCACACACATGTTAATAATGAACAAGTGCAAGTTTATAAAGATTTGAAGATTTCTATGGATAAGTATGTATTGCATTCTGATTTTTATGCTTAAGATATAGCTATTGTGGATGTTGTTTTGGGATATCCTTGGGTGAAATCTGTTGGTACTATCAATATTAATGTGCAGAAGAAATTCCTGAAGCTCTAGTATAAAAAGAACAAAATTACATTACAAAATATTTCTATCAATAAACAAGTAGAGTCCAAGGATGTTGACACAGAAAATGTTTCAGGTATTGATACATCAGATGAGGAGTCCGCAGTTGAAGTAATACTGGAAGATAAGCAACAATTGCAGGCGCCACAACATGTACTAGCTACCAATTAGGCTTCATTAGGTGGTGAATTAAAGAAAGATACACCATTGGTTAAAACTTCAACATATCACCACCCACATCACCCAGCAAGAAAACAACCAACAAGATGGCAATGAATTAGCAACAAGGACAACAACTCCACACGACAGATGGAGAGGTGCGAAGATCCAACCACAACACATCAACATAGAGGAACCGCCAGGATCAACGCCCATCTGAAGCGAGCGAGGCACCAACTAGATCGAGTAATCACCTGTCTTTGGGATGGCTAGATGCACATGCATGGTACCAGTGGACTACTCTTTTGAGTATATTTTATTATTTGTGTTCTTCTTATGTTTTGGGGACAAAACATGTTTAAGGGGAGTGAAATGTAGTATACCTAGGGGTGATATTATGGGGTATGGGGTACAAAGGGTGGTATCCAAAGGAATTATGTAATAATGTGATAGACCATAGTTAGTAAATAAAGTGGTTAACCCGCATCATGAAAGAGACCACAAGTAGTTAGGAATAATGTGATAAACCCATTGTATTAGATATATTATGGTATTTAGAGACCCATGGTAATGATCCATTGTATTGTATATATGAAGCTTATATAGAGGCTAGAGACTCCTCTTGAGAGATTTCAAGGATTATTGTATTGGCAAGCATATGGCTTGTGGAGTGTTCTCCTTCCTTAAGGAGTGATTGTATGGTGTTATCCTACCTTAAGGGTTTTGATTAATAAAGAGAAGAATTTCTATATTTATATTTTGTTATTTCTAGGCATATTTTTATTTTCATATATTTGCAGGTCAGATCTACTATACTATCCGGATCTGGACAACTTCCTTCGGATCGCTGTCTCTGCCCGTCATTGTCTCTGCTTCGATCTCTAGCTCTTCGACTACTGCTGTTGCTCTTTGGAAATCGATTTGCCAAGGAAATTGAACTACAAAAGTGTATTTCTCAAGTGCCCATCGACTTGTTCTTATAATCCTCTGTTGGAACACCAATGACCAAGGTTAAAACTTAATCAAGGGCTAGGATCATCTTGGAGTTGATTCGTGTGAGTTTCTAGACTATTCTTACCTTGACTTAATTAATTCTGATTACTTAACCAGTTTTCCTAAGTCTAGACTTGGAAACATTAAAAAATGGGTTAATAATCTAATTGAGTCATCTCCAGGTCGAATTTCCAGAAACAATTTCAGGGTTTTGGAGATTTCATTCATTCTAGCCTCTTCACTAAATTTCATGGCTAGAACACATTCAATGCTACAAAAACTAACACTCCCTCTTAGCGAGGACTGTGTTCTAGTGTTGCAGACCCTGTCACAACACTTTGTCTCTGTGTCATCTCCCGTCACGTTGTTGATGTCTCGTTAATGCTGCCCACCAACCACTGCACAACTCTGATGCTGCATCTGTGCTACTGTTGACACTGCTATACTGCTGCCAACTCTACATCTGCACTGCAACTCTCTCTTATCTATTGCTGCTGCAACTGCAACTTCTACAACTGAGAAGCATCCAAAATACTGAATCATCCATGTTTAGTACCGATGCATCTGTCTCTTGAGTTTTGAATACTACTAGCCTCTACACTGTCACTAAAGAATTTGTGTTGTTGCTAACTCTGCACTGAGCCACTTGCTCTGTTGTCAACATTGCAGTACGCTCCGTAGGATCTGACTGCTACTAGTTTATAGTGTCACTCTAGTATTGACTGCATCAACTGCCACTTATCCATCTTGCTACTAAATACTGTGGGCCCCCTGTAGCCAGGTAATGGTCCATGAGGTGGAATCCTCAAAGACCTTGCACATTCTCTGTAGCTCTCTGGGGCTACAACACCAAATCACCCCACCTCACTCCTGGAGGTATATTTGTGAACATAGCAAACTCTTTCTCTAGTCTAGAGGAAAGCTTGTCTAATTCTGCGGATGCTGCTTAGTAGTTCTGCTTCTCCTTCTTTTCCTTCTTCCAGAGAGGACACTTAGTACTGTAGTGACCCAACTCACTACACCTGAAGCTCTTGACCTTTGACAGGTCCTTCTTTTTCTTCTTCTGCTCCCCTTGCCCCCTACTGGGACACTTAGATGCGAGGTTCACATTCTCCTCCTCCTTCACACCCTTTGATCCGCTGCTATTGTTGCCACTGTTGGAGCTCTTTAGAAGAGCTCGCCTCAACTCCTGCTGTTGCAAGTCAAACCACATCATGTCCCATTATGGTAGCTTGTCTCTGCCCAATATACTTTGGACGAAGTCTTGCCAATCCTCTCAGACACTGTTCAGTGCCAACCTCACTAGCTTTGTTGGTTGAGGCACTGTCCCAACAGCTACAAGTTGATCCCGAACCTCTTGAATCTTGGTGATGAAGGGATCTATCCCTTCCCCTTTCTGCATCCTGATGCATTTCAACTTTTCTTCCAGAAACATCTTCTGTTGCTTGGAAGTACCTTGATATAGTTGGGCGAGAGCATCCCACATCTGTTTGGCAATATCCTTGCCAGATATATGCAAGACTATATGGTCCCGGACTCCATCGAGGATCAACTGCTTCGCCTTCGCCATTTCCCTCTAGTATTTCTTCAGCTGATCCGCATCTTGGGGAACTGCCACAATGTTGTCTATGTAGATCTTTAGGCCATATTCATCTAACCAGAAGGACATCCTGGCCTTCCATATGCCATAGTTAGAGGAACCCTCCAACCTATCCTAATCTCTAAGCCCTGCTGTGACCATCTCTCAATCTGTCGAAAATTTCCTCTTTCCCTGCGCTTGGCTTGTTGGATCTGCTATATGCACTCCCTTCTGGAGTGAGAAAATTTGCACTTAGCTACGCCAATCTGCGGCTGGGAAATCTAACTTCTAAGACTCGAAGTTCCTTGAGAGATATTTTCCCTTTGTGTGTGCTTTTCTCTTCCATCCGACATTGATTCTGCTGCTGCAAAACCTTCTGCGTCCAACCAAGGAATCTACGTAGCGAAAATATGAGTTGCCGCTGCTCCCTCTGCCTGTTGGAATCACTCTTCAACGCAACTCGACTTTTTTGCCAACCTACAACTGAAAATCGAATTTCTGCCCCATCAATTCGGCTTGCCTACTAATGAACTAAACAACCTCTAGGAATTTCGGCCTGCTACTCCCTCTGAGCAGCAAAATTCTCTCCTCCGCTTCTGAGTTTCCCAACTGATCACTCACGCTCTGATACCATGTGAAAAATTCATCTATCACAACAACTAGAAATTATTTTTCTAATTTTTAAGTTGTTTAACAATTTATTTGCAGTTTGCTATGACAAACACCAAATAATTCACACTGTGATTTTCAAAAATAAACTGCAGAAGAAAATAGCACTGGAAATTGAGAAAATTCTAGCGCACAATAAAAATGACAATTATTTTTGGACAAATGTCCCTGGAAAAACCCAACTTGGGAAAATCGGTGTAGCAGACGAGGGTTTTATTATTATGTAGCCGTGAAATTTGATTACAATTTGTGGATGCCCAACTGGCAATCCAAATAGCAAGAGCATCCGACCAAAATTATGTAAGGGAATTACCCTTCTTCCACAAGCAATCCCGACACAACTTTCCTTTAGAAAACTTGGCCTCCTACACCCTCTATGTCAGCATCTGAACTGCCTTTGATGAAGTTGTTTTTCCTGTCTCTGTTGAGGAAATCACTTCTCCGACACTTTGGAATCTCTGTTCGACCTTTAGAACTGAAAACGATTTTTCCTCCAGCTAAATCGAGTTGCTCTTTTGAAGCAACTACGTAGTCCTATGCATTGCCTCAATGGGAATAACTCAGCCTCCTTGCTGCCGCCTCTTCGGATTTGGAAAACTTCCTACGTATCACTGTCTCTGCCCTTCACTATCTCTGCTTCGATCTCTAGCTCTCCGAAAACTGCTGTTGTTCTCTGGAAATCGATATGCCAAGGAAATCAGACTGCACAAGTGTATTCTTCAAGTGCCCATCTTCTTCTTTTTATAATCCTCTGTTGGAGCACCAACGACCAATATTAAAACTTAATCAAGGGCTAGGATCATCTTGGAGTCGATCCGTGTGAATTTCTAGACTGTTCTCACTTTGACTGAATTAATTTTGATTAATCAACTAGTTTTCCTAAGTTTAGACTTAGGAAATGTTAAAAAATAGGTTAATAATCTAATTAAGTCATCTCTAGGTGGAATTTCCAGAAACAATTTCTGAGTTTTGGAGATCTCATGCATTTTAGCCTCTCCACCAAATTTTGTGGCTAGAACACATATGATGCTACAAAAACTAACAATTTTTTCTATTCTTATAGAACTTCAATTGACGAATTCCAAGACCTATGACCCTTGAGTAAGATCCTCCAAGACCAAGTCAAACCATGCTTCCAACCACTTCTACAATTTTGACTTACTCAACAGATTCGTCTCGAACTTCGATCTGCCCAGCTAATTCTTTTGCAACTTCGACCTGCCCAGCAAATTCTTCTGCAACTTTGACCTGCCCAACAAATTCTTTTGCCTAAGATATGTAGAAACCCTAACACGAGAGAGAGAGAGAGAGAGGCCCAAAAACTTCGATCTTGTTCTTTTCCTTCTTTTTCATCCTTTTCCAGCTTCTATCTTGAGAAGATCGAACTTGCTTGAGTGAATCTCCAAATGTAGTCGAGTTCCTTCTTATTTATATGCTTGTGAGGGGTACAAAGTACTATCTTTAGGCCAACTTGATCTTTGCACCATGACGAGGTCTTGGAGGGTCTTTTGGCTCTATTTTGACTCAAATATATTCTTTTTACAATATGTAACATGCCCGAATGGGTCTTCAATACATGGCAATGACTCAATTGACTTGTAGACTAAATAACAAGCCCTAGAAGTGTTGATTTGGGGTAGCATCAGATGTGCTCTAGCCGCGAAATTTGGTGGAGAGGTTGGGGCACATGAGATCTCCAATACCCAGAAAGGGTTTGGGCGGATTCTAAACAAATCAGTAGATATTAAAATAATTAATATTTTTAATGGAGTCCCTAAGTCTAAACTAAGGGAAAATAAAATATTAATGTGTATTAATATGAATTTGTGTTAGAATGGTCCAAAAGACATAGATCAAGCCAGATCTAATCTTAGTCGTTGATTAGGGACTTAATCTCGGCTGTTGAGATGTCAACAAGAAAAGTATAAGAGGAGGCTTGAGGGTCCCTTGGAAAACACACTAGGATGATCAATCATTTATTCTCTAGAGCGGGGTTTGCTAAGAGAGATAGAATCAGTGATCGGGAGAGCAACTGAGGGGCATTGAGTATAGAGGAACAAAAAAGGCAGAGATTGTGCCTGGAGAGTAGCGCAACAACCAAGGAGGGTGACGCAGAGCCAACAAGGGCTCACGGAGGGCCACGCAGAGGCAGCCAAGTGCTGCGCAGAGCACCAGAGGGGCCAGCGTAGCTGACGCAGAGGCTCCCAGAGTTGACGTAGGGCCTCCTGGGGCTGATGCAAGCTAGGAAACGCTGACGCAGGACCAACGTGAGACAGAGAGGGGCTGACGCAGTCCAGATTGTGCAGACGCTGGGGTTGCAGGAGCAATTTTGTGCTAAGAAGCTGCTGGAAGGGTTTTTCGGGGTTTCAGCCAGGAGATTTCTCTCAAACTGTGAGGTATAGCTGCTAAGAAAATTCTCTATTGGGTAGGCCAGTTATGGCACCCAGATTGTACTCTGATATTGCTTAATAAGAAAACACTCAGATCGCTGCATCGGTTTTCCCGCATTGGGTTTTTCCGGGGAAATTGGTCCAAAAATAATGGTGTCATGTGGTGTGTTTGTTCTTGTTTCTTTTAGTTGTTGATCTGTAATATGTTGAGTATGCACTGGTGTTTATTTTCAGTGTTTACTTTGTAAATAACTTGTTAAAGAAAAATTAACAAGTAGGTAGGAATAAATCAGAAAAAGTGCATGAAGGGTTTCCAAAATAAGTAAACTTAGAAACTTCAACAAGAAGCACTCAATGGGTGCTTGATCTAAAAATAAATTTCACTTGAGCATGAAACCCATGCCTCAAGAACAACAAAAATAAATTTATTTTTCTCTTTTCATTAAATACATAAAATCATGATTACATATGTCATTATGAAGACCGAACTTAGTTACATATTTCAACACTGCCTCTTAACAAGGGAGGTATTCATAATTCATACTCATAAGAAGAGTCGTATTGGTAACCCATCTGTTTAGCATCATATCATCCAACATTGTCACATAGCAAGGTCTTGATTAGCAACTCTATCTCTCCACAAGATCAAAGCACAATGTTGGCGAGACCAATGATTTATAAACACCATCGTAATTGTCTCTCAAGGAACATACCGCACTCGGGTGTTCACAGGAAATGTCCTCTACGACTGCTCTTATCTTGGATGCCCTACACATCCTCAAAGAGTATCAGATGCTAGATGCTTACCCAATCCTCCATTCTCTCTTCCCAAATTGAAGACAAAAATGATGTGTCTATCTCTCCCTCTCAACAAGGGGGAATATACTCATTCCTATAAAGGAATGTACCCATTCCTTTAAAATGAATGTACCCAATCTCCCTCTTATCCAGGGACTTGTCCAAGCTCCCTGTTAATTAAGGGCTTGCTTCCAAGACCCCTCTTAACTAGGGAGTTGCTTCCAAGCTCCCTCTTAACCAGGGACTTGTTTCCAACAACTTTTTTCTTTAGTGGAGATCATGAGACTTTTATCTGCTTGTTGAGCTCCTTTTGATGTCATGAGTTTTATCTTCATTATTATGGGGCTTTCATCTTGCAGTGCATCGACCATCCACCACTTTCCTAAAGTCAGTCATGTCATCCCTCCTCTTATCGGAAAGTGATTTTCTAGTCCACATCCGACTTTCCTTCTTAGAACTACCTCTTCCACATCATGTTTCCTTTAGGATCTTCCATCACACCACCACGAGTGATAGTTGTAGGTTACATACACAAATCATTTTCGGTAGCCCTGCATTAACCCATCCAGATGTTATTCAAAAACCAAAAATGAACATCAAATCAAAATTACCTTTTGTGATGGCCTTTCATCATGACATCTGCTACTAGAGACATCAACATCCTGCATATTCATAAACACATCTCCAAGACTTTCAATGTCAAGGGTCTTCTTCCTTTCAAACTTTATCAAGGTCTTCATACCTTTCCCATGGAGATGTCACATCAGATTCATTGGATGTTGATTCCTTGTGACCTTAGTTGCAACTTTCATGATCTCTTCTTTCTTTCTTCACATATTGCTCCTCAGGAACATCCATTTATAGTTCCTTCGTCTTTTTCAACCACCTCATATTCCATATGAGGACATATTATGTTGATTTCATCTTGTCAATATGTGAACCATGCCTTCATGCATCTTTCCAATGAAAGATATCCCTTTTCTTCGATCATGCTCATGAGGTAGAGCATTCATCCATGCTATCTGCAACTATATGATGACATCATTCAAAATATATGCATACATACCTCATTTCTTCTTTTTGGTCATCTAGACTTCCTTCGGTAGCTTCTTTGATTGAAAGTACTTCAACCATCTTGACTTGTTGTACTCCTTTGTCATCATACCATCATCCCATGAATCCCATACAAGATGGAATTCTCAACTGGATGCTTCTTCCAAGAGAGGTGAACCTTCCAACGAAGATTCCAACGGTGAATCTTGATTATCCACATCCTACAAATGCTCCTTCCTAATGATGATGATACATGATGATTTCTTTCTATGCTAGATGAATTCTTTGCATTTAGTCATAATGCTTCTCATCTTGACTACCATGGTGGAGGTCGTTTCACCTCCTACTTCTCCTTGCTATGTGTTGACCACTACGTGTCAACGACCCATAGTAGTACACCCTCTTTTTTAGCAAAAAGGATGGCGCCTGATCGATGTGTCTGTGTCGTCCTATCATTATCAGTGTAATCATCATGTTATAATGTAAACCAAATTTGCATATATAATGCAAATAATCTTAGCAGAACCATGTCATGTATGCAACAACCTAGGTTAACCTACCTTTCTAGTGACGATTCCCATGCTGGGAGGTTTTTTGTCTTGCCGATCCATTTTCGAATGGTCGACAGAGTTTTCCTCTCTAGTGTTACCCCAAAGCAGGAATTGACTGTCGCTAGGATCTTAGGCGAGTCCTAGTGTTCTAGATTGAGTCTATGTGAAAGTAATTTGAGAATAATCATAACTATTTGGTTAGGTTATTTTATTTCAAATTGTTTGTCTGTTTGATTATATTTGTGTTGCAGAAATGGATAGTCTTTGAGGGTCTATTACAAATGGGTTTTCCCCCTTATGATGTAAAAAATATGAAAATCATGATGTAAAGTGTCTCGAGGGTTGGAAAAATAATTTATCCCCTCATAGTTTAATTAATTAAAATTTCTAAATTTTAACCTTGATCCTTGGGGATTAAGTCAAAGTCAATTTTTTTGGGAAATTGAAATGCATTTAATTAAAAATTTCTATTTTTTGAGTTAATTGAAATGCATTTAATGAAAAATTTTGAATTTCCCCAAAGTTTTAAATATTTTGACAGATGAGTTTAAAATAAATTTAAATCTTCATTAACGATCGAGATTGTTTTGACGAGGATCACTCGAACTAGCCGTTGGAGGATTTATCTTTAAATAAGAGGTCATTTGTCAGTCGATCCATCCAATTTCTGAGTCATGTGCTTAACAAGAAGCTCTGGTGTAATATTTTTCTAGACAATAAAGAAAGAAGTTGGGGCAAAAAAATATAAAAAAATTACAATAATTACAACCTGAAAGCTCTAAGTAACCAGATCTATCATTATGCCGCATAAAAAATTAAATTTTTAAATTTTAAAGGAGGCGCTAATTTGTGTATCACCAACAAATCTTATGATAAGCCCGGAGCTAATTTCGCTGGGCTCTTCAGGAAACACAGATCGAGAGTTGGCTGGTCCAACTGAAAACTTCCCCTAATCCTCGAGGATCTAAATCAAGATTTTCCTGCAAAACTCAATCCAACCATTAAAAATAGGCGAGAAAATAGTAATAAAACTTAGACAAATAGAGATACCTGTTATTATGTTCAAAATTTAAATTACTATTCAAACCCCAATGACTGAGCAAGATATCTGTACTTAAACCACTCTTCAGAAGCTATCATCAATGTCTTTAGAAAAAATTATGCATGAAAACAACACATCTTATAGTATTCCCATGAAAAGTAACACCAATAGAATTTAACCCAAAGTCTTTCTTTATTGTCCAGAAAAAGATTACACCAAAGCTTCTTGTCAAGCACACGACTTAGAGATCAGATGGATCGATTGAAAAATGACCTCCTATTCAAATAAAAATCCTCCAACGGCTAGTTCGAATGATCTTCGTCAAAGCAATCTCGAGCGTTGATGAAGATTAAAATTTCTTTTAATTTCATCCGTTGAAATATTTAAATACTTGGGGAAATTCGAAATTTTTAATTAAATGCATTTCAATTAACTCAAAAATAGAATTTTTTGAGTTAATTTCCCCAAAAATTTGACTTTGACTAATCCCCATGGATCAAAGGTTTAAAATTTAGGAAAATAATTAATTTACCTTAGTTCCGGGACTTTTTGAAATTTAAGTTTTTAGGACTGACGAGGTTTTGCCTTCAGAGAATTTAAATTTATTTAGGACCTAGAATTAATTAAATTTCTGGCTTAGGATTTTAATTAATTTTTTGGTCAGAAAATTTAATTAATCAACCTATGAGGGGATAAATTATTTTTCCAACTCTCAAGACACTTTACATCATGATTTTCATATTTTTTATATCATAAGGGTGAAAACCCATTTGTAATAGACCCTTAAAGACTACCCATTTCTGTGACACAAATATAATCCAATAGACCAAACAATTTGTAATAAAATAACCTAACCAAATAGTTAGGATTATTCACAAATTACTTTTATATAGACTCGATCTAGAACACTAGGACTCGTCTAAATCCTAGCGACAAAATCAATTCCAGCTTTGGGGTAACATTGGAGAGGAAAACTCAGCGGACCATCCGAAAATCGATTGGTGAGACAAAAAACCTCCTAAAATGGGGATCGTCACTAGAAAGGTAGGTTTACCTAGGTTGTTACATACATGACACTATTTTGCTGAGATTATTTACATCATATACATGTAGAATAGGTTTACATTATAACATGATGATTAGGCTGACGATGATAATTGGACGACATAGACAAATCGATTTGGTGCCATGCCTTTTGCGAAAAAAGGGGGTGTACTGCTATGGGTCGTTGACACGTAGTGGTCAACATTTGACTCTACTTGGGGACATTTTGCTGCACCAAAGGCATGTGAGAATCCAGAATCTGCATCCATGCAACACACAAGATAACATAAGTAGCGTCCATCCAAAATCATCATATAATATTAAGCACATGAAAGATATAAGCTCTTCCTTTATTAACTATCCTAATGACATGAAAAACATAAATCTACCTACAAAATAAAATATTGAAATAGAAGGGTGTAGGGTTAGGAATACAATACAAAGGATGCCCCATGGCAACAGATATGTTCTGTAAAGACCATAAACTGAAATTCGGTAATAACCAGAACTAAAATACAGTAAGAACCAAAACTGAACTGAAATACAATAAGAGAATTTGGACACCTACCTGAACTGCTGCCTGCTTTGGTGCAGTTGATGGTGTTGTGGTTGCTTCTGATACCAATTATCGGGAAACCAATTCCACTCAGCCTAGACTGAGCAGAGCCTGGCTGCTCAATCCAGTAAGCTTCTCGCAGAAGCTCACTGTCCCCCGTGCCCCGAACCTCAGATACCTAAAGCTCTTCCCTCAGTCAATTGTCTTTCTCTGGTTTGTCCTCCCTTCTCTGCTGATTTTCTCCTCTGCCTTCCTCCCCCTGATCGGCTCAGATCAGTGGTTTTTATAATTGCAGGCTTGGCGGTGGCCGCCCTCCTGCCTATGGCCACCGCTCTTCCTCCTTCTGACACGCCTTCGCATGCATTTCACTCTCAGATTCTTTTCTCTCTGATCTTCTGTACTTTACTTATATTTCATGTTTGGCTCTTGCGTTACCTTTTTACATAAAGTTTGATATTTTATATCTTTTTTTATTATAAACTTTAATGTTATGAAGTTTTAATATTATATATATATTTATAAGTTTTAAATTTTATATTTATAACAAAGTTTAATTCATATTTATGTTTAATATGAAATTTAACAAATTAGTTTTTAATATAAAGTTTGGAAGGGTCATTACATACACTCCCCCTTCAAAAACTCCGTCCCGAAGTTAGATTTCAAATTTTTTGTTTTAATGTTAAGAGACTATAAAATTAGAGTTTTAGGTTTATGATTTTAAATGGATAATTCTTACCCTACCCAGGTTCCCAAGCTATTCTAAAATCATCCTATCCTTCATAATCTCTTCCGCTCCCATCCTATCCGTCCTCTACTAGAGTATGCCGTGGCGTCAGTTTTACTGACCTAACCATTTATAACTCTAAGGTAACAGCGTCGGTTATACCGACCTGATTCCCAGTGGGCATCCGGCAGTCATCATCACACGTCTAGGGGAGCGTGATTCACACAGTCCTCCCATGACTCTAGGGTTCGGAGGATAAACGGTGGGTAACACCTCCACCCCTCCCAGTAGAATTAGGGTAATACTTTATCATAGAATCACTTTGAGCTTTAATTGTTCTGAGGTTCTGTCATCACGTGGTTATCCCGGTAACTGCTCATTACTTGCAATCATACACTTACCCATACATTTGTAAAATGTGCATTAGCATATTCAAAATAACTTCATGTATTATTCACATATGACATTACAGTATAACATATTTTGCCATATTCCATGCATGTCATTTGACCTTCATCTAGAATGTATTCACTTCCTGCCTTCTATTCCATTGTTCATGTTGACATGCATAAATAAAACAAATTTATAATATCTTAATTTCTATCAGAAGGAAAATCATTTACGGTCTTTAACTTTACCTTGACAATTATAAAAATGAACCGCATATATCGTTTTGGTATCCATGTACCAGCATAATTTAAACATATATATAATGTCACAAAATCTCACGTATATTTATAATCATTCAAAAATGTTTCTGAGTCTTTGATTGCAGTGAAGTAAATATATACTAAACATAGTTTAAAGTTCTTCAAAATTGACATAGATTAGGGTATCTTTGGCATATGTCCTCTGTATCTTCCCAAGTTGCTGATCCAGGACTATACTTGTCCCATTGGACCTTAACTTGGTCCACCAGGCGGCTCCTCAGCTGTCGAACCCTACGTTCCAGTATACGTAATGGTTCGACTATTACGACTCCCTCGTCCGATACCTGCAATTCCTTCCATTGAAGGTTATGAGATAGATCAACTATATAATGCCTTAATACAGAAACATGAAATACATTATGAATTCTATGCAGGTGAGGTGGCAGGGCAAGACGATAGGCAACAGGTCCAACTCTTTCCATGACTTTAAATGGTCCAATAAATCGGGGTGACAACTTTGTCCCTTTTCCGAATTGAATAGTACTTTTATTTGGTTTGATGCGGATGAAGACCTGATCCCCTACTTCATACCTCCTATCAATTCGGTGAGCATCCACATAACTCTTTTGTCTATCCTGTGCTTCCTTTAATCGTTGTCTAATTTGTCTTACCTGCGTTCCATTTCATGGATTAATTCTTGTCCTATTATCACTCGATCTTCTAACCTGTCCCAACTTAACGAAGTTCTACAAGGTCTGCCATATAAAGCTTCAAATGGAGGCATCCCAATTGAACTGTGGTAACTGTTGTTGTATGCAAATTCGACTAAGGGTAAGTACTTTTCCCAATGTGATTGTTGATCCATCACATACATTCGCAACATGTCTTCAAGTACTTAATTTACCCTTTCAGTTTGCCCATCAGTCTCAAGATGGTAAGCAGTGCTTAAATTTAGCTGAGTACCTAAGGTTGTTTGCATACAAGTCCAGAATCTAGAAGTGAATCGCGTATCTCTATCGGATATAATCTTTTTAGGTACTCCATGAAATTTAATAACTTCATTTATGAATACTCGAGCTACGTCAACAACATCGTAAGTATCTCTTACGGGAATGAAATGGGCGCTTTTTGTTAATTTATCCACCACTACCAAAATGGCATTGCGTCTTTGAGAAGTAAGAGGTAGTCCAGTGATAAAATCCATCGAATGGTCTCCCATTTAGACCTAGGAATGTCGTGGGGTTGTAAGAGGCCCGCTGGGTGACAATGATCTGCCTTTACTTGCTGATATTCCAAACATTTTGCAACAAATTGAGTGATATCACGCTTCATGCCTGCCCAAAAGAAGAGTTTCTTGGTATCCGCATACATCTTCCCTACTCCAGGATGAGCACAATATACTGCTCTGTGGGCTTCCCCAAGGATGGTATCTCGAAGATCTTTATCATCAAGAATATACATCCTTCCATGGAATCGTAAGATCCCATAGTTTTCTAATTCATATCCCTTAAATTTAGATTCTTTTGCCCTATTACCTTCAAGACCTGCTCTTACCTTTAAATACAAAGCTGTCTTTTATAAGATGATCCAGTACTCGTTGTCTTAAGTCTACTTTAATGGGTATGAGAGAAAATATCCGAGGTCTTTTGCTTAAGGCATCTGCTACCACATTTTCCTTTCCCTTAATGTATGATATTTCGAAGTCATATTCACTTAGGAATTCGCTCCAGCGCCTTTGCTTGGCATTTAAGTCTCTTTGGGTGAACAAATATTGTAGACTTTGATGGTCGCTTTTAAGTGTAAAACTTCGTCCCACTAGATAGTGCCTCCAAATCTTTAAAGCTACTACTACAGCGGCTAGTTCTAAATCGTGAGTAGCATAGAGTTCTTCATGAGGTTTTAACTTTCTGGAAGCATATGCTATCACTCCTCTATCCTGCATCAACACTGCACCCAGCCCTTGTTTGGATGCATCAGTACATACAGTAAAATCTTTGTCCATGTCTGGGACTCTTAGGATTGGTGCACTGGTGAGTAGTCTTTTGAGTTCAGAGAATGCTTTATTACATTCCTCGGTCCATTCGTACTTAACACCTTTACGCTGAAGGGTGGTAATTGGCTTTGCGATTTTGGAGAATCCCTCCACAAATCTTTGGTAATAACCGGCTAAACCCATAAAGCTTCGTATCTCATGTGCATTTTTTGGTATTGGCCAATCCATGATCGCTTTTACCTTCTCAGGATCTACTGAAATCCCTTCACCTGATATGATGTGACCCAAATAATGAATCTTTTCCTGAAAGAATGAACACTTGGATAGTTTTCCATATAACTGATGTTCTCTAAGGCAGGACAATACTATCCGCAAATGATCTTCATGCTCTTTCTCATTCTTGGAATAGATGAGAATATCATATAAAAAGACTTGCAAAAATTGATCAAGATATTCACGGAAAACACTGTTCATAAGATTCATAAATACGGCTGGTGCATTTGTTAATCCAAAGGGTACCACCGTAAATTCATAGTGTCCAAAACGTGTCCGGAATGCAGACTTAGAAATATCATTTTCAGAAATCCTTAGCTGATGATATCCTGAGCGAAGATCAATTTTTGAAAAGACAACAACTCCTTTCATTTGATCGAAAAGATCATCGATTCGAGGCATAGGGTATTGATTCTTTACTGTAGCTCGATTCAAGTCTCGATAATCTATGCATAATCTTAAAGATCCATCTTTCTTCTTCACAAAAATTACAGGAGCGCCCCAAGGTGATGAACTGGGCCGAATATGCCCTATATTCAGTAGTTCCTTTAATTGAATTTGCAATTCCTGAAGTTCTGGAGCTGTCATTCTATAAGGCGTTTTAGAGATTGGTTGGGTACCTGGTTTTAATTCAATAGTGAGATCCAATTCTCTTACCGGGGGTAATCCAGGTAGTTCTTTTGGAAATATATCCGGGAATTCGGCTAACACCGGATATTGTTCTAAGGATGGCCCTTTTCCATGGCTTACTTCTTGAATTGCATAAGCCTGACAACCTTTCCTTAAACAATGCTTCATCTGCGTTGTTGAAATGTAGCGTAAGGAAACTTCCCTCATGATTCCTTGGATTTGGATTACTTCCCCTTCATCATTTATGCCTAGAATCCTTTTCCCATAACAGTCTACCCAAGCTTGGTGAGCTTCTAGCCAGTCCATACCTATGATAAGATCATACGTTCCTAAGGCTGTGACATAAACTTTCAATTTAGTCGTACAGACCCCTAGGTCAATTTTGCATTGATCCACACTCAAGCCCACGGTTTGGAGTTCTCCTGAGGCCAGTTCCACTTGATGGAAATCATTTTGTTTACAAGCTGCCAACCCACATTTGTTTAATGCATATGATGAAATGAAACTATCTGTGGCACCAACGTCAAATAAGATTGAGTTTTATACCATTGATAATACCTGAAGATTCCACTACAGTGGATTGATGTGCTGCCTGGTCGTTGCTGACTACTGCGTGAATTCTATGATTACCTCGATTGTTTGATATCGGTTCCTATCCAGTCCTATGCAACATATTCGACGAAGCTTCTGGGCAGTCACGTTGAAAATGCGGTCCTCCACATCCCCAACAATCAAGCTGCGTTGATCCTCTTGAATCGGGATGTGAATTTCTAGAGAACGAGTTTCGTCCTCTCATGTTGATTCCTCTCGAATTTCTTCCTCTACTAGCGGTCCCTTGAGATGTCCATGGACTGGTGTTTGATGATTCTGCGGCTATAGTGTTTATTGCCATGGAAGCTCTTGTCCCCACATTTCTTGGGGTAAACCTGTTACCGTAAGGTGGCCTCGAGCCACCTTCTCTGAAGAAGTTTCGGGGGGTCTTTCCTGGAAATCCTGGTTGGATAGGCCCTGCTGGCCCCATATCTTTTTTGATTCCAAGGTGTTCTTCAGCATAACGACCACATTCGACTGCCTCTGCTACTGATGATGGCTTCCACATGCTTACCAAGGCTCTGATGCGAGGATTTAACCCAAATATGAAGCGTTCAGCTTGACGTTCATCAGAGTCTAAGTAGTGAATGTATTTTACAAGCTCCATAAACCTTATCTCGTACTCTTCTACCGTTTTACTTCCCTGAACTAATGTATGAAAGGCTCTGGCTTGCTGTTGTTGGAAGTATGGAGGTAAATACTTTGCGCGGAACCTTTCCTCAAATGGTTCCCAAGGGACATTATCCGATGTAAGGTGTAATTGCTTCTCCAGATTTCCCCACCAAATCAAGGCGCTTTCCTTTAATTGAAACACGACAATTTTTGTTTTTGCAGAAGAAGAATATTTTCTTAACCTAAAGCATCTGTTCATTCCCTCTAACCACGCTTCAGCGCGTTCACCTGCTCGACCTCCTGAGAATTCTGGGAGTCTAATTTTCTGAAGCTCCCTGGAAATGTCTTCTTTCGGTCTTCTGGGCTCAAAATTATTTGGTTCCGCTGAACTGGTGGCTACATCCTCTTTGGTTTTAGCCTTAGTTGATTCCTTTAATGTCTCCAATAAGGCTTCCAAAGAGTTCATTATCACAGTCAACTCTGGCGCTGGGGCGTTTGATGTTGATAATGGTCTAGGTGGTGACGATTGTGATGGGGATGATGATGGCGACGGTGGCGGCATTAATGGTGGTGATGCTGCCTGGTCACGTCGTCGTCGCTCATACGTCCTTACCATTGTAATGGTCCCTGAACACATAATAAAATTTCTATAAAAATTTTGAGGTAGACAACCGAATTTAACACATAATTTTCTTTTGCAACTTCACATTTGTAAACGGGTATAGTTTTGCTATTTTTATCCGCTAGGCGGATCTTACTGGTACCGAGGTCAAGGAGGGTGGTCTCGCGACCCCCTTGTCCTAATGCAGGGTATTCTATCCTAATATGAATAATGCAGAAGTATGGTTATAAGCTCCTAAGGTAAGACATCCAAAGTTTATTCACCAATGACATCCACGATTGAAAAAAAATATAAAATGTCTCGTTACAATATATGCCGGTAACATACCCGCCATACCTCAATCTAGCTATTACTTTTAAGGAAGGTCATACATATTTACATTCAGAATATATTACTTGGATATGGATTAAATCTATAATATGAAGGGTTGTTTTGGTTCCATATCAGTTTGACCTTTAGCCGAAAATTTACCCTGGACATGTCATGATTAAAATCTAGAAGGGATATAGTTCAGCAGTATATCATAAAAGTAGATTGGGTTTAAATGGAGGAAATAAATTAGGATGTGTAAGAACCAGTTTTGTCTTACGAATGACTCCGTCAAAGGATATAATTAGTACAGTTTATTCCTCTAACTGATGCTTTGAAAAGTAGTTTTTTTATAAATAGCGCCTAACGTTTTAATGGTTGATGCAAGTGCAAATTGACTGCAATAGGGTGTGTTGACCACTACCGGTCAACTACCCATGCAGTACACCCCCCTTTTTCTTTGCAAGAAAAGGGCAGCACCTGATCAGCGTGTCCGTGCCATCCAACAGTCATCAACAGCTTGATCAATCTAATTGTAAACCCAGTCTGCATGTATTAATTGTAAATAATCTTAGCAGATATGAGTCGTGTATGTGAATTGCCTAGGTGGACCTAACTTTCTAGTGGTAATCTACGTCCCGGAAGGTTTTTCGTCTCACCGATCCATGGATCGGCAGAGTTTTCCTTCAAACCTGACCCCAAAGCCGGGATGGATTTTGTCATTAGAACTTTAGGAGAATCCTAGTGTGTTGATCTGCTAGATTATAGTTGTGTCGCAGAACTGGGTGATTTGTGAGGGTCTGTATTAAGTGGGTTTGTCCCCTTGAGATGTAAATTGTAAAAAGTCATCATGAAATGTGTCTTGAGGGTTGAAAATGTTTTAAATCCCCTCGTGAGTCCTAAGTCCTAGGTCCTAGGTGATGTTTCCGAAGGCTTAGTTCAATGATCCATTTAAAAAAATGAAATAAAATAATAAAATAAATAAAAATTAAGAAATTCAAAAATTTAAAAAATGAAATAAAATAATAAATAATAAAAAATTTAAAAATTTAAAAGATTTAAAAAATGAAATAAATAAAAAATAATAAAAAATTAAAAAAAAAATAAAGCAAAAATCCTAACTAATAAAATAATAATATTTTAAGTGAATAAATCGACGGATGAGATCAAGAGATGTCTTGATCCTCATCAACGGTCGAGATCATTTCTACATGGATCACTCGAACTAGCCGTTGGGATCATTTCCTTTAAATAGGGTGCTAGGGGTCATTTCAGATCATTGGATCTGTGAGTCTTGTACTGAAGAAGCTCTCTTGTAAATCTGTTTCTGGTTAATAAAGGAAGACTTTGGGGTCCATATCTTGCTGGTGTTACTCTCTTGGAATGCTGTGAGATCATTTCATTTTCTGCATATGTTATTTTCAGCCATTAATAATAGCTTTTTGTAGAGTATTGTGAGCACAGATATCTTGTTCACTTGCTGGGGTTTGAGTGCTGTTAGGGTTTCTGAAGTAATGGCAGGTATCTCCATTGCTTTCTGAGATCTAGCGGCATTTTTGCCCTCTTTATTGACAGTTGTTTTGAGCTGTGCAGAAAACATCATTGAAGGAAATTTTGTGGGCGTTCGGGGAAGTTCTCGGCTGAACCAGCCAACTCCCGCAAGCATTTTTTGCTGAGCCCAATTGGATTTGAACCTGGGTCTATCATTCGGTTTATTTTTCTAATTTGCATGAGAGATTTTCTGAAGTTCTTCACAGTGAAAACCTGAAATTTCTGTTCTTTAAATATTTTCTGTGCTTATTGATGAATCTGGCTGTTAAGGGGCCAAATTTGTAAATTAATCAGCTGTCTTAGGGTTTATTTTTTTTTGATCTAGGGTTTCAAATTCTTGTTTTGTGCAGTTTTCATTAGGGTTTTGTCTTTTTTTGCAATTGCAGGATCGCCATCAAGGTTGACACGCCGACACACTGTGCATAACCAGCAGATTTCAACGTGATGCATTCTTTGGTTGCTGGGTCTTGAGCTGGCCGTTTTTGTGGGCACTTTCTGGCGTTTAATCTTCAACGTATACCTTGGGGTCTTATCGGACCTCCAGACAACAGCCACGTCCTGCCGTCCTCACCTGTAAAACTGCGTATGGATGCCGTTGGGAAAATTGTGTAGTCCTGCAAACGTTTAGGGTTTTTCCTTCGAGGTCATCCGCAGGCAGAAGCGAGCTCATCTTATCATGCAAATGGTGCTTCACGCAGTGGACGTGCTGTGATCTCAAATTTTCATTCTCATTTATTTGTTCTGATATGGCAAGGACGTGCTGTGTGTGAGCATCAGAAATGCTCAGAATCGACCCGCTTTCAGTAGCAGACAGTGGAGCTCTAAACCGATTTCGATCAGAGGTAAATCACTCCAGGTAATGCGTATCAGGTATGCGGCTATGGTAAAATCGATTCACGGTTTCTGAGCGTATGCGTGATTGCCGTCTGCGTATTTCAAGGATGACCAACAATTTCCTTTCATCACGCCAGGTAACAAAGCCAGGTAACAGTTTAAATCATACTGAGGAACATCGTGTGGGTTTTTTGTTTTCATCGTAAGTCTGCGGTTTTCATTTTTTTTTTGCAGTCGGCGAACTCATTCAAATTATGTCGTAGGTCTTGTTCATTGCGTTGCATGCGTCTTGTTCCTTGGGGTTTTCGCTATAGTTTAGTTTCCTTTTTTTTTATTTTCTTTAGATTCTTAAAATCCAAAAGGTTTAGTGTAGTTTTAGTTCAGGTTTAGATGTTTAGATTTAAAATTCGTATGGTTTTGTTTATATTTAAAATAGATTTTAATATTTACTCCTTAGATTTAAGTTTAGTTAGATTTTAAATTTTTAGATTTCAATTTTCATGATAAATCGTTTGCCCCCCTTTTTTTTAGGATTTTTCAGATATAAAAAAAAATAAAAAAATAAAAAAGGTAGCATTCAGTTTATTTTTTATTGTTATTTATTAGGATTTTTGATTTTATAATTTTAGATTAACGTAGATTTTAGATTTAGGATTTTGATTTTAGTTTTGGTTTTAACTTATATTTAGAATAGATTTTAAGTTAAAAGTTTTATAATTTTTCTTTTTAGATTTTTTAATTTTCAAAAAAAAAATAAAAAAAAAAGATTTTATTTAAAAAACTTTAGGCTTAGGTTTATATTTTTGTATATTTAGTGTTTTAGATTTTAGTTTAAATAGATTTTAAGTTTAACCTTTTGTAAATTTTAGATTTTTAGATTTTGTTTAATAAAAAAAAAAAAAAAATTTGAAAAAAGTATAAATTTTTTTTGGAAAATTTTCTTTTTCGGATCCAGTTTCAGTTGTTTATCATGTCATATCTTTCATGCTGAACTTTCAAGTCGAGATGCGAAATTGATATCTGGTTAATGGTTTATGATTCGTGGTGGTTTAAAGCATTCATTTTTTTGAAAATTCTCAATTGCTGGATATCGTTTTGGTCATTCTAAGAGCATTGTGATTTAGCTGATGATAGATGATTGCTGTTCATGGTCCATATTTTTATCATTTAACAAGTAATCGTTTTAACCACAATCTCTTAAGGCACTGGTCTGCTCAATTAATCAAATCCATCTAGTGCTTATCTTATCGTGTCTCATGTCTCCCAACCAACTGGTCGACAGTTGGTCTTCATCATCTCATAGGGTCTACCCCCCTTAGCCGCGGGAGACAGGCTTAAACGGAGGGATCGAGGATCAGAGTGACAGCCCCCGGTCTGAGCGTTGTCGTGTCAATCCGTGCGACAACAGGGTGCATATAAAATTTTGTGCTATCATAAGTTCAGATTTCACGATATTTGGCAGAGAACTTGCATAGATAATACCTGAGAAATTTAGCCGTTCCATTCAACTTGAAACTGGCAATTCTAGGAGGCTATGAATGATCAAACGACATTACAGGGAACCTATCAAGTTAGATTCGATTACTGTTCTACTAGACAAATGAGAAATAATTAAATGAATGGAATAATTGCCCTTGCCCTACTACTATTAGTACTTCCCTTCCAGATGGCACCACATCTCTAAAGACGCCTACTCCTTTCACAAGTGGCCAGTGACCACAAAAGTTGCGAAGAAAGTTGAGGGTCCTTTTATCCAAAACTAGAGACACATTATTTTTCACGACATTTTTTTTTTTCAACACTAGAATAAGGGTAAGAGTGTATTCTAACAGATAAAATGTTGAATTGTAATGTTTTGATAAATATTACTGTGAACTTTTGAATAAGCCCTAATATCTAGGGAGAACTTTACTCAAGCCCTCAAACTGGAAAAAATAAAAATAGGTAACTTCGTTGTTGAATGAATCCTAATAACTACCAATCAACTTCACTCAGGCCTTCAAACTGAAAAAAAAAACTTTCAAACTGCTCAATGCAGCATCCAAGTTTGTTTCAGATTTGTAATTGAAGGCATCATCAAAACCAAATTCTTTCAGCAGCTTCACCTTTTGGTCACTACCTGCGCTGCCAACAACGCGGCAGCCTTTGATTTTGGCGAGTTGCCCAACCGGCATTCCCACTGAGCCCGCTGCTGCTGAAACAAAACTTCATCCCCGGGTTTGGGTTCTCCGACGATTGTGAATCTAGCCCATGCAGTCAAGGCGGGCATCCCCAGAAGTCCCAAATAATCAGACGGTTTAACAACACTGGTGTCGATTTTTCTGAGGTCGCCTCCTGGAACAATAGCGTACTCGGCAACTTGATAGAAACCAGAAACGATATCACCCACTTCGAAGGCCGGATTAGTAGATGCCACTACCTTCCACACTAAAATAGATCGGATTGCCTGATTCAACGGAAAACTTGGTAAATAGAGGCCATCATCGGATTCCTTCATAAGCTGCTGAAGATATGGATCCACAGATATCCACAGATTCTGCACAGCGACATCTCCAGATGATCCATCTTTGCCCATGCTTCCAAGATCCACTTGGGTTTCTCTGATATTCAAATGTGAATCTGTAACGGGCCCTTCGTTGGTATATGCGACTAATATTAGCTCTCTGTTGGGAACTCTCTGCTCCATGATGAAATCCTTCAGAGGATAAAATTCACTTAATTCCACAGATATTCCATGAAAACTACACGAATTTCTTCCCATTGAAATCGAAATCCTCCAACGCGCACAAAATTAGAGGAAAATCCACCGCACGGTTAAAGCGGCTTAATTTTGAATGGCGTTTCGGTAAATAAAAAGCATTTTTATTATTATTATTATTTTTTATATTTCACACTGCAACCAAAACCAGACTCCTCGCACGAGATTTCCCGACCATGCACTGTATTGCTGGACGAACAGTCAAATTTTCACGGCAAGGACCGAACCCGAGCTAGGTCGAATTGCGCAGAACACGCAATTCACATCCCGCTTCTCTACGGCAGTGAGGTATAAAAAAAAAGACAAATCTCCACCGCTTAGTCGATACAGTGACTAGGTTTCTTTTATCAAGAATACGACCACACTTCTCTCCAGTCTTCTCTAAAAGAGGCAGCGTGTTGGCAGCAGCAGTCGACTATCAACATTTTGTGACCAGACGCTTGACTCAATGATAAATGATGAGAGTAATTTCGATTTTCAGCAAGTATTGTAAAGCTAATAAGACTGGAGGATTCAATGATGTGGCTACTGCCGAGGCGGTTCTGATTCTGTACCGAGTTCCTATGTCATTCTTTAATTTATACACAGAACCCTACAATCTAATTTCCCCCAAGGATTTTGCACTGGAACCGAACACTGCACGCACGACCTGGCCTGCTGACAAATTCCGTTTCGACAATGGCCGTCAATTGATACAGAGTTTTTAAATACTGTCCAGGCTCGGTTGCCTTGTCAGCTATCTCTTTAACGAGATCCGGATACGAATAAGGGCATTTTGGATTTATCCAAGGTTTACATTTTCTTTTAAAATTGGGGCCGAATTCACAGTATTTGGTTGGCAACTGCAGACTGCACAGTACAACACTTGCACTGGTCGTGGTTTCTCCGTAATTTCTTCTTCTACTCTGACTAACATAACCCTTCTATGCAAATTTGAACTTCCAAAGACAAGGAAGAGGTTTTAATAATAGCAGGTAAGCCAGAGATCTGAGGCGCAATGGTAGCGCATCTGACTCCAGATCAGAGGGTTGCGGTTCAATACTCAGTTCTGCCTCTGTGATATGACCGAAATGAATGTAAATTAATAGCAGAAGCTGAGAGACAATTAAAACATGGGGATAATCTTACGTACGCAGAGTCAAGGAAAAATAATTTCTTGCCTCTGGCGACATTCCAACAGAAAATTTAACAGATAAAATTCAGCAGAGAGTTACATAATGCGTAGGGCCGGTAAGGTCGAAAGGGTTTGAACAAACCCTCTGATACCATATGTAAAGACCATAAACTGAAATTCGGTAATAACCAGAACTAAAATACAGTAAGAACCAAAACTGAACTGAAATACAATAAGAGAATTTGGACACCTACCTGAACTGCTGCCTGCTCTGGTGTAGTTGATGGCGTTGTGGTTGCTTCTGATACCAATTACCGGGAAACCAATTCCACCCAGCCTAGACTGAGCAGAGCCTGGCTGCTCAATCCAGTAAGCTTCTCGCAGAAGCTCACTGTCCCCCGTGCCCTGAACCTCAGATACCTAAAGCTCTTCCCTCAGTCAATTGTCTTTCTCTGGTTTGTCCTCCCTTCTCTGCTGATTTTCTCCTCTGCCTTCCTCCCCCTGATCGGCTCAGATCAGTGGTTTTTATAATTGCAGGCTTGGCGGTGGCCACCCTCCTGCCTACGGCCACCGCTCTTCCTCCTCCCGACACGCCTCCCCATGCATTTCACTCTCAGATACTTTTCTCTTTGATCTTCTGTACTTTACTTATATTTCATGTTTGGCCCCTGCGTTACTTTTTTACATAAAGTTTGATATTTTATATCTTTTTTTTTATTATAAACTTTAATGTTATGAAGTTTAATATTATATATATATTTATAAGTTTTAAATTTTATATTTATAACAAAGTTTAATTCATATTTATGTTTAATATGAAATTTAACAAATCAGTTTTTAATATAAAGTTTGGAAGGGTCATTACACGTTCAATGTAGTGCACGCTGAGCATTTCCCTGCTTTTAGGCAAATCTGTAGGCTGCTTTTTAGATGTGCCATGTTCAATCGTGCATATGGTAGGACTCTTTCCTCTCTGAAAATTAAGCTGTTTGGATCCATCTTCTGTAGAATTTACCTAAAAACCCTGAAACTTATCCAAATTATTTAGAAAGTGAATAACATGTGTTTCATTATCAAAGGCTTGCCCATGTTCAGATTTATCTGGGATAGAAGGTTTAGAAATGATATCCGTTTTAGTTTTATCTTCAATTAATTTATTAGACAAATGCATGGTAGCAGCAACAACTAATTCATCTGCTAAGCAATTTTGCTCTCTTGGGACAACTTCAAGAATGATGGCATCAAAATTCTCCATGGTATCCCATACAACATTTCTATAATTTCTTAGTCTTTGATTTTTACATGTAAATTTATTTTTTATTTGCGTGATAACTAAACCTGAATCACCCTTGATACTCAACAATTTGACTTTGAAAGTTTTTCCATTTCAATACCCAACAACAAGTCTTCATATTCAGCCACATTGTTGGTTGCTTCAAATTCTAATAGATAGGCAAATTTGAAAATATGAGCCCTATTGACCACTACGTGTCAACTACCCATAGTAGTATACCCCCTTTTTCGACAAAAGGGATAACGCTTGATCGACGTGTTCGTGCCATTCCACTGTCATCATCAGCCCGATCATGTTATGTTGTAAACCCAGTCTGCATGTGTAAATTGTAAATAATCTTAGCAGATCTGAGTCATGTATGTAAATTGCCTAGGCAAACCTAATTTTCTAGTGATAATCTACGTTCTAGAGGGTTTTTTGTCTCACCGATCCATGCTCGACAGAGTTTTCCTTCAGCCTAACCCCAAAGCCGGAATGGATTTTGTCATTAGCATTTTAGGGGAATCCTAGTGTGCTTTGAGTCTATGTAAAAGTAATTTGGAAATAATTTTAACTATTCGGTTAGGTTATTACAAATTGCTTGATCTACTAGATTATATTTGTGTCGCAAAACTGGGTGGTCTATGAGGGTCTATGTCAAATGGGTTTTCCCCGTTGAGATGTAAAAATGTAAAAATCATGATGTAAAGTGTCTTGAGGGTTAGAAAATGTTTTATCCCCTCATATGCCCTAGGTCTTAGGTGATTTTTCCAAAGGCTAAGTTCGAGGGTCCAATAAAAATAATAAATAAAAAAAATAAAAAAAATAAAAAACTAAAAAATTTTAAAATAATAAAATAATAATAAGTCAGTTTTGAGGAAATAAATGCAAGTTTTTAATTTTTTAATATATTAAAATGCATTTAAAATTTCGACGGATGAGATTAAAAGAGATTTTGATCCTCATCGACAGTCAAGATCATTTTGACCTGGATCACTCGAATTAGCCGTTGGGAAATTTTCCTTTAAATAGGGTGTCAGGGGTCATGAGATCATTAGATCTGTGAGTCTTGTGCTAAAGAAAGCTCTCCTGTAGTCACTTTTCATATGCAATAAAGAAATATTTTGGGGTTGAAATCTCGCTGGTGTTACTCTTCTGGAAATGCTGTAAGATGTTTTATTTCTGTGCATGATTTTAATTTCAGCCATTGATAATAGCTTGATGAAGAGTGATTTTAAACACAGGTATCTTGTTTAGTCACTAGGGTTTGAATGGTAGTAGAATTTCTGAATATGATGGCAGGTATCTCCATTAAATTTGGATTTTAGTATTGTTTTCTCCCTCTTTGTTGATGGTTGAAGTAAGCTGTGCAGGAAAATCTAGATTTCGAAGATCAATGGGCATTTGGGGAAGTTCTCGGCTGAACCAGCCAACTCCCGAGAAGCACTTTTTTGAAGAGCCCAGCCAATTTTGATCCCGGGTTTATCATTTAAATTTCTCTTCTGAATGCATGAGGGGTTTTCTGAAGCATCTCATAGTAAATTTGAAATTCTGAAAATATTTCTGTGGATTATTGACAAATCTGGCTGCTTAGAGTCGTTAGTTTGTGAACACTGTAATTATTTAGTTAAATTTTGGGTTCTATCATTGCATATTTTGCCTCTGGGTTATATGTTTTTTGCAAGTTGCAGGAAGAGATTCTTGTTGGAAGCTAGATCTAGGCCCTGGGGGGTAAGATCTGGCCTCACAACCAGTTTTACAGGGTCATTATTTTGCTATTCGAGGGTTTCAAATTCAGTCATTTTCCGATCTGGAAATTTATTGCAGGGTTTTCATTAGAAGCAAAGGGGAGTTAATTTTTTTTTGGGTTTTAGAAGAAGTTCAAGGCTGTCCAACCCATGCAAAACCATAGGCAAATCTGCCTTCATACACAGTTCCTTTTCCACGCTGTAATTTGTAAGGAAAATTGATTTTTTTTTTACGTTGTTGCTATAAAACTTCGCTGCCAGCATACCTGCAAACCCTGCTCACGTTGCTACTGATTTGCGTCCTTCAAGCTGCAACCAATCCACCCGTTCATCCTCAGCAACCTCCTCCGCTGCCTCATATCCCTCCTTATGCAACCTAACTCCAACCCTTCCATTGCTGCCTGTTCCTCACATGTAGCTCATTTCCCTCACGTACCTCCTTCCTTTGCGTCTCTTTTCTCGATTTGCCGCCGTCCTGCCCACGCCAATCCTCACGCAGCTCCTTCGTTATTGCACCCGCAGCCACCCATGCAGCAGCCATCCCTTCAAGCTCGAGCTGCCTGCCCACTGCCTGCTCCCATCTCAGCGTTTTCCCTCAGCGTTTACCAAGCCTACGATCCATTTATTCTTCACGTTGCCATTTGTAGCCATTTCCACCCTACGGCGTGCCTCAATCGAGCCCTCTCCGCCTCCATCCTGAGCTCCTCACATTGCCATACCTGCGATATTTCCATGCTCGGTTCGTCGAGTTTTCACCTGCAAAAAAACCAACACGATAATTTGACTTTCATTCAATTTTGTTATTTTAACTTAGGTGCGCTGATGTATGTTTTAGATTTTAGGGTTAAATATTTCAGATTTTAGATTTTAGTTTAGATTGTTATTTTTGTTTTAGTTTAGATATGTTTGCTTTTTAGTTATGTTTCGAAAAAGATAAATTTAAAATTTTTGTTTTCACATAAAAGTTTAAGTTTTAGATTTTAATTTAGATTTGATTTTATTTTTTCTATAGTTTTTTAATTTAAATTAAAAAAAATGATAAAAGGTTTAAGTTTTAATGTTTTGGGTTCCATTTTATTATTATTATTATTTTTTTTTTCACTTTAATAAAACATTTAAAAAATCTAAAAAAAAATAAAAAAAAATCCCCAAAAACATAAAAAGTTAATCCTTAGGCTTTTATTTAGAATTTTGTTTAGAGTTTTAGATTTTAGTTTTGTTTTAATTTTAGAATTTTATAAAAAAAAAAAAAAATACTAAAAATTAATATTTTATTTGAAAAAGATTAACTAGAAACACAAAAATTCATTTTGTGTCTTTTGTGGCATTTATGTTCCACTTCTCTGTAGTACGCTTAAGTGTTTATTTAAAGATTAACTACTGAAAAGTGGTGAATCATTTTGTGAACCGGTCAACATTTAAATTTTATGGTCATTTAAAGCATTTGATCTTTTTAAGTTTAATTGCTGGAACATTGTTAAAGCATTGGGCATTTATTGAATATCTTGCATTGCTTGGGTTATTTGATGGTAAATGATTGTTAATCTTGGAATTACAAATTTCATATTTTTTGCAGCAGTTGATAAACAATTATTTAATCATTAACTCCGTAAGGCACTGGTACTAAGCATAACAAGATCTAGTCAAGTTTTAAAATCAATCAAGTGCTTGTTCCCTCGCTGTGTCTCCCAACCCAACTAGTTCCTAGTTGGTCTTCTTTTATCCCAAAGGGTCTACCCCCCTTAGCCTAGGGAGACGGCTTAAATGGAGAGATCGGGGATTAGGGTGACAACCCCCAGTCTGAGCGTTGTCGCGGTGCTTAGACATTCTGTGCGACAACATTTTTTGGCGCCGTTGCCGGGGATAGAGTTTTTCTGTCCCTGGCATTTTAACGACATTTCATCTTCATTCTTCTCTCTCATCTGGAATCTAGAATCTTTTCATTTGAGCCGGCAAGATCAACATGTTTTGGCATCATCTCATCTTTTCTGCCATTCATTAGCCAGTCAAATGACCAACATTCTTTGGCGTCATTTGATCTTTTTATCAGCTTATCTTTTGTCATATGAATAACTACTCTTCAATTTGTTTCTTGTTTGGGTGGCGACTCCATCCCTCATATCTGCTTTTTGTTGCTTTTTGGATCCTAGAATTAGATTCATTGTTCAGGTGGCAACTCCACTTCTTTCATCTCTTGATTTTTTTGAACCAGGATCTCTCTCTATCATCCATTTGGTCCCTCGTTATTCATCATGGATTATTCGTTTAACCCATGTCATTTCACTAATGTTCTCCATGATGTTCCGAAAGTGGCCATTTCTAAATTATCTTTGTTCTCAGGTGGTGATTCAGTCGCTGTTAGAAAGCATATACGCAAGTTTACTCATATAATGATCATATATTGTAGATTTCCTCAGTATAATCATGAAGATGTCAAAATGCACCTATTTGTCCTTTCTTTAGAAGATGATGCTTTGAATTGGTTTAATAATTGTCCTGAAGATTCTTTCACTTCTTTACAAGACATTGTCAATGCTTTTAAAAATAGATATGGTTATCAAGATAGCTCGCCTTGTGCCCCTAAAATTGCGCAACAGAATGAAAGTAATCTTATAAAAGGTCTAGCTGTCGATGAAAGATTTCAAGACAATTCTTCATATCAGAATGTGCTATCCACCTGTACCATTGCAGATCAAATCCAGGATAGTGGAAAAGCAGGGACAAATTGTGAAATCAATGAAAAGGAAAGTCAGAAGCAAATTATAGAAGAACTAATGCGGCTGGTAAAAAATATGGAGATCAATCAAACTAACTACGCCCATGATATGAGAACTTTATGCACCCACTTGGAAAAACGTGATAAGGAGATGGAAATCATGAAAATTAAACACTCTGATCACATAACCGACATGCAGAGTTAGCATGCTAAGGAAATTGAGACCATGAAAGCTAATCATGATAGGGAAATTAATTCTATACAAGACAAGTTATTAACTATGGATGAAGAAATGACTATCATGACATTCGATCATAATAATCAATTGGCTACCATGCAAGAAAATCATAAGAAAGAGATAAACTTTATGCAACATAGCTGGATGACCATAAAGGCAAAGGACGACAAAGTAATAAAAGATATGGAAGCCAGTCAAATATGTCTTCAGAATAAGTTACTGACCATGGAAGAAGACCATGCTTGGGAAATCACTGCTATGAAGGTTGAACACTCTAGTCAGATGGATGCCATTAAAATACAAGTTTAGAAATTTCAATAGCGGTCAGAGGATGAAAGAAACCAGGGAACGTCTATCTGCTGCAACAAGCTCCATCTTATTATGAGGTCCTTTGTTCCATTGAAAAGTGGCTAATTGAAGGTGACCTAGATAAAAGGGAAATTAATAATCAGGTTGATGCTCACACGATCAATCTGCCAGTCATAGAAGATCAAGTTATAACTCATGGCACCTGTGAGATTGATCCATCATCCTTGACAGGGCAGATGCAGAATGAAGAAAGACATGCCACGCATATCTTACATACTTCATCTGAGAGCTTTGAAGCAGAAAGTTCCACGTCATCAGTGATACAGTCTGCCACAAAGAAAAAACGCAAAAGAAAGAGAACGAGAAGAAGATTTGATGCATCAGATGGTTGTGAGCAACTTGATTTTCGGATAGAAAAATGTCCTACCATATGTAGAATTGGACATGGCACATCCGATAAGCAACCGACAGATTTGTCTAAAACCAGGCAAATGCTCAGTATACACTACATTGAACACATCTGATGCCATGGAGCATCCTCTGTATTTCTAACCCTACTCCTTGTTTTTTTTCAGAATTTTCATTTTTGTTTTAGGATTAGATTTACTTTTCATGTTACTAGATAGTTAATAAATGAAGAGCTTATATATTTCCTGTGCTTAATTTTATATGATGATTTTTGGATGGACGCTACTTATGTTTTGTTGTGTGTTGCATGGATGCAGATTCTGGATTCTCACATTCCTACAATGCAGCAATGTGTCCCTAAGTAGAGCCAGATGTTGACCACTACATGTCAACTACCCATAGCAGTACACCCCCTTTTTCGACAAAAGGGATAGCGCTTGATCGACGTGTCCGTGCCATTCATCAACGTGATCATGTTATGTTGTAAACCCAGTCTGCATGTGTAAATTGTAAATAATCTTAGCAGATCTGAATCATGTATGTAAATTGCTTAAGCAAACCTAATTCTCTAGTGATAATCTACGTTCCGGAAGGTTTTTTGTCTCACCGATCCATGATCGGCAGAGTTTTGCTTCAACCTAACCCCAAAACCGGAATGGATTTTGTCATTAGAATCTTAGGGGAATCCTATTGTGCTTTGAGTCTATGTAAAATTAATTTGGAAATAATTCTAACTATTCGGTTAGGTTATTACAAATTGCTTGATCTGCTAGATTATATTTGTGTTGCAAAACTGGGTGGTCTATGAGGGTCTATGTCAAATGGGTTTTTCCCCTTGAGATGTAAAAATGTAAAAATCATGATGTAAAGTGTCTTGAGGGTTAGAAAATGTTTTATCCTATCATAGGTCCTAGGTCCTAGGTGATATTTCCAAAGGCTAAGTTCGAGGGTCCAATAAAAAAAATTAAAAAAAATTAATTTTTAAATAATAAAATAAAATAATAAAATAATAATAAGTCAAAGTTTTGAGGAAATAAATGCAAGATTATAATTTTTTAATATATTAAAATGCATTTAAAATTTCGACGGATGAGATTAAAAGAGATTTTGATCCTCATCGACGGTCTAGATCATTTTGACATGGATCACTCGAACTAGCCGTTGGAAAATTTTCCTTTAAATAGGGTGTCAGGGGTCATTTGAGATCATTCGATCTGTGAGTCTTGTGTTAAAGAAAGACTTTGGGGTTGAAATCTTGCTGGTATTACTCTTCTGGAAATATTGTAAGATGTTTTATTTCTGTGCATGATCTTAATTTCAACCATTGATAATAGCTTGATGAAGAGTGATTTTAAACATAGGTATCTTGTTTAGTCATTAAGGTTTCAATGGTAGTAGAATTTCTGAATGTGATGCCAGGTATCTCCATTAAATTTGGATTTTAGTATTGTTTTCTCCATCTTTGTTGATGGCTAAAGTAAGTTGTGCAGGAAAATCTAGATTTCGAATATCAACGGGCGTTTGGGGAAGTTCTTGGCTGAACCAACCAACTCCCAAGAAACACTTTTTTGAAGAGCCCAACCAGTTTTGATCCCGGGTTTATCATTTAAATTTCTCTTCTGAATGCATGAGGGGTTTTCTGAAGCATCTCATAGTAAATTTAAAGTTTTGAAATATTTATGGGGATTATTGACAAATCTGGCTGCTTAGAGTCGTTAGTTTGTGAATGCTGTAATTATTTAGTTAAATTTTGGGTTCTATCCTTGCATATTTTGCTTCTAGGTTTTCTGTTTTTTGCACGTTGCGGGAAGAGATTCTTGTTCCTCACACGTAGCTCATTTCCCTCACGTACCTCCTTCCTTTGCGTCTCTTTTCTCGATTTGCCACCGTCCTGCCCACACCAATCCTCATGCAGCTCCTCTGTTACTGCACCCGCAGTCACCCACGTAGCAGCCATCCCTTCAAGCTCGAGCTGCCTGTCCGCTGCTTGCTCCCATCTCAGCCTTTTCCCTCAGCGTTTACCAAGCCTGCGATCCATTTATTCTTCACGCTGCCATTCTTAACCATTTCCACCCTGCGACGTCCCTCCATCGAGCCCTCTCCGCCTCCATCCTGAGCTCCTCACGCTGCCATACCTGCGATATTTCCATGCTCAATTTGTCGAGTTTTCACCTGCAAAAAAACCAACACGATAATTTGACTTTCATTCAATTTTGTTACTTTAACTTAGGCGCTTTGATGTATGTTTTAGATTTTAGTTTAGATTGTTATTTTTGTTTTAGTTTATATATGTTTGCCTTTTAGTTATGTTTCAAAAAAGAGAAATTTTAAATTTTTGTTTTCACATAAAGGTTTAAGTTTTAGATTTTAATTTAGATTTGATTTGATTTTTTCTATGATTTTTTAATTTAAATTAAAAAAATTCATAAAAAGGTTTAAGTTTTTAATGTTTTGGGTTCCGTTTTTTTGTTATTTTAGATTTGTTTTTTGTTTAATTCACTTTAATAAAAACATTTAAAAAATATAAAAAAAATCCCAAAAAACATAAAAAGTTAATCCTTAGGCTTTTCTTTAGAATTTTGTTTAGATTTTTAGATTGTAGTTTTGTTTTAATTTTAGAATTTTATAAAAAAAAATAAAAAATATTATTATTATTATTATTTTTTGAAAAAGATTAATCAAAAACACAAAAATTCATTTGTGTGTCTTTTGTGGCATTTATGTTCCACTTCTCTATGGTATGCTTAAATGTTTATTTAAAGATTAACTATTGAAAAGTGGTGAATCATTTTGTGAACTGGTCAACATTTAAATTTTATGGTCATTTAAAGCATTTGATCTTTTTAAGTTTAATTGCTGGAACATTGTTAAAGCATTGTGCATTTATTGAATATCTTTCATTGCTTGGGTTATTTGATGGTAAATGATTGTTAATCTTGGAATTACAAATTTCATATTTTTTGCAGCAGTTGATAAACAATTATTTAATCATTAACTCCAGAAGGCACTGGTACTAAGCATAACAAGATCTAGTCAAGTTTTAAAATCAATCAAGTGCTTGTTTCCCTCGCTGTGTCTCCCAACCCAATTGGTTCCCAGTTGGTCTTCTTTTATCTCAAAGGGTTTACCCCCTTAGCCTAGAGAGATGGCTTAAACGGATAGATCGGGGATCAGGGTGACAGTACCCGGTCTGAGCATTGTCGCGGTACTTCGACATTCTGTGCAACAACAAGCCCAAAAGGAGATTCCATATCGAAGATCCTAAAAGTCCCCATAATGAGATAATATGTGAACAACCTATCCTTGGGAATCATGCTATTTTATCTAATTCAATCATTCCCATAGAGGTCAAGATTGATAAAAAAGAGGGTGACTTAAAAAATAAAGTTTGGCATTTTTACTTTGATGGTGTAGCATCTAGGCATGGTAAAGGTGCAAGAATTGTCTTGAAATCTCCCCTTGGTCATTTTTTTCAAATTTGCTTATTGATTAGAATTTGAAGCAACCAGTGATGTGGCTGAATATGAAGCCATGTTGTTGGGTTTTGAAATGGCAAAAACTTGAAAGTCAAATTGCTGAGTAGGGTGATTCAGATTTAGTTATCATGCAAATAAAAAATAAATTTACATGTAAAAATCAAAGACTAAGAAATTATAGCAATGTTGTGTGGGATACATTGGAGTATTTTGATGCCATCAACCTTGAAGTTATCCCAAGAGATCAAAATTGCTTAGTTGATGAATTCACTGTTGTTGCTTCTACCGTGTAGTTGTTTGATAAATTAATTGAAGTTAAAACTAAGACGGATATCATTTTTAAACCTTCTATCCTAGATGAATTTGAACATGGGCATGCCTTACTCACTTTCTAAATAATTTGGATAAGTTTAAAGGTTTTTAGGTAAATTTTGCGGAAGATGGATCCAAACGGCTTAATTTTTAGAGAGGGAAGTGTGCTACCATATGCACGATTGTACATGGCATATTTGAAAAGCAACCTACAGATTTGCCTGAATTTCCCTGAAAGCAAGCAAATGCTCAGCGTGCGCTACATTGAACGCATCTGATGCCATGGGGCATCCTTTGTATTGTATTCCTAACCCTACACCCTTTTATTTTAGTATTTTATTTTGTAGGTAGATTTATGTTTTTCATGTTATTAGGATAGTTAATAAATGAAGAGCTTATATCTTTCCTGTGCTTAATATTATATGATGATTTTTGGATGGACACTACTTATGTTATCTTGTGTGTTGCATGGATGCAAATTCTGGATTCTCACATTCCTCCTGTGCAGCAACGTGTCCCCAAGTAGAGTCAGATGTTGACCACTACGTGTCAACGACCCATAGCAGTACACCCCATTTTTTCGCAAAAGGGATGGCCCCTGACCGATTTGTCCATGCTGTCCAGTTATCATCATCAGCCTGATCATCATGTTATAATGTAAACCCATTCTGCATGTATATGTTGTAAATAATCTCAACAAAACTGTGTCATGTATATAACAACCCAAGTAAACCTACCTTTCTAGTGACTATCTCCATTCTGGCAGGTTTTTTGTCTCATTGATCGATTTTCGGATGGTCGGCTGAGTTTTCCCCTCTAGTCTTACCCCAAAGATGGAATGGATTTTGTCGTTAGGATCTTAGGCGAGTCTTAGTGTTCTAGATCGAATCTATGTAAAAGTAATTTGGGAATAATCCTAATTATTTGGTTAGGTTATTTTATTATAAATTGCTTAGTTTGCTGGATTATATTTGTGTCGCAGAAATGGGTAGTTTTTGAGGGTCTATTACGAATGGGTTTTCACCCTTATGATGTAAAAAATATGAAAATCATGATGTAAAGTGTCTTGAGGGTTGGAAAAATAATTTATCCCCTCATAGGTTAATTAAGTAAATTTTATGGCCAAAAAATTAATTAAAATTCTAAGCCAGAAAAGTAATTAATTTTAGGTCCTAGGTAAATTTAAATTCTCCAAAGGCAAAAATTCGTCGGTCCTAAAAACTTAAATTTCAAAAGGTCCCGAGACTAAGGTAAATTAATTATTTTGTTTTAAACCTTTGATCCATGAGGATTAAGTCAAAGTCAAATTTTGGGGAAATTAACTCAAAAAGTCTATTTTTGAGTTAATTGAAACACATTTAATTAAAAATTTCGAATTTCCCAAATATTTAAATATTTCGATGGATGAGATTAAAAGAAATTTTAATTTTCATCAACGGTCGAGATTGCTTTGACGAGGATCACTTGAACTAGCCGTTGGAGGATTTATCTTTAAATAGGAAGTCATTTGTCAGTCGATCCATCCGATCTCTGGGTCGTGTGCTTAACAAGAAGCTTTGGTGTAATTTTTTTCTGGACAATAAAGAAAGACTTTGGGTTTAAATTCTGTTGGTGTTACTCTTCATGGGAATACTGTAATATGTGTCGTTTTCATGCATAATTTTTTCCAAAGCCATTGATGATAGCTTTTGAAAAGTGATTTGAGTACAAGTATCTTGCTCAGTTGCTGGGGTTTGAATAATAATTTAAATTTTGAGCGTAATAGCAAGTATCTCTATTTGTCTAAATTTTATTATTATTTTCTCGCTCTATTTTTAATGGCTGGATTGAGTTTTGCAGGAAAATCTTGATTTAGATCCTCGGGCGTTAGGGGAAGTTTTCAGTTGGACTAGCGAACTCCCGATCTGTATTTCCTGAAAAGCCCTGCTAAATTAACTCCGGGCTTATCATAAGATTTGTTGGTGATACACAAAGGGTTTCGAGTTAGCACCTCCTTAAAAATTTAAAAATTTAATTTTTTATGCGGCATAATGATAGATCTGGCTACTTAAAGCCTTCAACTTGTAATTATTGTAATTTAGCTGTTTTTTTTTTTTAATCTTATCATTGTATATCTCGTTTCTGGGTGTTTCGTTTTTGTTATTTCAGGTACAAATCTGAAGGAAAATTTCTGTTTGAAGCTAGATCTAGGGTTTGGAGGGTAAGATTTGGCCTCAATATCATTCTACAGAGATATTATTCAAATTTTTGTGGTCCAAGGGTTTTAAAATTCTTAGATCTGGAAATTTTTGAAAGGGTTTCAGGGATCAATCTAAAGCAAAGGGATACATTATTTTAAATCAAAATTTTTAGATTTTTTTTTTTGAGTTTCTGTTCTACCATTTATCTGTTGACTAGGTTTTTCGATTCTTTGCAAATTTCAATTTTTTTTTTTAGAAAACCCTTATCCCTCCATTATCCCAACCTTCATCTTCCTCTGCTGCTTGAGGTTTTCCAACTCTCTGCTGTAAATTTCGAATCTGCTGTTCCTCATCTTCGACCTCCGAATCCCCTTGTTTTGCTGACATACCCCTGCTACCCGAGTTCGCTCCTCTTGTTCGTAAGCAGTCCTCGACGTAGATGCCCTCATCCTACAAACTTGCACCTCCGAACTCGCAGTCCCTGCCATCCGCACTTGCAAGACCTGTCCGCTGCAAACTCGAGCTCATTGACCTGCAGCCTCCTCCCGCCACTTCTCCACTTTACCCGCGACTTCCTCTCTTCCTAACCCGCGACTCCTTCCTCCCTCAACCCAGCTCGCTAACCTGCGTCTCTTTCTCAGTGAGCTCCTCCCTTCCGCTACCCACAATCTTCATCTCCTTCTCTCTGCGTAAGCTCCTCCCTTCCCTGTCTTCCTTCCTCTTCGCATCCCCTTTTCCCTCTTGCTGTCAACCTGCAGCGCCTCGTTGGCTTATCCTCGGCCTCCTCTCCTCATTGTTGCTATCGACTTCAACTTCCCTTTTTTTAATTGCTTTATTGCTGGTTATGCGGTAGGGTTTAGTTCTTTTCCTTTTTGAATTTTTTTTGTTTTTGTTTTTGTTTTTGGTTAGATTTAGATTTATTTTAAATGCAAATTTTTGTTTTGGTTTTGGTTTCTCCATTTCCTTTTTATTTTGTTATTTTTATTATTTTTTTATATGACTTTAGTTTTGTGTTGATTCTTCTTCTTTTTATTTTAATTTTGTTTCATAAACAAAAAATTAAAACATTCAAAAACATTAAAAAATCTAAATTTTTTTAAAATTGTTTGGTACCTTTAGAATTGCTAAGGAATTAAATCAGAAGGATAATTTGTGCCCTTACATTTAAATTTCTTTAATTTTTATGTAGCTTATGACCCATAAAAATTTAAATTTAACTAAGTTCTTTTGATTTTTGTTTTTCGGTCATACTAAAAAACATTTGCCACATTAAACTTTGCTTCATAAGCTTTAGCACATTAAAAATTTACCTAAGGGATTATTAAATTCTAATAGAAAGTTCCTAGGTGTCTTTTGTGTGTCAAGTGTAAAATTTTATATTTTGTGGTAGTGATTTCTCTATTGTCAAGTGCGATTAATATTTTAAAATCATTGAATATAGGAGAAAGATAAATTCTTCTAGATTTGCGGTCATTGAAGAAAATTATTTTAAAATGTAGAATCACTGCTTAGTACTTAATTTTCATAATTCTTCATGGGATTTAATTGCTAGAAAATTTGCATGATAAAGTTTCGGGCATTTACGTTTAATCGTTCATGATCGTCACTTTTGCCACATGTATAAATTGCTCTGGGTAATTTGTTTTTATTTAGTCTATGGTTAATTGAATATAGGGCACTGGTCTAAAATCATTTATCTTGTGGTTGTGTCTTATTTGTATTAATTGTTTGATCTATCCATCTCAGTTAACCAAGTCTTGTTCTATATTCTACAAGTTGTTCATCCTTAAGTCTCCTAGAGCCTGTGTTCTACAGGCTATTCTCATTCATTTACCCCTAGGGACTACCCCCTTTGACTTGTCTAAGAGAGTGTCTAAACGAGTGAGCAAGGATTAGAGTGACAACCTTTACTCTGAGCATTGTCGCGGGCCTAGACACTTTGTGCGACAACACTATGCATTATAGATGAGCCTTAATAGTGAAGATCTATCCCTTTGTATTACTTCTCATTAGGTTCTCCCACTTCTTTTCACTTCTTTCCCCCTTTTCTTGAGAGTCTCCTAACCACCAAAGGTTTCTTAAAAAGATTGTTTGTCCAGTTTCTGTATCTAGAATATATTTTGTTAGGTATCTACTATCTCCATCTTAATGGCAACATGAAACTTTAAAATATCATATAGCCTATGTTACCGGATCCATGGGGTCTTGATGTCGGATTCGTGGATCCGCGTTTTGGATACAGATCCACCTAGATCCACGTAAGATCCACCACATAAATAGATCTGTCAAACTCGGAAATGGATCTTGTTGACCACTACATGTCAACTTCCCATAGCAGTACACCCCCTTTTCTTCGCAAAAGGGATAGCGCTTGATTGACGTGTCCGTGCCATTCGACAATCATCGTCGACTTGATCAATTTATGTTGTAAACCCAATCTGCATGTGTGAATTGTAAATAATCTTAGCAAAGTTGAGTCATGTATGTAAATTGCCTAGGTGGACTTAATTTTCTAGTGATAATCTACGTTCCGGAAGGTTTTTTGTCTCATCGATCCATGATCGGCAGAGTTTTCCTTCAGCCTAACCCCAAAGTCGGAATGAATTTTGTCTTTAGAATCCTAGGAGAATCCTAGTATGTTGATCTGCTAGATTATAGTTGTGTCGCAGAACTGGGTGGTTTATGAGGGTCTATGTCAAATGGGTTCTCCCCTTTGAGATGTAAATTTGTAAAAGTCATGATGTAAAGTGTCTTGAGGGTTAGAAAATGTTTTAATCCCCTCATAAGTCCTAAGTCCTAGGTCCTAGGTGATTTTTCCAAAGGCTAAGTTCGAGGATCCATTTAAAAATAAATTAAAAAATTAAAAATTAAAAAATTGAAAAATTAAAAAATAATAATAATAATAATAAATAAAAATAATAAAATAATAAAATAAAGTAAAAACCTAAAAATAATAAAATAATAATATTTTTGAGTAAATAAATGCAGAATTTCAATTTTTTAATGCATTAAAAATTCGATGGATGAGATTAAGAGATATCTTGATCCTCATCGACGGTCGAGATCATTTTGACATGGATCACTCGAACTAGCTGTTGGGAATTTTTCCTTTAAATACGGTGCTAGGGGTCATTTGAGATCAGATTCGATGTGTGAGTCTTGTGCTGAAGAAACTCTCTTGTAAACTTTTCTGGTGCTAATAAAGAAAGACTTTGGGGTTGAAATCTTGATGGTGTTACTCTCTGGAAGTGCTGTGAGCTATTTTATTTTCTGCATATTTTAATTCTTAGCCATTAGTAACAACTTATTAAAGAGTATTGTTGAGCACAGGTATCTTGTTCACTTGCTAGTGTTTGAACGGTATTAGAATTTATGAAGTAATGGCAGGTATCTCCATTGCTTTTGAGATCTAGCACTGTTTTTTCTCTCTTTATTGATGGTTGAAGTGAGCTGTGCAGGAAACCCTTATTGAAGAAGATCAGTGGGCGTTTGGGGAAGTTCTCGGCTGAACCAGCCAACTCCCGCAAGCATTCTCTTGCAGAGCCCAGCCAGTTTCGATCCTGGGTTTATTATTTAAGTTTGTTTTCTGAATTGCATGAGAGATTTCTAAAGCATTTCATAGCAAATCTGAAGTTCTGAAAATATTATTGATGATAACTGACAAATCTGGCTGTTGTAGAGCTATAATTTTGTAATTTTGGACCAGTTTGCAGGGTTTTAGTTTTAATATTTGCATATATTCTCCGGGTGCTTGTTTTCCCATTGCAGGTTGCAGGTCTGATAAAAATTTCTTTTGCGTGAAGCCAGATTTGGCCCTAGAAAATAGCTTTTGCAAGGGTGTTTGTCTCAGATCTGGAGAAATTTTGAGGTCTCTGGAAAATTTCGTGTGTCCTTGCGGTGTGTACTATACCCCTCACCCTCCTCACTGTACGCCATCATCAGTTGCTGTTCTACAAACGTGCCGAATCTACCAGCAAACCTCTGTCTTCACCTACACGCAGTCATCCCTACAGCACACATCAAATTCTTGGTTTACTTGCAACGTTGGTTTTTCAAACGCCCCTCACGCTATCTATCTCATGCTACCCCAATCCCTGCGTGCTGCCTTCTCATCGCTCAATCTCCTCAAACCTTGCCGCCATTACACCTGCAGCAAACAGAGAAACCAGTGCTCCCTGCGTTGATTTCTTTGGGGCTCCACGCACCTGCAACTTATCCACATGCTGCTCCAGTTACTGAAGAACTCACCCTGCAAACGCACAACTGCAGATCGATTTCAAATGCGCTTTCCTTTTGGATGTCACCTGTACACAAAGCAATCTAATTTTTTTTTTTTATAGCACGGGCCAGGTAAATTTTTGGTGAACTGTTATACGTAAGTCTTTTCTCTGCCTGTGTATGAAGAAATCGTTTTTGGTTTCAGCGTAAGTGCGATTAGAGAACTTTAGACATTAGTTTTATTACATTCAGATTATAGTTTAGGGTTTAGCATAAGTCTTTTTCTTTTAATTTAATTTGTTTAGGCTTTATAAAAAATTAAATTCGATTTTCATTTTTATTTTTAGTTTTTTAGGTTTTGTTCAGTCTTCATGCATTAGATCATTTTAGAGTTACATTATTTCTAGATTTATATTCATAAAAAAATTCGTTAACTTTAGTTAGGGTTTAGGTTTATATTTTGTTTAATTTTTTTTTTTTTTTTAGATTTAAAAAACTTTAGATTTAGATTTAAATCATTTAGTCTTAGATTAGGTTAAATTTTTTTTTTTTTTTTTTAGTTTTAAGTTTAAAGCTTTAAAAAACATTTTTTTTTTTTTTAAATTTTAAAATCATAAAATTATAAAAAGGGAGTTTCTTTTCTTTTAAAGTGTAGATTTAGATTTTTAAGTTTCATTTAGTTTTAATTTGTGTTTTAAATTTTTGTCTGAAAAACTTAAAAATATTGTGGAAATTTTTTGCCAGATTCAGTGTTAGCTCAGAGATTTATCACACTTTATTTTTTCCTGCTGAGATTAAAATTTTGATGTGGAATTAATGTTTATCATTTTTATGTGATTTAGCATGCTTGAATGATCATGAATGTGATATCTGGTTAGCGTTTAAAATTACATGGTTGTGTATCGATCTTTATCTTTCGAAGTTTTAAATTGCTGGAGTATCATTTAAGCATTTTCTCGCATCTGATAAAATTTAATCTTTGTTTGAGTTATTTGATGATAAATGATTGCTCTACATGGTTTACATTTCTGCAACATTTAGTAAGTAATCATTTAAACATTAACCCCATAAGGCACTGGTCTATTAAATTAATAAAATCTATTTAGTGCTGGTTTCCTTTCGTGTCTCCCAAACCAACTGATTCATAGTTGGTCATCCATTTTCCTATAGGGTCTACCCCCCTTAGCCGCGGGAGACAGGCTTAAACAGAGAGATCGGGGATTAGGGTGACAGCCCCCGGTCTGAGCGTTGTCGTGACAATCTGTGCGACAATAGATCCCATGATATTGGAATGGATCATGTGCCAACTAGCTCTCACGCATTGGATCCCAAGCAAATAACATTAGAGATTTTGGTTTATTTTTATTATTTTTTTAACGATATTTGCCATCTATTTGAAACCCCGAAAGACAAATATTCTATTTAGATTTTTAGTTAGATTACTTATTAGTAATCTATAGGTTGTATAGTGTTATAAGTTATTAATTACGTATAGGCTGTGTAGCACATAATGATGCCACTACTAAGAAAGGTCTGACACGTCAAGATTTTAATTTTTCAATTTTTGATAATGCTAACAAGAAAGCTTTGAGACAATACATAGATAATAATATATAGTGTACAAAGGATGGTTGTGTCATTAATAATTTAATTAGATCAATCCCATCCAACTCTAGGTGAAGAGTCCTCTTAGAACAATATGATACATAGACTATAGCATGTTCTCAAACAATGTACAATATTCATTTACCACTGTAACTAGATGGGAATTTTTAGATTTTAAGGCAAATGTCAAGGAAGATGACAGGTTGATCAAGATGTAGAGTTGAAATATTCAATTGATGAGCATATAGAGCCATTTTTTGACATGTAGTTAGACCTACTGTACATCATCATATCAATAGAGTGATCATTGATGAGACACTCAATTTTGTATTAACAGTTATCCTTTATGTATAAAGCATGTTGCATTTCAATCTTCAGATTTATGAATTAACTAATGATTTCAGTTCTAATGTTGTCATTCATGAATGGTTTTGATTTTAAACTTTGAATATGTTTTTTAAAATTAAAAAAAATATTAGCGTATTTTGTATACATGCATTTCCCCACCGTATTAGGATCCTGGCTTTTCAAAAATATGATGGATTGGTTTCCATATCCGAATCCTGATGTGTATCCATTTCCGGTTCCTGGTAACATAGCATATAGCCTATCAACTACTGAAGATTGAGTGCAACATAGATAATGATAAATGGAGATGGACGGAGATTTACAATGCAAAGTTGTGTATCCAAAATAGGTTATAGTTAATGCAAGTAGTGTAGGTAGTTTTATAGAATTTTTTCAGTTATCATTTCCCTATTTTCAATAAAGAAATAGTTCACTATTAATGCAACGTATTTAATACCACTTTGCAGAATCTCTTTAGTGCAATCTAGCAAAAACAGTTTCGGTTAATTATGTTGGATTTGAAGAATATGCAATTATCTAGGAAGTTTAAGGTGTTCTTTAGTCAGAAAATTGCACATCTTTTAATGTTCAATGTTTCTTGTACTTGATAATTCCAAAGCTATTTAGGGTTGCTAAAAATGAAGAGCAATTCCATTTGTTTTTTTGATTTGATTTCAGAGTTGAAGTCCTCTTATCATTTTCTAATGGGATAACATGCCCTATTTCAACTATATAGTATATACTGAAGTGAACACCATAGAAATTAAGAAATAAACGGAAACTACATGATAAGTAGGTTATTTATTCTCTGAAAATCATCATACTCATTGACGACTAACAAATCTTTTGGCCTTGTCCATTCATCCAAACAGATCAAGAATGTTTTCTGGAAGGTGTCATACAATATGAGGGCATAAAATGCTTTGATCCGGTGGTGGCTGAAAAGCATTTTCTTGAGTGCCTTGAGGGGGTGCTGGCAAAATTACATAGTGCTGTAAGTTTAAGATGCAACATTACATAGTGCCATAATTGATAGGAAAGGCGGGCTCAACATTTACAATTGAATTTATGTACTTTCTTCTTGTAGTGTCAACAAAGACAAAAATCTCTCCATCAGCATGTGTAGACAAATCCTATCTGTAAACTAATCTATAAAGAACCTTTTGTATAATGGGTATTTTCTAGAACCTTGTAGTGATAACATATGTATTTGTAGAAAATGAATTTATGTTCTTACATGAAATACTTACTAGGTCCGGGGCATCAACTCTGCTTCTTTGGCAGTGTGGACATGGTGGTTTTAAACTTCCTACATCAAATGAACAAGCGCAAGTTGATACAAAGTCTGTAGATGCATGGTTGCCACAATCAAAGTAAGTGTATCAGCACTTTAATTCGAGATATCTGAATACACTTTTCTTTCATATTGATTTTTTGTCAAAACTTTATTGATTAAATCTGAAATATGTTTGGAATCAATTTTTGTTATTGTATTGGTTTCTTATATATCTTTTCTTTTTATTGCTTTTCCTATTGAAAAGTATTTCTTATTTTACAATGAAACATAAGGTATTCAGATTAATTTCGAATTAGTGAGCTAATTGCCCATGATAACATCCTTGCCCTAGATATGGAAAGGCAAAAATGTTCTCCTTAGCTCCAACTTCTAGTGAGACTAACTTTTTTTTTGTAAACTTGGTAGTACTTTCGTTATTTATATTAACTGGCCAAAATCAGGTTTTTCCATTTGTTCCAGGTGGCCTCAACCTGCCCGTAGGAAACCAAGTTGGCCACCTGTCAACGTTAAAAGCTGTCCAAAATTTGTATAAGTCTTTCTCTATCAACCTAACAACATTATCTATATTATCTGTACTGCAAATCAACTTTGAAAAGTAAAAGCTATTTGTCATGAAACAGAAACAAAATTTATCTGGATCACAGTTTTACTCCTCGTCTGAGGAAATCACGGGGGTTGGGGCTTTGGCACTGGAACCCAACATCTCGCTTCTCTTCATATCCTGCAGAGTTTGTTCAATCCTTCCCAGTGCTAGGTTGTTTCGATAAGTTTGTATCTGGATTGCCGCTATCTCCCTGAGTAGCTCTGCTCTGATGGGATCTTTCTCTTTGGTGTCCTCCTATGCCTCCGGACCTTTGCTTGCTGCCTGTTCTTTGTTGAGAGTCATGGCCTGGGCCACAACATTCTTCATGACCCAGTATTGCTGGATCGTTTGTCTGAAGAGTGTGTGCCATCCGCGGGTGTTGCCCGGGTCTTGAACCATGTCTTCCCATTCTTCCATGGGAATGTCTTGGTTGGTAATACTGTCATTTAATTCTCGCTCCCAACCAGCTATTTGGGCTCTGACCTTAGGTGGATTCCCTACCATGTACGCGTCAATGAGGGTCTTCATATGCTCACGTCCTGTCTTTCTCCCTCTCTTATGTTGTTCTCTGCTGGAGCTTCCCACCCCCTGGCTTTCTTTTTACCTGTATCTCTATTGCCCTTCTTGGTCGCTTCTTTTCCATCTCTTCCCATTCTGTCATTGTCGCTGTTGCTGTTGGCTTCTCCTCGTTTGCTTGCCTTCACATTGTACTGGATGCAGATTATGATTAAACCTATAACATAACCATGAAAAGTATCAGTATTCAGTTGGTATAACACCCAATCAATTTTACAATTAATTGATCCATGTTTAGTGTCCCTCTCAAGACCAGACGGCCTGAGATTTCTTAGAATTCCCTTCAGCTTTCCCCCTGCCATCTCTTGGTTTTTCTCTTTGCTGGCCCTCACTTCTTCTTTCCTTCGGTTAGTCTCGCTTTGTCGGCCATCGCCCGGAAGGTTCGACAAAGACATCCTCATGGGGACGCCACTAGGGGGACTGTATTTCTGTTCTGGACACCACGGGGAAGTTTAACCATAGAAATCCTATCGGGGGAACTAAACGGAAGGACCATGGCCCTGTTCTGCACTGCACCAGGTAATTTCATTCCCTTCTCGCTCTTCTCTACATTCTTTGTTCTAATTGAAACTCTAGTTTTCCTCTCGTTATTGCTCAAGAAATTCCAGGTAGGTTTCTCAGGGGCCGTGGTATCTCGTGTCTCATCTCCTGAGGTCTCCTTGGTGGATTCCTCTCTATTCCAGATACTTACGACATCTCCTCCGAGCCTCAGGCGCCACTTGGCTAGAGCGAGATTCCTCAGACCAACTTCCTTCCCCGAATTTCTCCTTTCTCTCCGTGCACTTTCTTTAGAGCCAGAGTTTTGATTATTTCTTCTCTCATTCTTTTATCTACATTCTCAACCCAGCTAGTGTTCCAAGAGTTCCTGGTTTCGACTCTTACAGAGTCCATACCTTTCCCGGTCTCCTTCCCTAAGACTATAGAATTTGGCATCACTATACTTCTGAGGTTTAGGGACAGGAGAAGAACATATCGTCTACTAGAGTTGGCGCCACTGCTTTCCCCGGGTTGCGTCGTCGTCCTTCTACCACCTTTCTCTGCTTCTGCTTGTTGGAAATATTGAGAGGGGGGGTGAATCAGTATTTCTTTTCAATTGTTACTTTTACCAGTTAGATCACTTATATTTAGAACACAAAATAAACAATAGGAATAAATGATTTTATTAATATAATATTTACAATGAATCAAGTACAATGTATATAGGGCTCCAACCCTAGATGAAGACACCGATCTTCAAACTCTCAGGCTCCAACCTGTTGCCAAGCACCAACTTGGACTTCCAAGGCTCCAACCTTGTCAATTCTGAGGCACCAACCTCAAGGGCTCCAATCCTATATTTGGTATAGGCTCCGACCTGGTTTCTTGAGGACTCTGATCCTCTAGGGCTCCAACCCTATCTTATCCAAGGCACCAACCTTGAGTTTAGGAGCACCAACTCCAAAGACACCAATCTTATATTTGCCAAGCACCAACTTGGACTTTCCAAGGCACCAACCTTGTCAATTCTGAGGCACCAACCCCAAGGGCTCCAACCCTATAGCTTCACTTTGTCAAGGTATGTTTGGTTGTACTTCATGGCTCCCCAAGTCTTCTTCACCGAGCCCTGTCAATCTTCAGCTTCACTGTAGTCTCCACGCTACATCATCAATGACACCCTTGTTAATTAGAAGGTATCGCCACCGCACTTCATTGTACCCAAGCAAAGTCTCCAAATCACCTCATGATGTCTTCAATGCATCATGGTGTTCAAGGGTGCCTTAACAATGCTCTCAAATATCTCCTTGATAGGTTTACTCCAAGTCCTGCCTTAATATAACACAAGGACTGCTTCAGAAATCTCAAAAGTCTGAGGTCAAATGGTGTATCAAGGCTTTCCACAAGAGCTCAAGATGACCACTGGAAATAACCCACAGAAGACTGAATTCAGGGACAAGTTTACAGGCCCGAGCTTCTAATGCTGCAACAGAGGTTTTGTTATAAACTTGAGGTTCAGGAAATGATATATTTCATGCCTTCAAAAGATGACTGCTTGTTGTTCCAAGTATGTCCAAGCTACAGAAGTAACATATTGCTGCAGCAGTCAATAGTCACAGTGACCTTGTCACAGTATTTAATTACATCAAGGAGGTCTGATCCACCAATAATGACACTGTCCACAGTAAGAAGTATCTGACCTGAGTTCTTCACTATCCAATACACAATTCGAAAAAAGGAACCGAGCTACTGTACCTCAGTCACAGTCGATATTGCTGCAATTGCTACAAAGAAGACACTGTAATTTTCTACAGCCACTGTAGTCACAGTCCAAGGCACTTTTTTGATGATGCAGTCCCGAGTTTAAGAGATCTGTACCTCTGTTTACACAGTACAGCAAGAGATCCAGGGTATTAAGCTTTTTCCAACAAATCTGAGGTATGAAGAGGTCCAAAACAGTGTCACAAACTCAGGTACGAGAGGAGACAACTCTTTGTTAAAGAATATAAGCCCAAATGAAATCAATATTTCTCCTTTAATGCTGTCTGACCATGTGTTCACGAGTTCTGAACTGGTCCTCCCTTTTTCCTCCTTGTTAACCGAAAAATCTGTGTTAGAAATGAGGTCAGATCCATGTATTTATAGTGTTTTTTGCTAGTAAAACCGAAGGGACACGTCTACATAAAGTGGGCCAACATGAATGACAAGTGTAGGTCGGCTAGCCTGCAATTTCACACTTTTTACCTTAAAAATTCATTATCTCATCAACTGCTGGGAGTTTCGGGGCAAGTAAGGGCTCATTGGAAAGAGGAAAAATCCCTCTTTAAGATGGTCTAGGTCCCATTGAGAAAAGATGCCTCTAAGTTGGCAAAAATTATTTTTCTTCGTGACTGTCCTTAAATTGTATGCATAAAAAGTTTAGGACAGCATGAGTAATGTTTGGGACAGCAGGTTCTTCTTTGTTATCAATGTATGAGTGTGTCATCATATAGGAGTGTTGCATTTATGTCATCATGAGTGTATGCAATAATGAGTGTATCATCTCGTGTCATCATATAATGGTGCAGTGATATGTTGTAGCCAGTTTCATTAGGAAAGTCTCTTTCAATCATCAGTCACGTCATCACTTAGTCTCCCAACCCTCATCAAGCACCATCATTAAGTGTGGACATATAAGAGTATACAATCATCACAAGTATGGCTTCTTTAAGTGTAATTCTTCACATCAAGGGCTTGTACCTAGGGACTAGATCACCAACCAGACACTTGGCAACTTCTTAGGGCAAGACATCATCATTTGGAACCAGGGTTCTCAAGAGTATTGACACCTCAGTCAATGCCATATTGACATCAATGACAACCTAGATTAACAATCTCCCCTTTTGTCATTGATGACAATATTCTTGCCCTTCCAACATTCTCTCCCCCTTTGACATCAATGGAAAACGGGGTGCCCAAGAACTCCCCCTGTCAAGCTACTCCTTTTCTTCAGGACTAGTAGTTCTTCATAGTTATGTTACTCCCCATGTCATGGTGCTCTTCCTTCTGGCAATGTGGTCCATGATATGTTTGCATTTCTTCATGTGGTCAACCAACTCCCCCTATCTGTACCACCTCCTCTAGCTCATGAAAGATTACGTGCTTAGTGATCAAGTGGAAGAGATCTTCAATAGTAGTTCATGGATGAACAAGGGATCATGTTCTTCAATGGAAATGCTTCCGAGAGACGATCTATCAAAGGATGATTGTCCATGTGGCTCATCAAGGATTTCATAGTGCCCATTCACGGATAGCTTCTGCAAGAATGCCTAATCATCATAAGCTCCCCCTAACTGTATGCATGATCTTCCTTTTGGCAGAGTTTCCCCATCAAATGCTTAGATTGTCGAATATCGGGTCAACAACATGTGTTGTTGGCTGGAGAGTTTAGGATATTTTCGGATTGTATTTGCTTCCTTCTCCATACTTGTGTAACTTTCTTCTCTGGCATGGTTCTAGCTTGTGTAGGAGCCCAAGTCAAGTTACAATCACGTGCCATATGACCAATGTTATGACACTTGAAGCATTCTATGTTGTTCATGAATAAGAATTCATGATTTCTTGCAAAATTGCTTCTCGAAGATTGACGGGGACCATAATATTTATCTTTGTGATATGCCCTACAATCTTTTGCCATGTGTCCAAAGTTTGTACAAGCATAACAATAACCAAGAAATAAACTTTGGTACCTGGGATATGGATATTTCCTTGATGTATTTTTGAAGCCTTTCTGCCTTGGGATTCCTTGATAATATTCATTGCCTTTAGTATTCTTGACATCATCTGCAAGTCTTCTTGGAGCGAGATTTCTTCCATTGTTGTCTTTACTCTTCTCCTTGCTTTCGCTGGAATTGGGAGCATCATTATTTCCATCAAACTTCCTCATGTCCTTGTTGTTTGAAGCATTAGGGTTTGCATCATTCTTGCTTGAGGATTCACCTGCATAGCCAAGACCCGATTTATTGAGGGGAGACCTTTGATGAGCAAGGATGTCATCTAGGGTTTGAGAATTTTTCAAGTTCTTATTTAGCAAGTCAACTTCCTTTTTAAGAAAGACAATTTCTTCCTTCATTTCCTTGCATTCTTCTCGTTCTTTGATATAATTATCTCCATTTCTTCCTTCATCTTGGTTTCTTCACATGATTGGGCCTTAAGAGAAGTGATTTCTGATTTTAACTTGGTGATGTCATCATCCTTTTCTTCTAATTGGCATATCATGGTGTTTCTCTCCTTTTTTGCTTCATCAACTTGTCCTTCTATGAATGTCAAAGCTTCCATCACTTTCTCAGCTCCTTGTGCTTGTTTCCTTGCTTCTTCTAGTTGAGATCTAAAGGAGGAGACCTCTTCCTCCTCTTCCTTGTATTGACCAATCTCTACTTCAAGTTTGTTCAAGCTTTTGTGCCTTTGTTCAAGGTGGCTTGACAAGGTATCTTCTCGTTTCTTTGCCTTATCCAATTGATTTGTCATGGATATGACTTCTTCATGATGCTTTCTCTTGTTTTGATGAAATTCTTCCTTAATCTTGGCGAGCTCCTCATCTCTTTCTTGTACTTGAAGCTTGACAAGGTCAACTTCCTTCCTTGTCTTGTCCTGGTCACCAACTTGCACTTTCTTCTTAAGTTCCTCATTTTCCTTTTTCAAATTGTTAATCTCTTCCATGGTAGCCATAAGTTTAGTGAGGAGATCTTCTTCAAAATCTTTTTCATTCTCTTCATCTTCTAGGTCTTCTTTAGCCTTGATTTTATCACTCTTATCTTCACCTTCCTTGATGAGCTCTGGATTTCCTTCTTGTTTTCCATCATTTCTTGACTAGAGATCATTGTCAATGTTCATTTGAGTGAAGATCACGAAGTTTATCCCATATGCCTTTTGCTGACGAACATATTTCAAAATTGGCCTTCATAGAATCAGGTATCCCATTCAAGATTGCTTTCATTGCTCTTGTATTATGTTCCTTGGATTCTTCATCCATTATGCTATCAACAATCACCGATTTCTAGACTTCAATGCCTTGAGTATTTAAGAAATTCCTCATTCTTGCTTCCCATATATGAAAGTTTCCATTGAACAATGGAGCCTTCACAAATTGATTGACTTCAATTTCAGTGGTTGAGGGAGACACATCTTTAGGAGGATTGGAGACTTTCTTCCTTGGCTTCGCCACTTGTGTTCTAATGATCAACCTTCAAGCTATTAGGCTTTGAGTGAAGGCACTGGCTCTGATACCAATTGTTGGAAATACTGGGGGGGTGAATCAGTGTTTCTTTTCAATTGTTACTTTTACCAGTTAGATCACTTATATTTAGAACACAAAATGAACAATAGGAATAAATGCTTTTATTAATATAATATTTACAGTGAATCAAGTACAATGTATATAGGGCTCCAACTCTAGATGAAGACACCGATCTTCAAACTCCTAGGCTCCAACCTGTTAACAAGCACCAACTTGGACTTCCAAGGCTCCAACCTTGTCAATTCTGAGGCACCAACCTCAAGGGCTCCAACCCTATATCTGGTACAGGCTCTGACCTGGTTTCTTGAGGACTCCAATCCTCTAGGGCTCCAACCCTATCTTATCCAAGGCACCAACCTTGAGTTTAGGAGCACCAACTCCAAAGACACCAATCTTATATTTGCCAAGCACCAACTTGGACTTTCCAAGGCACCAACCTTGTCAATTCTGAGGCACCAACCCCAAGGGCTCCAACCTTATAGCTTCACTTTGTCAAGGTATGTTTGGTTGTACTTCACGGCTCCCCAAGTCTTCTTCATCGAGCCCTGTCAATCTTCAGCTTCACTGTAGTCTCCACGCTACATCATCAATGACAACCTTGTTAATTAGAAGGTATCGCCACCACACTTCATTGTACCCAAGCAAAGTCTCCAAATCACCTCATGATGTCTTCAATGCATCATGGTCTTCAAGGGTGCCTTAACAATGCTCTCAAATATCTCCTTAATAGGTTTGCTCCAAGTCCTGCCTTAATATCACACAAGGACTGCTTCACAAATCTCAAAAATCTGAGGTCAAATGGTGTATCAAGGCTTTCCACAAGAGCTCAAGATGACCACTGGAAATAACCCACAGAAGACTGAATTCAGGGACAAGTTTACAGGCCCGAGCTTCTAACGCTGCAACAAAGGTTTTGTTATAAACTTGAGCTTCAAGAAATGATATATTTCATGCCTTCAAAAGATGACTGCTTGTTGTTCCAAGTATGTCCAAGCTACAGGAGTAACTTATTGCTGCAGCAGTCAATAGTCACAGTGTTAATTTTAGGTATGTTCTATGCTTAGAGCAATTTATTTCAATTTTCACAGTTAGCTCAATACCTTTTCCAGATTAGCAATCACATCAACATTAAAGTAAACTGCAGATAGAACATAAACATAAACCGCAGAAGACAAGCCAAGACAAGAGGATACAAGATGTGGCGCTAGCCAGGGACAAACCCTAATGTGGGGAAACCCTTGATCAATTCTTCTTATATGTTCTTGAATAGTTCAACAGAGAGAGAGAGAGATAGTACATTTACAACAGAAGTCAACACTTTGACTTATCTAGATAAGAGCATAGATCATCTCTGAGAAGATGATACATGAGATCAGTTGAAGACATGCTACTTCAACTGATTCTCGAAGGTCACTCCTTCACCTATCGTTGTGCTGCATTTCGTCATCATGCTGCACCTCACCGCGTTGCACCATGCTGCACCCATCATCACTATACTGCATCTCATCACGCTTCATTAATCATGACTGTACCCATCATTGTACTGCATTATGTGCCATTGTTGCACCATGTTGCCATACTGACATATGTGTTGGCTGCACCTTACTTGCTTATTGTCTCTTGCTTGCTTGTTGTCCCTAGCATGCTTGTTGTCCTTAGCATGCTCGCTGTTGCATGCTAGCTGTCCCTTGCATGCTAGCTGCCCCTTGCATGCTAGCTGTAACATTGTACGCTTGGTGTATTTCCTGCTAAGTACCATACAACTATCCCAATGTTAGTTAGTTGTCCCTTGCATGCTGCTCTCCTTCGGAGATAGATGCTCTGGCTGTTCCGATAGTTCCCGACAGTTCCGGCAGTTCTTGCTGTACCCAGCAGTTCCGATAGTGCTCGACAGTTCCGGCTGTTCTGAGCAGTTCTTGGAAGTTCCAACTATTCTGGCGGTTCCCGATAGTTCCGGCTTCTTCCCTCTACGTCAGCTTTCCCAACTGTTCCGGCAGTTCCGGCTTCTGCCCTCTGCATCAACTTTCCCTATTGTTCCGACAATTCCCAGCAGTTTCGGCTTCTGACCTTTCTGTCAGCTTTCCCGGATGTTTCGAATGTCCTGGCTTTTGCCTTTTGTGCCAGCTTTCCTGGCTGTTCCGGTAGTTCCTGGCAGTTCCGACTATTCCTGGCAGTTCTGGCATTCTCGGCTATTCCTGACATTTCTAGCTTCTGCCCTCTGCGTTAGATTTCCCGGAAATTCCGACAGTTCCCAGCAATTTCGGTTGTTCCCGACAGTTCTGGCTTCTGCCCTTTGCGTCTGCTTTCCCGACAGTTCCCGATAGTTCCAACTTCTGCCCTTTGGATTAGGGCAGTGTTATCCCTGAAGATCTCTCCTCCTACTAAAAGCCAAAGACAAGTAGAGAGGAAGAGATCCCAAGTGTGTTGAAATGACTTGAAGGCCACCTCTATTTATACTAAAACGTTGAGCACAAGTGGGGTTTATTTGGTTGCTGGCCGAGCTTGACGAATTGTCCCATAACACAAATAAATTCATATCTCCATGAATACTTATCGGAATCGGATGATCTTTAGATCAATCCTAGACCTCTCGATGAGAGGGATCCAAGAAAAATATCAGCTTCCAGTAATAAGATGACACACATGGAGTTTGGCCCTAGTTGCCAATTTTAACACTCCCTCGAACTCAATCTGCTAATCCATATGTCTGACTGTACTATCTCTGCCATCAGTGCCTTGCATTGCTCTGCTCTGCTGAACCATGAAGAAGAAGAATTGATCGAGAATGTCTCATACCATTCTCTACTGACTCGAAGTCAGTTTCAACTTTCATCTGAAGAGAGTGTGTCACATCACTCTTATTGGCTTGAAGCCAGTTTTTTTTCTAATCCGAAATCAATATCACAAGATGGTGTCTCAAACCACTTATACTGATCCCAGATCAGTTTCATTGATCCCAGATCAATGGAGGTCATCTTAGCATAGGGAGTACGGTAGATACATTGATGCGTCCATCGATAGTACTACTATGGTCCCTAACCCCATTTACCTGCTCATTCATCAGATGAGAGGTACTTCTCATGAGTCCTAGACTGCATGGGTAGGATGCCTTGACAGGAGAACTAATCATCCTGTCCACAGGAGAACAAATCATCCTGCCCCACAGTCGCCACGAGAGAACTAATCATCCCGACCCACAGGAGAACTAATCATCTTGTTTCATAGTTGCCCCGGGAGAACTAATCATCCCGGTCCATAGGAGAACTAATCATCCTATTCCACAGTTGCCACGGGAGAACTAATAGTCCCAGCCCACAGGAGAACTAATCATCTTGATCCACAGTTGCCACGGGAGAACTAATCATCTCGGCCCATAGGAGAACTAATCATCCAGTTCCACAGTGGCCACGGGGTATCACAGGGGAAGGTTGAACCTATCATCCTGTACATAGCGCACCACTAGGGGAGGGTGAGTCGCCCTGTGGTCGTATGTTGCTCCAGTGAGTACCCTAAGCCCCTAGAGCTCCCAGAGCTCAATGCAACATGCAAGACCCTTATAAGAAGGTCTCTCAACAACTCCAAGTCATTCGGGAAAGTCACAGATTCGACCTTTCCCCTGGGCTTTGACAAAATGTCTGCGACCTGTACATCAGTCTCAATGCGATGGAGCCTCCTCGCTCATCGACTTACCATATCCCAGATAAGGCTGTATCTGATGTCTATCTGCTGGAGCAATCATTGAATACAGGATTCCTCAATAATCGAATCCCCGCTCTGGTTGTCACAAAGAATCACAGTGGTATTCATCATGTGTACAAACAGCTCACTTAAGAGCTTTTGCAACCATGCAGCTTCACACGAGTGACGAGATCATACTCGTAGCTATGTATTCGGTCTCAGCAGTGCTTATAGCAACTGACTTCTGCGTCCTGCTCATCTATGATATCGAAGCAGAATCCAAAGAGAACTAGCACTGAGAAGTGATTTAGTGATCCTCCACACTGCCTGCCCAGTCAACATTCGAATAATCATGCAGTTTCATATATCTGGCAGTGTATCTCAATCCAAGAGAGATTGTGCCCCGAAGATATCTTAAAAGATTCTTGGCACCAATCCAGTGAGGCTCAGCCAAATATGAGCTCACCATGCTAACTGCAAAACATATGTCTGGACAGAAGTTCACCAAGAACATCAATGCGAATGAGTTTATGAAACTTAGAGGCATTTCCCAAATCTAGTCCGACATCACTACCATATAACTTTTGGTAGTCATAGGCTTGTAGTTTGTCATTCCACATCCGGAATCCAACTCCCTCTTACTTCTACAAATGAGAGGGTCCGCACCTGTTATAAATAGTTTGTCCTCATAAGGTGCCGGTATGAGAGGTCTATCATCCACAACCTTCGGGTAATGGTTTGGATCGGTTTCACTCCTAGTGAATCTCAACTTCATCAGGCAGTTATCAATCCTCTCATACTACGCCTGGGGTGTTTTGCTTCAAGCCATAGAGGGCTTTCTTCCACCTGTATACATGAGATTCTCGATCATGAATCTCAAACTCCTCGGGTTGTTCCAAACCTGTGGACCTGCTGCATGAGGGGAATGGTCCCCTTATAAGATTTTCCTTCGGTACATCTCAGACATGTACCTTCATGCTCTTCTTGAATTTAGGCATCCCTATCACCATCTGACTCACATCGGGTAGGGCCCCATAGGTAGACCTCTGGTGTTATAGATGCGATATGTCAATTGACATGATCCCCAATGGACCATCCTGCAACTTGATACAAATTGCCAACCTTGAACCCATGAGAAAAAGCATCTTTGAAAATTCTATTTTTTAACACGTACCTTTCCATCGATGAATGCCACCCTAAAACCTTTGACTTCCATTTCCGAGATGGACACCAGGTTCTTCTTGCGATTAGGTACATAAAAGAGATTCTTGTAAATGAATAGAGTTACCCTCATTCAATTGAGGGGTAACATTCCCTACACCCTTTCCGGGATAGGTGGCATCGACTCCAAGTATAATCCCACGGTTGTTTCCGTTTCTACCAAATTCGAGAGAGCACCCTTCTCTCTGATGAGGTGCCTTGAAGCACTACGATCAATAAGCCAGATTCCCAAAGAATCTGAAGGAGAGGGCTTCTTTATCTTATTAGAAACAACATTTGATTCTTCATACCTAGGGTTCCTTGCTTTCTCTGAAAAGTCGGCCGTTTCCTTGATGAACTGCATTAGCTGTCATTTTGCTAATCATTGAAGATGTCCTTGGAATGATTGTTATCATCATCAAGTGATGTGTCCCTACCTTAGACACTCGTTCGCATAGTGGCCGAACTTATTACAACCAAGGCATCTGCCTTTCCTTCCACCCTTAGATCCAGACTTCCCATTGAAGTGATCTTTAGGTAGGCCATCAAAAACTTCTGCTGCGCCATTCTGATAATATTCTCTGCTTCGACTTCACCCTTGGTGAATTTGAAGAGGGATGAGGAATCCATTGAACCTTTTTTCCTTTCCCAATTGTCTTCGGTGATTGCTCTTTCACTCTTGCTTGGGCATTGGCTTCACCTTAGCTCTAATACCATGTTAATTTTGGGTATGTTCTATGCTTAGAGCAATTTATTTCAATTTTCACAGTTAGCTCAATATCTTTTCCAGATTAGCAATCACATCAACATTAAAGTAAACTGCAGATAGAACATAAACATAAATCGCAGAAGACAAGCCAAGACAAGAGGACACAAGATGTGGCGCTAGCCAGGGACAAACCCCAATTGGGGAAATCCTTGATTAATTCTTCTTATATGTTCCATTCGAATAGGAATCATGTTGTACTTATCCTTGTTGTAACTTCTCTCTGATCTCTCTCTATTTAAATGAAAACAGAGATCAGAGATGGGGATGATTTGGGGAGATGAAAAATGATGAAGAATGATGGTGGATTATTCATGATAGGATAGGGATTGTTGCATGTTGTAATTCTCAAGCTTTTGCTGTTGTAATGATTCCACAATTGGCTGATTAATAAATGATTTGGGAGTTGCTGTTCATTTTTCTCATTCTGAAGTAACCCAGCAGCATCCGCTGGCGGCTAAGGGCCCAGCCTCTGGTGGAGTACGCTGCTGCTGTGTATCATATCCTTACAATTGTTTTCGTGTGATGGTTTGATTTCCTTTTCATTTCTTTAAATTGTTTGTTCAGTAATCTTTTGTTTATGAACATTTCGTTGAAATCATAATTGGATTGTGTCAGTGATAGAATTATTAATTATAACTTGAAATGTCCTGCTGATAATTCTGATCTAATGCTGCGCTATATAATTAAGACTATGGTTCATTTAATTGCTGCTCATTTATAATTGCAATGGCTGTTCAATTAAGTTACTATTCAATTATAACTACGATTGCTGTTGCTTCAATAACTGCGATTAATGTTCATGCTGATAGGTTGCTGATTCAATTACATTTATAGTTGCGGTGTCTTTCTAATTACTTAGTTTTGCTGTTCAGTTCCATTTAAGATTGCTGTTTAATTCTAGTATTTTAGCATTGCTATTCCATTTCAATTGCTGGTCTATTTCAAGATTGCTGATTTGTTGTTTCATTTACTTGCCATTTCTTAAGGACAGACTCAGGCTGTAGTGAGTGTCAACTTCTGCTATTTGGCTCCCAGACCTCTGATCTGCTCCCATCAGTTATGAAAGGGATAGGTTATTGCCACCAAACGCTTGGCTGATGCGCTGTTCTATTTCATCGTTCTTTCCTTTACTTGCCGTTTCATTTATATTCATCAAGGACGATCTTAGGCTGTAGTGAGCCCCAACATCTGCTACCTAGCTCCCAGACCTCGGATTTGTTCTCATCAGTTATGAAAAGGATGGGTTATTGCTACCGAACCTTCGACTGATGCAATGCTTGGTGTGATTTAGCCTTTTGAAGTAGTTAAGTTATAGACATGCAACCATTTACTTTTGTAGCTTTTAAGCATTATACTACAAAACATTACTCTTGAGTAAATAGCCGCCTCAGACTGAGTACACTCTTGAAATAAAAAGTCGTCCCTGGGTTGATAATTAATGTGAAGGTAATTAGGAGTTCAAAAGACACCTTTTTATCGCTCCACAATCTCCACTTCCCATCTCTGCTGGCCCACCTCCTTTGCTTTGCTACACCCTGATCGGGGGTTCTACTCGTGCTCCTTGTCTTTTTCTAGTATTTCCACTAGTTTCTTCATTTCCTCCATTTGTGATAGCTCTTCTGCTTCTATATCTAGGTTTCTACCTACCTGGCCGCATCCCCAGTTTGCCAGATTGTCTGCTGCCACGTTGCCCATCCTTCGGACATGTGTTGGGATGATGTATCCTATCTATCGGATTAGCTTGCTGATCTCTTGGACCAGCGAAGCAGTTCTCCAGCTTTGGCTGATTTTTTCCCACTACGTTCCTTGTTGTAGCTTCTTCACCATTTCGATTGCCATTTTCGAGTCTCCTTCTACCTGCAGTCTTTGGAATCGTTCTCTTATTGCAATTTCCAGTCCCCTTTTCAGAGCATGAAGCTCTGCTTCATTGTTGGTCGCATTGCCACAGTCCATGGCATAGACTCTGAGTGTTTTCCCCTTGTCATCTCTGAATAATCCTCCTGTCCCCATTGCTCCAGGGTTCCCTTTTGCAGCCCCATCGAAATTAAGCTTGATAAATTCTTTCTAAGGCCATTTATAGTGATTTGCCTCCTCTCCATTGAGGGTATGGTGCTTCCACGAGGATGCGTTCAGCATACTAGGTTTCAAGTTCAGGCTTTTCATTATTCTTTCTTCCTGTGGGTTGCTTTTCCAATCTTCCTCATACCATTTCTCTGCCAGTATTGTCTCTCTTATATTCTGGATTATCTGATTCCATTTTTCTGCTTCTGTTCTTCTTTCTTCTTTGAAGATCAGGTTGTTTTGTTCCTTCCATATTTCCCACAGGATGAACCCTAGAGAAATTCTCCAGGCTCGGTTCAGGATTGTATTTTGGTAAGGCTTTTTCCGCCAATTATCTATTGTTGTCTTCATGTTGTTTGGATTCCTATCACTAACTCCGAAGAGTTGATTATGATGTTTCCATAGGTTATCACTATATCTGCATGTATTGGTCATGTGCTCCATTGTTTCTGCTTGTTCTCGGCATAAGTAGCATATCGAGGGTCCTTGCAGCCTTTTTTTTGCAGTTGATCCCATGTAAGTGCACACCCATGGCGTAGGATCCACATGAAGAAAGTGACCTTCGACCATGTCTTTTCTTGCCATATGCTTTCCTAGATATTTGTCTCTTGATGCCTGAGATGTTCTGCTTGTAGTTGGTAACCCTCTTTAATTGTGAACATCCCTTTGATCCTGTAACCCCATCTTAGTATGTCTGGCCCTTCTTTTTTTGCTATTTTCCTGGTTGCCATTTCATTTTCATATAGCTTCCACTGGGGTGTTTCTGGTGCATCTGGCTAGTCTTGTTTTTGTTTCCACTTTCTCCAGTATTCTCCAGGATCTATGCACCAGAAGTTTTTAACTATTTTTCCCCATGGATGTTGGTATATTGGTGGACTTCTTTTAGCTGAGGCTTACTGTTTAGTTTTTCTCTCTGTTGCCATGCTTCTTCCCAGAAATTGGCTTTGTCACCTCCTCTGATTTCCTAGAAGCTGTGGTTGCTGATCAGATTTCTATTATTGGCAGCTAGGTTCCATATTGCTGAAACTTTCTTGTTGTCTTGGAGTCTCAACTTTCCTTCTAGTGACCTAGGCATGTCATACTTTCTTTCCCGTAGCTGTTTCCATAGGTCTACCCCTCCCTAGATCCATCTTCACCATAACTTTTCCCCCATGACCTGATTTAGTATATAGGGATCTCGGAGTCCTAAGCCTCCTTCTTTTAGGGGTTTGCTGAGCCAGTTCCTTGAGCGATGCCTGTCCATACATCATTATGTCGTTTACAAATTGCTGATGAGTTAATGGTAGATCGTTCCCCTATAGTCTGAGGCCAGTATACTGTTCACTTTGAACTTTCTCCTTTATGTACCTTCCAAGGCCTTCCGCTGCCAGGATAAACAAGAAAGGGGAAAGCGGGTCACCTTGCCTGAGCCCTCGGGTTGCGTTAAATACCTCTATGGGAGATCCGTTGAGAAGAATTGACAAAACTGGCGTTGTTACCATCAACATTATCCAGCTTATCCATCTTGCATCAAAGCTGAATGCCTTCAATATTCCTTGTAAATAATCCCAATTCAGTCGATCATAGGATTTTGCCAAGTCTAATTTAACCAACATTCCTTTGGTTTTTGTTTTTTTTAATGAATGAATTGCCTCTTGTGCCACCACTATGCCATCTGTTATTTGTCTTCCTTTGACAAACCCTGTCTGTTCCTGAGATATCAACCCAGGTAGTATAGGTTTTAAACGATTTACCATAATTGTAGCCATAATTTTGTATATGACATTACAAAGTGCTATTGGTCGGAACCCTTGCGGTTCTTCTGAATGCTCTGTCTTCAGGATCAGGGCCAAAAATGTGGAGTTTAGGGCCGGGTGCATTCTTTTGGTGTGCCTGGACTCCTCCACTAATTTCACTATGTCTTCGCCTAGGAATGGCCATGTCGCTTGGAAGAATTCAGCTGTGAATCCATCTGGCCTTGGTGCTTTGTTTCTCGCCATATTCCTAATGACTTCTTCTACCTTTGTTTTGGATATTTCTCTTAATAGGGCCATGTTCTGGTCTCTGCTCACCAGGTTAGGGATGTGCTGTATGATTTTGTTTATGTTTTCCTCCCTTCTTATGTTTGGTTCTGTCAACAACCCTTTGAAGTGCTGTACTAGCAGATTCTCCATGTCTTCCTTTTGGGTAAGACAATTGCCTTGCTGATCTACTAAGGAGAAGATCCTGTTCTGCTGCCTATGATAGATCATTGCTTTGTGGAAAAACCTTGTGTTTCTTTCTCCTTCCTTTAACCATTGGATTCTTGATTTCTGTTTCCATAGTATTTCTTCTTGTTGTCTTCTTTCCTCCATTTTATTAATCAACTGCCCTTCCTCCTCTGCTAGCCCTTCACTTCTACCTTCATTGATTATTTGCTGTTGAACTTCCTTCATCTTTGTTTGGATTAACTCCTGTTCCTTCTGTATGTTGCCGAATTCTTCCTTATTCCATTTCTTTATTTTACCTTTTAGATCTTTTAGTCTGAGTTGAAAGGTGTGCATCAGGTTTCTCCCTACTATCTCACTCTCATTCCACCATTCCTTCATTTTATCTAGTAGGGTCGGTTCTCTTAGCCAAAATGCCTCAAACCTAAAGGGTTTGTTTTGGTTTCCTTGATTCATTTCTACTTCGAGTTTAATAGGCTAGTGGTCCGACCCTAAACACGGAAGAATTGATGCTTCATAGAATATATCTTTGCTAATGAAGTGTTCTGTTGCCAAGAATCTGTCCAATCGAGAGGCTATTTGTCTGCTCCCTCCCCTTCTATTATTCCACGTATATTTTCCGTTTATAGTTGGGATGTCCACCAATTTTAGTTCTTCTTGTAAATCTTTGAATTTCTCCATTTCCGGCTCTTCTCTTTGCAATCCCCCTTTTTTCTCCTCTATTGTTGTTATTAAATTGAAGTCCCCTGCTACCAGCCAAAGTTTTTCTTTGTGTAGCTGGCTAAGCTTCATTATTTGCTAGAGGAAATTTTCCTTTTCCACTGGAATGTGAGGGCCATATACTGCAGAGACTAGGAACCATTCTCTATTTCCTATCAGGCGAAATCGCCCCGTGAGGATTCTCTTCATACCTATCCAGTAGTCCACTGTGATCTCTGCTGGGTTCCACAATATTGCTACTCCTCCCGCGCTACCTCTCGCATCTATGGTCATGCATTCATACCTTGGTTTTATTTTACTTAATATATTTTCCATTTTCCCTCCTGTAATTTTTGTTTCTTGTAGCAGCATGAGTTGAGGTTTTTATTTTCTTAGTCTCTTAGTTAAATGTCTCTGTTTGCCTCTACTATTGAGGCCTCTTATATTCCAGGATGTAATTATCATTGGGTTACTTTGTTTATTTGTTGGTATACCGTTGATAGCGGTACCACCCTCCCTGTATTCACCAACATTTCTCCCATAATTTGTATAGATTCCTGTAGGTTTCTTCGGCCTCTTTTCTTTCCTCCTTTCATTTTATTTGAGTATTCTTGGGAGTTGTCCTGATGCAACCCCAATTGTTCTGCCATCTCCACCTGTCCCTGCCCTTGTTTAGCTTGATACTGTTGGAATGTTTCTCTGTATAGTCTTTTTTGGTCTTCTGGTATAAATCTTTCATCTAGGTGTCTCCATTCATTTAACAGTTTCCTCAACACCTCTTCTTCCATGCTTAATTCTTCTCCCTTACTTGGGTCAATTTCCATTGTGGTGTTTTCCATCTTCTCTCTGTCTTCCTTCTCCTCCTTCTCTGTCGGCTCTCTTTGGGCTTTCCTCTTGGGGTTTGGCTTGCCTTGACTCGAACTGCTCTCCTTTCCTTTTTCCTGATAGTCCATAGTTTGGGCCTCATTGTCTTCTTCTTCTTCTCCCTATAGCGCTTCAAAGCTATTTGTTCTGCTCGGCTAAGCTTGATATTCTTTTTTCCCTGCGTTGGGGTTCTCTTTTGCTTGTCTTCTCTTGCTTTTCACTTCTTGAAACCCTTCCTTATCTTCTTGATGTTTCCTCTGTTGTTTGTTCATGTTCTCTCCCTACTCTACGTTCATTGAGCACTCCTTAAATAGGTGACCATACTCATGACATCTTTTGCATCTGAATGGGATGTGTTCGTAGTCTAAAGTTTTCTGCCGTACCTCTTCATGGTATTCTAGTTCCACTGAGTCTGGTATAGGTTAAGCTATATTCATGTATATGCATCATTGTTTTACAACCCGGCCGAGTCAACTCCGAAACGACCGTTTCGAACCGAGCCAGCACCAAAATTTATGACCCGGCCAGCAACCCGGCTCGGTTGACCGAGTCAACTATGACTCGGCCGAGTCATCCAATGACTCGGCCGAGTCATAGTTGACTCGGTCAACCCGGCCGGGTCCGTATTGACTCGGCCGAGTCAAAGAACCAACGGCTGGGCAGCGTAAAACATGAAAAAAATTAACTTTTTTTGTGATTTTTGGTAAAGTGCAATTCAGTTTATGGATTCCAAAGGGTAATGGTAAATTGTTAAATGCTTTTGGGGTCCATTTCCCCCTCCCAAACCCTATTTAAGACAACCAAATGCTTTCATTCACTCACAACAGTGTTATGCATTTGAGTGAGAGTCTTCTTTGAGAATTAGTGAGCAGTTCTTGAGCTTGTTTTGGAGCAGCAGTGAGGAGTCTTGGAGGAGCATTGTAGCTGGAGTGAGGAGCTTTTTGGGCAGCCATTTGGAGCAGCATTGAGGAGCTGATTCTTGGAGCAAGCTTGAGGAGGCAGTTTGTGCCTGGAGGTATTTTTTTCCACCTCTATAAATCTGTTTTTGCTTAGTAAATTTTAGGTGCATATCAAGAAAGCTTAGAGAGTGTTTTTTGTCAAATAAATGAACATTGAATCATTTTTTTTTTTTTTTTTTCATTTTCAGATTGTTTTCCTAGTCAAAAAATGGCACCTAGAGCAAAAGATCCTGCTTGGGAATATGTTGAAATGGTTGATAGTCAGATGCATTGCAAGTTTTGCTATAGGAAAATTAAGGAAGGTCCTGGGGGGATTCATAGGCTAAAACAACACTTGGCAGGGATTAAAGGCCAAATTACCGCATGTCCCTCTGATGAAATTGAGGAGATTAGAAAGAATTTGTTGGCCAGCTTTGAAAAATTTAAAGAAGATAAGGCTAGGCAACAAGAGATACAGGCTGAAATTGGGAGGAAGAGGGAGATACAAAGAATGATGGCTACCAACCCCCACTATGATTTTGAGGGTTCTTCCTCTATCCCTCAAACTGAGGCATCCAACCCTTTCCGTTATGTTCCTCCCTCTTTTGGTTCTGTTCAAGATAAGGGAAAGGGTAGAATGAAGGGTGATGTGACTATCAAAAGTTATTTCACTCCCTCCTCTCCATCAGATGCACATGGTCCTGAAGCTAGTAAAGGTCAAATTCAGCCCACTTTAGATGACCATTGGAAGAAAGAATTGAGGGAGACTGCTTGTGACTACATAGCTAGACGGTGGTATGATGCTGATATCCCCTTTAATGCTGCTCGTTCACCATATTATGAGCTTATGTTTGATGCCATACATGCTGCTGGAAAAGGCTTCAAAGGCCCTACTATGCAAGAGCTAAGGGGGTTTCGTTTGCAGAAAGAAATTCAATCCATTAATGAGTATTTGCAAGAGTTCAGGGACTCATGGGCAAGAACAGGGTGTACCATCATGTCAGATGGATGGACTGATCAAAGAAACCGTACCATCATAAACTTTCTTGTCTTCTGCCCACAGGGAACCATGTTTTTAAAATCAGTTGATGCATCTGATAAGGTAAAAGATGGCCACTTGTTGTTTCAGCTATTGGATGAGGTTATTGAGGATGTGGGGGTGGCTAATGTTGTTCAAATCATCACAGACAATGCCTCTAACTATGTTCTTGCTGGTAAACTGTTAGAGGAAAAACACAAGACCATCTTTTGGACCCCATGCGCTGCACATTGCATAGACCTCATGCTTGAGGATATTGGAAAATTAGATTGGGTCAGAAACACTGTAGATAATGCCAAAAGCATAACAAAATTTATCTACAATCATACACTGGTTTTGAGTCTCATGAGGAAACACACTGGAGGCAAGGATATTATTAGGCCTGCCATCACTAGATTTGCTACACATTTTTTGACATTGCAATCTATGCTTTCCCAACATAGAAACTTGCAAAAGATGTTTTCTAGTGATGAATGGAATCAAAGCAATTGGTCTAACAAACCAGAAGGCAGAGAATTGAAAAGGAAAGTCCATGATGAAACTTTTTGGAGAAAGGCAGTAGAGATTGTGAAGCTTGCTGAGCCACTAGTTAAGGTGTTGCGGTTGGTGGATGGGGAAAGGTTGGCTATGGGCTTCATTTATGAGGCTATGGATCAAGCAAAGGAGCAAATAAAGACAACATACAAGGATAGAGTGGCAAAGTATGGGCCCATTTGGGCAATCATTGATGAAAGATGGAACAATCAACTCCATCGCCCTATACATGCAGCTGGGTATTTTTTGAACCCACGGTATCATTATAAAGCTAAGGAGTCAGGAGCTTTGAGGGGGGAGGTCAGAGATGGACTGGTTGATTGCATTGAACGCATGATCCCATCGGAGTCTGATCAACTGCAGATACATCAACAGGTCACAGCCTTCAGCAATGCAACAGGTACCTTTGGGAAGAACCTAACAAAGATTGCAAGAGAAGCAGATGAGCCAGGTAAACAAAAATTTCAATTTTCAATTTCTTAATGGTTTTACAGTTTTACTTTTTTTTATTAAAGACTAAAGTTTGTTAAATCATTTATAATTTGAAAGTTAGATATAATTTGTAATTTTGTTGAGCTTCAGCCTTCATCTAACTCATAATTCATTACACTCCTATGTTTTTTGCAGCACAATGGTGGGAGGCCTTTGGTGGCCAGTGCCCTCAATTGCAAAAGTTTGCAATTCGTATTTTGAGTCAAACTTGCAGTGCATCTGGGTGTGAGCGCAATTGGTCTGTCTTTGAGAGGATTCACACAAAGAAGAGAAACCGTTTGGAGCAAAAACGGTTGAATGATCTAGTTTTTGTCCAATACAACCTTCGGCTCAGACGGAACCAATTGCTGAACAAAAGACCTGATTCAGATCCCATTGTGTTGGAAGACATTGATCCAACATCAGATTGGGTAGTGGAGAGTCGTGCACCAGAGTTTGATCCTGATGAGGATCTTGATGAACTTGAACTGGAACATCAACTTCAGCCTGTTCAGTTGAATGCAGATCTCGATCCACCAGCCTCAGTCTCACAGCTAGCAAGGAGTAGGACTCCAGTTGTAGGTGCTTCCTCTACTCAGCCACGACAGAAGCGCAGCCGCATATCTACTCTATCTCAGCTTGCATCTGCTGCACAGCCTGCTAGTGGTACTGGCACCACTTCTACAGTTGCAGTTGGAGACGATGATGATGAGGAGGCATGGGGCCCCTTGTCTGACTCTGATGATGATGATCCAGAGATTGGTCGAGATGATCTTGGCTCCTCTGGCAGTAGCTACTAGCCAGTAGTATTAGTATTGGAGTCTGGTCACCATCATAGTTTACTTTTGTTGTAGAGGCCATTTCTAGCCTCCTTGGTTATTTGTATTTTGTTTTGAGTCTTTGATCATGTATGACAGTTGACTATGTATTGCCATTGGGTACCATTTTGATATAATGGATTGGTTCATGAGCCTACTTTGATCATATGTTGTCTTCCATCTATATTATAATGTTGTGTGTTTGGAAACATGAATGAAAATCTTTAAAATTATGTTTAAAATATTTAAAATTATGTTTTTTTATAAAAAAAATAAATATTTAATGTATTTTTTACAACGACCGAGTCATTGAAATCGAGCCGGCCGAGTCATTACCGAGTCGGAGTCGGAGTCGGAGTCGATCCTCGGCCGAGTCGGAGTCGGAGTCAGAGTTGTAAAACATTGATATGCATATTCTTGCATATGAAGTGTATCTTCCTTTTTTTGTCGTTTCTGCTATTTTGACAAATTGTTAAAATTGGCAACCAAGGCAAAACTTCATGTGGGTCATCTTATTCATGGCTAATAATATTTTTATTAGATTCCTTTCGTCGAGAGGTGTAGGATTGATATAAAGATCATCCAATTCCGATAAGTATTCATGGAGATATGAATTTATTTTGATTATGGAATTATTATCAAGCCGACCTACAACTCATGTAGGCTCAGAAGCCCAACAGTCGCATCTATTCACCCACCAACGTTGTGTATAAATATAAGAGGACTTTTCCTCATTTGGACTCATTCATCTCATCACATCTCTCTCTCTCTACTGCGCAGATATGAGTCTCTTCTCTACTGTGCTGAAATGGGTCTCTCTCTCACACATGTGAAGCCGGAAGCTGTTGAATTTGAAGCTGCAACTGCAGAAGTAAAGATTGACTTGCGTGGCCTAGAAGATCTCCTCTTTGGAACTGCGCTGTAGGTTCATCTGAACCTCCTTTGAAAGCCGCAACTTTTGGTGGTATGAAGTCAATCCAACGAACGGTTTGCAAGATATCGACTGCCCTAGTTTGAAGCCGGAAACTGCTGAAACTGAAGCTGCAACTGCAGAAGTAAAGATTGACTTGTGTGGCCTAGAAGATCTCTTCATCTAAACTGCGCTGTAGGTTCATCTGAACCTCCTCTGGAAGCTGAAAATTTTGGTGGTGGAATGAAGTCAATCCGACTGTCGGTTTGTGAGATATGGTCTGCCCTAGTTTGATAATAAAGCCGCTAATGCTGATGCTACTGATCTAGGGTTTTCTACTGCTGATATGAATCAAATTTATTGTACTATTTCTCTCTGCTGAATTATTGAAGATAAAAGAAGATTTGATCAAAGGGTTTCCCCACACATTGTGGGGTTTGTCCCTGGCTAGTCGCCACATCTTGTGTCTCTTGTCTTGGCTTGTTTTCTGTCGATTGTTTAATGTTCTATCTGCACTTTACTTTATGTACATGTGATTGCTAATTGGTGGAATATAATAAGAAAAAGAAGTAAACTGTTATAAGCATAGAACATACCATAATTTAACATCTGCCTATCGTATTTCTAGTGCCCTCCAATATTTCTGGGTCCCAGAAATCCATTGGGAGACCGAATAACCTATCCCAAATCGGGGCTGCCAGAAATTTTTCCTTGTTTGGGTCATAACATTCTTCCCAGTATCTCATAAACAAACCAACATTATAATGAAAGTAAGGACCATTTTTAAATAATTTTTCTTTGTTTTGCAGGTTCAAGAATATTACTGTGAAGAAGCCTCTAGCTCCCAGCTTGAGCTTGATATGATCTCTGGGCTGCCATTTTTGCTGTATCCATTTGGTGAGGTTCTTTTCCGTCAGCCATACTCTGATGAACTTACATATTAGCGTGTGGTCTTTCATGTAACTTCTGTATCACTCTAGTTTGTTCATCGGAATGATGAATCTCGGTTTCTCTGTCGCACATGGTAAACATTTTCCTCTGCTGCCTGCCTGCCATCGCGCCTCGAGGACAGGTCTTGATATTTTGTTGGTATCTCCTACTTGTTTCAGATTACTTGTATTCTGGCAGGAATCCCCTGCCGCTGCATCTCGGTAGGAGGGGATCTCTCCCCCCCCCTTCCTCCTCTGTCATTCCGATCTGGTTCCCGACCTCCTAGTTTGCAACTTTGCAGATGTCGTCAGTTTTTTTGGGATTGCAGTACAGTTTAGCTCATGGCTGCTTCTCCATTAGGGTTGCAAAGCTCTTTCCTCCCTGTTTCTTAGTGAGACTAACTTTATTCTAAAAAAATATATGTGATTTTGCACTTTTCAAACTTGCAATCAAAGATATTCAATCCCCGTAATAAAGGGAAACTTTGGGGGTTGTTGATGTTTGTGTTGAAATTGTAACTAGAGTTGGTCTTCATAATATAAATTTACCATTGATGTATTTATTATATTTTTGTCAAAGCATGTTCTTTGTGCTTAGAAAGTCAAAAAGAGTAAAAAAGAATTTATTGTGAGTCGAAAGAAAAATACATGCGAGTCATTTCCCATTTGGACATTTGTAACAAAAAGGAATTTGAATTTTTCTTTGAGTCATAAGTCCACTAAATGAACAAGTCGGCCCAGTCCTCCAAAAGACACCAATTCGACCCCCTAAACAACTATATATAAAGGACAAGTTCAACTTACTTGATAGATCATTCATCAACAAAAAATGAAGTATATCTGAACCTAAGCGAGGAAGGAAGTAAAAACCGAATTAAGAAAAAGTAAAGAGAAGTAAGAGATAAAATAATATTCTATTGTTGACTGAATTTCTGATCTAACAACTGCACATGTGGACTGACTTTCTGTGGAAAAGGCCAAACCTTCTGTAGTAATTACAAGGCCAAAACTTTTTGTGGTTGGCTAGAATTGGAACAGTTTGATCAACGTTTACTTTGATTTTGGAGGTGACTTGGAGGAGGGCTGAACGTGGCATTTTGGTGACCTTTTTTTTCTTGGTCTTGGATATCTCTCATTTTGATCTGATTCTATAAGAGAAGGATTGTTGAGTTTTCCCCTTGTGGGTTTTTCCCTGGCTAGCAGCCTAATTTGGTGTCTCTTGTCTCTTTGTGATCTCTATATTTTCTGGTTGATTGAACATTTGTATAATTGCTTGATGAAGACTAAGAAGACATCTAATATTCATAAGTAATTATCAAGAAGAGGAATCAAGCATTAATCTACATTTCACTTTGTTTCTCAACATGGTATTAGAGCTAGAAATAATTTCATAATATTGGCATATGAAGTTTCCTATATGTGAGATTCGAGTTATCTCAAAGGAAGCCATCTCCGTGATTCAAAGGTTCTCCCTGTGGATATCTCTGTGATGAACCCTATGAAGCTAGATTCAATGGTTCAAGTCCTATAAAAGCTAGATTGAAGAACTGCAAAGAAATGATTGGACACACATCTCACTCATAGACGAAGACTCTAAATCCCTGTGGAACCTTGCACAATTTTTTTGTGGAATAGTACTTACTTGTGACTTTATACCTTTGTAACTTGGGCCGAGTTCTATGGCACTCCTCTGAGGATCATGTGAGCTACTTGTTACCAACCACCAATGGTTGACACCCATAGGAGAAATTTTTCTCCTAGATTGTCTTCAACCGGTAGCCAACAACCCCTTGCAGCCCCTAGATAGCTCAATGTGCCACCATCTATGCCACTTGAGCTAGCCATTATGTGCCCTCACCCATTTTGTCATGATCGGATGTTTGAAGGTGGGCCTTCCAATCCTGAATATGGCTTTTCATTATGTAATTGGGTATTTTTGCTTGCTTGTTATGGACACATTTGGACATGGATTAGTGGGGGGATTCGACGGAAAGAATGGGCTTGGTCTGTACTCTTGTCCTCTTGTCCAATTTGGTGGTTAGTCTTGTATCGTAGTCTTGTGGGGTCTCCTCTATTGGCTACTAGCTTTAGGAGTGGCACTACATGGGAAACCCCGGACGTGGCTGCATGGTCCCACTTCCTGACACCACATACATCACTCCCCTTCGCTAATTATAACCCCTTTCCACATGTTTTCCATTCGGGTCCACATTCTTCCATTGGGTCCACAAGGAGTTAGCCTCCCCCTCCTCTTGCCCACACTTTGGGTTGGGCTTGGAATGATGCCTCAGAGGTTGATGCAACAAAAAAGAAAGTAAAAAGCATAATTTGGCCACTCTCAACAAGAAATGTGCCATGGTCAAGACATACAAATTTAGCACGTGGGAAAAAACCAACATGAGCTCTACCCCCTATCATTATGGCCATCACCCTGGTTCCCAGGGCCCTTATATGAGCTCCTTACATCATTAAGGAACCCATGATTTTCCCAACCCCTAGTGGTTGATGAATTGCCCAAGCTTAAGGGGGTAATCACTGCTATATCTTACACATCATGCTCTCATTCCCTAGAGCCCCGAGCAGTTATAAAAAGAAAAATCAATAAAAGGCAAAAGGCATATGAAAAAAGGTGGAAAAACAAAGGTTGTAGTAACTCACGTACCACTATTGCTCCCTCCTCCATCTATAAACCCATGTATGGGCTTCCCTCATTATTGTTGCCCTTCTACCATGGCATGTGGCTTAGAGCCTCCCCCTGATGCCCCAATCCATTCCATCATTATGTCACATGATCTTGATTTGGGGTAGCATTAGAAGCACATGGGATCTCCAAGACCCAGAAATGGTTTTGGGAAATTCTACCTAGTGAAGGAGATATTAAAATAATTAATATTTTTAATGGGTTCCTAACTCTAAACTTAATTAAAAATATTAATGGGTATTAATATAAAACTGGGTTAGAAGGTTCTAAATGACGTGGATCAAGCCAAATCTAATCTTAGCCGTTGATTAGAGATGTAATCTCGGCTGTTGAAGACTCAACAGAAAAAGTATAAGAGGAGGCTTGAGGGTCAGTTGGAGATACACCAAAGTGATTAGTCAGTTCAATTTTCTAGAGCGGGGTTTGCTAAGAGAAATCGAACCAGTGATCAGTATTGCAGCGGGGGGCAGTGAGTGCTAGGCAAAGAGGCAGAGATAGTGCCGGAAGACCAGTGTAGAGGGAGCCACGCAGAGGCCAGTAGTGACTGCACAGAGGCCAAGAGGGCCTGCGTGATTGACGTAGAGGCTGCAGAAGCGATACAGAGGGCCAAAGAGGCTGACGCAGAGGCCAGGAGGGCTGACGCAGTGCCTTAGGGAGGCGTTGGAGATGGTTTTGTGGAGCAGACTTTCAGAATATCTGCTTCCGAAGAGAGGTATTACTGCCAGATTTTTTTTTTTTTTTTTTCTATCTCTATCAGGTGAGCCAGTTTGGCACCCAGTGTACTCAAGAAAAGCTACTTAATAATAAAACCATTAGAATTGCTACACCGGTTTTCCTAAGCTGGGTTTTTCCAGGGACGATTGTCCAAAAATAACGGTGTCCCTTGTGTGTTTGTCTATTTCTTTCAGTTGTTGATTTGTAGATGGTTGAGACTGTATTGTGTTTATTTCAATATTTATATGATTAAATAACTTTTTAGTAATTAAACAAGTAGGCGAAATAAACCAGAGAATACAAAAAAATTTCTAACGGGTAATACTTAGAAATTTTAACATGGTATCAGAGGGTTACAAATCATTGAGTGCTGAAGGCACTAGTTGAGTCAGAGAATTTGCAGCAGAAACAACTATCTCGAGTGAAACGAAGTTGTTCCTAAGCAGAAATCAACAGAGAAGGGTTGACACAGAGGACCCGCGTCATCAGTTCGAGTCAGAGAAGGGGCTAGCGTAGAAGCAAAGAGGCAGAAGAGGCTCACGAAGAGCCACGTCATCCCGCTCAGCCAAGTAGGAGTGACGCAGTTGACTAGTAGAGCGATTCAATCATTGTCGGGATTGCGCAGAGCCTAGAGGACCCGGTTCTTCAGTTGCTGGGGCATAGGAAGCTGTGGGTGTTGAAATTTCTAAGTCTATCCGTTAAAAATTTAATCTGTATTCTTCTGGTTTATTTCTTCTACTTGTTAGATTCGAAATAGTAATTTAAAACATATAAATAACGAAATAAACACAATACAGTCTCAACATCTACAGATCATCAGTAGAAAAGAAAACAAACACACAAGTGACACTGTTATTTTTGGACAAATGTCCCAGAAAAACCCAATGCAGGAAAACCAGTGCAACTATTCTAAGGGTTTATTATTATGCAGTATGTCCTTGAGTACAACTGGGTGCGAAACTGGCTCACTCGACAGAGAAAAATAACCGACAGCAATACCTCTCTATTCGGAAACAAGTATTCAGAAAACCTGTCCCACGAAACCCTATCCAGCCTCTCTGAAGCATTGCGCTAACACTTATGGCCTCTGCGTTAGCCCCAAACCCCTCTGCGTTAGCCTCCTGAGGCACTGCACAGCCTCTGGGACCCTTTGCATCACTCCAATTGCTCTCTGCGTGGATGACACAGTCCCTCTAGGCTCTGTGCTGTCTTTGCTGGGCTCTGTGTGGCCTACTCTGGTTGTTGCTTTTCGCTCTCTACCTCTGTGCTGGTCTCTTGGCACTGTCTCTGCCTCTACGCTGGCCTCTTGGCACAGTCTCTGCCTCTTTGTCCAGTACTCACTGCCCCTCGTTGATAATCACTGATTCGACTTTGCTTAACAACCCCGCTCTAGCAAATCGAATGACTGATCACTCTAGTGTATCATCCAACTAACTCTCAAGCCTCCTCTTATACTTTTCTCGTTGGTCTTTCAACGACCGAGATTAAATCTCTAATCAACGGCTAAGACTAGATTTGGCTTGATCTATGACTTTTGGAACCTTCTAACCCAATTTTATATTAATACCCATTAATATTTTATTTTTCCTATGTTTAGAATTAGGAAATCCATTAAAAATTTTAATTATTTTAATATCTCCCAAATCGGGTATAATCTGTCCAAACCATTTTTGGGTCTTGGAGATCTCATGTGCTTTAGCCTCTCCACCCATTTTCATGGCTAGAGCACATCTGATGCTACCCCAAATCAACACACCCTCTTAGCTAGGATTGTGCTCTAGTAATACTCCACCACTGAGTATCACCCTGTTTATACGGCACTGGTACCTGTGCTGATGCTAGGCCTTCCCGCCCAACATTCTCTGCACTGCTGCATCCTGTACTGCTGCCTATGGCCCTGCCACTGCCACTGCTGCATCTGTACGACAACTCCCTCTGCATCTGTGCTGCTGTTGGTCCATCTTCCCAACACTACATCTGCACTGCAGCCCCCTCTCATCATGGTTCATCGTGCTACTGATACTGCTACTGCACTGCAACTCAGTTACTGAGAAGTCAGTAACTGATCCACCCAACTACTAACTTCCCTGTCAGGCTAGAAACACCCCCGACGCTGAAGCTTTCTTTGCTGCTAACAAGTGCTCCCTCTACTGACCTCTGCGCTGCTACAACAACTCCCTGCATCTTGCACCGTTGCACACCTCTCTGTGCCATCCTGCACCGTTGCAACACTCCCGTGCCTCTCGCATTGTTGCAGAGTTCTAACCTTGCGCTGCCCGGGGACTCTTGCACTGTAGCACTCTCTGCCGCTTCATCCGCATCCGCCTCTACTGACATTCGCCAGTCCTGCTACTCTCTTCGGGGCTCCCATAGCAGGGTATGATCCAAGGGGTTAGGTACCTCAAGGATTTTGCCCCTTATTGCTTGTAATCTTCCTGACTACAACTCGATGTCCCCTTCTCTTTTCTAAAGGTACATGAGCACTCATAGCACAATGAATGGACAAGATCCTGGCCTTCCTGACCACAAAGTTGGACGCCCCGTCCAACTTGCCCTGATCCCTCAGTCCATTCATGGCCATCTCTCTGCTCTTTTGTCGACTTCGAGTCTCTCTACTTCCCTTCGGAAGTTCTTTCTTTGACTCCTGCTGAGTCTCTCTACTTCCCGCCTGGAAGTTCTCTGTTGGACTCCCTCTGAGTCACGATTTCCCTTCTGGAAATCCCGCTGCCAGTCATCATGTTGCACCTCTTCGATCTTCTGTGCACCTACAACACTGATCCGGATTCCTTGGCTAGAAATCCGCCTCGGTAGCAACTACCTCTACCTTGGTTTTTCCTTATTAGGTACTGTTTTGCCCACATTACCCCACCAGCTTTACTCTCGCAAACTGCCCACAACTTCCTATGCTCCAGCAGCTGAAGGACTGAGCCTCTAGGCTCGTAATCACGGCATTGGAAAAACAACTTCCTCAGCCAATTGCGTCAACCCTCCTAGCCTTTGCATGGATCTGCGTGAGCCTCTTTCTGCCCTTCTTAGCCTCTACGCTGGCCTCTCTCTGGCCCGGACTATTGACGTAGTCCCTCTGTGTTAACCCTTCCTCTGTCGCTTCTGCAAGGATCAACTTCTGTCACTCGAGACAATTGATTCTGCTGCAAATGCTCTGTTTAGTTGATGCCTTTAGCTTTCCTGTGATCTGCAACCATGCTCTGATACCATGTTGAAATTTCTAAGTTTATCTGTTAGAAATTTAAGCTGTATTCTTCTGGTTTATTTCTTCTACTTGTTAGATTCGAACAAGTTATTTACAACATATACGAAATAAATACAATACAGTCTCAACATCTACAAATCATCAGCTGAAAGCCTGAAAGAAAACAAACACACAAGTGACATCATTAATTTTGGATAAATGTCCTCGAAAAAACCCAATGCAGGAAAATCGGTGCAGCGATTTTGAGGGTTTATTATTATGCAGTATTTCTTTGAGTACAACTTGGTGCCAAATTGGTTCACCCGACAGAGAAAAATAATCAGCAGCAATACCTCTCTATTCGGAAACAGGTATTCAAAAAACCTGTCCCACGAAACCCTCTTCAGCGTCTCTAAAGCATTGCACTGGCCCTTCTGGCCTCTGCGTTAGCCTCCTGAGGCAATGTGCAGCCTCTAGGACTCTCTGCGTCACTCCAGCTGCTCTCTGCATGGATGACACAGTCCCTCTGGGCTCTACGTGGCCTGCTCTGGCTACTGCTTCTCGCTCTCTGCCTCTGCGCTGGTCTCTTGGCACTGTCTCTGCTTGTCTGTCCAGTACTCGTTGCCCCTCGCTGCTGATCATTGATTCGACTTTGCTTAGCAACCCTGCTCTAGCAAATGGAATGACTGATCACTCTGGTGTATCATCCAACTGACCCTCAAGCCTCCTCTTATACTTTTCTCGTTGGTCCTTCAACGACCGAGATTAAATCTCTAATCAACGGCTAATATTAGGTTTCGCTTGATCTATGAATTTCGGAACCTTCTAATCCAGTTTTATATTAATACCCATTAAAATTTTATTTTTCCTAAGTTTAGACTTAGGAACTCCATTAAAAATATTAATTATTTTAATATCTCCCAAATCAGGTATAATTTGTCCAAACCATTTCTGGGTCTTAGAGATCTCATGTGCTTTAGCCTCTCCACCAATTTTCATGGCTGGAGCACATTCGATGCTACCCCAAATCAACACTGGGCAGATTGTGGAGTGTGAAGCTGGTGGGGCGTTGTTGCTGTTGCGGTAGAACAATACCTAATGCGACAGAACCAAGGTAGAAGGGAGTCGCTACCTAGGCATATTTCTAGAAAAGAAATCTAGATCAATGTTGCAGGAGCAAAGGAGATCAGAGAGGTGCGATTCCACTGTTGGCAGAAGGATTTCCAGGAGGGAAATTGAGACTGAGAGGGAGTCTAGCAGAGAACTTCCAGAGGTAAGTAGAGACTCAGAGGAGTAAAAAAGAGAGCAGAGGTAGCCATGAACGGACTGAGGGATCAGGACAGGCTGGATGGGGCATCCAACTTTGTCATCTGGAAGGCTAGGATCCTGTCTGTTCTAGATAGACATCACATCAAGCCCTTCGCCTTAAGAACCGTGGCTATCCTAGTCGACCCAGCTGATAACGAAAAGTATGAGAATGCGATGGCCAAGGCAAAGTGCATAATCCTTGATGGGGTCAAGGATCATGTAGTTCAACATATTGCCGAGAAGAATACGGCAAAGGAAATGTGGGACACCTTGACGACATTGTATCAGGGCACTTCTGTGCAGAGGAAGATGCTACTAGAGAATCAACTGCGGTCGTATCAGATGCAAAAAGGGGGAGCAGATAGATCACTTCCTCAATAGGTTGCAGGAGATTTGGGACCAATTGACTTCCATAGGGACCACGCCAGATCAGGAGTTAATGGTGAGGATCGCCTTGAACGCAGTCTCCAAGGAGTGGGAGACATTTGTCCAAAGAATTTTGGGCAAGAGCGAATCTTCCAGATTGGGAAGAACTGTGGGCATCTCTTTGCAAAGAAGAGATCAAACGGCTGACCAAGGCGAGAAGTAGTGGCAAAGGAGCCCGAGTCAAGAAAGAGGAAGAAGAGGATGCGGCTCGAGCATCTGCGGTGCATCAAGGGAAGAGGAAGAAAAAAGACCTCTCCAAGATTAAGTGCTTCAACTGTGGGGAGCTAGGCTATTATGCAACTCAGTGTCCTAGGAAGAAGAATAAGGGAGAGGCGTCTGACTCCAAGGCAGCGCCAGCGAAGGCGGAATAGGAGGTAGAGGATGATAACAATTGTGCCATGAGTGCTCATGGAGAAGAGGTGGGGAGACATCGAGCTGTAGTCAGAAGGACCACAGGAGATGAGGGGAAGGATCCTTGAGGTACCCAAACTCTTGGATCGTATCTGGCTATGGGAGCCCCGAAGTGAAAGTAGCAGGATGGCAGATGTCGGTAGAAGCGGATGAGCATGGAGCGACAGAGAGTGCTAGAGTGTAGTAGTCCCTGGTAGCGCAGAAAGGGTTGCAGTAGTGCGAGAGGGACAGAGGAGGTTGCAACAATGCAGGAAGGCACAAAGGTGTTTGCAGCAGTGTGAGAGGCACAAAGGTGTTGCAGCAGCGCAGAGGCAGCAGAGGGAGCACAAGATAGCGGTAGAGAGAGCTTCAGCATCAGGAGGACTTCTAGCCTGACAAGGATGTCAGTGGTTGGATAGGTTAGTTACCATCATCTCAGTAACTGAGTTGCATTGCAACAGTAGTGCTATGGGCAACATAATGAAGCATGATGAGAGAGGGTTGCAGTGCAGATGCAGTGTTGGGAGAAAGGACTAGCAACAACACAGATGCAGAGGAGCTGTTGTACAGATGTAGCAATGGTAGTGGTAGAGCCATGGACAACAATACAGGATGCAACAGTGCAGAGGATGTTGGGCAAGAAGGCCAAGCATCAGCATAAGTACCGGTGTTGGATAATCAAGGTGATGCTCAGTGGTGGAGTATTACTAGAGCACATTCCTCGCTAAGAGGGAGTGTTGTTTTGGGGTAGCATTGGCTGTGCTTTAGCCATGAAAATTGGTGGAGAGGCTAAAGCACATGAGATCTCCAAGACCCATAAATGGTTTGGGGAAATTCTGCGCAGTGAAGGAGATATTAAAATAATTAATATTTTTAATGGGTTACTAAGTCTAAACTTATTAAAATAAAAATATTAATGGGTATTAATATAAAACTGCATTATAAGGTTCTAAATGACATGGATCAAGCCAAATCTAATCTTAGCCGTTGATTAGAGATGTAATCTCGGTCGTTGAAGACTCAACAAAAAAAGTATAAGAGGAGGCTTGAGGGTCAGTTGGAGATACATTGGAGTGATCAATCAGTTCGATTTTCTAGAGCGGGGTTTGCTAAGAGAAATCGAACCAGTGATCAGTATTGTAGCGAGGGGCAGTGAGTGCAAGGTAGAGAGAGTGTCGGAAGACCAGCATAGAGAGAGCCACGTAGAGGCTAGCAGTGACTGCGCAGAGGCCCAGAGGGCTTGTGCGAGTGACACATAGGCTGTAGAAGTGGCGCAGAGGGCCAGAGAGGCTGCATAGAGCCTTAGAGGTTTGACGTAGAGGGTTTCAGGCTGACATAGAGGCCAGGAGGGTTGACGCAGTGCCTCAGAGAGGTGTTAGAGAGGGTTTCATGGAACATACTTTCAAAATATCTACTTTCGAAGAGAGGTAATACTGCTAGATTTTTTTATCTCTGTCAGGTGAGCCAGTTTGGCACCCAATGTACTCAAGAAAAGCTGCTTAATAATAAAACCCTCAGAACTGCTCCACCGGTTTTCCCAAGTTGGGTTTTTCCAGGGACGATTGTCAAAAAATAATGGTGTCCCTTATGTGTTTGTCTATTTCTTTCAACTGTTGATCTGTAGATGGTTGAGTCTGTATTGTGTTTATTTCAGTATTTATATGATTAAATAACTTGTTAGTAATTATACAAGTAAGTGAAATAATCTAGAGAATACATAAAAATATCTAATGGGTAATACTTAGAAATTTCAACACATGACCCCTGCCATTTGAAGTATTATATACCATGGACATGTCACTCCCTTGCAAGCTGAAACCACCTAATAGGGTTCTTGATTAACCTCTTTCTTGCACCTAGGGACACCTATACATTCAAAAACCCATTATGGAAAGGCATGCCACTATGAAATGTCTACTTGGTTCCATGATTTGTAAGCTCATTTACTCAATTGCGCTAATGAATTGTTGTGCTGGAAGGTGAGGAGATGCATTGTATCTTATACAAGATTGTAGGTGGGTCTTCATCTTGGGGTTTGGTCTCTCTATACAGGATCCAATCCCTCTAGAGGGTCATGATGGCATTTGTAGGGTGAGTGTTGAGAGCCATGGGTTTCCTCCATAGCAAAGAGCAAATAGCCACACCATGGGATCCTTCAACACTACCTATTGTTTGTTCGTGCCCCACTTATTCAATGATGATGATGCATCTGGACCACATTGCCCAACCAACTACATACTTGCACCACACACTTGGCAGTTGATCTAGAGCCCAAATGGGGTTTTCTCTCATCTAGGGAGACAAGGGAGGGCTTGTGTCATCATTCCAACCCTTGTCGATGGAGCACAAACTTGTTCGATCCAGCTGGAGACCTATTAAATCGTTTTTTGTGCCCCCACAACCACTTGGGAGCATCAGAGGTTGCTTGGAGATTAAGGGGCCACCCCATTTATCACAGTTATTGGAGCCCACCTATTCGTTTTGGAACATGAGGGACTTGATTCGGCCTTCTGACGACCTTTCTAGCTATTTTTCTATCATTTTGGCCCTCTTGAGATGCTAATTATTCATGTTTTAGAGCTATTTAGTGGGTTTGTCACCAAAGACCCTCTTGAGAGGCTAATTATTGATGTTATTTTGCATATTATTTTATTGGAGGGGCCTCATTAGGCTAAATTAGGCCATTCGAATTCCTGAAAGGCTCATATAAATACAAGTGAGCCTCATTGTAACATTCATCATCACTTGACTTGGATTAACTCTCTTTAAAAGGGATTTTCACACTTTTTCTTGGTTGTCTATTGGAGATTAGTTGATGCATTTCGATATCTTTGGAAATTTGTGAGAATTCCTAATCCGCAAGGAACCCCTAGTATAGCAAATCTGAATCTACTTCACCCACTTGATTTTTTAAATTACATTCATCAAGTTATTCTTCTGAGTATTGAAGCAAATTACTTCTGCAACCTACACTAATTAAATATTTGATCTCATGAAACAGAAAACAGAGCAAAGAACAAGATAGATAGGACACACTTATTTTTGGACACAACAGTCCTCGGAAAAACCCAATGCGGGAAAACCGATGCAGCGGTTTTGAGGGTTTATTATTAGGCAGGAGAAATATTTGAATACAAATTTAGGATGCTCATCTAGCAATCCTTTACAGAGAAAACACTGACGAAAAATATGAGTGAGTTTTACCTCACTTCACCCGGCAAAATTCCGGTTGATCCGGCACAAGACTGGCTAACCCCAACTATTTCTGCGCTGGCCCTGCGTAGGCTCTGTGTCAGCTTCTCTACCCTCTGCGTCAGCTATCCCGACAGTTCAACTGTTCTCGTGACAGGCAACTTTTCTGCTCTGCGCTGACCCTCCTGGCTCTGCATCGGGACTGCATGCGCCCAGATTGGCCCAATGTCAGCTCTCTTGGCTACTGCGGTGCCTCTCTGCAAGCTCTCTCCGTCTCTCTGTTAGTATTCTCTGGAAAGTCCTCCCGGATTCTCATTGCCCCTCTATTGTTGAATGATCACTTAGTTCGAATTTCTCAGATTCCTAGCCCCAGAAATTGAACTCTAGATGAATTCTATCTGTGTGTGTGTGTTTCCAAATGAACCCCAAGCCTCCATTTTATACTTTTCCTGTTGAGTCTTCAACGACCGAGATTAAGTCTCTAATCAATGCTAAGATTAAAACATGGCTTGATCTGCCTTCTAGATCATTCTCACCCATATTTTGATTAATACCCATTAATATTTTAATTTCCCTAAGTTTAGACTAAGGAACCCCATTAAAAATATTAATTATTTTAATAAATACAATCCGTGTGGAATTTCACCAAACGGTTTCTGGGTTCTTTATAACTCATGTGCCTTAGCCTTTCCACCAATTTTCAAGGCTAGAGCACTTTCGATGCTACCAAAAACTAACACTCCCTCTTAGCGAGGGAAGTGCTCTAGCAACAATGTCCACCTGCATGCTGCTCTGTTTCTGAACCACCTCTTTTTTGCACTGTTGCTACCACCAACAATACTATACTGCTGCCCATGACACTGCCACTACCACTGTTGCATCTATACTACAACTTCCTCTCAAACGCTGCATCTACTATGCTGCTAGCACTGCCACTGCTAACATTGCATTCGTACTGCAACTCAGTTGCTGAGAGAAGCAATTGAAAAACATCCAAAATTAGCTGAACTTAACTATGTTCAACATAATACAATGAATGTTGGAATCTAACTGATTCTGATTCCAACTCTCTGAATCTTTTGTGCTGCTACTGACTCCTACACTGTGCCAACTGCATTGTTGCCAACCTTGCTCTGTGTTGATCAGTCTCTGGTCCCCAACTACTGCCTTTATCCTTCAAACACTCCACTGCATCATCTGACACTAAGTCCACCTCGCTACTGCTGAATCTTGGGCTTCTATAACAAGGAATCGATCCAAGATGTGGACTCCTCAAGGATCTTGCCCACATGTAGTCCTCCCGACTACTACTCAATATCGCCCCATCTCCCTCGTGTGTGAAAATTTCTAAACTGAAATTCTCTTACTGCCTTTATTACACAATTACCTAGAGAAAAAGATACATGCAAAAGAATCAATCACGTCGACACAGTTATTTTTGGACAATTGTCCTCGAAAAAACCCAATGCGGGAAACCCGGTGCAGCAGATGGGGGCTTTATTAATCTTCGGCAGCAATTGCTTTTACAAGGAATGATTTTATAGAGAAACTGAAAGAAAACACCTGAGACTTTCCCTTCTAGACCATCTGACACTTTGGATATCCTGTTCCCACTTTTGCGCCACCCCTGCATCACTTTGATTGACCCAACGTGGCTCTGAGTGGCTCTGTGTCCCTCTGCGTCAGCCTGCATAGGCCCTGCGTGTCTCCTCTAGACGATGTCTCTCTTTTTGCGCTGTGTTCTACTAACCCCGCGTCGCCGCCTCCTCAATCACTGCCTGTTGTTGAAGCCCTCCTCTTCCTCCACCCTACAACTCTCTCTGAAATCGATCTACTCTTCCTTGAGAATCGAATTTCCTTAAGATATTAAGTATCTGTCGGTGTGTCTCCAAATGACCCTCAAGTCTTCTCTTATACTTTTGTGTTGATGAATCAATAGTCGAGATTATGTCCCTAGTCAACGGCTAAGATTAAAACATACTTGATCCTCGTCTCTTAGAAGTTTCTCATCCTTATCTTTATTAATACCCATTAATATTTTTATTTTCCTACGTTTAGACTTAGCAACCCATTTAAAAATATTAATTATTTTTAATAACTCCTCATCCGGATGGAATTTCTCAAAACGATTTTTGGGTCTTGGAGATCTCATGTGCCTTAGCCTCTCCTCCAAATTTCAAGGCTAGACCACATCCGATGCTACAAATATTCAACACTCCCTCTTAGCGAGGAATGTGTTCTAGCAATGTTTCACTATAGAAACATCACACTGAACTTCAGCATCGGTACCTGTGCTGATGCTTGGCTTGCTGCCTGACATCCCCTGCACTGTTGTTTCCTGTAATGTTGCCCATAACACTGCCACTGCCACTGCTGCTCGTGTACTGCAACTCCCTCTCAACCTGCTGCATCATGCTACCCATAGCATTGCCATTGCTAACTGTTGCACTGAAACATCTTATACTTATCCTGTAAAGACCTTCTACTGAACTTCGAAAATAACCAGAACTAGATACGGTAATAACCACGGTAATAACCAAAACAGAACATAAATACAGTAAATACGGTAATAACCAAAACAGAACAGAAATACAGTAAATACGGTAATAACCAAAACAGAACAGAAATACAGTAACTGTAAGGAATTTCGAACACCTACCTGAACTGCTGCCTGCTCCGATGTAGTTGATGACGCCGCGGTTATTCTGATCCGATTACCGGGAAACCAATTCCTCCCAGCCAATCCAGTAAGCTTCTCACCGAAGCTCACTGCCCCCGTGCCCAGAACCTCAGATCAATGTAAAGCTCCCTCTGGTTTAAACTCCTGATTTCCTGGTTCTCCTCCTCTCCACTCTCCGTTTTTCTGTCCCCCTTCTCAGCCATATCCCGGTGATTTTATAGTCAGGGCTAAGCGGTGGCCGCCCTGTACACCGACTCCACCGCTTACTCTCGCGGTGACAGCTTCCTCCAGCTGTGAGTCATCCTCCCGTACAGACATTTCTGCTTTGCTTTATGTTTTTCTTTTATGCGATGGTTTATATTTATAAGGTTGAAGGTATTATAACATTTGATCATTATATACATATTAACACTATTATGTTATATGACATACTTTATACTGCTTGATTATATTGATATGTACCTTATATATATATACTTTGTTTTATTTATATATATATATATATATATTTTTTTTAATATATAAAGTTTATTTATGTTTGCTTTAATATAACTTTAAAACTTTAGATTAATTAATTAATTATTGATACCATACTAAATCTTTATTCTATTTTATAATTATCATTTTTATTCCTTTATTATTATATTTTAGTATTATTATTTTTTTATACAGGGGCACATAATATGTGCAATTAAAGATGGGTCGTTACATATCCATTATTGAAATGGATTTTTTACCATCCCCATCTTCTCCTTGAAATGAACAAACTTTGTTCTTCCTAGAGCCTTGGTGAGGATGTCTGCCACCTGTTCTCCTGTAGGAGTGTAGCTCAACTGTACTGCTCTTCGTTGGACACAATGTTTGACCAAGTGACCCTGATATCAATATGCTACGACCGATCATGAGTTACTGGATTCTCAGAGAGCTTGATGCAACTCTGATTATCACACATGATCCTAGTCGCTTCCATCCTTCTCCTGAATAGATTCACAAGCAATTTCCTAAGCCATATGGCTTCGCACGAAGTTGTGCTAGTTGCCATATATTCTGCTTTAGCTGAGCTCAGAGCCACAGATTTCTATTTCCTACTGCACCAGGAGGTCATTCCTGATCCAATGTTGAAACAATACCTAGTTGTACTTTTCCGATCTACTAAACTTCTAGCCCAATCTGCATCAGTGAACCCACTCAGTTTGATGTCATTGCCTCTGGTGTACAATATTCCATGCTCAGCTGTTCCTTGTATATACCTGAGAACATGTTTGGCTGCTTCCCAGTGCACCCTCTTAGGTTCTACCATGAACTGACTGAGGTTGTTAACATCGTAACAAATGTCTGGCCTGGTATTGACCAGATACATCAGGGACCCTATGAGCTGTCTGTACAAGGTGGGATCAACATGTTTATCTTCTGATGCATCTATCTTCTTCTAGTTGGTGATCATTGGAGTAGCCATAGGTCTACAGTCTTGCATCTTGAATCTCTTCAAGATCTCTGTAACATATCTCCCTTGTCCTAGGAAGATCTCACCCTTCTGCTGCCAAACTTCCAGCCCCAAAAAATAATGCATCTGTCCCAAATCCTTCATGTCCAATTCTCTGGCTAGGTTCTTCTTGCAGTCTTTGGTGAGCCTAGATGATGCTATCAGGAAGAGATCATCCACATATAACACTAGGATTAGAGGCTCCTTCTCTACAACCAGATAGTAGAGATTAGGGTCTACATCACTCTTGACGAACTCCATCCTCTGCAAGTAGCCATCAATTCGACCGTACCATGCCCTAGGTGCCTGTTTTAGCCCATACAAGGCTTTCTTTAATCGACATACATGAGATTTCTTCTCACGTGTCTCAAAACCTTCTGGTTGTTCGATGTATAGTTCCTCTTCTATTACCCTGTTCAAGAATGCCGCCTTGACATCCATCCAATGAATCTCCACCCCATCTGTGCTGTAAGAGATATCATGGTCCTAATAGAAGTATATTTCGCTACTGGGGCGAAGGTTTCTTCGTAGTCTATCCGTTCCTTCTGAGCATATCCCTTAGCCACGGACCTGGCTTTGTATTTCTCCACATTGTTGTCTGCAACATATTTGACCTTGTAGATCCATCTCGAACCTACCATTGATTTGTCCTGAGGCCTAGGTACCACTTCCCAGACATCATTGACCATTGTAGAGCTGTATTCCTCAACCATAGCATCTACCCATACTCGATGCTGAACGACCTCCTGAAAACTAGAAGGTTCCCCAACTTGAGCTATGAAGGCCTGGTATTTGTCTGGCTGTCTTTGCTCCCTTTTACTATTCTTGGGTGCACCAATGAAGTCTTCTGCATCTCGTATAATCTGTCGGAGTTCCCGGCTTGTTCTTCCACTAGTAGTAGGTACATCTGTCAATTCCTCTTCTTCCTGAGATTCCTCTTATTCTGAAGCCTTGTCTTCAAGAGAATTTCTTGTACCAGTTTCTGCCGGTTGAACAGGTTCGAGCAACGACTCGTCTTTCAACTGCTCCTCGGAAGGCATTTCTTGGGATTTTCTGAAAGCTCTATCCTCCATGAAATTTACATCCCACCGAACTACTACCTTCCTACTCCCTAGAAGATAGGCTCTATATGCCTTCGCATTCTTGCTATATCGCACAAGATATCCTTTCTTAGCAGTTTGATCTAATTTCTTTCTCTTTTCTTCAGGCACAACAATATGTTAAACTCCCAAATATCTTGAAATGACTGACTTCAGGTGTCTTCCTAGTGAAGACCTTCTCCGGAGTGATTTTTCCCAATGCCCTGTGAAGAGTCCTGTTCTAGACATAAACAACCGTGCTGCATGCTTTTGCCCTTAGGAATTTAGGCATATCTTGATCATGCAAAATTGCCCTAAGTTGCTTCCACAATAGTCCAGTTTTTCCTTTCTGCTACTCCATTTTGCTCCGGATTGTAGGGAGCTGTACACTATCTTCTGATGCCTTCCTTAGCGCAAAAATTGGTGAAGTCCTTGTCAACATACTCTCCACCATTGTTCGAGCACAACACTTTTATCTTTTCCTGTCAGATTTTCCACTAGAGCCTTGAACTCTTTGAATCGACCAAAAACATCATCCTTGGTTTTCAGAAAGTAGGTCCAAGTCTTCTTGGAATGGTCATCGATGAAGCTGACAAAGTATTTGGCACCACTAAGAGCTTTGGTGGACATCAGTCCGTAGATGTCTGAGTGTATCAATCCTAGCATACTCTTCGCCCTATTGTTACTTCTGGAAAATGCAACTTTTGCATAGTTGCCTAGAGCGCACCCTCTACATATATCATCCCGTTCAGTACTTAGTTCTGGAACTCTTAATACTGTTTTCCTGAGAATTCTCAGAGCCCCATGGTGTAAGTATCCCATCCTCCTATGCCATAGCTCATTCAAGTCTTTGTCTCCATTACTGCCTATCAGTGCCATTGGTGATTCTAGTTGTAACCTGTACAACCTGTTACTTCTGATTCCAATCTGAGCCTTCTTTTTCCAACTTGGGTGTTTGACATATACTTTCTCCTTAATGAAGAAAACGTCATAGCCCTTGTTTTGAAGTTGAGACACGGAAAGTAAGTTCATCCCAATCCCGACACATGCAACACATTGGTTTCTCGAAGTCGCTCTCTTGCTTTGGTTTGAAACACTATGGTACCTCTTCTTACTGGAGTACACTTTGCCTTATTCTCCATGGTGATCTGAAAATTCATTCTTTCTTCCTGATAATCTAAAAAACATTCTCGAATTCCTGTCATATGCCAGGAAGCTTCACTGTCTATATACCAAACGTCCGAGGAGGCAGAGCTTGCAAGGCAAGCGACTTCTTCTTCCAATCTGGAAGCTAACATCGAATATTCATCCCTTGTGCATTCTTTTGGAAATCTGCTCGAGTCCCCTTGAGTGGATGCCTGCGCATCATGCTCTTGACCCATAACCGATTTTCCTTTCTTGTTGTCATATCTTTGCTCTGATACCATGTGAAAATTTGTAAACTGAAATTCTATTACTGCAGCTATCACAGAATTACCTAGAGAAAAAAATACATGCACACTAATAAATCACATCGACAGAGTTATTTTTGGACAATTGTCCCCGGAAAAACCCAATGTGGGAAAATCGATGCAGTAGATGAGGGCTTTATTAATCTTCAACAACAATTGCTTTTACAAGGAATGATTTTACAGATAAACTGAAAGAAAACACCTGAGACTTTCCCTTTGAGACCCTCTGACACTTTGGAGATCTTGTGCCCATTTCTACATCACCCCTGCGTCACTCTGATTGAACCAACGTGGCTCTGCATCCCTCTGCGTCCCTTCTCTAGATTGCGTCTCTCTTTCTGCGCTGTCTTCCACTAAGCTTGTGTCACCTCCTCCTCGATCATTGTTTGCTGCTGAAGGCTTTCTCTTCCTCCACCTTGCAACCCCCTTTGAAATCAATCTCCTCTTCCTTGAGAATCGAATTTCCTTGAGATATTGAGTATCTGCCGGTGTGTCTCCAAATGACCCTCAAGTCTTCTCTTATACTTTTCCTGTTGATGAATCAACGACTGAGATTAAGTCCCTAATCAACGACTAAGATTTAAATAGACTTGATCCACGTCTCTTAGAAGCGTCTCATCCTTATCTTTATTAATACCCATTAATGTTTTTATTTTCCTAAGTTTAGATTTAGGAACCCATTAAAAAATATTAATTATTTTAGTAACTCTTTATTCGGATGGAATTTCTCAAAGAGATTTCTGGGTCTTGGAGATCTCATGTGCCTTAGCCTCTCCTCAAAATTTCAAGGCTAGAGCACATCCGATGCTACCAAAAATCAACATCCTGGAGATGCATGGGCACTCATGGCAAACTCATCCTCGTCAGTCTTCGCTGAAGCAGCTTCAGGATCATGTTTCCATCGTTGTCCTTTTTCTTCAATGGACATTGGGATGCATAGTGGCCCAAGTCCCCACAACTAAAACATTTCACTTTTGAAATGCCCTCCTTTCGTTTTGGATTCTGCTTTCCCTTCGATACCAGAGCTGCGTTCTCCTCCTCCTTCCTCTTTGTGCCACTCCCACTGTTGCCACCGAGGTTGACCTTTACTGGGTCCCTCCTTAACTCCTCCCGTTGAAGAGCCGCCCACATCTCCTCCCATGAAGGTAGTTTTCCTCTGCCCAAAATGCTTTGGACGAAAATTTTCCATTCATTTGAGAATCCATTCAGGGCTATCCTTACCATCGCAGTTGGCTGAGGAGTGGAGCCCACTGCAGCAAGCTGGTCTCTAGTGTCCTGAAGACGCTGAAGATAGAGGTTGGTCCCTTCTCCTTTCTGCATCAAAGTCCGCTGCAACTTCTGCCTCAAATACATCATCCGCTCTTCGGAAGAGCCTTCATACACAGAAGACAAGACTTGCCACATCTCTCGGAATGTATCCTTGCCTTGCAAGTGTGAGACCACATGATCTCGAACTCCATCGAGAATGAGCCTCTTTGCCTTCCCTAGTCGGTCTTGTACTTCTTATTCTGATCGTTGTCAGCAGGAACAACTACAACACTATTGATGTAGGTCTCGAGATCATTTTCCTCTAGAACAACTAAGATTCTGGGCTTCCATATCACATAGTTGGAAGCTCCTTCCAACTTGTTCTGATCTCTGAGTCCATGTGATGCCATTTCACCCAACTGTCGAACTGACTCCTCTAGTCACTGCTTAGCATTGCTTAGTTGCTCAACAAAGTGAGAAATTCGAACTTTCTAGTGAAAAGTTTTATGAGTAGAAAATTCCCCTTCTACATGTCTTCGTTGTTTTTCAGCGGATTTCTGCCTCGACAGAAACTGTGCTCTTCAAGCGTTGCGCTGAGGTTCTACGTCACTCCCTCTGCCTGTGCAAACTCACAAACTGGAAATCATACATTTTTGTCATCTCACTTAGAGAGAGATTTCCTCGGATTTGCTTCCCGACAAGGACTGCACAATCTCTTCAAGGGGATTTGAATTGTTGCCAAGTGCAGCTTTCGACCTCACTGCTTAGCACTGGATCTGCTCTTCCTGTTTCAAAATCAATGCTCTGATACCATGTGAAAATTCCTAATCCTCAAGGAACCCCTACTACAACAAATCTGAATCTACTTCACCTACTTGATTTTTTAAATTACATTCATCAAGTTATACATCTGAATATTGAAGCAAATTACTTCTGCAACCTACACTAATTAAATATTTGATCTCATGAAACAAAAAACAGAGAAAAGAACAAGGTACATAGGAAACACTTATTTTTGGACACAATAGTCCCCGAAAAATCCCAATGCGGGAAACCGGTGTAGCAGTTCTGAGGGTTTATTATTAAGTAGGATAAATATCTGAATACAAATCTAGGATGCTCATCTAGTAATTCTTTACAATGAAAAATACTGGCGGAAGATCGAGTGAGTTTTACCTCACTTCACACGACAGGATTCTCGCTTATCCGGCACAAGATTGGCTTAACCCCCGACTATTTCTATGCTGGCCCTGTGTATGCTCTGTGTCAGTCTTTAGGCTCTACATCGGCTTATCTGCCCTCTGTATTGATTTGTGGTAGCATCGGATGTGCTCTAGCCATGAAAATTGGTGGAGAGGCTAAGGCACATGATATCTCTAAGACCCAGAAATGGTTTGGGGAAATTCCACCCGGTTGGAGAGATATTAAAATAATTAATATTTTTAATTTGGTTGCTAAGTCTAAACTTAGAAAAATTAAAATATTAATGGGTATTAATATAAAATTGGGTGAGAATGTTCTAAATGACATGGATCAAGCCAAATCTAATCTTAGCCGTTGATTAGAGACTTACTTTCGGCTGTTGAAGACTCAACAAGAAAAGTATAAGAGGAGGCTTGAGGGTCAATTGGTGATACACCAAGATTGATTTGTTAGTTCGATATTCTGTTGCTGCTGTAGGGATTTTGGTTGTGGAATTTTCACATGGTATCAGAGCTGCAGGTGAGGCAAGAAGAGCAGCGCCGTTAGATCCAGCACTGAGCAGAAGAAGGGAGTTCGAAAAATCTGTAGGAGGCAACAATTCGAAACCCTGAGAGGGTTGACGCAGTTCCAAGCCAGGAGGGAAGATTTTCGAGGTAGTCTCTCTTAGTGTGAGTCGACGGAGAGGATTTCCAGTTCAAATTTTTGCCGGGGTAGAGGGAGCAGCGTTGAAGCCTCAGCGTGAGAGCGTTGGTGGGACACAGATTTTCAACAGGCAAATTGTTGGGCTGAAAAACGTTAGTAGGAAGAAGAGAAGCACTTTGAGGGTACTTTTCCTCAGTAGACTTTCCACCAAGAAGTCCGCTTTTTCATTGGCTGAGTAGCAACAGTGAGAAGCAAAGAGGAGATTTTCGGCAGTTGGCTAGAGGATTTGCAGAAGGGAAATCAGGACTTAGAAGGAGATTTCCAGGAGGGGAGTTGAGACTCAGAGGGAGTCCAGAAGAGGAGCTGAAATGGTAGTGAACGGACGAAGGGATCAAGACAAGTTGGACGGAGCTTCCAACTTTGTCATCTTGAAGGCCAGGATCATGACAGTCATGGATCGACATCACATCAAGGACTTTGCCTTGAGAACCGTGCTATCCTAGTTGACCCAGCTGAGAGCGAGAAGTATGAGGATGTAATGGCGAGGGCGAAGTGCATGATCCTAGACGGGGTCAAAGATCATGTCATACCACATATTGTTGAGAAAAACACATCAAAGGAGATGTGGGACACCCTGACCACCTTATACTAGGGCTCTTCCGTGCAAAAGAAGATGTTATTTGAGAATCAACTGTTGTCATATCAGATGCATAAGTGAGAGCAAATAAATCCATTCCTTCTTAAGTTATAGGAGATTCGCGACCAGCTTACTTCTGTGGGTTCTACACCGGATCCAGAATTTATTGTTAAGACAACCCTGAATGTAGTCTCCGAGGAGTGGGAGACATTTGTGCAAAGTATTTTAGGCAGGGCTACTCTCCCAGTTGGGAGGAGATGTGGGCAGCACTTTGCCAGGAAGAAATTAGGAGGATGACCAAGGCGAGGAGTAGTGGCAAGTTGTTATTTGGGGTAGCATCGGATGTGCTCTAGCCTTGAAAATTGGTGGAGAGGCTAAAGCACATGAGATCTCCAAGACCCGTAAATGGTTTGGGCATATTCTAACCAGTTTGGGAGATATTAAAATAATTAATATTTTTAATGGAGTTCCTAAGTCTAAACTTATGAAAAATAAGATATTAATGGGTATTAATATAAAACTAGGTTAGAAGGTTCCAAAAGTCATGGATCAAGCCAAATCTAATCTTTAGCCGTTGATTAGAGATTTAATCTCGGTCGTTGAAGGACCAACATGAAAAGTATAAGAGGCTTGAGGGTCAGTTGGAGAACACACTGAGGGAGACCAGTCAGTTCGATTTTTGGAGCAGGGTTAGCTGAGAAATTCGAACTAGTGGTTTGGAGAGTAGTAAGAGGCAGCGGGTATGGAACAGAGAGTCGGGAACAACACCATAAAAGCAGCCCAGAGGTTGGAGAGTCAGATGTAGAGTCTCTCAGGCAGACGCAAAGGCAACAGACTGCACAGTCACTAAAGGGCCTGTGTGGGTGACACAAAGAGGCCTAGTGCTGACGCAGAGGGTTTGGGAGTTGCGCAGAGGCCAGCAAGCCTGACGCTGAGACTGGGAGAAGTGCTGGAGAATTTTTTCTCTGTTGGGTAAGTCAGTTTGGCACCCCGTTGTACTGAAGAATTGCTGAATAATAAAATCCTCCTTTGCTACATCGATTTTCCCACATTGGGTTTTTTTCGAGGACAATTGTCCAAAATATCTGTGTTGATGTGTTGATTCTTGTGCATGTGTTTTTTCTGTATTATGGTGTGATATCTGCAGCAAAATTTATTTTAGTGTTTACTGAAGGGTTTTCATAAATAACTTATTGAGAAATAAGTAGGTAAAATAAATCAGTTGTTGCAGTGATAAAATTTTCACATGGTATCAGAGCAAATAATCAGAGACAGGAAGGGAAAATCAATTATGGGTCGAGACCATGGTGCAGAGGCATCTCTAGTAGATAGAAGATTAAATTCCCGTTTATTGCATTCATGGAAATTTCACATGGTATCCGAGTAGATCAGATCAGATAGTCTCTAGAGCGAGGGTTGTGCAGTTCAGAGGGATATCTGAAGCACAAAAAACTAGATCTGCGCAGGCCTAGCTAGGTAGTGCGAATTGCAGAGGCAACAATTTGCTTTCCAGTCCTCGGAGGTGATCCAGAGGAAAAAGTGAATTGTCTCAGTTGTAGCACTAGGTAGTGAGATTGCCAGAAAAGGTTTCCGGAGGCAAATTAGAATTTGCAGAGCAAATCTAGCACAAAGGGTTTGCAGCATAAGGGTTTTGTAATAGTAGATTAGCATAGGGCAAGGAAGGGAAAGCACATGAGGGTTTCATTTCTCCAGTATTCTTAGGGTTAGAGAAGGTCAAATCATTCTACGGAAGAGAGGGTCGAAGAAAGCAGTAAGAAGGACCAATTTTCCCAGTTTGCATATCTGAGACAGTAATTACATTTCCATTACTGGAAAGTGATTCGGAAGGAGGTGTGTGTAGCTTCAGAGAACAGAGGGAGGTAGTGTATTCGCTAGAATGAATTTCTGAAAGCATTTCTTGATTGCCAATACGAGTTGCAAGCTCTAGTGCTAGTTACAAGATCTAGTGCGAGTTGCAGGTAGAGGGTGCGGGTCTGCACAAGGAGGTCGAGTTGGTTTTTACAGAGGAAATTTAGTGTTTTCAGATTGATTTTCCAGTTGGAGTGAGGGTTCTCTAGTTTATTGAGTTTTGCAGTTTTTCTGGAAATTATCACAGCAGGATTGCGAGATTAGGACATGTTAGATGGAGCCTCCAACGTTGGCATCTGGAAGGCCAGGACACTATTTCTTTTGGATGAGCATGGTCTGAAGGAGTTTGCTACAATAGTGATTGTTGTGCCAAGAAATGCCATCTAGTTCCATGACTATAGGAGGGATAACACCAAGGCAAAGAGGATAATTCTTGGTGATGTACGAGATCATATTGTTCCACTTATCGTAAAAAAGACTACATTGAAGGAGATGTGGGATGCCATAGTCAAGCTGTACTAGGATCCTACCAAGAAATGGAAGATGATTCTCAAGAAGAAACTTAGGATGGTCAAGATGAACAAGGGCAAGAATGTAACATCTTATGTCACTAGGATTCAGGGTGTTAGAGATGAACTTGCAATAGTTGGAGAGAAGTTAGTAGATGATGAGCTTGTGTATATAACTCTCAATGGGTTTACCAAGGAATGACGTATGTTCGTCTAGGTGTTCTTGTGAAAATTTCTGAACTGAAATTCTACTGCAGCCACTGATTTATTTCACCTACTTATTATTCACAATAAGTTATTTATGAAATCCCTTCAACAAATATTAAAATAAATTCTACTGCAGTTATCACACAATTACCCAGAGAAAAATACATGCACAAGCACCAATCACATCAACGCAATTGTTTTTGGACAGTTGTCCCCGGAAAAACCCAATGCGGAAAACCGGTGTAGCAGATGAGGGCTTTATTAATCTTCAGCAGCAATTGCTTTTACAAGGAATGCTTTTACAGAGAAACTGAAAGAAAACACTTGAGACTTTCCCTTTGAGACTTTTTGACACTTTGGAGACCCTGCTCCCAGTCATGCGTCACCTCTGCTTCACTCTGGATGGCTCTGAGTGGCTCTGCGTCCCTCGATGTTAGCCTACATGAGGGCTACATCTCTCTCTGCGCTGCCTCCCATTGTCCCTACGTCACCTCCTCGTTAGTCCCTACCTACTGCTGATGTCCTCCTCTTTCTCCACCATGCAACTCTCCCTTTGAAATTGATCTCCTTTACTTGAGAATCGATTTTCCTAGAGATACTGAGTATCTGTCGGTGTGTCTCCAAATGATCCTCAAGTCTTTTCTTATACTTTTCCTGTTGATGAATCAACAACCGAGATTAAGTCTTTAATCAACGACTAAGATTAAAACAGACTTGATCCTCGTTTCTTAGAAGCTTTTCACCCTTATCTTTCTTAATACCCATTAATATTTCTATTTTCCCAAGTTTAAACTTAGGAAACCATTAAAAATATTAATTATTTTAACAACTCCTAATTCGGGTGGAATTTCTCAAAACAATTTTTGGGTCTTGGAGATCTCAGGTGCCTTGGCCTCTCCTCCAAATTTCAAGGCTAGAGCACATCCGATGCTATTAGAAATGAACACCCCTTTTAGCGAGGAATGTGCTCTAGCCTTGACCTGCCTATATATATAAAATGTATAAGTGATATGTTTACAATGAGGACCTCCCTATATATACCTAAGCAAGTGTCCTTTCGTGACTGGGGATGTCTTTTAGACATGCCTTTTCACTTAACTTAATGACTACTTAACATAACTAATATTTGATTATTTAATATTTACATTAATTTTATTTATGTCACTTGTTATGAATTATATTCATAACAGGGTGTGCAACACAACTTAACTTGATCGCTGATCTTGACAAATTGTCAAGAAATACAAATAAATTCATATCTCCATGAATACATGTCGGAATCGGATGATCGTTAGATCAATCCTACACCTCTCGACCAAACGAATCCAAGAAAAATATCAGCTTCCATAAATAAGATGACCCACATAGAGAATTTTAACGGAGTGTGATTTCTTGTATGTTCTAGGTTAGTTGTTGTTGTAGTATCACATGATAATATATCGTGTTGGTTGATTCCTTTTGAAATTGTCTATCTCTTCTAAATTTTTCATTGTTTTTGTACTATAAGAAACACTGATCTTGTTCATCATTTCTCCAACCAGGCCTTTGGCTTCATCACCTGATAATTTTTCTAACATCCATATGTGAGAATTCTTGTTTACTTCTCTGACATCGGTATGTAAGAATTCTTGATAATTTCTCTAATATCCCTATGTAAGAGTTCCAAATCAAACATTTGGTTGTTTTCAAAGTCAAAGGATTTAGTAACCAGCAAAATATCCCGAAATTATCTCCTTAATCTTTGGATGGATATAAAAGACTTTGGAGATTGGGATTGATTGATGAAGAGAAAATTAATCTCCTTATTTTAGCGAAGGCTTCTTTTCAGTCTCATTATTTGTGACAACATATCAATCTTTTTAATTTATGATTTATTCTCCCTATTCGAGGACATTGGAGAATAAAGGAGCAGTAAATTGTATAGATTCCAGTAAAAATGCACTGATCTTTCAATTCACATTGTGTTAAAGTTGATTAAAAATAACACTGTATAATTAAAATGAGGGATAACACTCACTATCTTATTGCCTAGTTTTGGAAATGAAAAAAGAAAGTATTGGAAAATCTAGAAATAAGAATATGAAGGGAATTGTGATAGAAATGATGCATATTTGTCTGAATACTATTGATAAAATTTCCAATTGAAGGCTTCTTTTTAGTCTCATTATTTGGAACAACATATTCAATCTTTTTGCTTTATGATTTGTGATTCTTATTGGAGAATAAAAGAACACTCAATTGAATAGATTCCAACAAAACGCAGTGGTCTTTCAATTCACGTTGTGTTAAAACTTAAAATTGATTAAGAAGACACTGTGTATAATTAAAATGAGGGATAACACTCACTATGTTATTGCGTACTTTTGGAAATAAAAAAGAAAGTAATGGAAAATCTAGAAATAAGATGATGAAGGTAATCCCTATAAAAATAATGCACATTTGTCTGAATATTATTTATCAAATTTCCAATTTAAAGTAGGAATTTGGCTTCCATATTCTTGATGGTACTGGAATCTTTTTTGTTGAAGGTAGCTATGTATATCATTTTCTAAATAGTCTTTACTAAAAAATGTCTTGTTATTGTTGTACCTAATCAGCCTTCCCAAGCGGGCAGTTGATACATTGGAGCCAGTTAAAGGAATTCAGTTTGTTGCTTCTATGGGCAGGAGGAAGTTTCCTTCTTGGGTAAGCTTGTCAAATTTTACAACCTTTGACTTATGCCTATTTCACCATTTGTCATGAGAATGGTTGGTTATTTGGGATTTGAAATTGCAATTATTTACCAAAAATCATGTTTTCTTTACTATGAAAATACGTCGGAAATTAATGTCCTGAATGGGAAAATTGATGTGAAAAATGAGTTAGTTTGGGCTACCTATGTTACATTACTTTAGCTATTTTACTAGGATTTGGATACATATTTGGATAGCAATACATATATGCCATATTTTTCAGTTTTTGTTTTTTGTTTTTTGATATGATACATGTTAATTTTGCTGCTCAAAGACAAATTCCCTCATTGGACAACCTTCCTCATCAAGAAAGACCCAACTAGCCATTGGAAGAATTTAATTTGGTCAAGGAAAAATATTATTTTTAATGTGAAATCCACATGTGCACAAAAGTTCAAGTCGGACTCGAAGAGGAAATTCGACCCCCTTGACCATATATAAATAGACGTCACATGATATCATTTGGATGCATCTCATCGCACATCACATCATTCATTCATTAGTTCATACACTGAAATTGCAAGGCCAAGTTACAGAAAGTCCAAAATCTACGAGCTACATGAAGTCTGTGATTTGCGAGCTATTGAAAGTCGTCATTCTGCAACTACGGAAAGTTGTCTTTCTGAGATCTGCAAGCTACATAAAGTCTGTGATCTGTGAGCTACCGAAAGTTGTCATTTTGTAGCTACCGAAAGTTGTATTTCTGTGATTTGTGAGCTACCGAAAGTTGTCATTTTGTAGCTACCGAAAGTTGTATTTCTGTGATTTGTGAGCTACAAAAAATTTATTTTCTCTGAATTTTGTTGACTTCTTCAGATTGGAATCTTTGACCACATTTTTCTATCTCTCTCTATTTGGATTGGTTTAGACTTGGTTGATTTGGGAAAGTCAATCTTTGACTTTGACTAGTTGATGGATGTAGTATTGGACTATGTGTCTCTCTATTGAACATTTGATGACAATCTAATAGAAGAAGAATTTGAAAAAAAGGTTTTCCCCCAATCTTTGACCAAATCTTGTGTTTCTTGTCATTACTCTTGGCTATCTTTTATTTCATATTTTATTTATTGTTCTATCTGCAATTGCTCATTGTTATTGGAAGATTAAAATTGTTTGAAAGTGGTTGCTAATTGAGGAAAGAATTGGGCTAAGTGATTGTACTAGCATAGAACAATGGAAAATTAACATTGTATTAGAGTTAAGGTGAAGACAAGCCCAAGGAATAAAGAGACAAGAGCAATCATTTTTGAAAGAAGCTAAAGGAGCCTATTTGACTTGGTCAAGATCTCTACCTCTTACTTCAAGGATATAGAGAAGCTGGGCGACTCATCAAATTTTGCTGCTTGGAAGATCAGGTTGGAAATCATATTGGATGATAATGATGTCTTGGAATATTTGGAAGGAAAAGTACTTGAGTCATCGGAAAATGCTTTTGCTGTTGCCAATTCCAAATATAAGCAAGATGAGCTCAAAGCCAAGAAAATTCTTATTGATTCTTTGAAAGATCATTTGCTTACTTATGTTGGAAAATTGAAGAAGTTCAAGTACATCTATGATAAGTTGGTTGGGGTGTATCAGGTCAACAATTTGAATCGTATTCTCTCATTGAAGAATCAACTCAAGGACATTAAGATGAACAAGGCGGAATCAGGGCAATCCTATGTCATTAGGACACCCCAACTAAGGGATTAATTGCAGATTGTTGGCGACCCTGTATCTGATAGAGAGATGGTGTTGGTCACTCTTCAAAGTCTTCCTCCTATTTGGGAAACCTTAATTACTACTATTAGCAATGTTGAAGTTTCTAAGCCTACCAGTTAGAAACCCTCCATGCACTTTACTGATCTATTCCTACCTACTTGTTCCATTACTTAACAAGTTATTTATAATGTAAATACTAAAAATAAACACTAGTGCATGCTCAACATATTACAGATCATCAACTGAAGGAAATAGAAACAAGCACACAAAATGACACCGTTATTTTTGGACCAATGTCCCCGGAAAAACCCAATTTGGGAAAAGCTGTGCAGCTATTTGAGGGTTTCCTTATTAAGCAATTTCAGAGTACAATTTTGCTGCCAAATCCAACTTACCCAACAGAGAATGCCCTTGGCAGTAGTACCTCTCAGTCTGAGACAAATGTCCCGGCTGAAACCCCGGATAAACCCTCCCGCAGCTCCTCATCTCCAATCAACCCCAGAAACCCCAGCGTTTGCCTTTTTGGACTGTGTCAGCCTCTCTCTGCCTAGTGTTGGCCCTGCGTCACCCTGAATGGGCCTGTGTCAGCCTCAGTTGGCCCTGCGTCAGCCTTCTGGCCCTCGGCTTCAGCAACGTTGGCCTCTCTGAAGCACTGTGCAACTCCGAGCTAACTCAGCGTGGCCTTGCATGAGCCCTAGCTGGTTTTGCATCACTCTCTCTGGCTCCTACGCTGATCTCCTGGCACTATCTTTGCCTCTCTATCTCTCTGTACTCACTGCCCCTCAACTGCAATTTCAATCACTGATTCTATCTCTCTTAGCAAACCCCACTCTAGAGAATAGAATGACTGATGATCTGGTGTACTTTCCAAGTGACCCTCAAGCCTCTTATACTTTTCTCGTTGACATATCAATGGCCGAGATTAAGTCCCTAATCGACGGCTAAGATTAGATCTGGATTGATCCATGTATTTTGGACCATTCCAACACAGTTATAAATTAATCCACTTTAATATTTTAATTTCCCTATGTTTAGACTTAGGGACTCCATTAAAAATATTTTTTTTTTAATATCTCCTAAACTGTTTAGAATCTGCCCAAACCCTTTCTGGGTATTGGAGATCTCATGTGCCCCAACCTCTCCACCAAATTTCATAGTTAGAGCACATCTGATGCTACCCCAAATCAACACTCCCTCTTAGCGAGGAGTGTGCTCTAGTAATACTCCTCACTGAGTATCACCCTGATCATCTGACATCGGTCCTTGTGCTGATGCTAGGCCTGTTGCCCATCATTTTCTGCACTGCTGCATCCTGTACTGCTACCCATGGCTCTGCCACTACAACTATTGCATCTATACGACAACTCCCTCTGCATCCGTGCTGCTGCTGGTCCTTTCTCCCAACACTGCATTCGCACTGCAACTACTCTCATCACGCTGCATCGTGGTGCCCACTGTTGCACTGCAACTTAGTTACTAAGAAGTAAGTAATTGATCTCCCAACTCTAACCTCTCTGTTGGGCTAGAGACCCTCCTGATGCTGAAGCTCCCTCTGCCACTGACAATTCCTCCCTCTCTGATCTCTGCGCTGCTACAACAACTCCCTGCATCTTGCACTGTTGCACCCATCTCTGCGCCATCCTGCACTGGTGCAACACTCCTGTGCCTCTTGCAACGCTGCAGCCTGCTAGCCTCGCGCTGTCTCGGGAATTTTGCACTGTAGCTCTCTCTGCTGCTTCATCTGCATCCGTCTCTACTCACATCTGCCAGTCCTGCTACTCCTCTTCGGGGATCCCGTAGCAAGATATATACCAAGAGGTTGGGTACCTCAAGGATCCTACCCCTCATTGCCTGTAGTCCTCCTAACTATAGCTCGATGTCTCCCCACTTCTTCTCAAGTGGCAAATGAGCACTCATCGCAAATAGAATAGACAGGATCATGGCCTTTTAGATGACAAAGTTGGACACCCCATCTAGCCTATCCTGATGCTCAGCCCATTCATGGCCATCTCTCTACTCTTCTCTGTTGACTCCTCCGAGTCTCTCTACTTCCCGCCTGGAAGTTCTCGGTTCGACTCCTGCTGAGTCTACTTTCCTTCTGGAAGTTCTCTGTTCAACACCTGCTGAGTCTACTTCCCAGCTGGAAGTTCTCTGTTCGACTCCTGCTGAGTCTACTTCCCGTCTGGAAGTTCTCTGTTCGACTCATGCTGAGTCTACTTCCCATCTGGAAATTCTCTGTTCGACCACTGCTGAGTCTGCTTCCCGCCTGGAAGTTCTTTGTTCGACTCCTGCTGAGTCTCTCTACTTCCCATTTGGAAGTTCTCGGTTTGACTCCTTCAAGTCTCTCTAAGTTCTCTTCTGGACTCCCTCTGAGTCTAGATTTCCCTCCTAGAAATCTTTCTGCCAACCGTCAAGTTGCCCCTTTCTGATCGTCTGTGCAAATGCAACACTGATCCGGATTCCTTGGCTAGAAATCCGCCACAACAGCAACTCCCTCTAGCTTGGTCTTGCTCTGTTAGGTACTGTTCTGACTACAGTACCCCACCAGCTCCACTCTGCAACTTTCCCACAGCCAACTAAACCCCAACAACCTGAAGGTGAGAGCTCCTAGGCTCTGCGCAATCTTGGCACCAGCAACTCGGCCTCGTCAGGCAACTGCGTTAGCCCTCCTAGCTTTTGCGTGGCTCTGCGTGAGTCTCCCTTTGCCTCCCTTAGCCTCTACACTGCCTCTTCCTGGCACCCTTCCCTTGTTGCTGCTCTGCTAGAAACAACTTCTGTCACTCGGGACCACTGTTTTCTACTGCTATTGCTCTGCTCGGCTGATGTCCTCAGTTCTCCTGTGATCTGCAACCACGCTCTGATACCATGTTGAAGTTTCTAAGTCTTCTAGTTAGAAACTCTCTTAGAAACCCTCCATGCACTTCACTGATTTATTCCTACCTACTTGTTCCGTTACTTAACAAGTTATTTACATGTAAATACTGAAAATAAACACTAGTGCATGCTCAACATATTACAGATCATCAATTGAAGGAAACAGAAACAAGCACACAAAATGACACCGTTATTTTTGGACCAATGTCCCCGGAAAAACCCAATGCGGGAAAACCAGTGCAACTATGTGGGGGTTTTCTTATTAAGCAATTTCAGAGTACAATCCGGGTGCCAAATCTGGCTTACCCAACAGAGAATGCCCTTGGCAGTAGTACCTCTGCGTCTGAGACAAATGTCCTGGCTGAAACCCTGGATAAACCCTCTGGCAACTCCTTAGCTCCACTTAGGCCCATAAACCCCAGCGTCTGCCTTTCTGGATTGTGTCAACCTCTCTTTGCCCAGCGCTGGCCCTGGGTCACCCTAAATGGGCTTGCATCAGCCTCAGGAGGCCCTGTGTTAACCTTCTGACCCTTTGCGTCAGCAACGTTGGCCTCTCTGAAGCACTGCGCAACTCTGGGCTACCTCTTCGTGGCCTTGCGTGAGCCCTGGCTGGTTTCGTGAGCAATAGTTATTGAACTCACTCGATTCATATTTGGTTCCATTATTGGTCCTCAATATTTTGATCTTCTTCCTGGTTTGATTTTCGATCAAAGCTTTGAAAGAACGGAACCATGAGAATACTTTGTCCCTCTTCTTTCAAGAAATAAATCCAAGTCTTATGAGAGAAATCATCCATAAAGATAAACATAATATAAATATCCTCCCAAAGAGTTCACGGGCATCATAGTAGATAGATTGGAATGAACCAATTGCAATATGTAGGTAGTCTTGCTATCACTGGAGGGGAATGATCCCCTTGTATGCTTTCCTTTGGCACAGCCCTGACAAACACCTTCATGTTCTACTTTAAATTCGGGCATACCTGTCACCATCTTCCTCACATCGGGTAGAGCCTTATAATATAGATGGGCAAACCTCTGGTGCCATAATTTGGATTGAAGAGTTGTGTTGCAAGACATAGCTCCCAATGGACTTCCTCCAACTTGATATAGGCTATCAACCCTGAATCCAAGTGTAAATGCATCTTTGAAATTTTTATTCCACACACGTACCTTTCCATTGATGAATGCCACTTTGAATCCTTTGTCCTCCATTGTCGAGATAGATACCAGGTTCTTCTTTAAATCGGGTACATATAGTATTTCTTGCAGATGAATGGTGTTACCTTGATTCAATTGAAGAGTAACATTCCCAACTCCCTTCACGGGATAGGTGGCATTGTCTCGAAGGATCATTTCCAAATTTGTATCCTTTTCAATCAGTTTTGAAAGAGCTTGTTTATACCCAATGAAGCGCCTTGAGGCACCACTATCAATCAACCAATTTCCCAAGGTGTCTGGAGGAGATGCAATAGAGAGGGCAAATATAAGTTAATTTTTTTTTTGCTTGTTATCAACGACATTAGGTTTATCATACCTGGAATTTCTTGATCTCTTGGGAGGGTGACCATTTCCATGTTGACTAGCGGGAGCATTCCTTTTTCCTCTGTTGTTGAATTTGCCATTCCTTTGATTGTTGTTGCCCCCGAAATTATTGTTGTTGTGGTTGTCATCATCATGAGGTGTATCCCTTCTATTAGGACATCCCTAGCATAGTGGCCAAACTTGTTGCAAATGAAGCATCTTCCCTTCCTTCCATTCTTGAAACTTGGTCTTCCTAGACATTGCTTCTTTGAACTTGCATTGTTCTTCTTTTTAGCATGGGCGGAGAATGCAGTAGGATCATTCCTATTTGAAGGCATATCTAGTTCCATCATCGTTGTTTCTTCTTGAGAACATCTAGTCAAAAATTCTTCAAAACCGGGGATCCTGTCGTTGTTAAGAATAGTAGTGTTGAACATGTGCCATTCACGAGGGAGTCCTCCAAGGGCAATGAGAGTAAGCTCCCTATCAACAATAGCTTCTCCAATCGAAAGAAGATCATTTTTTATCTCAGTAATCCTCATGAAGTAGGATTGAATGTCTTCACCTCTTCCCTTCTTTATATCCTTCAAGTTGTTTTTGAGAAAGAGAACTTGGTTTGCATTGCTAACTTTGAACATGCCAAACAACCTGTCATATATCTTATTTGATGTGTTCAAATCGGAGACATAAGCAACTAAATGCTTATGAATAGAATCCCTGATGATCTTCTTTGCTTTGACTTCACCCTTCTTGTACTTTGTCTTAGCAGCAACCGATGCATTAGAAGGAGGTTCCGAAATCTTTCCCTGCACATAGTCCATAACATCTTGCTCTTCTAAAGTCAAATCAAGAGACATCTTCCATGCATGATAATCAGACTTATCATGAAGCTTGTCGTCAGACTTGAAGTAGGATGTGAAGGTCATTGAATCTTGTTCTTGATCAAAGGATGTTAGTGATTTTTCTCTTCTTAGTGATTGGTCTTTTCACTCTTGCTTGGGTTTTGTCTTCACCTCAGCTCTGATACCATGTTAATTTTAGATAACAATGGTATGTTCTATGCTTGAGAGCAATTTACTTCAATTTTTTACTAGCCCAATATCAATTTCCAGATTAGCAATCACATCAACATGATAGTAAAATGTAGATAGAACATAAACAATAGCAGTAAAAGACAAGCCAAGACAAGAGGACACAAGATATGGCACATGCTAGGGACAAACCCCAATGTGGGGAAACCCTTTGATCAATTCTTCTTATTATTCTTCAAAAGTTTAGCATAGAGAAAGAGTACAATATGAAATATTCACTTGCCCAATCAAAGTGAAATTTGTGAAAATTCTATCACTGCAGCAATTGATTTACTTTTCCTACTTATTTCACCGTAAGTTATTCATGAAATTACTTCAATAAACATTAAAATAAATATTGGTGCAGATATCACACTGTAATACAGAAACAAACATATGCACGAGAATCAACACATTGGCACAGTTATTTTGGACTAATGTCCCTGGAAAAACCCAACTTGGGAAAACTAGTGCAACAAGGGAGGATTTTATTATTCAACAATTTTCTAGTACAACAGGGTGCCAAATTGGCCTACCCAAAGATAGACAAAAATTCTAGCACTTCTTCTGAACCCAACGTTAGCCCTATTGACCTCTATGTGACCTGAAACCCTTTGCGTCAGCCTGTTGAGACTCTGTGCAACCTCTCTGGCCTTTTGCCTCACTCTTGCAGCCTCTGCGTGGATGACGCAGACCCTGCTGGCTCTCCACAGTCTCTGTTGCCTCTGCATAGCTTCCTCTGGCCCTGTGTCTGCCTTTTTTGCCTCTGTGTTGATCTCCCGTCTCTCTGTTCCGTACTTGTTGCCTCCTGGCTGCTCTCCAGACCACTGGTTCAATTTCTCAACTGACCCCGCTCTAGAAATTGAACTGATTGGTCTCCCTTACTGTGTTCTCCAAGTGACCCTCAAGCCTCTTCTTATACTTTTCTCGTTGACATTTCAACGACCGAGATTAAGTCCATAATCAACGACTAAGATTAGATCTGGCTTGATCCATGAGTTTTGGACCATTCTAGCATAACTTTATATTAATACATATTAATATTTTGTTTTCCGTAAGTTTAGACTTAGGGACTCCATTAAAAATATTAATTATTTTAATATCTCCCAAACCGTTTAGAATCTGCCCAAACCCTTTCCGGGTATTGGAGATCTCATGTGATTTAGCCTCTCCACCAATTTTCATGGCTAGAGCACATCCAATGCTACCCCAAATCAACACTCCCTCTTAGTGAGGATTGTGCTTTAGTAATACTCCTCATTGAGTATCACCCTGATCATCCGGCATCGGTCCCTGTGCTGATGCTAAGCCTCCTTGCCCAACATCCTTTGCATTGTTGCATCCTGTACTGTTGCCCATGACACTGTTATTGCCACTGCTGCATCTGTACGAAAACTCCCTCTGCATTTGTGTTGCTGTTGGTCCTTTTTCCCAACACTGCATCCGCACTGCAACTCTCTCTGCATCTGTGCTACTGCTAGTCCTTTCTCCGAACACTGCATCTGCATTGCAACTCCTCCTTCATTCGTGTTGCTAACCCACTCATTTCTACTTCTGAAAGGGGTTCTTTACCATCCCCATCTTTTCCCTGAAGTAGTCAAATTTTGACTTTCCAAGGAACTTGGTGAGGATATCTGCCACCTGTTTTCTTGTAGGAGTGTAGCTCAATTGTACAGCTCCTCGTTGGACACAGTCTCTAACAAAGTGACACCGGATATCAATATGCTTCGACTTATCATGAAACACTGGATTCTCAGAGAGCTTGATGCAACTCTGATTATCACACATGATCCTGGTCGCCTCCATATTTCTTTTGAATAGGTTCCCTAGCAGTTTTCTAAGCCATATGGCCTCACACGAAGCTGTGCTTGCTGCCATATATTCTGCCTCAGATGAGCTTAGAGCCACAAACTTTTGTTTCCCATTGCACCAGGTGGTCATTCCTAATCCAATGTTGAAACAATACCTAGAGGTACTTTTCCGATCCATTGAACTTCCTGCCCAATCTGCATCAGTAAATCCACTCAACCTGATACCCTTCCCCTTGGTGTATAAGAGCCCATAATCAATTGTTCCCTGTAAATACCTAAGAACGTGTTTGGCTGTTGCCCAGTGTGCCCTCTTTTGTTCCACCATGAACTGACTGAGGGTGTTGATAGCCTAGCAAATATCTGGCCTGGTATTGACCAGATACATCAGGGACCCTATGAGCTACCGATATAGGGTGGGATCGACAACCTTGTCTTCTGATGCATCAATCTTCTTCCAGTTGGTGATCATTGGCGTAGCCATAGTTCTATAGTCTCCCATCCCAAACCTTTTCAGGATCTCTATAGCATACCTCCCTTGCCCAAGGAAGATTTCTCCTTTCTGCTGCCAAATTTCCAACCCTAGGAAGTAGTGCATTCATCCTAGATCCTTCATATCGAACTTTGTGGCTAGATTCTTCTTGCAGTCCTCAATGAGTTTGGATGATCCTGTTAGAAAGAGATCATCCACATATAATACTAAGATAAGCAACTCATTCTGTATGACCAGATAGTAGAGATTCGGATCTGTGTCACTCTTGACAAACCCCATCTTCTGCAAGTAGCCATCTATTCGACCATACCATGCTCTTGTTGCTTGCTTTAGCCCATACAAGGCTTTCTTCAGTCTGCATACATGACACTTCTTCTCATGAGTTTTAAAGCCCTCTGGTTGTTCAATGTATACCTCTTCTATTACCCGTTCAGAAATGCCGTCTTGACATCCATCTGATGGACCTCCCATCCCATCTGGGCTGCAAGAGATATCATGGTCCTAGTAGATGTATACCTGGCTACCGGGGCAAAGGTTTCCTCATAGTCAATCCCTTCCTTTTGAGCATACCACTTAGCCACAAACCTGGCCTTGTATTTCTCAACACTGTCGTCCGCAACATATTTGTTCTTGTAGATCTATCTTGAACCTACCACAGATATGTCTTGAGGCCTTGGTACCACCTCCCAGACATCGTTCACCATTATGGAGTTATAATCCTCTACCATCGCACCTAGACAGACCTGATGACGAGCTGCCTCCTTGAAACTGGAAAGCTCTCCATCCTGAGCTACTAATGCCTGATATCTCTCTCGCTGTTTTCTTTCCCCCTTACTGTTCCTTGGCTCACCGATGAAGTTCTCTGCATCACACAGAATCTAACGAAGTTCCCTGCTAGTTCTTCCTCTGCGAGCAGGTGCTTCTGTTCGCTCCTCCTCCTCATCCTGAGAATCTTCCTGACCTAAGGAAGAATTCTTCACTTCCGTTGGTTGAAGAGGCATGACCAACGGATCCTCTTTGGACTACTCCTCGGAAGGCATTTCTCGAGATCTTCTGAAAGCTCTGTCCTCCATGAACTTTACATCTTGTTGTACTACTACCTTCTTGCTCCCTGGAAGATAGATGCTGTATACCTTAGCGTTCTCGCTATATCCCACCAGATATCCCTTTTCTGCAGTCCAATCCAGCTTCTTCCTCTTTTCTTTGGGTATGTGACAATATGCTAAACTCCCAAATATCCTGAAATCACTGACTTCAGGCGTCTTCCCAGTGAAGACTTTCTCTGGAGTAATCTTGCCCAATGCCCGATGAGAAATCCTGTTATGAACGTAGGCAGCTGTGTTGCATGCTTTCGCCCATAGGAATTTTGGCATATCCTGATTATACAACATGGCCCTAACAGCTTTCTTCCACCCCATTCTGCTCTGGATTGTAGGGAGCTGTCCACTCTCTTCTGATCCCCTCCTTAGTGCAATAATCAGTGAAGTCCTTATTGACATACTCTCCACCGTTATCTGAGTGCAAGACTTTTATTTTCTTCCTAGTTAGATTCTCCACCAGAGCCTTAAACTCCTTGAATTGATAGAAAAGCTCATCCTTGGTTTTCAGAAAATAAATCCAAGTTTTCCTCGAGTGGTCATCAATGAAGGTAAGGAAATACTCGGCAGCGCTGAGAGCTTTGATGGACATAGGTTTGCAAGTATCTAAGTGTATCAATCCTAGTACACTCGTGGCCTTGTGTTTGCTCTTAGGAAATGCCGTATTGGCATACTTTCCTAGAGCACATACCTTGCATACATCATCTCGTTCCGTACTCAGATCCGGAACTCTTGTTACAGTGCTCCTGAGAATTTTCAGAGCTCCATGGTGCAAGTGACCCATCCTTCTGTGCCATAGTTTTTTCAAGTCCTTGTCTCCATGACTGCCTATTATTGCTATTGGTGATTCTAGTTGTAATCTATACAACCAATTACTTTTGATCCCGATCTGCACTTACTTTTTCCAATTCGGGTGTTTGACGTATACCTTTTCCTTGTGAAGTAGATGTCATAGCCCTTGCCTTGTAGTTGTGACACGGAAAGTAAGTTCATCCCCAATCCTGGTACATGCAGCACATTTGTGGCACAGAACTGCTCTCCCGATTCTGTCTAAAAAACTATGGCACCCTTTCCTACTGGAGTACACTTTGCCTTGTTCCCCATGGTGATCTGAAAGTTCATCTTCTCTTCTTGATATTCTGAGAAACACTCCATGATTCCCGCCATATGCCATGAGGCTCCACTGTCTATATACCATACTTCTGATGATGCAGCACTAGTCATGCACGCCACTTCTTCCAGCATGGAAGCCAACATAGAGAAATTGAAATGTCTTTCTCTTGTGCAATCTTCTGAAAATCTGTGTGAGTCCGCTGAGGTGGATGTTTTCTGTGTTGTGGTCTCGACCCATAACCGATTTTCCCTTTCTGTCTCTTATTACTTCCTCTGATGCCATGTGAAAATTCTATCACTAAATCGACTGTTTTACTTTTCCTACTTATTTCACCCTAAGTTATTCATGAAATTACTTCAATAAACATTAAAATAAATATTGGTGCAGATATCACACAATAATACAAAAACAAAGATATGCACAAGAATCAACACTTTGACACAACTATTTTGGACTAATGTCCTCGAAAAAACCCAATGTGGGGAAACCGGTGCAGCAAGGGAGGATTTTATTATTCAACAATTTTCTAGTACAACACGGTGCCAAATTGGCTTACCCACAGATAGACAAATTTTCCAACACTTCTTCTGAACCCAGTGTCAGCCCTACTGACCTCTGCGTGACCTGAAACTCTCTGCATCAGCTTGTTGAGACTCTGTGTAGCCCCTCTGGCCTTCTTCGTCACTCCTGCAGCCTCTACGTGGATGACGCTGGCCCTGTTGGCTCTGTGCAGTCTTTTCTACCTCTGTGTGGCATCCTCTGGCCCTGCGTCTACCTTTTCTGCCTCTGTGATAATCTCCTGTCTCTCTGTTCCGTACTTGTTGCCTCTTGACTACTCTCTAGACCACTGGTTCAATTCCTCAGCTGACCCCGCTCCAGGAATTGAACTCACTGGTCTCCCTTAGTGTGTTTTTCAAGTGACCCTCAAGCCTCCTCTTATACTTTTCTCGTTGACAAATCAACGACCGAGATTAAGTCCCTAATCAACGACTAAGATTAGATCTGGCTTGATCCATGACTTTTGGACCATTCTAACACAGTTTTATATTAATACACACCATTAAAAATATTCATTATTTTAATGTCTCCAAAATTGTTTAGAATTTGCCCAAACCCTTTCTGGGTATTGGAGATCTCATGTGCTTTAGCCTCTCCACCAATTTCCGTGGCTAGAGCACATCCGATGCTACCCCAAATCAACAAAATCTGACCAGTCAAACAACAACCACATAAAGTCAATGTTGGTCAACAGGTCAGATTTTGACCTCCAAAACAACTCGGTCAACTCGACCTCCAAGAACAAATCAAATCAGCCCAAAAACAGTCTGAAAATATTCAGCCAAAGTTGGTCAACGAAAGTCAACGCTGCAGTCAAACCCTTCTGTAGTCAACGCTGGTCAAACTGTACGATCTGCCTCAATTTTTGTGCCCAGAAATGTGGCCTTCCCAAACAGAGATATCCCTCATAAAAATGCAGTCAAACAAGTTAACGTTGGTCAAAACCCTTCCTACAACTTCGATTGAAGCTGATCAACGCAGGAACAGGAAAGAACCATCCTTCGCACGTGTGGAGAGCTGCCACAGAAATCCATAACCAATCATGAAAGGAGAGAGAGATATGTGAGTGAAGTGAAGTGTCTAAATGAAGACTCTCCTTCTATTTATTTGTAACGTTGTGGGCTTGAGGGTCTAAATTAGATGGCTGGCCGACTTTGACAATTTGTCCATAATAGAAATAAATTTATAATTCCATTTGTACATGTCAGAATGAGATGATCTTTAGATCAATCCTACACCTCTCAAAAAGAGGAATCTAATAAAATATCAGCTGCCTCATATGAGTTGTCCAACGTGAAATTTGGCCCTGGTTGCCAAATTTAACAAAAGGACTCTATAGAGTCAATGAAGGACCACTGCAAGCATTGGTTCACGATAGCAACCATGAAAGTGAGCTATGGCCCCGAAGACTGGCACACCTACACTATGAAGCCTTGCCTAAAGTTAGAAGATTGGTTTCTAGGATGCCTGATATTCAATTTAGTCATGATGGTGTATGTCAGGGGCGTGCTAGTGAAGACAAGGGGACCATTCCTCTCTAGCAAAAACAGGGCTAATGATATTCTACAACGCATACAGTCTGGCCTTTGTGGACCCATGCCTATGCACTCCCTTGGTGGCTACCTCTATTATATAATATATATTGATGACTTCTCCAGGAAAACATGGATATTCTATTTGAAGCATAAGGACGAAGCATTTGACATGTTCGAGGACTTCAAGGCACTGATAGAGAATCAAACAGGGAAAAGTATCAAGGTCTTCAGATTTGACAATGGTGGAGAATATACTTCAAATGAGTTCATGACTTATGTAAAAAGGCTGGAATTAAGGAGACCATTGTACCCTATAATCGCGAGCATAATGACGTGGCTCAAAGAAAGAACAAGACTATGATGGAAGCTGCCTGAGCCATGTTGCATGATCAAAAGTTGCCAAAGTTCCTTTGGGGAGAAGCTACTAATACAACAGTATATGTTCAAAAGAAGCTTCCTCATCAAGCCCTAGGTGACAAGACTCCCGGAGAAGTGTTCACTGGAGTGAAGCCTGATGTTGGACATCTGAGATATTTGGCTGCCCCGTGTATTTTCATGTGCCTAAGGACAAGAGGAACAATTTGGAAGCCATTGGAAAGAAAGGTGCTACCCTTGGAAAAACAAGAGATATTCCTCCTCCTCCTCCTATTGAGAAGAAGGATGATGAGATGGGCCTTCTAGATGGCCCTTTTGTGCCCAAGGCAGAGATAGATGTTGTTGATAATCCCATGGAGCCTATGGACCTCTTGGATCCTCCTCCATGTGACCCCCTTGCCAAGAAGAGACCCCTTCGGCTTTGTGATGCTTTACAGGATGTTGAACGACACGCTGTTGCTAGAGGAACATTTAGAGAAAGTAAGAAGCCATGCTGGTACCATGGATACATTGTAGCTATGAGCACCATCACACAGGATGAACCTCCCACTTTTGAAGAAGTGAAGGAGCAGGTTTGGAATGATGCTAAGGCCGAAGAGTATGAATCCATTATGAAGAATGATGTGTGGGATGTTGTTCCGAGACCCAAAGGAAAGTCTGTCGTGACTTCAAAATGGCTAAAAAAATCAAGCATGGAGCTGAAGAAAGTATTGAGAAATATAAAGTGAGTTTCGTGGCTAGAGGTTGTTAGTTTTGTAGCATAGAATAGGTGTTCTAGTCTTGATTTGTGTAAGAGAGGCTAAGAACATGAGATATTCAAAGCTCAAAAAAGGTTTGCGAGATAAGCTTGTGAAATGCCTTAATTAAATTAGTTAACCATCATTTATATTTTTCCTAAGTCTACCTTTAGAAAACTAGTTAATTAATAACAATTAATTAAGGAGAGGTTATAATGCTTTAGAAACTCACACAGATTGAGTTTTAGATGATCTTCACTGTTGATGTAGATCTAATCATGGTCGTTGGTTCACCAATGAGATATTATAAGAGAAGGATGATGGGGTTGGAGATAGACACATCAGGAAAGCGAGTTCCTTGGTAGATCGAGCTATCCAGTTGTAGAAACCGAGCAGGGAACAAGAGTTTGAGTCGAATGGAAAGCAAAAGTCGAGCAAGGAAGACGATTTTGAGCCAGAAGGAAAGCAGAAGTGAGGGAGCAACAATAGTGATTTCTAGTGGAATTCCAGCGCCAGAGAGTCAGTAGCAGAAGGGCCACATTATTCCTCAGTGAGGCTACACGGGGCCTGCGTAGGTAACATCAGATGGCAGTTCGATTTAGTTGGAAAGGTTGATTCAGTTGCTAGTGTTGAAAATGTAACTATGGTCGGTCTTCATAATTGCTATTGTACTTTGTCATTATGTATTTATTGTAAAATTGAAAAAGAAGAAAAATGAAACTATTTTCAAGCATGGGTTTGATGCTCATTTTATTTATATATTAGGTCAAAGCCTCCATTGTAGGCTTCTAGGGTTTCTCTTAAGTCTTAAGAGTCTTTGTTACATTTATTAGACCCTTCTTGGGCTTTTGTATCATGTAAAGAGAATTATTTTTGAGTCAAAACATCTATTTGTCACCTCCCCATTAAGTCGGCCCTACCTTGAAGAAGTCGGACTAGATTGGGGCAATTTGACCCTGTGGAAGTAGTATAAATAGAAGAGGAGCTCGACCTATTTGGCATGCATCATCCACAAGTTCAATCTACAGTACAAGAGCAAGAAAAAGGAGTGCGAAGTCAAGGAGAAGGAAGAACAAATCAAAGGAAGACCTAATTGAAGTTTCTGGGGTATGTCTCTCTCACACGTACGAGTTTTCTAGGGTTTTTGGGCAAATTGCAGGGGCTGAAATTTTTGTAGAGATACAGGTCCGAAATTTTGTGTTTTCGAGGGGGTCGAAATTCCAAATTGATGCAGTTTTAAAGGAGTTGATTGTTGTTGATGGGAATAGGATTTGTCTACTTGAAAGGCGGGCTAACTTGGTGATTGGAGGAAGTCTTTGTCTTGGTCAAAAGATCCTGGATAGTCTCACTTTTACTTGATTCTATTATTGAAGAAGAGTTGACTGTGTTTTCCCCTTGAAGAGGGGTTTTTCCGTGGTTTAGTGCCTACATTTTGTGTCCTTTGTTCTTGTGATTTTCATGCATTTTGAATTCGTAATTGCTTGATGAAAGATAAAATAATAAAGAAGTAAAAGAAACCAACACATATCACGAGTAATTATCAAGAAAAAGAGGAATCAAACCTTAATAACTACATTCATTGATTTCTTAATAGCTAGTGGGGAAAAATATTAGAAGCCCAAGGGAGTCGTCTTAAGAGGTTGAGTTGGGCAGAACGACTGCATCAAAGCAGATCCATAGGTAGTGCAAATATAGTCCGCGTAGAGGCTGACGTAGGTAGGGGCTTTCGAGTGGCCCAATTTGAGCCAGTTTTAGAGCTGGGATCAGTGTTGTGTGAGACAAACTATCTCACTAAAATTTTGGCTATATTATTTTGCTGAGGATTGCCAGTGTGGGCATTCAGATATTGTACTAAGATTTTGCTGCTGCATATAATAAAATAAACCCTCATATGTTGCACTGTTTTTCCCAGTTCGGTTTTTTCTAGGCACTGTTGTCCAAAAATATTGGTGTCGTTTTTTTGTGTATGCGCATTTATTTTCTCAGTTTCCAGTTTATTTTCCACAACGTTTTTATTGTGAAGAAATTGCAATGTGATTTATTCGTTATTTGCCACAACAAATAAACTGCATAATTAATTAGCTAGAAGAATACATTCCAATTGTTGCATTTCAAGGAATTTTGACATGGTATCAGAGCTATTTTTATTAGATTAGAGGTTCGGTAGCGAGAACAAAATTTGTGCAGGTTCAGATGGAGTTATGAGCATAGTTTTCAAGATCTGTGCAGGCCAGCGAGGTAGTTTGAACTTTGAATTGTGCAGCGAGAAATTTGATTTCTAGATCCAGTCAGGTGGAAAAGTTCAATTTCCTTAGTAGTGATTCCAACAGGCAGAGGATTTGTCAGATAGAGGGTTTTGGTGAGTGGAATAGTCAGTTCGTTGAGCAGATATGGGCGCAATTGGTTTGTAGCTAGTCCAATAGTAGCAGATCAAAGCTGGGTGGAAAAGAAAAGGCACACTGAAAATTATACTTAGGATGTCTTAATAGATTTTTCAGATTATTCCAGTATGGCCGCATAGAGATTTCATATTCACGAAACTACAGATTCATATTCCAGATTGGAGGGTGATTTTTCTCATATAGCTTGCCTCTCTAGCTCAACTTCATAGGGTATATAGTATATAGATAGTGGAGCGTTAGCTGATATGACAGGGGTTAGAGAATATTTCTCCAACTACAAGGAGGGGCAAATTGAATTCCAGATTTAGATGGGAAACAAGAGTAAATGTACTCCAATTGTAGTAGGTGCCATCGAGATTTAGTGGGCGTCGAGTGCAAGCACCAGTGTTACAAATGTGTTGCATATGCCCAGCTTGGGTATGAACCTTATTTCAATATCCCAATTAGAGGATAAGGGATATGATTTCCACTTTGTAGAAAGAAGGTGTTCATTAAACACCAAAGCTAGAAGAAGGTGAAGAAGATTGGAGTTCGAACCAATGGGTTGTACTAGTTGTAGCTCGATTCTCCAAAGGCACTAGTTGGCAGCAACAACAGTAATTGAAGTAGCAATGGGAGAGAACTAAATGAGCTATGGCACAGGAGAATGGAACATCTACATCATGGATCACTTAGGATGCTCAGGGAGATAGTGACAGGCGTTCCAGAATTAGGCACGAAACACGATGATGTGTGGAGCGGGTGTGTACTTGGGAAATATCTTAAAGCAACATTCCCAAGAAGTGAAAATAGATCAGATTGTGTGCTCCATACAATCCATACAATCCATGGTAGAATGGGGTAGCAAAATGAAAAACATGTCAACAGTTGGGGATGCGAAGGCAATGTTATATGACCAGGATTTGCCCAAGTTTTATGGGCAGAGGCGTGTATCGCAACAATGTGTATCCATAATAGGGTTACTCATAGAACATTGGGGAAGATAACACCAAAAGAAGTCTTCTCAGGAAGGAAGCCAAAAGTAAGTCACTTTAGAATCTTTGGCAGCTTAGCTTACTACAATGTCCTAGATGAAAACACACTAAGTTGGATCATAATGTAGAGAAGGGGTTCTTCGTTGGGTATAGCGAAACCTCAAAGGCATACATGATCTACATTCCTAGTAGCAAGAAGATTATTGTGAGATAGGGGATGAAGTTCATGGAGGATAGAGCCTTCAAGATATCTCGTGAGTTGCCAGCAAGATGATCAGAATGAGCTAGTATAGGCTCCATTGGTATAGCCGTAGGAGCAACCATACGAGCAATCACAAGGATCTAGTACAATCACCAGTACCAGCATGACCTTTGATGTGGGAGATCCTGTGAGTTCGCAACAGACGAAGCAACAAAGGCAAGATGAAGAGCTAGTTGATCCTCCCACCACCAGTGGATGTACTGACAGAGAAGTTTGTCAAACATTGAGGGATATAGAGAAGTTCATAAGAGCTCCTAGGACGAACAAGAGAGAACACAAACAACCAGACAAGTGCCAAGCATTCGTGGTACATGTCATAGAATCTTCCAGCTATTAGGAGGTTGCATAACATCAGGTGTTGATAGATGCCATTGTGGAAGAATATAGCTCCATCATGACAAAAGGTGTTTGGGAGGTAGTGCCGAGGCCTGAGGATAGGTTAGTTGTGGGCTCTCAATGGATCTATAAGATCAAGTACACTGCAGACAGAAACATGGAGAAGTATAAAGCTAGGTTTGTGGCAAAGGGGCATGCACAGAAGGAAGGGATAAACTATGAGGAGACCTTCGCCCCAGTTGCCAGATATACTTCTATTCGGTAGGTTATATCTCTAGCAACGTAGATGGGATGGTAGATTCACTAAATGGACATTAAGACAACCTTCTTGAACAGGGTGATAGAGGAGGAGGTAGATATAGAACAACTAGAGGGCTTTGAGATACATGAAAGGGGCACGCATGTGTGCAGACCGAAGAAAGCTCTATACGAGCTCAAGCAGGCTTCCAGGGCATGGTATGGTCGAAATGACAACTCCTTGCAGCAGATGGGATTCGTCAAGAGTGATGTAGATCCCACATCTACTATTTGATGGTAGAGGATGAGCCACTCATCCTAGTGTTGTATGTAGATGAACTCTTCTTGACTGGGTCATCAGGATTGTAGGGGGAACTTGTCAACAAAATTTGATACGAGGGATTTGGGCTTGGTGCACTACTTCCTAGGCTTGTAATTATGACAGAAGGACAGAGAGATCTTCCTTGGTCAAGGGAGATATGCTACAAAGATCCTGAAGAGATTCAAGATGCAGGATTGTAGATCAATGTCCATGCCTACGATTACGAATTGGAGGAAGATTGATGCACAAGAGGCCGAGGACGTTGACCCAACCTTGTATAGATAACTTATCTGTTCACTCATTTATCTGGTCAATACTAGGCCAGATATCTCCTTCGCAGGAAACGCTCTCCATTAGTTCATGCTGGGACCTAAGAGAGTGCATTGGACAAAAGTGAGGCACATTCTAAGGTATTTGCACAACACGATTGAGTACTGGGTTGAGAAATATTCAAGGTGATGATATTAGGTTATGTGGTTTCACAGATATAGATTAGGTGGGCAGTCTAGTGGATCGGAAGAGCTCATCGGGGTGTTGCTACAATGTTGGACCAGGGGTTGTGTCTTGGTGCAATAGGAAGTAGAAGTTTGTGGCACAGAGCTCTGGAGAAACAAAGTATATGGCAGCTATCATAGCCATGTACGAAGCTATATGGGTTCAGAAGCTGCTAGTAAGCTTGTTCAGTCATAGGTTGGAGGCGAACAATATCTATTGTGATAATCTGAGTTGCATTGAGCTCCCTAAAATCCAACATTTCGTGATAGGTCAAACCACATAGACATCTAATATCACTTCATCAAAGATTGTGTGCAATGTGGAGCAATTCAACTACAACATGTTCCCACAGAAGAGTGGGTTGCAAATATACTTACGAAAGCTCTAGGGAGAGCTAAGTTCATTTATTTCAGAGAACAAATGAGTATAGTGGAGAACCCTTTTCAGTAGCGTCAAGATTAGTGTTAGTAGGCACAGTCAGATCTTGAGACATAGTTTCAGAGACTAGTAGCAGTCAGTTATTGAGGGGTGCAAAACCGGTCAGGGCGCAGATAGCTACTCAGTGGATAGTGCAGATGCTAGTTGTAGTTAGAGACTTGGGAGACAATTGTAGAGCTAGTACAAGGAGACAGTGGATCCATAAATTGTTTTTAGTTGCAGTGGTTGCAACAACAGTAGAACATGAGATCATTTGCAACACAGAGGTGAGTTGGCAATAGTGCAGGGTGGCACAGTGTAGTGCTAGCAACAATGCAAATATAGGGTGATTCAACTACATAGTTAGCAGATGAATCAGAGTATGCGCAATAACTTGGTGAGTAGTGACATGTTGTCACGGATACTAGACATCAATAGTATGAGGGAATATGTTACAGGTGAAGACAATAGAAGACCTTCCTCGCTAAGAGGGAGTGTTAGTTTTTGTAGCATCAGGTAGGTGTTCTAGTCTCGATTTGTATCAGAGAGGTTAAGAATACGAGATGTTCAAAACCCATAAAAGGTTTTGTGAGATAAACTTGCAAAACACCTTAATTAAATTAATTAACTATCATTTAAATTTTTCCTAAGTCTAACTTAGGCAAGCTGGTTAATTAATAACAATCAATTAAGGAAAGGTGAGAATGCTCTAGAAAATCACACAGATTGAGTTTGAGATGATCTTAGCCATTGATGGGGATCTAATGATGGTCGTTGGTTCACGAACGAGATATTATAAGAGTAGGATGATGGGGATGGAGATAGAGACATTAGGAGATCGAGTTCTTTGGCAAATCAAGCTATCCAGTTGCGAAAGTCGAGCAGGGAAGAAGAGTTCAAGCCAGAAGGAAATTAGAAGTGAGAGGGAGCAACAGTAGTGATCTCCAGTGGAATTCTTGTGCCAGAGATGTTAATTTTGCAGCTCAGGGACAAATTGCCTCCATTGGACAACCTTCCTCACCAAGAAAGACCCCTCCTAGCCCTTGGAAGAATTTAATTTGGTTAAGGAAAAATATATTTTTAATATGGAAAGCCACTATTGAAGTTTCTAAGTCTACCAGTTAGAAACCTTCCATCCACTTTACTGATTTATTCCTACCTACTTGTTCTGTTACTTAACAAGTTATTTATAATGTAAATCTGAAAATAAACACTAGTGCATGCTCAATATATGATAGATCAACAACTGAAGGAAACAGAAACAATCACACCAAATGACACTGTTATTTTTGGACCAATGTCGGAAAAATCCAATGCGGGAAAACCGGTGCAACTATCTGAGGGTTTTCTTATTAAGCAATTTCAGAGTACAATCTGGGTGCCAAATCCGGCTTACCCAATAGAGAATTTCCTTGGTAGTAGTACCTCTCAGTCTGAGATAGATGTCCCAACTGAAACCCTGGATAAACCTTCCGGCAGCTCCTCAGCTCCAATTTGCCCCATAAACCCTAGCGTTTGCCTTTCTGGACCGCGTCAGCCTCTCTCTGCCCAGCGCTGGCCGTGCGTCACCCTGAATGGGTTTGCGTCAGCCTCAGGAGGCCTTGTGTCAGCCTTTTGGCCATCTGCGTCAGCAACACTGGCCTCTCCGAAGCACTGCGCAACTCCCGGTTGCCTCTGCATGGCCCTATGTGAGCCATGGCTGCTACTGCATCACTCTCTCTGGCCCCTGTGTTGCTCTTCCGACACTATCTCTGCTTCTCTGTCTCTCTGTACTTAATGCCCCTCAGCTGCAACTCCCATAACTAATTCTATCTCTCTTAAAAAACCCCGCTCTAGAGAATAGAATCACTAATCAGCTGGTGTACTTCTCCAAGTGACCCTCAAGCCTCCTCTTATACTTTTCTCGTTGACATATCAACGACCGAGATTAAGTCCCTAATCAACGGTTAAGATTAGATCTGGCTTGATCCATGTCTTTTGGACCATTCTAACACAATTTCATATTAATTCACATTAATATTTTAATTTCCCTAAGTTTAGACTTAGGGAATCCATTAAAAATAATAATTATTTTAATATCTCCTGAACTGTTTAGAATTTGCCCAAACCCTTTCTGTGTATTGGAGATCTCATGTGCCCCAACCTCTCCTCCAAATTTCGTGGCTAGAGCACATCCGATGCTACCCCAAATCAACAGTGCCTCTTAGCACAGAGTGTGCTCTAGTAATACTCCTCACTGAGTATCACCTTGATTATCCGGCATCGGTCCCTGTGCTGATGCTAGGCCTGCTGCCCACCATCCTCTGCACTGTTGTATCTTGTATTGCTAGCAGCCCATGGTTGTGCCATTGCCACCGCTGCATCTGTACGACAGCTCCCTCTACATCTGTGCTGCTGTTGGTCCTTTCTTCCAGCACTGCATTTGCGCTGCACCTTCTCTCATCATGCTGCCCACTACTGCACTACAACTCAGTTACTGAGAAGTAACTGATCTCCCAACTCTGACCTCTCTATTGGGCTAGAGACCCTCCTGATGCTAAAGCTCCCTCTGCTGCTGACAAGTGCTCCCTCTCTGACCTCTGTGTTGCTGCAACAACTCCCTGCATCTCGCACGTTGCACACCTCTTTGTGCCATCATGCACTGGTGCAGCACTCCCGTGCCTCTCACATTGTTGCAGCTTGCTAGCCTTGCGCTGTCTAGGGCAATGTTGCACGAAGCGGGAGCGAAGCGGAAGCGCGAAGCGGAAGCGCGGAGCGCGGAAGCGTCATTTTCCAAAAATCTAGGGAGCGAAGCGTCCGCGGAAGTGTCTGCTATATATATATATTTTTTTATATTTTTTTGCATTTATACTCAAAACAAACATCCCAAATACCAAATTAATTGTAGAAGACATGAAAACATGCATATTTTTGCATAAATCAAGATAGATATGGCATCCATGATTCCATTGTAGTTACTAGTATGTACAACAATCATCTATATTCTAGCTATTACAAACATACATCAAATTTTGAAGCATATTATAAAACATAAAACATTTAAGCATATTATAAAACATAAAACATAGAGCATATTATGATTTATCTAGCAAGTGAGCAACTGTCAACATTTGTCATGTCCAAAATTCAAATAATAATGTTTACAAAATATGTCACTTGGTCACCGCCAAGCCAAAAAGGTTCAAAATTCAAATTCACAAGTCTACAAGTCTAATGAGTAATCTATGACAAAAAGAAGTAGATTGTGAATATATCTACTAATCTCTCCTTCCACCACGAATAGAACGTGATGGCGGGCCTCCACGTGGTGGCAATGAAGAAGATGGTCCCTGTGTAAGTCGTGGCACTGGAACTGATGAAGAAGAACCTCCTCTAGTAGAAACCAAGGGACCAGATGGGGGTGGGGGTGGTGGCATATCAACACCCGTGTCATCATCCTAGAATCGCTCAAAAACTTCATGCAAACAAAAAACACTAGTTAACAAAAAAATTAAAAACATGAATTCTTTATAAGGGAAAATTGGAAAATTCATACCACAATGGACATACCTGGATAAGAGAATCCTCTAATTGCTCTAGTCGCAACACTCCATCCTCCAAATTGGGCTCCTCTGGATTCTTGTCCCAAGTCAACAAGTCTTTATTAGACTTTGCATCTTCACAGTAATGGGACAACAATCGCAAGTTGTAATGAACATAAACCAAGCTCTCTGCCCGGTCTAAATTCAACCTGTTCCTTTTAACACTGTGGATGAAAGAATAAGAGCTCCAACACCTCTCTGCAGAAGAAGTGTTTACCACCTGTGATAGCACCCGCAATGCCAAACTTTGTAGAAGTGGAGTAGGCCCTCCATGCATGTTCCACCACTCAAGAGCAGAAAAATTCTCTCGATCTTGAATTGCATGCATGCTCGAAAATGGACCAGTGCTGCTCGTATAGTTGCTCACGTGTCTCCGTACCAATGCAGCCTCCTCCTCATCAGGGATTAATCTACTCAATGCAGCCATATATTTTTCGTGAACCTCTTTATCTTGGTGTGGTCTTCTCCTGACTCCCCCCCCAGGTGCTGGTTTTGAAAGCCATGATGGATGATAGTATTTAGGTGTCAAAACATATGCTAATGCATGCAATGGAACATTTAGGCTATCCCATCGTTTTACCACCTCTTCACGAATATATTTGTACAAGGTGGTATCTCTAGGCTCAACAATGTCTTTAATCTGCCCCAACATGCTATCCATTTGCTCATACACCTCCCCAATTACTGGTCGATCTGAATCTGCAAACTTGATCATGTAATAAATTGGTTTGGTGAATTGCAAAACATATTTAACCTGTGACCAAAAGTAACTGTCAAGAACAATGTCCTTGACTTCATTAGCACCATCTGTGTCATTGTTAATTTCATCCCATGTTTCAGCACACACCAGATTAGTTAAAGCTTGTCTCACCCTCACTAGCCGCCTAAAGGTGAGGTAATAACTACCCCTTCATCCCCTTCCTCTTCCCCTCTATTCCTCACCCTTGCCATCATTAAAACCAAGAGTGGAATGATACATAGAAGCCAAAAGAACACCATCTTGGAATATGGATATAGGTGGTGGACAACCTGTAAATAAAGGAGCAAGTAGAAACAATGGGAAAGAGTAGGAGAGGGAGGAGAAAAATACAATTTTTTTTTCAAAAAAACAAGGGAGTTTGGGGTTTGAACTTACCTCTTTAGCTCTTGTAGATGAAGTCCTCCAAGCTCTTGCTCCAAGCTCCTCCTCCTTCTCCTAGCTCCTCCTCCTTCTCCTAGCTCCTCCTTCTTCACTCCTCCAAGCTCTCCTCTCTTCTCCTCTCCTTTCCTCTCTTCTCTTCTCCTCTCCTCTCTTCTCTTCTCCAACTCTCATAAACTCAAAGTGAGAAAATGAGAAGAGAATGGGGGCTTTATTCTTTTCTAAAGTCACCCTAGACTCACCCTAAACCAACCTAACCCACCCCCTCATGCTAGTTAAGACTCAAGTTAAAACAAATTAAAAAAAAATCAAGTTAAAAAAATGATGCCGCGGGTTGCTTCCGGAATCGCCTGGGAACCGTGCGGGTGGCGTGCGGTTCCGGGCCGGAAGCTTGGCGCCACCCCGTGCCCGAACCGCCCTCGGATCCGCGGTTCCGGGGTGGCCGCAACCTATATGGCAGGAACCGCGTCTAAAAGACGGAACCGCGCCCCCTCCTCCTCAGAATCGCGATTCCTAAAGGGATTCCGGGACGGTTCGCTCCGAACCGCGGTTCCGGGTTTGGATCCTCCGGGGGGGGGGCGATTCCTGCAACACTGGTCTAGGGACTCCTGCACTATAGCTCGCTCTGCCGCTTCATCCGCATCCATCTCTACCCACATCAGCCAGTCCTACTACTCCTCTTCGGGGCTCCCGTAGCAAGGTCTAATCTAAGAGGCTCGGTACGTTGAGGATCCTACCCCTCATCACCTTTAGTTCGCCTGACTACAACTCGATGTTTCCCCACTTCTGCTCAAGTGGTGCGTGTGCAGTCATGGCACAATCATCATCTGTCTCCGCTTCCTTCTTTGCCCTCGTTGGCGCTGCCTTAGTCTCGAAAGACTCTCCCTTACTCTTCTTCCTTGGACACTGGGTCGCATAATGACCCAGCTCCCCACAGTGGAAGCACTTGATCTTGGAGAGATCCTTTTTCTTTTGCTTTTCTTGCTTTCCCTTAGATGCTAGGGCAGCATCGTCCTCCTCCTGCTTGACTTTGATCCCCTTGCTGTTGCTACCCGTCTTTGACTACCGTCTGATCTGTTCTTGGCGAAGAGCTGCCCACATCTCATCCCAAGGTGGAAGTGTCCCTCTGCCCAGTATACTCTGGACAAATACCTTCCAGTCTTCTAAGACTGCATTCAGGGCTATCCTTACCATCAATTCCTGATCCGGCGTGGCTTCTATAGCAGTCAACAGATCTCGGATCTCATTCAGTCCTCCAAGGAAGGTGTCAATCGGTTCTCCCTTCTTCATCTGATACGAACTCAACTAATTCTCTAGTAACATCCTTCTCTGCACAAAAGTATGTTGGTACAATTTCTTTAGGGCCTCCCACATCTCATGTATTGTTTCCTTCTTGGCAATGTGTGGTACTACATGGTCCTTGAGCTCGTCAAGGATGATGCTCTTGGCCCTTGCCATTGCCTCCTCGTACTTGTTATTCTTAGCTGGGTCGACTGGGATAGCTATCGTCTTTAAGGCGAAGTGCTTGACACGATTTCTGTCAAGTACGGATAAGATTCTGGCCTTCCAGGCTGCGAATTTCGACGCTCCGTCCAGCCTGTCCTGGTCTCTTACTCCGTGTAGTGGCATGACGCTCTTCTACTTCCCTCATGGAAGTTCTTGATCCGACTCCCTCTGAGTCTCGATTTCCCTCCTGGAAAACCTTTTGCCGATGTTGAGATGCCCCCTACTCTGATGTGCCATCGCACCACTGATCCAGATTTCTCAGCTAGAAACCCTTGGTAGCAACTCCCTCCTCTTGGCCTTGCCCTGTCAGGTACTGTTCTGACTACAGTACCTCACCAGCTCCACTCTGCAACGTTCCCACAGCCTTCTAAACCCCAACAACCTAGGTGTGAGAGCTCCTAGGCTCTGCGTAATCCCGACACCAGCAACTCGACCTCCTCAGCGAACTACGTCAGCCCTCCTAGCTTTTGCGTGGCTCTGCGTGAGGCTCCCTTTGCCTCCCTTAGCCTCTGCGCTACCTCTTCTTGGCTCACCCTTGATGACACAGGCACTGTGTCACCCTTCCCTTGTTGTTGCTCTGCTAGAAACAGCTTCTGTCACTTGGGACAACTGTTTTCTGCTGCTATTGCTCCGCTCGGCTAATGTCGTTAGTTCTCCTGTGATCTGCAACCACGCTCTGAGACCATGTTGAAGTTTCTAAGTCTACCAGTTAGAAACCCTCCATTCCCTTTACTAATTTATTCCTACCTACTTGTTCCGTTACTTAACAAGTTATTTACAATGTAAATACTAAAAATAAATGCTAGTGCATGCTCAACATATTATAGATCAACAACTAAAGGAAACAAAAACAATCACACCAAACGACATTGTTATTTTTGGACCAATGTCCCCGGAAAAACCCAATGCGAAAAAACGGGTGCAACTATTTGAGGGTTTTCTTATTAAGCAATTTCAGAGTACAATCTGGGTGCCAAATTTGACTTACCCAACAGAGAATTTCCTTGGCAGTAGCACCTCTTAGTCTGAGATAAATGTCCCAGCTGAAACCCCAGATAAACCTTCCGGCAGCTCCTTAGCTCCAATTTGCCCCAGAAACCCCAACATCTGCCTTTCTGGACTGTGTCATCCTCTCTCTGCCCAACACTGGCCCTGTGTCGCCCTGAATGGGTCTACGTCAGCCTCAGGAGTTCCTGCGTTAGCCTTCTGGCCCTCTGCATCAGCAATGCTGGCCTCTCTGAAGCACTATGTAGCTCCCGATTGCCTCTGCGTGAGCCTTGGATGCTACTGCGTCACTCTCTCTGGCTCCGGCGCTGCTCTCTCGACACTATCTCTGCCTCTCTGTCTCTCTGTACTCAATACCCCTCTGCTGCAACTCCGATCACTGGTTCTCTCTCATTGTGAACCCCGCTCTAGAGAATAGAATGACTGATCATCTAGTGTACTTCTCCAAGCGACCCTCAAGCCTCCTCCTATACTTTTCTCGTTGACATATCAACCACTGTGATTAAGTTCCTAATCAACGGCTAAGATTATATCTGTCTTGATCCATGTCTTTTGGACCATTCTAACACAATTTCATATTAATTCACATTAATATTTTAATTTCCCTAAGTTTAGACTTAGGGACTCCATTAAAAATATTAATTATTTGAATATCTCCCGAACTGTTTAGAATTTGCCCAATCCCTTTCTCGGTATTGGAGATCTCATGTGCTCCAATATCTCCACCAAATTTCATGGCTAGAGCACATCCAATGCTACCCAAAATCAACACCCACATGTGCACGAAAGCATAGGTTGACCCTAAAGGGGAAATTGGACACCCTTGGAAGCGTATAAATACAAGTCAAGTGACCCTCATTTGAATATCATCATCAAGCATTTACTTCTCTCTTCTTTGGTTTGGCTCGCACATGTCTGAAGTTGGTTTTTTGATATTGGTTCAAACTTCGTACAGGTCCGAGATTGTAAATTCCGAAGCTCGCACGTGCGGATTAGGGTTTGGTTTGGAGCTGCAGGGCTGATATAGGAAATTTTCAGCTATAGCCGCTCACATACAAGTCTGTCCGTGTGGCTGGAACGCTTCAGCTGTACACATGACAGTTAGCTTCGTGCGATCGAGACTTGGGGTTTTTGTGACATTTGACTGCAGATTCTGGTAGTTGATCATAGATGGTGACAATTGATCGCAGGCTTGTGAAAAATGATTTTGATTAGTGTTGCTGGTTTCATCTCTGGGATATTGTTTGGTTGGTTTTGCTAGATATTCTTGTGAATGAAGAATTGGATTAGTGTACTCTCTCTTTGTTGAACATTTTATGACAATTAATAAGAAGAAGAATTTGAAAGGGTTTTCCCCCTTGTGGGGTTTTGCCCTGGTCTCCGACCAATCTTGGTGTCTCTATGTGTGAAGCTTTTCTTCTATTGTTCCTTTATGATTGATGATGATATTGTTCTTGACAAATACACTTTCTTTATGACTCTGACTCAATTGGCCCTATAAACAATGCATGCTTTGACTATAAATAAAATAATAATAATGAATATAATCAATGATAAAAATTACAATTTTTATTACATTATGAAGACCAACACTAGTTACATTTTCAACATCTTTGAGGGTTGCCATGCCTTGGAAAAGCCGCACATGCCACATTGATAAGTTTTTACTTGTTCTATGCACATATTGATTGGACATTGTACCTAACGACTTACTTATGACACTTTGGAGGAGCCACCTGCATCACTAGATGATGTTTGTACTTATTCTTTGATCCATTTTGAGGATGCGGCCACCTTGGGTGATTCACATGTGTGGCATGTGGAGGTTATTTGCATATTTTTTGATGATTAGATGGTGAGCGATTTCTGTTGGAGGTGTTGATGGAGGACATTGGTGCCATTGACACATTTCTGTGCCTATCTTGAAGGTGCATCCCACCTATTGGAGCTCACATGCTTGGAGATTTTTACTTGCAGCGTGGGCACTCTTATTTATTAGTTCTTTTAATTGTTCAGAGTTAGATGGATATTGGTTTTTTATGCTTACCTAGAATAGATATAGAGTTTCAGATTTGATATGTTATGTAATGGAGACTCCTCTGTTGTAATGGTTGTTGAATGTTTCTGGAGACACTTGAGACTATAACCTTTAATATTTGAAGGTGCTTTTGGAGCTTGAAGTTTATGCATTTGGTGTTATATTGTTAAGGGGAATGTTGCTATTTTGGGTTTTTGAAGCATGTCTAGAGGGCTTTTAATTGGGTAAATTTGTTCTACACTTGAAAGTATTTATGTACGATTCATTTCCATCTAAATGTTTTATTCTTGCTGATGGAGAATTTTAAAGAAATGTCATATTTATTAGTTTGGAGTTGCTGGAATTTACTTTTCATAGAAGCATGCATACTCTTTTTATATATTTGATAGTCTTTCTTAATTGGGGCTTTGAAAGCCATCTTTTGCATTCTAGGACAGCCAGATAAGGGCGCTGTAATTTATTCATTTTGATTTCAGTTTGCCTTCATTGCATGAGAAAAAGGCTTATTAAACTATTGCCTCATAGACCACATTTTCCCAATACGAATTGAAGGTACTAATCTCATTTCTCAACCATGTAAAAGCCATAAAATCAACCTTTTATTTCTGTTTTACAAATCTGAAATTAAAATTGCAATATCATAATCCAGATTTACAAATGTCTAAGAAAACCACCTCAGTCCACAATCTTTATGAGAGCTACATCTGTTTTATACATTTGGAATTGTACTATATCATTTTCATAAGCAAAGCCAGATCTAACCTACGTCAAAACAACTTTTCCATTCCTAATCACTTGTTAGATTTACATCACCTTGGGCAGCCCCCCCTTGAGTTGAAGGAGAGCAAAGTGCTAATGTAGTGACACGTATAGAAGCATCAATGCTTAGAATTCTAGTGTTATGTACCTAATAAGTAATTGCTGTTTACCAGGTATGCTTCGCAGGAGGGCCAAGGCCAAGGAATCCTAGAGTATGGAAAACAAGAACAAAAATTGGTAGTGTGTCAAAATCAGAAAAGCTTGTTGAACATGTGAGTTTTCTTCCTTTTCAGTAGTCATAGGATGCATTTTGTGCAACATAATGTGGATGCGTTCGATGTATCTAATGTGTCCTTAGTAGTAATGCATATTTCCTATAATGACTATTATTTGCTTGACCTTGAACATGTTTTTGAGTTTTAACTTGTCTCATCCCAAGTTCCTCCTTTTCTATGTGCGATTTGTCTCACTAATTCCTAGAGAAGTTAGATATATCACTTTTTACTTTTTTTCTTGATCTTGATATGTGCATATCTAAATTGCATGCAATGTGGCAAGGGGGTATATCGTGGAAACCTAACCCCCCAAAATTTGGAAACACAAAGACAATATATAAAAAGTTACAAGAAGTATACATATTTTAAAAAATAGTTTTTAAAAACTAGCAGATTTTCTTCAAAAAAGAATAAGAATGATACATGTGACCCCATATTTTGTATGGGGTGTCCAAGGATCATTTTGATGACACCTTATGGGATGATAGTTGTGAAATTTTTATGTAGAAGTTGCATATCATGCAGTATTATTGCAGAGTACATGTCACCTTTAGTGCTACCCTTGTGGTTTGTCCATCCTTTGGCTTGTTGCCGCATGATTCCACACCTAAGGTTAGCATGGAAAAAGTCTCCAACTCCACTTGGTGTGGCCTTGTGGGCAAGCTAAGAGTTGGGGCTGTCACCCAATTCCCAACTCCTCCATCTAGGATCTCTCCTAGATGAAGCCGAGGGGGGTAGACCCTAAAGGAAATCTAAGGCTTGGTTAGTGATCCTAAACAAGTTCTAGGAGATGAAAGATTACTTAATCAAGAGATTCAACCATCAAATTACAACATGCAAGTACTTCAACAAGTAAATGATAAGGACCATGAGCATGCAAACTAAATAGATAAACAACGATATTCAACAAGATAGAATCCTTGCAAGATAAGACTAGTGCCAATAAACAACTTTCAAAAGATAAATGCTTAAGGAAGTAAATTAAACTTGCAAAGTAAGAACATGTAATGGAAGGTAGTAAACAAAGATACAATCGCACTTGGAAATGTAAAGTGGTTCAGGTGAGATAACTTGAAGTAAAAGTTGCACCAATGAGAGATATTCCAAACTAGGTAAACTCCAAATGCTTCAAGATACACAAGAGAACTTTCAATGAGATGCTCCAAGTACAAGAATATGAATGAAATGCTTGTAAAGCTAAACCCACAATACTTGTTATAAATGTGAAATGCTTCAAATAAAACTTAATATACTCAAGGTAGCATAAGCATGAGAATTGTTGCAAGGAAAGTAAAATGATGTGTTGTAGAATGCTCTTGGTTAATTTTATTAGACCTACTCTAGCCAATTCTAAGGCGAGAACTTCCTTTCTAAACTTTTGCCCTTGTAGGAATAGGGATGGTAGTAAGGGGCCTCAAGTGGAGAAAATTAGCTTCATTACCAAAGATTCACCTAGTCTCTCAAGTCTACCCACGTGCGACTGTTTTGATGTAGGAATCAGCCATACCCTAATTGCATGGTCACATGTTTACCTTCTCACAACTTGGGAAGAGAATATCAAGGAAGGGTTCCTAGTCTCTATTCAACCAACTTATGTTGGAGGTTCTTTTAGAGAACAAAATGATGAATTGCAATTGCTAAAGGATGTTCAAAATAAAGTGACAAATTGCAAAACCACTTGTTGATTGTAAATTTCTCCCACTCTAAAGTTGCTTAGAGTAAAGTTGTGAATGAAATGTAAGTTGAGCAAATAAACTTAGAAAATTAGATTGTTGAAAACTAGATTATAATGAATGGAATTAAACTATCAAACTTGATGAAACTTGCAATTTGCTCTAAATGTAAAGGTTGCTCAAAGTAAACTTTCCAAGTGTGGCAAGTTGCAAAATGAAACTACCAAAGCATGAAACTTGAGATTAGTAAATGTTACAATGTAAATGGAAACTATACTAACATGGAAATTGAAATTAGATTGTTGATGGCATTAAAATGTAATGAAAGCTAAATGAGATGAAATGGAAAACTTGTAAAATGAACGATTAGCATGAAATCAAAGCATGTAAGTAAGCATGAAAATTAGCTTGACAATGAAGTGAGATAAAAGAAAGCATAAGCATATCGAATAAGCAAGTTAGCATGAAATGAAAATGTGAGAGATTAACAAGCTAAATCTAACTTCATGAAAGAAATGGAGAGCAAATCAAACACCATGCAAGAGAGATCTCCTCTCAAAAGAGAGGAGTGCGATGCCAAGGGGATGATCCCCAAGCTACCAGGGAAAGAAATTTTTATTATTAAATTAATGTGAAAGCCCTCTTACAGAGATGAAAGACTTATCTCTGGGAAGATATTACAATATGAGCAACACTTACTCTTTCCCTAGAAGTTACAAGTGAAAGATCAAGAAATTATAGCTTGAGAAATGTTTTACACAAGAAAGAAGGCTTGAAAGCATTGAATAAATAATGAAACACAATGTGTTACAATCCCTCAAGCGGGAGGCTTTAGAAGAAGGAGAAGATTAGTAATAAGAAGGCATTTGGTCTTGAAGTTCCAAGCATGAGAAGGATTCCCAAAGTATGTGCCTTTCATATCTCCTTCTTCAATTCGAAATGCCTTCAAAACACCGATAAGACAGCAAGAAACCAAATTAGTTTGAAAGAGAAGCAAGCTGAAAATACACAAGAGGAATCAAGTGCATAAGATGGAAGGAAGTTATGGATCAACACTAAAGTCAAATACACTTATATTACAATGATTCCCTCACTAAACCAACTCCTATGAGCTGATTTAATGAGTGGAAAAGTTTGGGATTAAACCCAACATAGCCTTCAATGCTAGATAGAATCAATACTTGCACAAATGATAAAAGAAAGTATTTTGATTTTTTTTAAGAGATGGAAAAGAAGCATAGGGCTCATGAAACCCCCTTTCAAGTATGTTTTTTGATGTCTTGTGAGATTGTTGGCTTGAACAACTTGTGGGATCTTTGATATCCTTGGAGATGAATATTCCAACCCAAGAAGTCCCCACTCTCCAATGGATTTGGCAACCTGTGTAATATCCTCAATTTTGTGAGCATGGGAATTTTGCCCAATTTTGGTAATATTAATTAAAAGGGGCAACTAACATTTTGGAGAAAGGTGGCAAGTGATTGGTGACAAATTATTATTTTATTAAAATGGTGGAAAAAGTAACTAAGGAAAATGTCCCCCACCAATAAAATAATATCAAAAGGAGTCTAGAAGGATGGAGATAAAATATAAGAGGAGGAACTCATTTTGTGGATCATGTTTTGACTATTACGCTTAACACTTCTTCTTCTCTTGGAGCTGTTTAGCGCAAGGGTAGAGTGTTGTTTAGCACAGGGATTCCAGGTGGGATTCCACCCCATCTTTGGAGGACTTCAAGTGCCTCCCTAGTTGGGAATTCAAAGAGTCCATTACTGGGATTTCATAAAGCTTCATTGACAACAATATTCCCAACTCTGCGTATTTCCTGGGCATAGAGGCTGTTCGAGTTATTCATTGTGGTCCAACATACAACGAGTTGGAGTCTGGGTTATTTGCAAGAGGCTGTTCTTAGTTGGAGCCGAGAATTTTGTGGTGATTCTATAGGGATAGAGAGAAACAAATCCATGGGACGAAATTCTCTTCATTTGGAAGTGTGTAGGGGTTTCTGGCTTAGCCTACGCAAGGGATCAAGGAAGAAGAATTGTCGAGAGATAAGGGTCGGAGCTTGGAGGTAAACCTCAAGGGAGAATTTAGCAAGTGGTAGATTTGGGCATAATTTTGTATATCAAACTGTGGGGCGTTTTCTGGCTAGATTGAACAATTTGCACTTGTTGGGGGTCACCAGGGCTTGGTGGATTCAACCCTAACCCTTTTTGGGTTTTTGTGTGCATGGTGAGAGGATTTCGGGGTAAATTTCGTAGAATTTTCGGGGCAATATTTCTGGCAAAAATCAATGTTCTAGTCAGCGACCTGCAACAAAAATGATTGGAGAAGGGCACAATTCACTCTGGGACCATTTCCACAATGTGGGTCCGTGAGATTTTCTAGGTTACTCTGGGTTCCTTGTGAGGAGGCTCTAGTTAATTTCTTGGAATTTTCTGAGCAGTTTAGAGGCCCGAAACACTAATTCTATTCCACCTAGCAGTAGCAAAATTTACTGGGTCAACGCAAAGACTTGGGGAGAGTAGTTTCCCATGCTTGGGCAGCTCCATTTTCACTTGGGACTTGACTAGCTTGCTATAGCAAGCCCAGGTTCCTCTTCTTCATTTATAGGTACCTTGTTTTCTCAGATAATAAAATGGCTTAGCTCTTGGTACAATTTGTCATTATGCTAGTGTGTTAGTTTTATGGTTACATGTTTATGCTTTATTTGCTATTATCACTTGATATTTCCATTTAGGAATACTACAAGCTGTCTAAATACAAACACACTTGCAATGCCAATAATTAGTGTAGAAGAAAATTTGTCACATAGAGGCAAGGTTGGATTTGTTGTTTAACCGAGAACAACAAATATCAACAATAGCTCGAAATGTGGCAAGCTCAAGGGAGATTGCAAATAGTTGCAATCTTCTTTCCCTAGACAAGAGTGCCCTTAGGCTATACACCAAAATTAATCAACAATGCAACTAAAACTCAACAAAATTTAACCATGAAAATCCAAATACAAGTTACCTCATCAACCAAAAAAATGCACCACAAGAGAAGCTTGTAACCCCAAAGACTTGACTTTTATTAGCTCAATAGAAAATCCATCATAGTAACAATAAGCACTCTTCTTTCCCTAGACAAGAGTGCCCTTGGGCTATACACCAAAATTAATCAACAACGCAAGGAAAACTCAACAAAATTTAACCATGAAAATCCAAATACAAGTTACCTCATCAACCAAAAAAATGCACCACAAGAGAAGCTTGTAACCCCAAAGACTTGACTTTTATTAGCTCAATAGAAAATCCATCATAGTAACAATAAGCACAAGCTTCCAACCATGGGAAAATGAGAGCTCTTATGGTGGATTTATACACAAAGTGGAGAGAATCCCATTGAAAATTGCAAATGACAAGTGTCGCAATGAAAATCCCAATGCTAGCAAGTCGAATTCCAAATGTGAGAGATCCTAGCGAAGTGGAGGTAAATTTCTGATATGTGGCACCGTATTCCACCCTTTCCATCTGCAACATTCGATTTCCATTGTGTAGATGCCAAGTATGAATGCTGGTAGGTGTGAGTGGGAGCATATTCCCCAACGAAATCACAAGAAAAATCATGGAGTGACATCACTGCAAACTAAGTGCCAAACTGCCCTGTGTGGAGCTCTAATCCACTGTGCGTGTGGCTATTTGTAGAGACTGCATGTAGCTGAATAGAGGTGTGCTACGTACAAGTGTGGCTTGGAGTGTATGCTGGTGGATATACACTCCACATTTATCTCCATTAAATCTTTAATCAAATCTTATGAAATATCTTCACCATGCGTTGACTTCCCTAAGAAAAAATTGAGCTGCTAAGTCATAAATCAATCCCTTTAATTCCGACCTACAAAATTGATTTGTGGGTGCATTAACTCCTTGTTGATGTGGTGTGCCAAATCATCCGCACACTTGTCCTTTGAACACCTTTTGACTTGAGTTGATTTTCCAGCTCATTTCCTCTTCACTTGTCATGTGGAATTATTTAATTATTTTGTTCACTTATTCATTTTTAAGCAATTTATTTGCAATTTTCCCACTAGACTTAGGAAAAATGGGTTTTGAGGGGTTAGAAGTGATTTTTTACCCCTCAAAGTGTGTCCTAGAAGAATGTTGAGGTGAAGAATTCTAATTTTGATTATTCATACACCCTCAACACATTCTGGTATCTCATTATTACATTTTACATAAAAAATAATAAAAAAATCCCATCTTGCGGGAAATTTTAATTATTAAAAATTCCTTTCTAGACTTAGTCAAATTCCGTGAAATTTCAGAAATGACCTAGCATGGTAGTATACACTGACCATGGACACTGAAATGGACCCAAGGCACGATCTTCAAGCTGTCACCCCAACTCTGGGTGTATGCGGTGAGTGAAAAAACCTAGAAAATTATTCGTCACTAAAAGGTGCGAATAATTAACTTAGTAAAAAAACCACTCCGAGGTGTACTCGCTTGTTGATGATGTCTCAAGCATCCTAGGCCTATTACATAGCTTTTTTCATCATGGCAATGACATTTATACAATATCCCCGTAGGGTTGCGAAATCTGAGGACTGAGAGAATGGTGAAAGAGGAAAGAGAAGGGGTTTGAATGCCTTGCTGACATCTGAACTCTAAAAAAAATTGATGTACTCTGTATCATGGTCCATGGAGTCTTCACAAAATCTGCTAAGTACAACTCAGTAGTCAACATGGCCAACTAAGGAAAAGGTGGCAATTATATGATATGAGTTAGAACAATTAGTTTGTCATGACATTTCCATTCTTTTTAGCATATTAGATGGATTGGGCATGTTTGTATCATTAGGGGAATTGTTTCAATAACATAACATGCATCTTTCATTTTGTTTCAATTGGTTTTCCATGGTTGATCGTTGTTGAGGAGACCATGTTATTTTTCAACATGCAAATGATGCTTTAGTCACTACCTTTTAATTTCGTTGCAAGTGATTTTCCCAATGTTCCACCAAGACTCCGGTGCGGGGAGACGCGGGTGCGGGGAGATGCACAAGGGGGACGTGTGGGAGTACCCTCAAATTTTAGGGAAATTTCGGGGGTGCGGGGAGTCGTCAAGGTGTATATATATATATATATATATATTATAATTCAAGTTCATATTCATTGTTCTGTTGGAAATAATACTGAGAGGGGGGGTGAATCAGTATTATGTAATCAATAATACTTTTTCATTTTCATACTTCAGAATCATATACACTACTTCAGTTAAGTATACCTGTGTATATACGCGACTGTGTCTATTGCAACTAGCGTATAACCATTAAACTCATGATTCAGTTATGTGATCTTCAATTGATGCATCCGAACATTATTAGCCATATTAACAGTCAATAGTAGCAGTAAAACGGATAGATCAACACACATAAGCAACACACATGAACACCATGATATAAGGTGGAAACCCAATGTGGGCGAAAACCACCTGGTGCAATTCATTTCTATCTTCCTTTATTAAGAAACTTTTTTTACAATGTACTGGAGCAGTCCTTTACCAACACGCAGGCTACAACCTGCAGAAGGCTACAACCTTCTCTCGTTCTCCAGACTCTCCTGGAAGGGAGCTCCAACCCCCTTTGCTCTTGTACTAGCTAAGATACTAGTACGTAGGCACCAACCTACAATCTTCTCTCCTCCAGGTACCACGTTTCATACATTTTCAGACTGGATACTCCTGAAGCACAACACTATAATCTGAAGGCCACGATTCATCCAATTTTCATACTGGACCCATAAATATCATTGAAGCACAAAACAATCAATACTATCAATCTCTGAATCACTGAAACACTGAAACCCTGTCAACAACACAATCACCAGAACACAGAGCAGAACTCTGCAATAACAATCAGAACCAACTGTACCATCAAAATCATGCATCAGAGTGCATACGCTACTTGGAAGTGCCGAACCTGCGTGTATACGCAACTTCATCAAGATGAACCAGCATATATGTCATTAATCACTTATTCATAACTTTGCTGCACTTCCTGACTTCAGAAATAACCAGATCATGACATATACAAGGATAATATATGCGTTAGCACCCAGATCTAGTCCATCAGATCTCATAAATATGAGTCATTATGATCCTGATCCAATATTAGTTCTCATCCATCGATACTGAAGCTAAACACAATCAGCCAAACAAGATATGCAGAATACTGACACCTTTAAACTGTCATCAGAACCCTTTAACAACCAAAACCACCTGTAAGTTCAAATATCATAGCTCAAAAGGTATACGCTACTACAATGAACTTAACCTGCGTACATACGCGCTTACACCAAAACCAACCCGCGTACAGATATATAAATATTCAATCATGACTTGCATCGATTACAAACTTAAGTTATACCCAGTTCAGATCATTGCATGCGTCAGTATACAGATCTAGAATAAACATAATCAATCATATAGAGATAGTTCATTTCAAACCATTTGATCCCGGTCTATCCTTAGATCTTGTTCTCCATCCACCGGTGAGATCCCTCCTCAGCTCAGATCAAGCAATGCATCATCAACCCATAACCTGCATACTGGATCTCATCCGTCATCAGATATTCAAGACTTTTCCGATACATTTGCCTAATGATCTTCTTCTCCTTTTATAGTCTTAGGCCTTTCTCAATACCACAGTCCAAAACCATAATAAATCAATACCAAGAGCCCAATACTTGGGATCAACACACTTGTCGAGATACCATGGTCCAAAACCATAAGTTCAAATACCGAGGACTAACTACCACAGACCAAAAGTAAGCTTTCCGACATGTACACGCTTTTCCGTGCATGAAACTGCGTGTATACCCTACTTGGTATATAGCGAACCTGCGTATACGCGACTTGGTATATAGTGAACCTGCGTGTATACCCTACTTGGTATATAGTGAACCTGCGTATATACTCTTCTTTCTTCATTCTTTGTAGTCTGATCATCAATTCTTTGCTACTGACCTGCTACACTCTAATTTGTCATCTGTGAGATTTGCCATCAAGGACAACACTTGTCTCATAATGCCAACAATCTCCCCCTTTGGACTTGATGGCAAAGCTAACTTGTCACACTTAGAACTATCATCTGATTCCTTTGAGCTGTCCTCCATCAGTCACATCTGATATCTCTTCTGAAGATTCATCCAATTATACATAAGTGAGATGTTCTTCTATGAGAGGGTTTCCATCAAGTACAACACATGCATCATAATGCCAACAATCTCCCCCTTTGGACTTGATGGCAACAACACCAAATCACTCTCCCCCTTTGACATCAAGGGCAAAGGGCGAACCAAGATATTCTCTTTCCAAGATAAGCATTCTGTTGTTCATACTCCCCTTGAGTACCTGCTGAACTCTCTGAATGAGCTCCCCCTTTGTATATGCCAAGGTGTACCAATCTGTCCATGCTCCCCTTGAGTACATGCTAAGTCTCTGTACTGCTGAAGTGTGCTGTTCATGCTCTTCCTGACTGAAGGCAAGATCTGCAAAAAGATGTTCTTCAAGAAGAACCATGACTTATACATCATAAGTGTTAAATTGGCAACTAGGGCCAAACTCCATGTGGGTTAGCTTATTTCTGGCAGCTGATATTTTTATTGGATCCCTCTCGTCGAGAGGTGTAGGATTGATCCAAAGATCATCCGATTCCGATAAGTATTTATGGAGATATGAATTTATTTTGTTTATGTAATTATAGTCAAGCCGACCAGCTCTTATGTAGGCTCTAGAAGCCCATCCGACGTGTCTATTCATCATCCTCATTTTGGTATAAATAGATGAGGATTTGATATCATTTGCACACACGTATTCTTGAGGTGATCTCCTCTCCACGGGGTTTTTGGAGAAGGAGAGAACCAAAAAGAATACGCTGGCCTAAAAGGAGCCCCAGCTGCAAGATGATGCCCTAGCTAAAGTACGATGCCCTAATCCGTTAATGGAGCAATTATACGCAGACAATGGGATAGACCTAGACCGCAGTTAAAGCATATGGAACCACACGATCAATACGCTGTTCAATATATACGTTGTTCATTGAGACCTAGCCGCAGGACCTAGCTATGATCTTAATGATAAACACGCAGTCAAAAGGGTTGATCTATAGCCTAATACGTAGGTCATGAAGCTGTAGTCATAACCGCAGTCCAACATGGAAGTGGAGCCGCTGTAATACAACGCTGTTGGTAACAGCGTGGCAAAGGATACATGCAGTCCTGTTCACACAAAGGATTCACGCAATGGATAAAACGCAAATCTTATACGCACTCCTGTTCACACAAAGGATACACGCAATCTTGATTCACGCCAAGGATAAACACAGTTCTGTTCACGCAAAGGATACACGCAGTCCTGTACACCTGTTATATGCAGTCAAATGGATTAGAAGTATCCTCGGGAGGGTCTAAGGTACAGTATCCCTGTAGCAGACAGCAGTATAACTTGGCATAGGAGTATATTACAATGAGAAGACCAGATCTGTCATTCTCAGCATACTTGTAACTTGATGATCTCATAACAGTATACCTCAACGTCCTTCATTCATGCTTCAACCACACATATTTGGTGATCACTGTCTCAGTTTGGATACCCTCGTGGAAAGATACAGCAGTGAATGATCTTGGTGATACCGCTGTGAAGTTGTAACAGCGATGGTTTCAGTATCAAGTAAGATTGTTGAAGGCTGTTGTAGTAATGACAATGATAGTTACATTCTCAGCATAATGGAAGAAGTTGTATCAAGAATGATCAGTGATAAAGTCATGATCTAAGTTCTTGTAAGATCCTGATCTTCTTAAAGATTCAGAGATCACCTTTATGGTAATTTCTAAGGGAAGTCATGATGCAGCAATATTGTTATCAATGATGACAGTAGTACTGAAGACATTAGTGTTATAGTAGGACAGCATGATGATGAATGAGATCATGAGCTTTGATAGCTGGATGATGAATAAGACCATGGTAGATGCAGCATGATGAGCAGCATGAAGCTGAGAGCAGCTCAGTCATCAAGGTTCAACACATGTGATAGTACAACATGAGATCATGGAAATGAAGGGCAGCATGATGATGGATAAGATCATGGACATGAGCAACGTGATTAGTGCAATATGGTGCAGTATGAGTGGTACAGTAAGAGAACCAGATGCAGCACAATGATAGGTGAAGGAGTCACCTTGGAGAATCAGTTGAAGCAGAATGTCTTCAACTGATCTCATTGTTATAAAAGATGATCTATGCTTAGATCTAGACAAGTCAAAGTGTTGACTTTTGTTGTAGTTGTACTCTCTGTCTCTCTCTCTCTTTCTCTGCTGAACTTTGAAGATAAAAGAAGATTTGATCAAAGGGTTTCCCCACACATTGTGGGGTTTGTCCCTGGCTTGCGCCATATCTTGTGTCCTCTTGTCATGGCTTGTCTTCTGCATATTATATTTATGTTCTATCTGCAGTTTATCGTAATGCTGATGTGATGGCTAACTGTGAAAATTTAAATAAATTGCTCTAGCATAGAACATACTTAAAATTAACATGGTATCAGAGCTGAGGTGAAGACAATGCCCAAGCAAGAGTGAAAGAGCAATCACCAAATACAGTTGGGACAAGACAAAAGGATCAATGGGTTCCTCATAATTCACCTAGGGTGAAGTTGAAGCAGAGAATGTTATAAGAATGGCGCAGCGGAAGATTCTGATGGTCCATCTTAAGATCACTTCATTGGAAAGTTCGGATCTAAGGGTGGAAGGAAAGGCGGATGCCTTGTTGAAATAAGTTCGGCCGTTATGCGAACGAGTGGTAGAGACACATCTCTTGATGAAGATAACAATCATCCCTGGGACATCCTCAATGATCAAAAGAATGACTGGTAATGCAGGTCATCAAGGAAATGGTTGACTCTTCCTCGAAATCAAGGAACCCCAAAATCTCTTTTATGTACCTGATCGAACCTGGTTACAGGGTGGCACTTATCGATGGAAAGGTACGTGTTTGAAAATAGATCTTTTAAAGATGTTTTTGAGTTCAGGGTTGTATCAAGTTGCAGGAAGTCCACTAGGGACCATGTCCATTAACTCAGCACTGGAGGTCTGTGAGTCAGATGGTGACTAGGATGCCTGAATTCAAAAAGAAGTATGAAGGTACATGTTTGAAATGTACCGAAGGAAAATATTATAAGGGGACCATTCCCCTCATGCGGCAGGTTCACAGGTTTGGAACAACCCGAGGAGTTTGAGAATCATGATCAAGGAATCTCATGTATACAGGTGGATGAAAGCCCTCTATGGCTTGAAGAAAAACACCTCAGGCATAGTATGAGAGGATTGATAGCTGTCTAATGCAGCTGAGATTCACTAGGAGTGAAACCGATCCAAACCATTACTCGAAGGTTGTGGATGATAAACCTCTCGTACCAGCACCCATGTCTGACAGGTGCAAACCCTCTCATTTATAGGAGACAGAGGGAGTTGGATTCGAAATGTGGGAAGATAAGCTGCAAGCTTGTGACTGCCTCGAGGATCTTAACTTTCAGAAGTTATATCGTAATGATGTCGGACCAGATTTGGGAAATGCCTTTGAGTTTCATAAACTCATTCGCATTGATGTTCTTGGAGAACCTCCGTTCGAACATATGTGTTGCAGTTAGCATGGTGAGCTCATATTTGGTTGAGCCTCACTGGATTGGTACCAAGAATCTTCTGAGATATCTTCAGGGGCACAATCTCTCATGGATTGAGATACACTGCCGAAAATATGAAACCACATGAGAATGATGAGTGGGCAGGTAGTGTGGAGGATCACTAGAGCACTTTTCAGTGTTGGTTCTCTTTGGATTCTGCTTCGATGCAGGAAGCAGAAGTCGGTCACTATAAGCACCACCAAGGCTGAATACATTGGTGATAGTATGGCCTTCTGTGAGGCAGTCTCGTTGCTGAAGCTCTTTAGTGAGCTGTTTGTACACATGATGAATACCACTGTGAATCTATGTGACAACCTGAGATGGGATTCGATTATTGAGGAATCCCGTATTTGACAATTGCTCCAGCAGATAGACATCAATTACTGCCTTATCTAGGATATGGTAAGTCGATGATCAAGGAGGCTCCATCACACTGAGATGATGTACTGGACAGAGCCCTGAGGAAAGATCAAATTTGTGTTTTTCCCAAACGACTTGGAGTCGTCGAGAGACCTGTGTAAAAGGGTCCTGCATGCTGCATACATTGAGCTCTAGGAGCTTTGGGGGGCTTGCAGTTCTATTGGAGCAACATACGACCACAGGGTGACTCACCCTCCCCTGGTGGTGCGCACTGAAACAAGATGATTCGCTCTCTTGTGGGACAAGAATCAAGATGATTCGCTCTCTTGTGTAGCAGGAAGATTAGTTCTCCTGTGAGGCCTGGATTGATGTGTTCTCCATGGCAGCCTGAATTGATGTGTTCTCCATGGCGATTGTAGCAGGATTGATGTGTTCTCCTGTGAGGACAGGATTGATTAAGTTCTCCTGTCGAGGTATCCTACCCATGCGGTCTGGGACTCATGGGAAGTACCTCTCATCTGATCAATGAGCAGGGAAATGAAGTTAGGGACCATAGTAGTACCGATGGACGCATCTTTGTATCTACCGTACTCTCTACGCTAGGATGTCCTCCATTGATCTGGGATCAATGATACTGGTCTGGGACCAGTGGTAGGAGTTGTACATACTATGACGCTGACTTCAGGTCGGCTGAGATTGGTCTGGGACCAGTGGTACATACTCCGAGACTGACTTCGTGTAAGTGCAGTACTGGTCTGGGACCAGTGAGAGTCGTACATACTATGACGCTGACTTCGGGTCGGTTGAGACTGTTCTGGGACCAGTGGTACGCACTTTGAGACTAACTTCGAGTTAGTGGAGAATGATATGACTCATTCTCGATCAATTCTTCTTCTTCATAGTTCAGCAGAGTTGAGCAGAGCAGAGCTAGCAGAGCCAGCAATGCTGAGCAGAGCAGAACTAGCAGAGCCAGCAGCGCTGAGCAGAGCTAGTAGAGCCAACAGCGCTGAGCAAAGCAGAGCTAGGAGAGCCAGCAGAGTTGAGTATAATAGAGCAGAGCCAGCAGAGCTGAGCAGAGTTGGGCAGAACAGTGCAGGGCACTGATGGCAGAGATAGTACAGTCGTACATATGGATCAGCGGATGGAGTTCTCCCTAGTTGAGAGGGAGTGTTAAATAGGCAACTAGGGCCAAACTCCATGTGAGTTAGCTTATTTCTGGCAGCTAATATTTTTATTGGATCCCTCTCGTCGAGAGGTGTAGGATTGATCCAAAGATCATCCGATTCCGATAAGTATTTATGGAGATATGAATTTATTTTGTTTATGTAATTATAGTCAAGCCGACCAGCTCTTATGTAGGCTCTAGAAGCCCATCCGACGTGTCTATTCATCATCCTCATTTTGGTAAAAATAGATGAGGATTTGGTATCATTTGCACACACGTATTCTTGAGGTGATCTCCTCTCCACGGGGTTTTTGGAGAAGGAGAGAACCAAAAAGAATACGCTGGCCTAAAAGGAGCCCCAGCTGCAAGATGATGCCCTAGCTACAGTACGATGCCCTAATCCGTTAATGGAGCAATTATACGCAGACAATGGGATAGACCTAGACCGCAGTTAAAGCATATGGAACCACACGATCAATACGCTGTTCAATATATACGTTGTTCATTGAGACCTAGCCACAGGACCTAGCTATGATCTTAATGATAAACACGCAGTGAAAAGGGTTGATCTATAATCTAATACGCAGGTCATGAAGCTGTAGTCATAACCGCAGTCCAACATGGAAGTGGAGCCGCTGTAATACAACGCTGTTGGTAACAACGTGGCAAAGGATACATGTAGTCCTGTTCACACAAAGGATTCACGCAATGGATAAAACACAAATCTTATACGCACTCCTGTTCACACAAAGGATACACGCAATCTTGATTCACGCCAAGGATAAACACAGTTCTGTTCACGCAAAGGATACACGCAGTCTTGTACACCTGTTATATGCAGTCAAATGGATTAGAAGTATCCTCGGGAGCGTCTAAGGTACAGTATCCCTGTAGCAGACAACAGTATAACTTGGCATAGGAGTATATTACAATGAGAAGACCAGATCTGTCATTCTCAGCATACTTATAACTTGATGATCTCATAACAGTATACCTCAACGTCCTTCATTCATGCTTCAACCACACATATTTGGTGATCACTGTCTCAGTTCGGATACCCTCGTGGAAAGATACATCTGTGAATGATCTTGGTGATACAGCTGTGAAGTTGTAACGGCGATGGTTTCAGTATCAAGTAAGATTGTTGAAGAGTGTTGTAGTAATGACAATGATAGTTACATTCTCAGCATAATGGAAGAAGTTGTATCAAGAATGATCAGTGATAAAGTCATGATCTAAGTTCTTGTAAGATCTTGATCTTCTTAAAGATTCAGAGATCACCTTTATGGTAATTTCTAAGGGAAGTCATGATGCAGCAATATTGTTATCAATGATGATAGTAGTACTGAAGACATTAGTGTTATAGTAGGACAACATGATGATGAATGAGATCATGAGCTTTGATAGCTTGATGATGAATAAGACCATGGTAGATGCAGCATGATGAGCAGCATGAAGCTGAGAGCAGCGCAGTCATCAAGGTTCAACACATGTGATAGTACAGCATGAGATCATGGAAATGAAGGGTAGCATGATGATGGATAAGATCATGGACATGAGCAACGTGATTAGTGCAGTATGGTGCAGTATGAGTGGTACAGCAGGAGAACCAGATGCAGCACGATGATAGGTGAAGGAGTCACCTTGGAGAATCAGTTGAAGCAGAATGTCTTCAACTGATGTCATTGTTATAAAAGATGATCTATGCTTAGATCTAGACAAGTCAAAGTGTTGACTTCTGTTGTAGTTGTACTCTCTCTCTCTCTCTCTTTCTCTGCTGAACTTTGAAGATAAAAGAAGATTTGATGAAAGGGTTTCCCCACACATTGTGGGGTTTGTCCCTGGCTTGCGCCATATCTTGTGTCCTTTTGTCTTGGCTTGTCTTCTGCATATTATATTTATGTTCTATCTGCAGTTTATCGTAATGCTGATGTGATGGCTAACTGTGAAAATTTAAATAAATTGCTCTAGCATAGAACATACTTAAAATTAACATGGTATCAGAGTTGAGGTGATTTAAATAAATTGCTCTAGCATAGAACATACTTAAAATTAACATGGTATCAGAGTTGAGGTGAAGACAATGCCCAAGCAAGAGTGAAAGAGCAATCACCAAATACAGTTGGGACAAGACAAAAGGATCAATGGGTTCCTCATAATTCACCTAGGGTGAAGTTGAAGCAGAGAATGTTATCAGAATGGCGCAGCGGAAGATTCTAATGGTCCATCTTAAGATCACTTCATTGGAAAGTTCGGATCTAAGGGTGGAAGGAAAGGCGGATGCCTTGTTGAAATAAGTTCGGCCGTTATGCGAAGGAGTGGTAGAGACACATCTCTTGATGAAGATAACAATCATCCCTGGGAGATCCTCAATGATCAAAAGAATGACTGGTAATGCAGGTCATCAAGGAAATGGTTGACTCTTCCTCGAAATCAAGGAACCCCAAAATCTCTTTTATGTACCTGATCGAACCTGGTTACAGGGTGGCACTTATCGATGGAAAGGTACGTGTTTGAAAATAGATCTTTTAAAGATGTTTTTGAGTTCATGGTTGTATCAAGTTGCAAGAAGTCCACTAGGGACCATGTCCATTGACTCAGCACTGGAGGTCTGTGAGTCAGATGGTGACTAGGATGCCTGAATTCAAAAAGAAGCATGAAGGTACATGTCTGAAATGTACCGAAGGAAAATATTATAAGGGGACCATTCCCCTCATGCAGCAGGTTCACAGGTTTGGAACAACCCGAGGAGTTTGAGAATCATGATCAAGGAATCTCATGTATACAGGTGGATGAAAGCCCTCTATGGCTTGAAGAAAAACACCTCGGGCATAGTATGAGAGGATTGATAGCTGTCTAATGCAGCTGAGATTCACTAGGAGTGAAACCGATCCAAACCATTACTCGAAGGTTGTGGATGATAAACCTCTCGTACCAGCACCCATGTCTGACAGGTGCAAACCCTCTCATTTATAGGAGACAGAGGGAGTTGGATTCGAAATGTGGGAAGATAAGCTGCAAGCTTGTGACTGCCTCGAGGATCTTAATTTTCAGAAGTTATATGGTAATGATGTTGGACCAGATTTGGGAAATGCCTTTGAGTTTCATAAACTCACTCACAATGATGTTCTTGGCGAACCTCCGATCGAACATATGTGTTGCAGTTAGCATGGTGAGCTCATATTTGGTTGAGCCTCACTGGATTGGTACCAAGAATCTTCTGAGATATCTTCAGGGGCATAATCTCTCATGGATTGAGATACACTGCCGAAAATATGAAACCACATGAGAATGATGAGTGGGCAGGTAGTGTGGAGGATCACTAGAGCATTTTTCAGTGTTGTTTCTCTTTGGATTCTGCTTCGATGCAGGAAGCAGAAGTCGGTCACTATAAGCACCACCAAGGCAGAATACATTGCTGATAGTATGGCCTTCTGTGAGGCAGTCTCATTGCTGAAGCTCTTTAGTGAGCTGTTTGTACACATGATGAATACCACTGTGAATCTTTGTGACAATCTGAGATGGGATTCGATTATTGAGGAATCCCGTATTTGGCAATTGCTCCAGCAGAGAGACATCAATTACTGCCTTATCTGGGATATGGTAAGTCGATGATCAAGGAGGCTCCATCACACTGAGATGATGTACAGGACAGAGCCCTGAGGAAAGATCAAATTTGTGTTTTTCCCAAACGACTTGGAGTCGTCGAGAGACCTGTGTAAAAGGGTCCTGCATGCTGCATACATTGAGCTCTAGGAGCTTTGGGGGGCTTGCAGTTCTATTGGAGCAACATACGACCACAGGGTGACTCACCCTCCCCTAGTGGTGCGCACTGAAACAAGATGATTCGCTCTCTTGTGGGACAAGATGATTCGCTCTCTTGTGTAGCAGGAAGATTAGTTCTCCTGTGAGGCCTGTATTGATGTGTTCTCCTTCGCGATTGTAGCAGGATTGATGTGTTCTCCTGTGAGGCCTGGATTGATGTGTTCTCCATGGCGATTGTAGCAAGATTGATGTGTTCTCCTGTGAGGACAGGATTGATTAAGTTCTCCTGTCGAGGCATCCTACCCATGCAGTTTGGGACTCATGGGAAGTACCTCTCATCTGATCAATGAGCAGGGAAATGAAGTTAGGGACCATAGTAGTACCGATGGACACATCGTTGTATCTACCGTACTCTCTACGCTAGGATGTCCTCCATTGATCTGGGATCAGTGATACTGGTTTGGGACCAGTGGTAGGAGTTGTACATACTATGACGCTGACTTCGGGTCGGCTGAGACTGGTCTATGACCAGTGGTACATACTTCGAGACTGACTTCGTGTCAGTGCAGTACTGGTCTGGGACCAGTGGTACGCACTCTGAGACTAACTTCAAGTTAGTGGAGATTGATATGACTCATTCTCGATCAATTCTTCTTCTTCATAGTTCAACAGAGTTGAGCAGAGCAGAGCTAGCAGAGCCAACAACGCTGAGCAGAGCAGAACTAGCAGAGCCAGCAGCGCTGAGCAGAGCTAGCAGAGCCAGCAACGCTGAGCAAAGCAAAGCTAGGAGAGCCAGCAGAGCTGAGTAGAATAGAGCAGAGCCAACAGAGCTGGGCAGAGTTGGGCAGAACAATGCAGGGCACTGATGGCAGAGATAGTACAGTTGTACATATGGATCAGCGGATGGAGTTCTCCCTAGTTGAGAGGGAGTGTTAAATTGGCAACTAGGGCCAAACTCCATGTGGGTTAGCTTATTTCTGGCAGCTGATATTTTTATTGGATCCCTCTCGTCGAGAAGTGTAGGATTGATCCAAAGATCATCCGATTCCAATAAGTATTTATGGAGATATGAATTTATTTTGTTTATGTAATTATAGTCAAGCCGACCAGCTCTTATGTAGGCTCTAGAAGCCCATCCGACGTGTCTATTCATCATCCTCATTTTGGTATAAATAGATGAGGATTTGATATCATTTGCACACACGTATTCTTGAGGTGATCTCCTCTCCACGGGGTTTTTGGAGAAGGAGAGAACCAAAAAGAATACGCTGGCCTAAAAGGAGCCCCAGCTGCAAGATGATGCCCTAGCTACAGTACGATGCCCTAATCCGTTAATGGAGCAATTATACGCAGACAATGGGATAGACCTAGACCGCAGTTAAAGCATATGGAACCACACGATCAATACGCTGTTCAATATATACGTTGTTCATTGAGACCTAGCCGCAGGACCTAGCTATGATCTTAATGATAAACACGCAGTCAAAAGGGTTGATCTATAGCCTAATACGCAGGTCATGAAGCTGTAGTCATAACCGCAGTCCAACATGGAAGTGGAGCCGCTGTAATACAACGCTGTTGGTAACAACGTGGCAAAGGATACATGCAGTCCTGTTCACACAAAGGATTCACGCAATGGATAAAACACAAATCTTATACGCACTCCTGTTCACACAAAGGATACACGAAATCTTGATTCACGCCAAGGATAAACACAGTTCTATTCACGCAAAGGATACACGCAGTCCTGTACACCTGTTATATGCAGTCAAATGGATTAGAAGTATCCTCGGGAGCGTCTAAGGTACAGTATCCCTGTAGCAGACAGCAGTATAACTTGGCATAGGAGTATATTACAATGAGAAGACTAGATCTGTCATTCTCAGCATACTTATAACTTGATGATCTCATAACAGTATACCTCAACGTCCTTCATTCATGCTTCAACCACACATATTTGGTGATCACTGTCTCAGTTTGGATACCCTCGTGGAAAGATACAGCAGTGAATGATCTTGGTGATACAGCTGTGAAGTTGTAACGGCGATGGTTTCAGTATCAAGTAAGATTGTTGAAGGTTGTTGTAGTAATGACAATGATAGTTACATTCTTATCATAATGGAAGAAGTTGTATCAAGAATGATCAGTGATAAAGTCATGATCTAAGTTCTTGTAAGATCCTGATCTTCTTAAAGATTCAGAGATCACCTTTATGGTAATTTCTAAGGGAAGTCATGATGCAGCAATATTGTTATCAATTATGACAGTAGTACTGAAGACATTAGTGTTATAGTAGGACAGCATGATGATGAATGAGATCATGAGCTTTGATAGCTTGATGATGAATAAGACCATGGTAGATGCAACATGATGAGCAGCATGAAGCTGAGAGCAGCTCAGTCATCAAGGTTCAACACATGTGATAGTACAGCATGAGATCATGGAAATGAAGGGCAACATGATGATGGATAAGATCATGGACATGAGCAACATGATTAGTGCAGTATGAGTGGTACAACAAGATAACCAGATGCAGCACGATGATAGGTGAAGGAGTCACCTTGGAGAATCAGTTGAAGCAGAATGTCTTCAACTGATCTTATTGTTATAAAAGATGATCTATGCTTAGATCTAGACAAGTCAAAGTGTTGACTTCTGTTGTAGTTGTACTCTCTCTCTCTCTCTCTTTCTCTGCTGAACTTTGAAGATAAAAGAAGATTTGATCAAAGGGTTTCCCCACACATTGTGGGGTTTGTCCCTGGCTTGCGCCATATCTTGTGTCCTCTTGTCTTGGCTTGTCTTCTGCATATTATATTTATGTTCTATCTGCAGTTTATCGTAATGCTGATGTGATGGCTAACTGTGAAAATTTAAATAAATTGCTCTAGCATAGAACATACCTAGCATAGTGGGGAAACCAATATAGGCCGTTATGTGACCTTGACACCATAAAAGAGATACATGACATAGAGACAAAATATCTAGAGCAAGACTTATGAAAGTCACCAATAACTACTATTAGCAGCATCTGACAATCACTGTATATATCAACAACCATGTTCTCCTTCTGTTCTTCTTTCTGCAGCTGATCCACCTGAACCAAAACAGCTTGAGTACTTGAACCAAAAGCCTCTAAGGTAATGTCATCAATGCATTATTAGAAGATTATCTGCTCCCCCTGAACCTGTGCCAGATGGACTCTGACAGACCCATATCAGACTCTCTGCAACCAGAGTCTGTCCCTGCTGATTTCCTTCAAAACTCCATATACGCATCTGCACCTGCATAAATCGGTATATGTACGCGGATACCCCTCATCCAACTTGCGTACACTAATTTCCATATCAACAACCTGTAAATGTCCTGTAACAAGGTATGTCTGAACATAGATGTCAACTCATCCTTTTAAAACATCATCATGAAATTATTCACATTATATCATATGTGAAACCACCATAGCCATTTCATCAACATCAAGCTCTACATGATCTAAGTATCATTACTTGGGAACATCTGCATCAATCAACATAGGTAAGTATCAACCTATCATCATATAGATACGAACTCATCATCATTTCTCCAACAAAGCGACTTTGAGTAGTCATCCATGTATCAGCACTATGTATCTTGAGCTCAAGCTCTTTTGACAAAACTTCTTGATATCATCAACGGCAACAATCCTTATCCACATGAGTGCCTGCATCATAACTGTATGATCTTTATGCATATGACGGCAGCAACATATGAGTGACTCATCATCAAGTGAGGAAGATGTGTATTCAAGCTTTGTACTTCTCCTTATCCTTATGAAGATCATCATGTAAGCACCATCTATGCATCATCAAAGAATCAACCATCAATCTGATCTGAACATCAACTATGTAACCCCAAGAATCATATGAGATTTTATCATGGACAACTCATAACCACATCATAGCAAGATATATCATTTAGCCATATAAGCATCATCACCAAGGACTATTAACCATAATGCCAACAATGAATTATTAAAGGCATATGCTCCCCCTCAACCTGTGCCCTCTGTTAGATCTGATCATGCATATATCAGCAATAAGCATCAAGACATCATCATCATCAAGTTAGGATCAAAACACTTCTAGACATCTTACAAGTATCAAAACATTTCCACACGTCCTCAGCAGACTGTAACTATTAACCAATAGAGCAAATAATGGACTGAATCATATCATATCCTTTTTCTGAGCCTGTCCCTACTGCATTTCCTCAGATTGACATATACGCGACTTTGCAGTGTCCAACTCGCGTATATACGTGACTTCCCTTTATGGAACTTGCGTATGAGATTCAGGATACTGAAGTTTTATACTTTCAGCTCCCTCTGAGTCTGTTATGTCTGTGTTGTGCTGTATCTGAGTACATTGTGCTGTGCCACATCTTTCTGACTGTACTTCCTTTTTCTTCCATATCTTCAAGTGTGATGATGTTTTCTCCCTTTGGTGTGATGTCCGTCCTTTGTTCCTGCATTCCTTTGCTATATGTCCAAGCTTGTTACATGCATAACATCTTACATGTTTCATATTCCTCCTGTAGCAATCAACAGCTTTGTGACCAAACATATTGCAAGAGAAACAATATCCATTAAAGTACCTAGAATGTGATGATCTTTCTGTGTGATGATCTTGAACCATCCTTCTTCTGCATCTAGCTGCAACATGTCCAAGATTATGACATTCATAACATTCAATATTATTCATCTGAGTAAATCGTCGACCATAGTTAGGAGTAAGACATTTTCTTTGAAGAATCTCTTTCCTTGATTGTTGATGAGGTTGACCTCTCATCTCCTTGTTGATCATTTTGGATTTCTCTTTAGAGTTCCTTGCCTCACCTTGTGAACTAGATTCACCTTCAACAGATTCATGAAAACCAAGGCCAGTCTTGATAGCAGGAGACCTTTGACTACTAAGAATATCATCCAAGGCTTTAGTACTATCTTGAAATCGCAACAGTTTATCCTTTTCTTCTAATTTACCTTTCAAGATATTTACCTCAACCTGAAGTTGTTCTTCCTTTTCTAGACATTGCTTCTTCATGTCTTCTTCAGCTTTCCTTCCTTCTTCCAACTGATGCCTCAGTTTGAGAATCTCCTTTTCTTGTTCTTCATTCACATCCTGCTGCATTTGACGAATTCTGGAGGCACATTCCAGCTGAGATTTTAAGCTGATAACTTTGTTTTCCTGTTTTTCAATAGCTTGTAGTAGATCTTTATTCTGCTTCTTTGTTTCTTCAAGTTCTTCCTTTAGCGAGAGGGTCGTAGATTCAAGACTTTCATAATAACTGGATCGATCTCTGAGCTCCTTGATTGTTGTATTATTTTCAATGACTTCATTTCTTAGAGATGTTACTTCATCCTGCAACTTTTGATATTTGTCCTTGAATAACTCTCGTTGAGTCTTTAGACGTGTAGCAGCTTCTTTGAAGGCACCATCCTTTATGTTCAAAAGTTTTTTTTGAGTTCTAATTTTGTTTGTAAGACTTTTAAATTCTGCCTCTATTTTATATCTTTCTTGTTCACCCATAAGAGCAAATTCAGTTGTTTCGCTATCACTTTCATCTTTTCCAAATGGATAGATAGCTGCAGCATCAGATGATATCAAATTCATACCTGATAGTTCATCTTCATTCTGAAATGATTCTGAATCTGATTTTGAATCTGAAGAGCTTCTTATTCCTAATCCCCAATCGATTCTCCCACTGTCATAGTTCTTCTGAGATGTCTTCTTCTTCTTAGGTGCTTTCTTCTTAAGCTTCTTTCCCATAGTTCCACGGATCTCCTTCAAGCGATCAAGCTTCTACCAAAGGACCGGCTCTGATACCAATTGTTGGAAATAATACTGAGAGGGGGGGTGAATCAGTATTATCTAATCAATAATACTTTTTCATTTTCATACTTCAGAATCATATACACTACTTCAGTTAAGTATACCTGCGTATATACGCGACTGTGTCTATTGCAACTAGCGTATAACCATTAAACTCATGATTCAGTTATGTGATCTTCAATGGATGCATCCGAACATTATTAGCCATATTAACAGTCAATAGTAGCAGTAAAACGAATAGATCAACACACATAAGCAACACACATGAACACCATGATATAAGGTGGAAACCCAATGTGGGTGAAAACCACCTGCTGCAATTCGTTTCTATCTTCCTTTATCAAGAAACTTCTTTTACAATGTACTGGTGCAGTCCTTTACCAGCACGCAGGCTACAACCTGCAGAAGGCTACAACCTTCTCTCGTTCTCCAGACTCTCCTGGAAGGGAGCTCCAACCCCCTTTGCTCTTGTACTAGCTAAGATACTAGTACGTAGGCGCCGACCTACAATCTTCTCTCCTCCAGGTACCACGTTTCATACATTTTCAGATTGGATACTCCTGAAGCACAACACTATAATCTGAAGGTCACGTTTCATCCAATTTTCATACTGGACCCATAAATATCATTGAAGCTCAAAACAATCAATACTATCAATCTCTGAATCACTGAAACACTGAAACCCTGTCAACAACACAGTCACCAGAACACAGAGCAGAACTCTGCAATAACAATCAGAACCAACTGTACCATCAAAATCATGCATCAGAGTGCATACGCTACTTGGAAGTGCCGAACCTGCGTATATACACTTCTTTCTTCATTCTTTGTAGTCTGATCATCAAAACTTTGCTACTGACCTGCTACACTCTAATTTGTCATCTGTGAGATTTGCCATCAAGAACAACACTTGTCTCATAATGCCAACAATCTCCCCCTTTGGACTTGATGGCAAAGCTAACTTGTCACACTTAGAACTATCATCTGATTCCTTTGAGCTGTCCTCCATCAGTCACATCTGATATCTCTTCTGAAGATTCATCCAATTATACATAATTGAGATGTTCTTCTATGAGAGGGTTGCCATCAAGTACAACACATGCATCATAACGCCAACATGTTTACTGTTCAATAATGAAAGCATAAAAATATTAAATAGACAATTGAAATTTTAATCATTGATCCATCCTCATCATTCATTTTGATACATACATCATTCATATGACATACTCAAGTGACAAGTCTCATTATTGAATTAATTATTATTCATACATACCATGAGATTCGAAAAACAAAAATAAAAATCAATAATAAAATATTCAAATACATTGATCGATATCATTCATCATTCAATGGTTCATCATTCTACAACAATGACTCGGCTCACCGTCCCTCAGCTTAGCGTCTCAACGTTCAGGCAAACAGTGGGCTGGAGCAATGCAAGGCGACTGGCTCAGAGTCTTGGCTCAGCAGCGGCGGCAGGGAGGTTGGCTGGGCGTGTTCACTGTTCATGCTTTCAACTGTGCGTGGAAATGGTATTTCAGCGCTGCCTGGAAATGCCTCTGCGTGGAAATGGAAATGACTTTGGGTTGAAATGAAATGAGCTTTTAACTTTAAGTTTTGCCTTTCATGACTTTTAGGTTTAGGCTTTTAAGTTTTAGTTATTTAGTTTTAATTTTAATTTTTTTTGTAGACTTTTAAGTTTTAGTTATTTAGTTTTAATTTTAGTTTAAAAAATAATTTAATGGTTTTGATTTTTGAATTTTAATTTTTAATTTTTAAGTCTTATTAGACAAATTTAAAGGGGGACACCCAGGCGCACCCTTTTTGGGGAGTCTAGACTCCCACACTGAAGGGGGACGCCCAGAAGCACCCTTTTTGGGGAGTCTTGCGGAGTCTAGACTCCCACACTGGGGAAACGCACCCCCTTGTGTCTCCCCGAGACTCCCCAAAAAGGGTACGTGGGGAAACGCACCCCCAAGAGACTCCCCGTCCCGGGTGTGTGGGGTGCGAGGGGTGTGCGCACCCGACCCTGGGGGACGCGTCCCCATGGAACACTGGATTTTCCATGGTTGATCATTGTTGAGGAGACCATGTTATCGTTCCCCATCCAAATGATGCTTTAGTCACTACCTTCCCTTGGTTTTTGCATAGTGATTTCATTACTTTGTTTTGGTTTTAACTTCTTTTGTCTTCATAGTGGATTGTTTCCTTGTGTGTCACCTTTGAACATTTACTTTCATCACTTTTTTATCATTTTACTTAGATATTGGCAACATTTCACTACATTACCACTTTGTACATTGGTGCAACTGGCAATTCAATTATGTTTCACCAAATTCCCATTCTGTTGAAGGCTCAAAATTCTCTGCTTACAACACTATAAGGGAGACCGCCCGGTCCGGACCTTAGAACAACTCCTTTTCCGTTGAAATGGTGGTTCCAACTGGTTTAACTAGGTCCAGTTACCTTTTCCCTATTGCTATTGGTTTAAGATGTTTCTTTAGTTACCAATAGGCAGGGACATCAGATCAATTCTTCTTGCTGATCAGGTAAGAGAATGACCCTTAAACTGTTTTAACGGCACATCCAAACCACTCTAAAGTTTTTCCTTTTAAAAAGAGGACTTCTAGAATGAAAAAGGTATGATAACACATGCAAGATCTAATCTAAGATGCAATTAATCTAACCTATCTCGATTGAAGGAAAGGGAAATCCTTCTCTCAATTGAGAGCCAATTAACTTAATAGGGAAAAGAAGCTTTAAAGAATTGGAATTAAGATGGAGGAATTAGATCGAGGAGATAGCTCACAAGATCTGATTCCTCATTAACATAAATACTAACAATTAAACACTTAGTAAATAGTTACATAAGTGCTTATTGAAAATATATCCAATTCCTTATTTATCATATGCATAAGAACTACAAAGATTCATGATGAATTACTGAATTAGTTCAAATAAGACATCATGTATGCAAGCAAACAATTATTATCCTAAATCGTAAGATAGCTTGCCGATCTAAGATTATAACTATTGTTCCTATGTATATTTCAGTTTTCAAATTACATTTAAGATCAAGTCTTTAGAATAGTCTAATCAAACTTTTAAATTAATTGAGAATTAAAACTCAGCGATAGTGCATGAAGTCAACAATTAATTCATACATTTGTGAATGTAAATTGAAAAATTGAGAAAGAATTTGCATCTACGAGTTCAACAAACAATAGTGCTATATGAAAATCAGTGAAACAAATCTTTATTAATAAAAGAAAATCAAATTACAGATCCTCACAGTACGACAGTGCGCACAATCCTTTGGCCCTGCAATCGATCTCTGCTCGCAGAAATGGCCTCCTCCTTACAACAATAGTACATAATAAAAAGTTTATAAATGCAATTATCTTCAACAGAGAACAATCTAGCCCTAAAATTAACACAAAAGCCAAGCATGAGCTCTATCCCTTATCATTATTGTTGAAGAAAATGTAACTAGGTTCGGTTTTCATTATGACTTGTAAATATTATGTAAAGAAAAGAAACGATTATTATTTCTTGCATCATGGGTTTCATGAGAAAGATATGTTTACCATAGGTCAAAGATATTTTCTTGATGTCTTTAGGGTTTTGTGTCTTAACATAAGTATTGTCAAAGTCATGTCAAAAGATCTACGCTCCAAACAAGGGTCACTATCCCTTGCAAGTTGGCTTCACGAAGACAGTGATCTCCTTGATGTTGGCCCAACTTATGGTTTACATGTCGGCCTAATCTATGACGTTGACCCATGTATATAAAGCATGAAGTGGCATTACAAAGAAAACTTCAGATCAATCTCTGAAGAAGAAAAGGATAAGGAATACAGTGACATACCTTCCTCTCGATGAAACTCAGATAATAGTCTTCCTCTCAGTGAAGTTCGAATATTTCTGTGTATTAAACGGAGAAGCTAAGACACCGTACAAAAAGCAAAGGAAGTAACATACATCTTGGTGAAGTCTGTCTTGTATATATATATATCTATATATCTCAAGGCTCTCGATAAATTTTGTCACGCATGCATATGTCAAGGCTCTTGATGAAGGATTGTTTCATATATCTTAGAAGTCTCGGATAGACTCTGTGCCGTCATAGCGAAGGACTATCACAAGACAGTACCATAAAGATGAAGCAACAAACTTGTGGAAAAGCGAAGAACTAAGGTAATTGAATAAGAGAAAAACTACTATAGCTGAGGACTCTAACAAGACAACGAAAGGAGACTGAAATCTGAAGAATGCTATAAGGCAGTGTCACAACAGTATAGTGATACTCTTGTTGTTGAACTGTAAAAGCCGAGGAAGAAGAGAACACTAGAAACCAAGGACTATACCTAGTCAGCGAAGGAAAAAGGAGACTGAGGTCTGAAGTAACACAGTGATATAACAGTGAAGAGTTCTGAAGCAACACTGTGTTAAAATAGAAGTTTGTAACTTGAAGGCCAAAGACTACAGGGGATAGTGACAAGTATCTTGGAGGTAATCTTGAGTCAAAACACTTTTGTCAAGGGTCTTGGTATTCAGAAATTGGAATCTCTATAAGAAGAACTATGAGTGGGTTTTCCTCTCCAAGAAGGAGAGGTTTTGGCCCTGGCAAAAAGCCAACATCTTGGGTTCTTGTGTCTTTGATTTTGGTAGCAGTTTGATGAAGTAAACACTCGCACTAATAAAGACGAAGAAGATCAAGCTAAGATAAATTGTAAAAGCTCTTCACAAATTGTTATCAAGCCTAGAAGAATCCTACAAATGCTAATTTCCCTAGATTCTTCAACATGGTATCAGAGCTAAGGTGTAAAAGTCAAAGGAAGGGCGGCATAAGAGACATACAAAGATCAGTCCTCAAGAAGGGCGTCAAAGTAAGGTTAAGGGTGTTGTCAAGAATAAAGGATCAAGTCTACAACAAGTAGTCTACATCAACAAAGAACCTTTTCTGCACAGTCATCATTAAAAGGGTCACCAAGAACCTTATCAATATGACTACAAAGCAAGATAACTCAAAGTCAAAGATAATCATCTTGGAGAAGGTCGAAATCCGAGAAGCAAAACTCAATACTTTCATAGTCTCGGTGCTAGCCTTAAAATTTGGGTTTCATTACAACCCATGTCATACCACAACAATCTTAATGACTTAAGCAGTTTCGATGATTGGTATTGAACAATGCTGGAAGGCCACAAAGATCTTTGCTCATTCTAAGTCAACTCAAGTAAGGTTCTACTCCAGCAAGGAGCATTGCAACAAGGTTACAAAGATATACAATCACAACATACATTACAACAATATCACTTCAGAAGGAGAACACAATGCCACATCTCGGTTGGACATCATGACAATGCTCTCAAAATCCTTGATTTCCATTCCATACCCTCACAGTCAAGGAATCAAATAATCTCAACATATCATAAAAGGCAGTAGTACTTGGTGCTGAACAATGCATGGAAGTCTCAAGAATGGTTCTGGAACTCTATTTTACTAGGCAACTCAAGAAAGAATCTCATTGAAGGAGATCATTCAAGAAAGCATCAAGGTGGAGATTTCATCTTCACATGACAAGTAACTATCCTTTCATTCTATATTCAAGTTTGGTTAAATGACTTCCTGATTGCAAGGACATCTATGAATTGGATGGGTTATCAAGATTCCTTGCATGAAGAAGGAGAATAGACATAGTCCTCTAAGTAGCTGAAGTCATTAAAAGGTGTCCTCTGCATTTATGAAAAGGGATATTTATGAAAGATTCCCTCACATAGCCAAATTGGAGACATCAAAGTGATGTAGATGATAAACTCCTTCTCTTAAGCTGCAATAAAGAAAGCGAGAGGACCGATACTCTTTGAGGGCTGGGAACCCAAGATAAGAATAGTCCTAGAAGGTCATACTCAGTGAACACTCTGGTGGGTATGAACCTTGAGAGACAATGATGAAGGTTTCCATAATCATTGGTCTCGCCAACATTGTAGCTCATGGTGTTGTAGAGAGATGGAGCTGTTTGTCAAGGCCTTGCACTATGACAATGCTGATTGATATGATGCTATACAGATGGAATTACCAATCCGATTCTTCTTATGAGAAATTCTTCAGATTGGGAATGACCAAGTACCATTATGAATACCTCCCTAGTTAAGAGGGAGTGTTGAAGAAAATGTAACTAGGTTCGGTTTTCATTATGACTTGTAAATATTATGTAAAGAAAAGAAACAATTAATATTTCTTGCATCATTGATCCGGATTTAAACAGGAACGCAACAAATTACAGAGATAACCATATACACAAAGATGCAGCGGAAATAATACTTCATTTCATTAATGGAAAATACTGAAATATGCTTACAACCAGAAATGGAAATAAACCAGCTAGGGCGATGGTAGCTTATCTCTGAGAAGAGATGTGATGGCTACATGCCTCTGAACTGTGTTACAATGAGGCTCGAAGGCCTATTTATTGTTGAGAAACAATGGAAAACCCTTAACATTCCAAAACCTAACCCTAGGAGATGAAACACCAAATTGTGGGCCCCGTTTGGGGGTAAATTGGTACATCAACTTCCCGGGGTCGTAATTTTGGCATATGATCTCCGTTTGACGCGTACAATAGCTCATTAGAAAGATCTATCTGAGCACTATCATTGTTGGAACAGGCAACATCGGTCCATTCCATGGACCCATGTTGCCCCTGGATTCCCCAAAAAACGTCGTTTAGGGCCTCAAAACGGCTCTGGAAGTTCAGGACCCGAAAACTGCTAAAAATAGTAAGTTGTGCTACAATTAAGGAAACTGAAAATGCTGAGAAAGACAATGGTGGGGGTCCAGGTGGACTTGGCAGGTGGCCACCAATATCCACCTGGATCATTCCTCCCCCCTTAGGAAGCAATGGTCCCCATTGCGTTGAGCTCCTCCATGAGATGAGGAAACTTCTGCTGAACTTGTTCCCTGGTGAGCCACTTGCCCTGCTGAAGGAGTTGGCTTGCTTTGACAACTCGATATAGTTGGATATTCTGTTGGCGAGTGTTCTTGATCTGTGTGTCCATGATCCGATCAGTTGCAGCTTGTTCCATGCAATCTGGATTTAATTCTGTGGGTTTGAGCTGTTCTGCAATGTTGGATGTGTCTAGCAATGGTGGAAAGTATGGCCGAAGGCGGTCCACATTGAACACTGGGTGCAGGCCAAGGAATGGGGGAATGCTGAGCTCAAATGCATTGTCTCCCATAGCCTTAATAATGGTGTAAGGACCATATCGGAGTGGTCTCAATTTCCGATAGGCTCCAGTAAGGCGTTCCTTTTGCAAATGCAACCAGACTTTGTCGCCCACCTGAAACTTGTGTGGCACCCGGTGTTGATCATGTCGCTGCTTGTACTTGGCATTTGATTTCTCAAGAATGTCATGGACCTGCTGGCGAATATGTTGGATGCGCTCAATGAAGCTGGTGGCCTTATCTGTTTCGGACTTGACATGAGCTGAATTCATGTGAGTAGCTGCAAGGGGCATGGCCACATCAATGGGGCATAGTGGCTGGAATCCCAAACCCACCTGAAAAGGGCTATGGCCAGTGGAGCTGTGAAGAGCTCGGTTGTAGCTGTGCTGAACATAGGGGAGGCTCTCGTCCCATGTGCGTGGATGCTTTGAGTTATACATGCGTAGAATGTGCACAATCATCCTGTTGACAACCTCTGTCTGGCCATCAGTTTGAGGATGGAAGGCTGTGGACTTCGTGAGTTTGGTGTCCAGCATTGACCAGAGACTGGACCAAAATGTGCTGAGAAACCGACTGTCCCGATCTGAGATGATAGACTGTGGGATCCCAAAGTGCACCCACACTCGTTCAAAGAAGAGTTTAGCAGTGGCTTCTGCTGTGATATTCTTCTTGCAGGCCATCATAATGGCCATCTCGAGAACCTGTTGACGACCACAAAAGCACAGTCATTTCCATGCTTAGTGGAAGGAAGGCCTGACATGTAATCCATGGAGATGGATTCCCAAGGTCGACTAGGGGTAGGCAATGGGTAATAGAGGCCGTGCTTCTTAATGGTCGGTTTGGCAATGGCACAGGGAGTACATGATCGGATGTACTTCCCAACATCCTGTCAAAGATTCGGCTAATAGAAATAATTTTGCAGTACTGCCACTGTTTTCTCGACCCCGAAATGCCCAGCAGCCCGACTGTAGTGTGCTTCCCAAATCATCTTGGCACGCTCGCTTGAAGGAACACAAAGGTGACCGAGGTGGCATAATAGGGCGTCCTGGAGGTGAAAATCTACAACAGGCCGACCCTCCAAGAGTGTCTGGTATGTGTGGCCGAATTCTGGGTCGCTTTTGTAGAGAAGTGGCCAATCAGAAGTCTCGTGCCCACAAGAATTGAGCACGGTGGTTAGCGCCATGATCGGTGGCCGACTGAGGCAATCTGCAACATTATTGGTGCTGCCCTTTTTATACTTGATATTCAAGTGAAACTGTTGCAGGTATGTAGACCACTTCTGATGGCGATCATTCTGCAATTTCCCTTGGGTCTGTATGAACTGCAGAGGTCGGTGGTCTGTGTGGATGACCGTTTCCTGCCCCAAAATGTAATGCTTCCATTGTCGGCAGGCCTGTACAATGGAATACATCTCTTTATCATAAGTGGGGTACTTCCGGACTGTGTCTGAAAGTGTTTCACTGTGATATGCCACTGGATGTCCATGTTGAGTAAGGACTGCCCCAATAGCATAGTCAGAGGCATCTGTCTCGACCTCAAATGGTTGTTGTAAATCTGGTAACGCGAGCACTGGTGCCGTGCAGAGGCGATCCTTCAACTCCCTGAATGCCTTCTGTTGAGATTCAGACCAAAAGAATTTTGCTTTCGCCCCGCCCTTGGTGACTTGACTCAAGGGCTAAGAAATATGAGAAAACCCCAACACAAACCTGCGGTAGAAGTTGGCAAGACCTAGAAAGCTGCGGAGCTCTGTTAGAGTGGTTGGAGAGGGCCAATCCCGAATGACTTGGATCTTGGCTGGATTGACATGCACCCCCTGTTCATCAATGATGTATCCGAGATACTGAACCTGGGTCATGCCAAAAGTGCATTTCTCCAAATTGGCACATAGCTTGTGTTGCCGCAGTGTTTGGAGAACCTGTCGGATGTGGTGGAGGTGCTCTTCCCAACTCTGGCTGAAGCTCAGAATGTCATCCAAGTATACTACTACAAAGGAGTTGGTGAATGGCTGCAAGATGTCATCCATTAGCCTCATAAAGGTTGTAGGAGCATTCGTCAATCCGAAAGGCATGACCAACCATTCGAAGAGGCCCTCCTTGGATTTGAAGGCAGTCTTCCACACATCGGAGGGTTCGATTGGTACCTGGTGATATCCTGACTTCAGATCGATCTTGCTGAAATATTTCGCCCCCTTTAGTTGGTCTAGGAGGTCATCAATCCGCGGGATCGGGTACCTATTACGGACAGTGATCTTGTTCAGCGCCCGATAGTCAATACAGAGTCTCCACGTCCCATCCTTCTTCTGTACCAACACGATCGGGCTCCCGTAGGGCGATGAACTCGGACGGATGTGACCTTTTTGCAGGAGCTCCTGAATCTGCCTCTTGATTTCATTGTTCTCCAGAACGGAGCGCTGATAAATTGGTCCATTGGGTAGCGGCGCACCTGGGGTCAGATCGATGGAGTGCTTGACTTGACATTGCAGAGGAACCCCTGCCGGGAGGTGAAGATGTCCTCGTACTCCTCCACAACCTTGTCCATCTGTAGTTGTCGTGCAGAGGGACCCCGTTTGGAGGCCGCGGCCACTGTCTTCTTCTTTCCTTGAGGGCGTATCATCAGGAAAACAAATTTCCTGGTTTTGGAAATGATCTTACTGCATTGTTTTGCAGTAATCAAAGAGATGGCGGCAGGTGGTGCTACCTCTGGTATCCTGAACAACTTATTTCCCAATGTAATAATAACAGCACGGGGCCTTGATTCATACACAGCATGTCGCTTCCACAAGTATGGTTGTCCTAGTAATACATCACAAACTTCAAGGGGAGCAATGTCACACAATACCTCATCCGTGAAGGGCTTGATGTTGTATGGAAGGCGACACTGCTGGCTCACGCGAAGATCTCGTCCTTGGTGAAGCCACCCAATGGTGTATGGTTGTGGATGTGCTGTGGTCGGTAAGCCCAACCGCTTCACGACCTCTACCGAAATGAGGTTCTTTTGACTCCCGCTATCAACAATGAACTGTATCGGGGAGCCCTTTACCCACATCTGGGAGTGGAAGAGACGCTCCTCCTCCTCTGGATCTTCGGGTTCATTTTTCTGGATCTTTGCGGTAGCAACAATGGCGCTGGGATCCGCATCAATGATCTGCGCCCCTTTTTCATACCCCTTATCGGGTTCTGACTCAGAGTCGGAACATGCATCTGATTCTGAAACCTTTAGCTCAGCCACCAGTGACTGCTTGGCCCGACACTCACTTGTGTTGTGAGTGGAGCTCTTATGGAATTCGCACCATTTTCCAGTGTCCTTTCTCGGCTTCGCGGCGCTGTTCTTTGCTTGCAGCTTCGGCGGGTTGTCTTGGGCTGTCCCGCCTTGGCTTTGTCCTTTGTTCTGCGGTTTAGGGGCACCTTTCCCCTGCTTTGGATTCGCAGATCCAAAGTCTCGCTTCTTTTGTTTAAACTTCTGCTCGACCTTGATGGCATATCGGTATGCTGCGCCGAGCGAGGGGATGTTTAGGAATTGTATTTCTTCCTGGATGTACTTGTGCAGGCAGCCACGGTATTTGAGTATCAAATGTTGCTCCGAATCCTTGATACCCAACTTTGTGCGAAGGGTATGGAAAAGATTGGTGAACTCCGGCACGTCTTGGTCCCTTCCCTGCCGCAGCGTGGTCCACTTTATGTATTCATCCTCATAGCTTCCGACAGGGTAGTACTGCTCCTTGATGGCATCCCGGAACGAATCCCAGGTGGGTGCGGCTGAAAATAGTGAGCCAATACTTTCATCCTTCTGCTCGCAGTAGGTTTCCCACCAGTCCTTGACGTGGGGGGCTGCTTTGAGAAGAGCAAAAACAATCTTTTCTCGACTCGAAAATTCATGAACAGAAAAATAACCCTCTAGCAGATTTAACCATTTATCTACGACATCTGCGTCTATCTGACCCTCGAATATGGGGATTTCAAAATTAACTTGTACCTTAAAGGGTGTGGCGTTTCCAGAGTAGCTGCTGGAAGCCGATGCGTTGCTTCTGGGTAGCCGCTGAAGGATCTGGGCAAAGCTGTCCATCATCGCGTTCCGTTGTCGCTCGAGGGCTTCTTCGAGCAAGATTTTGATGGGATCTCCTGCCCCCTCGTCTTTCTTCTCGTCCGCCATGGGAGGCCGTCGGGATTTGCGAGGCTAGTCTTGCAAAGGTTCAACCAGTTCAAGCCCTAACTCCTTATTTCCCGACCTTGTTGGGGACATGCAAAGAAAAACAGAGAAAAAGCAGACTGCTCTGATACCACTGATCCAGATTTAAACAGGAACGCAACAAATTACAGAGATATCCATATACACAAAGATGCAGCGGAAATAATACTTCATTTCATTAATGGAAAATACTGAAATATGCTTACAACCAGAAATGGAAATAAACCAGCTAGGGCGATGGTAGCTTATCTCTGAGAAGATATGTGATGGCTACATGCCTTTGAACTGTGTTACAATGAGGCTCGAAGGCCTATTTATTGTTGAGAAACAATGGAAAACCCTTAACATTCCAAAACCTAACCCTAGGAGATGAAACGCCAAACTGTGGGCCCCGTTTGGGGGTAAATTGGTACATCAACTTCCCGGGGTCGTAATTTTGGCATCTGATCTCCGTTTGATGCGTACAATAGCTCATTAGAAAGATCTATCCGAGCACTATCATTGTTGGAACGGGCAACATCGGTCCATTTCATGGACCCATGTTGCCCCTGGATTCCCCAAAAAACGTCGTTTAGGGCCTCAAAACGGCTCCGGAAGTTCAGGACCCGAAAACTGCTAAAAATAGTAAGTTGTGCTACAATTAAGGAAACTGAAAATGCTGAGAAAGACAATGGTGGGGGTCCAGGTGGACTTGGCAGGTGGCCACCAATATCCACCTGGATCAATCATCTGTTTCATGGGCAAGATATGTTTACCATAGGTCAAAGACGTTTTCTTGATGTCTTAACATAAGTATTGTGAAATTCATGTTGTGAAAAGATCTACGCTCCAAACAAGTGTCACTATCCCTTGCAAGTCGGCTTCACAAAGACAATGATCTACTTGATGTCGGCCCAACATATGGTTTACATGTTGGCCTAATGTATGACACTGACCCATATATATAATGCATGAAGTGGCATTACAAAGAAAACTTCGGATCAATCTCTGAAGAAGCCACGAATAAGAAATAGAGTGAGATACCTTTCTTTCAGTGAAACTCGGATAATAGTCTTCCTCTCGGTGACGTTCAGATATCTCTGTGTTGATTTGGGATAGCATCGGATATGCTCTAGCCACGAAAATTGGTGGAGAGGTTAAAGCACATGAGATCTCCAATACCCAGAAATGGCTTGGGCAGAATCTAACCAGTTTGGGAGATATTAAAATAATTAATATTTTTAATGGAGTCCCTAAGTTTAAACTTAGGGAAAATAAAATATTAATGTGAGTTAATATAAAACTGAGTTAAAGTGGTCCAAAAGTCATGGATCAAGCCAGATCTAATCTTAGCCATTGATTAGGGACTTAATCTCGGTCGTTGAATTGTCAACGAGAAAAGTATTAGAGGAGGCTTGAGGGTCACTTGGAGAACACACCGAGTTGATCAAGATTTCGATTTTCTGGGGCAGGGTTTGTTGAGGAAGTCGAAAGAGTGATCAAAGTTGCACCTGAAGGGAAGTGAATACAGAAGCAAAGAGGTAGAGGGTACCCGACGAATTAGTGCAAAAGCCTGGAGAGAGGGACGCAGAGCCAGCTAGGGCCCACGCAGAGGCAGCCAGGAGCTGCGCAGTGCTTCAGAGAGCCAGCATGGGTGATGCAGAGGCTCTAGAGGCTGTCGTAGTGCCTGCAAAGGTTGATGTAGGAGTTATTGGGTTGGCGCTGAGCTGAAGTTGGGTTAGGAAGGGTTGATGCAGTCCCTAGAGGCAGACGTTGGGGTTTTCGTGGGGTAGATTGGAGCTGGGAGTTGTCGGAGTGTTTATCCGGGGTTTTAGCCAGAACATCTGTCTCCAACTGAGAGGAACTACTGCCGAGATTATTCTCTGTTGGGTGAGCTAGTTTTGGCACCTAGATTGTATTCAAAAACTGCATAATAATAAAACCCTCAGGTAGCTGCACTGGTTTTCCCACATTAGGTTTTTCCGGGGACAATGGTCCAAAAACAACGGTGTCGCTTGTGTGCTTGTTTTGTTTTCTTTAGTTGATGATCTGTAATGTGTTGAGCATGTACTTGAATTTATTTTCAGTATTTACATGGTAAATAACTTATTAATTAATCAGAACAAGTAGGCAAAAATAAATCAGAAAGTACATGAAGGGTTTCTAATAGTTAGACTTAGAAATTCCAACATGGTATCGGAGCGTGGTTGCAGATCACAGGAGAACTGAGGACATCAGCTGAGCAGAGTAGCAGCAGTAGGAAACAATTGTCTCGAGTGACAGAAGCTGTTCCTAGTAGAGAAGCAACAAGGAAGGGGTGATGTAGTGTTTGTGTCATCAAGTTTGAGCCGGGTAGAGGATCAACGCAGTGGCAGAGGTGAGCAGACTCGACCTACGTAGTGCCCGGTCATCTTTCTCAGTCAGGAAGGATTGATGCTTGTGGCCAGGAGGTGTGAATTTTGCTGGTGCCGAGATTGCGCAGAGCCTAGAAGCTCTAACCTTTAGTTTGCTGGGGCTTAGGAGGCTGTGGGTATGTTGCAGAGTAAAGCTGTTGGGGTACTATAGTCAGAACAATACCTAACAGGGCAAGACCAAAGAGGAGGGAGTTGCTACCAAGGGTTTCTAGCCAAGAAATCCGATTAGTGGTGCAACATCACTAAGGATCAGAGTGGGGGCATCTCGACATTGGAAAAAGGGTTTCCAGGAGGGAAATAGAGGCTTAGAGGGAGTCACACCGAGGAATTGCAGAAGGGAGTAGAGGAGAAACGAGATGGTAGTGAATGGGGTAAGAGACCTGGACAGATTGGACGAAGCCTGAAACTTCGTAGTCTGGAAGGCCAGAATCATATTCGTTCTAGACAGGAACCATCTCAAGCAATTTGCCTTGAGGACAATAGCGGTCCCATTTGACCTGATTGATGACGATAAGTATGAGGATGCAATGGCGAGGGCCAAGAGCATCATCCTTGACGGGGTCAAGGACCATGTAGTTCCACACATTGCCGAGAAGAATATGACAAATGAGATGTGGGAGGCCCTAAAGAAGTTGTATCAGCATACTTCCGTGTAGACGAAGATGCTACTAGAAAATCAGTTGCGGTCATACCAGATGCAAAAGGGGGAGCAGATCGGCCCCTTCGTTAGTCGATTGAAGGAGATCCGGGATCAGCTAACATTCATAGGAGCCACGGCGGATCAAGAATTGATGGTGAGAACAACCTTGAATGCAGTCTTAGAAGACTAGGAGGTGTTTGTCCAGAGCATACTGGGCAGGGAGACCCTTCCAGATTAGGAGGAAATGTGGGCGGCTCTTCGCCAAGAAGAGATCAGAAGGCTAAGCAAGGCAGGAAGCAACGACAAGGGGATCAGAATCAAGGAGGAAGAGGAGGATGCTGCCCTAGCATTTGAGGGAAAGCAGGAGAAGTGGAAGGAGGAGGACCTCTCCAAGGTCAACTGCTTCAACTGTGGGGATCTGGGTCACTATGCGAGCTAGTGTCTGAGGAAGAAGAGCAAGGGAGAGGCTTTCGAGACCAAGGCTGCGCCAGCAAGGGCGAAGAAGGAATTGGAGGCAGATGATGACTGTGCCATGAGTGCTCACATGCCACTTGAGTGGAAGTGGGGAGACATCGAGTTGTAGTTATATGGACTACAGGTGATGAGGGGCAGGATCCTCAAAGCACCTAACCTCTTGGATTATACCTTGCTACAGGAGCCCCGAAGCGGAGTAGTAGGACTGGCGGATGTCGGTAGAGATGGATGCGGATGAAGTGAGAGAGGGAGCTATAATGCAGGAGTCCTAGGACAGCGTGAGGCAGCAGTGTGAGATGCAAAGAGTTGTGGCCGCAACGCAGAGGTCAGAGAGGGAGCACTTGTTAGTGACAAAGGGAGCTTCAACATCAAGAGTGTTTCTAGCTTGACGGAGATATCATAGTTAGGATATCAGTTACTTACTTCTTAGTAACTGAGTTGCAGTGCAACAGTTAGCAGTCGCAGTGCTATGGGCAACACGATGCAGCATGATGAGAGGGATTGCAATGCAGATGCAGCAGTGGCAGTGGCAGGGCCATGGGTAGCAGCATAGATGCAGAAGGAGCTGCCGTACATATGCAACAGTGGCAGTGGCAGGGCCATGGGTAGCAGCATGGATGCAGAAGGAGTTGTTGTACATATGCAGCAGTGGCAGTGGCAGGGCTATGGGTAGCAGTACATGATGCAACAATGCAGAGGATGTTGGGCAGCAGGCCTAGCATCAGCATAGGGACCGATGCTAGATGATCAGGGTGATGCTTAGTGAGGAGTATTACTAGAGCACAGTGCTCACTAAGAGGGAGTGTTGATTTGGGGTAGCATCAGATGTGCTCTAGCCACGAAAATTGGTGGAGAGGCTAAAGCACATGAGTTCTCCAATACCCAGAAATGTTTTGGGCAGAATCTAACCAGTTTGGGAGATATTAAAATAATTAATAATTTTAATGGAGTCCCTAAGTCTAAACTTAGGGAAAATAAAATATTAATGTGAATTAATATAAAACTGAGTTAGAGTGGTCCAAAAGTCATGGATCAAGCCAAATCTAATCTTAGCCGTTGATTAGGGACTTAATCTCAGCAGTTGAATTGTCAACAAGAAAATTATAAGAGGAGGCTTGAGGGTCACTTGGAGAACACACCGAGTTGATCAAGATTTCGATTTTCTGGGGCAGGGTTTGTTGAGGAAGTCGAAAGAGTGATCAAAGTTGCACCTGAAGGGCAGTGAATACAGAAGCAAAGAGGTAGAGAGGGTACCCGGCGAATTAGCGCAGAAGCCTGGAGAGAGGGATGCATAGCCAGCCAGAGGCCACGCAGAGCCAGCTAGGGCCCACGCAGAGGCAACCAGGAGCTGCGCAGTGCATTAGAGAGCTAGCGTGGGTGACGTAGAGGCTTTGGAGGCTGACGCAGTGCCTCCAGAGGATGACACAGGGTTTATTGGGCGACGCTGAGTCGGGAAGGGATGGCACAGTCCCTAGAGGTAGACGTTGGGGTTTTCGTGGGGCAGATTGGAGCTAGGAGCTGTCGGAGTGTTTATCTGGGTTTTCAGCCCGAACATTTGTCTCCGATTGAGAGGTACTACTGCCGAGATTATTCTTTGTTGGGTGAGATGGTTTTGGCACCCAACTTGTATTCAGAAATTGCATAATATAAAACCCTCAGATAGCTGCACTGGTTTTACCGCATCGGGCTTTTCCGGGGACATTGGTACAAAAACAATGGTGTCACTTGTGTGCTTGTTTTGTTTTCTTCAGTTGATGATCTGTAATGTGTTGAGCATGTACTTGTATTTATTTTCAGTATTTACAAGGTAAATAACTTGTTAATTAATCAGAACAAGTAGGCAAAAATAAATTAGAAAGTACATGAAGGGTTTCTAACAGTTAGGCTTAGAGATTCCAACCCTCTGTGTGTTAAACGAAGAAGCTAAGACATCATACAAAAAACAAAGGAACATACATCTTGGTGAAATCTGTCTTGTATATATATATATATATCTCAAGGCTCTCGATAAATTTTGTCATGCATACATATGTCAAGGCTCTTGATGAAGGATTGTTTCATATATCTTAGAAGTCTCGGATAGACTCTGTCCCGTCATAACAAAGGACTGACACAAGATAGTACCATAAAGATGAAGCAACAGACTTGTGGAAAGCGAAGAACTAAGGTAACTAAAGAAGAGAAAAACTACTGTAGCTGAGGGCTATAACAAGACAACGAAAGGAGACTGAAATCTGAAGAATGCTATAAGACAGTGTCACAACATTATAGTGATACTCTCATCGTTGAACTATAAAAGCCGAGAAAGAAGAGAACACTAGAAAGAGGACTGTACCTATTCAGCGAAGGAAAAAGGAGACTGAGGTCTGAAGTAACACAATGATATAACAATGAAGAGTTCTGAAGCAACACATTGCGAAAATAGAAGTTTGTAACTTGAAGGCCAAAGATTGCAGGGGATAGTGACAAGTATCTTGGAGGTAATCTTGAGTCAAAACACTTTTGTCAAGGGTCTGGGTATTCATCAATTGGAATCTCTATAAGAAGAATTGTGAGTGGGGTTTCGTCTCTAAGAAGGAGAGGTTTTGGCGCTAGCACAAAACCAACATCTTGTGTTCTTGTCTCTTTGTTTATGGGAGCAGTTTGATGAAGTAAACACACACACTAATAAAGACGAAGAAGATCAAGCTAAGATAAATTGTAAAAGCACTTCACAAATTGTTATCAAGCCTAGAAGAATCCTACAAATGCTAATTGCCCTAGATTGTTCAAAACTGTGGAGGTCCATGGCTCTCAACACACCCCCAACATGTGCCAGTGTAGCTCTCTGGAAGATTAGGACCCCCTATAGAAATACCAAACCGAAGATGGAGACCACCTACAATCCTACATAAGATCCAATGTGTCTCCTAGCCTTCCAGTACAACAAGTCACCATAGAAATCGAGTAAAAGAGCTTACAAACCATGGACAGCAGGTGGGGATTTCATAATGGGCTTTGGCATGTGCTAATATCTCCAAGCTCCAAATGGGGTTAAGCAAGTATCCCATTAGGTGGTTTCTACTACTAAATGGGATAATATGTCCAAGGTACATCCTTTAAAAGGTGGTAGCATGTGATAAAGAGATGAATGGAGTAGGGAATGAAAAGGGGCAGCCCTGGGCCACATGTTGGGGTACAAGGGTAGCTAGTAAAAGGGAAGCCCACACATGGGTACATAATGTATAGGAGGGAGCAATCGTGGCACGTGAGGTGCCTCGACCTTGATTTTTCCACCCTTCTTTATATGCCTTTTGCCTTTTTATGTTTTTTCTTTAATTAACTGCTCGAGGCTCAAGGCGTAAGAGCATGATGTGTGAGATATGGCAGTGGATACCCCCTTTACAGTAGGGTGGTTCATTGTTCACCAGGGGTTGGGACAATCATGGGTTCCTAAATGATACAGGAGGCTTATCTAGGACCTGTAGGAACCAAGGTGACGGCCCCGATGATGGGGTAAAGCTCATGTATTGGCTTTTGCCCACATGCTAAATGTGTTTGTCCCCACCATATTTTTGCATTTTGTGGTACATTTTTTTTATTGAATGTGGCCAATTATGCGTTTAATTTTCTTTTCAGTTGCATCAACCTCCGGGGCATCATTCCAATTCTGACTCAAGGTGTGGGCAAGGGGAAGGGGAGAGCTAGCCCTATGTGGACCCAGTGGAGGAATGTGGATGCAGGTCGGAGAAATGATGAATGGGGTTATAATGAGTGGAATGGGGGCAATATATGTGGATGAGGGAGTGGGACCACGCAACCAAAATTAAGTTTTTCCATGAAATACCATCCCTAAGGCCAAATGGTCAGTAAAAGAGATTCCATGAGACTAGAATCTAATGTTAACATCGAAAAAGGGGTCTAGGGGACAAGAGCACAGACCTAGCCTATTCTTTCCTCCGAATCCCCCCATTGATCTATGCCTAGAAGTGTTTGTGATAAGCAAACTACAATATTCAATTACCAAATGACAGGGAATATCTTTAGGCTCAGGAGGCCCACCTTCAAACATACGATCATGGCAGATGGGTGAAGGAACACATGGTTGGCTCAAGTGGTGGAGAAATGGTACAACGAGCTAGTTGGTGGCTACAAGGGGCTACTGGTTGCTGACTGAGGAACATCTTGGAGAAAAAAATTTCTCTTCGAGATATCGCACACAAAATGGTGGGTAACATCTGGCTCCAACTGGGACGTGATTTCTCGAAGAAGTGGATGAAGCTACTCGAACGGGAGGTCATGAGAACTCCAACAATCTCTTGGCTACTGTAGACCTGTTATCTGCACATACCAATGATTAAACCCACGGGGCAACATTTTTTCCATGTTGTCTTATGATCACCCATGCTTAGTGTTAGGCCATAAAATCAACATGAAAGTAAATATAATGCAATTTTAATCTAATTGCATCTAATATACCATGAGAAATACCATATGATGTTAGTTCTAATGAGAAAATGAACATGCAATCCATCCTTTCCTAACATGCATATAGTAAGGCTAATACTAAGTGTAATCGTAAAGCTAGTGCAACCAACATATCATCACATCAATATACATATGCCTGCCAGTATGATTACTCATGTAGCAACTCCCAATTCGAATGTGGACATAGTCACTTGGCGGATTAAGTGGGTGGGACGTGGGAAAACATGATCTCCTTTCGAGGTAAAGGGAAGTCCTCGGAGAAACAAAATAGGTCAATCTAGAAATCCTGGGCTTTCCTTCTAAGTACATAATGGTGGAAATGATTACTCCCAAGAACTCCTTATCAGAATCATTGTCTATAATACTATGCTTTGTAGATACCACAAGGTTGTGATGAGAGGGGACCGAAGGGTGAGGGGTAGGAGGAGTGCAACAAATAGGTCGCCCATGGTGATGGTCACATTGGGGAGGGGAGGTTGCAGAGTGATCATAATCCTGAGGATGAGTCAAAGGGGATAAAGTATATTCAATGAAGGGTTCTTCCTTGACAACATATTCAGAAGGGGGAAAAGGGTCATGGTCACTCGAGGTCATAACAAAAGGGACAAGGGACTCACTTGAGGAAGACTCAAGATGATGAACAAGAGGGAAAGGCAAAGGGAAGGGTGAAGTGTCATATTCAAAGGGTTTTCCTTTCTCAAAATCATAATCTAAAGGCTTAAATGATTTGAATATATAATCATAAGGTGAGTAGGTAGGAGCCTTATTGCTTTCCTCATTACAAGCATCAAAGATTGGGTTTTCATTAAAAGGAGAATCAATTACTTCCAACTGCCCCTCTTCATGCAAGGGTATCGATAGATATGTCATTGCAAATAATGCTCGGGATAAAGGGAAAACCAATCTCTGCCTCATCTTCTTTGTCAATATCATAAATGGGAGCATATTGAAATTAAGGCCCAACGACTTCCCATTTCTCCTTTTCAATTTGGAAATAATCTTCAATGTCATCTTCCAAGGGGCTAGTGGGATCAACTTTCGCAAGGTTCTTAAAAGAGGAGTCATCGGGAGTAATATCCTTAAGAAAGGTAAGGTTGGTCTCAATTTCATTTTCCATAAACTTGTCCTTCCCAACACCTGTGCTTTCTTGTTCATTATGTGGAACTAATGAGGACTCATCTTCCTGCTCATCCTTAAGGTTATCTCCAACTTCTTCATCTTGACTAATGAGACCTTCCCTTTAGAGGGCTTCCTCTAGGCTTTCACAAGCAACTTCATTAGATTGGAATTTTGTTCCCTTATACTCTATGAATTTGTTGAGCAACTTTATAAACAATGAAATGCTTTCAGGCTCACAGGAGTCGAGCCAACCTCGGTGCTTGTATTCAATAGAAGCAATAAATAACTCCATGAGGCTGTCTAGATGGACCACATTAACTTTGGAAGCATGCTTCATAAGTTTTGCTATGTGGTCCATTGTTGTGGATGGATCACCCTTGAATTGTGGCATATTTTGTAGAAACTTCTAATCCAGGCCATTTGGGTATCCTGGAACCCATGTGATATCCAAAGCAGGAAACCAGTGATGAAGCTTTTTAGGAGCCATTGATCTTTATATATTGATATCATGGGAGTTGCCAGGGTGAACTAAAATTGGCTTAACAAATGCTTTCTTCACCCTACAAGCACTGACTTTGAAGTTCAATGAAGAGGCAGGGTTTTGTTCTTCCAATGGAGTCGCCAATAATGATGTGTCAATATGTCATACGGGGAACAAAACACACGTCTCGTGTCCTCGACAACAACGCCAAAAATGTTACCCCTCAAACTAGCAGGGGTCCTAAAGGGGGATCCTAGAGGGACAATTGCTAGGTCAAGGGCAATAATGGAGCAATAGCACACTGTCATCTCAGCTAAAGCTCCCTACTCTTTATGGACTTTCACCGATGGGAGGAGACCCGGTATAATAAGGATCACAAAGAGGAATAGATCGAAGATAGGATGAGGGGTGATCCTAGAAGCCTATTCAGAAGAGAGGCTCAAGATGGTGGCTTGCTTGCCTTGGAAGGCAAGATTGAAGGCTCTCAAGGAAGGGCTTAAGGAGAATTTCAAAGGATAGGTTTTGAGTATGCTTCTTTAATAAGGAGATCCGGAGGTGTAAAATTGGCAACTAGGGCCAAACTCCATGTGGGTTAGCTTATTTATGGCAGCTGATATTTTTATTGGATACCTCTTGTCGAGAGGTGTAGGATTGATCTAAAGGTCCTCCGATTCTGATAAGTATTTATAGAGATATGAATTTATTTTGATTATGAATTTATCATCTAGCCGACCAGCAACTTGAGTAGGCTCAGAAGCCCAAAAGACATGCTTATTCATCACTTACATTTTAGTATAAATTGGCAAGGACTTAAATTCATTTCTCATCATAATTCTTGAGGTGATCTTCTCTTCACATCTTGGGTTTTTGGAGAAGGAGAGAACATTAGAATATGCTGGCCTAGATGATGCCCTAGCTCTCACGCAGATAATGCCCTCAATTACAGTCAGTGCAAACCTATACGCTGCTCACAATGAAGCTCTATACACTGGCCATATGCATAGCATTATGCTGGCCATATAATATATGCATAGATGGAAATATATGTGCACAGTATATCATGCAGGGAGAGACACATACATTGGGGCAATGAAGATGATACGCTGGACACTGATAATACCTCTACGCAGATCATAGATGATGTTCAATGCAGTTATACAACCCTATCATATATACGTTGGTAAGAAGATAGTGCAGATCACGCTACGTTGGGCAGTCAGATATACCACGCAGTGAAACGCTGGACATCACAGCCAAAGGGAGCACTGCAGTCATGAAGGAAGTGAAACCCTACACCATTCATGGTTGGAATACGCATAGTAATACACGCAGGGGATTACGCACATAATTACACGTAGGTCTTCATGAATGGTTATACGATGGGCTGTCATAGTTATATATATATATATATATATATATATTTACGCTGGAAATGAGCCGCGGTAATGCAGTAGTATCTACATGTTGTTCTTGATTAGGATGCTGGCCTTAATATAATATCATCTATATGTTGTTTATGATCAGGAAATGATATAACACATATGGATACACTGGGAAGTCATATATACGCTGCAGTCATGGTTAAACGCTGGGCAGCAATGAATACACGCTATAAAGGTAAATACTGTGCAATCATGGTCAAGTCATATACGCATATGGGAATGAAGCTATAGTGGTCATGCAGTCATCGCAATATACGCAGCAAACACTATGTGGATGGAACGCAGTCATGCCCTGACGTATACGTGGATATCATACGATGGCATGGATGGAACACATTGTCACACCTTACCACGTAGTCAAGGGTATACGCTATGTATAAAAGTCAAGGCAGCGCATATGAACGCAGTCAAGGGTATCACTGGGCAAACCCTATACAAAAAATAATGGGACTGCGTAGAGTATTGCGTGGAACTATAGCCTAGCTGCTTTGCTAGGTTGCAAGCCATAGCAAGCAGCTAAGGCTGATGTGCATATGGTTATAACAGTAGCATTATGAGCAGCATGATGGGCAACATAGGTGCATGATGACTTGGAGCATGGGCAATAGCATGATTAATGGGATCATGGACATGAAGGGTAGCATGATGATAATCATGATTAGTGCAGCATATGCAGTGGTGCAGCAAGTGGACGAAGATGCAGCACTACGATAGGTGAAGCCGTCACCTTGAGAATCAATTGAAGTAGAACGTCTTCAACTGATCTCATCATTATACGAAATGATCTAGATAAGTCAAGTGTTGACTTCTGTTGTAAATGTACTATCTCTCTCTTTCTCTTTCTCTGCTGAACTTTGAAGAACATAAAAGAAGAATTGATCAAGGGTTTCCACACACCTTGTGTGGTTTGTCCCTGGCTTGCACCACATCTTGTGTCCTCGTCTTGGCTTGTCTTCTGCGATTTATATTTATGTTCTATTTGCAGTTTACTTTATGCTGATGTGATTGCTAATATGGAAAAGAAATTAAATAAATGGCTCTAGCATAGAACGTACCTAAAATTAATAGGAGGTCCTAAAATTCTATTGGAAACTTTGGTTCCAAGTGATCTTTGAAGAATTAACCTTGATAATGTATGGGACCATAGAGGACCAAGTGGACTCGAGGTTAGGTCAAGGGGATAGGATTTAACAACCAATGATATGCTTGACCTAACTAGCGAGGAGAAAGGGATCAAAGAATGAATTTCAGTGAAAGGTAATGCAATGATCCCAGTGAGGTTTCTAGCCAAGGGAAACCTAGGGCAAGGAATGGTCCCCTTGCTACGACTTGCAATATTTTGAGATCCCACTGTTGGATTTGCTTGAAAGTTATAGGGCATCTAGAGCAAATTCTAGTGCAGTTGTGGACCAAAAATCGAAATATTTGGATGGCTAGATTGTGAGATAAGTGATGCCGTAGGTGACCTAATGGGCTAGGCCTAGAAAAGAAGAGGGAGGAGAAGGAATAAGGTTTAAGGCGATGACCTTACGGTGGAACAATGCCTAATCCTTTGGGGAGATTTGGAGTCAAGAGTAATTATGACTATGGACATTGAATTTTCTATGTCAAGGAGGCCTCAAAGACAACTTCGCATAGCATTAGGGAAGCAACAAAAGCAACTTCAAGAACTTTATACTTCGTTTTGAAAAATTGATGGCTTATCATAATGAATTTCAATGAAGAACCATCTCTAGGAACATTCATTCATAATACATGGCCCATACATGAAACATCACTATCTAGACAGTGAATTTCCACAACGTCGCATAAATGGATGCAGTAAATTAGCCCTAGTATAACGAAATCCTAGCAATAATGTATGTGACAAAAACATAAAAGAAATGCATTAAATTGCACTTACATGTATTAAGAGTATATCCAACTATCAAGAATTTTCCAATCAAGAAGCTCCAAGACAAGAGAAAATAATCCAAACATCAAAATTCATTCCATGCTCCAAAATTCGTCCTCCAAGAAGGATAGCTAAATTCTCAAGAGAGATACATGTCCAATCCAAATGATGATACAAATGAATTCATGTTTCTCCTATTTATACACTCATTAGGAGTTTGTATTACCTAATTTGAGCTTACATTACCCCATCAACTAAAATAATGTGCAAACAACTATTTGTTGGTCGCAAGCCCACCAAACTTGCTCATAAATAAAATAATAAGCCTCCTAAGAGGTCGAATAATCAATAATACATGTTGGACTCTGTCAGAAACTTGCTGAAGTCGAGATCGCTTGCAATCTTGCATAAGATCCAATGTGTCCCTTAGCCTTCCAGTACAACATATCATTAAGGAAATCGAATAAAAGAGCTTACAAACCATGGACAACAGGTGGGGACTTCATAATGGCATGCCCTTCCATAATGGGCTTTGGCATGTGTTAATGTCTCCAAGCTCTAAATGGGGTTAACCAAGTATCCCATTAGGTGGTTTCTATTTCTAAGGGGATAATATATCCAATGCACATCCTTTAAAAGGTGGTGGCATGTGATAAAGAAATGAATGGAGTAGGGAATGAGAAGGGGCAGCCTTGGGCCACATGCTGGGATACAAGGGTAACTAGTAAAAGGGAAGCCCACACTTGGGTATATAATGTGAAAATTCTGAAACCCAGAATCCTACTGCAACAACTGAAAATAATTCTCCTAATTGTTAAATTAATTTTAACAATTTATTTATTGTGTGCTACAACAAATACTGAATTAATCACACTGCAACCTACACAAATAAATTGCGGAAGAAATAAACATTGGAAGAAATACTAGCACACACACATAAAATGGCATGTTTATTTTTGGACCAATGTCCCCGGAAAAACCCAACTCGGGAAAACCGGTGCAACAACTGAGGATTTTATTATTATGAAGTAGTGAAATAAATTGAGTACAACTGGATGCCAGAACCGGCAATCCTACAGAGAAATACGAGCACGAAAATCTAGTGAGGAAAAATTCCTCACTCCACAGGCAAATCTCAGCACTGACCTCAGCTAAAATTGAGTTGTCCAAACCATCCCTGCGCAGTCACTGCATCACCCTAGTGCAGTTGCTGCTACTCTTAGCTTGGAACAAATTCTCCTGAAGCTACTGACCAACCATTGCTGGGAAAATTTCTCTCCTAGCCTCTGGAACGTTTGCCCAGCTTCTAGCATTGAAATTCTGCTTCTCCCCAGCAATTCGACTTTGCCTCTAGAGGCTATTGCACTCCTCTGTGTCAGCCTCACTGTGGCTTTTTTTCCTCTTTGCAAATGCACTCACCGAATCTAGAAATCTTCCTCCGGCTTCACTATGCCTGCTCCGCTCTCATTCATTGCCTCAATTTCTCTGGCTCTCTCCGACAATTGAATGCCGCTACTCAGGAAATCGATCTGCGCATGAACTCGAACCTCTCTAGTGATATCTCCAAGCCCCATCGAATTCTTCTTATTATCCTTTGTTGAGACTTCAACGACCAATATTAGATCTTAAACGATGGCTAGGATTAATTTCAAGTCGATTTGTGTGAGTTTCTAGAACATTCACACCATAACTTAACTAATTCTGATTAATTAGTGACATTCCCTAAGTTTAGACTTAGGAAATATTTAATGACTGACTAATAATTTAATTAACTAATTTCTAGGTGGAATTTCCAGAAACAATTTTTGGGTTTTGGATATCTCATGTATTCTAGATTCTTCACAAAATCTCGTGGCTAGAACACATTTGATGCTACAAAAATGACACTCCCTCTTAGCGAGGAATGTGATCTAGTGCTGCTGCCCCCTGTAGCACCACCCTGCCTCTACATCATCTCCTGTCATGCTGGTGATGTTCGACTGTTGCTGGCCACTAACTACTGCGTAACTCTAATATGTGCTGCATCTATGTTGCTACTGACTTTGCTGAACTACTGACAACATTGCATCTGCATGCAACTCCCTCTTCATCTATTGCTGCTGCAACTGAAAAGCATCCTAAATACTGAATCAACTATGGCCAGTATGATGCATCTGCCTCCCGAGTCTATGACCGCTGCTAGTATTCATTGATTCTGGGTAGCATTGGATGTGCTCTAGCTCCAAAATTTTGTGGAGGGGCTAGAATACATGAGATCTCCAAGACCTAAAAATCATTTGGAGAAATTCCACTCGGATGAGGAGTTATTAAAATAATTAATATTTTTAATGGGTTCCTAAGTCTAAACTTGGGAAAATAAAAATATTAATGGGTATTAATAAAGATAAGGGTGAGAAGCTTCTAAGAGACGAGGATCAATTCTGTTTTAATCTTAGACATTGATTAGAGACTTAATCTCGGCCGTTGATTCATCAACAGGAAAAGTATAAGAGAAGACTTGAGGATCATTTGGAGACACAGAAGCGGATACTCAATATCCCAAGGAAAATCGATTCTCAAAGAGAAGGATATCGATTTCAGAGGGAGAGTTGCAGGGTGGAGGAAGAGGAGGGCATCAACAATAGTTAGTGACTGAGGAAGAGGTGACACAGAGGTATTGAGAGACAACATTGAGGGAAGACACAGTCCTCACGCATGCTGATGTAGAGGGATGCAGAACCACACAGAGTGACACAGAAGTGATGCAGAGCTGGGAGAAGGGTCTCTAGGGTGTTAGAATGTTTCCAGGAAAGAGATGAGCCTTGTCTTAGGTGTTTTCTCTCAGTAGTGTCCCAGTTTCTCTGTAAAATCATTCCTTGTAAAAGTGATTGATGATGAAGATTAATAAAACCCTCATTTGCTACACTGGTTTTCCCACATTGGGTTTTTCGGGGACAATTGTCCAAAAACAACTGTGTTGATGTGATTGGTTCTTGTGCTTGTTATTTTATCTATGAAATTATGTGATAACTGCAGTAGAATTTATTTTAATATCTGCTGAAGGGATTTCGTAAATAACTTATTGTGAAAAATAAGTAGGTGAAATAAATCGTTACTGCAGTAGAATTTTGAGTTAGAAATTTTCACGTGGTATCGAAGCAGAGATTCGGCAACAGGAGAGAAGAATCAACTATGGGTCAGGAGCATGATGCAGAGGCATCAACTTAGAGGGACTCACGCAAATTTCCAGAGAAAGAAGAAAGCATGAGGAATATGGATCACAATTATTCTATGTTAGCTTCCAGACTGGAAGAAGAAGTCGCTTGTGTAGCAAGTTCTGCCTCCTTTGAGGTTTGGTATATAGATAGTGGAGCTTTCTGGCATATGGCAGGAATTCGAGAATGTTTTTCAAATTATCAGGAAGAAAGGCTGAATTTTCAGATCACCATGGGAAATAAGGCAAAGTGTACCCCCGTAGGAAGAGGTACTATAGTCTTTCAAACCGAAGCAGGAGAGTGGCTTCGAGCAACCAATGTGCTGCATGGGCTAGGATTGGGGATGAACTTACTCTCCTTATCTCAACTTCAAAACAAGGGCTATGATGTTTTCTTCATTAAGGAGAAAGTATATGTCAAACACCCGAGTTGGAAAAAGAAGGCCAAGATTGGAATCAAAAGTAACAGGCTGTATAGATTATAGCTAGAATATCCAATGGCACTGATAGGCAACAATGAAGATAAAGATTTGAATGAACTATGACACAGGAGGATGGAACACTTACACCATGGGGCTTTGAGAATTCATGGGAAAATAGTATCAGGAGTTCCAGAATTAAGTACTGAACGAGATGATGTATGCAAAGGGTGCGTCCTAGGCAAGTATGCCAAAGCAACGTTTTCCAGAAGTAACAATAGGACTTAGAGTTTTCTAGGATTGATACACTCAGAGATCTGTGGACCTATGTCCACAAAAGCTCTTAGTGGTGCTGAATACTTCATTACACATTAATATTTTATTTTCCCCAAGTTTAGATTTAGGGACTCCATTAAAAATATTAATTATTTTAATGTGTCCCAAACTATTTAGAATTTGCCCAAACCATTTCTGGGTATTGGAGACCTCATGTGTTTTAGCCTCTCCACCAATTTTTGTGGCTAGAGCACATTTGATGCTACCTGAAATAAACACTCCCTCTTAGCGAGGACTGTGCTCTAGTAATACTCCTCACTGAGCATCACCTTGATCATTTGAAATTGGTTCCTGTGCTGATGCTAAGCCTGCTGCCCAACATCCTTTGCACTGCTACGCATGGCCTTGCCACTGCCACTCTTGCATCTGTATGACAACTCCCTCCGCATCCATGCTGCTACCCATGGCCTTGCCACTGCCACTGTTGCATCTGCACTGCAACCCCTCTCATCATGCTACATCGTATTGCCCATAGCACTGCCACTGTTAAATGCTGCACTGAAACTCAGTTACTGAGAAGTAAGTAACTGATCTCCCAACTCTGACATCTCCGTCAGGCTAGAAACACTCCCAATGCTGAAGCTCCCTCTATCACTGACAAGTGCTCCCTCTCTGACCTCTGTGCTGCTGCAACTATTCCATGCATCTCGCACCGTTGCACACCTCTCTGTGCCATCTTGCATTGGTGCAACACTCCCGTACTTCTTGCACTACTGCCTCACACTGTCTTGGGAATCCTGCACTGTAGCTCCCTCTGTCGCTCCATCCACATCCATCTCTACTGACATCTGCCAGTATTGCTACTCCTCTTCGGGTCTCCCGTAGCAAGGTCTAATCCAAGAGGCTGGGTACCTTGAGGATCCTGCCCTTTATCGCCTGTAGTCCATCTGACTATAGCTCGATGTCTCCCCACTTCCTCTCAAGTGGTGTGTGTGCATTCATGGCATAGTCATCGTCTCTCTCCACTTCCTTCTCTGCCCTTGCTGGCGTAGCCTTGGTCTCGGAGGCCTCTCCCTTCCTCTTCTTCCTTGGAAATTGGGTTGCATAATGACCCAGCTCCCCACAGTGGAAGCATTTGACTTTGGAGAGGTCCTTCTTCCGTTTCTCTTGCTTTGCCTTAGATGCTAGGGCAACATCTGCCTCCTCCTCCTTCTTGATTCTGATCCCCTTGTTGCTACTTCCCACCTTGCTCAGCCTTCTGATCTCTTCTTGGCGAAGAGCCTTCCACATTTCCTCCCAATCTGGATGGGTTTCCCTGCCCAGTATGCTCTAGACAAACACCTCCCAGTCTTTTGAGACTGCGTTGAGGGCTATTCTCACCATCAATTCTTGATCTGGTGTGGCTCCTATGGAAGTCACCTGATCCCGTATCTCCATCAATCGACCGAGGAAGGGGTTGATTTGTTCTCCCTTCTACATCTGGTATGACGACAACTGATTTTCTAGTAACATTCTTCTCTGCACAGAAGTATGCTGGGACAATTTCCTTAGGGCCTCCCACATCTCATTTGTCGTGTCCTTTTCGGCAATATGTGGTACTACAAGGTCCTTGACCCCATCAAGAATGATGCTTTTGGCCCTTGCCATTGCCTCCTCGTACTTGTCGTTATCAGCTGGGTCAACTTGGATTGCTATTGTCCTCAAGGCGAAGTGCTTGACACGATTCCTGTCGAGAACAAATAGGATTCTGGCCTTCTAGACTATGAAGTTTGAGGCTCTGTCCACTCTGTCCTGGTCTCTTACCCCATTCACTGCCATCTCGCTGCTCGTCTACTTCCCCGTGGAAGTTATTGATGGGATTCCCTCTGAGCCTCGATTTCCCTCCTGGAAACCCCTCTGCCAATGTCAAGATGCCCCCACTTCAATTGCTAGTGTAGTTGCACCACTGATCCATATTTCTCGTCTAGAAATCGTTGGTAGCAATTCCCTCCTCCTTGGCCTTGCCCTGTTAGGTACTGTTTTGACTACAATACCCCGCCAACTCCACTTTGCAACTTACCCACAGCCTCCTAAACCCCAGCAAACTAAAGGTTAGAGCTCCTAGGCTCTGCGCAATCCCGACACCGGTAAATCAGCTTCCTTAGTCAACTGCATCAACCCTCCTGGCCTCTATGTGGCACTGCGTGAGCCTGTCTTTGCCTCCCTCAGACTCTGCGCTACCTCTTCTTAGCTCGAACTTGATGACGAAGCCACTGCATCACCCCTTCCTTGCTACTTCTCTGCTAGGAACAGAGTTTGTCACTTGGGACAACTGTTTTTTGTTGTTGTTGCTCTGCTCGGCTAATGTCTTCAGTTCTTCTGTGATCTGCAACCACCCTCTGATACCATGTTGGAATTTCTAAGTCTAACTATTAGAAACCCTTCATGTACTTTACTGATTTATTCCTACCTACTTGTTCTATTAATTAACAAGTTATTTACCATGTAAATACTGGAAATAAATACAAGTACATGCTCAACACATTACAGATCATCAATTGAAGGAAACAGTGACATGCACGCAAGTGACACTCTTGTTTTTGGACTAATGTCCCCAGAAAAACCCAATGCGGGCAAACCAGTGTAGCTATTTGAGGGTTTGATTTATTAAGTAGTTTCAGAATACAATCTGGGTGCCAAATCTGGCTCATCCAACAAAGAAAAATCTCGGCAGTAGCACCTCTCTAATCGGAAGCAGATATTTCGGCTGAAACCCCGGATAAGCACTCCGACAGCTCCCATCTCCAATCTGCCCCATGAAAACCCCAACGTCTCCCTCTAGGGACTGTGTCAACTCTTCTCTGGCCCAGCGTTAGCTCAACGTCACTTTGGCTTGGCCTGCGTTAGCCTCTAGAGGCATTGCATTAGTCCTCTGGCCCTTTGCGTCACTCATGTTGGCCCTCTGAGGCATTGCGCAGCTCTTGGCTGCCTTAGTGTGAGCCCTGGATGGCTTTGCGTGAACCCTTGGCTGGTTCTGCGTCCCTCTCTCCGGCTACTGCGCTAATCCTCCCGGTGCTATCTTTGCCTCTCTGTTTTTGTATTCACTGCTCCTCAGCTGCAACTCTGATCACTCCCTCAACTTTCTCAGCGAGCCCAGCCCCAGAAAGTTGAAATCTTGATCTCTTGGTGTGTTCTCCAAGTGACCCTCAAGCCTCCTTATATACTTTTCTTGTTGACAATTCAACAGCCGAGATTAAGTCCCTAATCAATGGCTAAGATTAATTCTGGCTTGATCCATGACTTTTGGACCATTCTAACACAGTTTTATATTAATACGCATTAATATTTTATTTTCCCTAAGTTTAGACTTAGGGACTCCATTAAAAATATTAATTATTTTAATATCTTCCAAACTGTTTAGAATTTGCCCAAACCATTTCTGGGTATTGGAGATCTCATGTGCTTTAGTGTCCACCAATTTTCGTGGCTAGAGCACATCTGATGCTACCCCAAATCAACACTTGATGCTTCACGGCTTCTTCGAATGATGAAGGCTCATTTTGAATGATGGTGCTCATAATGGTGAAGTATCCCTCATACCTGGTCAGCTTCTTACTTTCACCGAAAGTCTCTCTTGGTGCAATATGTCTCTCGACATCTTCAAGAGTCCCCCTAAGCCATGAGGGCCTCTTCCTAGAAGAGGAAGGTTCTTGTAGAGGGGGATCAATAGGGTCCATATGTTCTTCCACATTGGGCATTGTCTCATCTTCCTTCTCATCCGGCTTCCTCATGTCAGATTCTTTGTCTTTCCTTAGAATAGGAAGATTGTCAACCTTGCTAAGAGCCATGTCTTCGTCAAAGGTGATATCATGACTTATCTTGACTTCCCTTTGACCAACCACATAGATTCTATTGCCCTTAGAATTTTCGCTATAGCCTACGAAGATTCCCTTCTTTCCAGATGCACCCAATTTGCTTCTTTTCTCTTTCAGCACATGAAAATATACGGGACTTCCAAAAATCCTAAAAGGAGAGACATTAGGTTTGTTACGTGTGAACATTTCTTCGGGAGCTTTGGAATTAAATGCTTGATGAGGGCATCAGTTTTGAAGAGATACGATGATATTCGCAGCTTCGGCCCATAGAAACTTGAGAAGCCTTTGATCATGGAGCTGGCACAAACAACTTCCATAATCGTACAATTCTTCCTTTCCACCACACCATTTTGCTTAGGAGTGTATGGTGTTGTGGTCTTCCCCTTAATGCCAACTTCTTTGCAAAAGTTATGAAACTCATTGGATTCATACTCGGTCCCATTATCAGTCCTTAAGATCTTGATCCTCTTCTCGATTTGATTCTCGATCAAGGCTTTGAAGTGACGGAACCAGGAGAACACTTCATCCTTCTTTTTCAAGAAGTATATCCAAGTCTTGCGAGAATAATCATCTGTAAAAGTGAAATAATATAGATATCCTCCCAAAGAGTTCACGGGAAGATACGTCGGAGTGAACCAACTGCAAAATGTCGGAGGTCTTGCTATGGCTTGAGGGGAATGGTCCCCTTTTGAGATTTCCTTTGGCACATCCCGGACATACACCTTCATGATCTATTTTGAATTCGGGCATCCTTGTCACCATTTGTCTCACATCGAGTAGAGCCTTATAATGAAGGTGGGCAAACCTCCGGTGCCATAGTTCAGACTAAAGAGATGTGTCGCAAGAAATGAATCCCAACGGACTTCCTCCAACTTGATATAAAGAGTCAACTCAAAACCCAAGAGTGAAAGCATCTTTAAAATTGTTTTTCCACACACGTACCTTGCCATCGATGAAGGCCACTTTGTAGCCTTTGTCTTCCATTACCGAAATGGACACCAAGTTCTTTTGGAGATCAGGTACATATAGGACTTCTTGCAAATGAATTGTGTTACCCTGATTTAATTGAAGAGTAACATTCCCTACACCCTTTACGGGATAGGTGGAATTGTCTCCAAGAATAACCTCCGAGTTTGTCTCCTTCTCTATCAGATTAGGGAGAGCTTCCTTGTAACCAGTGAAGTGCCTTGAGGCACCACTATCAATAAGCCATTTCCCAACGAGTCCGGAGGAGAGGTAGTGGAGAGGGCCAATATCAGATAATACTCCTCTTGCTTATTGTTAACAACATTTGATTCATACCTGGAGTTCCTTGCTTTCTTGGAGGGTTGTCCACTTCCTTGATTTCCTGCATTTCTCTTTCCTTTGAACTTGCCATTCCTTGGATTGTGGTTGGAGTTGCCCCATGAGTGATTTTGATCATCGTCATGTGATGTGTCCTTTCTATTTGGACACTCCCTCGCATAGTGGCCAAATTTATTGTAAACGAAGCATCTTTCCTTCCTTCCACCTTTCGATCTGGTCTTTCCTTTGAAGTGACCTTTAGACCCAAAATTATTTCTCCTTTTGGCATGAGAGGAGAAAGTAGTGGGATTGCCTTTGCTTGAAGGCATTTCTTGCTCCACCATCCTTGTCTCTTCTTGAATGCATCTCGCTATCAGTTCCTCAAATCCCGAAATTCAATCATTGTTGAGAAGAGTGGTTCTAAATACATACCATTCGGATGGGAGCCTTACAAGGGTAGTGATAGTTAGTTCCCTGTCAGAAACGACTTCTTCAATCAATAGTAGATCATTCTTGATCTTAGTGATCCTTAAGAAGTAGGATTGAATATCCTCGTCCTTGCCCTTCTTAATATCCTTCAACTTATTTTTGAGGAACAAAACTTGATTTGAATCACTAACTTTAAACAAGCTTACCAGTCTATTGTAGATCTCCTTGGAGGTGTTCAACTTGGAAATGTAGGACACCAAATGCTTGTCAATGGAGTCCCAGATGATCTTCTTTGCTTTGACTTCACCCTTAATGTACTTGTTCCTTGTAGCAGCGGGTGCATTTGATGGAGGTTCCGTAATTCTGCCCCTCACATAGTCCAACACTTCCTGCTCTTCCAATGTCAGATCAAGAGACATCTTCCATCCGTGATAGTCAGACTTCTCACAGAGCTTGTCTTCGGTGGGGAAGTGTGATGAGGAACACATGAAGCCTTTTGACTTTTTCCAACTGTCTTCGGTGATTGCTCATCTTTGCTTGGGATTTGTCTTCACCTCACCTCTGATACCATGTTAATTTATAGTATGTTCTATGCTTAAGAGAAATTTACTTCAATTCTTCTTATTAGTCCAATATTGAGATGATATTAAAATGCTGATAGAACACAAATGAAAACAATAGAAGACAAGCCAAGACAAGAGACACAAGATGTGGCACCAGTGAGGGACAAACCTCAATGCGTGGAAACCCTTTGAACAATTCGAGAGAGATAGTACAATATCAAAAATCTGTGATTTACAACAACAGTGATGAAACCCTTGAACAACAATGACAAGGCTGATCAATCAGCTCCAAATGTCCTCAAGACAACCTAGGAGAACTCGGCTTCCAATTTGCACGTTATTTTATCATTAGGGGCTAATGTAGGCCCATAGGCTAATTCGAGCTCCTTAGGAGGCTATATATTGATGCTAGATACACTCATTTGTATCATCACTTGACTCGGGATCTCTCTAATCATAGAGAATTTCGTAGTTTTTCCTTGGTGGATATTTTTTGGAGATGGATGAATTTTGACGTATGGATTTGGGCTATTTCTCCTCTTGGAGCTTGATTGAGAAAACGAAATGTTGGTTGGATATACTTATAGCATTGTAAGTAAAATTTAATGCTATTATTCTTGTTACTGCATACTGCTAAAATTAGGGCTAGTTGCTGCATTATTGAAATGTGGAATTGAGCATGTTTTAGCTAATTTAATGTATGGGCCAATGTTATATGAATGGAATGTCCTAGAGATTTATTTATCACGAGAAGCTTGCGTCATTTTCTTTGAAGTATAAATGCTTGAAGGTCACTTTCCTTTTCTTTCTCTCAACACTGGATGAAGTTGACTTTCGGGGCCTCCTTGATCAAGAAACCAAGTTCTTTCTCATCATTATCCTTGACCCCATATCCCCAAGTGAACTAGGCACTGATCCCTCAAAAAGGGTGATAATTTTAACCCTCTTTTTATCATTTTCCCCTTTTTCCCAAAGTCTAGCCCCATTAGGTCACCTAGGGCATCAATTTCCCGGGAATTGACCAAGGAAAACTTCGATGAACTATAGGTTACTGCCTTGGTGGGTCCCCTTCCTCTCCTACAAATTTGAGGCAATTTTAACGGTGGAATCTCTGGGAATCCCAAGCCCCAACTCTAGGATCGAATTTTGCCTAGGCATCCCCAAGGCTAGACCTCAATAGGATTAACTGAACCTTTTGAAATAAATATTCTTTTTTGGTTCTTTCCTCTCACCTTGTCCAGGATAGGAACATCATTGGTTGCTGCATTCCATCCCCGAACCTGGGTTGGGTCCACTTGGCCCCATGTGGTCCCGTTTCTCAATAATATTATTTATCAAAGACCATTTGGGAATCCAAGTTTCCCAAGGATTATAGGGATTGAGAACCTTGTTTATAAGTCTATCCTTTCTCCCTCAACTCTCTAATCCTCACCCCTTACCCCTGGTGGACCAAGTCCCTTGCTTAAAGAGCAAACAAGTTCCATTCTTTAGTCCATCTTTGGGAAAGGGTTTCTAGGGCTACTTCTCATCAATTGAAACATACTTTACAAGTGAATCCCTACACTACCGAGACTCCTCTCATCAGTGAAAGTCCATAAAGCGCAGGGCTAAGTTGCACGAAACGGGGAAACGGAAACGAGTTTCCGAAACGGGAAGCGATACGAAACGCGACCTCCCCAAATTTTGGAAACGGGGAAACGCGAATATCTATATATATATATATCTATATATATTAAAAATATTTAAAAATTATTAATATATATATGTGAAATCATAAAGCATTAATGATACATTTACATTATATGATTATAATTTATTACATTTAAACATTAAGATTAAATTTACATCACATTTACTCATGAGTCATGAATAATCACATAATGAAAATAAAAATATAGGAACTGGAAAATCCAAAATCAGCCTTTATTTATATTAGTATATGGGCTGCAAGTACAATAAAGACTATAAGGCTGCAAGAACTATAGAGACAAGTCACAAAAGACTAATCCTCATCAAAAATAGAAGCAGCAGAATGCTCAACAGTGGATGGTGGTGCTGAAGAAGATGATGCACCAATTCCACTTCCAGAATCGTCCTCAATATTCAGGGCAGCAAGAGAGAGATCCAAATCAGGATTTTCTGCATCCACATCCCATTCTTTAGAAGGACCACTGTTGTATTCTGGACCCCTACGAGATGCAAGGCGAAGGTTGGAGTGCACATAAACAAGATCCTCTGCTTTCTGTGAGCCCAACCTATTGCGCTTCACAGAATGAATAAAACCATAAGTGCTCCAATTCCTTTCTGCTGATGAAGAGATTGCCACTTGTGAAAGAATACGAATGGCAAGGCTTTGCAAATGTACACCATTTGCTCCATGACAAATCCACCACCTAACTGGATTCATGGTGCTTCTCTCCTCCAAAGCTGATATATCTGCATAATCATCTATTCCTGCAGCAAAACTGGCAAATTCCTCCTTTACCTCCCTATGTAGATGAGAAGGAAACATTCTCATAAGTGATTTTTTCACCCCAGTAGCCACCTCTCTATCCTTATGGGGTGCCTTCCTCTTCCCATTGCTTTTAGCAATAAGCTCCTCATCATAAAATTTGGGGTTCAAAGCATGTGCTAAAGTGTGCAATGGTGTATTGAAATTGTTCCACCTGTCAACAATGATTTTCTTGATCAAACCAGCAAAATGATCATCAACAAACAAAAGTTGTGGAGACTCCTGCGAAATGATTTCCATAGTTTTCTCAACCATGGAATCCATGCCATCATATACCTCTCCCAAGAAAGGTTGGTCAGTGTCAACACTCCGGAGAAGCTCAAATGCAGGGGTTGTGAACTTTAGCAAGAAATCTACCTTGCTCCACCAATCCTCATCAAGGCACAATCTACGCACCATAGATCCCCGCTCTGGATCTGCTTGTCTCCACTCAATCCAAAGTTGACTCACCACCATAGAAACTAATGCATGCTTAACCTCAACAAGGCGGCGCAACATCACGAAGTTTGAGGCATATCTTGTCTCAACAACTTTTAACAACTCCAATTTGGAGTACTCTCGAAATATGGCCTGAGACTGGTGGTGGTTGGTGATGAATTTGATAATCTCCCTTGCTTCCCCTGTGACTTCCTTTATCCAGGAAACTTTGTTGTCGATCTCCTCTAAGATCAGATTCAGATTATGGACAATGCATGGTGTCCAAAAGATGTGGTCATACCTCCCCTCAATAATTAAACCTGCAGCTTTGCAAACTGGTGCATTATCCGTGATAACTTGCACCACCCTGTTATGCCCTATTTGTTCAATAGCTTTTATAATAACATCAGCAATGAACTGTGCATCTTTCACCTCTCTTGAGCAGCCTTGATAAACATTGCTCCTTTGGGGGAAGTGGCAATGATATTTATCAATGGTCTGCGCCTCATATCTGTCCAACCATCTGAGACTATGGTAACCCCAGAGCTACTCCAGGAAGAACGAATTGGAGCTAAAATGTCCTCCACAAGTTCCTTCTCATTTTTGAGAAGCTGGGTTCTGACTTTCTCATAGTTGGGCCCCTTGTACCCTTGAGGAGCTTTGTTAACTGCCCTTATCATATCTTGCCAGTAAGGAGAGCGAACAACATTGAATGGGATACCACATGCATAAATGCACCTAGCCACTCTGGAATCAGCTTCTTCTCTTGCTTGCACATTCACCAATCTAGCAATTTTGCTATCCTGAACTGAATGGGATGCCCCTGGGCCTCTGGTATTTTTGGGTGCTGGTTGTTCATGTTCTTGAGTGTGACCAGCTCTCCTCTTTCTTGCTTCAGCTACAATCCTTGGCTCAATGTTAGATGGAGCTTGAGTAAGGTCATCATGCCTTCTCTTAGTACCATTCGCCTCATCTTTCTCTCTTTGATATGCCCTCCTTACCAACGGATTTGATGTTTTTGTGCAACCTGAAATCCCCTGTCCTCCTCCATGCAATAGATGCGCCTTCACTCTTGGGTAGGAGCCCTTGCACGTATTATTGCAAAGATTGCATCGCCATTCCCATGAGCCACCACCTCCACATCTTTGAAGCTTCGTCACATGCCTCCAAAGAGGATAATATTCAGCCCTTGGGTTGGCCCTAGGGCTTGAAGTTGCAGCTGCACTTTGGCTGGAAGCCATTGCTGCAAAAATAAATTAAAAAAACAAATCTGTAAATAATAAAAACGTTTTTCATATTTTTGGCTGTATAAACCCTAGAAAAATTAAAGAAATAGTAAGAAAAAAACTAAGAAATGAATGTGGCTTACCCAAATTAATTTTCTGTGGCTGAATTTACCCTAAAATGCCAGAAAAGAGGAGAAATATGGCTGTAGCTGAGCCAAATCTACTGCAAAAATAAATTTAAAAAACAAATCTATCAATAAAAAACGTTTTTCATATTTTTGGCTGCCTAAACCCTAGAAAAATTGAAGAAATAGTAAGAAAAAACTAAAAAAATGAATGTGGCTTACCCAAATTAATTATCTATGGCTGAGACTACCCCGAAATGCCAGAAAAGAGAAGAGAAATATGGTTGTAGCTAAGCCAAATCTGCTGCTACTGAAATCTCCTGCTGAAATCTCTTTCTCTTGCTGCTGAAATCTCTTTCTCATGCTGTTGAAATCTACTTTGTTCACTGCTCAAAACACCCTAGCTGAGACAACTGCCAGTCTCCAAGAGAAACGACTTGCTGAATAGTGTGATGAGAGAATGAGACAAACACTGCTCTTTTATAACTTTAGAATAGGTTTCTAGAACATCCTGGAAACCCTAAAAAAATTTAAAAACAAACTAAAAAAAAAAATTAAAAACAACTGTTTTTTTGGGGAAACGTGGCCCGTACGGCCTGGAAACGCGTTTCCGTTTCGGGAAACGTGGCCGTACGGCCGAAAACGCGTTTCCAGGCCGTACGGTACGGGGAAACGCGTTTTGTTTCATTTCCCCTGGGGAAACGACCCCTAGGGCCACGTTTCCTGCAACTTAGGCGCAGGGGGACTTAGCTGTGGTGACAGTGGGCTAAGCCCTCCACCGTTGCCCTTAACCTAGCAGTTTCCCTCTTAGGAACCCTTCTAGGTCCTGTGCTGGTTTGAGTAGTAACAGACACAATGGTGGAATGTGGACCCCGGTGGGAAAATGATGAATGGGGTTATAATGAGTGGAAAGAGGGTAATATATGTGGATGAGGGAGTGGGACCACACAACCAAAAGTAGTGTTTCCCATAAAATACTATCTCTAAAGCCAAATGGTCAGTAAAAGAGGTTTCACGGGACTAGAATCCACAATTAACATTGGAAAAGGGGTCTAGGGGACAAGTGCATAGACCTGGCCTATTCTTTCTGCCGAATCCCCCCATTTTTCCATACCCAAAATTGTTTGTGATAAGAAAACTACCATACTCAATTACCAAATGACAGGACATACCTTTAGGTTCGAGCAGTTCCAGCTTCTGCACTCTACATCAACTTTCCCGGCTGTTCTGGCAGTTCCCAACAGTTTTGACTGTTCTCGGCAGTTCCGGCTTCTGCCCTCTACGTCAGCTTTCTCGGCTGTTCCAGCTGTTCCTGATAGTTCCGGCTTTTGCCCTCTGCATCAGCTTTCTCGACTGTTATGACAGTGGGCTAAGCCCTCCACTATTGCAGTTTCCCTCTTAGGAACCCTTTTAGGTCCTCTGCTGGTTTGAGTGGTAACAGACACAATGGAGGAATGTGGACCTAGGTGGGAGAAATGATGAATGGGGTTATAATGAGTGAAATGGGGGTAATATATGTGGATGAGGGAGCGGGACCACGCAACCAAAATCAAGGTTTCCCATAAAATAGTATCTCTAAATCCAAATGGTCAATAAAAGAGGTTTCGCGGGACTAGAATCCATGGTGAACATTGAAAAAGGGGTCTAGGGGACAAGTGCATAGACCTAGCCTATTCTTTCCGCCGAATCCCCCCATTTTTCCATACCCAAAGTTGTTTGTGATAAGAAAACTACCACACTCAATTACCAAATGACAAGGCATACCTTTAGGTTTGGGAGGCCCACCTTGAAACACACGATCATGGCAGATGGGTGAAGGATCACATGGCTGGCTCAAGTGGCGGAGAAATGACACAACGAGCTAGTTGGTGGCTGCAAGGGGCTAATGGCTGCCCATTGAGGACCATCTTGGAGAAAAACGTTTCTCCTTGGGATATTACCCACAAAATGGTTGGTAACACAACCTACATGAAAGAGCAAGTCAGCCTCATGGAGGCAATTCGTACCCGTGGAAAGCCTATATATAAGAGGCATTCAACCTCATTTGGAGCACACATCCAACACATACAAAGGAGCAAGAAAAAGAGTCGATCTTAAAACGGAAGAAGTCCTAAGGTAAGCAAAGTACAAGAAGGAAGCTAGAGTCGAAGTTTTTGGGTCTCTCTTATTGAAGTTTCTAACTCTAATAGTTAGAAACCCTCCATGTACTTTCTGATTTATTCCTTCCTATTCGTTCTGATTAATTAACAAGTTATCTACCATGTAAATACTAAAAATAAACACAAATACATGCTCAACACCTTACAAATCATCAAATGAAGGAAACAGAAACAAGCACACAAATGAAACCGTTATTTTTGGACTAAAGTCTCCGGAAAAACCCAATGCGGGAAAAACAATGCAACTATTTGAGGGTTTGATGTATTAAGTAGTTTTAGAATACAATCTGGGTGCCAAATTCGACTCACCCAACCCATGTTACTTGGGAGCGGGAGCGGGAGCGAAAACGGGAGCGGGAGCGACCATTTTCAGAAGCTCCCAGTTTGGGAGCGAATCTCGGAGCGATTTTTTAAAAATATATATATTTTTTATATTTTTTAATTTTTGATACATATATGTCAACAAAAACATGTAGAATGATGAATTAGATATAAAAAACATAAAAAGCATAGATTGAACCATATAACAACAATCATCTAGAAGTTATAATCTTCATCAACCACGTCCGCAAGTTAGTAACATAGTAACATACAACATATTGAGTCTCATGATTCATCAATCTTAAAGTTTCAAGCTTTCAAAATTCAATATATAACATTTATCATCATTGATCACCAAAGTTGTACTTGTAAGCTAAGTGTAACCATTACAACAAATAATATCTAACATGAAATGAAATGTTATAAAATGAAATGAAATGAAACAACTTTCAACTTTCATGAAGCATCATATTCATAATTCATTACTAATGAGTTATAATTGCCAACTTCAAACTTAAATTGTCATATATTGTTTAAAAAAATATCATAATACATATGAAAGAGTCAATAGTTATAAAAGCTACTAGAAACTAGAAAAGAGAAGTAAATCTATTATCTATTTCTTATGCTTGGGCCTCTTGCCACCACGAGAAATGTCTAATTTTTTAGTCTTGTTGCAAAATCAGGATCTTTGTCATTAATATCACCCTCCAAGCATTAATATCCAGAGGTATCTTTATCATTACCTTTGTATCTGTATGGGGATCTTTGTCATTAATATCACCCTCTAAGCATTAACATAAGATAGAAAAAGCATAGCATGTCAAGTCAAGATTTTGTTTGAGTGATGCATACATTTTTAGAAGGGTCATGATAGAGGAGTTCGACAACCAATGTCACTAACATCAAGGTACATAGAAGGATTGGTACTCTTGATTAAATACGAGTTCCATACCCTAATACATGACAAAATTCAATGGAAACATTGCAATCCCCCAATCCTGAAATCCTGAAAAACTGATAAGTCTGCTGGATTTTGAATGAAATCTAAAATTCTACTTTCTCCATATGAAATCTAATGAGGACGAAACCACTCTCAAACATCCTGAGTCATTTCATGGTAATGTTAAAAATTTCAGTAAAAGGATGAAAATGAAAATTAAAGAAAATGTCACTTTTACTTTAAGAATTTAACATTACCATGAATAACATATCAATACTAGGGCCTAGACTTGATCATTAAGCTTCCCCATTCAAAAACTATTTGTTTCTTTCAAAAAAAATTGCATTTCGAACATTACTACAAAAACAAAATGCAAAAAAGGCAAAATGCTCCTGAAAACGCTCCCGAAAAGGCAGGGAGCGAAAAAAAATTTCGGGAGCGCGCTCTCGACCCGCTCCCGAGTTGCTCCCGCCCGGAGCGCGGATTGGGAGCGGGTGCGAGGGGGGGGGGGGGCGCTCCCCCGCAACTATGCACCCAACAGAGAAAAATCTCGGCAGATCTACTTTCTGCCCTTTGCGTCAGCTTTCCCGGTTGTTCCCCACAGTTCCGGCTTCTGCCCTCTGCGTCAACTTTCCCGGCTGTTCCGGCATTTCCCCACAGTTCCGGCGGTTCCCGGAAGTTCCGGCTTCTGCCCTTTGCGTTAGCTTTCGTGATTGTTCTAGCAGTTCCGGCTGTTCCCGACAGTTCTGGCTGTTCCCGACAATTCCGGCTTCTGCCCTCTGCGTCAGCTTTCCGGTTGTTCCGACAGTTCCTGGCAGTCTCGGCTGTTCCCGGCAGTTCCAACTTCTGCCCTCTGCGTCAGCTTTCTTCGCTGTTCCGGTAGTTCCTGACAGTGCTGGCTGTTCCCGACAGTTCCGGCTTCTGCCCTCTGCGTCAACTTTCCCAGCTGTTCCAGCAGTTCCCAACAGTTCTGACTGTTCTTGGCAGTTTCGGCTTTTGCTCTCCGCATCAGCGTTCTCGGCTGCAGCGCTTATCTTCCCGACATTATCTCTGCCTCTTTGCTTCTGTATTCACTGCCCCTCAGCTGCAACTCCAGATCACTGTCTCAACTTTCTCAGCAAACCCAGCCCCAGAATGTCAAAATCTTGATCTCTTGGTGTGTTCTCCAAGTGACCCTCAAGCATCCTCTTATACTTTTCTCGTTGACAAATCAACGGCTGAGATTAAGTCCCTAATCAACGGCTAAGATTAGATCTGGCTTGATCCATGACTTTTGGACCATTCTAACACAGTTTTATATTAATTCACATTAATATTTTAATTTCCTTAAGTTTAGACTTAGGGACTTCATTAAAAATATTAATTATTTTAATATCTCCCAAACTGTTTAGAATCTGCCCAAACCCTTTCTGGTTATTGGAGATCTCATGTGCCTTAGCCTCTCCACCAATTTTCGTGGCTAGAGCACATCTGATGCTACTCCAAATCAACATTCCCTCTTAGCGAGGACTGTGCTCTAGTAATACTCCTCACTGGGCATCACTATGATCATTCGGCATCAGTCCCTGTGCTGATGCTAGGCCTGCTGCCCAACATCCTCTGCATTGCTGCATCATGTACTGCTACCCATGGCCCTGCCACTGCCACTGTTGCATCCGTACTGGAACTCCTCCTGCATCTGTGCTGCTGCCCGTGGCCCTGCCACTGCCACTATTGCATTTGCACTACAACTCCTCATCATGCTGCATCATGCTATTCATAACACTGCCACTGCTAATTGCTGCACTGCAACCTAGTTACTGAGAAGTAAGTAACTGATCTCCCAACTCTGACATCTCTGTTAGGCTAAAAACACTTCTGATGTTGAAGCTCCCTTTGTCATTGACAAGTGCTCCCTCTCTGACCTCTGTGCTGCTGCAACAACTCTATGCATCTCGTACCATTGCACACCTCTCTATGCCATCTTGCACTGGTGCAACATTCCCGTGCTTCTCGCACTGTTGCAACCTCTAGCCTCGCGCTGTCCTAGGAATCCTACACTATAGCTCCCTTTGTCGCTCCATCCGCATCCGCCTCTACTGACATCACCAGCACTACTACTCCTCTTCGGGGCTCCCATAGCAAGGTCTAATCCAAGAGGCTTGGTACCTCGAGTATCCTGCCCCTCATCGCATGTAGTCTATCTGACTACAGCTCGATGTCTCCCCACTTCCGATCAAGTCGTGCGTGTGCACTCATAGCACACTTATCGTCTATCTCTACTTCCTTTTTTGCCCTTGCTGGCACTGCCTTGGTCCTAGAAGCCTCTCCCTTGCTCTTCTTCCTTAGACACTGGGTCGCATAATGACCCAACTCCCCACAGTGGAAGCATTTGACCTTGGGAAGGTCCTTCTTCTTCCACTTTTCTTGCTTACCCTCAGATGCTAGGGCAACATCCACGTCCTCCTCCTTCTTGATTACGATCCGTTTGTTGCTGCTTCCCGTCTTGGTCACCCTCCTGATCTCTTCTTGGAGAAGAGCAGCTCACATTTCCTCCCAATCTGGTTGGGTTGCTATGCCCAATATGCTCTGGACAAACACCTCCCAATCTTCTGAGACTGCATTCAGGGCTGTTCTCATCATCAACTCTGGATCTGGTGTCGCCCCTATGGAAGTCAACTGATCTCGGATTTGCTTCAATCAACCGAGGAGGGTGTCGATCTGTTCTCCATTTTGCATCTAGTATGACCGCAACTGATTTTCTAGGAGCATCTTCCTCTGCACAGAAGTATGTTGATACAAATTAGTCAGGGCCTCCCACATATCCCGTGCTGTATTCTTCTCGGCAAAATGTGGTTCTATATGATCCTTGACCCTATCAAGAATGATACTCTTGGCCCTTGCCATTGCTTCCTCATACCTGTCATTGTCAGTTGGGTCAACTGGGACCGCTATCGTCTTCAAGGCGAAGTGCTTGAAACGATTTCTGTCAAGTATGGATAAGATTCTGGCCTTCCAGACTACGAAGTTTGAGCCTCTGTCCAGTCTGTCGTGGTCTTTTACTTTGTGTAGTGCCATTCCGCTACTCTTTTACTTTCCTCCTGGAAGTTCTCGATGTGACTCCATCTGAGCTTCGATTTCCCTCCTGGAAACCCTTCTACCAATGTCGAGATGCCCCCTACTTTGATTGTCTGTGCAGTTGCACCACTGATCCAGATTTCTCGGCTAGAAACCCTCAGTAGCAACTCCCTCCTACTTGGCCTTATCCTGTTAGGTACTGTTCTAACTACAGTACCCCACCAACTCCACTCTATAAGTTACCCATAGCGTCTTAGACCCCACCAACTTGAAGGTGAGAGCTCCTAGGCTTTGCGCAGTCTCGACACTGGAAAACTAGCTTCCTCAGCCAATTGCGTTAGCCCCCCTAGCCTCTGTGTGGCTCTGCGTGAGCCTGTTTTTGCCTCCCTTGTGTTGAAGTTTCTAAGTTTACTTAGTTAGAAACCCTCCATGCACTTTATCTGATTTATTCGTACCTACTTGTTATTTACTTAACAAGTTATTTACAATGTAAATAATGAAGATAAACATTTGTGCATGCTCAACATATTACAGATCAACAACTAAAAGAAACAGAAACAAGCACACCATATGACACCATTATTTTTGGACTAATGTTAAGTTATGGTATGTTCTATGCTTATAACAGTTTACTTCTTTTTCTTATTATATTCCACCGATTAACAATCACATGTACATAAAGTAAAGTGCAGATAGAACATTAAACGATCGACAGAAAACAAGCCAAGACAAGGGACACAAGATGTGGCGGCTAGCCAGGGACAAACCCCACAATGTGTGGGGAAACCCTTTGATCAAATCTTCTTTTATCTTCAATAATTCAGCAGAGAGAAATAGTACAATAAATCTGATTCATATCAGCAGTAGCAAACCCTAGATCAGTAGCATCAGCATTAGCGGCTTCATTATCAAACTAGGGCAGACCATATCTCACAAACCGACAGTCGGATTGACTTCATTCCATCACCAAAAGTTTCGGCTTCTAGAGGATGTTCAGATGAACCTACAGCGCAGTTCCAAAGAGGAGATCTTCTAGGCCACACAAGTCAATCTTTACTTCTGCAGTTGCAGCTTCAGTTTCAGCAGTTTCTGGCTTCAAACTAGGGCAGTGGATATCTTGCAAACCGTTCGTCGGATTGACTTCATTCCACCACCAAAAGTTGCGGCTTTCAAAGGAGGTTCAGATGAACCTACATCGCAGTTCCAAAGAGGAGATATTCTAGGCCACGCAAGTCAATCTTTACTTTTGCAGTTGCAGCTTCAAATTCAACAGCTTCCGGCTTCACATGTGTGAGAGAGAGAGACCCATTTCGGCACAGTAGAGAAGAGACTCATATCTGCGCAGTAGAGAGAGAGAGATGTGATGAGATGAGTGAGTCCAAATGAGGAAAAGTCCTCTTATATTTATACACAACGTTGGTGGGTGAATAGATGCGACTGTTGGGCTTCTGAGCCTACATGAGTTGTAGGTCGGCTTGATAATAATTCCATAATCAAAATAAATTCATATCTCCATGAATACTTATTAGAATTGGATGATCTTTATATCAATCCTACACCTCTCGACGAGAGGAATCTAATAAAAATACTATTAGCCATGAATAAGATGACCCACATGAAGTTTTTCCCTGGTTTCCAATTTTAACAACTAATGTCCCCAGGTGCAACAGGTGCAAATATCTCATCATAGTCTATACCTTCCTTTTGGGAGAAACCTCGAGCAACAAAACGAGCCTTATACTTTTCCGTGCTTCCATCTGCTGCATGCTTTATCTTGTAAAGCCATTTGGAAGTAACAACAGTCTTGTCCTGGGGTCTGGGAACTACTTCCCAAACATCATTCTTTATGATAGACTCATATTCTTCGGTCATAGCATCCTTCCATACTTGATGCTTGACGGCATTTGAGAATGACGAAGGCTCATTTTGTATGATCGTGCTCATGATGGTCAGGTATCCTTGATACCTATTAGGTTTCTTACTTTCACGAAAGGTTCCTCGGGGTGCAGCATGTCCTTCAGCATCATCAAGTAACCCCTTAAGCCATGAAGGCCTCTTCCTGGAAGAGGAAGGCTCATATGGAGGAGGATCAATCGGATCCATGGGTTCTTCTACATCAGGCATTGATTCATCATCCTTTTCTTTCAGTTCCCTGGTGTCGGCTTCTTGAGAGCTCCTCAAAGTCGGAAGATTGATCACCTTGCTGAGAGCCATATCTTCGTCAAAGGTGACATCATGACTAATTATGACTTCCCTTTGACCGGCTCCATAGATTCTATAGCCTTTAGTATTTTCACCATAGCCCACGAAAATTCCCTTCTTTCCAGATGCTCCCAATTTATTTCTTTTCTCTTTCGGCACATGAAAGTATACAGGGCTTCCAAAAATTTTAAAATGAGAAACATTAGGTTTCTTACCGGTGAATTTTTCTTCAGGAGTCTTGGAACCCAATGCTTGATGAGGGCATCGATTTTGTACATATACGGCAGTGTTTGCAGCTTCAGCCCATAGAAACTTAGGAAGACTTTGATCATGTAGCATGGCCCGGACAGCTTCCATAATTGTGCGGTTCTTCCTTTCTGCCACACCATTTTGTTCAGGAGTATATGGTGTAGTAGTCTCCCTCTTGATGCCAACCTCTTTACAAAAATCATGGAACTCATTAGATTCATATTCAGTCCCATTGTCAGTTCTTAAGATCTTGATCTTCTTTTCGGTTTGATTCTCGATTAGGGCTTTGAAGTGTTGGAACCAAGGGAACACTTCATCCTTCTTTTTCAAGAAGTATATCCAGGTCTTTCGAGAATGGTCATCTGTAAAAGTGAGATAATATGAGTATCCTTCCAAGGAGTTCACAGGCATCATACCTGATATGTCTGAGTGAACTAGTTGTAATATATCGGAGGTCTTGCTTTGACTTGAAGGGAATGGTCCCCTTTTGAGCTTTCCTTCGGCACATCCCGGACATACACCTTCTTTCTCTACTTGGAATTCAGGCATCCCTATTACCATCTGTCTTACATCGGGTAGAGCTTTGTAATGAAGGCGGGCAAACCTCCGATGCCAAAGTTCGGACTGAAGCGTTGTGTCACAAGACATGACACCTAGCGGACTTCCACCGACTTGATATAAAGAATCAACTCGAAACCCAAGAGTGAAAGCATCTTTAACATTATTTTTCCATATGCGTACCTTACCATCGCTGAAGGTTACCTTATAGCCTTTGTCTTCCATTGCCGAGATGGATACCAGGTTCTTTTTGAGATTAGGTACATATAATACATCTTGTAGGTGAATCGTATTACCTTGATTCAGTTTAAGAGAGACATTGCCTACACCTTTCACTGGGTATTTCATGTCATCTCCAAGGACAATTTCCAGGTTAGTTTCTTTCTCTACCAGATTATAGAGTACTTCTTTGTAACCAATGAAGTGTCTTGAGGCACCACTATCAATGAGCCAAATTCCCATTGAGTCCGAAGGAGCGGAGGTAGATAGAGCAGCTGGTAGATAGTATTCAGCCTGCTTATCGTCAACAGTGTTAGATTCATTCCTGGAAATTGGAATTTCTAGCTTTCTTGAATGGTTGCCCTCTTCCTTGATTTCCCGCATTGCTTTTTCCGTTGTTGTTGAATTTTCCATTCCTTCGATTACCATGAGAGGGATTTTGATGATCGTCACGGTGAGAGTCCTTTCTATCAGGGCATTCCCTTGCATAGTGACCTGCTTTATCGCAGATGTAACATCATCCTTTTCTTCCACCCTTAGGTCCAGCCTTTCCTTTTGATTTAGACCCAGAATTATTTCTTTTCTTAGCATGAGAAGAAAAAGCAGCAGGAGGACCTTTAGGCAAGGGCATTTCCTGCTCTTCTACCCTTGTTTGTTCTTGAATGCATCTAGCCATTAATTCCTCGAAATTAGGAATTACATTATTGTTCAGAAGAGTAGTCCTGAACACATACCATTCAGATAGTAATACTCCGAGAGTTGTGCGTGCCATTTCTCTGTCAGTAATGGTTTCCCCAATAGATAGGAGATCGTTCTTGATCTCGGTGATTCTTAAGAAGTATGCTTGCATACTTTCATCTTTACCCTTCTTGATTTCCCTCAACTTATTTCTAAGAAAAACTTGATTTGCATCATTAACTTTAAATAAACTCACCAGTCTGTCGTAGATTTCTTTGGAGGTGTCTAGATCAAAGATGTAGGCCACCAAGTGCTTGTCGATAGAGTCCCGGATGATCTTCTATTGTTTTGACTAATCCATTTTTCCATTTGTTCCAGGCAGCAGCAGCTGCATTTGATGAAGGCTCAAAAATATTGCCTCTTACATGATCCAACACTCCTTGATTCTCAAGGGTTAGATCGATAGACATCTTCTATCTGTGATAGTCAGCTTTCTCACGGAGCTTGTCTTCGGCAAGAAAGAGTGTTGAGGACCCCATAGTTCTTTTAGGATAGCCTTGCCAATCTTTTCTTCAATGATTGCTCTTGCTCTTGCTCGGGCTTTGTCTTCACCTCAGCTCTGATACCATGTTAAGTTATGGTATGTTCTATGCTTATAACAGTTTACTTCTTTTTCTTATTATATTCCACCGATTAGCAATCACATGTACATAAAGTAAAGTGCAGATAGAACATTAAACGATCGACAGAAAACAAGCCAAGACAAGAGACACAAGATGTGGCGGCTAGCCAGGGACAAACCCCACAATGTGTGGGGAAACCCTTTGATCAAATCTTCTTTTATCTTCAATAATTCAGCAGAGAGAAATAGTACAATAAATCTGATTCATATCAGCAGTAGCAAACCCTAGATCAGTAGCATCAGCATTAGCGACTTCATTATCAAACTAGGGCAGACCATATCTCACAAACCGACCGTCGGATTGACTTCATTCCACCACCAAATGTTTCAGCTTCCAGAGGAGGTTCAGATGAACCTACAACGCAGTTCAGATGAGGAGATCTTCTAGGCCACGCAAGTCAATCTTTACTTTTGCAGTTGCAGCTTCAGTTTCAGCAGTTTCTGGCTTCAAACTAGGGCAGTGGATATCTTGCAAACCGTTCGTCAGATTGACTTCATTCCACCACCAAAAGTTGCGGCTTTCAAAGGAGGTTCAGATGAACCTACAACGCAGTTCCAAAGAGGAGATCTTCTAGGCCACGCAAGTCAATCTTTACTTCTGCAGTTGCAGCTTCAAATTTAACAGCATCCGGCTTCACATGTGTGAGAGGGAGAGACCCATTTCGGCACAGTAGAGAAGAGACTCATATCTGCGCAGTAGAGAGAGAGAGATGTGATGAGATGAGTGAGTCCAAATGAGGAAAAGTCCTCTTATATTTATGCACAACGTTGGTGGGTGAATAGATGCGACTGTTGGGCTTTTGAGCCTACATGAGTTGTAGGTCGGCTTAATAATAATTCCATAATCAAAATAAATTCATATCTCCATGAATACTTATCGGAATTGGATGATCTTTATATCAATCCTACACCTCTCGACGAGAGGAATCTAATAAAAATATTATTAGCCATGAATAAGATGACTCACATGAAGTTTTGCCATGGTTGCCAATTTTAACAACTAATGTCCCCAGAAAAACCCAATGTGGGAAAACCGTTGCAACTATGTAAGGGTTTTCTTATTAAGCACTATCAGAGTACAATCTGGGTGTCGAAACTGGACTACCCAATAGAGAATTTCCTTGTCAGTAATACCTTTAAGTTTCTGACAAATCTCCTGGATGAAACCCCAGATAATTCTTCCGGTAGCTACTCAGCACAAATCTGCCCCAGAAAACCCAATGTCAGCCTCTCTCTGGATTGCGTCAGCCCCTCTCTGCATCACGCTGGCCTTGTGTCACCCCGGATAGGTTTGCGTCAGCCTTGGGAGGCCCTGCATCAGTCCTATTGCCCTTTGCGTCAGCGACGCTGGCCTCTCTGAGGTTCTGCGCAACTCCCGCCTGCGTTTGCGTGGCCCTGAGTGATCCTTAGCTGGCTCTACGTCACTCTCCTTGGATACTGCGCTGCTCTCCTGACACTATCTCTTCCTCTCTGTCTCTCTCTTCTCAAATGCTCCTCAGCTGCATCTCCTGATCACTAATTCTATCTCTCTTTGTTGATTTGGGGTAGCATCAAATGTGCTCTAGCCATGAAATTTGGTGGAGAGATTGGGGCACATGAAATCTCCTTTACCTAGAAAGGGTTTGGGCAGATTCTAAACAGATAAGGAGATATTAAAATAATTAATATTTTTAATGGAGTCCCTAAGTCTAAACTTAGGGAAAATAAAATATTAATGTGTATTAATATGAATTTGTATTAGAGTGGTCCAAAAGACATGGATCAAGCCAGATCTAATGTTAGTCGTTGATTAGTGACTTAATCTCGGCCATTGAGATGTCAACAGGAAAAGTATAAGAGGAGGCTTGAGGGTCACTTGGAGAACACACCAGAGTGATCAGTCATTCTATTCTCTAGAGCGGGGTTTGCTAAGAGAGATAGAATCAGTGATCGGGAGAGCAGTTGAGGGGCATTGAGTACAGAGAAATAGAGAAGGCAAAGATTGTGCCGGGAGAGCAGCGCAACAGCAAATGAGAGTGACGCAGAGCCAACAAGGGCTCACGTAGGGCCACGCAGAGGCAGCCAAGTGCTACGCAGAGCACCAGAGAGGCCAGCGTGTCTGACGTAGAGGCCCAAAAAGTTGACACACGACATCTTGGGGCTGACGCAGGCCAAGAGAGGCTGACGCAGGGCCAACGTGAGATAGAGAGGGGCTAACGCAGTCTAGATTGGGCAGACGTTGGGGTTGTAGAGCAGTTTTGTGCTAAGGAGCTACCAGAACGATTTTCCGGGGTTTCAGCCAAGAGATTTCTCTCAAAATGTGAGGTATCGCTGCTAAGAAAATTCTCTATTGGGTAGGCTAGTTTTGGCACCCAGATTGTACTCTGATATTGCTTAATAAGAAAACCCTCAGATAGTTGCGGTTTTCCCACATTGGGTTTTTCCAGGGACATTAGTCAAAAAATAATGGTGTCATATGGTGTGTTTATTTCTGTTTCTTTTAGTTGCTGATCTTTAATATGTTGAGCATGCACTAGTGATTATTTTCAGTATTTACATTGTAAATAACTTGTTAAGGAAAATAACAAGTAGGTAGGAATAAATCAGATAAAATGCATGGAGGGTTTCTAACTAAGTAAACTTAGAAACTTCAACACTCTTAACGAACCCCACTCTAGAGAATAGAATAACTGATCACTCTGGTGTGTTCTCCAAGTGACTCTCAAGCCTCCTCTTATATTTTTCTTGTTGACATATCAACGATTGAAATTAAGTCCCTAATCAACGGCTAAAATTAGATCTGGCTTGATCCATGTCTTTTGGACTATTCTAACACAGATTCATATTAATACGCATTAATATTTTATTTTCCATAATTTTAGACTTAGGGACTCCATTAAAAATATTATTTATTTTAATATCTACTGATCTGTTTAGAATCTGCCCAAACCCTTTCTGGGTATTGGAGATCTCATGTGCCCCAACCTCTCCACCAAATTTCGTGGCTAGAGCACATCCGATGCTACCCGAAATCAACACTCGCTCTTAGCGAGGACTATGCTCTAGCAATACTTCTCACTGAGTATTACTATGATCATCCGACATCGGTCCCTATTCTGATGCTAGGCCTTCCTGCCTGTTGTCACACAGATTGTCACGCCAACGTTCAGACCGGGGGCTGTCACTCTGATCCCCGATCTCTCCGTTTAAGCCTGTCTCCTCCGGCTAAGGGGGGTAGACCCTATGAGATGATGAAGACCAATTGTGGACCAGTTGGGTTTACAATTAAAATGTTCAAGCTGCTGATGACAGCAGGATGGCACGGACATGTCGATCAAGCGCTACCCTTTTTGCAAAAAAAAAAAGGGGGGATACTGCTATGGGTGGTTGACCGGTAGTGGTCAACATCTGGCTCTACTTGGGGACACGTTGCTGCACTGTAGGAATGTGAGAATCCAGAATCTGCATCCATGCAACACACAACAAAACATAAGTAGCTTCCATCCAAAAAATCATCATATACATTAAGCACAGGAAAGATAAAAGCTCTTAATTTATTAAGTATCTAGTCCTAAAACAGAAATGGAAATGCTGGAAAAAAAAAAAAAGAGTAGGGTTAGAAATACAATACAAAAGATGCCCCATGGCATCAGATGTGTTCAATATAGTGTATACTGAGCATTTTCCTGCTTTCAGGCAAATCTGTCGGCTGCTTGTCGGATGTGCCATGTCCGATTCATCATATGGTAGGACTTTTTCCTATCTGAAAATCAAGCTGCTCGTGGCCGTCTGATGCATCAAATCTTCTTTTCATTTTCTTTCTCTTGCGCTTTTTCTTTGTGGTAGGTTGTATCACTGATGACATGTAACTTTCTGTTTCAAAGCTATCAGATGAAGTATGTAAGATATGCGTAACATGTCTTTCTTTATCCTGCATCTGATCTTTTATCATTTTTAAGTCTATCTGGATCACCTTCAATTAACCATCTTTCAATCGAACCAATGACCTCCTCATAATAAGATGGAACTTGTTGCGACAAATGAGAAGGCTCCTGATCTGTTGATGTCCCCTAGTTTCTCTCATCCTTTGACCATTGTTGAAACTTTTGAACCTGTATTTTAATGACATCCATCTGACTAGAGTGTTCAACCTTTATAGCACTGATTTGCCTGGCATGGTCTTCTTCCATATCTTTTATTATTTTATCGTTCTTTTCCTTTATATTCATCAAGCAATATTGCATGGAGTTTATTTCTTCCTTAGGATTTGCTTGCATGGTGGCCAACTGATTATTATGATCGAATGTCATGATAGTCATTTCTTCGCCCATAGTTAATAACTTGTTTTGCATAGAATTAATTTTCCTATCATGATTAGCTTTCATGGTCATCATATTTTCCTCTAAGCCTGATAACTTGCTTTGCATGAATCTAATTTCTGTGTCATGATTAGTCTTCATGGCCTCAATTTCTTTAGCATGCTGATTTTGCATAATCTCCATCTCCCTATTACGTTTTTCCAGGTGGGTGCACAAAGTTCTCACATCATTGACGTAATTAGTTTGATTAATCTCCATATTTTTTACCAGCATCATTAGCTCTTGTATAATTTGCCTTTGATTTTCCTTTTCATTGTCATTTGTCCCTGCTTTTCCACTATCATGGACTTGATCTGAAATAGTACAGGTGGACGACACATTCTGATATGAAGAATCGTCTTGGAATCTTTCACTGATAGTTGGACCTTTTATCAAACTACTTTCATTCTGTTGCACAATTTTAGGGGCAGAAGGCAAGCTGTTTGGATTACCATATCTATCTTTAAAATCATTGACAATGTCTTGTAAAGAAGTGAAAGAATCCTTAGGAAAATTGTTAAACCAATTCAATGCATCACCCTCTAAAGAAAAGACAAAAAGACGCATTTTGATATCTTCATGATTAAACTGAGGGGGTCTACAATATATGATCACTATACGAGCAAACAAGCCTAGATGCCTTTTAACAACGATTGAATCACCACCCGAGAACACAGCTAATTTAGAAATGGCCTCCTCCGGAAAGTCATGGAGACGGTCAGTAAAATGACATGGCTTAAATGAATAATCCATGATGAATAATAAGGGATCAAATGGATGATAGAACGATATCTCTGCTCAAGAAAATCATTAGATGAGAGAAATGGAGTCGCCACTTGAACAATGAGTTTAATTCTAGGATCCAAAAAGGAAACACAAGCGGATATGAGGAAGGCTTCTTGTCTGGGAAAATAAATGAAATGAAGTCGCCACCCAAACAAGAAACGAACTGAAGAGAAGTTGCTGATATGTGATGAAAGATCCAATTGATGCCCAAAAATGTTGAATCTGCCAGCTCAAATGAGAGATGAGAAAGATGAAAGAATGATGAGAAATGAGAAGATGATTGTCGTTGAAATGCCGAGAACAGAAAAACTCTGTCCCCGACAACGGCGCCAAAAAATGTTGTTGCACAGATTGTCACGACAACGCTCAGACCGGGGGCTGTCACTCTGATCCCCGATCTCTCTGTTTAAGCCTGTCTCCTGCGGCTAAGGGGGGTAGACCCTATGAGATGATGAAGACCAATTGTGGACCAGTTGGGTTTACAATTAAAATGATCAAGCTGCTGATGACAGGAGGATGGCATGGACATGTCGATCAAGCGCTACCCTTTTTGCGAAGAAAAAGGGGGATATTGCTATGGGTGGTTGACCGGTAGTGGTGAACACTACCCAACATCCTCTGCACTACTGCATCCTGTATTGCTGCCCATGGTTCTGTTACTGCCACTGCTGCATCTATACGGCAACTCCCTTTGCATCGATGCTGTTGCTAGTCTGTTCTCCCAGCACTGCATCCGCACTGCACCTCCTCTCATCATGTTGCATTGTGTTGCCCACTGCTGCACTGCAACTCAGTTACTGAGAAGTAATTAACTAATCTCCCAATCTGACCTCCCTGTTGGGCTAGAGACACCCACTGATGCTGAAGCTCCCTCTGCCGCTGACAAGTGCTCTCACTCTGACATCTGCGCTACTGCAACAACTCCCTGCATGTCGCACCGTTGCACACCTCTGTGCCATCCTGCACTGGTGCAACACTCTTGTGCCTCTCGCACTGCTGTACCCTACTAGCCTCGCGCTGTCTCAGGACTCCTGCATTGTAGCTCTCTCTGTCATTCCATCTGCATCCGTCTCTACTCGACTTAGCCAGTCCTGTTACTCCTCTTCGGGGCTCCCGTAGTAAGGTCTAATCCAAGAGGCTGGGTACCTCAAGGATCCTACCCCTCATCGCTTGTAGTCCGCTTGACTACAACTTGATGTCTCCCCACTTCTTCTCAAGTGGTGCGTGTACACTCATGGCACAATCATCATCTGTCAAAACTTCCTTTTCTACTCGTGTTGGCACTGCCTTAGTCTTGGAAGACTCTCCCTGACTCTTCTTCCTCAGACACTGGGTCGCATAATGACCCAGCTCCCCACAGTGGAAGCACTTGATCTTGGAGAGATCTTTCTTCTTCTGCTTCTCTTGCTTTCTCTCAGATGCTAGGGCTACATCTTTCTCCTCCTATTTGACTTTGATCCCCTTGCTGCTGCTACCTGTCTGCGACTGTCGTCTGATCTCTTCTTGGCGAAGCGCTGCCCACATCTCTTCCCAAGGTGGAAGTGTCCCTTTGCCCAGTATACTCTGGACAAATACTTCCCAGTCTTCTGAGACAACATTCAGGGCTGTCCTCATCATCAACTCCTGATCTAGTGTCACCCTTATAGCAGTTAACTGATCTCGGATCTCATTCAGTCCTCCGAGGAAGGTGTCAATCGGTTCTCCCTCCTTCATCTGATACGACCTCTACTGATTCTCAAGCAACATTCTTCTCTGCATAGAAGTATGCTGGTACAGCTTCTTCAGAGCCTCCCACATCTCAAATGCTGTGTCATTTTCGGCAATATGTGGTACTACAAGGTCCTTGACCCCGTCAAGGGTAATGCTTTTGGCCCTTGCCATCGCCTCCTTGTACCTGTCATTATCATTGGGGTCGACTGGGATATCTATTACTTTCAAGGCGAAGTTCTTGACACGATTCTTGTCAAGTACAGATAAGATTTTGGCTTTCCAGATTGCGAAGTTCGATGCTTCGTCTAGTCTATCCTGGTGTCTTACCTCGTGTAGTTAATAATAATGTAAGGGGCCCATGGTATTAGTTGATGGTATGAGGAAACTATGGTAATGATACATGGTATTGTATGTATGAGGCCTATATAAAGGCTAGAGACTCCACATGGAGAGATATGGAGATGAAGAGAAGTATTATTGTATGAACAGGCATATGGCTTGTGGAGTGTTCTCCTTCCTTAAGGAGTGAATGTATGGTGTTGCCCTACCTGAAGGGTTTGATCAATAAAGAATCATTTCATCTTATTCTTGGGTTTATTTGCATTATCTTATATTTTCATATCTGATCTATAATATTCTGGGTTAGATCTACAACAAGTGGTATCAGAGCAATTATATAGGCCTCAGAGCAATCCAAAGAATACAGATATGCAATTAGATTCTGCAGATCTAGCACCAAAATGTACAGATCTGATCTGCAAAGTCGCCGCCCCCGAAACCCTGCAAAAATAATAAAAAAAAATCTCCACTTTTGTGCCCAAGAAAGTGCTCTGATACCACTTGTTGTAGCTCTGATACCAATTGTTGTAGCTCTGATACCACTTGTTGTAGCTCTGATCCAAAAATATAAGATAATAGCAATAACCCAATAATAACAAGATCAAAATATAGGTAAATGCTTCTTTATTATCAAAACCCTTAAGGTAGGGCAACACCATACATTCACTCCTTAAGGAAGGAGAACACTCCACAAGCCATATGCCTGTTCATACAAGAATACTTCTCTTCATCTTCATATCCTCCATGTGGAGTCTCTAGCCTTTATATAGTTCTCATATCTGTTGTAGATCTAACCCAGAATATTATAGATCAGATACGAAAATATAAGATAATGCAAATAAACCCAAGAATAAGATGAAATGATTCTTTATTGATCAAACCCTTCAGGTAGGGCAACACCATACATTCACTCCTTAAGGAAGGAGAACACTCCACAAGCCATATGCCTGTTCATACAAGAATACTTCTCTTCATCTTCATATCCTCCATGTGGAGTCTCTAGCCTTTATATAGGCCTCATACATACAATACCATGTATCATTACCATAGTTTCCTCATACCATCAACTAATACCATGGGCCCCTTACATTATTATTAACTACTTGTGGTCCCTTACATGACATGGGTTAACCACCTTATTTATTACTATGGCCCATCCCATTATTACATTATTACCTTGGGTACCTCCCTTGGTACCCCATATTATCCCCCCTAGGTATATAACGTTCCACCCCCCTAAACATGTTTCGTCCCCGAAACATGGGAAGAACATAAATAATAAGATCTACTCAAGAGAGTAGTCCACTGATACCATGCACGTGCATCTAGCCATCCAAGAGAAAGGTGAACCCTCGATCTCGCTGGTGCCTCGCTCGCTTGAGATGGAAGTTGACCGTGGCAACTCTTCTGTGTTGATGTGTAGTAGGTGGATCGTCTCTCCTTTCTATCCATCATGTGATTACTTGGTTTCCATGATGGTTGTCTTGCGGGGTGATGTGGGTGATGATATGTTGAAGTTTTAACCCACGATGGCTTTTGCTTGACTTCTCCCTGCTGTGGTGCCTGTTGTGGTGTCTTCTTTTTCAATATGACTTCAACCACTGAGCCCTCCTCTGATGTATCATCACCTGTAACCTTTTCTTCTGCAGCCTCTGTTTGTGTTCGATTGTCGATCATCAAAGGCTCATCATCTGATATGTCAGTCCCTTGAACATCTTCTGCTTCAGCCTCCATGTGCTCCACCTGTTTATGGATGGAAATATCTTGTAATGTAATTTTCTTCTTTTTATACCATAGCTTCAGGAATTTCTTCTGCACATTAATATTGATAGTACCCACGGATTCCATCCAAGGATATCCCAAAACAACATCCATATTATCCATCTTTGAAGCATAAAAATCACCATGAAACACATACTTATCCATAGAAAGCTTCAAATCCTTATAGATTTGAACATCCTTATCATCATCCTGTGTATGTGCAATTTGGTTTGCTGGGACTTGCAACTTTTTTGCCAAATTAACACTGATAAAATTATGTTTACAACTAGGATTGATAGAAACAATGATCTTCTCTTTCTGAATCAATCCATGAACCTGCAATAAGGATATACCAGTAGGAAATAGACCCACATGTTTCTCCTTATCTTTTTTTCTGGCATGAGACCATCTGTCTAAAAGTAATTTTTCAAATTCTTTATCCGACAAGTCGTCGGACTGTTTGATGCCAAGTGATCTCCACCATCTGTCAGCCTCTTCTGTCAAATTAAGCCGTATCATACCTTTCCAACATATCCAATGTTTGGACTTCATTCTTTGTATGAATTCTTCAATAGTAGGGCCATCATTTTTTCCAGTAAAGTATAGAACCTTGCTAGAAGCCATGAAGAGAGTTTTGAAAAAATTCACTTACTTGGCGAAATTTGGAAATTTCACAGTTTTGTCACTATTGCTCAGAATCTCTATTATAACCTGTTTTTAGAAATGGAACAATAATTCTGCATCTGCCCATGTGGTAGAAATCTTGATCCAAGCACTTGGAATTTCAGATCTGTGCTGCAACTCTCCCGCCGTCACCCCAAAATTTCTGTAAAAAAGAACTGATTTTAAATCAGCGATATCTCCCTCATCCGGACTCCGATTCGACTGATTTTTTTTTGAAATCATGTGTTTTTTCACAAAGATTCCAAATCTACAATTAGATCTTGCAGATCTAGCACCAAGACTTCTATATCTGCGCCGCAAACTCGCTGTCCTGAAAATTGTCTGCAACCCCACTGATTTTTAAATCAACGATATCTCCTTCATCCAGACTCCGATTCAACCGATTTTTCTTTTTTGAATTTGGGTATTTTTTCACAAGGAATACAGATCTGCAATTAGATTCTATAGATCTCGCACCAAAACGTACAGATCTGACCTGCAAAGTCGCCGCCCCCGAAACCCTGCAAAAATAAAAAAAATCTCCACTTTTGTGCCCAAGAAAGTGCTCTGATACCACTTGTTGTAGATCTAACCCAGAATATTATAGATCAGATACGAAAATATAAGATAATGCAAATAAACCCAAGAATAAGGTGAAATGATTCTTTATTGATCAAACCCTTCAGGTAGGGCAACACCATACATTCACTCCTTAAGAAAGGAGAACACTCCACAAGCCATATGCCTGTTCATACAAGAATACTTCTCTTCATCTTCATATCCTCCATGTGGAGTCTCTAGCCTTTATATAGGCCTCATACATACAATACCATGTATCATTACCCTAGTTTCCTCATACCATCAACTAATACCATGGGCCCCTTACATTATTATTAACTACTTGTGGTCCCTTACATGACATGGGTTAACCACCTTATTTATTTCTATGGCCCATCCCATTATTACATTATTACCTTGGGTACCTCCCTTGGTACCCCATATTATCCCCCCTAGGTACATAACACCCTTTGCCCAGTATACTCTGGACCAGTGTGGAAAAAGTCTGCAAAAAATCCCGATTTAATCCTAAAAACGCGATTTTTTGAACTAAACGATTTAATCCCCCGACTTTTTGGCGACTTTTTCACAAAGGAAAAAATCGCGATTTTTTCCTTATACTCCCGATTTAATCGGGAGTCGACCCAAAAAGTCTTCGTCCCTTCCCAGGCCGCGGATAAAGAGGCCGCAAAGGTGAAAAAACTGTAAATTGAAGCTTCCATCCATGCATTTTCAAGTTATTGCATTGTATTGTTTGTCATACTTCTTGCGAGCATAGCAGTCTCATTTATAATATGTTAGTTTTGAGGTTAAGATATGTTTTTGTTTTCCAAGGAAAAACAAATCTTTATACTTCATATTTATAGTTAGAAAACAAAGTATACATTGGCTAAGCCTCCAGGCTTTTAGTGATCCAGACTCTAACAGCCATTGCCCCTTCAAAAGATTACAAAAGTACCAAAAGGATAGACATACAACAGTCTTCCGTAGAAAGAACCCCACACCATCAAAAACATTGTTATAGTTGTTGAATGCTTCCAGGAGAAACAACAAAGAGGAGGCCATGAAGATCAAATAGCAACAACCTGTCCAGAAAAAACAAAACCAGTGCCTCAAAAAAGAACCCATTTTTCAGACAGGAACAAAGTACCTATGAAATCTTGTGATAACAAAGATCCTTCCTGCAATGAGAGCACGTTTTGAAAGGGAATCTTCTTTAGTGGTGAATTCCTTGTAAATGTGGGGAAAGGTTATGTATCAGAAGTGGATTTTACCTCCAAGAGTTTTTGAATAATAGATGCCAAGGCTAGGTTAACAATTTGACATCTACTGTTTTCTCAGAAAATAAGCAGCTTGGATTCACCAAGCGTTAATTTTCACATCTACTGTGATACTCATTGTTAATTTTCATTGGACCTACCACCTGACACCTTATTACCCAAGCAGATTACAATCTACTGAATAAATGCATGACTTATTTCTTAATACAATTAGCGGAAACAAAAATTAAAAGGGGAAGAGGATCTCAGTGACTGATTACTTGATGACTTTTAGATGACTCATGATATACATTTATTATATTTTTTGTTGATATTTTGACTCTTGAGAGTTGAGACTCGGACAGGACTCAAAATTCAGGAGTTGATTCACTATTTTGATATGTGATGTAGCATTAGAATTCATATACATATTATATATCTATGTTACCGGATCCGTCAGGCCCAGCGGCTGGATCCGCGGATCCCCGGATCAGAGACGGATTCGGATCCGGATCCACGAAGATCCGCCCCGCCCAACATTTGTCTGTCTATAATATGGTTTGACGTCAGCACATATTTCCAAATTATATCTCAGCGCAGAATCTAGAAAGAAAATGTCAGTGGATGAATAACCCGATATTGGAAAAATCAGCCGTGCGGGAGTTCATTAATCTGTGTGTAATATGGTTTGACGTCAGCACATATTTTCAAATTATATCTCAGCGCAGAATTCCAGAAAGAAAATGTCAGCTGATGAATAACGCTATATTGGAAAAATCAGCCGTGGGAATAATTAACAAGGGAGTTCATTAATTTCAAGATTATAAACCTGCGGTTAACCATTGTATAAACTTTATTTCAAGATTATAAGATACGGATGTTGGGATATTCTAATTAAATTATATGTTTATTTTAAAAGTTTGATGAAGTAAGTTCTATAAAGTAACTTCATTTAATTTAAATATAATAACTATTAAATTATAGGTTTATTTTAAAAGTTTCATAAAGTAAGTTTATTTAATTTAAATATAATAACTAGTAATTAATGTTTCAATATTATGATACATTAATTTTAATATATTAAAGTAATAATTATTTTTTCCATCTGAAATTAATAATTATTTTAAAAATATTATATAGAAGTTTTATATTTAAAATTTTATATAGAAGTTTTATATTTAAAATTTTAAACATAATTTTTTTTTTTAATTTTATACAAATTTAATTAATATTTATAAATAATATATTAATTCTGATACTATTTATCTAATATATCTAATATATATTTTTATAGGTACTCTATATAAAAATTATATATTTAAAAATTAATATATGTTTTTATTTTATTTTTATATAAATTTAATTTTTAAAAATTATAAAATATTTTATATTGTTTGTACTTGCCGTATCCGGATCCTGGCTTTTCAAAAAACTGGCGGATCCGTATCCGAATCCGGATCCGAATCCATATCCGAATCCTGGTAACTTAGTTATATATTAGCTTTCTTTACATGTTTATGTGGAAATGCATTTATTTGATGTTGTGGATACTCTAGATGTTAAAAAAAATTAAAAAATTGAATAATTTTGTGTTTTTTTTAATTTTGCCGACTTTTTGCCGACTTTTTCAAAAAACTCCCGACTTTGACGAGTTTTTCAACTTTTGGACCCTTGCCGAATTAATCCCGACTTCGACTTTTTCCACATTGCTCTGGACAAATACTTCCCAGTCTTCTGAGACAACATTCAGGGCTGTCCTCATCATCAACTCCTGATCTAGTGTCACCCTTATAGCAGTTAACTGATCTCGGATCTCATTCAGTCCTTCGAGGAAGGTGTCAATCGGTTCTCCCTCCTTCATCTGATACGACCTCTACTGATTCTCAAGCAACATTCTTCTCTGCATAGAAGTATGCTGGTACAGCTTCTTCAGAGCCTCCCACATCTCAAATGCTGTGTCATTTTCGGCAATATGTGGTACTACAAGGTCCTTGACCCCGTCAAGGGTAATGCTTTTGGCCCTCGCCATCGCCTCCTTGTACCTGTCATTATCATTGGGGTCGACTGGGATATCTATTACTTTCAAGGCGAAGTTCTTGACACGATTCTTGTCAAGTACAGATAAGATTTTGGCTTTCCAGATTGCGAAGTTCGATGCTCCGTCTAGTCTATCCTGGTGTCTTACCTCGTGTAGTGCCATGATGCTCCTCTACTTCCCTCTTGGAAGTTCTTTGTTCGATTCCTTTGAGTCTCTACTTCCTGTCTGGAAGATCTCTTCTCGACTCCCTCTGAGTCTTGATTTCCCTCCTGGAAATCATTTTGTTGCTATCGGGATGCCCCCTACTCTGATTGTCTTGTGCAACCGCACCACTGATCCGGGTTCCTCGGCTAGAAACCCTCGGTAGCAACTCCTCTGGCCTTGCTCTGTCAGGTACTGGCTCTGACTACAATGCCTCACCAGTGCCACTGCAATATTCTCGCAGCCTTCTCAACCCCAACAACTTGAAGGTGAGAGCTCCTAGGCTCTGCGCAATCTCGGCACTGCAACCCTACTTCCTCAGCCAACTGTGTCAGCCCTCCCAGCTACTGCGTGGCTCTGCGTGAGGCTTCTCTTGCCTTTCTTCGCCTCTACGCTGCTTCTTCTCGGCTCACCCTTGATGATGTAGGCACTGTGACACCCTTCCTTGTTGCTGCTCTGCTAGAAACAACTTCTGTCACCTTGGGACGACTGTTTTCTGCTACTATTGCTCCGCTCGGCTGATGTCCTATAGTCTTCCTGTGATCTACAATGACGCTTTGATACCATGTCGAAGTTTCTAAATTTATTCAGTTAGAAACCCTCCATGCATTTTATCTGATTTATTCCTACTTACTTGTTATTTACTTAACAAGGTATTTACAATGTAAATACTAAAGATAAACACTAGTGCATGCTCAACATATTACAGATCAGCAACTAAAAGAAACAGAGACAAACACACCATATGACACCATTATTTTTGGACTAATGTCCCTAAAAAACCCAAGGTGGGAAAATAGATGCAACTATCTAAGGGTTTTCTTATTAAGCAATATCAGAGTACAATTTGGGTGCCGAAACTGGCCTACCCAACAGATAATTTCTGTTACGAATAAAATATATAAAATAATGTGAAATAATTGTAAATAATAATAATCATAAATAATGATTAGTTAAACTAGTAATTAGGTTGAAGGGGCATGTCTAAATGAGACATGACTCTTCGTGAAGAGACACTTGCCTGATATAAAAGCAAACCTCTCATTCTCATTGTAATTAGCATTCTTATTCATTTTTAATATATAATATTTGTATCCTCATGGATATCTTTATATTCCAAGTATTCTGGAGTAATTAATCTGTAGAAGGAACTTTGTTCGCTTCATTGGTATTAGAGCAGTCGATCCTTTGGCCGCTTTACAGCTGCACAATGCTCGTTCTCCGGTCACTGGCCCTTGGCCATCAATTGTCATCAACCTTATTGCTGTTATAATTGAAGTGTTTCACTCAAATTGTGGGAGTTTCTCCTCTTCTCTATTTCGTGGGGCCTTTGGCCATTAAAATTAATATATATATATATATAACCATAAAAAAAAACTATTAAAAAAATAAAAATAAAAAAATAAATAAAATTGTTGCAGCCCCCAACTGCTCAACGACCACCACAACTGCCATCTGCAGTCCGCCGCTAGTTGTCACTGTACATTTCCCAACATCTAAAATAGTCGTCCACGTCCTCGCTGCAAAAACCTAGTGTACAGTCACCAATTTAATTTCTGCTACTTAAATTGAAAGTTTGTACAAAATTAATAAATTGGCAGGTCATACCAGTTACATCAGCTAACGTAAAAATCGAATTGGGTGAGAAAAATAAAACCACCGAAGAAAAAAAAATACTATTTAAATCCTTTGGTGTATTCGTTGGGTTTTATTCACGGTTTATTGCAGGTCTAACCTAGTTGCAGTCGTGAGCACCCTTTTTAAGCCTTCGGTCCTCAAAGAACAAATCTCTAAGCAATAAATAGCCTAAACGAAAGTGTAGATTTTTCTTAGGAGCAGGAACAGTAACCTAAGTTGCAAAACGTGTGATATTTTTATCCATCTCGGTGGTTTCAGCCCTCTGCAGCGCGCTTCTTACTCGGCAAGAAGTCGCAGCTCTCAACAACCCCACTTCATTCGCTTAAACCATTCCACACCACTTCGCCCATGTCGTGCTCCACACACTCCTCCACATCTTTGCTGCGTCCACACCACGTCTGCGGTTCTCTACACTGTACGATGTCTAGTATCAATATCGAGAGTTAAAAGAATGACTGTGGGTTTTGTGTATGCTACCATGCGAGTTATTTACCGTCAAACAAACCATACGTCGTAACGTTTAATGATTAATCAATCATATGGTGGGTTGAATTTAGTTAAAGTCAACCATACGTTTAATCGTTCATACAGTGGTGGATTTAGTTAAGGTATAATTGTATATATATGTTATATAATTTATATTTCTGTAATATATATAAATTATAATTATATAATATATATAATTTATAATTTAACTATACTATATTGTTTACCAAAAAAACTCAATATATATGTATATATATCTATATATATATATATATATAAAAGAAATAGAATTAAAAAAAAAAAAATTATTTAAAAAAAAGGAAAATTAATATAGGAATAAATAAAATAAGAAGCAGGTTATTGAAGATAATTATAAAGGTAGTAAAAAGAGAATATATTTGTATATTCTCAAAGCCCATATAAGAAGAAAAAAAGAAAAAGGGTTCTTAGAAGTAAAGTAATTGCTGAAGCTAGTAAGTGAAAAGTTATAAAAGGAGTATTTTAAAAGTTAAAAAAATAAAAAAATTCCATACAAAGTTAAAAGAAGAAAAAAAATGAAATCTCTAAGTAATGAACAAAAAGAATTCCAAAGAGATGTAGAACAAGTAATCACAATACTTGAGCAACAATATGCTGAGGAGAAAAAGACAAGGGAATCCCTATTCCATTCTCTACATCCATCATCACTGCCACAGAATGATGTAATCCATTGTACCGAGAAAGTGCAGTTAAAAGATCAAGAGAATGGCAAAATAGCCGAAATCCAGCAAAACAAGAAAGCGTTAGAACACGAACATAAAGATCTTGTGGATATGCATTACAAAGAAATAATGGAAAAGGATGAAGAAATTTCTCATCTCAATGACCACTTCGAAAAATTATTGGCGCAAGTGAAGAAGACTGAGGTCACAAAAAAAGAACTCAAGAAGCACTTATCAGAACAAGAAGATGAAACTTTGCGTTTAAAGAAGCTTGATAAAAATTTATTAGATCAAATCAGAGATCTAAAAGATGAAAATCTTAAAATTCAAAACATTGAAAATAAGGTTGATAAATCAGAAATCAAAGAACTTTTACGACTGAAAAACCATAATCAAAGTCTACTCACTCAAATTAAGAAACTTAAGAATGATAAGAAGGCATTAAAAGATAAGTTAGAACAATTCACTCAAGAAGAAGTATTGAAATCTACAGTCGCAACAATTCAAGTTGAAAATAAGGGAACAAATACCGATCTAGTGAATATGACTACTCAAGAAGACAAGTCAATTGAAGAAACGACATGCTTAGTGTTGCAGTTCAAACAATGAACATCCCAAGTGAATGTTCCATAACCAACTCAACATCTTCGCCAGAAGAAAATATAAAAACTGCCACATGCCCAATAAGGGAAAGTCAAACCAAAAAAGTTCCTTATCAGCATTCGAATCACAAGATTAGACAACTCAACCAAGCTATGTATTGGGACCATTCAGACCAGAAACAACAAATTGATGTTTCAGAGAATAATGATGTAAAATCAATTTCGTCTTATGATGACAAGTCGTTACAAAATTGCAGTGATCAGAATACTACACAGAAAATTAATCTAAGATGGTCTGATCCCTTCTCGTATGACAATTTTGTTTGTCACTTAGAAGATCATATCAGCTTGTATTGACGAAGATGACTATTCCGAAACAGAAAGACATTCGAATCTGAAAAAGAGATCAAGCCTTTTTTATCGACAAGCTTTGAGGACAAAGCTTTTTGAGGAAGAAGGCAATGTTACGAATAAAATATATAAAATAATGTAAAATAATTGTAAACAATAATAATCATAAATAATGATTAGTTAAACTAGTAATTAGGTTGAAGAGGCATGTCAGAATGAGACATGACTCTTCGTGAAGAGACCCTTGCTTGATATAAAAGCAAGCCTCTCATTCTCATTGTAATTAGCATTCTTATTCATTTTTAATATATAATATTTGTATCCTCATTGATATCTTTATATTCCAAGTTTTCTAGAGTAATTAATATGTAGAAGAAACTATGTTCGCTTCAATTTCCTTGGCAGTAATACCTCTCAGTTACTGACAAATCTCCTGGCTGAAACTTCGGATAATTCTTCCGGCAGCTACTCAACACAAATCTGCCCCAGAAACCCCAACGTCAGCCTCTCTCTAGACTGCGTCAGCCTCTCTCTGCCATAAGTTGGCCCTGCGTCACCCTAGGGGGGTCTACGTCACCTCGGATGGGTCTGCGTCAGCCCTGGGAGGCCCTGCGTCAGCCCTTTGGCCCTCTGCGTCAGCAACGCTGGCCTCTTTGAGGCTCCACCCAACTCCCGTCTACCTCTGCGTGGCCCTGCGTGATCCCTCGCTGGTTCTGCGTCACTCTCCTTGGCTACTACGCTGCTCTCCCGACACTATCTCTGCCTCTCTGTCTCACTGTACTCAAATGCCCCTCAGCTGCATCTGCCGATCACTAATTCTATCTCTCTTAGCAAATCCCGCTCTAGAGAATAGAATGACTGATCACTCTGGTGTGTTCTCTAAGTGACCCTCAAGCCTCCTCTTATACTTTTCCTCTTGACATATCAACAGTCGAGATTAAGTCCCTAATCAATAGCTAAGAGTAGATCTGCCTTGACCCATGTCTTTTGGACCATTCTAACACAGATTCATATTAATACACATTAATATTTTATTTCCCTAAGTTTAGACTTAGTGATTCCATTAAAAATATTATTTATTTTAATATCTCCTGATCTATTTAGAATCTGCCCAAACCCTTTTTGGGTATTGGAGATCTCATGTGCCCCAACCTCTCCACCAAATTTCATGGCTAGAGCACATCCGATGCTACCCCAAATCAATACCTCATCCTCTACGCAGCCTCTTCTTGGCTCGAACTTGATGACGCAGGCACTGCGCCACGCCTCCCTTGCTGCTTTGCTGCTAGGAGCAGCTTCTGTCACTCGGGACAACTGTTTTCTGCTGCTGCTGCTTTGCTCTGCTGATGTTCTCAATTCTTCTGTGACTACAACCACCTTCTGATACCATGTTGAAGTTTCTAAGTCTAACAGTTAGAAACCCTCCATGTACTTTCTGATTTATTCCTTCCTACTTGTTCTGATTAATTAAGAAGTTATTTACCGTGTAAATACTGGAAATAAACACAAGTACATGCTCAACACATTACAGATCATCAATTGAAGGAAATAGAAAAAAGCACACTAATGACACTGTTATTTCTGGACTAATGTCCCCAGAAAAACCCAATGCGGGAACACTGGTGCAGCTATCTGAGGGTTTGATTTATTAAGCAGTTTCAGAATACAATTTGGGTGCCAAATCTGGCTCACCCAATAGAGAAAAATCTCAACAGTTCTGGCTTCTGCCCTCTTCGTCAGCTTTCCCGACTGTTCTGACAGTTCCCGACAATTTCGGTTGTTCTCGACAATTTCGGTTATTCTCGGCAGTTCTGGTTGTTCCAGGCAGTTCTGACTTCTGCCCTCTACGTTAGCTTTCTCGGCTGTTCCGACATTTCCCGGTAGTTCCAACAGTTCCCGACAGTTCCGGCTTTTGCCCTTTGCATCAGCTTTCCCGACAGTTCCGACTTCTATCCTCTGCGTCAATTTTCCCCGCAGTTTCGGCAGTTCTTGGTAGTTCCGGCTGTTCTTAGCAGTTCCGGCTTCTGCCCTCTGCATCAGCTTTCCCGACAGTTCCAGTAGTTCCCGACAGTTCCAACTGTTTCCGGTAGTTCCGACTTCTGCCCTCTGCATCAACTTTCTCGACAGTTCTGGTTTCTGCTCTCTGCGTCAGCTTTCCCGGTAGTTCCGGCTTCTGCCCTCTACGTCAGCTTTCCCGGCTGCTGCGCTGATCCTCCTCACACTATCTCTACCTCTTTGCTTCTGTATTCACTGCCCCTCAGCTACAACTCTAGATCACTCTCGCAACTTTCTCAGCAAACCCAGACCCAGAAAGTCAAAATCTTGATCTCTAGGTGTGTTCTCCAAGTGACCCTCAAGCCTCCTCTTATACTTTTGTCGTTGACAAATCAACGGCCGAGATTAAGTCCCTAATCAATGACTAAAATTAGATTTGGCTTGATCCATGATTTTTGGACCATTCTAACACAATTTTATATTAATTCACATTAATATTTTAATTTCCCTAAGCTTAGACTTAGGGACTTCATTAAAAATATTAATTATTTTAATATCTCCCAAACTGTTTAGAATCTGCTCAAACCCTTTCTGAGTATTGGAGGATCTCATGTGCCTTAGCCTCTCCACCAATTTTTGTGGCTAGAGCACATCCGATGCTACTCCAAATCAACATGTCTCTCTCTCTCTCTCTTAAGTGCAACGAAATTGTAAAGCTGCTATGTAAGATTGGAAGTCGAAGTTGCTAGGGTTTGAAGTTGCTGGAGAAGTTGCTGGGGTCGAAGTTGTTGTTGGAAGGTCAATGTTTGTTGCTAAGCTATGTAAGGAGAGCTCATCAAGAAGGAAGGTTGACTTGGTGTTGGAGGGGTCTTTGTCAAGGGTCTTAGGTCTTGAAATTCGTCATTTGAAGATTCTATAAGAAGAGAAGAATTCTTGTGGGTTTTCCTTTCAAGAGGAGAGGTTCTGGCCATGGCTGACAGCTTACATTTTGTGTCTCCTTGTCTCATTGATTTTCATTGTTTGGTAGTTGTTTGATGATAGAAAACACTAATAATAATCAAGTAAAAGAAGAAGATAATCAAGTTAAGTAAAAGTACATCACAAGCAGTTATCAAAGTAAGAAAAATCTTATATTTAGCTGCCCTTAGATTTCTTAGCAATAATCATCATTTCATATCAACTAATTTTATACATTATTGAATATATTTTTTTTATCCTCAATGAATGTCTTCATGTACCAAATGTCTTGAAGATTATTGCAGAGTATGAACTTTGATCTTTACAATAAGCAATTGATAATGTACAACATAAGAAGAACAAGTAGAGGTAGAAAACTAGTGACGAATACAAACATCTATGAGGCAGGCTCATCTGCATATTATGTAGAATGTGATTATAGACTTGTATGAAAAGATGAAAGAGCATGTCAATTTGCAACACAACAGCAATTAAAAAGAGGCATCGAGGGAGATCGATTAGGTAGGGAGGTGATCAATTAGAATACCCTAAAAAAGAGAAATTTTATAGAAAGAGGAAAATTATTTCTTCAGATTCCCATGTTTGTATGATCTTGTTTCAAGATTTTTTTTTTTTTTTGATATAAGAATGATGGTTTTCTTGATTTATGCCCTTGTCTGTTTTAGTTGGGTGCATAGCTATATCAGATGCAATAAATTTGAAGAGTATTGTGTCTATGGGGACATTATTGAATTTGCAAGTAAACAAGTGCTATATATTCTCCTCCATGCCCCCCTTTCAATGGTTTGCTGCTGTTTCTGACTTCAGAAGAACATCTGGCTGAATATTCACTTATCTTTCTTTTGAGAATGGTTGACATGCTGAGTATGCATTTTTTATTTGAAATACATCTAAGTGAGTAACACATTTCTTATTTGAAATCATTGCGTGTATGAGAAATCCTGGAATGTTGTATCTCTTGGTTTTGTTTTTGGAATTAAACATGCTTTTAATCAAGTACTGTTAAAGAGCATGCTTATAAGCAATACATATTTAAGTACCATCGATTTGATTTAGTCTGCTTACCTTAAATATGTTGTATTTTTGCAGGTAAAATCATTATCCAATGTGAAGGAAGAAGTTTATAGTGCTCTAGATTCTTTTATTGCATGGGAGGTAGAGTTTCCTCTTATTGTAATAAAGAAGGCTTTGAGAAAACTTCAGGCTGAGAGGGAATGGAAACGAATCATTCAGGTATTCATTATAGTTCTGGGTTTGGTTTTTTCATCTTTCCATGAAAATTTATATGTATGGGCTTTTTTGAGATCATGGAGGAACTTCCTCTTGCTACTTTTAGTAGTCACATCAATACTATCACTCTGTAGATTCATGAATGGAGTCCAAAAAACTATAACTAAGCACATTGCCAATGAAAGTTAAAAACACTAATATATGACTTGATTCAGGAGACAGTAAAGTGTAGTTTGCGCCTATATGTGAGTTAATTCAGGAGACAGTATAGTGTAGTTTGCACCTGTATATGAATTTTCTAACCTCAGTTCTTAGGCAAATTACTTCCTAATGATTTCCTTTCTAAAATAAATGTTAAATTTAGCTTACTGAATAAAATGCACAAACTGGAATTTTCAACTGGCAAAATACAGCAGAAGCAAATGAAATTAATTTTTACACAGGCACACAGAAATATATTTTCCCTTCAAATCAACTTCCCATTAAAATAACTTAAAAGCTTACAATGGCACCCATGGAAAAATGGCCCTCTCAGAAAACAATACAAGCTAGAACAAATTTTAGAATTTTACTTGGGTCTATACAGACCTCCAAAAATTTCCTAAATCACCCCATGACCCTAGTTGGCTGTTGTACAACGCATATGGCCACTTCGTACAACTCGCTTGTACAAAATGTTGTATGGCCCATGCGTATGACCTGCCGTATGGCCTATGAATATGGTTACTATTCAATCTGCTTGCAGCTGCTGTATGGCCTATGAATATGGTTACTATTCAATCTGCTTGCAGCTGCTGTATGGCTTGTGCACCACATGCGTTACTGTTGTACGTCCTGCCATGTGGCCTATGAGTACGGCTGCTACTCGGCCCACTTGCGACTTCTGTACTCACGGACGATGCCTGCTACTGCTGTATGACCTGAAAATCTCATGTGCTGTATGGCCTTCTTGTGGGGTAATCTTCCCTGCTGCAAATCATTCTTGCTTCTCTTCTATGGACCTGATCACTAGATGAAATCCTCAAGTCATTGTCATTTTGTCTAAATAACTCAATGTATCTTTTTTCTTCACCAAGACTTTCCTTTATAATATTGAGTTATTGATCAAATGAAATAGCTATTTGATGACTAATTCTCCATAACCCTATTCTCTCATTGAGATTGACCGTTGAGATTAAGTCTAGATCAACGGTCTAGATTCATCTAATTCACTAATGTGAAAACTTTATATTTCATTAGATATTAGACTCTTTTTAATAAAAGGCACCTTACTTTAATAGTTCCTTTAATTAAAGTGAATTACTATGGTAAATACTTTGGATGACTTCCACATGTCTTGACACACTTAGACCTGTGTGGAAGTGTGATGTCCCAAATGGAAAAATTTGGCAGATTCTCGAAAATTAACTCAAAATGCTTCATATAAAATTTCTATTCATTTAACAAAACATTTCCATGTAAATTTGTAGCAAATAGAGTACCGCAAAAATAATAATTTGATGAACAGAAATAATCTCAGCTTTATTATAATAGATAAACTAGGGTTTACATGCTGATACACCTAATGTAGTTGAGATGGAAAAGCTGGTCTCAAGAATCTGCTCCAATTCTGACTGGCCCTCCAAAACTGAACTCAAATGCAACTGTTAAGCTCCCTTGCGAATTATGGATGGGTACTCGCCCACTCTCGCTCAATCACCCACGTGTTTTTGTCCTGGGGCTACTGCTGAAGGTGGGAACTCCTGATTCTCCAACCTCTCCACAGGAAAAATACTCAACTCAAGGATGTCTTCAAATGGTCTCCTCCTCCTCTTTTATAGGTCTGATGGACCCCTCTAGAAGCCTTATTTTATTATTATTTTAATCACTTAATACTTTTTCTCTTCTTTAATTTTAATTAAAGTAACTTTTTAATTCGGGAAAATGGTAAATCGATCGCCATCCCTCCTTATGCCACTGAATGTCACTTCCCATCATCTCATCCTGTAGATCTTCTCATTCTAGTTCCAAGGAGCTATTACACTAAGGTGTTCTATCAAGTATTCCTCTTGGAATGCCACCTTAAGCGTAATTAATTGAGTTAGGCTCCATAATAATCCCGTTTTTCGAAAGTTGTTGGAATACAACAGAACAAAAGGCAAGTTGTGTGGATGATAGAATATGCCAAGGGAATGCCATTGGATCCCATAGAAACTCCTCAAAACCCCATAAAGCCCTGGGCCCACTAATAGAGTAAACCTGCTCTTGTGACCTAGTTGCCTCCAAACTAGGAGGTCCATCGTGACCATGCCATAAGGGAAGCCAAAAAGAGGAACATAAGAAATCCTCCCGCCCCAAGATTGCTTGCCCTCAAGCAATTCATATCTGTCGACCAATTTAGTGGTCCAGTGCAATTTAGAACCCATACCTGGATCCCATACTAACCACTAGGTGATACCATGCCTCCGTGCATGAATCCCTTAATGCCTGGATCCCAAACTAAAGTCTTACTCATCTTGCCATCAACAGATCCTCCTAGATCCCCATGCCACTATGGCCAATCATCAGTACCCCTATCCCATGGCTCTGATGGTGTTTTGTCTCCGACTATAGATGCTGCTTCATTAATCAAATACCAACTCATCACTTCTCTCCAATCCAACCCCTGACACAAACCAATGCTAATCCCACTCTGCTGATGTTGGGATGGACTGTTGAAGAGCTACCAGCCTGCATGCCATTGCCAACTGGAGCATGTGGTATCTCTCATGTCTAAGGGTCCCTACTATATTATGCCCTTGACGAAGAATATCACACCATCAACAGGATGCCAACTCATAATCTCTCGCCAATCCAACTTGTGGGAAGGATTCGATGCATAGTACTTGTATATGGGATAAGTCGCCTATGTTGCATCGTGCCCAACTCACACAACTCTACCTGGTCAATCAACAATATCCATCGAGAAAACCCTACCTCTCTTCCTCTAATGGGTACAAGTGGGAAAATCATGTTGCATGGCTTGTTTATGTACTCTTGGAGAGGGGTGTTGGTTGAAAGCAGTGTTGCGAAAATCGCGATAAAATCGGAAAATCACGATTTTTGAGTTTGGTGATATTATCGCCCGATTTTTACGTTATTTTTTTTTTCACAAAAAATCGCGATTTTTTGGGGAAAAATCTTTGGGGGATTTTTTTTTTTCCACCGATTTTTTGACGAGGAGGAGAAACAGGAGGAGGAGGTGACACAACCTATCTAGGCTACCCCTATCACCAGTAAAGGACGTGGTCTACCTCCTGTAACTCCTAGTTCTTCAGCTTCTAGAGCACAACAGAGTCCACTGCCAACTCCACCGTCATATACATCTAGAGGGGCAGAGGAAATCAATAGTATTAGACTTTAGTTATTTGGTTCATTTCATTGTATACGACATTATGACTCATGATATGAGATACATTATTATATTTTTTTGTTGATATTTTGAAGTTGAGTTGGGACTTAGGAGTTAGGACTCACTATTCAGGACATGATTCACTGTTATGTGTGATGTAGCACTAGAAAAGATATTACACATCTTATACATTAGTTCTTTTATCATATTTATGTGTCAATGTATTTATTTTATGTTGTATATGCTTTAGATATCAAAAAATTGAAAAAAAATGAATATTTTTGTATGTTACGATTTTTTTTCCAGTTTTTATGATTTTTTCCGATTTTTTTCCCCTCGCCGATAATATCCCGATAACGATTGCTACAACATTGCTTGAGAGTATTGTAGCTCTGCCAACTGCTTTTGCCTTTGTTTGCTCCTCATCAACAACTGGTCCAAAAGATGGTTGTTTATCCTCTATCATGCGCTCAACATGATCCTCCAACTACTCTCCACAAACGGCTCATCATGCACACTATGCATATCATCCTCCTCAACTAATTCATGCTCCTGTATGTGCTAACCTTGTTCAATCATCAGTCCCTCATCTCGCTAGTATGCTCCCTGATTTGTGAAAATTTCAGAACTGAAATCCTATTACAACAACTGGTATTATTTCTCCTCACTGATAAATTAATTATTCAGTTTATTGCTATGACAACATCAAAATAAACACATTGCAACCTTCACAAATAAAATTCAGTGGAAAATTAATGCGGTGGAAACTGAGAAATGTTAGCAGACACATAAAATACGAGAGAATTATTTTTGGACAAATGTCCCTGGAAAAACCCACCTTGGGAAAACCGGTGCAACAGTGACGATTTTTTTATTATTATGCAGCGGTGAAAATCTGAGTACAATCTAGATGCTTGAAACTGGCAATCCACAACAAGAAAATCTGGGAAAAATTATTGAAGGGAATTACCCTTCACATGCAATCCCAACACAACCTACCTACAAAGAACTCAGCCTCATGAAACCTCTACGTTAGCCTTTGCGCTGCACTACGCAGTCTCTATGACGTCAAGCCTTTGAGTAGTCTCTGATGAAGTCGTTATGCTTTCTGCTGCTTTGGAAATCGTCTCTCCAACCCTCTGGAATATCTGCCCAGCCACTGGAACTGTAAATGAATTTTCTCCCTAGTAAATCGAACTACCCTCTCTAAAGCAACTGCGTAGTCCTTTCCATTGCTTCACTGGGAAAAATCGGCCGTATTGCTGCTGCCCCTTCGGATTTGGAAAAACTTCCTCTAGATCACTGTCCTTGCTCGTCACTCACTTCTTCGATCTCTGGCTCTCTCTCTGGCAACTAACTGCTGCTACTCAGGAAATCGATCTGCCAAGGAAATCAAACTGCTCAAGTGCCTTCTCTAAGTGCCCATCGACTTCCTCTTATAATCCACTGTTGGAGCACCAACGACCAAGATTAAAACTTAACTGATAGTTAGGATCATCTTGGAATCGATCTGTATAATTTTCTAGATGATTCTCACCTTGACATAATTAATATTGATTAATTAACCAGTGTTCCTAAGTTTAGACTTGGGAAACATTCATTTTTTTTTAATTATCTAATTAAGTCACTTCTAGGTGGAATTTCTAGAAACAATTTCTGGGTCTTGGAGATTTCATGTATTTTAGCATCTCCACCAAATTTCGTGGCTAGAACACATCCGATGCTACAAAAACTAACACTTCCTCTTAGCGAGGAATGTGTTTTAACGTTGCACACTCTCCCACAACACTCTGTATTTGTATCACCTCTGTCATACTGTTGATTTCTGACTTTGGAAATGATTGCGTTGCTCCTTCAGTCACAGTGCTGCTCCCTCAGTCATAGTGTTGCTTCCAAAGTCACTGCGTTATTTCCTTAGACATCGTCCATCAACCACTGTGCAACTCTGATGCTGCATCTGTGCTACTGGTGACACTTCCATACTGCTGCCAACACTGCATTTGCGCTGCAACTACCTCTCATTTGTTGCTGCTGCAACTGCAACATATGCAACTGAAAAGCATCCAAAATACTGAATCAACTGTGTTCAGTATGATGCATCTGTTTCCCGATTCCTGATTGCTACTAGCCTCCGCATTGTCTTTGAAGAATGTGTGCTTTCGTTGACTCTGCACTAAGCCACCTGCTCTTCTGTCAACACCGCACTGCGCTCCTTAGCATATGACTGCTACTAGTCTGCAACTGTCACTTTGGTATTGACTACGTCAACTGTCACTGATCCATCCTGCTACTGTATACTGTGGGCCCCTATAGCTAGATACTGATTCATGAAGTGGACTCCTTGAGGACCCTGCCCAAATTTGTAGCTCCCTAGGGCTACAATACCAAATCTTCCCACCTCACCGCTAGAGGTATATTTGTGAAGATCGCGAAGTATTCCTCCAACCTAGAGGACAACTTGCCAATATATGCAGAAGTTGTCTGCTGGTCCTGCTTCTCCTCCTTGTCCTTCCTGAGAGGACAATGGGTACTGTAGTGACCAAGCTCACCACACCTGAAGCATTTGACCGTTGACAGGTCCTCCTTCTTCTTTCTCTTCTTTCTTCTTCTTTCTTTCTTGGTCATTTGGTAATTGAGTATTGTAGTTTGCTTATCATGGACACTTTTGTGCATGGATTAATGGGGGGATTCGGCAGAAAGAATGGGCTAGGTCTGTTCTCTTGTCCCCTAGACCTCTTTTTGGATGTTAACCTTGGACCCTAGTCCCGTGGGATCTCTTTTACTGACCCTTGGGCTTTAGGGATGGTATTACATGGGAAACCCCGATTTTGGTTGCGTGGTCCCGCTCCCTCATCCATATATATTACTCCCCTTCCACTCATTATAACCCCATTCATCATTTCTCCCACCTGGGTCCACATTCCTCCACTGGGTCCACATAGGGTTAGCTTTCCTCTTCCCCTTGCCCATACCTTGGGTCGGGCTTGGAATGATGCCTAGAAGGTTGATGCAGCTGAAAAGAAAAGTAAAAGCATAAATGACCACATTCAACAGGAAAATGTACCACAAAATGAAAAAGATGGTTGGGACAAACACATTTAGCACGTGGGTAAAAGCCAGTATATGAGCTCTACTCCATCATTGTGGCCATCACCCTGATTCCTAAAGGCCCTAGATGAGCCTCCTTTTATCATTTAGGAACCTATGATTGTCAGAACACTTGGTGGGCAATGGACCACCCTACCTTAAAGGGGGTATCCACTGCTATATCTTACACATCATGCTTTTACCCCTTGAGCCCCGAGCAGTTAATAAAAAAAATCACAAAAGGCAAAGGACATATAAATAAGGGTGGAAAAATCAAGGTCGAGGCACCTCATGTACCATGATTTCTCCGTCCATTATATACCCAAGTGTGGGCTTCCCTTGTATTAGCTACCCTTGTACCCCAACATGTGACCTTGAGCTACCTTTTCATTCCCTACTCCGTTCATTTCTTTATCACATGCCACCGCCCTTTAAAGGATGTACCTTGGACATATTATCCCCTTTAGAAGTAGAAACCACCTAATAGGATGCTTGGTTAATCTCATTTGGAGCTTGGAGACATTAGCACATGCCAAAGCCCATTATGGAAGGACATGCCATCATGAAGTCCCCACCTGTTGTCCATAGTTTGTAAGCTCTTTTACCTGATTTCCTTGATGACTTGTTGTATTGGAAGGCCAGGGGACACATTGGATCTTATGCAGGATTGCAGGTGGTCTCCATCTTGGGTTTGGTCTCCCTATACGGGGTCCTAACCCTCAAGAGGGCTACATTGGCACATGGTGTTGAGAGCCATGGGCCTCCACAACAGTAGACAACATTCCATGGATCCCTATAGATGTTCAGAGATTGCTTGAGATTCAACTATTGGACAAGGAAGATGCACTTGGTTCACCTTTGCCCAACCAACCCCACAATTGTACCATGCACTTGGCAGATGACCCAGGACTTGTATGTTGATGTGGCATCACTTATGAAGAAATTTCAACCCCCACTCCGGTTATCAGTTTTCCTTATCACTCCATGCATTTAGTTTTAAATCCAAGCATGATAAAAATTCTAAAATCTGGAAATAATAATATTTTTCTGAAAACACAAATTTAGAGATTTCACAACTACTGAAATTGCAGAAATAAAACACAGCAAAATTATGACAGCCACACAATGAAAATAACATAGTGATTTTTGGTCAATGTGACCCTGGAAAAACCCCCTACAACTCTTGGGGAAAACCAATTTGAGAGCTCTTCTTTATTTCTGAAAATGATTTGACAGAGAAACTGAAATACACAATAAAAATTCCAGCAACCACAAATTACAACTTATCTCGATTTCCGTGTGTTGTCGCACAGATTGTCATGACAATGCTCAGACCAGGGGCTGTCACCCTGATCCCCGATCTCTCCGTATAAGCCGTCTCCCGCAGCCAAGGGGGGTAAACCGTATGGGGTAAAGGATGACCAATTGTGGATCAGTTGGGTTGGGAGACACAACAAGATAGATTAGCACTTAATTGATTTTAGAAGTTAATGGACCAGTGCCTTATGGAGTTAATGATTAAATAATTGTTTATCAAATGCTGGAAAAATATGATCTTTGTAATTCCACCATTAACAATCATTTATCATTAAATAACCTAAGCAAAATGCAAGATATTCAACAAAAGTACGACGCTTTAATAATGATCCAGCAATTAAAATTCAAAGGATTATATGCTTAAAATAACCATGCAATTTTTAATGCTAATCAGTGATCACTTTCATATAGCTAATCTTCAAATGAACATTTAAGCATGTTTAACCACATAAAAATGATAAATATTAATTCGACATCAAAAATCTATTAGCCTTAGCGAAATACACCAAAATTTGGAAACGTGACAAAATATGTTAAGACTAAATGTGATGCAGAAATATTTCAAAAAAAATAAAAATAAATAAATAAATAAATTTATATGATTTTTATATATATTTTATTGATTTTTGCTATAAAGTTTCAAATTTAAAATAAATCTAAAACTAAAAGCTAGCTTAATAAAATCAAAATTTAATCTGATCTAAAAATTTATAGAGTTCTAAACTATAACAAAAATAAAATCAATACCCTAAGATTTCCCTTTTTAGGTTTTTTATATTTTTAAATATTGTTTTTTTTTTTTTTGAAATCAAAAATTTCAAACAACTAACTAAATCTAAAATCTAAACTAAAAAAGAAAACTTTTTATGCCTTTTTATATTTTATATTTTTCTTTTGATTAAAAGTCAAAACGAAATGATACTAAATTTGAATTAATTCAAAATGTAAAAAACCCAAAAGAAACTACATTAAACAAAATTAACTCTACATAAATAAAAATCTAAAAAAAACTATGTAACAACACTATAATCCTAGCGTAAAAAAAAAGAAATCGTATTTGCTTTTTTTGCAATTGCAGGTCTACGTGAAGGATGGACGTAGGGAAGGGACGCGGACAACAGACAAAGAGTTGCGGGTGGAGGAGCTGAGGTATGGACGCGCGCAAAGAAGGTTGACTCGGGTTTCCAAAGGAAAAAAGGAACTGCGTGGGTGATTTTTCTTGTTTTGTAGGTTGCTGAGAATGGAACGGAGGACTGAAGGGCAGCGTTGAAGAGAGGAGGGTACTGCGTATTGGCAGCGAAAGAAAAATCACGCAAGGAAACTAAAGGTTTGATTTTTGTTTGTAGGCTGCGGGGATTGCGTTAGAGATGGCGAGAGAATGCGTTTGAGGGGAAGAGGAGACAACGTGTGAGAAATGGATTGAGGGGAGCCAGCACACAGGAAGGGAGAAAGCAAGGTTTTGCAAGTAAATTGGCTGCGCGTGGGAGGAACTTGACGACAGCGGAGAGGAGGATTTGCGGGCTTGGACAACAGAAGATGCAGCGAGGAGAGGATGGCAGTGTTTAGATGATGATACTGCGTGTGGATGGATGCTGACAGAAGCGTGAGGATTTGCAGGTGCGGTTTGCTGCGGTGAGGATGAACGCATCTTGCAGATGAGTACAGGAGGATGCGTTGAAATTTCAGTTTTTTGTTTTCTGTTGTGCGCAGGTGCAGGTCTGCGTGGGAAGCTAGATGGATACGCAAAAATCCAGAGAAAGCCAGGGCAACATGGATGGATTTGATAGCAGCGTGAAGATGGCTGAGCGGACAGCGCGAGGATCACAGCTATTTATACAACTGCGTGAGATTTGGTAGGAATCTGGGAGGCTCTCTAAAAAAATATCGAAAAGTTTCTTGCGGAAATGAAACCCCAGCAAGCAGATAGCTGACCCTCTTCAGAAAAATTGAAAACTTGTACCTGCAACCTGAAAGCAATGAAAACAAACAACCAGAACCTAAAAATGTAAGAAAAATAAATGAAACCCTAAAAACCTTAAAAACCAGCTAAATTACAGCATTCACATATGACTCTAAGCAGCCAGATTTGTCAATAATCTACAAAAATATTTTCAGAATGTTAGATTTACCATGAGATACCTCAGAAAATCTCTCATGCATTCAAAAGATAAATTTAAATGGTAGATCCAGAATCGAAACTGGCTAGGCTCTTCAACAAAATGTTTTCCGGGAGTTGGCTGGTTCAGCCTAGAACTTCCCCAAATGCCCGTTGATCTTCTCAATCTAGATTTCCTGCATAGTTCACTTCAACTATCAATACAGAGAGAAAAAACAATACTAAATTCCAAATCCAATGGAGATACCTGCCATTATTTCTAGAAATTCTACTACCATTAAAACACTAGTGAGTGAACAAGATACCTGTGTTCAACATCACTCTTCATCAAGCTATTACCAATGGCTGAAACTAAATTTATGCAGAAAAATGAAACAGCTTATAGCATTTCAGGAGAGTAACACCAACAAGATTTCAGTCCCAAAGTCTTTCTTTATTGCACAAGAAAAAATTGCAAGAGAGCTTTTTTCAGCACAAAACTCACAGATCGAATGATCTCAAATGACCCCTAACACTATTTAAAGGAAAAATTCCCAACGGCTAGTTCGAGTGATCTATGTCAAAATGATCTCGACCATCGATGAGGATCAAAATCCCTTTTAATATCATCCGTCGAATTTTTAAATGCATTTTAATCTATTAAAAAATTGAAATTCTGCATTTATTTACTCAAAACTTTGACTTATTATTATTTTACTTTATTTTACTTTATTTTTTAAATTTTTATTTATTTATTTTTTTAATTATTATTTAATTATTATTTTTATCTATTTTTTAATATTTTAATTTTTTTAATTTTTCAATTTTATTTCTGGATCCTCGAACTTAGCCTTTGGAAAAATCACCTAGGACCTAGGACTTAGGACTTATGAGGAGATTAAAACATTTTCTCACCCTCAAGACACTTTACATCATGAATTTTACAATTTTGCATCTCAAGGGGGAAAACCCATTTGACATAGACCCTCATAGACCACCCAGTCTTGTGACACAAATATAATCTAGTAGATCAACACACCAGGATTCCCCTAAGATTCTAATGACAACATTCATTCCAGCTTTGGGGTTAGGCTGAAGGAAAACTCCGCCGATCATGGTTCGGTGAGACAAAAAACCTTCCGGAACGTAGATTATCACTAGAAAATTAGGTCCACCTAGGCAATTTACATACAAGACTCAGATCTGCTAGGATTATTTACAATTTACACATGCAGACTGGGTTTACAACAAAACAAGATCGGGCTGATGATGACAGTCGAATGGCACCGACACGTCAATCAAGCGCTATCCCTTTTGCGAAAAAGGGGGTGTACTGCTATGGGTAGTTGACACATAGTGGTCAACATCTGGCTCTACCTGGGGACACGTTGCTGCGCTGTAGGAATGTGAGAATCCAGAATCTGCATCCACACAACACACAACAAAACATAAGTAGCGTCCATCCAAAAATCATCATATAACATTAAGCACATGAAAGATATAAGCTCTTCATTTATTAACTATCTAGTAACAAGGAAAGTAAAATTAATCCTAAATCAGAAATAAAATGCTGAAATGACATGGAGTAAGGTTAGAAATACAATACAGAGGATGCCCCTTGGCATTAGATATCATCTTTTAAGAACAAATTGAGCATTTGGTCATTCATAGGTAGATCAAGTGGTTTGCCGTCCAATCTGCTCAAGTGGAATGAGTTTGGTCTAGCTATATATCGAATGATGTACGGTCCCAGCCAGAAACTGTCGAACTGCTTATGTTTTCCTAGTTTTTCATTCTTGCGATTCCAAAGAAGTACCATATCTCCCACTTGCAAAGATCTAGATCGAGAGGATTTATCAAAGCTTTTCTTAATGTTAGATTGATTTTTACATATAGCATCGAAAGTTTTCCTACGAGCTTCATCTAACTCCACAATCTGATCTATTCTATTCTAAACAACATCTTTACTAGTAGAAAAATGCTGAAGGAGTTGATAAGCTGGCAGTTTCAGGTGCATAGGTAAGGTTACATTCAAGCCATAAACTAATTCAAAGGGAGATTTACCAGTAGCTTTCTTCTTAGTGATCCTATCTACCCATAAAGCATACTTGATTTTGCTATGCCATGATCTCTTATTATCTCCTACTATCTTCTTGATAATGGTTATGAGGTTCTTGTTATTTGATTCAGCCAGACCATTACCCTGAGGATAGTAATTTGATGAATGAGATAAGATAATGCCATATTTGAAACACAAAGATGAAAACTCTGAAGAACTAAAAGCCTTGGCATTATCAGTAGTGATCTTAGCATGGACACCAAATCTACTAATGATATTATTTTCATTGAAATCTATAATAACCTTTTCAGTGGCATTCTTAGCAGGAATGGCTTCAACCCATTTAGTGAAATAATCAGTAGCAGCCAAAATCCATGAGTAGCCATTGCTAGAATTTTCATGGAGCTTCTCGATGAAGTCCAGACCCGAATGCTGAAAAGGTGCCTCTACAATGACAGGTTGTAGGGGCAGGGCAGCAAGCTTCTGTTTCCCAGTGAACAGTTGACAGGCTTGACAAGTCCTAACAAACTTATGCACATCAGAAAAAATTGAAGGCCAATAATAACCAGCTCTCAGAATTTTGTGGGCGGTAGTTCTAGCAGCATAATGACCACCACAAAATCCTGAATGAAACTCAGAGATTAATTTCTTGGACTCAATTTCATCAACACACCTAAGTACTATGCCCTCAGGATTTCTCCACCCAAGGCCATCCTTCATAAGGAAATACTTAGTGGCTTTTAGTCTAAAAGCCCTTCTCTTATGCGCAACTAATTGGCTAGGACATGTAAGATTCATTAAGTAATAAATAATGTCATTGTACCACTCATGCTCTCCTAATCTTTGCAACTCAGGCGAAGATAGATCGCTAAGACAAAACAAACCAAGAGTCTTTTCGTTACCTTCAGTCAACATTTGAGCCAAACCTTGGCCTTTGACTAGCTTGGTGGGTCTGATCTCTAAATCATATTCTTGTATTTTAGTAACCCACCTAGCGCGAGTCCCTAAGCAATCGGTTTGAGTTAATATATCTTTAACAGCAGAATGTGGGACGAAAGCAATGATTTTAGAATAACCCACATAAGTTTTGAAGTGCTTAAGAGACTTGACCAGGGCATAAGCTTGCTTTTCCATGGTATTGTACTTTAATTCGGAATTTTGAAGCACTCTACTCATGAAAGCAATAGGCTGCTCGTGACCATCTTTATTCTTTTGTAACAGGACACCAGCAATGGTATCTTCGGAAGCAAAAGAAAAAATCATGAAATCCTTGGAATAATCGAGACTAACTAAGACAAGGGCTCTTGCAATAGCGCATTTGATTTCTTGAAAAGCCTTTTTGCTGTCTTCTTGCCAAACAAATTTTACATCTTTCTTTAGAAGACTCTGAATAGGCTTAGATACTTCTGCGTAATTTGGAATAAATCTTCTAAGAAAATCTGTCTTTCCAAGGAAAGACTGAAGGGATTTAAGATTATGAGGTAGAGGAATCTTTTGGATTGCTTCAATTCTTTTAGGATCAATCTTGATTCCATATTTAGAAATGATATGGCCAAGTAATTTCCCTTCGGTTATTCCAAAAACAGACTTAGCCGGATTCAAAGAAATCCCATATTCTCTACATCTATCGAAAACCTGCTTAAGATGATTTATATGACTGCTACCATCTTTAGAAAATACAGTAAGATCATCTTGATAAATTTCAATAAATTTCCCGATTACCCCTTGAAGGCATAATCCATAGCCCTTTGAAATGTAGCCCCAGCGTTGGTTAATCCAAACGACATTCTAATCTATTCAAAAGTACCCCATGGCATGGTGAATGTGGTTTTATGACGATCTTCCTTTTTAACCCATACCTGATTGTACCCAGAAAAACCATCTAGCAACAACATCATTCCAGAACCAGTTACTCTTTGCAACAAAGTCTCCATGTTTGGAAAAGGGTAATTATCTTTCTTGCATGCTAGATTAAGATTTCGAAAATCGACACAAAGCCTTATCGTACTGTTCTTTTTCCTAACAATCACCAGATTTGAATACCATGTCAAATGCCTTGTTTGAGCGATAATTCCAGCCGCAAGCATTTTTGCAAGCTCTTTCTGAACCAAAGGGGCTAATTTAGGATTAATCTGCCTAAGCTTCTGGCGAAAGGGTGTAGCATTTTCATCTTTTAAGGGGATAGTATGTTCCATGCCATCTTCCCTATAGCCCTTTAATTCATCATAAGAAAAAGCTAAAACATCTTGATATTCACGAAGTAAATTAGTTAACTTTTTTCTTTCCTCCACACTAGTACCTTCACCAATTTTAACAATCTTTGGGTTCTCAGGAGTACCAATGTTTATCTCGAGATATTCGCCTGGGTCCATTTTATTTTCCTCTCTCAACTTCGTGGCATCATGACGATCAAAGTGTTGCTCTAAGGCAACCACATTCCTAGGAGTAGGATTTATGATATGCTCATGATTTAAAGATCCATCCTCCTCAGAATCTATCCGAAAATCTTCAAACTCATCCGGACTATTAAGAAAACGAATGACTTGCTTTTCATCATTAAAGACTTGCCAATGCTTTGAGTTATCTGGAACAGATGGTCTAAATATTACTTCCATTTTGATCTTATCCTTAATTAGCTCATTAGATAACTGGAAGGTAGTAGCAGCTACGGCAAGTTCATCCACCAAACTATTTTGCTCTCTTGGGATAGCTTCGAGGTCAAGGGCATCAAAGTGTTCCATAGTATCCCACACAGCATTTCGATAATTCCTTAATCTTTGATTTTTATATGTGAATTTATTTTTAAGCTACATGATAATTAAATCAGAATCCCCCTTAATGCTAGGCAACTTAATTTTCAAAGACTTTGCCAATTCAAGACCCAACAATAAAGCCTCATATTCAGCGACATTGTTGGTTGCTTCAAATTCTAATTGATAGGAAAACTTGAAAATGTGATCAAGGGGAGATTTAAGCACTATTCCAGCACCTTTACCATGCCTAGACGATGCGCCATCAAAGTACATGTACCAAACTCTATCATTGAGATCCTTAATCTTATCATCAGGAGGAATTATGAAATTATACATGATAGCGTAATTCCCAATGTCAGATTGCTCTTTAATTATCTCGTTGTGAGGTCTCTTAGGATCTTCAACATGGAATTTTTTTTCGGGCTCTCTATTAAGTCTTATAAAACCATCACCTCTAGGAGTGATCAATTCATTTGAATACTTCCTCCTAGATCAGAAGCCCACTTTCTGGATAAAAGCCTACCCCAGGCATCAGGCACATCAACAACAACAATATCCATAACAATCATGATGTTTGGGTAAACTGATAGATGAACTTGTAAATCTTTGATCAAACCATGCACTTCAATCTTTTTAGAATTCATGGCACATATATTATAGTAGGGCCTAGAAACTCTTAAGTTAAGCTGTTCCATGACCCTTTTAGTCATGACACAAGCTGATGCACCAGAATCCAACATGCAATTATTCAATTTATATCCATTAACTAACAAGGTGATAAAGAAAGGCTCGTAAATGATGTCACTAGATGTTGACCACTACGTGTCAACTACGCATAGCAGTGCACCCCCTTTTTTCGCAAAAGGGATAGCGCTTGATCGACGTGTCCGTGCCATTCGACTGTCATCATCAACCTGATCATGTTTTGTTGTAAACCCAGTCTGCATGTATAAACTGTAAATAATCTTAGCAGATTTGGGTCTTGTATGTAAATTGCCTAAGTGGACCTAATTTTCTAGTGATAATCTACATTCCGGAAGGTTTGTTGTCTCACTGATCCATGATCGACAGAGTTGTCCTTTAGCCGAACCCCAAAGCCGAAATGAATTTTGTCATTAGAATCTTAGGGGAATCCTAATGTGTTGATTTGCTAGATTATATTTGTGTCGCAAGACTGGGTGGTCTATGAGGGTCTATGTCAAATGGGTTTTCCCTCTTGAGATGTAAAATTGTAAAAGTTGTGATGTAAAGTGTCTTGAGGGTTAGGAAATGTTTTAATCCCTTCATAAGTCCTAAGTCCTAGGTGATTTTTCCAAAGGCTAAGTTCGAGGATCCTAAAATAAAATTGAAAAATTAAAAAAATTAAAAAAATTAAAAAATTAAAAAATAGATAAAAATAATAATTGAAAAAAATAATTAAAAAATGAAAAACTAAAATTAAATTAAAAAAAATTAAAAAATAAAATAAAATAATAATAAGTCAAAGTTTTGAGTAAATAAATGCAGAATTTCAAATTTTTAATAGATTAAAATGCATTTAAAAATTCGACGGATGAGATTAAAAGGGATTTTGATCCTCATCGACGGTCGAGATCATTTTGACATGGATCACTCGAACTAGCCGTTGGGAATTTTTCCTTTAAATAGGGTGTTAGGGGTCATTTGAGATCATTCGATCTGTGAGTCTTGTGCTGAAGAAAGCTCTCTTGTAATTTTTTTCTTGTGCAATAAAGAAAGACTTTGGGGTTGAAATCTTGCTGGTGTTACTCTCCTGAAATGCTATAAGCTGTTTCATTTTCCTACATAAATTTAGTTTTAGCCATTGGTAATAGCTTGATGAAGAGTGATGTTGAACACAGGTGTCTTGTTCACTCACTAGAGTTTTAATGGTAGTAGAATTTCTGGAAATAATGGTAGGTATCTCCATTGGATTTGGAATTTAGTACTGTTTTTTCCCTCTTTATTGATAGTTGAAGTGAGCTGTGCTGGAAATCTAGATTGAGAAGATCAACGAGCGTTTGGGGAAGTTCTAGGTTGAACCAACCAACTCTCGAAAAACATTTTCTTGAAGAGCCTAGCCAGTTTCGATTCTGGGTCTACCATTTAAATTTATCTTTTGAATGCGTAAGAAATTTTCTGAAGTATCTCATAGTAAATCTAACATTCTGAAAATATTTCTGTGGATTATTGACAAATCTAGCTGCTTAGAGTCATAAATCTGTGAATGCTGTAATTTAGCTGGTTCTTAGGGTTTTTAGGGTTTCATTTATTTTTCTTACATTTTTAGGTTCTGGTTGTTTGTTTTCATTGTTTTCAGGTTGCAGGTATAGGTTTTCAATTTTTTTGAAGAGGGTCAACTAGCTGCTTGCTGGGGTTTCATTTCCGTAGGAAAGTTTTCAAATTTTTTTAGAGAGCCTCCCGGATTGCTGCCAAATCTCACGCAGCTGTATACATAGCTGTGATCCTCGCGCTGTCCGCTCAACGATCTTCACGCTGCTGTCAAATCCATCTGTGCCGCCCTAGCTTTCTCTAGATTTCTGCGTATCCATCCAGCTTCCCACGCAGACCTGCACCTGCGCACAACAGAAAACAAAAAACTGAAATTTCAATGTGTCCTCCTGTACTCATCTGCAAGCTGCGTTCATCCTCACCGCAGCAAACCGCACTTGCAAATCCTCACGCTTCTGCCAGCGTCCATCCACACGCAGTATCATCATCTAAACACTGCCATCCTCTCCTCGCTGTGTCTTCTGCTGTCCAAGCCCGCAAATCCTCCTCTCCGCTGCCGTCAAGTTCCTCCCACGCGCAGCCAATTTACCTGAAAAACCTTGCTGTCTCCCTTCCTGCGTGCTGGCTCCCATCAGCCCATTTCTCACACGTTGTCTCCTCTTCCCCTCAGACGCATTCTCTTGCCATCTCTCACGCAATCCACACAACCTGCAAACAAAAGCAAACCTTTAGTTGCCTTGTGTGATTTTTCTTCCGCTGCTAATACATAGTACCCTCCTCTCTTCAACGCTGCCCTTCAATCCTCCGTTCCATTCTCAGCAACCTGCAAAACAAGAAAAAATCACTGATGCAGTTCCTTTTTCCCTCTGGCAGCTCGAGTCAACCTTCTTTGCGCGCGTTCATACCTCAGCTCCTCCACTCGTAGCTCTTTGTCTGCTGTCCGCGTCCCTTCCCTGTGTCCATCCTTCACGTAGACCTGCAATTGCAAAAAAAGCAAATACGATTTCCTTTTTTTTTCTTTATTTATTTACATTAGGATTATAGTGTCGTTACATAGTTTTTTTAGGTTTTTATTTATGTAGATTTAATTTTGTTTAACGTAATTTCGTTTGGGTTTTTTAGATTTTTAATTAATTCAAATTTAGTATCATTTAGTTTGGACTTTTAATCAAAAGAAAAATAAAAAATAAAAAATATAAAAAGGCATAAAAAGTTTTCTTTTTTAGTTTAGATTTTAGATTTAGTTAGTTGTTTGAAATTTTTGATTTAAAAAAAAAGAAGAAAAACAATATTTAAAAATATAAAAAAATATAAAAATCCTAAAAAGGGCAATCTTAGGGTATTGATTTTATTTTTGTTATAGTTTAGAACTTTATAAATTTTTAGATTAGATTAAATTTTTATTAAGCTAGCTTTTAGCTTTAGATTTATTTTAAATTTGAAACTTTATAGCAAAAATCAATAAAATATATGTAAAAATCATATAAAAAATTGTTGTTGTTGTTGTTGTTTTTTTTTTTGTGTTCCTGAAATATTTCTACGTCGCATTTAGTCTTAGCATATTTTTTCATGTTTCCAAATTTTGGTGTATTTCGCTAAGGCTAATAGATTTTTGATGTGGGATTAATATTTATCATTTTTATGTGGTTAAACATGCTTAAATGTTCATTTGAAGACTAGCTATATGAAAGTGATCACTGATTAGCATTTAGAAATTGCGTGGTTATTTTAAGCATATAATCCTTTGAATTTTAATTGCTGGATCATTATTAAAGCGTTGTACTTTTGTTGAATATCTTGCATTTTGCTTGGGTTATTTAATGATAAATGATTGTTAATGGTGGAATTACAAAGATCATATTTTTTCAACATTTGATAAACAATTATTTAATCATTAATTCCATAAGGCATTGGTCCATTAACTTCTAAAATCAATTAAGTGCTAATCTGTCTTACTGTGTCTCCCAACGCAACTGATCCACAATTGGTCATGCTTTACCCCATAGGGTTTACCCCCTACAATCTATGCGACAACACCGTGCTTGAACTCCACCTCAAGAATCGTGCCAATCAGCGAACAACGAAAATGGAAATTTTTACAGCAATAAAACAACATTAAATGTTGTATGGTCAGCCTTGAAAAATGTGCCCAGAACTTGCTGTCCCTCTTCCTTGATTTTTGTGCCTTTCTCCTGCTGTACGGTTTTTCCTTGGGATGCGTGCCAATAAATGCTGCTGCCCAAATTTGCTGAAATGTCTTCTTGTTGCTCTCCTTCACTTCCTCACTACTCAAAAATTCTCTCCTTGCTCTCTCTTCTCTTTCTCTCAAATGCTCATGAAAGAATGAATTGATCTTTTTCTCTTCTCTTCTCCTTTTATTCTCTAAATGACCTTTTGGGTTACCCTAAGATTTAATGGTTGAGATTCATTTAGATCTAGGGATGAGAATAAATGTGCATTTAATTCTCATTTTCTATTTTTTAACTCACCCACTTAAATAAAGACCCACTTAGCCTTTTATTTCCATAGTCACTTTTTCACTTTCTAATTCTTCATTCACTTTTAAAAAGTCACCTTTAAAGTAGAATGTAACTTTACCACTTATAAAGTCACTTTTAAATTAGAATGTAACTTTACCACTTATAAAGTCACTTTTAAATTAAATTGACTTTACACTTATAAAGTCACTTTAGGAGAAAAATATAAAATAATTTTGAGCACTTTTCTCTAGGCCAAAGAGCAAAGCCTTAGGGAACCACTTGTCCTCTAGTACCCAAATTTTAACACTTCCTCTTACTGAGGAAATTGTTCCTCACCACTCCCATCTTGTCTCTGAAGTATACATGCTTGCCCCGTGGTAAGGCTTTGGTGAAAATGTCTGCTACTTGCTCATTTGTAGAAATGTACTCAAGCTTGACAGCTCCCTTTTGGATATGGTCTCTAATGAAGTGATACTTGATCTCAATATGCTTTGACCTGTCATGAAAAACTGGATTCTCCGTGAGTTTTATGCAACTCTGATTATCACAGTAAATTTTGAAGGTTTCAATGCCTGACCAAATAGACCAAACAACATCTTGCGAAGCCATATGGCCTCACAACTAGCCAAACTAGCGGCCATATACTCTGCCTCAACTGAGCTCAATGCAACTGACTATTGTTTCTAGCTGATCCACGACACAACTGCCGAACCCAACCCAAAACAACACCTAGAAGTACTCTTCCTATCTGAAGCACAAACTGCCCAATCTGAATCCATGTACCCTGCTAATCTCACTCCATCATCCTGTCTATAATCCAGACTGTTGACCCCTACTGGTCAACTACCCATGCAGTGCACCCCGTTTTTCTTGACAGAAAGAAGCAGCACCTGATTAGCATGTTCGTGCCATCCTGCCATCATCAGCAGTTTGATCTTTTTGATTGTAAACCCAGTCTGCATATATGAATTGTAAATAATCTAAGCAGATCAGAGTCATGTATGTAAAGCTGTCTAGGTGGACCTAACTTTCTATGATAATCTATGTCCCGGAAGGTTTTTCGTCTCACCGATCCATGGATCGGCAGAGTTTTCCTTCAAACCTGACCCCAAAGCCGGGATGGATTTTGTCATTAGAACTTTAGGAAAATCCTAGTGTGTTAGATCTGCTAGATTATAGTTGTGTCGCAGAACTGAGTATTTTGTGAGGGTCTGTATTAAATGGGTTTGTCCCTTAAGATGTAACTTTGTAAAAGTCATGATGTAATGTGTCCTGAGGGTCGAGAAATGTTTTAAATCCCCTCATGAGTCCTAAGTCCTAGGTCCTAGGTGATGTTTCCGAAAGGCTTAGTTCAGTGATCCATTTTAAAATGAATTAAAAAATTAAAAAAATGAATAAAAATAATAAAATAATAAAAAATTAAAAAATGAAGCAAAAACCCTAACTAATAAAATAATAATATTTTAAGTTAATAAATCGACGGATGAGATCAAGAGATGTCTTGATCCTCATCAACGGTCGAGATCATTTCTACATGGATCACTCGAACTAGCCGTTAGGATCATTTCCTTTATATAGGGTCTTAGGGGGTCATTCCAAATCATTCGATCTGTGAGTCAAAGACTGAAGAAGCTCTCTTGTAAATTTGTTTCTGGTTAATAAAGAAGACTTTGGGGTCCATATCTTGCTGGTGTTACTCTCTTGAAATGCTGTGAGATTGTTTTGATTTTCTGCATATGTTATTTTCAGCTGTTAATAATAGCTTTTGTAGAGTATTGTGGGTACAGGTATCTTGCTCACTTGCTAGGGTTTGGGACCTGGGTGCTGTTAGGGTTTCTGAAGTAAGGGCAGGTATCTCCATTACTTCCTGATATCTAGCAGCATTCTTGCCCTCTTTACTGATGGTTGTTTCTGAGCTATGCAGAAAAACCCTTGCTGAAGAAGATTTGGTGGGCGCTAGGGGAAGTTCTCGGCTGAACCAGCCAGCTCCCACAAGCATTTTCTGCTGAGCCCAGTGGATTTGATCCTGGGTCTATCATTCGGTTTCGTTTATCTGATTTGCATGAGATATTTTTCTGAGTTCCTTCACAGTGAAAATCTGAATTTTCTGTTTCCTCAAATATTTCTGTGCATATTGGTGGATCTGGCTGTTAAAGGGCCAAAATCTGTACATTAATAAGCTAAGCTAGGGTTTCGAAAATTTTGTTTTAGGGTTACAAACTTTTTCATTAGGGTTTTTAGGTTTCATTTTATCGCATGAAAAATTTTGAAATTATTTTTGGCAGGTAAATCAGATTTTGCCGTGGCTCCCATGCCCTGCTGCCGTGCCCAGAAATGGCTCAATTTCGATATTGCTGTTCGATTTAAAAAAGTTTTGATTCAGTCATTTCTGCAAGATATACTCATCATAGACGTGAATCGTTCACAAACTCAGCGAAGGGCTTCAGAATCGAAGCACGTATTTGTCTCATGAACGAGTTATCTGGAAGGAGACAGCGTGAGTAAAAAGGCGGATTCACTTCGAATAGCCAAAAGCTGCTCTCAAATGATCTCAGTTTCGCTTTCTTGCCGCCGTCATTTCTCCATCGAAATCCTGTGGATCTGCGCACGTCCTGAGTAGTCTTTCACGCAGAGCAGGGTTTCTAACGCGCTTGAATGAGTTTCGGTTTCTGAGAGGTATGCGGACAGGGTTACGATTCTGCGCCATCGAGCATAGTGTTGTGCCGTATCATTTGAAAAATACGCATGGTTGATTTGTGTACCTTTGGATATGCGTATTGCTGCCTTCGTCTTGGTTATTCGATGAATAGCATTGGGTTTTATGTTTCACGCTGTTGCTGCTGCCATCAAACCCAAAAGAAAAGCATTGAAATACACGGATCCGTCCGCCACCATCGATTGTAAGCATTTAGGTAAATTGATTCGGTTTCTTTCCCTGCCGCCGTTGAGTTCCAGACGCAGGCGGCTTCACGAAATTTGAAGGCAAACAAATCTGCTCAGGTAAAATCGTTGATCCCCTTCCTGCAGTCCGTAGCTGGTAAGTCGATTTCTGTTTTGATCATATAAATGCGTATTGTGTGTTTACGTAGGTTTAGGGTAATGTTTTAGCGTAGATTTTAATTTCATATAGTTTCATTTACATTTTACTTTAGATTTTGTTTATTAGTTTTGTTTTTTTAGATTTAAGTTTATGTATATATTTTCTATAGTTTTAAGTTTGGTTGAGTTTTATAAAAAATCAAAAAAAAAAAAAAAAATGCGTTTTGATTCTATTTTTATTTTTCTAGATTTAGTTTGTAAATGATTTCTTTTATAACTTTGGCATAGTTTAGAAATGAATTTTTTGGACTTAGGTTTTCATTTGAATGATTTTAATTAGATTTAGTTTCATGTTTTAGTTTTAACTTTAATTAGATTTAAAATTTTGTTTTTAAAATATAAAAAAAAAAAAAAATATAAAAAAATTTCTTTTACATTTTAGATTTAGTTTTAAGTTCTCATAGTTTAGTTTAGGATTTTATTTTGGTTTGATTTTAGTTAGAATTTAACTTTTAGGATTTTAATTTGTTTATTTTTAGCTTTAGTTTGGTTTTTTTTTCAATTTTAATTTTTAACATAGCTTTAAATTTTGATTTAAAAAATATAAATAAAATAAAAATCCAAAAAATATTTCTTAAGGGGATTTTTAGTTTAGATTTTAAGATTTTCTTTCTGTTTGTATCTGAAAAAATAAAAAAAATAAAAAATTGAAAAAAGATTAAAAAAAAAAATAAAAAAATTGAAAAAATATTAAAATTTTGGAAAATTATTTTTTGCCAGATTTCAGTTGCTTTCACGTTATATCTTTATTGCTGAGATCTAAAGTTTTCAAGCCGAGATGCGAAATTGATATCTGGTTGATGGTTTATGATTTCTCGTGGTGATTTAAAAGCATTCATCTTTTCAAATTTTTAGCTGCTGGATATCGTTTTTGTCATTCTAAGAGCATTGTGTTTTTAGCTGATGATAGATGATTGCTGTTCATGGTCCATCTTTTTATCATTTAACAATTAATCATTTTAATAAACTATTAAGGCACTGGTCTGCTAAATTAACCAAATCCATCGAGTGCTTTTATTATCGTATCTCGTGTCTCCCAACCAACTGGTCGACAGTTGGTCTCATCACCTCACAGGGTCTACCCCCCTTAGCCGCGGGAGAAAGGCTTAAACGGAGGGATCGGGGATCAGAGTGACAGTCCCCGGTCCGAGCGTTGTCGTGCCAATCTGCGCGACAACACAGACCAAAATCTAGAGTCCCTTGCAAGTAACAAAGAATGTGTTTTGCAGCTACCCAGTGCACTCTCTTGGGCTCACACGTGCACTGACTCATAGTGTTAACTGCAAAACATATATTTAGTCGAGTGTTGACCAAATACATCAAACAACCAATCAATTGTCTGTATAGAGTAGGATCCACCAACTTGGAATTAGAAGCGTGAAGCTTCTTCCAGTTAGTGATCATAGGTGTACACATGGGTTTGCAGTTCTCCACGTAAAATCTGCTAAGAATATCCACAATTTACTTCCCTTGTCCTAGGAAGAAATGCCCCTCCTCCTGCCACACCTCCAATCCCAGAAAATAATGCATCAAGTCGATGTCCTTCATCGCAAACTCTGAAGCAAGATCTCTCTTGCAGCCCTCAATGAGTCTCTCTGCACCAGTGATGATCAAGTCATCAACATACAACACTAGAATGAGAGGCTTCTCACTCACCACAATGAAGTATAGGTTCGGATTAACTTCACTCTTTGTGAAACCCAACCGCTGCAAGTATGTATTAATCCTCGAGTACCAAGCTCTAGGAGCTTGCTTCAGGCCATAGAGTGCCTTTTTCAATCTGCATACATGGGACTCCTTTCCATGGACCTCAAAGCTCTGCGGCTGCTCAATATAAACCTCGTCCTGAATGAAGCCATTGAGAAATGCGGTCTTCACATCCATCTCGTGGATCTTCCAACCCATCTCTGCTGCAATCAATATAATGGAGCGAATAGATGTATACCGAGCTACGGGAGCAGAGGTCTCCTCATAGTCAACTCCCTCTTCTTGTGAGAACCCTCTCTCCACAAATCGAGCCTTGCACTTCTCGATGCTACCATTTGCAGCATGCTTTATCTTGTAGAGCCATCTGGAAGTAACAAGATGTTGTGAACTGCTCTGCGGACTGCCCTGCATGCTGCCCGAAGAACCACCCACCTAACTCTGAGAGCCATTGCTCACTGATGGACCTGACACTGTAATCGACGTACCTCCTGATCCCTGACCACTAGATCCCTGTGACCGACTCAGTTGCTCCTGAGGGTCTGGTGACTCTGGATACTCTAACTCTCGTGACCTCCTGAAAGCTCTCTCCTCCTCGAACTTCACATCCTGCCTGACAACCACTTTTTTCTGTGTAGGAATATAAATCCGATAAGCTTTCAAGGTCTTGCTATAACCCACAAATATGCCCTTGTCTGCAAGTGGGCTCTAGCTTAGTCCTGTTCTCCTTGGGGACAAGGCACCCAAAGATACGAAAGTGCCCAACATGAGGCTTCTTCCTAGAAAAAGCCTCCTCCGGAGTCACATTCCCCAAGGCACGATGTTGACTCCTGTTTTGCAAGTACACAACAGTGTTGCAGGCCTCTGCCCACAAAAATAAAGGTAACCCTTGATCATGAAGCATGGCTTTGGCAGCCCCTGCAATGGATCTGTTCTTCCTCTCTGCAACTCCATTCTGCTGGGGGTAGTAAGGAACTGTGAACTCCCTCCTAATGCCTGCCTCAACACAAAAATCAAAAAACTCACCAAGGGTATACTCCCCTCCATTGTCCGACTTGAGGACCTTGATCTTCCTACCTGTCTGGGTCTCCACAAGAGCTTTGAACTCTTGAAACCGCTTGAAGAACTCACGCTTGGTCTTCAAGAAATAAAACCAGGTCTTCCTAGAGTGGTCATCAATGAATATAACATAGTACTTATAGCCACTCAATGATACATGAGACATCCGACCACTCACATCAGTATGTATCAAGTCAAGGATCCCGGTCGCTTTGTTGTCACTGCTGGGAAAAGGGGATCTGGCAAACTTCCCCATAGCACATCCTTTGCATACATCAAGGTGATCAAAACTGAAATTTGGCACAACAGTGGTGATCCCCTGCAATGTACTCAAGGCCCCATGATACATGTGCTCCATCCTGCGGTGCCAAATCTCACACAACTCTGAACTGCTAGATCTGCTGTCGGTCCTGTCTCAGGTGCTGCTACTCAATGCCATTAGGGGCTGGAATGAGAACTTGTACCCCTTGGCATGGCGCACACCAATCTCTTTAGCTGAAGAAGCTGGAGTTCCCCTAAGATATATAAGCACCTGCCTTCTCCTGAACAACAAATCATACTCTCTATCCTCAAGTGCTGAGACGGATATCAGGTTCTTCTTCATTCCAGGCACATATAGAACATCTGACACTTTCAAGGGAGGTTTGGGTCGCCTATCAAATGTCAATGTCCCCACACCGACTGCTCTAACAATGCTGTCATCACCAAGTACTACCTCCATATCAGTATCACCCTCTGAAAGCTCTGAGAAGTACTCTCTGACTCCTGTCATGTGGTGGGAAGCACCACTGTTAACATACGAAATGCTAGAAGATGATCTGCTAGTAGCGGGGAATGCACACTCCCTCTGAACCTGTACGGCAGGTGATCCTGCACTAGTGGCCTCACAAGCTATGAACCCAAACTCCTGATCAAATCTCTCTGAGAAGCTCTCTATCTTTGCAGAAGCTGCCATGAGTTTGTCTTTCCCTTTCTTGTTCTTCTTCTTTGGACACAGAACAGCATAGTGTCCCAACTTTTGACAATTCCAACATTTGACTTTGGAATAGTCCTTCTCCTTGTTCTGTTGCTTGCCTTTACTTTTGTTTTTGCCTCCACTGTTGGAAGCTTGCTTCTTTGCTCTGCCCTTCTTGCCTCTTGCTAACAATGCCACATTGTCGTCCTCCTCCACCTGTTTGGCTTCCTCAAGATGGTTGTTTCTGATCTCATTTTGAATGCAATCATCCCACAACCTCTCCCAATCAGGAAGGTTTCCTCGTGCAACAATGCCATTCACAAAATTCTCCCTAGTCTTGGGAACACCATTCAAAGTAATTCTTACCAATGGCTGAAATTTAAAGCAATTCTCACCCACTTAGTCTTTTATTTCCATAGTCACTTTTCCACTTTCTATTTCTCCATTCACTTTAATAAAGTCACCTTTAAAGTAGAACGTAACTTTACCACTTATAAAGTCATTGTTAAATTAGAATGTAACTTTACCACTTATAAAGTCACTTTTAAATTAAATTGACTTTACCACTTATAAAATCACTTTAGGAGAAAAGTAAAAAATTAATTTGGACACTTTTCCCTAGGCTAAAGATCAAAGCCTTAAGGGAACCACTTGTCCTCGGTACCCAAATTTTAAAAATTTACACCATCATCTAAGTCCTTACCAGTGGAGCATGACCCACATAAGACCCGTGAGTACCTGCGGGCCTGCACAGGTCCTATACTAGGCCAGGGCACCTACATAGAATCCGCGATGAAAACCCTTACCCGACGAGTTTATCATATAACTCGTCTACCTGTATAGAACCCGCAGGTAGCCTATACAACCCGTATAGTACTTGTCGAGCCTCAAAAGTCACAAACTCTTCAGATTTATGATTTATTTATTTCTTTTTTCTTTTTGGAAATGAGGTGGAAGGAAAGGGAAATTGGAGGGAAAAAAAAGCTTTATAACCACCTCTCCCCCTTCCATTTCTCATTCACTTGTCATTTGAGTGTTTGGCTAATTTGTATGAGTGTTGAGCAGTGAAGCTAAAGGAGGATGAAGGAGCTCTTGGAGGAGGCTAAACGAGCCTAAAGGAGGCTTCATCAGACCAGACTCAGCTTCAGGTAGGCTTCATGAACCTTGTTTGAATGTTTTCCATGTTATTCATTTTAGTTTTTTTGTTTTTGTTTTTGTTTTTTGTTTTTGTTTTTGTTTTTGTTTTTTTTTTTTATGTTTGCAATTTTTATTTTATTTTATTTTTGATGTTTGGGGCTGCTTGTGGCTGAGTTTTTCAGCCACATGGCGACCCTGTGTGGCTGAGAAACTCAGCCACAGGGCCAAAAATATTTGCAAATTAAAAAAAAAAATTCAAAACCAAAAAATATTTAAAAAAACATTTTTTCTTTTCTTTTTTCTTCTAGATTTTGTCACCATGCCATCAAAGGGTTCTAGAAAGTCTTGTGATCTAGCATGGGCACACGGTCAATAAATCATTGCCAGTAATGACCACCATATCAAGTGCAATTATTGCAATGCCACAATGCATGAAGGCATAAACAGAGTGAAATACCACCTAGCCAAAATTCCTGGGAATGGTGTGGGATGTCGTCAAAGTTGTCGTGATGAAGTCACTACTAAAATGGCAGCTGCTTTGGAATCCATTAAAGAAAAAAGTTCTAAGAGGGCAAGAAAGAAGGATGAGATTGTTGGGATAGGTAGATCTTCATCTCAGAATGAAACACAATTTCAAAGTCCAGGTATTGGTAACTCCTCTTCAAGTGCTGTGGCAAACAGTAGTATAACCTCTTTTTTCTTCAGTCCTCATACAACTCCAAGATCTCAACTAAACGTGGAGAGTTTTAATGAAAAGAAGAGGAAGGAGGCAGATATGGTAGTGAGGAGGTTTTGGTACCATAACAACCTTTCATTCAACTATGAAAAGTCTTATTTTTATCAACCCATGGTGGATGCCGTTGCAAGTGTTGGCTCTGGATACAAAGCCCCATCTTATAATGCACTTAGGGGGAAAGAGCTAGATGAGGAACTTGAGTGTGTCAAGGAACAGTTGGAAAGCGTTAAAAGCTCATGGAAATTTACAGGTTGTAGAATTATGTTTGATGGGTGGACAAATCAGAGGGGTAGAATAATAATAAATTTTGTTGTAACTTGCCCTAAAGGAACAATGTTCCTAAAATCCATTGATGCATCTGCAAATGTAAAAGATGCACATTTGATTTTTTCATTGTTCGCTGATGTGGTGGAGGAAGTTGGGGTTGCAAATGTTGTCCAAGTAATCACGAACAATGCAACAAATTATGTGGTAGTTGGAAGGTTGCTTTGTGCCAAATATCCCACCATTTTTTGGACTCCATGCGCTGCCCATTGCATAGACTTGATGCTAGAGGACATTGGGAAGTTGGAGTGGGTGCAAGATGTTGTGCAAGAATGCAAGCAAACTACTAAGTATATTTATAATCATGCTTGGGTGTTGAACCTTATGAGGGAATTCACACAGGGTGAGCTTAGTCACTCAACTGTCACACGGTTTGCTACAAAGTTTCTTTATCCAAAGCCTTTTTTATGAGTACCAAGCTTTGAGAAGAATGTTTTGTAGCCAACAATGGGTATTTTGGAAAGATAGCACAAAACTAGAAGCATTGTCTGTTAAAACATCTGTCTTTGGTGATAGTTTGTGGGACAAAGTCACTAAGATTGTCAGCTTATTTGAGGCCCTTGTGAAAGTCTTGAGATTGATGGATGGAGAGAAACCTGCAATGGGATATATTTATGAGGACATGGACGGGCCAAAGAGGCCATCATGACTTTCTATAATGGAAATGAATCTAAATATCTCCCTATATGGCAAATTATTAATTCTAGGTGGGAGGGGCAACTACATTCACCATTTCATGAAGCAAGAGCATATCTCAACCCGAGCTTATTCTATAATGAGGGGTCTAACATTCAAAGAGATCGCGAGGTGATGAGAGGTGTCATGATATGCATTGAGAAGATGTTCCCGTATCAAGATATGTTGGAATTTCTAAGTCTAACTATTAGAAATCCTTTCTGTACTTTTTGATTTATTTCTTCTTACTTGTTCTGTTAATTAACAAGTTATTTAACATGTAAATATTGAAAATAAATACAAGTACAGTCTTAGCACATACAGATCATCAACTGAAGGAAAAACAAGCACACAAGTGACACCGTTATTTTTGGACTAATGTCCTCGAAAAAACCCAATGCGGAAAACCGGTGCAGCTATATGAGGGTTTTATTATTAAGCAGTTTCAGAATACAATCTGGGTGCCATAAATTCTCACCCAATAGAGAATTCCCTCGGTAGTAGTACCTCTCAGTCGGAGACAGATATCAACCCCAATCTGCCCCACGAAATCTCTTAACGTCGGCCTCTAAGGTCTGCGTCAACCTCTCTGGCCCAACGTCAGCCTCTCTGGCCCAGTGTCAGCCTATTTAGCCTAGTGTCAGCCTCTCGGGGCTCTGCGTCAGCCTTTAGAGTCTCTGCGTCTCCCACGCTGGCCCTCCTCAGGCTCTGCATAGCTTCTGGCTACCTTTGCGTGGCCTCTGGTTGCCTCTGCGTGGCCTCTAGCTGCCTCTGCGTCAACCCTCTCCCGACTTTTGCGTTGATGCTCTCAGTACTATCTCTGCCTCTCTGCTACTATATTCACTGCCCCTAAGCTGCAACACTCATCACTCCTTTGATTTCCTCAGCAAGCCCTGCCCCAAAAAATCAAATTCTTGATCAACTCAGTGTATTCTCCAAGTGACCCTCAAGCCTCCTCTTATACTTTTCTCATTGACAATTCAACGGCCGAGATTAAGTCCCTAATCAACGGCTAAGATTAGATCTGGCTTGATCCATGTCTTTTGGACCATTCTAACACAGATTCATATTAATACACATTAATATTTTATTTTCCCTAAGTTTAGACTTAGGGACTCCATTAAAAATATTATTTATTTTAATATCTCCTGATCTATTTAGAATCTGCCCAAACCCTTTCTGGGTATTGAGATCTCATGTGCTTTAGCGTCTCTACCAAATTTCGTGGCTAGACCACATTCGATGCTACCCCAAATCAACACACCCTCTTAGCGAGGACTGTGCTCTAGTAATACTCTTCAGTGAGCATCACCCTGATCATCTGGCATCGGTCCTTGTGTTGATGCTAGGCCCGCTGCCGAACATCCTCTGCATTTCTGCATAATGTACTGCTACCCATGGCCCTGCCACTGCCACTGTTGCTTTTGCACTGCATCCCCTCTCAACATGCTACATTGTGCTGCCACTGCTAACTGCTGCACTAGAACTCAGTTACTGAGAAGCAAGTAATTGATCTCCCAACTCTGACATCTCCGTCAAGCTAGAAACACTCTCGAAGTTGAAGCTCCCTTTGTCATTGACAAGTGCTCCCTCTGTTGCTCCATTCACATCTGTCTCTACTGACATTCGCCAGTCGTGCTACTCCTCTTCGGGGCTCCCGTAGCAAGGTATAATCCAAGAGGTTGAGTACCTCGAGGATCCTGCCCCTCATCCCCTTTAGTCTGTCTAACTACAGCTCGATGTCTCCCCACTTCCTCTCAAGTGGCGTATGAACACTCATGGCATAATCATTATCTGTCTCTACTTCTTTCTCCGCCCTGGCGCAACCTTGCTCTCAGAAGCCTCTCCCTTTCTCTTCTTTCTCAAACACTGGCTTGCATAGTGACCTAGTTCCCCACAGTGGAAGCATTTGACCTTGGAGAGGTCCTTCTTCTTTCGTTTCTCTTACTTTTCCTCAGATGCTAGGGCAGCATCCTACTCTTCCTCCTTCTTGATTCTGACCCCCTTGTTGCTGCTTCCTGCCTTGGTTAGCCTTCTGATCTCTTCTTGACGAAGAGCCGCCCACAGTTCCTCCCAATCTGAAAGGGTCGACCTGCCTAGTATGCTTTGGACAAATGCCTCCCTATCCTCTGAGACTGCGTTCAATGCGGTCCTCACCATCATCTCCTCATCCGGCGTGGCCCCTATAGAAGTTAGCTAACCTTGGATCTCCTTCAATTAATCGAGGAAGGTGTCTATCTGTTCTCCCTTCTACATCTGGTATGATCATAGCTGATTTTCTAGTAGCATCTTCCTTTTTACGGAAGTACGCTGATACAATTTCATCAGGGCCTCCCATATTGTATTTGCCGTGTCCTTTTCAGCAATATGTGGTACTACGTGGTCCTTGACCCCGTCAAGGATGATGCTCTTGGCCCTCGCCATTGCCTCCTGGTACTTTTCATTCTCATCCGGGTCAACTAGGACCGCTATCGTGTTCAAGGCGAAGTGCTTGAGACGATTCCTGTGTAGAACATACAAGATCTTGGCCTTCTAGACTACGAAGTTTGAGGCTCTGTCTAGTCTGTCTTGATCTTTTACACCATTCACGACCATTTCGCTACTCCTCTTTCGACTTTTCCGAGTCTTTATATTTCCCTCCTAGAAGTTCTCTGTGACTCCCTCTAAGCCTCGATTTCCCTCTTAGAAACCTCTTTGCCAATGTCGAGATGCCCCCACTCCGATCATTAATGCAGCTGCACCACTGATCTGGATTTTATGGATAGAAATCCTCGGCAGCAACTCCCTCCTCCTTGGTCTTACCCTGTTAGGTACTGTTATGACCACAGTACCCCACCAACTTCACTCCGCAACTCACCCACAGCCTCCTGTGCCCCAGCAAACTGAAGGTTAGAGTCTCTAAGCTCTGCGCAATCCCGACACCAACAAAATCCACACTTCCTGGCCACGGGCGTCAATCCTTCATCACTGTGAAAGATGATCGGGCACTGCGTAGGTTAGGTGTGCTCCTCTCTGCCACTGTGTTGATCCTCTTCCCGGCTAGAATTGATGATGTAGACAATGCATCACCCCTTCCTTGCTGCTTTTCCGCTAGGAACAACTTTTGTCACTCAGGACAACTGTGTCTACTGCTGCTGCTTTGCTCGGTTGATGCCCTCAGTTATCCTGTTATTTGCAACCACGCTCTGATAACATGTTGGAATTTCTAAGTATAACTATTAGAAATCCTTCCAGTACTTTCTGATTTATTTCTTCCTACTTGTTCTGTTAATTAACAAGTTATTTACCAGGTAAATACTGAAAATAAATACAAGTATAGTCTCAACACATACAGATCATCAACTGAAGGAAAAGCAAGCACAAAAGTGACACTGTTATTTTTGGACTAATGTCCCCGGAAAAACCCAATGCGGGAAAACCAGTGCAACTATCTGAGGGTTTTGTTGTTAAGCAGTTTCAGAATACAATCTGGGTGTCGGAAGTAGCTCACCCAACAGAGAATGCCTTTGGCAGTAGTATCTCTCTGTTGGAGATAGATATCAACCCCAATCTCCCCCACGAAATCTCATAGCGTCAGCCTCTAGGGTCCGCGTCAGCCTCTCTGGCCCAGCGTCAACCTCTAGGGTCTGCGTCAGACTCTTTGGCCCAGCGTCAGCCTATTTGGCCTAGTGTCAGCCTCTCGGGCATCTGCGTCAGCCTCTAGAGCCTTTGCGTCTCCCACGTTGACCCCCCTCAGGCTCTGTGCATCGCCTGGTTGCCTCTGCGTGGCCTTTGGCTGCCTCTGTGTGGCCTCTAGTTGGCTCTGTGTCAACCCTTTCCCGGCTTCTGCGCTGATGCTCCTAGTGCTATATTTGCCTCTCTGCTACTGTATTCACTACCTCTCAGCTGCAACTATGATCACTCCTTTGATTTCCTCAGCAAGCCCTGCCCCAGAAAATCAAATTCTTGATAAACTTGGTGTGTTCTCCAAGTGACCCTCCTCAGGCTTTGTGCAGCGCCTAGTTGCCTCTGCATGGCCTCTGGCTGCCTCTACGTGGCCTCTAGCTGGCTCTGCATCAACCCTTTCTTGGCTTTTGCACTGATGCTTCTAGTACTATATTTGCCTCTCTGCTACTGTATTCACTACTCGTCAGCTGCAACTTTGATCACTCCTTCGATTTCCTCAGCAAGCGTTGCCCCATAAAATCGAATTCTTGATCAACTCGATGTGTTCTGCAAGTGACCCTCAAGCTTCCTCTCATACTTTTCTCGTTGACAATTCAACGACCGAGATTATGTCTTTAATCAACAGCTAAGATTAGATCTGGCTTGATCCATGACTTTTGGACTATTCTAACTTAGTTTTATATTAATTCACACTAATATTATATTTTAGACGTAGGGACTCCATTAAAAATATTAATTATTTAATATCTCCCAAACTGGTTAGATTCTGCCCAAACCATTTCTGGGTATTGGAGATCTCATGTGCTTTAGCCTCTCCACCAATTTTTGTGGCTATAGCACATCCGATGCTAGCCCAAATCAACAAGATATTCAGGAAAAAATCAACATACAACAAGATATGTACAAGGAAGCATCTGACATGTTTGCATTCAGCTCAAGCCAACATCTCAAGGACAAGAAAATGCCTTGTAAGTGCAAATTGTTAGACTTAGAACTTAGCTTGTAATTTTGCTAGTTCTCTTCTATATGTTTGGCATTGTAAATTGATAATATTTGTTGTTATTTTTATATAGCTCATTGGTGGATAGATTGTGGCACTGAGGCACCACAATTACAAATATTCGCCATCAAAGTTCTGAGTCAACCCTACAATGCTTCTTCTTGTGAGCACAATTGGTTAGTGTTTGAGCACATCCATAGCAAAAAGAGAAACAGGTTGGAGCATGAGAGGTTGGAGAAGTTGATTTTCATCTACTACAACTTTCAAATGCTCACAAAACAAGTGCAACCAAAGGATACAGATCCAATTTTATTCAATACTATTGATTTAGAGTCTGATTGGGTTGTGGAGGAGGAGGCCCCTGATTTGAGTTGGCTTGATGAAGAGACTGAGGATCTCTCTAGTTTGCCATCTCAAATGGAGACTCCAAATACACCAGCCTCATAGTTGCTTCAACTTTCCGTTGTTACCACTAGCTCCACAAGGGCTTATTGTAGGCGTGGTTGTCCATGAGTGATGAGAATCAAAATTGTTATGAGACAATCATTTATCATTTATGACATATGTATTTGAATTTTGAACTTGCTGACATTTTTTATTTTAATTATGGAATCATGAGTCCCTTTCTTATTCAGTATCTAAATGTTTTGATTACAAAAATCGAATATGTTATGTTGTACTTTTATAGATATGAGATGATGCTATTAATTATTGCATATATTGTGGCTTTTATAACTTATAAGGATTGGAATTGTCATTAGTTTCTTTTTTGTGCTTAAAATTGATGATATTTTAAGTTTTTTTTTGTATTTTGATGAGTCTTATAAGGGTTGTCCCGAGTCTTACACGAGTCAACGAGTCAATGTCGTGACGATTCTTATACGAGTATGAGTCGTGCAACATCGGTCCTTATAGATGGTCTACAAGCATTTTCAACTTACTTGGAGACCCATGAGGTCACTTGTGTGCCGTCACAACCAATAGGAGCACCACAGGTTTATTATGTGGAGAACAAGGGGCCAACCCCTTGTCCATTACTTTTGGAAGTCCTATTCATCATTATGGCACTTATGGACTTCATCAGGCTTCTTAGAGAGCCCAATGATATGTATTATTGATCATTCGACCTCTTGAGAGGCTTGTTATTTTGTTTATGAGCTAGTTTGGTGGGCTTGTCACCAAAAGTTAGTTATTTGCACATTATTTTTATTTTATGGGCTAATGTAGGCTCAAATAGCTAAATCGAACTCCTTAGAGGTGTATAAATACAAATGATGAGAGTTCATTTCTCATCATCACTTGGTTTGGACTTGTATCTCTCTTGAGATTTTCGCTATTCCTTCTTGGTGGACGAAATTTTGGAGCATGGATGAATTTTGATGTATGGATTGTCTTTTCTTATCTTGGAGCTTCTTGACTGACAAGTTTATGTTGGTTTGGGGTAGCATCAGATGTGCTCTAAGCCTCAAATTTTGCAGGGAGGCTTGGGCACATGTATTCCAAAGAACCTAGAAAGTGTTTTGGGAAATTCCACCCAGGGATGATTTCATTAAAATAATTAATATTTTTTAATGGGAACCTGAGTCTAAACTTGTGAAATTAAAAATATTAATGGGTATTAATCTAATCGTGGGTGTAACTGCTAGAAGAAGACGAGGATCAAGCTTAAAATGATCTTAGCCATTGATTAGCTTTTAATTTGGGTCGTTGAATGTAAACGAGAAGATTATTTAAGAGAGATTGAGGGTCATTTGGAAAACACATCGAGAGATCAAGCGATCGAATTTCTGAAGTGAGAAGTTTCTAGGAAGAAACTTTGATCGAGTAGATTTCTTGCAGTTGAGGGGCAAGGATAGTTGGGTTGAAGTATCTTCTCCAGAGCCCAGGATACGAAACAGAGAGAGGAGAAGAGATGCCAGAGGGGTTGACGCTGAGCTAGAAGGGCCCATGCAAAGCTTGACACTAAGCTACAAAGGCTCATGCAGAGGCAACTCAGTCACCCACGGAAAAGTCTGAGTTTTGTAGAGGAGTTGACATTTCTGATTCGAGAGGGCTGGAAACTGCTCCAGAAGGCAAGACGTTTCCCAGTTGAGTTGACGCAGAGCCTTAGAGAGCTCGATGCAGGCCGACACAGTCACTGCCCAAGGGTAGTGTAGTTGTAGCCGGGGACAGTTGATTCAATTGCCGAAACAACCTAGATTTGTGAAAATTCTCGAATCTAACACATCAAAAACCCCCACTGCAATTGTTGGTGTACATTCTCCTACTTTTTCTTTACATTAACAAGTTATCTAATTTCATAAACATCGAAGTAAACATTATTGTAGCCTTCACAAATATACAGATCATGTATTGAAATAAATTAAGACAATAACACAAGGGACATCATTATTTTTGGACAATTGTCCCCAGAAAAACCCAATTCGGGAAAACCAATGCAGCATATAGAGGGTTTGTATCATTAAGCAGATTTTTCGTGAATACAACTAGGGTGTCAGAAATGGCTCATCCAATAGAGAATATCCTTGGTAATAGTACATCTATCCCCAGATAGATATTCCAGCAAATCAATAAGCGAATGATCAAACCCCACATCGACTCTCTCTGTTACCTATGTTGGACAGCGAAAGCTGCTCCAAGCACTGCTTTGGCACTGCGTCACTCCAAGAGTTGCGTCACCCTCTCCCGGCTCAGAATCTGCTGATCTGCTCCCAGTCTGCCCCACAAAATATCCCTATCGCTGCCTCCGAGGCCCAGTGTCAGCCTCTATGACTTCTGCGTCACTTGTGTTAGCTCTTCGACCTCTGTGTCAACCCTTCTAGGGCCTGTGTTGTCTCTCCCGGCACTGCGTTGCCTCTCTGCTATGTATTCTTCAGCCTCAGATGAAAATCCCTTGTTGAACTACCCTCACTGCAACTTTGATTACTAACTCGATTTCTTTAGCAAACCTTGCCCCATAAAATCAAATTCTTTGATCACTTGGTGTGTCTCCAACTGACCCTCAAGCCTCCTCTTATACTTTCCCTGTTGGCGAATCAATGAATGAGATTGAGTCCCTAATCAACGACTAAGATTAAAACTAACTTGATCCTCGTTACTTAGAACTTTCTCACCATATTTTATTAATACACATTAATATTTTTATTGTCCTAAGTTTAGACTTAGGAACACATTAAAAATATTAATTATTTTAATAACTCCTCATCTTGGTGAAATTTCTCCAAACGATTTCTGGGTCTTGGAGATCTCATGTGCCTTAGTCTCTCCACCAAATTCCATGGCTAGAGAACATCTGATGCTACCCAAAATCAACACTCCCTCTTAGCGAGGAATGTGCTTTAGCAATGCTTTGCCATAGAAGCATCACACTGATCCTCCGCATCGGTCCTCTGTGCTGATGCTTGGCATGCCGCCCCACATCCACTGCACTGCTGCTTCATGTGCTATTGCCCATGATACTGCCGTTGCCATTGCTATTACATTTGTACTACAACTCCCGCTTAAAATGCTGCCTCATGTTGCCCATAGCATAGCCATTGCTAATTGTTGGACTGCAACTCAGTTACCAAGAAGTAAGTAACTGACTTCACCTAAACATTGACATCTTGGTTTGTCGGGAAGCCTTGTGATGCTGAAGCCACCTCTGCTGCTATCCTGTGCTCCCTCTGCTTCCACTGCGCTACTACAACCTCTTCTGTGCCTCTAGCACTGCTACAACCTCCATTGTGTTGCTACAGACTTCAGCACTCTAGCACTGCCATTATTGCTCCATCACACCTTGCCCCACCCGACACCTATCATCATGCTACTGTCGTTAAGGGCTCCTGTAGCCGTATGTGATCCAAGAGTTTGGGAACCTCAAGGATCCTGCCCTCTGTATGTAGTCCTCTCGATTACAACTCTGGATCACCCCACCTCTTTTCTAGAGGCGCATGAGCACTCATGGCACAATCGTCATCAGTCTTGACATCCTTCTCTACCTTTGTTGGAGTAGCCTTTGAGTCATAATCTTCTCCCTTTCCTTCCTTCTTGGGGCACTGAGAGGCATAATGTCCCAACTCCCCACGGTTGAAGCAGTTGACCTTGGAGATGTCTTTTTTCTTCCTCTTTTGTAGCCCTTGTTGTCCCGCTGATGTGAGAACTGTAATGACCCATCTTTAATATAAAGAACACAAGAATATTAGCATGTATACAATGCATGCATATGATAGCTACATATTCATGTATTGCATGTACTACACTATTATATATGTTAGTGTCAGTCTTTGCAGCCTTCCTTCAGCGATCAAATATGCTCTTTCAAAGTGATTTTAAAGTGTCAAGGTCAAATTTTGTCATTTCAAAGAGTTTTCAAGCAAAATTTGGTCACTAGCCATTAGGTCTAGGGTTTGCCCAAATGTCAGTCTATGTCATCATTCAGCTAAGTCTATCATCATTCAGAGTGTTGTCATCATCATGTCAGTGTCTAATGAGTCATTTTACACCTTGTTCATGCTTCCTGTTGCGCCCAGGCAAGGTCATTTCCCTCTCCTAGGGTTTTGAAAGCAATTTCTCTTGGGCGGTCAAATCACCGGCAAAACTTGTTTCCTGATGTTCATACACCTTTCCCTATCCTTAAAGTACCTTATCAAACACTTCCCATCCCTTAGATCCGCCAAATTCCTCATTTTTGCACAAACCCTAGTTTCTAGCTACAACCTGGCAATTTTCTAGGTTTGACCTGTGTTTTGCCCTTTTCGACCCCTTCCCCTCACTCAATCTCTGAGATTCCATTTTCCCCTGCTTCCTAACATCCCTCCCCACTCCCAAAAATTTCCCCAAGAATTTAGAAGCCCTCTATCCCCTTCATTTCGCTCCATTTCGACAAAATCCCTTGTTTCACACATCGGGACAAGTTTCACTCAAAAGCTGTTTCTGAGCAATCAAAGATGAATTTTGCAAAACTGAGAGAGGTTTTTCTCCACAACATGCCAAGGAAGAAAAACCTCTTTCACTTTTTACACAGGTGTCATGGTTTGGGAGAAATGTCAAAAATACCGGCGAGAACGAAGGTGCTCCAAGGACGATTGGCCAAAGCACAAAAACGAAGGAAAACGCGCGATCCACTCCAAATTTTGGCCAAAGCCTCTTTGACTGAGCATGGTACTTGATTGGGGACTCCCAGCCCAAATTTCAAGAAATTTGAAGAAAATTTTGTCCTTTGTGAATTTTTTGTGTAATTTACAGGTTTTGGCCGTGGAATGGTCTCACCCCGGGTGAGACCATTCTAGAGGATTGCTCAGAATTTTGAAAACTTGGCATTTTTGGAAAGGGCATGCAAAGAGAAAAATTACCAATACTTGGGAGCATTGTTTTACGAAACGGCCGTACCGAAACGGAAACGGCCGTTTCGATCCGGGTTAATAAAAAAAATTTCAAAACGGCCCTTTGACCCGGCTCGGTGACCGGGTCAGCTATGACCCGGCCGAGTCAGCCAATGACTCGGCCGGGTCATAGCTGACCCGGTCAACCCGGCCGGGTCATGTCAAAAAACGGCCGGGTTTCGTTTTGTGCAACAAATGGAAGATTTGTTGCTTCAGAACTAGCAAAGTTTTGGAAGAGTTAGGGTTCTCTGTGGATCGTTTGGGTATTTTTCATTTTATGTCTTCAGTCATCTAGAAACAGAGACTCAAGTAGTAAATAGTTAAGCTGACTTTGCCGCAAATCTGAGGGAGGTCAGGATGGCATTGACAAATCAATTTTTCTTGAGACAATAAGCCATACAGTCCTGCAGATTTGCTATCATTCTTACGCAGATTGGTGACAAAAACTTCAATCTGAGTAGCTACTAGCACCTAATGATTTATCAAATGACCTGTAGATATTTGGTGTTGATATGAAATTTGGAGTGCGAATTAAGAGAGGTAGTCAAGCATAAATTGTGATTTCTGTGTGAGCAGATTTCAGATCTTTAATTCAGAATCAGACCTGTGGTATATAAAGTCATTCTCTCTGCTGTCCCTTCAGATCTTCAAGCCAAATCAAAAGGTGTGTGTCAATGTTAATGTTGATTTAATCTTAAAGCCTAATCTAGGAAGGTATTGAAATGATTTTGAAGTTGTTAGGGCACTGTGTTATGTGTGGTTAGGGCACACTGTAAGGTCTTTATTTTAAGTCTGTTAGGTCCTGTTTTAGGTCGTTTCAGAACTATGTAAATGTAGGACAGTGTATGGGACTGTTTAGGTTTAGATTTGTTAGGTCTGTCTAGGGTCTGTATTAGGACCAATTTGTACATGTATCAAGGAAGCAAGGTCCAGGTAAGTACGGTGGTGCTCCTTTTATTGCCTCTTATATGTATCTTGTTGAAGATCTCAGATATATGATTGTTATTGCAGCATTGTTGTAGTCAAACCTATTATTGTTGCACTAACCCTCTTTTGCAGGCAAAGGTAAGTGTTTTGGTTGAGGGGTTTATATGCTTCTATTTTTTGGGTATTGGGATTCGCTTTGCAGGTAAAATTGACTCAAGACACCCAAAGTTGAAGCAGAACTTTAGGAAGAGCAGTTCAAGGAACATCACTCAAGGGACAAAGCAAAGGCATCAGAATAGTAGAAGGCAGAAGCAGTGACGACAATACAAACTGAGCAGCAACAAGGTTCACCAACAAGAATAGTTGGTATAACAATCTTGTATGCATATTGAAAAGAGTTTGTCGGACATAGTCAACTGTAGTCTGTCTTGAAATGATGTACACTAGCCTCCTTGGTTATTTGTATTTTGTTTTGACTCTTGAGTCTTTGATCATGTATGACAGACTACAGTTGACTATGTATTTACTATTGCCATTGGGTACACCGTACCATTTTGATATAATGGATTGGTTCATGAGCCTACTTTGATCATATGTTGTCTTCCATGTATATTATAATGTTGTGTGTTTGGAAACTTGAATGAAAATCTTTAAAATTATGTTTAAAATATTTAAAATTATGTTTTTTTATAAAAAAAATAAATATTTAATGTATTTTTTACAACGACCGAGTCATTGAAATCGAGCCGGCCGAGTCATTGCCGTTTCCGTTTCCGTTTCCGAGTCGATCCTCGGCCGAGTCCGAATCCGAGTCCGTTTTGTAAAACATTGCTTGGGAGAAGCCTGATTTTGAGATTTGAGCCTCCAAAAGCTCAAAATACATCAAAAAAATGACTTTCTGCCCACTTTTTGAGTTGCAGAAAGTGACCTTGGGAGAAATGGTTTTTGAGGGTGCAAAACAACTCCAAATTCAGAAATTCCACTTGGGATGGAAAGTAGACAGACCAAGCTTTCCAATGAGCCATCTTGCACCTGATTTGGATCAGTGGAACCCACTCAAAAGTAGCTGCAAAGGGGCGCGACCATTTGAACAGGGGGCGCGACCATTCGAGCCAGCTTTGCCAGAATTGACCTTTTTTGTCAAAAAACACTGTTTTGACTATGGTTGACCATTTTTACTTGTAGATGATGGATAAATGTAATATTTTCATGGCACTTTGATAGATTTTATCTCTCTTTACCCTTCTAGAAGCTTCCATGATGTAAAAAGTGAAAAATTAATGCATGGATGAGTTAGCTAAGTAATAGAGGCAAGTTGTTTGGCTGCCTATTTTCTAGTTCTTAGTTTAGAATTAGTTCAAACTGCTCCTAGGAAGCTGAGCTCGACCCCTAGAGGTGGGGAAAGGAGTTAGATGGTCTATATTATGCCTTCTCTTACTCATTTTTCAAGGTTGGAGGTTGGACTCTTGTGTAAGGAAGCTTTATTGTATTTTGTGCATCTATTTCTGCAATTGAAGGCAAGGAAAGCCAGGGTTTTACAGACATCTTTGAGGATTCTTGTGGATCTGATTGTTGATGGTGTGTTCTCTACATGTTCTTGTAAGTTTGTTTATGTGTTTCACATCTCTCTTATGCTTCTAAATTGGACAGATGAAGTGGTAAAGTTTGAACTCATGTTTTGACATGCTCAGCTTTTTAGTTTGTTCAATTTTAATGTTTTCTACTGTCTAGAGAGAATTCGAATTGTGTGTTTGCCCTCTTTAGCTTCTCCTCTATCATCTCTGATCATCCATCTCAGATTAAGACATCAGCACTCATTCCTACCTTGCCCCTTAGATTCCCCTGTGAAAACTGTGCTCAATCCCCGCACTTTGAATTGCACTTCCACCAATTGCCACCAAAACCCCCACAAATCATCAAATCAAACCCCTTATCAATTTACTAGCCTAAAATCTTTATTCTTAATTGGTCAGCCTAATCCTATTGAAAGATCTATCAAATCTGACCCGAGAGAGCCTTCTCATACCTCGTAGGGCTAGCTACGAGGTGAAATGGTTTGATGTAGCCTTGAAGATTTACTTTTCTCAGCCTAGGGTGAAATCTCAAGCGCTAACAATATATATTCTAAATTAACGATAAATATTGAATATCACGACATTGCTTCAGATAGAAGTTACATCCTCACCCATCACCATATATATTGTTTAATGCCTTATAATTAAGGCGAAAATACCCTAAATAATTTTAATAATATAAATTTAAAAGTATACAGTAAATTTGGTTATAAAGAAATAAATGTAAAATTTAAGTTAATTATAAATATGGTTATATATTTATATATCCCATAATATTAAATTAATAAATTATTAAAATGTTAAAATTAAATCAAAATAAAATAAAGATTATAACCTAAGGATATTTAAAGAAAACTAATAAAAAAATCCTAAAGGTAAACTAATACTCGTCAATATTCCTGTAGTTTTGGTCAGATAGAGTTACACGTTACTAGGTAAGGTGTCATCATGTAGGGAGCGGTGATTGCCAAGAAATGATACATAAAGACAGAAGAGGAGCATGAGAAGGGGGGAAAAGATACAAAGAACAGGGGAGAAAATAAATCTGTTTGAGGGATGAGCCAGGGGCTCGATTTTGGAACTGAAAATTGGAAAATCTTCAGCTGTTCTTGGAGTTTTGGGCACGGGGGCCTGAGGACTTCCATTTCGAAGTCCTCTAGATCAGGGAACTGTAGAGGTTGATCCCAGATAGGCAGGGAGGAATCAGTTGATTTGGTAATGGAACCAGAAAACTCAGAGCAACGTGGACTGACATCTGATGGGAGAATCAGGTACGCAATTGCATTTAATTTGATAGAATTAATCTTATAGAATTTTACAAGAAATCTGTTCGTCTTGCTACATTTTAATAACAATCCTTACAAGAACTGCATCCTCCTCCTCCTCCTCCTTGATTCGGGTTCCCTTACCGCTACTCCCCGCCTTGGTCAATCTCTTGAGCTCTTCCTGTCGAAGAGTTGCCCACATCTCCTCCCAACTAAGGAGAGTCACTTTGCCCAAAATGCTTTGGACAAACGTCTCCCACTCCTTGGATACTGCGTTTAGGGTAGTCCTGACTAAGAACTCTGGATCTGGAGTAGACCCCATAGAAGTAAGCTGCTCGCGAATCGCCTGCAACCTGAGAAGGAAGGGATCTATCTCCTCCCCTTTCTGCATTTGATATGATCTCAGCTGATTCTCCAATAACATCTTCCATTGCACGAAAGATCCCTGGTTTAAGGTGGTCAGGGTGTCCCACATCTCCTTTGTTGTTTTCTTCTCAGCAATATGTGGTATGACATGATCCTTGACCCCTTCTAGGATCATGAATTTCGCCTTCGCCTAGGCCTCCTCATACTTAGTTGCATTAGCGTTAACTAGGACAATTACTACTTTCAAGGCATAGTCCTTGATGCGATGTTTATTTAGGATTGCCAAGATCTTGGCCTTCTAGATGACAAAATTGGAAGCCCCCTCCAATCTGTCCTGATCCCTCAATCTGTTCACTGCCATCTTTGCTACTCATCTCTAGACGCCCTCTATGTCCTAATTTCCCTCATGGAAATCCTCCAGCCAACTGTCGAATCACTCCTCTCTAATCCTCCTTTGTTGTTGCAACCCGGATCTAGATTTCTTGGCTATAAATCTGTCGAGGTAGTGCTTTCCTCTATCTTGGTTAAGTATGCTTAGACACTGTTTTGCACCAACAAAAATAGCCTCCCAACAACTCCTCATATTAAAATCTGCACAACTCCCTTAGCCCCGACAACTCGAAGAATGTAAGCCCTTAAGGCTTTGTGCAATCTCTGCGTGTGCCGAATCTGCTCCTCCCAGCCAAGTGAATAAATCCTTCCTGGCTTAGAAGGATGACGTGGCTCTACGTGAGCCTGATCTGCCCTCCTCTGCCTCTGCGCTGGCCTTGATGGCTGAAGCAGTTATTGTGTGGGTTCCTCCTAGCTACTGCGTCTTCCTCTTCTGGCTCAGAATGCCACTGCAGGCATTGTGTGAGCCTCTGCATCACCTCTTCTGCACTGCGTCACTCCTCTTTTTTCCTCTCTGACTCTAGAACATCGCTGTCTCTCTGGACAATTGCTTCTCTGCTACAAATTCTTAGATTTCTTGGCCGGTGTCTTCAGTCGTTTATGATCTGCAATCGCTCTGATACCATGTGAAAATTATTGAATCTAACACATCAGAAACCCCTACTGCAATTATTGGTTTACAATATCCTACTTGTTCTTTACATTAACAAGTTATTTAATTTCATAAACATTGAAGTAAACACTATTGCAGCCTTCACAAATATACATATCATGCACTAAAATAAACTGAGACAATAACACAAGGGACACCATTAATTTTGGACAATTGTCCCCAGAAAAACCTAATTCGAGAAAACCGAAGCAACATATAGAGGTTTGTATTATTAAGCAGATTTCGTGAATACAACTAGGGTGCCAGAAATGGCTCACCCAACAGAGAATATCCTTGGCAGTAGTATCTCTATCCGGAGACAAATATTCCGGCAAATCAGCAAGCGGATGATCAAACCCCGCAGCGACTCTGGTTGTTCCCTATGCTGGACAACGAACGCTGCTCCATGCACTGCTCTGGAACTGCGTCCCTCCTCCAGGTGCTACGTCACCCTCTCCCGGCTCAGAATCTGTTGATTTGTTCCCAGTCTGCTCCACAAAATCTCCCCAATGTTGCCTCTAAGGCCTAGCGTTAGCCTCTACGGCTTCTGCGTCACCTGCGTCAGCTCTTCGACCTCTGTGTCAACTCTTCTAGGGCCTGCATTGTCTCTCTTGGCACTGCGTTGCCTCTTTGCTATGTATTCTTCAACCTCGGATGAAAATCCCTTGCTGAACTACCCCTCACTGCAACTTTGTTCACTCCCCAGAAAATCGAATTCTTTGATCACTTGGTGTGTCTCCAACTAACCCTCAAGCCTCCTCTTATACTTTTCCTGTTGGCGAATCAACGGCTAGAATTAAGTCCCTAATCAACGACTGAGATTAGAACTAGCTTGATCCTCGTCACTTAGAACTTTCTTACTCATATTTTATTAATACACATTAATATTTTTATTTTCCTAAGTTTAGACTTAGGAACCCATTAAAAATATTAATTATTTTAATAACTCGTCATCTGGGTGGAATTTCTCCAAACGATTTCTGGGTCATGGAGATCTCATGTGCCTTAGCCTCTCCACCAAATATCATGGCTAGAGCACATCTAATGCTACCCAAAATCAACATGATTTTGTGGGTAGAGTGAGGTAATCTCACAATTCTTCTCTGTCAATTGTATTTCTTTGTAACTAGATTGCTAGGAGGGCATCCAGACTTGTATTCAGAAACTACTGCATAATAATATAAAAGCCTCAGAGCTGCTGCACTGGTTTTCCCGCATTGGGTTTTTTCGAGGACATTTGTCCAAAAATAACGGTGTCAATTGTGTTGTATTTTTCTTTCTTACTCAATCTCTTGTTTCTGCATATAATTTAATTAAGTGAAGGCTGCAATGTATGTATTACGATATTTTCCGTAGGAAATTGCAAGTAATTTGTTTAAAGGAATTTAACAAATAGGAGTAATATCATCAGTTGTTGCAGTAGGGATTGCAGTTGAGGAATTTTCACAGTTTATTGGTGGTTGGATATATTCTCTTACATGTAAGTGCAAATTTAATGCTATTTATTCTTTTACTTTGTCACATACATTGATGATGAGGTTTTCGCTATACTAGGGCTAGTTGCTGCATGCATTTACTAAGAAATTGGGGAATTATGTTCCTATATAGCATATCTCTATGTATGGGCTATGTATGTTGAACGAATTCTCCTAGGGATAATCTATGGTTGAATTTAACTTGACAAGCTACTTCACCTTGCAAAACCAAGTATAAAAGCTTTTAAGGTCACTCTCCCCTGCCCTAATGACAAGCAAAGTCGATCTAAAGCCTCCTTGACCTAGAAACAAAGGATATCTTTATATTCTTCTTGAATCCAATCTCCCCAAAGGATTTGGCATTGGTCTACCATAAGGTGATCACTCAAAGAAACATTTTTGTTCACCTCTCCTTCTTTATTCTAGGTCTAGCCACCTTAGGGCTCCTAGGGCATCATTTTCGCGACAAACCACCTATAGAAAAACTTCGATCTCTTGGCCTCAACTGCATTGTTGTCTCTCCTAGGCCTCCTCCAAATTTGAGGAAATTCCAATGATGGGGTTGTGAGATATCCCAAGCCTTAGCCTCAAAGTTGGTTTTTATCCTAAGTTTCCCTAGGCTAGTTCTTCATAGGGATCGTTTTGCACATTCGAATGAAAATCAATTCTTTGATCCCCTTCTCCTCCTTGTTTAGGTCAAGTCTATCATTGGTTGCTAAACTCGTTCCTCTTTACCTAACATGGGTCTACTTGGTCCCGTGTGGTCCCATAATTTTGAAAAGTCAACTCTTCAAAAACCACTTGGGAAACCAAGTTCAATAAGGATTTTAGGCTTTTCTAGCTCCTTTACTATTCACACTCTTTAAACCTAGCCCTCAAATCCTCATCTCCTTCTCCTAGAAAGCTTTGTACCTTGCTTAAGAAGCAAGCAAGTCCCATTCTTGAGCCTCCCCTAGGAAAGGGTCCCCAAGATTACTTCACACCCATCATAGTTGATCTATCCTTTATAAGTGATTCTCTATATATCGGTTCTCCTCCCATCAGTGAAAGTCCATAAAGAGTAGGAAGCTTTCGCTGTGGTGACTATGGGTCTTAGCTTCATTGTTGCTCTTAAGCTAGCAAGTACCCTTCTAAGACTCTGTGCTAGTTTGCGTAGTAATAGGGCCTACACAAGAAGCTTCAGAGGGCAGTTCGATTTAGCTGGAGAGAAGGTTGATTCAGTTGCTGATGGCCAGGAAAACTTCCACAAGGCCATGTGAATCATTTCTAGAGGCTGAGTTGGGCAAAACGACAACATTAGAGCAGTTCGACAAGCAGTGCGAGTTTAGCCTGTGTAGAGGTTGACACAGGGGCTTTCTAGTGGTCCGGTTTGTTTTGGAGCTGGGGTCAATGTTTGGTGAGACAAACTGTCTCAGTAAAATTTTGTCTAGATTATTTTGGTGAGGATTGCCAGTTTGGGCATCCAGTATTGTACTTAGATTTCATTGCTGCATATAATAAAATAAACCCTCATCTGCTGCATTGGTTTTCCAGTTGGGTTTTTCCATGGACTTTTGTCCAAAAATATTGGTTTCATTTTTTTATTTTGTGTATGTCCACCTATTTTCTTAGTTGCCAGTTTATTTTTCAGAACGTTTTTATTGTGAAGAAATTGTAGTGTGATTTATTCATTATTTGTCGTAACAAATAAACTGCATAATTATTTAGTTAGAAGAATAAATTCCAGTCGCTGCATTTCAAGGAAGTTTCACATGGTATCAGAGCATAGTTGATTCAGTAATAAGAAGGGAAATTTGTGCATGTTCAGAAGGAGTTTTGAGCACAGATTTTAGGATCTGCATAGGCCAGCTAGGCAGTTTGAATTGTTGGGCAAAAAATTTGATTTCCAGATCCATAAAGGTGGAAAAGTTTGATTTTCCCAGTAGCAGTTCCAATAGGTAGTGGATTTTCTAGATAGAGGGTTTTGGTGATTAGATATGGGCGCAATTGGTTTGCAACTAGTCTAGCAGTAGCAGATTAGCGTCAGGTGGAAGAGAAAAGCGAACACAAAGGAATTTCTTTGAGGGTTTCCACATCCATTTGTTAGGAGGAAATCCGTGATTTTTAGTTGCAATAGACCATAGCAGCTTTGCCAGACAATTAGTGTGAGCTTTAGGAGCAACAGATCGTGTGCCATAGTCCAGAGAAGGATTTCACGAAGGTTGATCGAGTTGCCAAGTTGAGGTAGCAGGCAATATGAGGATCAAAGAAGGATACCAGAGGAAGATAGTAGCAGGTCTGTGCATTGCAAAAGGGAGTGCGAGTATTAGAGAGAGAGGTTGAGAAAGAAAGGGACGAGATTCCTGTTTATTTCCCAGTTTTTGAGTTTCGCAAAAATGGTCGGATCAAGTCTCAAAGATCAAGATAGACTTGACAAAGCCTCAAACTTTGGTATCTGGAAGGCTAGGATGCTATTCCTATTGGATGATCATGGCTTGAAATAGTTCGTGATAACAGACAGTTGTACTGGTAGATCTGATCCAGTTCCACGAGTATAGGAAGGATTAGGCCAAATCCAAGAGGATGGTCGTGGTTAGAGTCCAAGATCATATTGTTCCACACATTACAAAGAAGAATACAACAAATTCAATGTGGGATGCTGTCGGGAAGTTATACCAGGATCCATTAGAGAGCAGGAAAATGGTTCTCAAGGAGAAGTTAAGGACGATGAAGACGCTGAAGTGTGAGGGCATAACTCCATATCTCCCCAGGATTTGAGATGTCCGAGATGAGCTTATAGTTGTAGGTGAGAAACCCGAGGAAAGTGAGCTTGTGCGAATAACATTCAATGGGTTTACCCAGAGTGGGCCACAATTGTTCAGGGAATCATTGGACGTGAAAAATTTCCTGATTGGGAACGCCTATGGAGTGATTTCACACAAGAGGAGCTAAGGCTTAGCATAGTCAAGGGTATTGCAGTTTGCGAGTAGCAACAACAACAAAGGGCTGACGATTGAGCAGGAGGATGAGGACGTAGCCCTTGCCAGTAATGGGAAGGCGAAGAAAGGTCCCAGTCAGGGACAAGGTTCAAAGGGAAGAGAGAAGAAGAAGAAGGATTTGTCAAAGATCAAATGCTTCAGGGGTGGTGAGTTTGTCCACTACAACATCTAGTGTCTCAAGAAGAAGAAGGAGAAGAAGGGGGGGCAATATACCGTGACTTCGACAAACATAGATGAGTTATCTTACAAGATGGAGGAATTTGCACTATATGCAGCTATACCTCCAGTAGATATTAGTTTTTGTAGCATCGGATGTGTTCTAGTCACAAAACTTGGTGGAGAGGCTAGAATACATGAGATCTCCATAATCTAGAAATCATTTCTGGAGATTACACCTAGAAATGGCTTAATTAGATTATTATCCTATTTTTTAAATGTTTCCTAACTCTAAACTTCGGAAAACTGTTAATTAATCAAAATTAATTAAGTCAAGGTGAGAATAGTCTAGAAACTCACGCAGATCGACTTCAAGATGATCCTCACCCTTAATTAAGTTTTGATGTTGTCGTTGGTGCTCCAACAAAGGATTATAAGAAGTTGATGGACACTTGGAGAACACACTTCAACAGTTCAATTTCCTTGGCATATCGATTTCTAGAGAGCAGCAGTAATTGCTTGAGAGCCAAATATTGAAGCTGATAAAGTGAGGGGCATAGATAGTGATTCAGAGGAATTTTTCTAGATCTGGAGAGGTCGCAGTAGGAGGAAGAGTTATTCCCAGTGGGCCAATGCAAAGGAGTGCGCAGTTGCTTTAGAAGAGCAACTCGATTTAGCTTGAGGAATAACCATTTTCAGTTCTAGAGGCAGGACAAAGGTTCCAAAGTTCTAGAGAAGCGATTTCCTTAGCAGAGAAAGGCAAAACGACCTCATCAGGGGCCGCTCCGGGCTAGACGTCATAGGGACTGTGCAAGCACTGTGTAGAGGTTAGCATAAGGGTTCTAGGAGGACGAGTTTCTGAAGGAAAGTTGTGTTGAGGTTGCTTGTGGAAAAAGGGTAACTCCCTTAGACAATTTTGGCTAGCCTTTCTTGTTGTTTGGATTGCTAGTTAGACATCCATAGATTATCTCAGAATTTCATTGCTGCATAATAATAAAATCCTCAACTGCTGCACCAGATTTCCCAAGTTGGGTTTTTCTGGCGAAAATTGTCCAAAAACAACAGAATCAATGTTGGGTGGAAGAGAAAAGCACACAGAGAGGGAAAATTTCTCTCAGGGAACTTCGAGTCGCAGGAGTTCGATTTTCCAGCAGCAGATTAGCAGTAGTCGAGTGCATATTTTCTCACTCTAAAAGGGAGTGTGTAGAGCAGAAATAACAACCAAGCACAGGGAAAGAGGGAGTTTTCGACAGACTCAGAGATGTCTATAGTAGGGCTTAGAGATCAGGATAGGTTGGAGGGTTCCTCTAACTATGTCATCTAAAAGGCCAGGATGTCCTCCCTGTTAGATGAATATGGCTTGAAGCTCGACTTAGACAATGTTGTGGTAGTCGCCCAGGATGTTGATCAATTGAAGGAATACGAGAGGGAAATGGTGAAGGCAAATTGGTTTATCTTGGATGGAGTCCAGGACCATATAGTCTTGCATATATCTGGCAAGGATACTGCCAAACAGACGTGGGATTCTTTTGCCTAGATATATCAGGGTACTTTTGAGCAACGAAAGATGTTTCTAGAAGAAAAGATGAGATGCATCAGGATATAGAAAGGGGAAGGCATAAAACTCTTCCTCACTAGGGTTAAGGAGGTAAGAGATCAACTTGTAGCTGTTGGGGTAACACCTCAACCAACAAAGCTAATGTGGTTGGCACTGAACAATGTCTTAGAGGATTGGTAAGTTTTTGTCCAAAGTATATTAGGCAGAGACAAGCTACTAGAATGGGATAAGATGTGGTCCAATTTGTAGCAGGAGGAGTTGAGACAAGCTCTTCTAAAGAGCTCCATCAGTGGCAGCAGTAGTAGCGGATCAAAGGGTGTAAAGGTTCTATCTCCATCTAATGAAAAAAAAATCTTACCAATATTCAACACAACATAGAGATGCTTGTAGTTAGCACATACCACAAATCAATAAGCAAGAACACCTTGAATTGCACCCCAAAGTCTTTATTATGGTTGAAATAAAGTTCCCAGCGGGACAATCGTTACAAAGCTACTTCAACATAAATTTTCTGGCTAGAGATAAAGATGACTAGAGACTCAAATGACTCTCTAATTTATAGATAAATCCTCAAAATGGAAAAATAATGGCTAGTTTCTTTGATCCTTGTCAAAATAATCTTGGATGTTGATAAATATTTCAAGATATTTGAATCTCCGCACTTGATTTTTTTATTTTTGAGGAATTTTCGAATGTATTATTTAATTTCATTTTAATTAGCTCAAAAATAATTATTTAAAGCTAATTTCCTAAAAAATTCACTGTGACTTAACCACCAAGGTCAAAGGGTCCAAATTTTCTTGAAAAAGATAATATTTCCTTGGTGGAGGACTTTTAAAAATTTATTCTTTCATGACCCATGAATTTTTCCATTTGGATAATTTATTTTCCTAGACAATTTAATTCTGACTCTAATTAATTAATTTTTTCGCTGAGGATTTAATTTTATTTTGCCAGAAAAATTAATTAATTCACACGAGGGGATTAATTATTTGTCCAACCCTCTAATACATATAATTTTTCATTTAAAGATTCAAATAGAGCATACACATTTGTTTTAGACCGTCAAGACACATTACCCATCTGCGACTCGATATGTTCTAGTAAACCAAGTGATTTGTAATAAAATAATTTAACCAATTAGCTTAAATTATTTTCAAACCATTTTTACATCAGACTCAACTAAAACACTAGGACTCACCTAATAATTCGATAATAAGTTTCACCCTAGCTTTGGGGGTTCAAGCTGGAGAGAAAAAACTATTCTGATTAGCTGTGTCGAAAAACACAGGTAATCAGTGAGGTTAAAAAATCTCCTAGGATGGAATTCGTCATCAAATTATAGGCTTACCTAGGTTGTTACATAGACTCAAGGTTTTACTAAGATCATTTACAATACATAACTTGCAAAATGGAATGACTACGACACAAAATATTGATATGTAATCCGATCCTTGTTGAAAAAATTGTTACTTCCGCTTCCTTGAAACTCTAGCAATTTGAGTGCAACATGTTCCAACACCTAGTGGGCAATGAACTACGCCACCTTAAAGGGGTAATCATGTTGATTTGGGGTAGCATCTTATGTGCTCTAGCCACGAAAATTGGTGAAGAGGCTAAAGCACATGCAATCTCCAATACCCAGAAATGGTTTGGGCAGAATCTAACCAGTTTGGGAGATATTAAAATAATTAAAATATTTTTAACGAAGCCCCTAAGTCTAAACTTAGGGAAAATAAAATATTAATGTGAATTAATATAACATTGAGTTAGAATGGTCTAAAAGTCATGGATCAAGCCAGATCTATTCTTAGCCGTTGATTAGGGACTTAATCTCGGCCGTTGAATTATCAACGAGAAAAGTATAAGAGGAGGATTGAGGGTCACTTGGAGAACACATTGAGTTGATCAAGAATTCGATTTTCTAGGGCAGGGCTTTGTTGGAATTTCTAAGTTTAACCCGTTAGAAATTTTTCCTGTACTATCTAGTTTATTTTTCCTACTTGTTTAATTACTTAACAAATCTTTTACCATGTAAATACTGAAAATAAACACAAGTATAGTATCAACATCTACAAATCATCAAATGAAATAAAATAAGCACACAAGTGACACTGTTATTTTTGGACCAATGTCCCCAGAAAAATCCAATGCAGGAAAATTGGTGAAGCTATTCAGAGGGTTATATTATTATGCAGTTTATTCGAGTACAACTGGGTGCCTAAATTGGCTCACCTGACAGAGAAAAATATATGACAACAATACCTCTATATCCAGAAACAGGTATTCAGAAAACCTGTCCCACTAAATCCTCTCTGGCACAACTGAAGCTCAGCACTGGCCCTTATGGCCTTTGCGTCAGCCTCCTGCTGACCTGCATCAGCCCTAGGACCCTCTGTGTAAGCCCTCTGAGGCATTGCGCAGCCTCTAGGACCCTCTGCATCACTCCAACAGCCTCTGCATGGATGACATAGTCCGTCTGGTCTCTGCGCTGTCTCTGTTGGGCTCTGCATAGCCTAGACTGGCTACTTCTCTAGCTCTCTCTGCTTCTGCGCTGGTCTGCCAGTACTGTCTCTGCCTGTCTGCCTTGTACTCACTGCCCCTCGCTGTTGATCACTAATTCAACTTTGCTTAGCGACCCCGCTCTAGCAAAATGAATGACTAATCACTCTGGTGTGTTCTCCAACTGACCCTCAAGCCTCTTCTTATACTTTTCTTGTTGGTCCTTCGACGACCGAGATTAAATCTCTAATCAACGACTAAGATTAGATTTGGCTTATCCATGACTTTTGGAATCTACTAACCCAATTTTATATTAATACCCTTTAATATTTTATTTTTCCTAAGTTTACACTTAGGAAATATTAATTATTTTAATATCTCCCAAACCGGGTACAATTTGTACAAACCATTTATGGGTCTTGGAGATCTCATGTGCTTTAGCCTCTCCAATTTTCATGGCTAGAGCACATTCGATGCTACTCTTAATCAACACTCCCTCTTAGCAAGGACTGTGCTTTAGTAATACTCCTCACTTAGCATTACTCTGATTATTCGGTAATTGTGCTAATGCTAGGTTTCCCTGGCCAACATTCTTTACATTGCTGCATCCTGTACTGCTTCCCATGGCTCTGCCATTGCCACTGCTGTATCCATACGACAACTCCCTCTACATCCGTGCTACTGCTGGTTCATCCTCCCAACACTACATCTACATTGCAACCCCCTCTCATCATGCTGCATCGTGCTACTGCAAAATGCTACTGCACTGCAACTCAGTTATTGAGAAGTAAGTAATTGATCCACCCAATTTCTGACATCCCTGTTAGGCTAGAAACACTCTCGATGTTGAAGTTCCGTTTGCCGCTAACAAGTGCTCCTTCTACTGACCTCTGCGCTACTGCAACAAGTCCCTACATCTTGCAGCGTTGCACACCTATCTGTGCCATCTTGCACTAGTGCAACACTCCTGTGGCTCTCGCACTATTCAGCCTTGCGATGTCTGGGGGACTCCTGCACTATAGCACTCTTTGTTGCTCCATCCGCATCCGTCTCTACCCACATCCGCCAGTCTTGCTACTCTTGTTTGGGGCTCCTGTAGCAAGGTATAATCCAAGATGTTGGGTGCCTCGAGGACCCTACCCCTCATTGCCTGTAGTCCTCTGACTACAACTTGATGTCTCCCCACTTCTTCTCAAGTGGCATATGAGCACTCATGGCACAATCGTCCTCCTCCTCGACTCCTTTCTCCGCCTTTGTAGGTGCTGCCTTTGAGTCCGAAGCCTCTCGCTTGCTCTTCTTCCTAGGACACCTATTCGCAAAATGACCCAATTCTCCACAATGGAAGCATTTGACCTTGGAGAGGTCCTTCTTTTTCGTCTTCTCCTGCTTTCTTGCAAATGCTAGAGCCACGTCCTCTTCTTCCTCCTTCTTGATTCTGACCCCTTTACCGCTACTCCTCGCCTTGGTCAGCTGTCTGATTTCTCCTTGACGAAGAACCACCCATAGTTCTTCCCAATCTAGAAGACTCGTCCTGCCCCGTGTGCTTTGGACAAATACCTTCCAATCCTCGGAAACTGTGTTCAGTGCGGTCCTCACCATCAATTCCTCATCTGGCGTGACCCCTATGGAAGTTAGCTAGTCACAGATCTCCTTCAAGCGACTGAGGAAGACATCTATTTGCTCTCCCTTCTGCATCTGGTATGCCCTTAGTTGATTCTCTAGGAGCATCTTCCTTTGCACAAAAGTATGCTGGTACAATATATTCAAGGCATCCCCCATCTCCTTTGCCGTTTATTTCTTAGCAATATGTGGTACGACATGATCCTTGACCCCAATCAAGGATGATTCACTTAGGTTTTGCCATTGCCTCCTCGTACCTATCATTAGCTACTAGGTCAACTAGGATAGTTATCAATATTGATTCATGGTAGCATTGGATGTGCTCTAGCCACGAAAATTGGTGGAGAGGCTAAAGAACATGAGATCTCCAAGACTCAAAAATGGTTTGGGCAGATTCTAATCAGCTTGGGAGATAATTAAAATAGTTAATATTTTTAATGAAGTTCCTAAGTCTAAACTTAGGAAAAATAAAATATTAATGGGTATTAATATAAAATTGGGTTATAAGGGTCCAAAAGTCATGGATCAAGCCAAATCTAATCTTAGCCATAGATTAGAGATTTAATCTCGGCCGTTGATGGACCAACGAAAAAAGTATAAGAGGAGGCTTGAGGGTCAGTTGGAGAACAGACCAAGAGAGATCAAGAACATGATTTTCTAGGGCAAGGTTAGCTGAGGAAATTGAGTGAGTGATCAAAGTTGCAGAGAGGTAGAGTTAGTAATGGGAGGATCAACATAGAAGAAGCTAGAGGCCTCACAGAGCCAGCTAGAGGCCTCGCAGAGCCAGCTAGAGGCCACGCAGAGGCAGCCAGGCGCTGCGCAAAGCCAAAGAGGGCCAGTGTGTGAAACACAGAGGCTCTAGAGGCTGATGCAGAGCTCAGAGAGGCTGACGTTGGGCCAAAGAGACTGATGCTGGGCCAGAGAAGCTGATGCAGGGCCTAGAGGTAGCGCTGGGAGATTTTTCATGGGACAAACTAGAGCTGAAGAGCTGGATAGTGTGATGCAGAGCAGCAGAAGCTGCATTGTTGCCGTGGGATTGTTCATCTGGTGATTTAGCTAGAATATCTGTCTCCGACTGAGAGCTACTACTGCCGAGGGCATTCTTTGTTGAGCCATTTCTGGCACCCATGTTGTATTCTGAAACTGCATAATAATAAAACCCTTTGAATAGCTACACCGATTTTTCCGCATTTGGGTTTTTCCGTGGACATGAGTCCAAAAATAACGGTGTCACTTGTGTGCTTGTTTTTCCTTTAGTCAATGATCTGTATGTGTTGACACTGTACTTGTATTTATTTTCAGTATTTACATGGTAAATAACATGTTAAGTAATTGAACAAGTAGGAAGAAATAAATCAGATAGTACAGGAAGAATTTCTAACAGGTTAAACTTAGAAATTCCAACATGGTATCAGAGCATGGTTGCAGATCACAGGATAACTGAAGGCATTAGCCAAGCAGAGCAATATCATTAGAAACAACTGTCTCGAGTGACAGAAGTTGTTCCTAGTAGAAAGCAGCAAGGAAGGGGTGACACAGTGGGCCTACGTCATCAGTTCGAGTTAGGAGGAGGATCAGCGCTGAGGTAGAGAGGAGCATACCTGACCTACGTAGTGTTTGATCATCTTTCTCAGCTAGGAAGGTGTTAGTGTCAGTCTTTCCAGCCTTCCTCCAGTGATCAAACGTGCTCTTACAAAGTGATTTTGAAGTGTCAAGGTCAAATTTTGTCATTTCAGTGAGTCTTCAAGCAAAATTTGGTCACTAGGCATTAGGTCTAGGGTTTGCTTTCACTCCTTTTAAAGTTGTCCAAATGGTAGTCCATGTCATCATTTAGCTGAGTCTATCATCATTCAGAGGGTTTTCATCATCATGTCAAGTTCCATAGTGTCATTCTACAGCTTATTCATGCTTCAAGCCTAGGCAAGGTCATTTCCCTCTCCTAGGGTTTTGAAGCCAATTTCTCTTGGATGGTCAAATCATCGGCAAAACTTATATCCTGATGTTCATACACCTTCCCCTATCCTTAAAGTGCCTTATTAAATGCTTCCCATCCCTTAGATCCGCCAAATTCCTCATTTTTGCACAAACCCTAGTTTCTAGCTACAACCTGGCAATTTTCTAGGCTTGGCCTGTGTTTTGCCCTTTTGGACCCCTTCCCCTCACTCAATCTCTGAGATTCCACTTTCCCTTGCTTCCTAACATCCCTCCCTACTTCCAAAAATTTCCCCAAGAATTTAGAAGCCCCTTATCCCCTTCATTTCGCTTCATTTCGACAAAATTTCTTGTTTCACACATCGGGGCAAGTTTCACTCAAATGATGTTTCAGAGCAATCAAAGATGAATTTTGCAAAACTGAGAGATGTTTTTGTCCACAACATGCCAAAGAAGAAAAACCTCCTTCACTTTTTGCACAGGTGTCATGGTTTTAGAGAAATGTCAAAATTACAATCGCTGGATCCAAGGAGGTTGGCCAAGGCACTAAAACGACGGAAAAGGCCCGATCCACTCCAAATTTTGGCCAAAGCCTCTTTGACTGAGCATGGTACTTTATTGGGGACTCCCAGCCCAAATTTCAAGAAATTTGGAGAAAATTTTGTCATTTGTGAATTTTTTGTGTAATTTGCAGGTTTTTCCTATTAACGGGTCTCACCCCCCGCGCGACCCTTCATCATGGCAACTCCATTTGGTAAAAACTCAGCATTTCCAGATTTTTCATGCAAAGTTACACATGCTCATGGATGGACTTGAGATTTGGTGAAGTATTGGGCCTCCAGAAAGTAAGAAAACTAGCAAAAAATGACTTTCTGCCACTTTTTTGAATTGCAGAAAGTAGTCTTGGGAGATTTGATTTTTGACAGGGCAAATGAACTCCAAATTCAAAAATTCCAGTTGGGTTGGAAAGTAGACTCACAGACCTTTCCAACAAGCCTACTTTTGCTCAATTTGGACACTTGCAAGTGCCTCAAACATCGCTCCAAAGGCGCGCGACCCGTCAGGCAGGGGCACACAACCCGTCAGGCAGGGGCGCGCGACCCGTCAGGCAGTTTTTGCCAGATTGCATTGTACAGCCCAGAAAACGCAGTTTTGACCCAGTTTGACTTTTTGGGGTGGAAGATGATTATCTTTGATGTAATTATTGTAACTCTAAGACACTTTTACTCTTGTTTAACACTTCTAGAAGATTCATTCATGTAAAGGGTAAATATTTAATGAATGGATTGGTTTCCTAGCTTATAGAGGCAAGTTGTTTTGACTGCCTAGATTGTAGTGCTTAGTTTAGAAGTGGTTGAAACAACTCCTAGGATAGTGAGCTCGACCCATGGAGGCAGGGAAAGAGGTTAGATCATCTATATTATGTACTTTCTTGCTCATTTTCATGGTTGGACTCTTGAGGGAGAAGCTATCATTGTATTATTCACTGTATCTCTGCAATTTTTGGCTAAGGAAGACCAGGGTTTTGCAGTCCTCTTTGGGATTCTTGTGGACTCATGTGTTGATGGTGTGTTTCTCAATGTTCTTGTAGGCTTGTTATGTGATTCATTTCCTTTCTTTTACTTCTGCACATTAAACAAATGAAGTGTTAAAGTAAGAATTCATGCCTGCCATGCTCTGCTTTTAAGTTTGTTTAATTTCAATGTTTTCTTCTATCTAAAGAGAATTCAAAGTTATTGTTTGCTCTCTTTAGCTCTTTATCTTTCATTCCTGACCATCCAACTCAGTTAAAGGCATCAACACTGTCTCCTACCTCGCCCCAAGGAACCCCCTGCAGAAACTGTGTCCAATCCCCGCACCCAAAATTGCTCTTTCCTCAATTTGCCACCAAAAACCCAAAAAACCCCAAATCAAACTCTTTGATCAGTTTACTAGCCTAATATCAGTGTTACCTTATTGGTCATCTCTTTTATTGAATATTTCACGAGATAGACCGGAGAGAGCCTTCTCCTGCCTCGTAGGGCTAGCTACGAGGCTAAATGGTTTGATGTTGCCTTGAGGTTTACCTTTCTCAGCCTGAGGTGAAATTTCAAGCGCTAAAAGAAGGATCGACACTGTGGCCAGGAGGCGCAGATTTTGCCATTGTCAGGATTGCGCAAAGCCTAGAGGCTCAGAGCTTCAGATTGCTGAGGCATAGGAGGCTGTGGGTAAGTTGTGGAACGAAGCTGGTGGGGTACTGTGGTCAGAACAGTACCTAACATGGCAAGACCAAGGAGGAGGGAGTTACTGCCGAGGATTTCTAGCCAAGAAATCTGGATCAGTGGTGCAGTTGCACAAACGATCGGAGTGGGCATCTCGACGTTGGCAAAGGGGTTTCCAGGAGGGAAATCGAGGCTCAGAGGGAGTCAAACCGAGAATTTCCAGACGGGAAGTAGAGAGACTTGAAAGATGATCATTGAAATGGCAATGAATGGGCTAAGAGATCAGGATAGACTGGACGGAGCTTCCAACTTCGTAGTCTGGAAGGTCAGGATCTTGTCCATTCTAGACAAGTATCACATCAAGCACTTCGCCTTGAAAACGATAGCGATCTTAGCTAACCCGACTAAAAATGAGAAGTACGAATAAGCAATGGCTAGGGCTAAGTGCATCATCCTTGACGGGGTCAAGGATCATGTGGTACCACATATTGCCAAGAAGGGTACGACAAATGAGATGTGGGATGCCCTGAAGTAGTTGTATCATCATACTTCTGTGCAGAGGAAGATGCTTCTAGAAAATTATCTGCGGTCATACTAGATGCAGAGGGGAGAGCAGATAGATATCTTCCTCAGGCGGTTGACAGAGATCTGGGACTAGCTGACTTCCTTAGGGGCCACGCTGGATGAAGAGATGTTGATGAGGACCGCACTGAACGTGGTCTTAGAGGACTGGGAGGTATTTGTCCAGAGCTTACTGGGCAAGTCGAATCTTCTGGATTGGGAGGAATTGTGGGTAGCTCTTCGTCAAGAAGAGATCAGACGATTGACCAAGGTAGGGAGTAGCAGTAAGGGGGTCAGAATCAAGGAGGAGGGAGAAGAGGATGCTACTCTAGCATCTGCGGGAAAGCAAGAGAAATGGAAGAAGAAAGACCTCTCCAAGGTCAAGTGCTTCCACTATGGGGAACTGGGTCACTATGCAAAGCAGTGTCCAAGGAAGAAAAGCAAGGGAGAGGCTTCTGAGACCAAGATAGTGCCAGCGAGGGCAGATAAAGAAGTGGAGATAGATGACAATTGTGCCATGAGTGCTCATGCGCCACTTGAGAGGAAGTGGGGAAACATCGAGCTATAGCTAGACAGATTACAAACGACGAGGGGTAGGATTCTTGAGGTGCCCAACCTCTTGGATTATACCTTTTTACGGGAGCCCCAAAGAGAAGTAGCAGGACTGGCGGATGTCGATAGAGACAGATGCGGATGGAGTGACAAAGGGTGCTACAGTGCAGGAGTCTTGGGACAGCGTGAGGCAACAGTGCCAGATGCATGGAGTTGTTGCAGTAGCGTAGAGGTTAGTAGAGGGAGCACTTGTCAGCGACAGAGGGAGCTTCAACATCGTTAGTGTTTCTAGCCTGACAAAGATGTCAGAGTTGGGAGGATTAGTTACTTACTTCTCAGTAACTAAGTTGCAGTGCAGTGGTTAGCTGTGGCAATGCTATGGGCAACATGATGAGAGGGGATGCAGTGCAGATGCAGTGGCAGAGCCATGGGCAGCAGCACGAATGTAGAGGGAGCTGTCCTACATGATACAACAGTGCAAAGGATGTTGTGCAAGGAGCCCTAGCTTCAGCACAGGGAGCGACGCTGGATGATCAGGGTGATACTCTGTGAGGAGTATTACTAGAGCACAGTCCTTGCTAAGAGGGAGTGTTGATTTAGGGTAGCATCGGATGTGATCTAGCCACAAAAATTGGTGGAGAGGCTAAAGCATATGAGATCTCCAAGACCCAGAAACGGTTTGTGCAGATTCTAACCGGTTTGGGAGATATTAAAATAAATAATACTTTTAATGGAGTGCCTAAGTCTAAACTTAGGAAAAATAAAATATTAATGGGTATTAATATAAAATTGGGTTAGAAGGGTCCAAAAGTCATGGATCAAGCCAAATCTAATCTTAGCCGTTGATTAGAGATTTATTCTCGGTTGTTGATGGACCAACAAGAAAAGTATAAGAGGAGGCTTGAGGGTCAGTTGGAGAACAACACACTTAGAGAGATCAAGAACTCGATTTTTTGGGGCAAGGTTTGCTAAGGAAATTGAGTGAGTCATCAAAGTTGCAGCTGAGGGGCAGTGAATACATAGCAGAGAGGCAGAGTTAGTACCATGAGGATCAGCAGAAAAGTCAAGAGAGGTTGACACAAAGCCATCTAGAGGCCACGTAGAGCCATCCAGAGGCCACATAGAGCTAGCAAAGAGCCGCGCAGAGCCAAAGAGGTTTGGTGTGTGAAACGCAGAGGCTCCAGAGGTTGACGTAGAGCCCAGAGAGGCTGATGCAGAGCCTAGAGAGGCTGACGTTGGGCCAGAGAGACTGACGTTGGGCCAGAGGTTGACGCAGGGCCTATAGGTAGCGCTGGGAGATTTTTCGTGGGACAAACTGGAGTTGGAGAGATGGATATGGTGATGCAGAGCAACAAACGCTGCATTGTTGCCATGGGATCGTTCATCCGGTGATTTAGCCGGAATATCTGTCTTCGACTCAGAGGTACTACTGTCAAGGGCATTCTTTATTGGATGAGTCATTTTTGGCACCCAAGTTGTATTCTGAAACTGCATAATAATAAAACTCTCTGAATAGTTGCATCGGTTTTCACGCATTGGGTTTTTTCGGGGACATTAGTCAAAAAACAATATTGTCACTTGCGTGCTTGTTTTTCCTTCAGTTGATGATCTATATGTGTTGATACTGTACTTGTATTTATTTTCAGTATTTACATGGTAAATAACTTTATAAGTAATTGAACAAGTAGGAAGAAATAAATCAAATAGTACAGGAAGGATTTCTAACAGTTAGACTTAGAAATTCCAACAATCACTCTCATGATGAAGCCCTTGAGGCGATGTTTGTCTAGAATGAACAAGATCTTGGCCTTCCAAACCACAAAGTTGGACGCTTTGTCCGGCCTATCCTGATCTCTCAGCCCATTCATGACCATCTCGCTGCTCTTCTTTCAACTCCTCCGAGTCTCTCTACTTCCCTCTTGGAAGTCCTCTGTTCGACTCCTACTGAGTCTTTCAACTTCCAGTTTGGAAGTTCTCGGTTTGACTCACTCAGAATCTTGATTCCCCTTTTGGAAATCCCTTTGCCAACATCAAGTTGCCCCACTCTGATCGTTTGTGCAATTGCATCACTGTTCCAGATTCCTTGGCTAGAAATCCCCCTCGGCAGCAACTCCCTCCACCTTGGTCTTGCCCTGTTAGGTATTGTTCTGACCACAGTACCCCACCTGCTTCGCCTCGCAAATTACCCACAACCTCCTATACCCCAACAACTGAAGGATTGAGCCACTTGGCTCTGCGTAATCTCGGCACCTGCAAATCAGCTCCCCCAACCAACTGCATCAACCCTCCTAGCCTCTACGTGAGCTTCCTCCCTTAGCCTCTGCACTGCCTTTCTCTGGCCCAGAATGATGACGCAGTCCCTTTGCGTCACTCATTCCTCTGTCGCCTTCTGCAAGGATCAACTCTGTCACTTGGGACAACTGAATTTGCTACAAATGCTCTGCTTGGCTGATGCCTTTAGTTTTCCTGTGATCTACAACCACGTTTCGATACCATGTTGGAATTTCTAAGTTTAACTAGTTAGAAATTCTTCCTGTACTATCTGGTTTATTTCTTCCTACTTGTTTAATTACTTAACAAGTTATTTACCATGAAAATACTGAAAATAAACACAAGTACAATATCAACATCTACAGATCCCATTGAAAGAAAACAAGCACACAACTTACACTGTTATTTTTGGACCAGTGTCCCCAGAAAAACCCAATGCGGGAAAACCGGTGCAACTATTCAGAGGGTTATATTATTATGCAGTTTATTTGAGTTCAACTGGGTGCTTAAATTGGCTCACCCGACAGAGAAAAATATACGACAGCAATACCTCTATATCCGGAAACAGGTATTCAGAAAACCTGTCCCACGAAACCCTCTCCGGCACAACTGAAGCTCAGCGCTGGCCCTTCTGGCCTCTGCGTCAGCCTCCTGCTGACCTGCGTCAACCCCAGGACCCTCTGCATCAACTCTTTGAGGCACTGCACAGCCTCTGGGACCCTCTGCGTCACTCCAGCAACCTCTGCATGTATGACGCGGTCCCTTTGGCCTCTGCGTTGTCTCTGCTGGGATCTCCGTAGCCTAGATTGGCTGTTGCTCTTGCTCTCTCTCCTTTTGTGCTAGTCTCTTAGTATTGTCTCTGCCCCTCTGTGTCGTACTCACTGCCCCTCGCTGCTGATCACTAATTCAACTTTGCTTAGCAACCCTGCTCTAGCAAAATGAATGATTGATCACTCTGGTGTGTTCTCCACATGACCTTCAAGCTTCTTTTTATACTTTTCTCGTTGGTCCTTCAACGACCGAGATTAAATCTCTAATCAACGGCTAAGACTGATTTGGCTTGATCCATGACTTTTGGAACCTTCTAACCCAAATTTATATTAATACCCTTTAATATTTTATTTTTCCTAAGTTTAGACTTAGGAAATATTAATTATTTTAATATCTCCCAAACCGGGTACAATCTGTCCAAACCATTTCTGGGGTTTGGAGATCTCATGTGCTTTAGCCTCCACCAATTTTCATTGCTAGAGCACATCCGATGAACCTTAAATCAGCAAGCTTGCTGAGGAAATTGAAGGATTCATTAGAGTTGCAGTTGAGCGACAGTGAATGCAATAGCAGAGAGGCAACGAGAGTACCGGAGCATCAGTGCATAAGCCGGAGAGGGTTGACGCAGAGCCAGCTAGAGGTCACGCAGAGGCAACCAGGAGCTACACAGAGCCTGAGGAGGGCCAGTGTGGAGATGCAGAGCCTTTAGAGGTTGACGCAGAGCCCCGAGACGCTGACGCTGGGCCAGAGAGGCTGACGTAGACCCTAGAGGTTGACACTGGTAGATTTCGTGGGGTAGATTGGGGCTGATAACTATCTCCGACTGAGAGGTACTACTGCCGAGGGCATTCTTTGTTGGGTGAGCCATGTCTGGCGCCCAGATTGTATTATGAAACTGCTTAATAATAAAACCCTCAGATAGCTGCACCGATTTTCCCGCATTGGGTTTTTCATGGGACATTAGCCCGAAAATAATGGTGTCACTTGTGTGCTTGTTTTTCCTTCAGTTGATGATTTGTATGTATTGAGACTGTACTTGTATTTATTTTTAGAGTTTACATGGTAAATAACTTGTTAATTAACATAACAAGTAGGAAGAAATAAATCAAAAAGTACATACAGGAAGGATTTCTAACTGTTAGACTTAGAAATTCCAACATTGTATCAGAGCGTGGTTGCAGATCACAGGATAACTGAGGGCATCAGCCAAGCAGAGCAGTAGCAGCAAAAATAGCTATCCCGAGTTACAGAAGTTGTTCCTAGCGGAAAAGCAGCAAGGAAGGGGTGACAATGCCTGCATCATTTGTTCGAGCTGGGAAGAGGATCAACGCAGTGGTAGAGAGGAGCAAACCTGACCTATGTAGTGCCCAACCACCTTTCTTAGTCAGGAAGGGTTGATGCTCGTGGCTAGGAGGTGCGGATTTTGCTGGTGCTGGGATTGCGCAGAGCCTAGAGGCTCTAACTTTCAGTTTGCTGGGGCATAGAAGGCTGTGGGTAAGTTGCAGAGTGAAGTTGGTGGGGTATTGTGGTCAAAACATTACCTAACAGGGCAAGACCAAGGAGGAGGGAGTTGCTGCCGAGGATTTCTAGCCAAGAAATCCGGATCAGTCGTGCAACTGCACTAACGATCGGAGTGGGGGCATCTCGACATTGGCATCGGGGTTTCCAGGAGGGAAATCGAGGCTCAGGGGGAGTCACACCAAGAACTTCCAGGGGGGAAGTAGAGAGACTCAGAAGAGTCGAAAGAGGAGCAATGAAATGGTAGTGAATGGGGTAACAGATCAGGACCATTGTTTTACAACCCGGCCGAGTCAACTCTGAAACGGCCATTTCGAACCGAGCCAGCACCAAAATTTATGACCCGGCTAGCAACCCGACTCGGTAGACCGAGTCAACTATGACTCGGCCGAGTCATCCAATGACTCGGCCGAGTCATAGTTGACTCGGTCAACCCGGCCGGGTCGGTATTGACTCGGCCGAGTCAAAGAACCAACGGCTGGGCAGCGTAAAACATGAAAAAAATTAACTTTTTTTGTGATTTTTGGTAAAGTGCAATTCAGTTTATGGATTCCAAAGGGTAATGGTAAATTGTTAAATGCTTTTGGGGTCCATTTCCCCCTCCCAAACCCTATTTAAGACAGCCAAATGCTCTCATTCACTCACAGCATTCTTATGCATTTGAGTGAGAGTCTTCTTTGAGAATTAGTGAGCAGTTCTTGAGCTTGTTTTGGAGCAGCAGTGAGGAGTCTTGGAGGAGCATTGTAGCTGGAGTGAGGAGCTTCTTGGGCAGCCATTTGGAGCAGCATTGAGGAGCTGATTCTTGGAGCAAGCTTGAAGAGGCAGTTTGTGCCTGGAGGTATTTTTTTCCACCTCTATAAATCTGTTTTTGCTTAGTAAATTTGAGGTGCATATCAAGAAAGCTTAGAGAGTGTTTTTTGTCAAATAAATGAACATTGAATCAAATTTTTTTTTTTTTTTTTTTTCATTTTCAGATTGTTTTCCTAGTCAAAAAATGGCACCTAGAGCAAAAGATCCTGCTTGGGCATATGTTGAAATGGTTGATAGTCAGATGCATTGCAAGTTTTGCCATAGGAAAATTAAGGAAGGTCCTGGGGGGATTCATAAGCTGAAACAACACTTGGCAGGGATTAAAGGCCAAATTACCGCATGTCCCTCTGATGAAATTGAGGAGATTAGAAAGAATTTGTTGGCCAGCTTTGAAAAATTTAAAGAAGATAAGGCTAGGCAACAAGAGATACAGGCTGAAATTGGGAGGAAGAGGGAGATACAAAGAATGATGGCTACCAACCCCCACTATGATTTTGAGGGTTCTTCCTCTATCCCTCAAACTGAGGCATCCAACCCTTTCCGTTATGTTCCTCCCTCTTTTGGTTCTGTTCAAGATAAGGGAAAGGGTAGAATGAAGGGTGATGTGACTATCAAAAGTTATTTCACTCCCTCCTCTCCATTAGATGCACATGGTCCTGAAGCTAGTAAAGGTCAAATTCAGCCCACTTTAGATGACCATTGGAAGAAAGAATTGAGGGAGACTGCTTGTGACTACATAGCTAGATGGTGGTATGATGCTGATATCCCCTTTAATGCTGCTCGTTCACCATATTATGAGCCTATGTTTGATGCCATACATGCTGCTGGAAAAGGCTTCAAAGGCCCTACTATGCAAGAGCTAAGGGGGTTTCGTTTGCAGAAAGAAATTCAATCCATTAATGAGTATTTGCAAGAGTTCAGGGACTCATGGGCAAGAACAGGGTGTACCATCATGTCAGATGGATGGACTGATCAAAGAAACCGTACCATCATAAACTTTCTTGTCTTCTGCCCACAGGGAACCATGTTTTTAAAATCAGTTGATGCATCTGATAAGGTAAAAGATGGCCACTTGTTGTTTCAGCTATTGGATGAGGTTATTGAGGATGTGGGGGTGGCTAATGTTGTTCAAATCATCATAGAAAATGCCTCTAACTATGTTCTTGCTGGTAAACTGTTAGAGGAAAAACACAAGACCATCTTTTGGACCCCATGCGCTGCACATTGCATAGACCTCATGCTTGAGGATATTGGAAAATTAGATTGGGTCAGAAACACTGTAGATAATGCCAAAAGCATAACAAAATTTATCTACAATCATACACTGGTTTTGAGTCTCATGAGGAAACACACTAGAGGCAAGGATATTATTAGGCCTGCCATCACTAGATTTGCTACACATTTTTTGACATTGCAATCTATGCTTTCCCAACATAGAAACTTGCAAAAGATGTTTTCCAGTGATGAATGGAATCAAAGCAATTGGTCTAACAAACCAGAAGGCAGAGAATTGAAAAGGAAAGTCCATGATGAAACTTTTTGGAGAAAGGCAGCAGAGATTGTGAAGCTTGCTGAGCCACTAGTTAAGGTGTTGCGGTTGGTGGATGGGGAAAGGTTGGCTATGGGCTTCATTTATGAGGCTATGGATCAAGCAAAGGAGCAAATAAAGACAACATACAAGGATAGAGTGGCAAAGTATGGGCCCATTTGGGCAATCATTGATGAAAGATGGAACAATCAACTCCATCGCCCTATACATGCAGCTAGGTATTTTTTGAACCCATGGTATCATTATAAAGCTAAGGAGTCAGGAGCTTTGAGGGGGGAGGTTAGAGATGGACTGGTTGATTGCATTGAACGCATGATCCCATCAGAGTCTGATCAACTGCAGATACATCAACAGGTCACAGCCTTCAGCAATGCAACAGGTACCTTTGGGAAGAACCTAGCAAAGATTGCAAGAGAAGCAGATGAGCCAGGTAAACAAAAATTTCAATTTTCAATTTCTTAATGGTTTTACAGTTTTACTTTTTTTATTAAAGACTAAAGTTTGTTAAATCATTTATAATTTGAAAGTTAGATATAATTTGTAATTTTGTTGAGCTTCAGCCTTCATCTAACTCATAATTCATTACACTCCTATGTTTTCTGCAGCACAATGGTGGGAGGCCTTTGGTGGCCAGTGCCCTCAATTGCAAAAGTTTGCAATTCGTATTTTGAGTCAAACTTGCAGTGCATCTGGGTGTGAGCGCAATTGGTCTGTCTTTGAGAGGATTCACACAAAGAAGAGAAACCGTTTGGAGCAAAAACGGTTGAATGATCTATTTTTTGTCCAATACAACCTTCGGCTCAGACGGAACCAATTGCTGAACAAAAGACCTGATTCAGATCCCATTGTGTTGGAAGACATTGATCCAACATCAGATTGGGTAGTGGAGAGTCGTGCACCAGAGTTTGATCCTGATGAGGATCTTGATGAACTTGAACTGGAACATCAACTTCAGCCTGTTCAGTTGAATGCAGATCCCGATCCACCAGCCTCAGTCTCACAGCCAGCAAGGAGTAGGACTCCAGTTGTAGGTGCTTCCTCTGCTCAGCCACGACAGAAGCGCAGCCGCATATCTACTCTATCTCAGCTTGCATCTGCTGCACAGCCTGCTAGTGGTACTGGCACCACTTCTACAGTTGCAGTTGGAGACGATGATGATGAGGAGGAGGCATGGGGCCCCTTGTCTGACTCTGATGATGATGATCTAGAGATTGGTCGAGATGATCTTGGCTCCTCTGGCAGTAGCTACTAGCCAGTAGTACTAGTATTGGAGTCTGGTCACCATCACAATTTACTTTTGTTGTAGAGGCCATTTCTAGCCTCCTTGGTTATTTGTATTTTGTTTTGAGTCTTTGATCATGTATGACAGTTGACTATGTATTGCCATTGGGTACGATTTTGATATAATGGATTGGTTCATGAGCCTACTTTGATCATATGTTGTCTTCCATCTATATTATAATGTTGTGTGTTTGGAAACATGAATGAAAACCTTTAAAATTATGTGTTTTTATAAAAAAATAAATATTTAATGTATTTTTTACAACGACCGAGTCATTGAAATCGAGCCGGCCGAGTCATTACCGAGTCGGAGTCGGAGTCGGAGTCGATCCTCGGCCGAGTCGGAGTTGGAGTCAGAGTTGTAAAACATTGATCAGGACAGACTGGGCGGAGCCTCAAACTTCGTAGTCCGGAAGGCTAGGATCTTGTCCTTTCTAGACATGAATCGTCTCAATCACTGCGCCTTGAACACGTTAGCAATCCTGGTTGACTCGGCTGAGAACGAAAGTATGAGGAGGCAATGGCAAGGGCCAAGAGGATCATCCTTGACGCGAGCAAGGACCATGTAGTACCACATATTGCCGAAAAGGACACGGCAATTGCGATGTGGGAGGCCCTGACAAAATTGTATCAGCATACTTCTGCGCAAAGGAAGATGCTACTAGAAAATCAGCTCAGGCCATACCAGATGCAGAAGGGAGAAGAGATAAACACCTTCCTCGGTCGATTGTAGGAGATCTGGGATCAGCTGTGTTGTCGCACAAAATGTCTAGGCAGCGCGATAACGCTCAGAGTAAGGGCTGTCACTCTTGATCCTTACTCACTCCGTTTAGACTCTCTCCTAGGCAAGTCAAGGGGGTAGTCCCTAAGGTAAATGGATGAGGATAGCCTCTGAAGAACAGACTCTAGGAGAATTTAATGACGGACAACTTGATGAATGATTCTCGATTAATTCAGATAAATAGATTAAACGCCATTGTAAACAAGACACAACTACAAGATAGACCAGTGCCTTTGAATTAATCATCAATAAAACAAATTATCCAAAAAGATTTTCAATATGTGACGAAAAGTATCAATCATCCATATAAGTGCCCAACACTGTAGCATGCAAGATATTTCAGATTCAAGATGATTATCGTTAATGACAAGATCTAGAATTGTCAATATGATTTATAGTGCCTTGATCATAGAAAAATCATGAGAAATGCATTTAATGACCAAAAGACACTAAGGAAATTTAGATAATTTTTTTTTTTTAATTTATTCCTTGGGAACTTAATTTAATCGAAGGGTAAAAAAACCAAAATTTGTAATGGGCCATAGGCCACATTAAATTTTTTTTAATGTTTACACAAAAAACGAGAAATTTTTAAATTTTTTATGAAATAATTTTTTTTTTTAATTTTTAGATTATATATATATATATATATATATATATATATATATGTATATATTTCAATTTTTAGGATTTTAGAATTTTTTAAATGTTTTTTTTTTTTTTAAATTTTAAATTTATTTATTTTTATATGTGACAAAAAAAATGAAAATCAAAAGTACTTAATGAAGGTTTAAGTTCTTTGATTTAATTTATTTGTAATTTCGATGTCACAAATTAAATTTTTTATGATTTTCTTAATTTTAAAAATTTTTAAGTTCAAGAATCTTTTAAATCAAAATCATAAAAAAAAAAAGAAAAAGAAAACATTGAACTTAAATCTAATCAAAACCCAAAATAAAAAAATGAATTGAAAAAATAAGGAACCAAACTAAAATTTAACCGTATATACTAAACAAATAAAAAAGGGAAAATCGAAAGGTGTTTTGGCTGTGTTGTGTTTAGGTTTGCAAGTGAGAGCTCATCGGCGGAATGGAAAAGAACTCGACGGTGGACAAGGATGATTGATGGCAGCAGAAAGGAATGCGGGTTTGGATGGTGGAGGGAGCAGGACAATGATGGAAAGGAGAAACTGCAGGTCTTGTAAGAGGCAACACGCAGGGAGGACGCGGGGATGAAACTGCAGTGCGGGTTTGGCAGCAGTCGAGGAGGAAGGAGGCTGCAATGGAGGGTTTGAGGGTTGCGTGCAGATGTATAGTAGTGGATGCAACATGTAGTAGACACAGCGAGAGGAGCAACGAGGATCAGGTGGGCAGTGAAGGCAACGAGAGGATGAAGGTTAAAAGGCGGCCGAAGAGAGGGAGGATTGGGTTCAATGGACAACATGTAGTGACCCATCATTAATATAGAGAGCTCGAGAATATTAGCATGCATACGATGCATGCATATGATAGCTACATATGCATGTATCGCATGCACTGCACTAGTAACTATATTCTAAATTACCTAAAATATTAAATATCCTGACACTCCTTCAAATAGAAAAGTCGCATTCACCCATCAGCACATATTACTTAATGCCTCATGATTAATGAGCGATTACCAATGATATTAAGTTTAAAAGTATAAAGTAAAAGGGTTATAAAGAAAATAAATGTAAAGAATTATGTAAATTCTTAAAAATCAGGTTATATAATTATCTATCTCAGAATTTTAATAAAGTATGTCAATAAATTATTAAAGGGATAAATTAAATCAAAGTAAAGTTCCTATGTATGAACTTAGGACATTTTAATTAAATAAATAAAATTTTAATCAAAGTAAAATCACACATGTCAATATATCCTTAAAAGAAAGATACGACTCAGCATGTTGAGGAGGTGTCGCTGAGAAAGGAAGCGGTGGGCTCGTAGGTGGAGAGAGAGCAACCACCGCTAATGAACAGTACATAAGGAGATGGCGAGGAGGAGTTTAGGGGGCTCTGTGTTCTTTGCCTTTTGATGGTGGAGATTGTATTTGCTGTAAGTGGAAAAACTGATCCGGGTGCTGTTGCAGGAGGAAGGAGAGGAAATTTATACATACTGCTTATAATCCGGAACTATTGAGCCTTGCTTGTTTTGAAGTTTCTGGGCACGGGGGAACGGTATGCATCGGTTGAGAAGCATACTGGATTGAGTATCTAGGTATACTCGGTTTGGCTGGGTGGTTTTTGGTCATTCGGTAACGAGAGCGCTGGAGAAGTTCTGCAGCATCCTCATCGCAACATCCGTAGCAGACCAGGTAAGTACTTCATCAAATCAATTAATACAATTTCAAACTCTTTCGATAATCTTTACAGTTTCACAGTTTCAGTAATCTTTCCAGTTCAGTAATGACTCTTTAACTTCGTAAGGCCACTACACAACAAGTTAGGAAGCGGCAGATGGAGAGAAAAATTGTGGGGTTTAGGGAAAGGATGTGGAATGAGGGACAGAAGAGGGTTAGGGAGATATGAAACAATGGATGAGGTTTTGCAGTCAGATTTGGAGCTGCGAACACAAGCCATGAGTAGCGTATGGCAAAGGATAGGCATCAAGGAATGGAGGAGAAGCAGATAAGGGAGGGTGGATATGATGGGTAGCAAGGGTAGTGAGGGATTCAAATAGTTTGCGCAATTTTTTTTTGAATTTTTTCTTGCAGTAAAAATAAAACCCCAAGCAATAGACAGATAGCCAAAAACTAGAGAAAAATTACAGATTGGAATATTATACTCATGTTTAAAATTTATCAATGAAACCCTTATAGAAAATTCTCCAGATTTAAATAAAATATTTAATCCACCATCTTTCAAATTTGATCATGCAACCGTCACTGAAATTCCAGATTTGAAAAACTAAATTAATTCCCTGAAAAAATAATGTTGATGGAGCTCTATAGACCCAGATCTTACCCTCCGGGGCCTAGATCTGGTCTCTGTACAGCTTTCAACTCTAGATCTGCAACTGCAATACAACATAAAACACCCAAACAATATGCACAATGACAAAAAAAAAAACACTAAAACCCTAAATCCCAAAGTCAGAAAACTGAAGAAAATTACAGATCTATATACAGAAATGGCAGATCTATAAGATCTAGGGAGTGTGAGTCCGACTCCGCTCCCAAATTTGATGATCTGAGGCTATCAACAGCCAGATCTAACTATTTAGCATAGAAAAATTAAAAATTTTTGAATTTTAGAGGAGGTACTAAGCTTGAAACGCTTCATGCATCACCCATAAAAATAATATCTTATGATAAGCTCGAGATCAAATTCAAACTGAGCTCTTCAGAAAACACAGATTGGTAGTTGGCTGGTTCAGCCAAGAACTTGCTCGAACGCCCGATGATCTGATAATCAAGGATTTTCTTGCAAAACTCAATTCAGCCGTCAATCATAGAGTGAGAGAACAGTAATAAAATTCATATCTAATAGAGATACCTGCTATTATATTCAAAACTTAAATTACCATTCAAACCCTAGCGACTGAGCAAGATACCTATACTCAAATCGCTCTTCAGAAAGCTATATCAATGGCCAAAAAGAAATATATGCATGAAAATAATACATCTTATAGCATTTCCATGAAGAGTAACATCAGCAGAAGTTAACCCCAAAGTCTTTCTCTATTACTCATAAAGAGATTACAAGAGAGCTTTTTGCTTAGTACATGATCAAAAGATTGGATGACTTTGACATAGGACCTAGAATCTATGAGGGGATAAATTATTTTTCTAACCTTCAAGCCATTTTACATCATGATTTTTACATTTTTACATCTCAAGTGGGAAAACCCATTTGAACAAAACCCTCACAGACTACCCAATTGTGCGACACAAATATAATCTAGCAGATCAAGTAATTTGTAATAAAATAGCCTAACTAAATAGTTAGGATTATTCCCAAATCACTTTTACATAGACTCGATCTAGCACACTAGGACTCCCCTAACATTCTGGTGACAAAATCCATTCCGAATTTGGGGTAAGGCTGAAGGAAAACTCTCCCGATCATGGATCGATGAGACAAAAAACCTTTCGGAATGTAGATCGTCATAAAAAAAGTAGGTTTATCCAGGCAATTACATACACGACACAGATCTGCTAAGATTATTTACAGTTTACACATGCAAAAAGGGTTTACAATATAAGATGATTCTCAGGCTGATGATGATAGCTGGATGGCAGGAACACATCGATTAGGCGTTATCCCTTTTGTGAAAAAGGGGGTGTACTGCTATGGGTAGTTGACACATAGTGGTCAACATCTAGCTCTACTTGGGGACACATTACTGCACTGGAGGAATGTGAAAATCTAGAATCTGCATCCACGCAACACACAACAAAACATAAGTAGCGTCCATCCAAAAATATTCATATAATGTTAGGCACAGGTTAGATATAAGCTCTTCATTTATTAACTAGTCTATGAAAAACCAAATCTAACTACAAAATGAAACACTGAAATAACAGGGCATAAGGTTAGAGATACAATACAAAGATGCCCTATGGCATCAGATGTGTTCTATATAGTGCCTACTGAGCATTTGCCTGCTTTCAGGCAAATCTGTCGGCTGTTTCTCGGATGTGCCATGTCCAATTTTGCATACGGTAGGACTTTTTCCTATTCAAAAATCAAGATGCTTACGACTATTTGATGCATCAAATCGCTTTCTCATTCTCTTTCTCTTGCATCTTTTCTTTGTGGCAGGATGTATCATTGATGACGTGGAACATTCTTCTTCAAAACTCATAGATGAAGTATGTAAGATATGCATGACATGTCTTTCTTCATTTTCTATCTGATTTTTATCGTTTTCAATTTTATTTTGGTTACCTTCAATTAACCACTTTTCAATGGAACCAATGACCTCCTCATAATAAGATGGAGGTTGTTGCAGCAGATAAGGAGGCTTCTGATCTGTCGAAGTCTCCTTGTTCCTTTTATCCCTTGACCGATGCTGAAATTTCTGTACCTGTATTGCTATGGCATCCATCTGGCTAGAGTGTTCAAACTTCATAGCACTGACCTCCCTGGCATGGTTTTTCTCGATGGTCAATAACTTTTTCTAAAGGCATATCTGACTAGCTTTCATATCTTTTATTACCTTTTCATTCTCTTCCTTCATGCCCATGAAACAATTTTGCATATAGTTTATTTCTTTCTTATGATTTTCTTGCATGGCAGCCAACTGATTATTATAATCGAATGTCATATTGGTTATTTCTTCATCGATAGTTAATAACTTGTTTTGCATAGAATTAATTTCCCTGTCATGATTAGCTTTCATGGTTTCCATCTCCTTATCTCGCTTTTCCAGGTGGGTGTATAAAGTTCTCATATCCTTGATGTAATCAGTTACAAATTTTTCTTGATTAATCTCCATGTTTTTTACCAGCCGCATTAGTTCTTCTATAATTTCCTTATGATTTTCCCTTTCATTGTCGACATTGATTTGATAACTTGTTCCCGCTTTTCCAGTATCATGGATTTGATCTGCAATAGTACAGGTGGATGGCACATTCTTATATGGAGAATTGTCTTGAAATCTTTCATCGACAGTTGAATCCTTCACAAAATCACTTTCATTTTGTTGCATAATTTCAGGGGCACAAGGGGAGCTATCTTGATAACCATATCTATCTTTAAAAGCATGAACAATGTCTTGTAAAGAAGTGAAAGAATCTTCAGTTCAATTATTAAACCAATTCAAAGCATCACCCTCTAAAGAAAAGGCAAATAAACGCATTTTGAAATCTTCATGATCATACTGGGGAGAGCTACAATATATGAGCATTATATGAGAGAACTACAATATATGAGCATTAGACATTAAAAGAAATTTAATGTTTACGCAAAAAACCCTTTAATTTATTTCATAACTTTTTTTTTTTTTTTAATTTATAGGTTTTATATATTTTTAGGATTTTAGAATTTTTTAAATGTTTTTTTTTTTAAATTTATTTATGTGACCAAAAAAATGAAAATCAAAAGTACTTAATGAAGGTTTAAGTTCTTTGATTTAATTTATTTGTAATTTTAAAGTCACAAAATTAAAATTTTTATGATTTTATTAATTTTTTAAATTTCTAAGTTTTAGAATCTTTTAAATCAAAATCATAAAAAAAAAAGAAAAAAAAAATGTTGAACTTAAATCTAATCAAAACCCAAAATTTAAAAAGTGAATAAAAAAAAAAAGGAACCAAACTAAAACTTAACCGTATATACTAAACAAATAAAAAAGGGAAATTCGAAAGGTGTTTTGGCTATGTTGTGTTTAGATTTGCAGGTGAGAGCTCATTGGCGGAATGGAAAAGAACTCAACAACGGATAGGGATGATCGATGGCAGCAGAAAGGAATGCGGGTTTGGATGGCGGAGGGAGTAATACGACAGTGGAAAGGAGAGACTGCAGGTCTTGTAAGAGGTAGCACGTAGGGAGGACGCAGGGATGAAACTGCGATGCAGGTTTGGCAACAGTGGAGGAGAATGGAAGCTGCGATGGAGGGTTTGAGGGTTGTGTGCAGAGGTATAGCAGCGGATGCAACGCGCAGTAGACACAGCGAGAGGAGCAGCAAGGATCAGGTGGGGAGCGAAGGCAGCGAGAGGATGAAGGTTGAAAGGCGGCTGAAGAGAGCGAGGATTGGGTTCAATGGATAGAGAAAATTCACGGGGTTTAGGGAAAGAATGCAGAATGAGTGACAGAGGAGGGTTAGGGAGATATGAAACAACGGATGAGGGTTTGCAGTCAGATTTGGAGCTGCAAACACAGGTCATGAGCAGCATATGGCAGAGAGATAGGCAACAACGAATGGAGGAGAAGCAGATAGGGGAGGGCGGATTTGATGGGTAGCAAGAGCAGCGAGGGATTCAAATAGTTTGCGCAAAAAACTTTCCAAATCTTTCTTGAAATAAAAATAAAACCACAGGCAGCAGACATATAGCCAAAAACTAGAGAAAAATTACAGATTGGAATGTTATACTTATGTTTAAAATTTATCAATGAAACCCTTATAGAAAATTCTCTAGATTTAATTAAAATATTTAATCCACTTTCTTTTAGATTTGATCCTGAAACCCTCACTGAAATTCCAGATCTGAAAAACTAAATTAATTTCCTAAAAACAATAATGCCAATGGACCTCCAGAGATCCAAATCTTACCCTCCATGGCCTAGATCTAGACTCTGTACAACTTTCAGCTTCAGATCTACAACTGCAATACAACAGAAAACACCCAAACGATATACACAATGACCCAAAAAGAAAACACTAAAACCCTGAAACCCAAAGTCAGAAAACTGAAGAAAATTACAGATCTATATACAAAAATGGCAGATCTATCAGATCTAGGGAGTGTGAGTCCGACTCGGCTCCCAGATCTGATGATCTGAGGCTCTCAACAGCCAGATCTAAAAATTTAGCATAGAAAAATTAAAATTTACTGAATTTTAGAGGAGGTACTAAGCTTGAAACCCTTAATGCATCACCCATAAAAATAATATCTTATGATAAGCTCGGGATCAAATACAAACTGGCTCTTCAGAAAACACGGATCGAGAGTTGGTTGGTTCAGCCGAGAACTTTCCCGAACCCTCGATGATCTAATAATCAAGGATTTTCCTGCAAAACTCAATTCAGCGATCAATCATAGAGCGAGAGAACAATAATAAAATTCAGATCTAATAGAGATACCTGCTATTATATTCAAAACTTAAATTACCATTCAAACCCTAGCCACTGAGCAAGATACCTATACTCAAATTGCTCTTCAGAAAGCTATATCAATGGCCAAAAAGAAATATATGTATGAAAATAATACATCTTACAACGTTTCCATGAAGAGTAACACCAACAGAAGTTAACCCCAAAGTCTTTCTTTATTGCTCATAAAAAAAATTACAAGAGAGCTTTTCGCTTAGTACACGATCAAAAGATCAGATGACTTTGACTGACAACTGACCCCCTATTTAAAAATAAATTTCCCAACGGCTAGTTTGAGTGATCCTTGTTAAAGCGATCTCGACCGTTGATGAGGATCAAAATTTCTTTTAATCTCATCCGTCAAAATTTTAAATATTGAGGAAATTTCGAATTTTTCAATTAAATGCATTTTAATATATTCAAAAATTAAAATTTTGCATTTATTTCCTAAAAACTTTGACTTTGACTTAATGTTAGGCACCTAAGACATAAAATTTAGCAAAATAATCAATTAACCTTAGTCCCTGGACCAGTTAAGATATAATTTTTTAAAGGATCCACGGATTTTACCTATGGAAAATTTAAAATTACCTAGGACCGAGGACCTATGAGGGGATAAATTATTTTTCTAACCTTCAAGACATTTTACATCATGATTTTTACATTTTTACATTTCAAGTGGGAAAACCCATTTGAACAAGACCCTCACAGACTACCCAGTTGTGCGACACAAATATAATCTAGCAGATCAAGTAATTTGAAATAAAATAGCCTAACCAAATAGTTCGGATTATTCCCAAATCACTTTTACATAGACTCGATCTAGCACACTAGGACTTCGCTAACATTCTGGTGACAAAATCCATTCGGGCTTTGGGGTAAGGCTGAAGGAAAACTCTGCCGATCATGGATTGGTGAGACAAAAAACCTTATGGAATGTAGATCGTCATAAAAAAGTTAGGTTTACCCAGGCATACACCACACAGATTTGTTAAGATTATTTACAGTTTACACATGCAGAAAGAGTTTACAATATAAGATGATCCTCATGCTGATGATGATAGCTGGATGGCAGGAACATGTCGATTAGGCGCTATCCCTTTTGCAAAAAAGGGGGTGTACTGCTATGGGTAGTTGACACATAGTGGTCAACATCTGGCTCTACTTGTGGAAACATTACTGCACTGGAGGAATGTGAGAATCCAGAATTTGCATCCACGCAACACACAACAAAACATAAGTAGCGTCCATCCAAAAATCATCATATAACGTTAAGCACAGGAAAGATATAAGCTCTTCATTTATTAACTAGTCTATGAAAAGCCAAATCTAACTACAAAATGAAACACTGAAATAACAGGGCATAAGGTTGGAGATACAATACAAAGATGCCCCATGGCATCATATATGTTCAATATAGTGCACAGCATTTGCCTACTTTCAGGCAAATCTGTTGGCTGTTTCTCGGATGTGCCATGTCCAATTCTGCATATGGTAGGACTTTTTCCTATTCGAAAATGAAGCTGCTTACGGCTATTTGATGCATCAAATCGCTTTCTCATTCTCTTTCTCTTGCATCTTTTCTTTGTGGTAGGCTGTATCGCTGATGACGTGGAACATTCTGCTTCATAACTCACAGATGAAGTATGTAAGATATGCATGACATGTTTTTCTTCATTTTGCATTTGATTTTTATCGTTTTCAATTTTATCTGGGTCACCTTCAATTAACCACTTTTCAATGGAACCAATGACCTCCTCATAATAAGATGGAGCTTGTTGCAGCGGATAAGGAGACTTCTGATCTGTCGATGTCTCCTTGTTTCTTTTATCCTTTGACTGATGCTGAAATTTCTGTACCTATATTGTTATGGCATCCATCTGGCTAGAGTGTTCAAACTTCATAGCACTGACCTCCCTGGCATGGTTTTTCTCCATGGTCAATAACTTATTCTGAAGGCATATTTGACTAGCTTTCATATCTTGTATTGCTTTTTCATTCTCTTCTTTCATGCCCATGAAACAATTTTGCATATAGTTGATCTCTTTCTTATGATTTGCTTGCATGGTAGCCAACTGATTATTATAATCAAATGTCATGATAGTCATTTTTTCATGCATAGTTAATAACTTGTTTTGCATAGAATTAATTTTCCTGTCATGATTAGCCTTCATGGTTTCCATCTCCTTATCTCGCTTTTCCAGGTGGGTGTATAAAGTTCTCATATCCTTGATGTAATCAGTGACAAATTTTTCTTGATTAATCTCCATATTTTTTACCAGTTACATTAGTTCTTCTATAATTTGCTTATGATTTTCCCTTTCATTGTTGACATTGATTTGATAACTTGTTCTCACTTTTCCACTGTCATGGATTTGATCTGCAATGGTACAGGTGGATGGCACATTTTGATATGGAGAATTGTCTTGAAATCTTTCATCGACAGTTGAATCCCTCACAAAATCACTTTCATTTTGTTGCATAATTTCAGGGGCACAAGGGGAGCTATCTTGATAACCATATCTATCTTTAAAAGCATGAACGATGTCTTGTAAAGAAGTGAAAGAATCTTCAAGACAATTAATAAACCAATTCAAAGCGTCAACCTCTAAAGAAAAGGCAAATAAACGCATTTTGAAATCTTCATGATCATACTGGGGAGAACTACAATATATGAGCATTATATGAGAAAACCTGCATAGATGCTTTCTAACAGCCACTGGATCACCACCCGAGAACAAAGACAATTTATGAATGGCCACTTCCGGAATATCATGGAGAACATTAGTAAAATGACATGGGGTAAATGAATAATCCATGACAATGTTACTTGGGAGCGGGAGCGACGTTTTCAAAAGCTCCTGGTTTAGGAGCGAATCCCTGAGCATTTTATATATATATATATTTTATATTTTGATACATATATGTCAACAAAAACATGTAGAATAATGAATTAGATATAGAAAACATAAGAAACATAGATTGAACCATATAACAACAATCATTTAGAAGTTATAATCTTCATCAACCACGTCCACAAGTTAGTAACATAGTAACATACAACATATTGAGTCTCATGATTCATCAATCTTAAAGTTTCAAGCTTTCAAAATTCAATATATGACATTTATCATCGTTGATCACCAAAGTTGTACTTGTAAGCTAAGTGTAACCATTACAACAAATAATATCTAACATGAAATGAAATGAAACAACTTTCAACTTTCATGAAGCATCTTCATTACTAATGAGTTATAATTGCCAACTTCAAACTTAAACTGCTATATATTGTTTAAAAAAGTATCATAATAAATATGAAAGAGTCAATAGTTATAAAAACTACTAGAAACTAGAAAAGAGAAGTAAATCTATTATCTATTTCTTACGCTTGGGCCTCTTGCCACCACGAGAAATGTCTAATTTTTAGTCTTGTTGGAAAATCAGGATCTTTGTCATTAATATCACCCTCTAAGCATTAATATCTAGAGGTATCTTTGTCATTACATCTATATTTGTATAGGGATCTTTGTCATTAATATCACCCTCTAAGCATTAACATAAGATAGAAAAAGCATAGCGTGTCAAGTCAAGATTTTGTTTGAGTGATGCGTACATTTTTAGGAGGGTCATGATAGAGGAGTTCAACAACCAATGTCACTAACATCAAGGTACATAGAGGGATTGGTGCTCTTGATTAAATACAAGTTTCATACTCTAATACATGACAAAATTCAATGGAAACATTGCAATCCCCAATCCTGAAATTCTGAAAAACTAACAAGTCTGCTGGATTTTGAATGAAATCTAAAATTCTACTTTCTCCATATGAAATCCAATGAGGCCAGAACCACTCTCAAACATCCTGAGTCATTTCATGGTAATGTTAAAAATTTAAGTAAAAGGATGAAAATTAAGATTAAGGAGAATGTCACTTTTACTTTAAGAATTTAAGAATTTAACATTACCATGAATAACATATCAATACTAGGGACAGACTTGATCATTAATCTACCCCACTCAAAAATTATTTGTTTCTTTAAAAAAAATTGCATTTCAAACATTACTATAAAAAAAAATTGCACAAAAGGAAAAACGCTCCCGAAAAGGTAGGGAGCAAAAAAAATTTTAGGGAGCGGGAGCGATTTCAGGAGCGCGCTCCCGACCCGCTTCCGAGTCGCTCTTGCTCGGAGCGCGGATTGGAAGCCGGATTGGGGGGGGGCTCCCCCACAACATTGATCCATGATGAATAATGAGGGACCAAATGGATGATAGAGAGAGACCTCTGCTCAAGAAATTCAAGAGATCCACAAGAAGGGAGCTTCTAGTAGAAATTCTTGTAGAAATGAAAGAAGTGGAGTCGCCACTTGAACATGAATCTAACTCTAGGATCCAAAAGGCAACAAACAACCGGATATAAGGGAGGGCTTCTTGTTTGAGAAAAAAAAAGTGGAAGAAGTAGAGTCACCACCCAAACAAGAAACAAACCAAAATGTCCAGGTGCCTAAAGGTGTAGATGAAACGACTAACGAGATGACGAAAGATAGGGTGATGAAAAGATCAAACGACGCCAGGAAATGCTGTGCCGCTTGACAGGCTAATGAATGGCGGAAAAGATGAGATGATGAGGAAATGTCGTTAGGGCCAAGGACAAAAAAGCTCTATCCATGGCAACGGTGCCAAAAAATGTTGTTGTTGCTGGGTCAAATGAATGGTAGAAAGATAAAAGATGAATGATGAATGTGGTAAAGGCCAGGCCCAATAAATCGGTCGCCGACAACGGTGCCAAAAAATGTTATCGTTGGCGGCTCAAATGAATGATAGAAAGATGAAAGATGAATGATGAATGTCGTAAAGCCCAGGCCCAATAAATCGGTCCTCGGGGCAAAGGCGCCAAAAAATGTTATCGTTGCCAGCTCAAATGAATGATAGAAAGATGAAAGATAAATGATGAATGTCATAAAGCCCAAGCCCAATAAATCGGTCACCGGCAATGGCGCCAAAAAATGTTATCGTTGCTGGCTCAAATGGATGATAGAAAGATGAAAGATGAATGATGAATGTCGTAAAGCCCAGGCCCAATAAATTGGTCCCCGGCAACAACGCCAAAAAATGTTATCGTTGCCGGCTCAAATGAATGATTGAAAGATGAAAGATGAATGATGAATGTCGTAAGGCCCAGGGCCAATAAATCGGTCATCGGCAACGGCGCCAAAAAATGTTATCGTTGCTGGCTCAAATGAATGATAGAAAGATGAAAGATGAATGATGATTGCCGTAAAGCCTGGGCCCAATAAATCGGTCCCCGGCAATGACGCCAAAAAATGTTATCGTTGCCGGTTCAAATGAATGATAGAAAGATGAAAGATGAATGATGAATGTCGTAAAGTCCAAGCCCAATAAATCGGTCCCCGACAACGATGCCAAAAAATGTTATTGTTGCCGGCTCAAATGAATAATAGAAAGATGAAAGATGAATGATGAATGTCGTAAAGCCCAAGCCCAATAAATCGGTCCCCAGCAACGGCGCCAAGAAATGTTGTCGCACATAGTGTATAGGCAGCAGACAACCCTCAGAATAAGGGTTGTTACTCTTGATCCTTACTCACCTCGTTTAGACTCTCTCCTAGGCAAGTCAAGGGGGGTAGTCCCTAAGGTAAATGGATGAGGATAGCCTATGAAGAACATACTCTAGGAGATTGTAATGACGGACAACTTGATGAATGATTTTCGATTAATTCAGATAAATAGATTAAACGCCAATGTAAACAAGACAAGACCACAAGCTAGACCAGTGCCTTTGAATTAACCATCAAAAAAACAAATTATCCAAAAAGATTTTCAATATGTGACGAAAAGTGCCAATCATCCATATAAGTGTCCAACACTGTAGCACGCAAGATATTTCAGATTCAAGATGATTATCTTAATGACAAGATCTAGAATAGTCAATATGAATTATCGTGCCTTGACCATAGAAAAATCATGAGAAATGCATTTAATGACCAAAAGATACTAAGGAAATTTAGATAATTTTTTTTTTAATTTATTCCTTAGGAACTTAATTTAATTGAAGGGTAAGAAAAACAAAATTTTTAATGGGCAATAGGCCACATAATTTTTTTTTTAATGTTTACGTGAAAAACCCATTAATTTATTTCATAATTTATTTTTATTTTTTTAATTTTTAGGTTATATATATATATATATATATATATATTTTTTTTTTTTAGGATTTTAGAATTTTTTAAATGCTTTTAGTTTTTTTTTTTTTTGTTATGTGACCAAAAAAATTGAAAATCAAAAGTACTTAGTGAAGGTTTAAGTTCTTTGATTTAATTTATTTGTAATTTCAAAGTCACAAAATTAAAATTTTTATGATTTTCTTAATTTTTAAAATTTTTAAGTTTTAGAATCTTTTAAATCAAAATCGTAAAAAATAAATAAATAAATAAATAAAAGAAAAAAAAAACGTTGAACTTAAATCTAATCAAAACCCAAAATTAAAAAATGAATCGAAAAAAAAGGAACCAAACTAAAACTTAACTATATATACTAAACAAATAAAAAAGGGAAAATCGAAAGGTGTTTTGGCTGTGTTGTGTTTAGGTTTGTAGGTGAGAGCTCATCGGCGGAATGGAAAAGAACTCAACGGCGGATAGGGATGATCGATGGCAGCAGAAAGAATGCGGGTTTTGATGGTAGAGGGAGTAGGACGACGATGGAAAGGAGAAATTGCAGGTCTTGTAAGAGGCAGCACGTAGGGAGGACACGGGGATGAAACTGCGATGTAGGTTTGGCAGCAGTCGAGGAGGAAGGAGGCTGCGATGGGAGGGCTGAGGGTTGCGTGCAGAGGTATGGCAGCGGATGCAATGTGCAATAGACACAATGAGAGGAGCAGAGAGGATCAGGTGGGCAGCGGAGGCAGCGAGAGAATGAAGGTTGAAATGCGGCCAAAGAGAGCAAGGATTGGGTTCAACGGACAGCAAGTTAAGAAGTGACAGATGGAGAGAAAATTCGTGGGGTTTATGGAAAGGATGTAGAATGAGTGACAGGGGAGGGTTAGGGAGATATGCAACAACGGATGAGGGTTTGCAGTCAGATTTGGAGTTGCAAACACAGGGCATGAGCAGCGTATGGCAGAGAGATAGGTAGCAAGGAATGGAAGAGAAGCAGATAGGGGAGGGCGGATCTGATGGGTAGCAAGAGCAGCGAGGGATTCAAATAGTTTGCGCAAAAAAAATTCTAAATTTTTCCTGAAATAAAAATAAAACCCTAGGCAACAGACAGATAGCCAAAAACCAGAGAAAAATTACAGATTGGAATGTTATACTTATTTTTAAAATTTACCAATGAAACCCTTATAGAAAATTCTCCAGATTTAATTAAAATATTTAATCCACCTTCTTTCAGATTTGATCCTGAAACCCTCACTGAAATTCCAAATCTGAAAAACTAAATTAATTCCCTGAAAAAAATAATGCCAATGGACCTCCAGAGATCCAGATCTTACCCTCCAGGGCTTACATCTAGACTCTGTACAACTTTCAGCTTCAGATCTGCAGCTGCAATACAACAGAAAACACCCAAACGATATACACAATGACCAAAAAAAAAAACACTAAAACCCTGAAACCCAAAGTCAGAAGACTGAAGCAAATTACAGATCTATATACAAAAATGGCAGATCTATCGAGATCTAGGGAGTGTGAGTCCGACTCTGCTCCCAGATCTGATGATTTGAGGCTCTCAACAGCTAGATCTAACGATTTAGCACAGAAAAATTAAAATTTTTTGAATTTTAGAGGAGGTACTAATCTTGAAACCCTTTATGCATCACCCATAAATAATATCTTATGATAAGCTCGGGATCAAATTGAAACTGGGCTGTTCAAAAAACACGGATTGGGAGTTGGCTAGTTCAGCCGAGAACTTCCCCGAACGCCCAATGATCTGATAATGAAGGATTTTCCTGCAAAACTCAATTCAGTCGTCAATCATAGAGCGAGAGAACAATAATAAAATTAAGATCTAATAGAGATACCTGCTATTATATTCAAAACCTAAATTACCATTCAAACCTCAGCGACTGAGCAAGATACCTACACTCAAATCGCTCTTCAGAAAGCTATATCAATGGCCAAAAATAAATATATGCATGAAAATAATACATCTTACAACATTTCCATGAAGAGTAACACTAGCAGAAGTTAACTCCAAAATCTTTCTTTATTGCTCATAAAAAAGACTACAAGAGAGCTTTTTGCTTAGTACATGATCAAAAAATCGGATGACTTTGACTGACAACTAACCCTCTATTTAAAGATAAATTTCCCAACGGCTAGTTCGAGTGATCCTTGTCAAAGCGATCTCGACCGTTGATGAGGATCAAAATTTCTTTTAATCTCATCCGTTGAAATTTTAAATATTGAGGAAATTTCGAATTTTTCAATTAAATGCATTTTAATATATTCAAAAATTAAAATTTTGCATTTATTTCCTCAAAACTTTGACATTGACTTAACCTCAGGGACCTAAGACATAAAATTTAGCAAAATAATCAATTAACCTTAGTCTCTGGACCAGTTAAGATTTGATTTTTTGAAGGATCCACGAATTTTACCTCTGGAAAATTTAAAATTACCTAGGACCTAGGACCTATGAGGAGATAAATTATTTTTCTAACCCTCAAGACATTTTACATCATGATTTTTACGTTTTTACATCTCAAGGGGGAAAACCCATTTGAACAAGACCCTTACACACTACCCAGTCCTGTGACACAAATATAATCTAGTAGATCAAGCAATTTGTAATAAAATAACCCAACCAAATAGTTAGGATTATTCCCAAATCACTTTTACATAGACTCGATCTAGCACACTAGGACTCCGCTAACATTCTGGTGATAAAACCCATTTCGGCTTTGGGGTAAGGCTGAAGGAAAACTCTGCCGATCATGGATCGGTGAGACAAAAAACCTTCCAGAATGTAGATCGTCATCAAAAAATTAGGTTTACCCAGGCAATTATATACACGACACAGATCTACTAAGATTATTTACAGTTTACACATGCAAAAATAGTTTACAATATAAGATGATCCTCAGGCTGATGATGATAGCTGGACGGCAAGAACACATCGATTAAGCGCTGTCCCTTTTGCGTAAAAGGGGGTGTACTGCTATGGGTAGTTGACACATAGTGGTCAACAAGCTGACTTCCATAAGGGCCACGCCGGATGAGGAGATGTTTGTGAGGACCGCATTGAATGCAGTGTCAGAGGATTGGGAGGTATTTGTCCAGAGCATACTGGGCAGGTCAACCCTTCCAGGTTGGGAGGAACTATGGGCGGCTTTTCGACAAGAAGAGATCAAAAGGCTAACCAAGGTGGGAAGCAGGGCAAGGGGGTCAGAATCAAGAAGGAGGAAGGCGAGGATGCTGCCCTAGCATCTGAGGGAAAACAGGAGAAATGGAAAAAGAAGGACCTCTCCAAGGTCAAATTCTTCCACTGCGGGGAATTGGGTCATTATGCGAGCTAGTGTCCGAGGAAGAAGAGCAAGGGAGAGGCTTCTGAGACCAAGGCTACACTAACAAGGGCAAAGAAAGAAGTGGAAATAGATGATGACTGTGCCATGATTGCTCATGTGCATCTTGAGAGGATGTGGGGAGACATCGAGCTGTAGTCAGACGGATTACAAGCGATGAGGGTCAGGATCCTCGAGGTACCTAACCTCTTGGATTATACCTTGCTACGAGAACCCCGAAGAAGAGTAGCAGGACTAGCAGATGTCGGTAGAGACGGATGCAGATGAAGCAACAGAGAGAGCTACAGTGCAGGAGTCTCGAGATAGTGCGAGGCTAGCAAGTTGCAATAGTGCGAGAGGCACGAGAGTGTTGCACTAGTGCATGATGGTACAAAGAGGTGTGCAACGGTGCGAGATGCAGGGAGTTGTTGCAGCAGTTGAGAGGTCAGAGAGGGAGTATTGTTAGAAGCAGAGGGAGCTACAGTGCAGGAGTCCCAAGACAACGTGAGGCAGCAGTGCGAGATGCACAGAGTTGTTGCAGCAACAAAGAGGTTAGAGAGTGAGCACTTGTCAGTGACAGAGGGAGCTTCAACATCGGGAGTGTTTCTAACCTGATGGAGATGTCAGAGTTGGAGATCAGTTACTTACTTCTCAGTAATTGAGTTGCAGTGCAACAGTTAGCAGTGGCAGTGCTATGGACAACACGATGCAACATGATGAGAGGGGTTGCAGTGCAGATGCAATAGTGGCAGTGGCAGGGCCATGGGCAGTAACACAAAAGTAGAGGGAGCTACCGTACAGATGCAACAATGGCAATGGCAGGGCCATGGGTAGCAGTACATGATGCAACAGTGCAGAGGGTGTTGGGCAGCGGGCCTAGTATCAGCACAGGGACCAATGCCGGATGATCAGGGTGATGCTCAATGAGGAGTATTACTAGAGCACAGTCCTCGCTAAGAGGGAGTGTTGATTTAGGGTAACATCAGATGTGATCTAGCCATGAAAATTGGTGAAGAGGCTAAAGCACATGAGTTCTCCAATACTTAGAAATGGTTTGGGAAGAATCTAACCAGTGTGGGAGATATTAAAATAATTAATATTTTTAATGAAGTCCCTATGTCTAAACTTAGGGAAAATAGAATATTAATATGAATTAATATAAAACTGAGTTAGAATTGTCCAAAAGTCATGGATCAAACCAGATCTAATATTAGCTGCTGATTAGGGACTTAATCTCAGCCGTTGAATTGTCAACGAGAAAAGTTTAAGGGGAGGATTGAAGGTCACTTGGAGAACACACCTAGCTGATAAAGAATTCGATTTTCTGGGGCAGTGCTTGTTGAGGAATTCGAAGGAGTGATCGAAGTTGTAGTTGAGGGGTAGTGAATGCAGTAGCAGAGAGGCACAGATAGTACCGAGAGCATCAACGCAGAAGCCAGGAGAGGGTTGATGCAGAGCCAACTAGAGGCCACGCAGAAGCAGTCAGAGGCCGTGCAGAGGTAGCCAGGAGCTGCACAGAGCCTGAGCAGGGCCAATGTGGGAGACGCAGAGCCTCAAGAGGTTGACACAGAGCCCCAAGAGGCTGACATTGGGCAGACACTGGGCCAGAGAGGCTGATGCAGACCCTAGAGGTTGACGCTGGGAGATTTCGTGGGGAAGATTGGGGTTGATATCTGTCTCCGACTGAGAGGTACTATTGCTGAGGGCATTCTCTGTTGGGTGAGACATGTTTGGCAGCCAATATGTATTCTGAAACTGTTTAACAATAAAACCCTCAGATAGCTGCACCGGTTTTCCCGCATTAGGTTTTTCTAGGGACATTAGTCCAAAAATAACGGTGTCACTTGTGTGCTTGGATTTCCTTCAGTTGATAATCTGTATGTGTTGAGACTGTACTTGTCTTTATTTTCAGTATTTACATGGTAAATAACTTGTTAATTAACAAAACAAGTAGGAAGAAATAAATCAGAAAGTATCGGAAGGATTTCTAACAATTAGACTTAGAAATACCAACAAATCATTGCTATATCATACAAATCATGCTCTCATCCCCTTTAGCCCCGAGCAGTTAAATATAAGAAGAATCAATAAAAAGCAAAAGGAAAATGAAGAACTGTGGAAAAACAAAGGTTGGGGTAACTCATGTACCACGATTGCTCACTCCTACATTCATACACCCAAATATGTGGACATCCCTCATCATTAGCACCCTTGAGCCCATGTCTTTTGGCCTTTAGACCCCTGTGTCTTAATCCATCTCATCATTACTCACATGACACCTACCAATTGAAGGATATGCCTTGGACATGTCCTTCCCTTTAAGGGCTGAGAACACGTAATAAGTTTGTTTATTAATCACTCCTACATAGGGAGGTAACATCATTACATGCTCAACGCCCCAAATCTGGAAGGGAAACCAACTATGAAATATCCATTTCTGCCCTTGATTAAAAAACTTATTCACTCAATTGCACTAATGATTATTGTATTTCAAGGTGAGAAGATGCACTGGATCTTATATAGGATTGGCAGATGGTTTCACTCTAGGCTTGGCCTCCCTATACAAGATCCAAGCCCACCAGAGGATCATATTGACACTTGTAGGGGAAGAATTGAGAGCCATGGGTTTCCATCATGTGACAGAGCATTATCTCATGCCATGGGCATCCTCAACAATTTAAGCAACTTGTTATTGCCCCACATTATATGCAAGATGATGCACTTGGACGAGTAGTGCCCCCAACTGTCTTAGCATTGTATGCATGGTTTGGTAGCTAATCCAAGGCCTAGAGGAGGTTTGTCTCATCCTTGAGACATGGGAGGGAAAGAACCATCTTCCGTTCTCTCATTTGGAGCAGTCTACAAACTTGCTTCACACCAGTAGACCCATGAGATCACTACTTGTGCCCCGAGAGCCACTTTGGAGCACCACATGATGTTTTACTTGGAGATCAAGGGGCCACCCCCTTGACCATCATTCATGGAGCCCTCTTCTTCATCATGGCACCTTGAAGACTCGATTAGGCCTTCCAACAACCCTCCTACACCATGGTTTCATCATTTTGGCTTCATTTTGATGGCTTATTCTACACTTTATGAGCTATTTGGTGGGCTTGTCACCAAAGTTATGTTATTTTGCACATTAAATTTTTTTTAGGGGCATCTTAGGCTAATTCGAATGAGAAGAGGCTCATATAAATAATGCTAAGCCTCATTTGTATCAGACATCATCATCACACTTGGATTTCTCGCTTTTGAGAATTTGGCACTTCTTCTTGGATGTCTGTTGGACCTTCTTTGATGCATTTCGATATTTTTCGGAGCTAAATCTTGTTCTTTCTTGGAGCCACTATCTTGATCTTGGATTGGATATATCTCTTGTTATCTTGTGTCATTGTTGAAGATTTTTCATGTAATAATGTCCCATGTGTTGAAATTTTGCAACTGGCTAATTTTTCTTGTGCCCTGATTATTGAATATCATTGTAAAAGTTGTTAGATTGCAAATATGTGCATGATACTCATTGATAACAAGCAGATGAATGTTCCTAGCAAATGAAAAATTGTTTTTCTTCCATGGAAGTCCATTGATCTTGGGTGGGTAAATGCTAAAGAGTGATAGCTAGGGAATCACAATTTAGCCTCCTTGAAGAAAAATTTTAGCCGGATTTCGAATCACATAGACTCCATAGCCCAAGGGTAAGACACTGATCCAAGCAAATTTGGTGATCACCCTTATTTCTCTACTATTTTTCTCCTCCCTCTCTTAGACAACCTAGATAGGGTTGAATGCAAATTCCTTTGGAGGAGGACTTTTTCCATTCTGCTTGGACAAGCTACTGCATTGGTGTCTCCTCTAGGGATCCTCAAAGTTTCACACAATTCCCAAGGTTCATTTAAGAGAAAACTCAAGCCCTAGCTCAGCATTTGAATGCCCATCTTGAACATCATAGTGAAAGGTCTTCTTTAGCGTTTTTGCACATAGTATTTGGTGGAATAAATCATTTAAAACCCTTTATCGACACTACCTTGAGCTAGTGAGCTCCTTGGAGGGTCCTGTCCCATAGTGATTCATAGTCCCTAGGTCTCGTGTGGTCCCATTCTAGGCTTCTCAAGAAAATTGAAAGCTTATATAAAGATATACAAGCTTCTTGAGTAGGCCTAATCATCTTTGGACCCTTGACCTTAGGTCTCCTTGTCATCGTTGAATATCATAAACCCTAGGTCTAGGTCTCCTCATAGGTCTTTCTTGGAGAGCCTTTTTGCTTCTCTTGAAGCATTGAGCCTTTATTTGAGCCTCTCCTTTGAATGGGCCTTGGAAATCACATCATGCCTAGTCATTGATTCTATCATTAATAGTGATTTCCCTCATACCGGGACTCCCATTGATGAAAGTCCATAAAGAGCAGGGGAGACTGACTGAGGTGACAATGGGTCTTTGTCCCATTGTTGTCATTTGGTCTCGTAGTTGTCCCTTATGTACCCCTTCTAGGACCCCTGCTAGAGTGTGTGGCAAAAATTCCTTTGTTCTCCAAGGTAGATATAGACGCAAGATTCTTTTTCAATTCAAGCACATATAGAACATTCTGTAGATGCATAGTTTGACCATAATCCAAATGAAATGAAATAGAACCAAACCCCTTCACAAGATTAGTAGTATTGTCCCCAAGAAATCAGCTACCCAACTAGAATTGGGCCTACTGCAATTAATTCAGCCTTTTCAAAGTGAACTTGGCTTGCCCAGAGAAAACCCCGGAACCATTGTAAATGATAATTTTTCTTTGTCTCCATACTCCACGATCTTTTGCCAAAATCAGTCTTCTCCTCATTAAATCCCAATGAATAATCTGAGTGATTCTTCTCCTAGATCGGCTAGGGTGGATATGTCTCACCACCGAAACCAATCTTAACCTTCTAGGGTGGATTAGTCTCTGTCAAGGATTTCCCCTGTGCACATCAAGCTACAAAAGCTCTCCAAATCAAACTCACAAAAAACCATATATACCCTTAGTGAGTTATAATTTTTTTTTTACAATTTTATCATTGGAATACCATGGGTCCTAAAATAACACTCCTTTTAAATTTAATTACACAACATCACTTTAGAAATGACATTAATAATTAAATTAATTGATCCCCTTCTTCTGACTATAGACTGCATGAATCATATAGGTTACTAAGTGACTTATTGTAGCTATCACTTGAGAAGGGACATTACAACTTCTTTGGATACATAGTTTATGTAAAAATAATAAATATAGATAATAAATAATAATCATAATAATATGTAGTTAAATAATAATCTGTTAAACAAAGAGGCATGTCTCTACAAACATGACTCTTCGTGAAAGGGTACTTCCTGGCTATATATATAGGACCCTCACTCTCAATGGTATCATCATTCTTCATGCATTTTATATATAATAATGTTTGTATTCTCAATGAATACTTTTATATTCCAAGTCTTCTGGAGTATTTAAATTGAAGGTCAAACTTTGTTCGTTTCATTAGTATCAGAGTCAGGATTGGTTGATCACCAGGTCTTTGGCCATCAACCTTCTTGTTGTGTAGTTGAAGCATTTCGCTCAGAGTTTGATGTTTCTCCATTTTTGGTCATTCACATTTCAATTATTCTAGTTAAAAAAAATAAAATATTTGAGGTAAATTTTGAAGGAGAACATTCATATATATATATATATAAAGATTCTACATTATTGATAAAAAGTGCATGACAACGTAAAAAGAGAATCTTTCCAAATATCTTTAAAACTATACGTAAGAAAATGAAGAGTAGATAATATTATCATGATTTTTCATTAAGTGGTTTACAAGCTCGTGGTTTCAGAAACCCATGGTAATTGCCCATTTTATTTCAAAGGTAAAAAAAAAACAAAAAGAATACAAAATCTCTTTATGTGAATGGTAAGTTTTACTTTTTACGTAGAGAAAATTAACTAGTCAAAGGCACAGAAGTGGACATATATTTTATATTATACTCCAAAGAGGTGAATAGCCACTTTTCACTAGGGTTGTAACTTTTCAAAAAGATTATAAATAAAAGATATATAAAGATAAGTATTATATTATAAAGGGTTTTTTTAAAAGAAAAGTTTAAGTCATAAAATTATTGAAAATATATATAAGTACAAAGTGGGTACTAGTATAAAAGGTTACTTAAAAGATCCATATATTAAAGTTTATAAAGGGTTAAATCGAAAACTATAAAGAGACACCAGGATAACAAGTTATAACAAAGGAAGAGTACTTTTTAAAAACATTATAATAAATATAAGGTGCAGTTTACTTAAATAGTGGAGCTATATTAACTTTTTTTAAAGTGGGAAAAAATATATAATTGAGGAAAATAAAAGTTAAAGGAATTTATAAAGGCGTTCAAGTTTATCAAATAAATGGGCACTTATTTTAAAGAAGAATTCCATTTTTGAAGAAGAAAGCAAATGGAGCCTAATTCGAAAATGATGAAAGAATGATGATTTTCCTATAAGGGTGTTCTAATCACACATCACAAGTTAATTACATTAAGAGGGACTATCCAAGGAAATAAAATTAATATCGCTATTAGTACGAGCAATGACGAAAATTACATAAATATTAATCTGGCGAATCGACTGTTAATTTCAGATGCCAATGTAGGTGAAACAATAGATCTTTTTGGAAAAAAAATATGAAATTAATGATTTACAAATAACAATGGAGCATTATGAGTGCATATCCCAATTTTGTGTTGTAAAAATGTATGACATGGAGGTTGACTTAATTTTTGGTCAACCTTGGTTTAGAGAATTGGGTGCGTTCATGTTAAACATAGAGGATTTTTTTTTATGTTTTCTTATAAGGGAAAGATGATCACAGTTCGAGACATGACAATGAAGTCAAAATCAATAATGTGCTCATCGAAGACACTAAAGATGTTACGAAATTAATACTTAAAGGAATCAAAACTCAATATCGGAGAAGCAAAAATAGCTTGAGGCCATATCTAATAAAAACAACAAAAAATCTCATTTAAAAGATCATATCCAGAAACTACTTGCACAACTCAGAAAGTGTAAAACTAAGAAGAAAAGGTAAGAACAAGAAAAAGAAAGTTTTGACGAAAAGCTCAACGAATGGAGAACCTTAATAAAAATTTACACTTTGAACCTTAATAAAAAAATTATTAAAACAAATCAAGTGTTTAAAAGACAAAAAACTTGAATGCCAAAGTAGACTTAAAAAATGAGGAACTCTTATGTCTCAAAAATCATAATCAGAGTCTACTCACTCAAATTAAGAAACTTAAAAATGATAAGTAATCATTAAGCAATAAATTAGAAAAATTTCTCACAAAGGAAGTATCGAAGTCGTCAGATGTAATGGTTCAAGTTGGAAATAAAGGATCAAATAACGGTTCCATTAATATCATAACTCAAGAAGATGAGAAACCAAAGAAAGTTGAAACTTATGCAGATGTTGCAGTTCAAACAATTGAAATTCCAAATGATGATGGCAACTCAACAATCGCAGGACATGATGTTGGGTCCCTATAATACTAGTGATTACCCCATTACTATTGTAGTTATACCCCTTATTTATATTGTTGTGCCCCTATTACCTCCATATTGTTATTTCTGTGCCCCATAGAATCCCTCTATTGTTATTTTTGTGGCTTTATATTATTATTGTTAGGTCGGCTGGATTATATTGTGACTCCTTAGACTCCTATATATAGAAAGGAGGTTTTGTCATTTGAATCATCAAAGAATTGTTCATTTATGTAATGTAAAGGAGGTTGCCCCCTCGAAGAGGCTGAATTCTAAGGCATTGATCTATCTTTTCTATCTTTTCTTGAGCTGGTTTCATAACATTTGGTATTAGAGCTTTGGATTCTAGGGTTTCGCTGCTCCAAACAGGTCATCGTGGCATTTTCAATATAACTTTTTTTCTGTGATGTTTCAGAATTCGCAAAAAAAACCCATTTGAGAAGAAATAGCGCTGAACCTTGGGTTCGAATTTCAGATCATTTCGCTATTTATTTTCGGAGATATGATCTGAGGAAGTTGGTCTTTTTGCAGACTCCTGAATTACATTCTAAACAAGTGACCTGGGGAAAATTGTCATAACTTTCTCTCTGAAGATCAGATTGAAATTTCGTAAGAAGGTACAGAAAGAGAACGGATTGTAGTTTCTTGTATGCATTTTTCAGATCCATAGGTCGAAACAGTGACTTGTGGCACGTCGTACAAGTTTGCTCTACTGAATTAGTCTAAAATCAAGTCACTGTGGGAGATTTCGCATAACTCTTCCTTGGAGAATCCAATTTGGGTCAGACTTGTGGCATTGGAAAGAGGACGCAGAAGGCTACTATAGGTTGCAATTTTAGAACTAGATGATCCGAAATTATAGAGATACATCAGATTCAATATCAAGCTTCTACAAAGGAAAAAAATGTGTGTAGTTTTTTTTAAATTTTTGCGTAAGCTTGGTTTGAAGGAATTCAAAGGGCATAGTAAAGCATTATTATTGGTAACTGATGCCCCGAGGAAAGAAAATGCAAACACCAAGTAAGGAACCTGAAAGCTCTAGCATGACTCATGAAGAAGAGGAAGAAATGCTACATGATATATCAAAATTACAAGAACAAGTGCAACAAATGTCACACTCACAAAAGCTAACAGAAGCTAAGATAAATGGCGTGGAATCTAAGATAAAAGGCATGGAAGCTAAGATGGATGATTCAAACACAGATTTGAAGAGAGACATGGCAGATTTGAAGACAGACATGGACGAATTGAAGATAAATATGAATAAGTTGCTACAAGAAATGGACACTAAGGATGAAAGGGTACTAAAGGAAACTCATGATGAGAATAAAAGAAATGTTAATCATGATTCCATAGATGCTAATGTTGGATTGAAGACTCACCGTATTCCAAAAATTGATACGAGGAAGTTTGATGGCAAGGATCCTGCCACATGGATATTACAGATGGAGCAATTTTTCGATCTCAATAATGTGCAAAACACACAAAAGGTATGTATGGCAACTGTATATTTGGAACCAAATCAGTTTGTATGGTATCAATGGCTTTGCTCTCGTAAACAATTTATCACTTGGGCAATTTTTACGGAAGAATTGATAGCACATTATGAGGATACAAAAAGCAACATTTTTTTTAGCCAATTGATAAGTCTCAAACAAAAGGGTTCAATAATGGAGCACATTGAGGAGTTCCAAAAATTGAACATAAGGGTAAAAGATATTCCAGAGGAGCATAGGGTTGATGTGTTCATAGGGTCTTTAAAGGATAATATCCAACATGATGTTCGCCCTTGGGAACCTGATTCATTAGAGAAGGCATTCAGGTTAAAAGAAAAATGGAAAGAAAAATTATGGCAACCAGGAAGCATACCACTCACAACTATAAAGATGGAAGTGTTGTTGCCCCTAGTCTTCCACAACCTATAAGGTTGACACCACAACAATTGGAAGAAAAAAGAGCAAAATGGCTTTGTTACAGTTGTGATAGAAAATACACTAAAGGTCATAAGTGTGCTGAAAAGAAATTATTCTACATAGATTGTGAAGAGGAAGAAGAAAAGGAGCAAGAAAGGTCAAAAGAAGAGGATATACTCCAGGAACAAAGCCTAGATGAAGAACAATTAAATCCGACCATATCTTTTAATGCATTGGCGGGAATTACCACTCCTCAAACCATAAAGATAGAAGGACAAATCAAGAAGAAAAAGGTAATAGTGTTGATTGATTCAGGAAGCACCCACAATTTTATTCATTGTAGGGTAGCAAAAGAATTGAATTGCTTCCTATATCCAACACCAGAGTGTCAAGTGATGATTGCAAATGGAGGAACAATAAATTGCTCTGGAAGGTGCCATAATATCAAGCTATCCATGGGAGAATATGTATTGACTAGCCCAATGCTTTCCATTCCAATGGGAGGTGCTGATGTTGTACTAGGAGTCCAATGGCTACAATCCTTGGGTACAATAGCTTTTAATTTTCAAGAACTTTTCATCAAATTTTCTACGGAAGGAAAGGAAGTTGAATTAAGGGGTATTGCAGGGAAACCAGGAAAGATAATCAGCTCTAATGGTATGACAAAGCTTCTAAAAAAGGAGCAAAGAGGTGTAATTGCACAATTATGTTCGCTAGATGTTTCCACATCGGAATCATCTATTTCTCCAGATCTCCAAAAAGTCTTGGACAATCATTCCAAGGTATTTGAGACTCCCAAAGGTCTCCCACCTATGCGTGATCATGATCATGCTATTCATCTGATTCCAGGAAGTGTTCCTCCAAACATCAGGCCGTACAGATATCCCTATGTTCAAAAAAGTGAAATTGAACGTATGGTTGCAGAAATGCTAGAGGCTGGTATAATTCAACTGTTAAAATTGGCAACCAGGGCAAAACTTCATGTGGGTTATCTTATTCATTGCTAATAATATTTTTATTAGATTCCTCTCGTCAAGAGGTTTAGGATTGATATAAAGATCATCCAATTCCGATAAGTATTCATGGAGATATGAATTTATTTTGATTATGGAATTATTATCAAGCCGACCTACAACTCATGTAGGCTCAAAAGCCCAACAGTCGCATCTATTCACCCACCAACGTTGTGTATAAATATAAGAGGACTTTTTCTCATTTGGACTCACTCATCTCATCACATCTCTCTCTCTCTACTGCGCAGATATGAGTCTCTTCTCTACTGCGCTGAAATGGGTTTCTCTCTCTCACACATGTGAAGCCGGAAACTGCTGAAACTGAAGCTGCAACTGCAGAAGTAAAGATTGACTTGCGTGGCCTAGAAGATCTCCTCTTTGGAACTGTGCTGTAGGTTCATCTGAACCTCCTTTGAAAGCCGCAACTTTTGGTGGTGGAATGAAGTCAATCCGACGAACGGTTTGCAAGATATCGACTGCCCTAGTTTGAAGTCGGAAACTGCTGAAACTGAAGCTGCAACTGAAGAAGTAAAGATTGACTTGCGTGGCCTAGAAGATCTCCTCTTTGGAACTGCGTTGTAGGTTCATCTGAACCTCCTTTGAAAGCCGCAACTTTTGGTGGTGGAATGAAGTCAATCCGACGAACGGTTTGCAAGATATCGACTGCCCTAGTTTGAAGCCGGAAACTGCTGAAACTGAAGCTACAACTGCAGAAGTAAAGATTGACTTGCGTGGCCTAGAAGATCTCCTCATCTGAATTGCGTTGTAGGTTCATCTGAACCTCCTCTGGAAGCTGAAACTTTTGGTGGTGGAATGAAGTCCATCCGACGGTCGGTTTGTGAGATATGGTCTGCCCTAGTTTGATAATGAAGCCGCTAATGCTGATGCTACTGATCTAGGGTTTGCTACTACTAATATGAATCAGATTTATTGTACTATTTCTCTCTGCTGAATTATTGAAGATAAAAGAAGATTTGATCAAAGGGTTTCCCCACACATTGTGGGGTTTGTACCTGGCTAGCCGCCACATCTTGTGTCTCTTGTCTTGGCTTGTTTTCTGTCGATTGTTTAATGTTCTATCTGCACTTTACTTTATGTACATGTGATGCTAATCGGTGGAATATAATAAGAAAAAGAAGTAAACTGTTATAAGCATAGAACATACCATAACGTAACATGGTATTAGAGCTGAGGTGAAGACAAAGCCTGAGCAAGAGCAAGAACAATCATTGAAGAGAAGATTGGCAAGGCTATCCTAAAAGAACTATGGGGTCCTGAACACTCTTTCCTGCCGAAGACAAGCTCCGTGAGAAAGCTGACTATCACGGATGGAAGATGTCTATCGATCTAACCCTTGAAGATCAAGGAGTGCTGGACCATGTAAGAGGCAATATTGTTGAGCCTTCATCAAATTCATCTGCTGCTGCCTGGAACAAATGGAAAAATGGAGAAGTCAAAACAAAGAAGATCATCTGGGACTCTATCGACAAGCGCTTGGTGGCCTACATCTCTGATCTAGACACCTCCAAGGAAATCTACGACAGACTGGTGAGTTTATTTAAAGTTAATGATGCAAATCAAGTTTTGTTTCTTAGAAATAAGTTGAGGGAAATCAAGAAGGGTAAAGATGAAAGTATGCAAGCATACTTCTTAAGAATCACCGAGATCAAGAACGATCTCCTATCTATTGGGGAAACCATTACTGACAGAGAAATGGCACTCACAACTCTCGGAGGATTACCATCTGAATGGTATGTGTTCAGGACTACTCTTCTGAACAATAATGTAATTCCTAGTTTTGAGGAATTAATGGCTAGATGCATTCAAGAAGAAACAAAGGAAGAAGTGCAAGAAATGCCCATGCCTAAAGGTCCTCCTGCTGCCTTTTCTTCTCATGCAAAGAAAAGAAATAATTCCAGGACTAAATCAAAAGGAAAGGCTGGACCTAAGGCTAGAAGAAAATGACGATGTTACATTTGCGATAAAGCAAGTCACTATGTATGAGATCATGAGCATCATGATGAATGAGATCATGGACATAAAGGGCAACATGAGATCATGGACATATAGGATAGCATGATGATGATGCACACTAGTTTTGAGCAGCATTATGATGGATAAAATCATGGAGATGGGCAACATGATGATAATTATGATTAGAGAAGCATGGTACAGTATGCTGTGGTGCAACTCGAAATCCCTCTGATGGCAATCAAAGGAATGACAAATTCAACAGCAAAGGTAAGAGGAGAGCTGGGAATCAAGGAAGAGGACAAGCATTCAAGAAGGCTAGAAATTCTAGGATGTATTAAATGCACCTGACCTCAAAAGGAACCTAGTGTCCATTTTGGCAATGGAAGACAAAGGCTACAAGGTAACCTTCAGCAATGGCAAGGTATGTATATGGAAAAATAATGTTAAATATGCCTTTACTCTTGGGTTTAGTGTTGATTCATTATATCAGGTCAATGGAAGTCTGCTAGGTGTCATGTCTTGTGACACAACTCTTTAGTCCGAACTTTGGCATCGGAGGTTTGCCCGCCTTCATTACAAAGCTCTACCCGATGTAAGATAGATGGTAACAGGGATGCCCGAATTCCAAGTAGAGAAAGAAGGTGTATGTTCGGGATGTGCCAAAGGAAAGCTCAAAAGGGGACCATTCCCCTCAAGCCAAAGCAAAACCTCCGATATATTACAATTGGTTTACTCAGGCATACCTGAGGTTGGCATTAAGAGGGAGACTACTACACCACATACTCCTGAGCAGAATGGTGTGGTGGGAAGGAAGAACCACACGATGATGGAAGCTGTCCTGGCCATGTTACATGATCAAAGACTTCCAAAGTTTCTATGGGCTGAAACTACAATCACCGCCGTATATGTACAAAATCGATGCCCTCATCAAGCATTGGGTTCCTAAACTCCTGAAGAAATGTTCACCACCGGTCAAAGGGAAGTCATGATTAGTCATGATGTCACCTTTGATAAAGATATGGCTCTCAGCAAGGTGGACAATCTGCTGACTTTGAGTAGCTCTCACGAAGCCGACACCAGGGAACCGAAAGAAAAGGATGATGAATCAATGACTGATGTAGAAGAACCCATGGATCCGATTGATCCTCATCCACATGAGCCTTCCTCTTCTAGGAAGAGGCCTTCATGGCTTAGGGGGATACTTGATGATGCTGAAGGACATGCTGCACCCTGAGGAACCTTCCATCAAAGTAAGAAACTTAACAGTTATCAGGGATACCTGACCATCATGAGCACGATCATACAAAATGAACCTTCATCATTCTCAGATGTCATCAAGCATTAACTATGGAAGGATGCTATGACCATAGAATATGAGTCTATTATGGAGAATGATGTCTGGGAAGTAGTTCCCAACCCTGAACAAGACAATTGTTACTTCAAAATGGCTTTACAAGATAAAGCATGCAGCAAATGGAAGTATGGAAAAGTATAAGGTTCATTTTGTTGCTCGTGGTTTATCCTAGAAGGGAGGTATAGACTATGATATTCGCACCTGTTGCCACATATACGACCATCCGCTTGATCATAGCCCTTGTGGCTTCACAAGGATGCAACCTACATCAGATGGATGTTAAGGTCGCGTTCTTGCATGGTTCTATAAAAGAAGAGGTCTATGTGGAGCAACCTGAAGGATTTGAGATTTATGATTGAAAATCTCATGTATGCAGGTTGAAGAAGGCTCTCTATGGGCTGAAGCAAGCACCCCGAGCATGGTATGAGAGGATCGATAGCTACTTGATGAAGCTGGGATTCACTAGGAGTGAAGCTGATCCTAACCTTTACTTTAAGGTTGAAGATGACAAGCCTCTCATACTGGTGTTGTATGTGGATGACCTCCTTCTAACAGGTGCAAACCCTCTCATTCACAAATGTAAGAGGGAGATGGCTTCTGAATTTGAAATGAAGGACCAAGGACTTAAAGTGTGGCAAAAGCCAAGGGAAATTTTCATATCTCAAGGAAAATATGTGGTAAATATATTGGAAAGATTCGGTATGATGGACTGCAAGCCTATGATTACCTCGAGGATCTTAACTTTTAGAAGTTATATGGTAGTGATGTCGGACCAGACTTGGGAAATGCCTTTGAGTTTCAAAAACTCATTCGCATTGATGTTCTTGGTGAACCTCCGTTCGAACATATGTTTTGCAGTTAGCATTGTGAGCTCATATTTGGTTGAGCCTCACTGGATTGATGCTAGGAATCTTCTAAGATGTCTTCAGAACACAATCTCTCATGGATTAAGATACACTGCCGGAGATGTGAGACTACTTGGATATACTGATGTTGATTGGGCAGGCAGTGTGGTGGACCGTAAGAACACTTCCGGGTACTGTTTCACCTTGGGATCTGCTTCGATATCCTGGATGAGCAGGAAGCAGGAGTCGGTGGCTTTGAGCACCGCCGAAGCAGGATATATTGTTGCTAGCATAACCTCGTGTGAGGCAGTCTGGTTGCGAAAGCTCTTAAGTGAGCTGTTTGGATTTACATTGGATACCACTGTGATTCTCTGTAACAACCAGAGGTGGGATTCGATTATTGAGGAATCCCATATTCGTCAATTGCTCTAGCAGATAGACATCATCTGGGATATGGTAAGTCGATGAGCAAGGAAGCTCCATCACATTAAGATGATGTACAGGTTGATACACCTTGTCAAAGCCCCGAGGAAAGATCTAATCTGTGATTTTCCCAAACGACTTGGAGTCGGCAAGAAACCCTTGTACAAGGGTCCTGCATGTTGCATACATTGAGCTCTGGGAGCTCTGAGGGCTTGCGGTTCCTACTGGATCAACATATGACCACAGGGTGACTCACCCTCCCCTGGTGGTGCACACTAGAACAAGATGATTCACTCTCTTGTGGGAAAAGATGATTCGCTCTCTTGTGGAACAGGATGATTCGCTCTCCTGTGTAGTAGGATGATTAGTTCTCCTGTGAGGCCTGGATTGATGTGTTCTCTAGCCTGGATTGATGTGTTCTCCATGGCAATTGTAGCAGGATTGATGTGTTCTCCTGTGAGGAGAGGATTGATTAGTTCTCCTGTCGAGGCATCCTACCCATGTAGTCTGGGACTCATGGGAAGTACCTCTCATCTGATCAATGAGCAGGGAAATGAAGTTAGGGACCACAGTAGTACCGATGGACGCATCGTTGTAACTACCGTACTCCCTACGCTAGGATGACCTCCATTGATCTGGGATCAATGATACTGGTCTGGGACCAGTGGTAGGAGTTGTATCATACTATGACGCTGACTTCGGGTCGGTTGAGACTGGTCTGGGATCAGTGGTACATACTCTGAGACTGACTTTGAGTCAGTGGAGGATGATATTGGTCTGGGACCATTGGAGTTGTACTCACTATGAAGCTGACTTTGGGTTGGTTGAGACTGGTCTGGGACCAGTGGTACATACTTTGAGACTGACTTTGAGTTAGTATGATACATCCTCGATCATTTCTTCTTCTTCATAATTCAGACAAAAGCAGAGTAGAACAGAACAATGCAAGAGCAGAGCATAACAGAACAAAACAATACAGATTAGTGCAGGGCAGAACAAGACAAAGCAGAACAGGCAAAATAGAGCAGGGCAGGGCAAGGGCCAGGCTGTACAAGGCAGTGCATTTGATGGATGAATAGTAATGACCGATAGATAGATTGTAGATGAAGTTTTCCATGGTTGAGAGGGAGTGTTAAAATTGGAAACCAGGGCAAAACTTCATGTGGGTCATCTTATTCATGGCTAATAATATTTTTATTAGATTCCTCTCGTCGAGAGGTGTAGGATTGATATAAAGATCATCCAATTCCGATAAGTATTCATGGAGATATGAATTTATTTCGATTATGGAATTATTATCAGGCCGACCTACAACTCATGTAGGCTCAGAAGCCCAACAGTCGCATCTATTCACCCACCAACGTTGTGTATAAATATAAGAGGACTTTTCCTCATTTGGACTCACTCATCTCATCACATCTCTCTCTCTCTACTGCGCAGATATGAGTCTCTTCTCTACTGCGCTGAAATGGGTCTCTCTCTCTCACACATTGAAGCTGGAAACTGCTGAAACTGAAGCTGCAACTGCAGAAGTAAAGATTTACTTGTGTGGCCTAGAAGATCTCCTCTTTGGAACTGCGTTGTAGGTTCATCTGAACCTCCTTTGAAAGCTACAACTTTTGGTGGTGGAATGAAGTCAATCTGACGAACGGTTTGCAAGATATCGACTGCTCTAGTTTGAAGCCGGAAACTACTGAAACTGAAGCTGCAACTGCAGAAGTAAAGATTGACTTGCGTGGCCTAGAAGATCTCCTCTTTGGAACTGCGCTGTAGGTTCATCTGAACCTCCTTTGAAAGCCGCAACTTTTGGTGGTGGAATGAAGTCAATCCGACGAACGGTTTGCAAGATATCGACTGCCCTAGTTTGAAGCCGGAAACTGCTGAAACTGAAGCTGCAACTGCAGAAGTAAAGATTGACTTGCGTGGCCTAGAAGATCTCCTCATCTGAACTGCGCTGTAGGTTCATCTGAACCTCCTCTGGAAGCTGAAACTTTTGGTGGTGGAATGAAGTCAATCCGACGGTCGGTTTGTGAGATATGGTCTGCCCTAGTTTGATAATGAAGCCGCTAATGCTGATGCTACTGATCTAGGGTTTGCTACTGCTGACATGAATCAGATTTATTGTACTATTTCTCTCTGCTGAATTATTGAAGATAAAAGAAGATTTGATCAAAGGGTTTCCCCACACATTGTGGGGTTTGTCCCTGGCTAGCCGCCACATCTTGTGTCTCTTGTCTTGGCTTGTTTTCTGTCGATCGTTTAATGTTCTATCTGCACTTTACTTTATGTACATGTGATGCTAATCGGTGGAATATAATAAGAAAAAGAAGTAAACTGTTATAAGCATAGAACATACCATAACTTAACATCAACCGAGTCAAAGTTCTTTCTCTGCTCCAGTAGTATTGGTGCACAAAAAGGATGGATCATGGCGCATGTGTCCCGATTATAGGGAGCTCAACAAGCTCACTATTAAAGATAAGTTCCCCATTCCTGTCATTGATGAATTACTGGATGAATTGCATGGATCAATTTACTTCACCAAGTTGGATCTTCGTTCGGGATATCATCAAATCAGAATGAAGATTGAAGACATTCCGAAAACAACATTTAGAACTTATGAGGGTCATTATGAATTTTTGGTCATGCCTTTTGGCCTTACCAATGTACCTTCAACATTTCAAGGTTTGATGAATTCAATTTTCAAACCATTCCTTAGAAAATTTGTGTTAGTATTTTTTGATGATATACTAATCTACAACAAGTCTTGGAAGGATCATGTTGAACATGTTGACAGGGTGCTACAACTATTGGAGGAGAAACAATTTTATGCAAAAAGATCCAAATGTTTCTTTGGAGTCCAGGAGGTGGAATATTTGGGTCATATTGTATCTCATGAAGGAGTTAAGGTAGACCCTAGCAAAATTAAAGCCATTAAGGAATGGAAAATCCCCACATCCATAAAGCATATGCGAGGATTTCTTGGGTTGACAAGGTAGTATCGCAAGTTTGTTAAGAATTATGGGAGAATAGCGCACCTCTAACAACATTATTGAAGAAAGATGCATTTTCATAGACTCCGGAAGCAACAAAGGCCTTTGAACATCTTAAAGAGGCAATGTGCCAAGCACCGGTCTTAGCTACATCGGACTTCACAAAAACCTTTATTGTGGAATGTGATGCTTCAGGAAATGGAATTGGTGCTGTTCTAATGCAAGATGAAAGACCCGTTGCTTTTGAAAGTCGTCCAATCAAGGGAAAGTTTTTAAGCAAAGCTATTTATGAGAAGGAAATGTTGGCAATACTCCATGCACTTAAGAAATGGCGACCCTACCTAATGGGAAGACACTTCAAGGTAAAAACGGTTCATGATAGCCTTAAATACTTTTTAGAACAAAGATTATCCTCTAAAGAGCAACAAAAGTGGGTCACAAAGATGTTGGGTTATGACTTTGAAATCATCTACAAAAAAGGGAAGCAAAATATGGTGGCAGATGCACTCTCAAGAAAGGATGAGGATGTGGAAGCATTGTTGTGCGCCATTTCTATTATCCAACCAGATTGGATAAATGAAGCAAGGGAGGAATGGAAGAATGACGAAGAAGTTTGGGCACTTATTCGAAAGCTACAACAAGATTCCAGTACGTCTGATACATTTAGCTGGCAAAATGATTCGTTATGGTACAAAGATCGCTTATACCTCTGTAAGAATTCCCAGCTAAAACAAAAGATTCTTATGGAATTGCACACTTCTCCCTTAGGAGGGCACTCAGGATTTTTAAAAACTTACCACAGGGTTAAGAAGGAATTTTTTTGGGATGGCCTTAAATCAGATATTCAAAAGTTTGTGGTGGAATGTTTGGTTTGCCAACAAAATAAAGTTGAAACAATTAAGACACCGGGTCTACTACCTTTATCCATTCCAAGCCAACGTTGGGAGGAAGTTTCAATGGATTTTATCACAGGTTTACCCAAGTCTGAGGGAAAAAGTGTCATCATGGTGGTAGTTGACAGACTTACCAAGTATGCACACTTTTGTGCATTATCACATCCATTTAAAGCCAGTACAGTTTCTACTGCATTTATGGAAACAATTCAAAAGCTACATGGAAACCCAAAGATTATTGTAAGTGACAGAGATCCCATTTTCACTGGAAATTTTTGGACAAAATTATTTTCTTGTCTTGGTACTCAGTTAGCTCATAGCTCATCTTATCATCCTCAATCTGATGGGCAAACTGAGATAGTAAACAAATGTTTGGAAGGATATCTTCGTTGCTTTGTATCTGATAAACAGACACAATGGGTCAAATGGTTGCCTCTGGCTGAATGGTGGTATAACACTTCCTTCCATACAACAACAAAAATGACCCCATTTATGGCACTTTATGGGTATCAACCACCATCCATCACATCATATTTAAGAGAAAATTCTAAGGTTCAAGCAGTGGAACATCACATCGAACATCAACAACAAGTCCTCCAACTCTTAAAGGATAACCTCGTGTTGGCACAAAATAGAATGAAACAACAGGCAGATCAACATCGCAGTGAAAGAAGTTTTGATGTAGGTGATTGGGTATTCCTATGGCTACAACCATATAACCAAATGTCCCTAAAGCAAGCTAAGAAGGATAATAATTTATCACCAAAGTATTATGGTTCGTACAAGGTGTTGCAAAAGATTGGTACTATGGCATACAAATTGGAGCTTCCTGCAGCTTCTCGATTGCACCCAGTTTTCCATGTTTCATGTTTAAAGAAGGTTATAGGCGACAAGATCTCAGTTCAAACAATATTGCCAGAACTTGACGAGGAAGGAAAAATTATATTGGAACCGGAAGCAGTCACAAAAACAAGAACTCGACAGCTACGAAATCGATCAATTTCAGAGTATCTTATCAAGTGGAAGAACTTATCTGCTGAAGATTCCACATGGGAGGATGAGAATTTTATGCAGAAGTATCCAGAACTACTCAAGCGTTGAGGACAACACTTTTTTGAAGGAGAGGGGCATGTTGGGTCCCTATAATACTAGTGATTACCCCATTACTATTGTAGTTATACCCCTTATTTATATTGTTGTGCCCCTATTACCCCCATATTGTTATTTCTGTGCCCCATAGAATCCCTCTATTGTTATTTTTGTGGCTTTATATTATTATTGTTAGGTCGGCTGGATTATATTGTGACTCCTTAGACTCCTATATATAGAAAGGAGGTTTTGTCATTTGAATCATCAAAGAATTGTTCATTTATGTAATGTAAAGGAGGTTGCCCCCTCGAAGAGGCTGAATTCTAAGGCTTTGATCTATCTTTTCTATCTTTTCTTGAGTTGGTTTCATAACACATGAAGGAAATCAAGAAGCTGCCAAAATGATAAAGGAAAGTCCAATGAAAAGAGCTATTTATTGACATTTGAATCACAAAAGCAGATTTTCCAATCAATCTACATACCATTATCACTCGGAAAACAAGCAACAAATGTATGTTCCAAAGAATACTGAAGTTTGTAAAATCCAGTCCTATGACAACTATTCATCACAAAATTCCAGTGATCAAAAGATTCCACAGAAGGTTAATTTAGGATGGTCAGATCCTTCCTCTGTGCGACAATTTTATGTCACTCCAAGGATCATATCAACTTGTATTGACAAAGATGACTTTCCCAAGACGAGAAGACATTCGTAATAGAAAAAGAGATCAAGTCCTTTCATCAACAAGCTTTGAGGACAAAGCTTTTGAAGGGGAAGGCAATATTATGAACAGAATTTATGTAAAAATAATAAATATAGATAATAAATAATAAATAATAATTATAATAATATGTAAGTAAATAATAATTTGTTAAACAAAAAGGCACGACTTTACAGGCATGACTCTTCGTGAAAGGGTACTTCCTAGCTATATATATAGACTCTCACTCTCAATTGTATTGTCATTCTTCATACATTTTATATATAATAATATTTGTATTCTCAATGGATATCTTCATATTCCAAGTCTTCTGAAGTATTTAAATTGAAGGTCGAACTTTGTTCGTTTCAGACTCTATTTCAAACTTTCGAATTGAATGACTAAACTCTAAACCACTTCAGAGAATTGTTTAATTTCGAACTTGAAATTTTCACTCTTCCTTTGTTGTATTAGCTTTATCATTGCTAGATAAAATCTACTCAAGGATATTCCTGTCATTTTTGGTATATTTTGTCTTATTTTTTACTTGCGATAACAGTGTCCAAGTTTTGCTCTGCATCTTAACAAATATGAAACTGTGTGGTATTAAATCATGGGATGGGACACATTGTTCTAAACAGACTACAGGCCGTGCATCAAGTTAGATTACTACTATATTCAACATCTTTTCAACTTTTAAGTACTCTTGGATCACTATTGTCATTGCAAGTTTCACTGTAATGCCTCACACCTGAAAGCCACTTTCTGCCAATATTTCCCAGTGATTAAAGTTATCCTACTGAAGAAGCTTTAAGAAGGAAAACATCAGTTTGGCACACTCTTAAGTTCATAAGTGGCAAGAATAATGGCGGATTTTATTAATTGGAACTGTATGCTACATATTCAAATGTTTAAATCTAATATGTAGTCAGAATTTATACCAGTACAGATGTCATACGATTGAGTGCTGCATAAGCCTTCGATGCGTCAAATGGTTCTGTAGATTACTAAACCTCTTTGTGAAAATTTTTCTAGTATGCTGCCTCTTAGTGTCACATTTAGCTGCAAATATATTTTAACAAGCCCATCAGCAATGGGCCTGAAATGTATGCTGTATGCAGACAACATGAGCTTCAGCTTTACTCCAAACTTGTTTAAACATTTCTCTGTATTTATGCAAACACTGATTCTATACAAAAATGTCAATATGCAAGTCTAAAACCACCTTTTCTCTTTTGCAATATTTCATCTTTATGTCTACTGCCCAGTGTGGCTGAACATCTTCAGTATTATGATCTACGCTTTATTCTTCTTATCATATATTCAGAAGATGGAAGTAACCTGTATTCTCTAGCTACAAGAATGTATCATTACCCTTCCCTTTTACATGAGAATATCTTGTTTTTTGGGAACTTAGAATAAAATGTCATTATTGAATTCTGTTTTTGTGAGGAATTAGCAGCATTAGCCCTGCAGTCCTTTTCTTTCCATCCTGAGAACATACACTTACATTTCACAGAAAAATTCATAACTTTACAAAACAATTAAAAGTTTTATCTATGAGCAGAAAGGGCTACAAAATCAGAATAGTCTGCAAGAAATGTCTTTGACATCCTTGGCTGGCAGAAAACCTCTAGCCTTAGTGGTGAGTCTTCACACACCTCTTCAACAACTGAATTCTGAAAAGTATTGACCCAACCAACATGGCCGTCAAAAACGAATTTATATCACAGCCTCCAAATTGAGTACAAAGACAAAATATTGTTAGTGACAGATTTTACTTTATGAATTGCATCAATATGGTATTTCTTTTTCTAGATGGTTTATGCAGTTGTTTGTAGTATGCAGATATCAAAGTGGATGTTGAGCAAGGGCCAAGGTAAAACCATGGGAACCTGCTACATGTTATTGAATGCTCTTGCCAATGAGCGAAGAATAGAAGAGGCTGAGGAACTCTGGATGGAAATCTTTAATAGGCATATGGAATATGTTCCACGGAACTTCTTTACTCGTATCATCACTATGTATGAGCGAAATAACATGACTGAAAAGTTGCTTGAGGTATCAACATGTTTTGCATGTACCCTTTGCTTTTATAATTAGATAATTTAGTGTGCATTTTATTGTGTGGATATTTTCTGTTCTTTAAGGAAATATAGTGGTAGTGCATCTATATCTAGTGTTCTATATGAACTTTTGGTCAATATTTAAAGAATCACTTAGTGCAAATCCAAAATTTCACTTTAAACTTGATGTTCTCTAGAACCCTTTCCTGTGAACTTTTAGCCTTAGGGCTGAATTTAAAATATAAATCACAGCAGTATATATATATATATCATTTCTGTCCAACCTAATACACAATGCAGCCCAAAGAAAAGACAATTGTATTTTAAGGAAACTATGTTTCCAGCATTTAGGGCATAATTCTTAACATATAAGTGATCTGATTATATAAAACAAATTTATTACAGCTATAACTTTGCCCACTTTGCTTCGATATGTTTGTCAAATCACTTAGCTGTTCTTGCTGAATCAGCATACCAATCAGCCCTATAAACTACTTGTTGATTTTTGGTAGCAGCGGATGTGCTATAACTATGAAAACTGGTGGAGAGGCTAAGGCACATTAGGTCTCCAAAACCTAGAAATCATTTGGAGAAATTCCGCCCAGATGAAGAGATATTAAAATAATTAATATTATTAATGGGGTTCCTAAGTCTAAACCTAGGAAAATTAAAATATTGATGTGTATTAATATAAAATGGGTGAGAAAGTTCTAAATAATGAGGATCAAGCCAGATCTAATCTTAGCCATTGATTAGGGACTTAATCTCGACCATTGAATTGTCAACAGGAAAAGTATAAGAGGATGCTTGAGGGTGAGTTGGGGATGTAGAATTTCTTGCAAATTCTCTACAAATCTACCTCTGAAATCTATTTAGAAAATCTGACTGTAGATTAACTCGATAATGCAATATACCAAAGCAAAATACTATAGTCTACTTTTACTATCAAACTTGCAGAAGCTTAAAGATCAAGCTGAATCAGAGTTGAACACATATAACCATAAGAAGAAGAATCAATGCACATGAAACACAGAAAATACTCAGGGGAAAGCCTCAGCTAAAAACCCCACTATTTTTATTATCATACAAGGTGGAAATACATCAAAATTATACAAAGCCTTAGCTCTCACAGCTAGCCAACTCTTAGTACAATCCTCCTGGATGCTCACAGGCAAACAAAGCTTCTCACAAGCCTTTTCCTCTGCCCTCCAAGCTCCTATTTCCTTGCGTAGTTACCTCTGGGATGATCTCCTTCACCCAGTGTAACATTGCTCTCACACACTGCTCTAACACTGTCAGAACTGTGCAATCCTCAAGGAATCTTCCCTTGACTGCATGGATGATTTTCCTTTATAGGAAAACACATGCAACTGATAGATAGTACACTGTCCTTGTCTTTAATCTCAACTGGGTCTTTCTCTGAATAGACATGCATGAGTTTCTAATGAGGGAATCTTCAGTTATCTGAAGTACACTGGTTGAGTGCATGCATACATCAACTGACTGATAACTCACAATTAGTTTCTCGAACAGTTTGGAACTAATTTAACTGGACTTAATTCAGTGAACTGAGTTAAGTAATTACAACTCAAATATAACTCAAACTTATCTCCTTAATTAAGGGATAATCTCCTTAATTTAAGGGATAGCTGTTGCATGACTGCAGAAAGACTTCTAACTTGAAATTCTCCAACGAGTTAATCCATAATGAATGAATTAATTAATTCCAAGCAGTTGGTGAGACTAAATTCGAATTTAATTCACAATTTTAATTCAAGAACAAATTAAAATTGGAATATTCTGGATTCTAATTTTATCATTTCTTGTTGCTATTTTTAACACTCCCTCACAACAAGAAAGGAATTCAACTCGATCCTGATCCTGAACCTTTGGAATGTTCTACATGCAACACTTCTCTCTAGTGTTGTTGCTCTAGCAACTCTAGAAACAAAAAAAAAACATCCAACCTAAATCAGAATGATGCATCTGCCATCAAAGTCTCTTACTGTTATTGGCTCTGTTAATTGAAAACTTTGCACTTCAGTTGACTCTGCTTTTCTGCACTGTTGTCAATCCTTCTCTACACTCTTTAGTATCAGACTGCTCTAGCCTTTATCACTTTGATCTCTGACTGCATCAATCCCACTGATTCCCCCCGCTGCATCTGTGTTGTTGTTGGTCCTTTCTCCCAGCACTGCATCCGCACTGCACCTCCTCTCATCATGTTGCATTGTGCTGCCCACTGCTGCATTGCAACTGAGTTACTGAGAGGTAAGTAACTGATCTTCCAACTGACCTCCTTGTTGGGCTAGAACACCCTCTAATGTTGAAGCTCCCTCTGTCGCTGACAAGTGCTCCCTCTCTGACCTTTGCATTTCTGCAACTCCCTGCATCTCGCACCGTTGCATGCCTCTCTGTGTCATCCTGCATTGGTGCAACACTCCTGTGCCTCTCGCACTGATGTAGCTTTGCATAGTCTTAGAACTCCTGCACGGTAGCTCTCTCTGCCGCTCTATCTGCATCCGTCTCTACCCACCCAGTCAGTCCTGCTACTCCTCGTTGGGGCTCCCATAGCAAGGTCTAATCAAAGAGGCTGGGTACCTTAAGGATCCAGCCCCTATTTCAGCCTTCTTGGGACTATCACTCTACATTGCCCCACCTTACACCTGGAGGTATGGCTGCATGTGATCCCTCTGCTCACTTCTCCAATTGTGGCTCCTCCACAATTGTCTGAGACTTCTTTTGGACTGCATGTTGAGAGGTAATGTACTCTCTCTCTCAACTACCAAGTCTCTAACATTTGCTTTGCTCCTCAAGGCTTTGCATGCATCTTGAACCTTAAGAGCATACAGGTTCTTGACTCGTGAACCGATCTGTTTCACCTATTTCATGGTGATGTGTCTAAGGAAATCATTTCCCTTACTAAAAACAACATCGTAGCTTTTGTCCTCCAACATCACGATCGATACCAAATTCTTCTTCAGTCTAGGCACATACTTTACATCTGTCAAGATGAAAGGAGCTCCATGCTCCCTTTGAAAAGCAACTGTACCCACTCCTGAAACACTATACTTCCCGTCGTCCCATCTCTATGTGCATCGTGAGGTCTTTCTCCTCCAAGGCACTGAATAAACTTTTATCGCCGATCATGTGGAATGAAGCTCCACTGTCAAGATACCAAACACAACCCATCATCGATGACACCATGCATGCAATGAGGGTAAATTCCATTTCGAATTGGGCGACCAATGCCTCACCTTCAGATCCTTCCGAGGATCCCTTCTTGGACTTCTTCAATGGGCAATTAGTCGCATAATGTCCCATCTCAATATATATATATATATATATATATATATATATATATATATATATACATAAAGTATGATATGAATTCGATATGCACTTGCAACCCCGAACTTCAACTTTTGAATTCTTTTCTTTGTATATTGTTCACAGCTCCGATAAACTTGGCTCTGATACCATGTAGAATTTCTTGCAAATTCTTTACAAATCTACCTCTGAGATCTATGTAGAAAATTTGGCTGTAGATTAACTCAATAATGCAATATACCAAAGCAAAATACTATAATCTACTTCTACTATCAAACTTGCGGAAGCTTAAAGATCGAGCTGAATCAAAGCTGAACACATATAACCATAAGAAGAAGAATCAATGCACATGAAACACAAAAAATACTCAGGGGAAAGCCTTAGCTAAAAACCCCACTATCTGTATTATCATACAAGGTGGAAATACATTAGAATTATACAAAGCCTTAGCTCTCACAGTTAGCCAGCTCTCAGTACAATCCTCCTGGATTCTCACAGGCAAACAAAGCTTCTCACAAGCCTTCTCCCCTACCCTCCAAGCTCCTATTTCCTTGTGCAGTTACCTCTGAGATGATCTCCTTCACCCAGTGTAACACATCTCTCACACACTGCTCTAACACACTGTCAGAACTGCGCAATCCTCAAGGAACCTTCCCTTGACTGCATGGATGAGTTTACTTTATAGGAAAACACATGCAACTGATAGTACACTATCCTTGTCTTCAATCTCAACTAGGTCTTTCTCTGAATAAACATGCATGATTTTCTGATGAGGGAATCTTTAGTTATCTGAAGTACACTGGTTGAGTGCATGCATGCATCAACTGACTGATAACTCACAATTAGTTCCTCAAACAGTTTGGAACTAATTTAACTGGACTTAACTCAGTACATTGAGTTAACTAATTACAACTCAAATATAACTCAATCTTATATCCTTATTTAAGGGATAATCTCCTTAATTTAAGGGATAACTATTGCATGACTACAGAAAGACTTCTAACTTGAATTTCTCCAACTAATTAATCCATAATGAATTAATTAATTAATTCCAAGCCGCTGATGAGACTAAATTTGAATTTACTTCACAATTTTAATTCAAGGACAAATTAGAATTGGAATATTCTGGATTATATTTTTATCATTTCTTGTTGCTATTTTCAACAGGAGATACACCAAGAGAGATCAAGAATTCGATTTTCTGGGGCAAGGTTTGCTGAGAAAATCGAGTGAGTGATCAGTTGCAGTGAAAGACAGTTCAGCAATGGATTTCGATCCAAGGCTGAATTCTACGTATCGGAGAGGTAGCAGAGTGCCAGAAGAGGCAGTGCAAAGCCTAGGAGGGCTTACGCAAAGACAACAAGGGTTGATGCAAAGGCTAAGGAGGCCAGCGCAAAGGATGCAGAGGCTAAGGAGGCCAGCATAGAGGATGCAGAGGGCCGTAGAGGCTGACGCAGAGGATGTAGCGAGCTTCAGAGGCTGCGCTGAGATGATTCAGTGGGGCAGACTGAGAGTTGATTAGTTGAAGCAGAGCCATAGAGGTTGACGAGTTCTTGATGGGTGACGCAGCTCCAGAGGAGTGTGTGGAGCAGGTTTTGTTGTCCAACACAAGGAACAATCGGAGTCACTGTGGGATTGTTCATCCGGTTGCTAATTAGCCGAAATATCTATCTCCGGATAAAGGTATCGTTGCCAAGGATATTCTTTAATGGTGAGCCATTTCTGGCACCCTAGTTGTATTCAGAAATGTGCTTAATAAGAAAACCCTCATATATGCTGCACTGGTTTTCCTGCATTGTGTTTTTCTGGGGACGATTGTCCAAAAATAACGATGTCCCTTATGTTGTCTCAGTTTATTTCAGTTGTTGATCTGTATATTTGTGAAGGCTGCATTTGTGTTTATTTCGATATTTATGCATTTAAATAACCTGTTAATGCAAAGAACAAGTAGGAGATAGTAAACCAGAAAATGTAGTAGGGGTTTCTAATGTGTTAGATTCAGAAATTTTCACATTGTATCAGGGCGATTGCAGATCAAGGAGGACTGAAGACACCAACAGAAGAAATCTAAGGATTTGCAGCTGTCCCAAGAGACAATGTTGTTCCAGCGCTGAAAAGGCAAGAGGAGTGACGCAGTGCTAAGAGGGTGATGCAGAGGCTGTGTCAGCATTATGAGCCAGGAGGGGAAGACGCAGTAGTTGCCTCAGCAGTCGAGGCTAGCGCAGAGGCAGAAGGGGGGCAAATCAAACCTACGTAGTGCCTGCTCATCTTTCTCAGCCAGGAAGGATCGACGTTGAGGCCAGGACAAGCTGATCCAACTATCACTGTGATTGCGCAGAGCCAGAAGGGCTCGGATTATTTAGTTGTTGGGGCTAAGGGAACTGTCGAGATTGTGATTTGAGGAGCTGGTGGGATGTTGTTTCTGTCTGTGCAAAACAATGTCTAAGGAGACAGAACCAAGGTAGAGGGAAGCATTACCTCGACGGATTTCTAGCCAAGAGATCCAGATCCAAGTTGCAGCAGAAAAGGGGGATTGGAGAGGAGTGATTTGACAGTTGGGAAGAGGATTTCCAGGAGGGAAGTTGAGACTTTGAGGGAGTCTAGAAGAGGAGCATAGATGGCAGTGAACAGATTAAGGCATCATGACAAATTGGATGGAGCTTCCAATTTTGTCATCTAGAAGGCTAGGATCTTGGCAATCTTGGATAAACATCGCTTCAATGACTATGCCTTGAAAACCGTAGCTGTCCCAGTTGACCCGAATGCAAATGAGAAGTATGAGGAGGCCATGGCAAAGGCGAAATGCATGATCCTAGATGGGGTCAAGGATCATGTCATACCACATATTGTTAAGAAGAACACAATAAATGAGATGTGGCAGACGCTGGCCACCTTATACCAGGGCTGTTCCGTGCAGCGGAAGATGTTATTGGAGAATGAACTGAGGTCATATTAGATGTAGAAAGGAGAGGAGATAGATCACTTCCTCCTCCGGTTGCAAGGAATTTGCGACCAACTTACTTTCATGGGGTCTACGCCAGTTCCAAAGTTTATGGTCTGGACTACTCTGAGTGCAGGCTCCGAGGACTGAGAGACATTTGTCCAAAGCATTTTGGGTAGAGCGACTCTCCCCAGTTGGGAAGAGATGTGGGCAACTCTTCGACATGAAGAGATCAGGAGGCTGACCAAGGCGAGGCGTAGTGGTAAGGGAGATCGATTCAAGAAAGAGGTGGAGGATGCAACTCTAGCATCTGCGGGACAACAAGGGAAGATGAAGAAGAAGGACATCTCCAAGGTCAAGTACTTCAACTGTGGGGAGCTGGGACATTATGCATCTCAGTGCCCCAAGAAGAAAGGCAAGGGAGAAGCTTTCGACTTAAAGGCAACTCCAGCAAAGGCGGAGAAGGATGTCGAGACTGATGACGATTGTGCCATGAGTGCTCATGTGCCTCTGGAGAAGAGGTGGGGAGACATAGAGTTGTAGTCAAGAGGAGTACATGTAGGGGCAGGATCCTTGAGGTGCCCAAACTCTTGGATCACATCCGGCTACGGGAGCCCTTAACGACAGTAGCATGATGAAAGGTGTCAAGTGGAGCAAGGTGTAATGGAGCGACAATGCAGTGCTTGAGTGCAGAATTTTGTAAGTGCACTGGAGGCTGCACCAGTGTGAGAGGAACATAAGAGGTTGTAGTAGTGCAGTGGCAGCAGAGGTGGCTTCAGCATCACGAGGCTTCCAGATTGACCGGGATGTCAGTATTTGGGTGAAGTCAGCTACTTACTTCTTGGTAACTGAGTTGCCGTGTAGCAGTTAGTAGTGGCAGTGCTATGGGTAGCATGATGCAGCATGTTGAGAGGGACCTGCAGTACAGATGTGGCAGTGGTAATGTCATGGGCAGTAGTACAGGAAGCAACAGTGCATGGGATGTGAGGAAACAGGCCAAGCATCAAAACAGGTACCGATACGGAAGATCAGTGTGATGTTTCTATGGTGAAGCATTACTAGAGCACATTACTCGCTAAGAGGGAGTGTTGATTTTTGGTAGCATAAGATGTGCTCTAGCCATGAAAACTGGTGGAGAGGCTAAGGCACATGAGATTTCCAAGACTCATAAAGTGTTTGGAGAAATTCCACCCGAATGAAGAGATATTAAAATAATTAATATTTTTAATGGGGTTCCTAAGTCTAAACTTAGGAAAATTAAAATATTTATGGGTATTAATAAAGATAAGGATGAGAAGCTTCTAAGAGATGAGGATCACGTCTGTTTTGATCTTAGCCGTTGATTAGGGACCTAATATCGGCTGTTGATTCATCAATAGGAAAAGTATAAGAGAAGACTTGAGGGTGAGTTGGAGATACACAAATAGAGATCAAGAATTCGATTTTCTGGGGCAGGGTTTGCTGAGGAAATCGAGTGAGTGATCAGTTGCAGCGAGGGGCAGTTCAACAAGGGATTTCGATCCAACGCTGAAGGATACATATCAGAGACGCAGGAGAGTGCCAGAAGAGGGTAGCGCAGAGCCTAGGAGGGCTGACGCAGAGGCTAAGGAGTCCAGCACAAATGACGTAGAGGGTCGTAGAGGCTGACGCAGAAGCCATAGAGACTGCGCTGAGGTGATTCAGTGGGCTAGGCTGAGAGCTGATTAGCTAACGCAGAGCCAGAGAGGGTGACGCAGTTCCAGAGGAGTGCGTGGAGCAACTTTTGCTATCTAACACAAGGAAAAGCTGGAGTCACCGTGGGATTGTTCATCCAGTTTCTAATTAGCCGAAATATCTATCTCCAAATAGAAGTATTGTTGCCAAGGATATTCTTTGAAGGGTGGGCCATTTCTGGCACACTAGTTGTATACAAAAATATGCTTAGTAAGGAAACCCTCATATATCTTGCACTGGTTTTCCCGCATTGGGTTTTTCCGGGGATGATTGTCCAAAAATAACGGTGTCCCTTGTGTTGTCTTAGTTTATTTCAGTTGTTGATATGTATATTTGTGAAGGCTGCATTTGTGTTTACTTCGATATTTATGCATTTAAATGACTTGTTAATGCAAAGAACAAGTAGTGAATAGTAAACCAGAAAATCATTGAATCAAGTAGGGGATTCTGATGTGTTAGATTCATAAATTTTCACACTATTCATTCACCATGAAATTGTAAGCTGCATGTTACATCTGCACATACCTAGTTTGGACAACAAAGCACACTTCATTTGTACATGAGAATGGAGTTATAAGTACATACCAATGACTTACTACAAGCTGGTATGATATAGTACTTCAAGCTTATCACAAGCTAGAACTTTGCAATGCTCTCCTATCCGTAGCTAAGGCATCTACCATCAATACCAAACCCTAACTAGCAATACAAAGGTTTAGCAGGGCATCCCATGAAGCTATCTAGCGACACCAAAGACTCCACAACAAGCTAGCATCATCACCAAGAAGTCCATCCTCGATATTTCACCAAGCTTGCCTCACACAAGCTCTCTGGTTTTTTTCCAAACCCAGATCTGATATACTATTCTAACAAAAAATTATACCCAGATTCTTAAACCTGAAAATAAAATATTTTCCAGATCTGATTTTATGAACAACAATACATTGAGTTTACTAACTTTAATCATAGTTTTAGAACTCCGACTCCGACTCGGCCGAGGATCGACTCCGACTCCGACTCCGAAATGGTAATGACTCGGCCGGCTCGATTTCAGTGACTCGGTCGTTGTAAAAATACATTAAATATTTATTTTTTTTATAAAAAAACATAATTTTAAAGATTTTAAACATAATTTTAAAGATTTTCATTCATGTTTCCAAACACACAGCATTATAATATAGATGGAAGACAACATATGATCAAAGTAGGCTCATGAACCAATCCATTATATCAAAATGGTACCCAATGGCAATGCATAGTCAACTGTCATACATGATCAAAGACTCAAAACAAAAAACACATAACCAAGGAGGCTAGTAATGGCCTCTACAACAAAAGTAAACTGTGACTAGACTCCAGTACTAATACTACAACTACTGGCTAGTAGCTACTGCCAAAGGAGCCAAGATCATGTCGATCAATCTCTAGATCATCATCAGAGTCAGACAGAGGGCCCCATGGCTCCTCCTCCTCATCATCATGTCCAACTGCAGTTGTAGAAGTGGTACCACTAGCAGGCTGTGCAACTGCAGCAGATGCAAGCTGAGATAGAGTAGATATGCGGCTGCGCTTCTATCGTGGTTGAGTAGAGGAAGCACCTACAACTAGAGTCCTTGCTGGCTGTGAGACTGAGGTTGGTGGATTGGGTTCTGCATTCAACTGAACAGCATGTTCAAGTTCAACTGATGTCTCGATATCTAAATCTAAATCAAGATCCTCATCAGGATCAAACTCTGCTGGACGACTCTCCACTACCCAATCTGATGTTGGATCAATGTCTTCCAACACAATGGGATCTGAATCAGGTCTTTTGTTTAGCAAATGGTTTTGTTTGAGCCGGAGGTTGTATTGGACATAAACTAGATCATTTAACCGTTTTTGATCCAAACAGTTTCTCTTCTTTGTGTTACTTGGGAGCAGGAGCGAAAACGGGAGCGGGAGCGACATTTTCAGAAGCTCCTAGTTTGGGAGCGAATCCCAGAGGAATTCGACAACCAATGTCACTAACATCAAGGTACATAGAGGGATTGGTGCTCTTGATTAAATACGAGTTCCCTACCCTAATACATGACAAAATTCAATGGAAACATTGCAATCCTTCAATCCTTAAATCCTGAAAAACTGATAAGTCTGCTGGATTTTGAATGAAATCTAAAATTCTACTTTCTCCATATGAAATCCAATGAGGCCGAAACCACTCTCAAACATCCTGAGTCATTTCATGGTAATGTTAAAAATTTAAGTAAAAGTGACATTTTCATCCTTTTACTTTAAGAATTTAACATTACCATGAAATTTGAATAGCATATCAATAGTAGAGAGCATTTGAGTGTGTTAAATAGGGTTTGGGACGGGGAAATGGACCCCAGATAACATTTAGCTAATTCATAAAACACCTTGAAGTCCAAACCAATGAGCAAACCCCCTAAAATTTCACTAAAATAATGCTAAATCGCTGTTTTAGTGGGTTACGGGCCGCTGTTTGTGACTCGGCCGAGTCAATACGGAAAACGGCCGAGTTGGCCGAGTCAGCCATGACTCGGCCAACCGAGCCGTTTTTTGTACCGAGTCACTCCGGAGGGCAATGGAACGGACCAACTCGGCTGTTTCCGTTTCGAAACGGCCATTTTTTAAAACTATGACTTTAATATGCAGTGAAAATAGAAAGCATTTACACACAAGATTTGACACAATGATTTACCTTGGAAACCGCAATGGGGAAAACCAGCAAACAAGTAATTCTTTTTTCATTCGGCCCACAAAGAAAATAAGTCTGGAAATGATTACAGCAATTTATGAACTTGTACCTGGCCCAGAAATCTGAGAAATTCACCCACAAAAATCTGCCTCGAACTATGTGCCAAAACAGCTCTGCACAACATAGTTTTCGATGCTTGTATGACCTATTTGTATTGCCTGAAAACTGATTCTCTGCTGCCTGGAAGTTTGTTGCCAAAATCTGTGTATGGGCGGGCTGCCTTGAAATGCTTGAAATGTTTGAAGCATTGTCTTATGTTGATGAAATTGCTGGCGTGGTAGGTCTGTTCATAAGTATTGTTGAACAGCAGTCATGGCAGCCTAAGAATAGTGCTCTTTGTGGACTGTTAGTGGCTGAGAAAGTAGCCCTAAGTACAGTGATATGAGGAGCAGACTTGTCACTGTTAAGAGGGCAGTCTTTGAAGCCCTAAGTTCAGTAAATGCGTGTGGCATATCCTTGGTGTGTGGGCTGGTAAATGATGAGCTTGTGAACAGTGTTTGAGGCAGCAAACTATTGTGTTGTAGCATACTTTGATAAGCCCTAAGCACAATCCCTTGGTGAAGCAAGAGGTCTGTAAGTGGGCAAAATTGGATGACCCTAAGAGTGGGAAGTCTTGGAGGAGCAAGAGGATTGCTAGAGGGGAGTTTGTTGGAGGCCTATGTTTAGTCATTCTAGGAACAGCTAGAAGGTTGATAGAGGCAGATTGGTCAGCTGAAGATGCAAACATTCTAAAGTTGCAGAAGTACTTGTGAGCAATAGAAGAGGTGGTAAAGGACCAGCTAGGTGTTTGAGGTACGTGGACTGAAAGGGATGTGGAAGCGCTACATCAGCAAGTAAGTCAAGTGTCCTGTTCAAGGGTAGATTGATTGTCATAAGTTGTTGACACCAAACCCTAGTTGTTCTTCTATCAGGGCTAATTATAAGGGCCATGATCCTGATTCCTTGGTATGGGAGCCCTATGTTTGTTGTATTAAAATTGTAATATAACAAGTTTTGGGTTGAAAAATTGTCTTGTTCACTAAATGGATTCATTATTGTACAATATCCATTGTGCAAAGTGCTCATTTTGTGGAATTTTAGTGTGTTTGTGATCGTGTTCTAGACATAGACCTGATCTGAAGTGCCTTGGAAAAATCAACATGATCTGCTCATAAATTTAGCATAATTTCTTTGTCTAGCTTCATGTTTATCTTGCTATCCCACGAACTTCAAAGTGACCATGAATTAACCTCAAAGATTTCATCCAGCTTTAGGAATTTAATTTGATTTTTTGCTCCTTAGTTAGAGAATTCTCTGTGCTAGAACAAAGTAACAAATAGAGAAGATAAAGAAGAGTGTGTTAGATTTTGGTAGCATTGGACATGGGTTCTAGTCTTGATTTGTGTCTAAAAGACCAAGGAATACGAGATCTCCAAAACCCATAAAAGGTTTCGTGAGATAAGCTTGTGAAACACCTTAACTAAATTAATTGATCAATAATTTAAGAAATGCCTAAGTCCGACTTAGGAAAATTGATTAATTAATGGGAATTAATTAAGGATGATCAAGAATGCTTTATAGTCTCACACGGATTGAATCTAACATGATCTTAGCCATTGATGAGGATCTAGTCATGGTCATCGAAGCTCCAATGAGAGATTATAAGAGCAAGTCGATGGGATGGAGAGAGATACAAGAGGGGAGTGTATTTCCTTGGTAGGTCGAGCTATCCTGTTGCAGTGATTCAACAAGGAAGTGAGTTCGAGCCAGGGAAGGAGAGCATCAGTGATTGAGGGAGCAACAGAGAGAATTCTGGAGGAATTTCCCATTAGTTTTCTAGTGCCAGAGAGGTAGGAAGAGGGAGTTCGAATAACCAATGTGAGTAGCAAAAAACCCCAGTGCGAGTGTCAGAAAAGGAGTTGTTGCAGTTGTTGGAGGCCGAGAGATCACTTGGAAGGAAAAGCGAGTCGATTGTAGAGGAAAATGGAGGCTATATGGCACAGTTGGAGACAAATTTGCAACTAGTACAAATTTCCCAGGCTAGTGAGTTTCAGGCAGGTTGTGTTGCCAAGGAGAGAGAACGAGGAGGCCAAAGGGAGGTCGAATTTGTATGCAAAGGGAGAATTTTTCTCTGTATTACTTTTTCTAGATTATCTACAGGGGATTGCTAGCTAGGCATCCTGATTATTCTACTCAAATTTTTACTGCTACATAATAGTAAAATCTGTGTTGCACGGGTACCCGCACCCGGGGGTGGGGTTCTCGAACCCGTCCCGAGTTCCCGCACCCAAGTACCGGATTTGGGTACGGGTTCTTCTCAGATGAACCCAGAAGAACCGGATTCTTCCATGAAGAACTGGGTTCTTCAAACAAAAAAAATTTGGGTTCTTTTCCTTTAACGGGTTCTTGGGTTCTTCGGGTGCTTGGGTTCTTCGGGTTCTTCGTGTGCTTGGGTTCTTGGGTTCTTCGGGTTCTTCGGGTTGGGTTCTTTGGGTTCTTCGGGTTCTTCATAAAAAAACTATATTAAAAATTTAATTTTCAAATCATTTTTTTTTATTGAAATTTAAAAAATGATATGCCATAAACGAATGATATGCCATAGAATATAGAATATATGCCATAAACGAATGATATCATTTTTGGAGTCATTGATGGTCATTGGTCTGGATTTGTCCTTCAGAGATGGTTGTAAGGTCTTCTGAATGTTTCTCAAGGAAATTTTATGCCATAATTTCCAAAGATTACAGTTTCCAAAGACTGTCTTTGTTCACATCCCTTAGCATTGCTCTGTGGGCATGACGTGTTGCTCAAGGGTAACGAATCATTGTAAAAATTTATCAACAGTGATAAGTTTTTTCAAAACTTATGAGCGACACAGTATTCTAAAATCATATATGATTATGATATCGCAATATTATAAAAGGAACATTATGGGTGTACAATCCCACAAGCAGAATATCATATCATATTGGTTGTAGCTTTGTGGAAATATTTAATAAGGTGATGACCATAGTTGGAAAAAAAAGGGTAGTTGTTTGCACATTCATGAGTCCCTTCCTGAGACTCTTATGATTTGTCTCTCCATTAGTCTTATGCTATAAATTTATAAAAACAATTTCAAAACTTATGCCCAAGGTTTGTTAGAGTCTCAATGTAAATTATGAATCTCCTGTATTTGTGGATCTTCAATGCCTTTAATATTATATGGCATCGAAACTAGAACTGGAAAAGAGACCTCTTACTCTGTAATTTGAGCCTGCAGATTCTTGTAAATCAATTTGGAATGAATTTATGAAACATTCATTCCCGAGCCAAATAAGTTAATAACCATCAAATTATAAACTGTAAATGCACACATACAGGTTTAGACATTTTCGGTCTAATAGAAAGTAGGATTGAGACCAGCCATAAGCTGTAATCAGCTGATGCTGTTAAATGGCGAAGGGCTATTTTGGAAAATGGCTAAATTAAGTATCAAAATCTGCCAATTTCTCACAGCATTCTGATAACATCATGTTAAGATTAAAACTAGGAAAATATGCCTAAATGAATAAGCGTGTTTTGTGGAAGGGTAAGGCTGCCACTGTTTTAACTTTTTGGGATTGCTTTACCATAGAGCACACCATGCATGGGGCAGGTGGATGATTAGACATCAAGAAAAGTCTAGACCACTATCAGGTTGAGAAGAATCTCCTATGAAAAAATTGTGTTTTTATATGGGAGAGACTAAACATGTTTAAATGATTATCATTAAAGTTTTCTTGTTTAAAGTTGAAAAAATATACAAATTCAAATTTCATATATATTATTAATTATAAATTATAAATTTATAAAATATAATTATTAAAATTTAATATTATTATATTACCCGACGAACCCATGCACCCTGTTTCCAAAAATGTCGTCCCCGTCCCCCTCCCCGTTCCCGCACCCACGTTTCCTAGCAACATAGAGTAAAATAAACCCTCATTTGTTGCAACAGATTTGTTGGTAAAGTTGTCATTGATGTCAATATGATGACAAGACACTAGGTGCATTGTTGAAGCAAACCCTAGAAGTAAAATCCTAAAACATTAACATTGTTGAAGATGATAACTCTGGGTGCCAGATGCATTATTGAAACCCTAGCAAAGCCCTATAAATACAGTGTCAAGTCCTAGAATTATTGATGCAAACCCTAGATGTCTATATGATGCTCTAGTTGTGTTGAAGCACACCCTAAGATGATCTAAGAAATGGATGCATTATTGAAGTCCTAAATTATTCAAGACTAGCCCTTGTTGAAGATGATGAAGCCCTAGCTCTTGTTAATGCAAACGATGATACCCTAGCCCTAATAAATTAATCCTTATACCCTATATCCTTATGATGAAGAAGCCCTAACCGTCCTAGTGTTGATTTGTGGTAGCATCAGATGTGCTCTAGCCATGAAAATTGGTGGAGAGGCTGAGGCACATAAGATCTCGAAGACCCAGAAATGGTTTGGGGAAATTCCACCCAGTTGGAGAGATATTAAAATAATTAATATTTTAATGGGGTTCCTAAGTCTAAACTTAGGAAAATTAAAATATTAATGAGTATTAATATAAAACGGTGTGAGAATGTTCTAAATGACATGGATCAAGTCAAATCTAATCTTAGCCATTGATTAGGGACTTAATCTTGGTTGTTGAAAGGAAAAGTATAAGAGGAGGCTTGAGGGTCAGCTGGAGATACACCAAGATTGATCAATCAGTTCGATTTTTTGGAGCGGGGATTGCTGAGAAAATTCGAACTAGTGATCTGTTGCAGCGAGGGGCAATGAGTGCATAGTAGAGAGGCAGGGATAGTGCCAGAGGGTTAGCGCAGTGATTGAAGAGGCTGACGCAGAGGCAGCTAGAGCTACACAGAGGTAACAGAGGCTACTTAGAGGCAGTTGGGGACTGCGCAAAGGCTGAGGGGCCTACGTGGGTGACATAGAGGACCAGAGAGCTGTCACAGAGGGTTTGAAGGCTAATGCAGAGGCTTCATGAGCTGAGTTGAAGCTAGCAGGGTTGAAACAGGGCCTAGAGGAAGTGCTGAAAGGATTTCCATGGGGCAGACTAGAGCTGAGAGGCTGAATATCTGTCTCTGAGAAGAGGTATTATTGTCGTGTAACAATCTCTGTTGTGTGAGCCATTTTTGGCACCCTATTTGTACTCAGGAATTTGCATAATAATAAAACCCTCAAAACTGTTGCACCGGTTTTCCCGCATTGGGTTTTTTTGGGAACGATTGTCCAAAAATAATGGTGTCCCTTGGTTGTTTGTCTCAGTATTTCAGTCGCTGATTTGTATATGAGTTAAGGTTGCATTTGTGTTTATTTCAGTATTTATATTTATGAATAATTTGTTAATGGAATGAACAAGTAGGAGAAATCAAACCAAATAATGCAGTAGGGATTTCTAACATGTCAGACTTAGAAATTTCAACTCCTAGGTGTTAGAAAATCAAAAGGCAATTTTTTTTTCTTATCTTTGATAATTACCTGTGATGTAATTTTATCTTCTTTGTCTTTCTTATGTCTTCTTTAACTTCTTATTGTCAGGCAACTATCAAAATTCAAATGCATGAAGATAAACACAACAAGAACACAGGATATAGGCTCTCAGCTAGGGCAAAACCCCTCTTCTAGAGGAAAACCCAAAAGTTCTTCTTCTCTTCTTTAGAACCAAATTAAATGAGAGAACCTAGACCCTTTGACCAAGACATAGATTTCCTCCAATCCACCAAGTCAGTGTCCCATGTAGACAAGTCAAACACTAGTCAAATTCTTCAAAAGTAAACATAAGTTATTGTTCCAAAAATCTAAGTCAAATAGGGCCTCAGCCCTTTCTGCACTGAAATTTTGGATTGCTCCCTCAACTTTGCACCCTCGCACTTCTGCTTTAAATCTCCTCACACGTGTGACAAGAAATGAAAAATTTTTGGCCCTTTTTTACTAGATTAATATCTATTCCTTCTTTGCTATGGATAAAGGCTTCCTTTTAGTCTTCTTCACATTTCTTCCTTCCTCTTATAGTTGCAAATCGAAACTTGGATGGATGGATCAATCAATAGGTCGAATGCACATGTATTTATAGTCGTTAGAATTTCCTTTATGAGGCTGACGTGAAGAGTGGGTAGGCCAACTTGGTGGTGGAGGATAATCTTACAACTTTGACTTATTCTCAAATTTATTTCTTGATATACAAAGCCCAAGAAGGGTCTTTTACATTATGAAAAGGACTAAGACTCATGACATAAACCCTAAGAGCACTCAATGGGTTCTTTGACCTAGAAACAAAATAAATAAAGCGTGAAACCCATGCTTATAAATAATTTTATTTTACAACAATTTTCTTTTTCTTTCTTTTTGACTAATACATTACATCATGACTCGTACAATTATGAAGACTGATACTAGTTACATTTCTCAACACTTCCTCTTAACTAGGGAGGTATTCATAATTCTTCAACTCGTATAAGGTTCGCCTCAATTTGAAATGTTCCAAGAAGAGTACAACAACATACAAAATGCTAGGGATACCACAACTACCAAGATATCCAACACATAAAAGATCCAAGTGTTAATGACACTATTTCAAGGATCCATTAACTCAAGGATACAAGTGTCATTTCCAAGACACTAATACAAGGATCTAATACTATAATAGGGACTAAAGTGTCATCAAGGCAACATGCCACTAGAGGTACCATCAGACCACAACCCTGGAATCAACCCAATTGGATATAGATACCATCTAGGCCTTCATGCCAAGACACCAACCCTCAGGGATCTTGGTATTAACAACATTAAGAGCACTCAATGGGTTCTTTGACCTAGAAGCAAAATAAATAAAGCATGAAACCCATGCTTATAAGTAATTTTATTTTACAACAATTTTCTTTTCCTTTCTTTTTGACGAATACATTACATCATGACTCAAATACAATTATGAAGACCAATACTAGTTACATTTCTCAACACTCTCTCTTAACTAGGGAGGTATTCATAATTCTTCAACTAGTGCAAGGCTGGCCTCAATTTGAAATGTTCCAAGAAGAGTACAACAACATACAAAATGCTAGGGATACCACAACTACCAAGATATCCAACACATAAAAGATCCAAGTGTCAATGACACTATTTCAAGGATCCAAGTGTCATTTCCAAGACACTAATACAAGGATCTAATACTATAATAGGGAGTAAAGTGTCATCAAGGCAATATGCCACTATAGGTACCATCAGACTACAACCCTGGAATCAACCCAATTGGATATAGATACCATCTAGGCCTTCATGCCAAGACACCAACCCTCAAGGATCTTGGTATTAACAACACTAAACTGGAGCTCCACAAGACCAAGATACACTCCCACACCAGGATCTAGACATCATCAAACAACAACTGAGATCTCAATACTAACCAAACCAAGATGTCCTCCCAAGTACCATCATACTTGTAGTTCTTGGTACTCATCTCCCCCTCTCAAGCAAATTAGAGATATCCACAAACTTCTCAGGGTGAGATCAACACACCAACTTACTTGCTCATCATATTGTAGCCACACGACCCTAATTACTTTCATTATGTTGGTTCTTATTTTCAACATTCTAGCACAATCTTTGGGCTCTTCAATCGTTTTGATGTTGCTTAGTTCATCACGTTATCCAAACAAATCTAAATTGAAGCTTCCTTCTTCAATTTCTCTAGCAATAACAAACTTAGCGTCATCACTTCTTAAAACATTCAAGTCTTTCGCGATACATCAATATTAATCATCAGTAGTGCCTTAGCCATTCTCCAACCTTCATTCTTTCTTGATGGTCTTCACTATAACTGTTACAATATGTCCTCCCTCTTAATTAGGGAGATATACAATTTTTTTTTATCTAAGCTTCTTCTCAACTAGGGGACAAGTCCATCAACAACTTTATTCTTCTAGCCACATAGTCTCTTTCATTATCATCAGAGAACTTCAATCTTTCGAAACATCATACCAAGGTCACCTTTCAAGTATCAATGTAAACATTAATGTCATCGGGGTTCTTACAACTCCCTCTTTCCATCATGCTCAACATCATCACCAAGTCATCATCAAATATGAGGTAAGTAAGCATCTTCAACATCTTGAAGTACAACCAAGCACAAATATATATGTACAAGAGCATGAAGTCAACTTTATCAAACTAGGGTTATCGTGTTATCATAAAGAAAACATCTAGGGTTATCAAAACTTTAAACCTTAAATATCCAAAACCTAGTTAGGGTTTCAATTGTACGAAAGCATTGACCTAGGGTTACACTTTTATGCTCTAGACTCTTTACAACAACCTTTTGTAGGGTTTTTGTCAAAAACCCTAGATACCATCATCAAAGCTTTACTATTAAACATTAGACATTAACAACTACGTTAGGGTTTTAACCATAGCCAAAGCATCTAGGGTTCATTTTCATATCCTAGGATCTCATATCAATTTCTTATAAGGGTTTTGTTGTAAACCATAATTATTATCATCAAAACCTAAAAGCTAGGGCTTCATCATATGTTCTAGATGTCATCAACAAACCCTAAAAGGCTAGGGTTTTTATAATGAACCCTAAAGGTTAGGGTTTTACCTATTGCAATGTGTAACTAGGTTTAGTCTTCATAATGTCTATTGTAATCATGATTTTATATATTTGATATTAAAGAGAAAAAATATTTATTATGGCCATTCTTGATGCATGGGTTTCATGCTCAAGATAAACTTATTTGGAGGTCAAGCACCCATTGAGCTCCTAGGTTTGCCATAGAATTATGAAGTCAAAAGAGTCATTGTCATACATGTAAGACCCCTTTGGGCATGTTGTATCTTGTAAAGAATTTTTTTGTAAAGTCAAAATTGTCATAAAGATCCTCCAAGACCTTGTCAAACAAGTCAGCCTACTAGAAGGATCAAGTTGGCCTCAAGGACAACAATTCGACCTCCTAAGAAGCCTATATATAAGGGAACCTCGACTTCATTTGGAATAACAATTCGATCAAGCAAGAAGCAGTTCAATCTCCTCAAGAAAGAAGTTGGAAAAGGATGAAAATCAAGCAAAAGAAGAAGAAAAGCAAGATCGAAGTTTTGGACCTTTTTCTCTCTCTTGATAGGGTTTCTGAAGTAGCTGCTAGACCAAAATTGCAGAAGTTTTTGGGGATCGAAGTCGCAGAAGAAGTTGTTGGGGAAGTTAAAAGTTGCAGAAGAAGTTGCTGGGGAAGTCAAAGTTACTGGAACTTATTGGAAGTTGTTGGGTTGAAGTGTTATTTTCTATAGCAGCAGCTGTGTTCTAGCCTCGAAATTTTGTGGAGAGGCTAGAATATATGAGATATCTAAAACCCATAAGTCGTTTATAGAAATTTCGCCTAGAAATGACTTAATTAGATTATTAGTCAGTTTTTAAATATTTCGAGAGTCTAAACTTAGGGAATATGACTAATTAATCAAAATTAATTAAGTTATGGTGTGAATGTTCTAGAAACTCACACGGATCGACTTCAAGTTAATTCTAGCCATCGATTAAGATATAATCTTGGTCATTGAAGACTCAACAGAGGATTATAAGAAGAAGTTGATGGGACTTGGAGAAATCACTTGAGAAGTTTGATTTCACTGGTAGATCGATTTCCAGAGTAGCAGTAATCAGTTGCCAGAGAGAGAGTCAAAGAGATCAAAGCAGTGAGAGAGGGGCAGGCATAGTGAAGACAAACGAAGGATTCCAGTTTCGTTGAGTGCATTTGCAGAGAGGCAAGTGAGCCACAGTGAGGCTAACACAAAGCAACACAGTAGCCTTTAGAGGCAATCTCGAATCTGCTGGGGAAAGTTGAGTTTCTGTGTCGGAAGCTGGGCAGAGGTTCTAGAGGCCAGGAGAGACATTTTCCTAGATAGCAGTAGACCAGACAACTTGAGGAGAAGCTGGTTCAAGCTGAGTGTAGAAGTGACTGCGCTAGGGTGTCGCATTAACTACGCAGAGCCAATTTGGATGGCTCAATTTGAGTTGAGGTTAGAGCCCAAATTTGCCTGTGGAGTGAGGAAATTTCCTCACTAGATTTTTCTTGCTAATATTTCTCTGTAGGATTGCCAGTTTCGACATCCAATTGTACTCAGACTATTTCACTGCTGCATTGTTAAAATTGGCAACTAGGGCCAAACTCCATGTGGATCATATTATTTATGGCAGTTGATACTTTTATTGGATCCCTCTCATTGAGAGGTGTAGGATTGATCTAAAGTTCATCCGATTTCCAATAAGCATTTATGAAGTTATGAATTTATTTATGTTATAGACAAATTGTTAAGTTGGCCAACAACTTATGTAGGCTCAGAAGCCCAACAATGATGTCTATTCAACCTCTACGTTTTAGTATAAATAGAACAGGACTTCAAGTCATTTCTACACACTTGGATCTCTTCCTCTCTCTACTTGTCTTTGGGTTTTAGTAGGAGGAGAGATCCTAAGGAAAAGTCGGAAAAGTTGGAAAAGCCAGAACTGTCGGAATAGCCGGAGAAGCTGGAACTGTTGGAAAAGTTGGAATAGCTGGAAAAGCCAGAACTACTGGAAAAGTCGAAATTGCCGGAAACGCTGGAAAAGACAAAAATATCGGAAAAGCCGGAAAAGTTAGAAACACAGGAAAAGCCGGAAATATCGGAAAAGCTAGAAAAGTCGGAAAAGCCAGAAATGTTGGAACTGTTAGAACTTTCGGAAAAGCCGGAAACGACGGAAAGCTGGAAATACTAGAAAAGCCAGAAAAGCCAGAACTGCCGGCAATGCCGGAACTGTCGGAACTATCGGAAAAGCTGGAACTACCGGGAACTTCCAAAACAGCTAGAGAATCTATCTCTGAAGGAAGGAAACATGATGTATGAGCATGGGCAGCATAATGATGCATGATGATATGAGTATGGGCAGCATGATGTATGAGATCATGGGCAGCATGATGATATGAGCATGGGCAGCATAATGATGCATGATGATATGAGCATGGGCAACATAATGATGAATGAGATCATGAGCATGGGTAGACTGATGATGAATAAGACCATGGAAGATGCAGCATGATGAGCAACATGAAAATGAGAGCAACTCAGTCATCTAGGTTCAACACTTGTGACAGTACAACAAGGTGTCACACAGTAATGTGCTGCAAATAGACGAGATGCAACAATACGATATGTGAAGCAGTCACCTTGGAGAATCAGTTGAAGCAATGGGTCTTCAACTGATCTCATGCAGATATCATAAAGTCAAAATGTTGACTTCTATTGTAAATGTACTCTCTCTCTCTCTCTCTTTCTCTGTTGAACTTTGAAGAACATAAAGGAAGACTTGATCAAGGGTTCCCCCACATTGGGGTTTGTCCCTGGCTAGCGCCACATCTTGTGTCCTCTTGTCTTGGCTTGTCTTCTGTGATTTATATTTATGTTCTATCTGCAGTTTACTTTATGCTGATGTGATTGCTAATGTGGAAAAGAAATTGAAATAAATTGCTCTAGCATAGAACATACCTAAAATTAACATGGTATCAGAGTTGAGGTGAAGACAATGCCCAAGCAAGAGTGAAAGAGCAATCACCGAAGACAGTTGGGACAAGACAGAAGGATCAATGGGTTCCACATCTCTCTTCTAAGTTGACCAAGGGTGAAGTCGAAGCAGAGCATTTTATCAGAATGGCATAGCAGAAGTTTCTGATGGTCCACCTAAAAGATCACTTCATTGGAAAGTTCGGATCTAAGGGTGGAAGGAAAGGCAGATGCCTTGGTTGCAATAAGTTCAGCCATCATGCGAATGAGTGTCCGAAGGACAGGGACACATCTCTTGATAAAGATAATAATCATTCCAGGGACATCTTCAATGATCAGAGGAATCATAAGTAATGCAGGTCATCAAGGAAATGGTCGACTCTTCAAAGAAAGCAAGGAACCCTAGGCACTTCATCGAATAGATAATCATGGGATTATACTTGGAGCCGATGCCACCTATCCCGGAAAGGATGTTGGGAATGTTATCCCTCAACTAAATGGGGATAACTCAATTCATTTACAAAATCTCTTTTATGTACCTGATCGCTAGAAGAACCTAGTGTCCATCTCAGAAATGGAAGTCAAAGGTTTCAGGGTGGCACTCATCGATGGAAAGGTACATATTTGAAAATAGATTTTTCAAAGATGTTTTAGAGTTTAGGGTTGTATCAAGTCCACTGGGGACCATGTCCATTGACTCAACACCGGAGGTTTGTGAGTAAGATGGTGATCGGGATGCTTGAATTCAAAAAGAGCATGGGTAAATGTCTGAGATGTACCGAAGGAAAATCTTACAAGGGGACCATTCTCCTCATGTAGCAATACCACAGGTTTGGAACAACCTGTTAGTGTCGGTCTTGAGCCCTCCATCGGTGATCAATAGCTCTTTGCATATGCATAGGTAGGTGTCTCATTAGTGTCAGTTTTGCATCCCGCTAGGCATGCCATAAAACTGAATGGAGGGCTGGTCTTTGTTCCCTTCTTGGCTTTGCTGGAATCAGGTCATACCATTTGAAAAAACCTTGTGTCACACTTGTTTCATTTTTGTCTTGAAATTCCAAGTCTAGGTATAGGGTTTCGGTCAAAATCATTGCCAGGTCATGAGTCAAAAGTCTGATGGTCTTCAGCAAGCCAGAAGGAGGTTTGTAATTACGTTTTATTGATAGTTTTCATCTGCTACAACTTATTTTTACCTTGGTTTTAAAAACTCTATTTTTAAACCCAAGGTCATGTGAAAATGGCAACAATAAAGGAAATTTTCAAAAATCTTCAGAATGCCGGCAACAACCCTGGTTTCTTCCTCAGAATCCATCAGAGAATCAACCTGCAAAAAGAACCAAGTGAAAACACTCAAAAAATCAATTTCAGGCAAAGTGCAACTTAAAAAAAACAGTGTTAAATTAAATGCCAAAACATGCAACATTTGAAAGTGGGTTTGATGTTTTAATTTTTTTTTTTAAATGTGGACCTATAAAGACCAAAAAGCCCTCTTCATGGCCTCATTATGGATTGACAAACTTGCAAGACACAAAGAGAAGCAAAGAAAGGCGATTTGGCTGCGATTTTAGTCATTTCTGGAGGAGCGACTAGTTGAGTTGGAGGTGCGACTAGTTGGGCAGGTGCGACGAGTCAGAGCTGCTCTCACAGTGTAATTTTTGAACTGGAGCGACGAGTCAGAGGGGTGCGACTAGTCGAGCTGGGTTTGCCAAGAAACGTGCCAAATCACCCAGATCGCCCTCCCAAATTGCTAAATCGACCAGGTAAGCTCCAAATTCATCTGTGATAACAAGGAATAAGTGAATGATGACATGTCTCATGGTTTTCTTCTTCAAAAATTTGCAAGATAAATGGTGAATTTAAATGTTGTCAATGTAGGCAAATCTGCTAGGGTTTTGTTTGTTTTTCAAGGTAAAAATCCCTCTTATCCCATCCTTGTTCCCTTGGCAATTAAATTCACAAATGTTGCTGCATGTTTATCTTATTATTTCATTTATATCGTTTGCCAGAAATACAAGGTTTCCATCCCATATTCCTTCAAAATCTTTCCCTTCCCAAATTTCTTCGCTAAACCCTAATATCCTTCATGTTCCCACAAACCCTAAATTGCCCTTCTCCTTCCCCACAGCAAGCAAATTACATGGACCTGCAGCAAGAAAATAAAACAAAAAGAATAAAAAATATATATATATAAAAATTGATATGAAAAGAAAAATAAAAATAAAATGCCAAAATGACCCAAATATGAAAAACAAAGATATTATTGGGTATAAAAAAGAGGCAAGCTGCTGTTATGAAATTTATAAAAAGAAAAATCAAAGATTGCAGCTGTGTATATATTCATAATGGACATATTGCTGTGTTTTTGGTCTATAAAATCGTGTTGCTGTGCTGCCCAAAATAAACTCTGTTTTCCCTTTTTTATCATTCCCTTGAAGTTGTCAAATCTCCTTTTGATAAAAATACAAGTGAAGCTCTCTTTCCCTTATCACTAAATGCATATGAATCCCGTCCAGATAGCAGAGTTTGCTTCATTAAAGGATAAAAATCAAATGGATAATGCTGCCCCATACCCCCTGTCATATATGTTCTTTCCCTTGGTCCCTATCATACATGGTTTCGTTGCAAATGATTTCTTAAAAATGATAAGATGGTATGTGTTACATTTTGTGAATTTTCCCTAAAAATCCCTGTTTTTATTTCCCATTCCTTATTAAAAATCCCTCCCCTAACAGTTTCCTTATGATTTTTCCCCTTGAAAACAGCATACTTCTCAGCATTTTGCAGGCAGAGGCAGCAGTTCTATTTACCTTTCAGCTTGCTCATCTGGTTCCAAAACCATGTCAGACACCGAGAGTTATGAGCCTAGTGATGACCATTCATCAGCTACAGAAGTGGTGGTACAGCAGAGGGTTCCTAAGAGGGGTGGTCATCATAGGAGACAGGAACCTACTTCTTTGGCAGCATTGCAGGCTTGTCCTTTGGCAATGAACGGTTTTCGGTACATGTCATGTTTTCAGTTCTGTGAGAGGCTTGCTCACATTCAGCATCATAGTGAGTTGGCACGTTTATTTGTTTTGCACTTTCATGATGGGCAGGTCACTCTTGCAGGGGTGAATTTTGTGTTATCTCCAGAGATGATTTCAGAGGCTACCGGGATACCGAATGTAGGGGAAGTGTGGCCCAAGCGCAAACTGCTGGACTTTATCTTTTTTGAGCCATATGTCAGGCCCTCATTTGTGAGCCACTTGTCAGGAATCTTTCCTTCCAGATTCCTCCGGGCGGAGTATGTTTCGATCATGAAGCTTATCATGCAATACTTTACATGTGACGGAAGATTTTCACTGGTCTCCACTTGTCATATTCGCATGTTGATGCACTTTACCAGGGTGAGGATGATGAACATCCCGGTTTTCTTCTGCCAGGACTTTCAGAGGATGTCATCCGTATTTCAGAGGCGGACCCCAGCCCAGCAGCATAGGAGTCTGTGCCATCATGGTCTCATTCAGCTCATTGTTTCCCATCAGTTGAGGCAGCAGGGCATTTCATGGGCAGACTTCATTTCTCATGAGGTTTTTACAGCGACATCACGGCCAGAGCCAGAGCCACAGAGAGGTCAGCCAGAGCCACAGATCATTCATGAGGAGGGAGGTCCATCACGCCAGGCAGAGATTATTGTGCCTACACATGTTGTTTCCCCACTACAGTGTACATATCAGAGGGGTCATAGGACCTTGTTTGCAGCAGCTCGACGAGTATTTTCTCCACAGCAGGTGGAAGGGGTCTCGTCATCTTCTTCAGATCAGCGAGTGTTATCTCCACACCAGGTGGAAGGGGCCTCGCATTCTTCATCAGCAGAGGCAGTACGGGAGGGCAAGCAGCCCATGATTGAGGATGAGAGAGCTGGCGATACACGTCATGATTCCATTGATTTTGATGCTCATTCTCCTCCTTCAGATTTTTATGAGCTTATCAGACAGAGAGAGGAGGAGAACCTCGTGTTGCAGCGGAAGCTCGAAATGGCTCAATGGACCATCACTTATCTAGAACAGCGCACCAAACAATTAGAAGAAGAAAAAGAACTTGCTGAGCTATGGAGGATCCGCAATGATCGAAATTTGAACCGTAGGGGCCCGGTGACCCATTGCCTGCTGACCGGGAGTCCATGTTTATCAGTGTGAATGGCACACTTGGAGAGATTGTTGGCGAAGGCAA